>CM060990.1:315798530-317277697 GCA_030765065.1 Deroplatys truncata | reverse complement strand
AAATTAATTCCAAAACACCCTCTGATTACCATTTTAGAGAATCAGACGGAAATTCCGTAAAATCAATATAATATCCATATCACTCGTCGCTCCAAGAACCCAATTTTAATTCCTGAAAGCTCCCTTTTTACCTCCTAGAGATGGAAATCACTAAAAATCCGTCGTTTTCCAATAAAAGGGTCAAAATATTCGTGATGTTCATACTCAAAGGAATGCGATTGTAAATGGATGACATTCGTATGAAATCATTCTGAACCTTCAGAGTTATGAATTGTTTAAAATATCTCACAGCCTAATTCCATTGGGAAGATAAGGTCCTTTCGTTGGTGATAGTTTTATCAAAATCAGTTGGATTGTTTTGGAGATTACCCTTTACAACCCTCTCTCTCTCTGCCTGCCTGCCCGTCTGTCCGTCTGTCTGTCGCGCACACACATAGGTACACATTTCCTCTCTTTACGAGTATAAACCTAGTTGCATTTTACGATAGGATATGCTTACCCCGTGTACTGTTTCGTTGATTTTCTGGCCCATAATTGACTTCTTGTGCTCTGGGATAAGCCTGTGTCGATTTCATGGCTCCCTTTCTGAGTGGTTCTGTTGCTTTTGCTGATCACACTGTTGGATTGCAGTGAAAAAAGCATATGCAGTATAATTTACTACATACGAAGATATCGGACCTGGACCCTCAGTTGCTTCCATAACCATACCAAGTAAGATATTGAGACTAATTGAAAATGAGGCCTGTGCTTCCTAGGTAGTTTGAAACCGTTGTACAGTCTAGGTTGGCAGAAGCGAGAAATGTTTTCCAAAAACGCAATGTGTGTTTGCAACCAATGCGTTCCAACAAATCGGCATCCGCTAAACTGCAATATATTGTTCTAAACTCAGGAGATTAACAAGAAGTTGGATAACTAGGTAACGATAATCTTTTCATCGTGATAATAAGATTTTGAGTAGACTCAACTTTAGTAAAGTGTAGTTAAGCAATTATCCGTGAAATTCATTTTCTGCATTAGTGCCTTGCGAGCCGGCACATAAATTTGCCTTTTTAGAACGTTCTGTTAAATGCATTGCTTAATTTGTTGGAGGACGTTCCATGCCAGAAAATACTGCTGATGTGTTTCATACTCAACGTCACAGAAGGCCATTTTGTCATCAATCTATCTGAAAGCTTAATACTAACATATCAGCAACACTAGCATTCAGGGGGAGGCCTCACGTCTTGGTACGCTATTTCTCCGTTCTAGAATCCCCTGAAATTTTGTTTATGGGTACATGTGAATCCTTTGCAGTAAAAAAATTCCATCATTCTTATGAAGATACTAGGAACGTAACTTTAGTGTGCTAGCACATATGAGAACACCAGGAAGGTTTCAAAGAGTACACAATTCCGTTCGCTGTAGGGAGGAAGGATGTGTTACCATCAATTTCTGTCACAATGAACACAGTCTATGAACAAATGAACATAATTAGGAAGGCATATCTTATTGGAGCCTTGCTTACTGCACATAGTTTCCTGCTTTATCCATTTCCCACCCTTTTAAATAACTTACTTGTATTTTAATATCAATAAATTGAGGCCATGCTACAAAAATGTTTAACCAATTCCCAGCATTATTTATCGCTCCTCATAATATTATTTGTACACATTTGTTAGATGCAACCAGAGTGTTTGGTACCCGCGGGTTTATATCCTTTTTGGTCGACCACACTATAATACGCTGATTACATGTGTTGTAACTGAACTAAAGTAGCATCTATTATACTTCAGCGACTCATTATGATCTTACTTGATGGCGCGCGCAGCTCAGCCATACCTTTCATCACCTTCAAAGTAGCAGTCCACTGGAATCCATTCCCGAGATAAAAAATGAAGTATATGCATTTAAAATAAAGTAAATTTTGTTCATTATAATTTTAATATTCTAATAAATGCAGTTAATTTCCATTGCTTTAATACGTGATTCTTTCGCGTTACCTGCAAAACCAACAAATACGTTCTAGACTCAACAGTACTGCCAGGTGTTGCACTAGTCGCCAACGTGCTCAAGATCCTACCATCCGATCAGCATTTAATTACACACAATTAACAGGGTAAGCTCTTTTTGTAAAAGCTATAAGTTTTGAAATTATAGCGTGGTGGACCAAAAACATTCGTATGCAACTCAGTTATAATGGTAATTAAGAAGCTCGTATGAAAATTATGAAACTCGGTACCGCTTATATCATAAATATACTCACGTCTTAATTACTACCATTATAGTCTCGTTGCGTAATATACTATTATAAAAGGGTTTCTATAATACATGTCTTAGCTGCATACAGGTGGAAGTGCATTTCTTATTTAAGTAAATATATGCTGCATGGGTTATTGCATGGAAAATGTGCTCAGTGTATAATAAATTCATTATTCAAAGAAAATTTAAAAACAAGATCATAGTTTGCACAGTATTAATGCAATTATTTCCGATATTAAACCAGTAGCGTTTTCGCTGCATTTAATATTCACCTAAATTATAGGTGCACGATATATTCCTTCTACTTCTGTCTTCACATATGTCAGTGCGATGTGCATGAATCAAACGCTCCGACTGGTTAGGTTATCTCCGCTGATGCGATGTGTATGCCAAGTGTATCCTGCTATCTTTTAACCTAATAGAAGTGGGTATTGACACCGGAATTATTAAGTCGTATGATTAATAATTTTATAAAGACGTGATATGAGATGGATAAATCATTCCAACAAATAATTTCAACATATCAAATCAATGCTTAACGGAAGAAGAAATTGTTATAACTTTGTAACTGAATAAGAAAGCCAGTAGCAGGCAAATTACGTGTTCAGGAAAGGCAATTGGTTAGAAGGTAGAGTAACTAAGACAATTAGGTTCCAGCAAACTCAGTAAACAAGAAACACGTTAGCTCAAAGCTCAGGTAGCTAGAACTCAAGACGTTAAGTTTTAAGGAATGTGTGAAAGTGCACGTAGGCCAGTTCTGAAAATTAGGAAGAGAAATTATTCGTAGAATTTAGCTAGTTAACAGTAAAAAGTTGTGTTTTCAGATGCGAATTAGCTTAAGATTTGGCAACGTATAATATAGCAAACCTGGTGGCATACTTGTGAAGTGGATGGGAATTAAGTTAATAAAGAAGCATGTGTTTCTAAAATTAGCTTCTTTTAATCTGTTGACCTTTGTCTTTCTTTAGTGAACAGCCTTAGGGACTTCCAGTCTTTTACAGTTATCGGCAGTTCGTAGCGCCTAAAGACCGCTAACGGTTCTCACATACTTACTAGTAGCCGAAGGGTATTCGCAGTACAGTGTTTCAGCGATTCACGGTAACTTACACTTCTAGGTTTTATTACGGAAACAGTTACTTTAAGCCGTAAATTTGATACTTCAGAAATTAGCAGATATAATAATTTAATTGTTGCAGTCTTGCTAATATTCAGAATCGGTTTAATTTTTCATCTTGAAACTGTTGGCAACTCGCTTCAATAGTCTTCATTATTATTAGTCTCTATTAAATTTCTCAGTCAATTGAACTGGTATTGACTATTCTCATCCCACCCACGCGTACTCTGAGAAATATATCTCATCTCTCACCACTGTAGCAGCTGGCAGGAGATTAATCAGCAGATATTGGAGACGACGTCAAACGTGCCGTGGAAGGTACGTTATATCTGAGTTAGAAAATAGCATGGTAGTCTGTTACCTAACTTCTCATGACTTTCGCAAATTTAGTAATATTTTTTTCATATTAATATTTGACTCTGAACATATATTTCTGTAGCATTAGGAATGCAATTCCTTATAGCCATTGAGAAATGCGGTGATATGTAATTCTATTTGCGTCGGTATAGAAGTAAGAGAGAACAAAGTACATATATTCATAATACATCCACAGGTAAATTTAATCATATATATTTTTTATTATTTTAAGGATTTGTTTTATGAAAGAGGAAATATAACCACGGGAACCTTCCAAGTGAGGGACTTACTGTAGTGTTCACCACGAACGATTTCATTAATGTTCATGTCCTCTGCAGTGCTCGGTTGAGCTATGCTCAACCGCAGAGCGAAAACATTTACTTTTTCTAAATATAGTATGAATGATGTTGCCAAGTCATGCATATTGACAGCTCCTAGGGGTTTCTCAAATAAATGTGTGCACCCTACAGCTTTAGTGCTCCTGTATGATTTAAGCGTCTGAATTATGATTTAAATGTTTATTTTATTTCCTAGTAACTCAAATCAAGTCAAAAAACCTATCATCCTTACTTGATGTCATCTTCATTATAGCTGGAGGCACTTCTGTAATGATTTGGATTGATCTTATTTCTACAGAGAGAAAACTCAAGGTCTGAGTTTTTTCAAACAGTACAATCCCTTATTTTGTTACGATGTAGATAGAAACCACAGTGTTACGAGCCTATTATGACCTTAGTAGGTTGAGATCCTGCACATATAGAACTACAAAGAGCTGTTTCTTAATGGTGCATATAATATTTATTCAAATGCGGATTACACAGCGGTACAATATCTGATTTACTAGACCTCCTCCCAGTGTGATTTATAGCGTTGGTCTGCAGTTAACTACTGCTACCAAATAAATCTGTGACAATGAATCCTTATTTTAAAATTATATACCTATCTGCAGAGATGTTATAGCCTTTCAATGCTGACGGGAAAGAATGAATCAGCTGCTCAAACGAAACCAAATTACTTTAGTGACTGAATTCGCTGCATAAGTGAATCTAAGCAACTAATTCCAATCAGAAATAAACCGGAACCCATATAAGGTCAATAAAATAGACTATTCTTAGTCCAGAAGTGGGTAATATGCTTTATTTTTGCGGGTTACAGGAATAAGCGACCTGAATGCGGGGATTCAAAAGGACTACCACTAAGAAAGGAAGCGACATGTGGGGACAAAATGTACAATTCTTTGCCATATCTCTCTGTTATAACAGTGTGCTTCAATAAATATACTTGGCTCACGCATTACTGGTAGATTTCTCCGGCTGTTTTGGTTCTGGTGACAACTTCTATAAGGTAAAATAACGTTTAAGGCATTCGATGACATAGATCATAACTATTATCAGTCTTTCTGTTGCTCTCCATACATGGCACTGCCAGAAAGAGGTCTTTGGTGTTTGCTTTTTAAACAGCTTCTCAGAAAGAAATCTACACATACCTGACGTTTAGTCTCCCCAAAAGTACGTCTCCTTTATTGGCCACTTTCTCCATTTTATGAAACTGGCGAACGCGAACTTAGCTTCCATTACTCCATTTCGCATTTATCTTGTTATAATCCGTACAGTTATAAGGACTTGAAGTGGTTTCAGACCATATACTTTGTTCATACGCGTGCCTCCTCCTTCTCCCCTCAGCTCCCACATGAAGAGCAGACCATTCCATTTCTCTCCTCCGGCAGATGACGTCTATTGTTGCATGACAATTTGTGCATTCGAGTTAATTATCTTCTCTCCTTTTGGAATCTCTTTCATATAAGATAAAATCCGTAGGAAATAAAAGCGACGGTCGGAAGGACTTTTTAAAAGGGTCTTGGCTCCTTTGTTTAGTGCTCGTTATGCAGCAAGGGCATAGAAGAATAAGTAAATGAGGAAAGAAATCCGCGAATAAGCCGCCATATCACCGCCCATGGAGACAAAAGAAGCACCTGAAGTTGACATTTGTCTGACGTCAAAAGCACATTCATTATTCTATTGCTGCATCTGGCCCCTGATTTTTCTTAGCGCAATCATCAGAGGATTTCAAGTTTTTCGACACTTTTCCTTTGAGTGAAAGTTTTCATTATTTTCATGTAAGCTAGGTGCGCAGTTTATGGGTAAATGTGTTGATTCTATTGCGGTTACACTTCACTTAATACACTTTTCTAAGCTATAGCTCCGTGATGGGGAGTGGCTGTTTGCTACATAATTTTGAGGGCCCGAGTTCAAATCCGGGTCGGAGTGATTTGCCTGGATAACGGTAGTTCCGTGTGTTTTCGCTTCACCTCTTAAGTTAAACGTGGGTAACTCTGATCTCATTTCACCAGACACATATTTGAGGAGAGTAGTATAGTCAGAAGAATATTAAGTGTATTATGTATAGGGATCCATTTTCAAACAACTTCTATCAGTTCAAATGATAAATATGAATTAATTCTGAGTTGAAATTGTAAAAAAATCGATGTTATATTCATATATTAGGGTGCAGAAATTGGAATTAAAATTACGGTAGAATTCTTTTCGTATTCTAAGCGGTAAGTGTGTTGTGAGAACAGAATTAATGTGAGGTATTTTATATTACCGCTGCAGGACATTTTATTTCAGTACATAATATAGTTTCTGATTATGTTCTAAACTGGGAGACATTTCACTCATTTGGAAACCACGCAAATTTACCCCTGCACGAAAACGTTGCGCCACATCTGAACATAGTTGTACCCACGCCATCTAAGATAGTTTCTATTGCTGTCAGGTTTGGTGATAATTTCCAAGACAACGGCGTAAACATAGCGTTAACAATGATGAGATTAGGAAGTATTTCGTTATAGCCAACCTACATAAAAGGTTGCTATTATTAAAAAAAAACAGTTTTGCTATCATTTTTTTACATCTTTAGCAAGGAGGTTCAACATCCAAAACCCCTCCCTAGCCACTCTTTGAGGATCATTCTACCAATTTCATTCATGGCTACGCTGACTTGAGATAATAAGCGATAAACAAAAAATAAATAAGAATAAAAACCAAGGTATATTCCTCGGTATTTTTTTTACAAGTAGAGTTTAACACCCATTCTTACTATATACCTATAGCACCACAGTCGGTGGACACTGATGATATGTGAAAATTAAATGATAATTGGGAAAAGAAATGTGGGAAGGAATAATTTCAGGTCTAGATTTAGGGTATCTCATTCGCATTTACCAGTTATAAGGACTGAGGAAAATTTGAAAATAACTTTGGTCAGGGAAGATGGTCCTGACGGGATTTGAACCGCAGACATCCAGTTCACAAGTTCAAGCCTTAACAATCTCGACCACACGTGTTGATCATTTCCTAGGTTGTTAAACGACCCAATGTGTGTATATAACTGCATCGGGCAAGTAATTCCCGATAAACTGTACCAATACATAGGATAGGCCTACAAGCTGAGGGAGACTTAGCACCTCGAACTACGCAGATCTTTTGTGCCTAAACCCCAGACGGGGCGACCCCGCGAGGGAAGGATGCTGTTAGAGGATAACGGAGGGCGGCCGGACCAGGAGGCACGTATGGAAGAGGGAGGGTCCCTACCATTTACGGATTTGAACTCCCCGGGTGCTGACCGGTGCAACCGGCATCATTCCCCTCTGTGGGCTTACACGTCCCTTGGGGGCTCGGGACCCGGAGACCGCTCGCAATCTGGGGACGGAGGTTTCCTCAGAGCATCTTCTTCCCCTGCCATGTACACGCTGAGACCTCCCGCCGACACTTGCAACCCTGAAAGAGACCAAACAGATAGATGGTGAGGTGAAATGAAAATGGAAATGAAATTTAGGGACAGGGAATTCGGGGTATATAATGATAGTAGGAAAAAGATGGTGGTTTGAGCACACTGTCAAGATGCCGCATATTGATAAGAATGTTATACAATTAAATTTGTAATGTGATATCCCTTTGTTCCACGCCGCAGGCCACGCCCCCTCCTTTGTGCGCTACTGATATGCCTCTAATGGATTTTCATGTAGCTGTCAGATATGATTTACAAGGGTTTGACAACGATCGTGCATGTGCAACCCTTTGTTCCACGCCGCTGGTCACGCCCCTTCCTTTGTACGCTACTAAGACCGCCGGCAGGAAACGGGGGAGATGGGGAATTGTTCTCGTCGCTAATGGGGCCACAAAGGAAGATGCCGCCTATTGATAAGTGTGTAATCCAATTGACTTTGTAATCTGATATCCCTTTGTTCCCTACGTCGGCCACACCCTACTTTGTGCGCTAATGATACCGACAGCCGGAGACCACCGAACAATGGCCCAATGTTCAAAAGGCGAGGTATAAAAACACTTAAAACTCCAGGCCGTAAATAGATGCCGCACGCCCGAGTGCTGGGGCACTGGGGTATTGTTCTCGTCACGTGCCGCCACTATCGCCCTCGAAAATTTATAGAAGAGCTAAAGTTTTAATATCTGTGTCAATCAGGTAATGTTCGTCTATGCAGAACATCATTTATAATCATTTATTTCAAGATTTAAAAAATAACAAAGGCTATATTGTGTTCTAACGCCCCGGTATCACAATCCTAAAGGGCTGGACGCAGGCCGTCGATCGAAATACCACACCAGATGTATATTGATTGACTAATGTAATTAAACGCTGGTCGTCGAGCGATGAATACAATTCCTCCAATTACGTATTTTTATTGTTACAGTATAAAGGGTACGCAGCTCACCTCCCGCAAATCTTGTTTTTCTAAAACCTAATTAGGTGATTATCACGCACGTATAATTATTACAACTAATAACACATGTTTAATTCTGCCTTGAGGGATTTTTTTTCCCTTATAAGAATATTACATCACTTAGGCAAATTAAAAAAATGTATGACTAACCGACAGGGTTATAGCGTAAATAGCTAACTCAAAAAATACGCGGAAAGCTAGCGTATTTAAAAGTGATACTTTTTCGGAAACATGACATGTAGCTCTGCTCTAGCTGCTGTTCTCTCACTGAATGAAGCAGGTACTTTCGGTTCGTTTCCGCTATACCTACCCGGTCTCCCACCGGGCGCCAACCAGTTACTCCCCACTTCTTTTCCGCTCTCTGGCGGCCGCAGAGAGAAGAGAGCTCTACACGCCCGCTTCCTGTCTGCGAGGTAAAAAGGCGGAAGTTGCCATGATGTGTTTTAACACGCGAAAGCGGCCATGATAGGTCCGTAATATTCCAAGAAAAAAAAGAGCGTTAATCATTTCAAAGGGTGATAAGGAACTCAGCGCTTCAAGATTGTTTTTAATTTATAAGGTTTGTTTACAGGTAGGGTGGCCTGAAAAATAAAAAAATAAATAAATAGTGAAATCGGGACGAAAATTATAGCTAAATAATACACGCAATACAGCTACAGCATTTGCAGACACTCAAGCTAAAAACGTACAGGAGCTTTCAAAACAGGCATTTCCCTCTTATAAAATATATAAGTATCGCGAAAAAATATAAATAACATAAAGAGGGGACTTCAAATCATGCGCTGTCGAGAATTCCCGCAACAAAAATGAAAAGCCACCTGTAACGGACCCGTGATTGTTTAGACATGCAATGTCTAAAGCGGTATTGAATACCAGCGGGAATTCGAACACGGAGCTCGAGTTAAAAAATCACGAGCTCTCAAACTACGCATTCCCCTCTTAGAAAATATATAAGTATCGGGAAAATGCATAAATGACATAGGGAGGGGACTTCAAAACGTACCGTGTCGAAAGATGTGTTGAGTACTCTAGCAGAGAGATCGATTCAAATATATATTTGATATTCCTTTTTAAATGTTTTTCTAAAGACGCACACCAGTGGTCTTGGAGAAATTCGACAACGAGTTATTCAGTTGTACATCCCTTGCAAAATATGTTGTATACCCTGAGATTAGATCAACCAAACATCGGGAAATTCCGCTTTAAAAGCTATTCATTGATGCACGTCTTACGACGATAATGGAAGGGTTCCTAACAGCATACTTTGAGGAGAGATAACATCTCCCATATACAAGTGAATGGTTCATATATAACACTCGAGTGGGTTTTAGCAATACACGTATTCAAACAATAGTCCTGACGTCATACATACAGGAGGATTTTCCCTACAGACACATTATCTTCACGACTGGAAATTCCCGATGCCTAAAACGTACAGGATCCATACATCGCTTCAGGAAAATTATATCAAGAAAAGTAGTAGGTTCCTTTCATTATTTTTACACTAAAATTATAGTTACATAATACATGGAGTGCGCTGTATATAAATAAGGAACGAAATATGGAGAGCAACCTAAACAGCCAGGACAACAAAATATTTCCTTTGCTGTTCTATTAATTAACGTCGGTTAAAGAGTAGTCATAAATAAAGCTCAATAGAAAATATATAATGGCACTCTAGGTAAAATACAGAGGACCCTCATGCATGCAGTCTTCGAGAAGTAAAATAACATGGGCAGGGACTTTAAAACAGGTGATGATGCAGCATAAAGAGTCGCTGTCGATAAAGTACCCCACCAACCCACTCAAGCACGCTATCTCTCCCTCTCCTTTGCGCACGCACATCGCTGCATTAATATTATTACCAATTCACTGATACGAAAAAGTTGGACACGCCAACGCTTTATATAGTGGTTTACCCTTCCCTTGCAAAATATGTTGTATACCCCTGAAGAGGGGTAAACCAGGGTCCGCTTGGGAAATTCCACTTTCCAGACCTTCATAGATGCACGTCTTTACGGCATAATTGATGGGTTCCTAACAGCATACTTGAAAGAGAGATAACATCTCGCATATACCAGTGAATGCTTCAAATATAACACTTGATTGAGTTTTTAGCGATACACGTATTCAAAGAATACCCTAGTGTTATACACACAAGACGATTTTCCCTACACAAATGTTATTTCCAGGACTGGAAATACCTCCAACCTGTTTTTACATGTACTACCGCTACAGGAAAAATTATATCAAGAGAAACAATACTTTCTTTTTCATTATATTTACGCTAAAATTATAGTCAAACGGTACATGCAATACGTTATAAATAAATAAATAATGAAATATGAGTCTCCCTCAAGCGAGAGCGGTTACAAACCCTGTTTTCTAAAGATATTTAAAATGTCATGTATGTTTCTCTATAATACCTGATGGAACAGGTGTATACAGGTTTAGACAGGGATATTTGACATACAAGGGCTCTGCTCATATCTAAAAATTATAGGATCCCCATATCGAACCAAGGTGATAATAAATAAATAGCAGGCTTCTCTGCGGGGTAGTAGTGTGTCTACTTCACATTCGAGACGTCCAGAGTTCGAATCTTGGTTAGGTGAGTTACTGAAAACCCTCTCATTAAGCGTGTTTATAAGCGCTGGTGTATATTGCGTGTATTTTAAAAGGTTTCTCATTTGTCTGAAAATACGATACTTATAGGGAAAAACCCCACCACAAAGATGCTGCTGCAAATCTTCTAACTTGCTTAGTCGCATTTTATTTATAGACCTCTCAAATACAAGAGTTGTTTGTATCATAACGATACCAAACTAATTCTATTTATGGGATTTTAAACAAAGAAATATGATTTGGAAGGGTGTGATAAGAGGAGTATTGTATTTAAAATTAAATGGGAGAAAGAATTCAACTTAAGCACCTCTTCACTTCTAGGACATTCTTTTAAATATAATTAGTAGGGGCAACCAAGAGTCTGATGGGGAGATGTCTTTGTGTCAGAACAGGCTTCATAATTTGATCTTGAAAAAAGAAGATCCGTAACTAGGGCCGGCTGTAACCATGATAGTCCTCTAAGACGACTACACAACTCAGGACATTTGCGTGTAACACACTAACTAATTGATCGGAATCGTTCAGGCGGTAACGTGTATTGTCCGCATTCAGAGGTGGTGAGTCTAATTCCCAGCAGCTGGCACTCCTGACCCTGGGGTTTTTTCAGGACTTTCCCGCTCTCTAGGCGAAAGCTGCGAAGGTTCATTACATCCCCCAATTTTTCCTCCCTACCGTTTTGCCTGCATTCTAATTTTACTCCTCCTTTTACCTCCTCCGTTATGACCGGTAATATTTAATAATAAACGCCGCAACTCAATCGATACAAATACTTTATGAATAAAACTACGTAGATGTATGTTGCATGTGGCTAAAAGGATAGGAATGGCTGGTGTTTAAAACATGACTTTTAACCCACTCAAAGTAAAATACAGGGAAGACCCTCAAAACATGCATTTCATTAGAAGATAAGGTGTATAGGTCCTGTATATAGAGCGCTGTGCTGAAACATCCGTAGAAGGAAGGGAAAACCATTCGAGTGTATCACATGAGATATTTTCTTTATGTGTCACTGAGGCAAACCCGTTTTTACGGCTTGGTTTATACATGAATGAAATTCTTGATGAATGATAGCCGTATTTAACTTGGGTAAAAGTTGTTTAAACCATGTTTTGATAAAAACTACTTCATGGTAACATGTGAGGCTTGCATTCAAGAGGTGACCGGTTCGATTCCTGGTGACCACCCTGTCTGACTTTAGGATTTTCGAGGATTTTCCTTGGTTGACAAAGGCGAATGTCGGAGTGGTGTATGCTACCACGATTTCCTTTCAATTTAATTCTATTTCATTCCTCACACACACGCGCACGCACAAACACACACCCACTCATGCATTAACGGTCATAAATATCTCTGATCAACTATCCAAACTCCCGAACCTACACGAAGAGGTTCGAACATCACCCGAAAAATACATACATCCTCGCAATACTTCAAACGCTCACTCTAAGCTCCCGAACCTATACGAAGGTCTACGAATACAAAGATACGCGCGTTCACTTCCACCAAGCACATGAACCTGTACAAAGACGTACGATCATACCCAAACAAAGCATGCAT
The DNA here is from genome assembly GCA_030765065.1 of Deroplatys truncata. NCBI lineage: Eukaryota > Metazoa > Arthropoda > Insecta > Mantodea > Mantidae > Deroplatys > Deroplatys truncata. Next base: position 317,265,065 of record CM060990.1, on the reverse strand, counting down.
CCATACAATACTTCTCTCATGCACTCTAAGCATCCGAAACTTTACGGAGACGTCCGAGCACGTCGATATACATGCTCCACATTCTAAAACTTCGTTCAAGCACACGAAGCTATACGAAGATCTATGAATACGTGCCATCACACATAAACATCCCTGAGCGCTTCTTTATATACTCGAACATGCACGAAGAACTACGGACATGTCCTTACCAGAACCCATAGTCAGATCGGAATGACAGGTTTTAATGTAGATATTTATTTACAAACATAACAAGAACACATCATATCTAAAGAGTGTCTTAGACAGGAACTATCTCTTTAAGGCACGCTATGTATGCTATTAGCTTGTTTAGGCTCTATAGAGGTTCTAAACTTACATATCGAAAACATTTGTAGGCAATTTAGGGTATTCTTTAAGTTAAGATAATTTTATCGAGGATACCCTTACAGGAACGCGTGACAGGCAACCTCTACTGGATTATGCTTCTTATATATGCTTACAATTGCGAGTTCACGACTTCAGATGCACATATCGGACAATCAACTAATTTGTTCACGGTTTTGCTCAGGCGCTTGATAAATACCCGGTTATATATTCAATAATTCGACCCAGAGCCTGATGGGGGATGTATTTTTGTCAGAATGGGCTTCATATCTTAATGTTGAAGAAAGATGATCCATAACTAGGACCATCTGTATTCAAGATAATGCACTAAGACGACTACACTACTAAGGTTATTTGTGTGTAACAGACTAATTAATTGAGTGAAACGGCTCAGGTGGTAACGTAGGTGGTCTGCATTTGGGATTGAGGGTTCATTCCCAGGAACCTACACCCCTGACACATGAGAGTTTTTCGGTGTTTTCCCGGTCGCTAGGCAAATGCTGTGAAGGTTCGTTCCATCTATGAATTTCTCCTCCCTCCATTTGACCTGCATCTCACTTTATTTCATTTTTTATCTCCTTGGTTTTTTTCAGGGTTGAAAGTGTCGGATTGGGAAGTCTCGGCATACGCACAGCAGAGGAAAAGGATGCTCTCTGTATTTTTCATTTACGGAATGAAGCTGGCCTCCGAATCCTGGACCTCTCAGGAGTTGTGTAAGCCTGCAGTCCTCGAGAGGAGCCACAGATAGCACAAGTACCACCAGGAAATTTTTTAATCCGCGAAACGCAGGGCCCTGCCCTCTATCCTGTGGGTTTTACCTTTCTCTACTCACCTCGCCCCTCCCACCCGTGAAATTAAACACCCGAGCAATATCTTGATAATGTATTTTATATAGTAGAAATTATTGTTAACTATCCTCGAAATTCATTAACGCCATTATCGTGTCTGTTATGCTATAACTTTAGATGCTTTCAGCTCACTTATAATTTTCCAGCCTATTCGGATTTTCTAGCGTAGAAAGCACTGAATTATCACCATAGGGAAACGTCAAATTAGTAAACATGCGTCTTCCGATTTCTCACACGGAGGAGACTCAAGTGTAGGTCAGAGATCGAGCGTAGATATTCCGGAATTCTCGCCATATGCAGACGTTAAACTAGTAAACACACTACTTTCGCTGAATTGTGATTCCTAGCCGGCAGGAGACTGTAGTGTAGAACTGAGAGTCGAGTCAGTATAAATTTCCCTCTATGCATCTAAAGTCTTGACAAAGAACTATTCTTTAATATCCGTCCCCATATACAGCATTTAACGTTTCGACCTCCTCCGTGTGTAAGAGGTGAAATATTGAGTCTCTCATTACTCGGTTGCATCGATTTTCTCCCATTATAGATAAATCTGAAACTCTAAAAGAAATTAAACGAGTATCACTATATCAAAGACACGATGCCTTTAGAAGTAAAGTTCAGTGATCGGTACAGATATGTACAGCCTACATTGCGCTGGATGTCCATAAAATTTCCAGCTCCTGAGGCGTTCCAGCTAGTCGCGCCTCTCTACCATCTACATGTCCACGTTCTCTTGTCTTCTAAACGAAAATTTGGCGGTCGGTACAGATCTGTCAGCCTGCATTGCGCTGGATGTCCCTAACATTTCAAGCTCCCGGACCGTTCCAGCTAGTCGCGCGTCTCTGCCATCTTCATCTCAACGATCTATTGCCATTTGTAGTAAATTTGGCAGTCGGTTTAGATCTGTATAGTATGCATTGCACTGGATGTCCCTAACATTTCCAGCCCCCAGATATTTTTATCTAGTTGCGCGTCTCTGCATTGTTCATGTGGACAATCTATTGCCATCTGACGTAAAGCTTGGTGATTAGTACAGATCTGTACTACCTGCATTGGGCTATATGTGTTTTGCATTTCCAGCTCACGGACCATTCCAACTCGTCGCGCGTCTCTGCCATCTCCATGTCAACGATCTGATGCCTTCTGAAGTAAAGTTTGGTAGTCCCAGTACATCTGTACAGCCTGCATTGCGTTGGATGTCAATAACATTTCCAGCACTAGGACCGTTTCAACTAGTCGCGCCTCTTTGCCATCTAATGTCGACGATCTGTTGTCTTCTGAAGTAAAGTTTGGCAATCGGTAGAGATCGGTACAGCCTGCATTGCGCTGGATGTTGACAATCTATTGGCTCTGAAGTAAAGTTTTGTGGTCGGTATAGATCTCTACAGCCTGAATTGCGCTGGATGTGTCTAACAATTCCAGCTCTCGGACCTTTCCAGGTAGTGTCGCGTCTCTACCATCTTCATGTCGACGATCTATTGCCTTCTGAAGGTTGAGGTTTGTTGTCGGTATAGGCCTGTATACCTTGCATTTCGGTGGGTGTCCCGAACATTTTCATCTCTCGGACCGTACCAGCTAGTCGCACGTGTACACTGTTTTAATGACGACGGTTTGTAACCTTTTAAAGGATATGGTTGGTGGTCGGCACAGATCTCTACAGCTTGCATTGCGCTGGATGTCCCGAACCTCTCGGAACGCTCCAGCTAGTCGCGCGACTCTACCATCTACATGTCGACGATCTGTTTTCTTCTGAACGAATGTGTGGTGCTTGGTATAGATCTGAAAGGCATGCGATGATCGTGGTGTTACTAACATTTCCAGCTCTCATATCCTTCGAGCTAGTCGCGTGTCTCTACCTTCTACATGTCGACGTTCTCTTTTCTTCTGAGGGAAAGTTTGGTGGTCGGTATAGATCTGTACAGCCTGCATTGCGCAGGATATCCCTAATATTTCTACCTCCCGGACCACTCCAGCGAGTCGCGCGTCTCTGCCATCCTCATATCGACGATCTATTGGTTTCTGAAATAAAGATTGGTGGTCAGTATAGGTCTGTACAGCAGGCATGGCGCTGGAAGTCCCTAAAAGTTCCAGCTATCGGACCATTCCAGTTCGTTGCGCATCTCTTTCCTCCACATGTCGACGATCTGTTGTCTTCTGAAGGAATGTTTGGTGGTCGGTATATATCTGTACAGCCCGCATTGCGCCGGGTTTCTCTAACACTTCCAGCTGCCGGACCGTTCCAGCTGGTCGCGTGTCTCTGCCATTTTCATGTCGACGAAATGTTGCCTTCTGATGGATGAAGTTGGAGATTGGTATATATCTTTACAATCTGCATCACGCTGGATGTCCCTAACATTTTCAACACTCAGACCGTTCTAACTACTCGCGCACCTCTACCATCTTCATGTCGATGATCTGTGGCCTTCAGTAGGAAGAGGTTGGTGTTCCGTATAGATCTGTACAGCCGGCATATCGCCGGGTTTCTCTAACACTTCCAGCTGGTCGCGCGTCTCTGCCATCTTCATGTCGATGAAATGTTGCCTCTTAAAGGATGAAGTTGGAGATAGGTATAGATCTTTACAGTCTGCATTGCGCTGGATGTCACTAATATTTTCAATTCTCAAACCGTTCCAGCTACTCGCGCGTCTCTACCATCTACATGTCGACGATCTGTTTACTTCTGAAGCAAATTATGGTGCTTGGTATAGATCTGAACAGCTTGCGATACGCTGGGTGTCCCTAACATTTCCATCTCTCAGACCGTTGCAGCTAGTCGCGTGTCTCTACCATGTACATGTCTACGTTCTCTTGTCTTCTGAAGGAAAGTTTGGTGGTCGGTATAGATCTGTACAGCGGACATTGCGCTGGATGTTCCTAACATTTCCAGCTCTTGGTCCGTTGCAACTAGTCGCGCATCTCTGTCATCTACATGTCGAAGATCTGTCGCTATCTAAAGGAAAGTTTGGTGATCGGAATAGATCTGTACAGCGTGTATTGCACCGGGTTTCCTTAACACATCCAACTCCCGGACCGTTCCAGCTGGCGCGCGTCTCTGTCGTCTTCATTTAGACGAAATTTTGCGTTCTGGAGAATGAAGTTGGAGATTGGTATAGATCTGTACAGTCAGCATTGCGCTGGATGTCCCTAATGTTTTCAACTCTCAGACCGTTTCAGCTAGCCGCGCCATTCTGTCATTTTCAGGTCGACGATCTGTTGCCTTCTCAAGGATGAAGTTGGCAAATGGAATAGATTTGTACAGTTTGCATTGCGTTGGGTGTCCCTAATATTTGAGTCTCTGGGACCGTTATAGCTCGTCGCGCATCTCTGCCATCTACATGTCGACGATCTGTGTTCTTCTGAACGAAATTTTGTGATTGGTATAGATTTGAAAAGCTTGCGATGTGCTGGGTGTCCCTAAAATTTCCAAGCTCTCAGACGGTTTCAGATAGTCGCGCGTCTCTGAAACCTACAGGTCGACGATTTCTGGTCTTCTGAAGTAACGTCTGGTGGTCAGTATAGATGTGTGCAGCTTGCATTCCGCCGGGTTTCCCTAACACTTTCAGCTCCCGGGCCGTTCCAGCTTGTCGCGCGTCTCTGCCATTTTCATATCGACGAACTGTTGACTTCTGAAGGATGAACTTGTAGTTTGGCATAGATCTGTACAGTGTGCATTGCGCTGGGTGTCCCCAACGTTTCCAGCTCTCAAATCGTTCCAGCTAGTCGTGCGTCTCTATCATCTTAAGGTCGACGATCTGTTACCTTCTGAAGGTTGAAGTTGGAGATTGTTATAGATCTGTACAGCTTGCATTGCGCTGGGTGTCCCTAACATTTCAGGTTCTCGGACCGTTCCAGGTCTTCGCGCATCTCTGCCATCTACATGTCGACGATCTGTTGCCTTCTGAAGGAAGGTTTGTGGTCAGTATAAATTTTTATGGTCTGCATTGCGCTGAATGTCCCTAAAATTTCCAGCTCTCAAACCGTTCCAGCTAGTTGCGCGTCTCTACCATCTACATCCAATTATCTATCACCTTCTGAAGGATGGAGATGACGGTCGACATAGATCCACACATCGTGCTTAGATAGACATCCAATTCCTGTCTGGATGACGCCTGTTCCAAAGAGCGTCCTTTTCCTCTGCACGCTGGTACCATCTTCTGTTTACTTCTGCTGATTATGTTTACTGGTTACGTTGGTTACGTTTAATGGTTACTTTCGAAACATTTACTGGTAACGTTGGTTTCGTTTAGTGGTTACGTTGGTTACAATTACTGGTTACGTTGATTACGTTTACAGGTTGCGCTGGTTACGCGGTGTGACCTGGCGGCGTAACGTGGTGTCACGTGGTTAGGTCGGTCAAGGAAGCATGGCAGTAAATGGGCGGCGTCCCTACTCATATTTTAGCTTGTATTTTTATTTTGCAACATACTACCTACTAATGAAAGCCTTGTACGCTTAATTTAAATAAGGTAAAAACAGGGAAAAAAGAAAATAAACGAAAGAAAACAAAAATACACACAATAACAACAAAAATAAAGCGCGGGTCTACTAGGCCCCGCGCGACTAACGGCGTTCTACCAAAGCGCGCGCCTGACGGAGGGTTAAAAGAAAAGTGTGACCGTTCTCTTAATCTTTTGCGTGTTTTAGGTGGCACATCCTGGGGAGCTGATCGGACCGTCCTTCTTCGTCTTTATCGCTCTTTGGTCCGATCCAAGCTTGATTACGGGTGCATTGTCTATTTGTCGGCGCGTCCATCTGTATTACGTCGATTGAATGCCATTCACCATCGTGGCAAAAGAATCGCTACAGGGGCCTTTCCAACCAGCCCTGTGCCTAGCCTATATGCTGAAGCTGCAGAGCCTCCGATGTACTTCAGGCGTGAGATGCTTTTGTGCAGCTATGCAGGTCGACTCTCAAGTTTGCCTGACCATCCGTCCTTCGCGATATTTTACGAGGATTCGCTTGATCGGCAATATTTAGTTAGCTCGTCTGCATTGCTCTCTCCAGGGTTTCGATTTGGTCCACTTCTTCGGCATTTGGACGTTGCGCCAGCGCCGGCCCTTCCGAAGGGGGAAACGCGTTTTCCTCTACGGTTGCACGCTGAGGCCCACTGTCTCCTTGGGTTATCGTCGCTGCCGAAGAATGAGACCACTTCTTCCAGCTTTAGATCAGCATTTTTAGAACTGCAGGCGCGATTCGAGGACTTGCCGTTTATATTTACGGATGGATCTAAGACTGATGATGGAGTTGGATGTGCTTTTGTTTCTGATCATCATAGTTTTACTTTTCGTTTACCGGGTCACTGTTCGATTTTACCGCCGAACTTTTTAGTATTTATCAATCAGTTTTATACGTTCAGCGGCGCGAGTTACGGCAGTGTGTTGTTTGTACAGACTCTCTGAGTGCCCTTCTGAGTATTAACGCGCTGTACAGTTACCACCCTCTCGTACAGCGCATACATGACCTGTTCCACTCGCTTGGTGCCTCTGGCATCAGCGTCTCTTTCTTGTGGATTCCAGGTCATGTGGGCATCTCAGGGAACGAGTCTGCCGACGCCGCTGCCAAATCGGTGATTTTATTACCCAGATTTTTTACTGCTGTTGTTCCCTCGTCAGATTTGTTTGTTATTTTACGTAGCCGCATCCTCTCGCTTTGGAGGGATGAGTGGGCGGCCCTTCGGGGGAACAAGTTACGGAAGGTTAGGCCTCTCCCGTTAATCTGGGGTACCTCCTCTCGTTCGTGTCGTCGGGAAGAGGTACTTTTAGCTCGCTTACGAATCGGAAATTGTCTTTTTAGCCATAGATACCTGCTCAGTGGTAACCCCGCACCACTCTGTGAGCAGTGTGATGCGCCCTTAACGGTGCGTCACATTTTAGCAGAGTGTCAAGTTTTAGCTCCGTTGCGCGTTCGTTTTGGTCTGCCTTTTGGCCTAGCCAACGTTTTGGCAGACGACGCGCGTGCTGTAGAATGTCTTTTACGTTTTATCAGTGACATTGGATTTACCAGACGCATTTGATGCGCTGAGCGTCTTTTGACTGTGTGATTTTATATTGTCCTTTTAGTGGGGCATCCCCTCCCCAGTGGACATCTGGCGCTCCTGTCCCTGGCATTCTACAGTTCTTGACCCGTTGCTTTACTCTTTTTTGACAATGCTTTTAGTGTGTTCGTTTTTGGAATTTGGTGGTTTTTTTACATTTTGGACATAGCGGGTTTGTGTCCCGTTTTTTAATTATGCGGTTTTTTATTGGACTTTTATTTTTGGACTGTACATTTTATACTTTGTAAGGGCGCTGATGACCTTAGCTGTTTAGCGCCCTTAAACCGCATCTCATTATCATGTCACACCCAGAGACAGGATACCTATGACGTCTCTCCCCTTAGTTAATTAAATTGATGTATATACTGTATTATTTCCTGTTTCCATTCCTTTTTTCAATTTTTTCTTCCCATCTTCCCTTCATTCTCCAAAGAATCAATATACAATATGACATTTCTATACGCTTAATACTCAGTTATCACGGAGAACCATTACATTTGAAAACAATCAAGAGCAAAGTAATTTTTCCAGGGTTACATTGATTTTAAGGTTCTATAGTCGAACCAGGAAATGCTTTAAATAAATTTATTTCAGTAATTCAGTTCCCTGCATCCGTATTTGCCATATAAACTTTATTTTAACCAGCTAAGATCCATAGTTTTTAAGATACATGAAATCATCTCCACCGTGTTCGATATGAGTACATTAAAGTAATTGTTTGTCATAAAAACGATATTTTAGACTAGACTCTCTGTTTGCTTTTTATTTATCATCTTTATTTAATTAGCTTATCAACTATTAAACCTGTAAGTCAATTACATTAAATCAGTTTTTGAACCCAGAACACTAGGATCAAAATTATTTATAACATTAATTTAGCATGTTAGACATAGCTGTTTGCAGTTTACGACATCAGCCTAAGTGATATATCCTAGTGACCGCTGGAGGCTACAAGCCGCAATGCTGACAGACCATAATGACGCACGAAAGTCCTAACAATTCCAGGCCCGAAGGCCCGTCCCACTGCCTGTTTACTTTCTATTTATCAGTTTATCTAAATTAGTTTATAAGATATTAAGTTTATAAGTAAATTTCATTGAATCAGTATTCCAACCCAGAACACTACGAACAAAATGATTTATAACATTAATTTAGTATGTTAAACATTGCTGTTCTACGACATCAACCTAAGTGATATAGAGAAAAATTAAGTAAGTCTTTGAAAGATCGGGATTCGGAATAAGGACAAATGATTTACAAATATTTTCGGTATTGATTACAGGTAATAGCAGCTATCAATCATGTTTAGGGTTAGCTTCTTAGCGCTGATAGGCTTGGAGATATTTGCGTCTGTTACAAACGGCTGCAATTCCTACAGTCACAGTGATTAAACCTTACGTGGAATTTCACAATAAGCTACGCAACAGGCTGCAAATGATTTCTAGAAGGACTTCTAAAAACTCTTTAACAACGCCACGTTTGGAGAAACTATGGAGAACCTGCGTAATCGTATGCGTATAGACTGGTTACAAATGAGAAGACACTGGAAAAGTTGATCGCCAAGCCTAAGTTTATCGATAGGACAATATGTGCTGCTAATCTAGCTGCTATGCATATGGCCTCTCGTCGTATTGTATTCAACAAGCCTATATACATTGGAATGAGTGTGTTGGACATCTCCAAGACATTAATATACTATCATTACGACGTTTTGTTACCGTACTATGGTGCTAAAAACCTGAAGATTATGTATATGGACAATGATTCATTCATTCATCCTGTGGCAACTGAAGATGTGTACCAGGACAAGCTACGTTTCCTCGAGCATCTGGATACAGCTGATTAGGCGGTCTACCGTATATGCCACTCCACTCAGAACAAAAAGATGCTGGGGAAATTTAAAGATGAGGCCAATAGCAAAATCATAGAACACTTTGTCGGACTATGACCTAAGATGAATGCACAAGATACACAAGGTTCAAATATAAAAAATAAAGCTATAAAACATAGTGCTATTAAGCAGTACATTACTTTTGACAGATATACAGATTGTCTTAAAATCCGTAAAATCTTAAGAACACCCATGAATCTGATTCTGTCACGAGAGCATGGTGTTACCACAGTGCAAGTGAGTAAAATCACATTGACTCTTTTGATGATAAAAGGGTTATTGCTGAGGATGGAACAACTACATATGTGTATGGACATTATCGTATTACAAACAGTGTTTAAAAGAGTGTAACCTGGATCTCAAGATGAACATTTTCTCAGCGAGACTACAATCTTAAAAAATGGAAGATTACTCATGTGCTGTGTATACACCCACCATACACCTGATGAAGAAAGAAGAAGAAGTAAGGTGAGGCGTTAACCCTGCCATTAGGAGCAAATCCTAGTGCTATTCTGAAGCCTAGATAAAGGGGAGAGACGTCTACCTTACAATCATTGTCTAATGAAACAATGATTAAGTGATAAAGCTGCTACACTAAGTTAAAACTGTAGCCATATCAAACAACAAAGCTGTCTAAAACATTATAATATCTCCTCAGTCACGCGAATGGGTTAGTTTATACTACTTCTATATACCCCCACTGTAACCCTATACACTGTTTAACCCTCTCCATCTCACACTAATTGTTTGACAAATAAAACGTTTATAGCATTTAAGAAAAAAGCATATAAATGTGTTGTAACAATGGATAAGACATGTTTATAGTGAATTGAATTACTCCCTATATTACCATAAATACCTGTGATATTATCTAATTACCTGTAAAATGACTTAAATACCTGTGATACCAGCCGAATCATGCGAAATCACGTTAAATGGCTCTGGTACGAATCGCTGCTGGAAATTATCATGAACACCTGTGATGCTGTCCGGATTACCCTAACTATCAATGATACTATCTGAATTACTTGTTAAATGACTAAAATACCTTAGATACTACCCGAATCACCTGAAATTATCTTAAATAGCTTTAATACAAGTGGCTGATTTAAATTATCATGAGCATGTGTGATACTATCCTGATTACCCTAAATATTAACGATACTATCTGATTTAGGTGTGAAATCATTCGGAACAATACACACCTAAACCATGGAATCTACCCTCCTATGATACTATCTGAATTACCCTAAACACCTATCACACATCCTGAATTATCTGTGAAAATCGTGCAGAACTATGCTGCCCTCAACCCCATGTGATCTGCTTGCCTGCTGAATGCTGGACGGAGCTATCCTGGAGAAGACTGTACATTACAGATGCATTAACACTAACATCCCTATCACCTATCATCGTTTTCCGTACCCCTCCCATATAAACACATTTTCACCTCCTTCAACTCTCTTCTTGCAAAGGATCTCCCTCCGTTTTGCCGCCTCTCCCATATAAATGCATACTCTACCATTCAGCTCTTCTTAGCCTAATACCTCTCCTTAGTTTCCTATCTCTCATATAAAACACATTCTACCTTTAACCCTGCCTAGCCTAGTATCTCCCCACGTTTTCCCAGTCGTTCCCATATAAACGCCTACTCTACTCCTCAAGCTCTGTCTAGACTAGCACAATACCTCGTATCCCTACCTCTCACGTAAAGCGTGCATTCCCTTCAGCCTCTACCTAACCTAGCTTCTCTCCCCGTAATCCCTGCCTATCTCATTAAAAGCGCATTCCTCCTCCTTCAGCTCCCCTGTTCCAGCTAGCATCTCTCCTCTTATCCCCATATCTCAGCTATATACAAGGGTTGGAGTTTAAATAGTGGCAACACTGCTATAGAAACGCTATGCAACGGAATCTAATATTGTCGCTGATAGAACACGTTAGTTACATACCTGCCTTACCTCAGAGCAAATGGATACTCCCTTCCCACTTCACCTGCGTGAGCACAGTCCAGAGAAACAGAATCACTTGTGAAATACCGGTCTAACGTTGTTTTGTCACAATGTTTTCGAAACAGGAACAACGTAGTTGGATCAAGATTGAATGTGTCATCAAGGTCTTCAAGAGGCTTGCGGGGAATCTGATTGCCTTACAGAGCAGTGACACGTTGGGTAAAAGCCTTCAGCGATGGTCGGTAAACTGTGGCAGACATGCATCGGGCAGGTCGTCCTAGCGTCAGAAGAAGTGCATGCTCTTGCCGCGTTGCTGGACAGTGAACGCCGCCAGACGATTCGTGAGCTCGCCTAAGAACCCGGATTAGCACACCACTGTACTTCATAACCTTAAGAAACGCCTGGGCATGCCAAAAATTGCATCACGAGTGGTTCCGCATGATTTGACGGAAATGCAGAAATGTTCGCTTTACGGAGCTGCTAGGACACACTTGGAGCTCTCTGAGCGCGAAAGAAAGGCTTTCTTACGCCATATCATAACGCTGGATGAGACATGGGCCAAATCGTATGAGCCAAAATTGAAACGCCAATCGAAAGAATTGCGTATTATGGGTCTCCACGAAAATCGAAAGGTCGTCTGAGCCCCAGCAATGTGAAGGATATGGTGATTCTTGTGTACGACTGTAATGGTGTTATCCTAACGCATTACATTCCTCCACAGCAGACCATCAATGCATAGTATTACCGTTCGTTTTTGAAGCACCACCTGCAACCAGCTATGAAAAAGAAGCGGCAACACTTTCTGCAGAATCTACCCATCATTTTGCACGACAATGCTCGGCGCAAAACAGCGCAAGCCAGGCTGATTGGTTCGGTCGATGGGACTGGGAAGTGCTGTACCATCCACCATACCCCCGGACTTAAGTCCTTGTGAGTTTGATTTGATTCCGAAGATGAAGGAACCACTTCGTGACTTTCCCTTCAGAACTGTTCCAGAGATTCGTCAGGCAGTAGAACTCACCATTCGCACTATCTACAGAACAGGCTCTGCTAAAGGTATACTACGACTTCCACATCACTGGCAACGGGTTATACATGACGCTGGTGACTACATTGAAGGGCATTAAAGGTTGCTAACATGTAACTCTTTTTTATCCGCTGTAAATAAATAGTTTCCACTATTTAAGTTCCAACCCTCGTATATTCCTTTTCTTGTCTCCTACTCCCACTAGCCTAGTACTTCTCCTCGGTTTCCTATATCTCTCATATAAAGCCCATATTCTGCCCTTTAAGCCCTGTCTAGCTTAGCACATCTCCGCGTATTCCCTACCTCTCTCATATAAGGCGCATTCCCTCCTTCAGGCCCTGCTCTACCTAGCATCTCCCCTTGTATTCACTATCTCTTCCATATAAACGCATTTTCTTCCTTGAACCCTGTCCCAGCCTAGCATCTACCCTCGTTTTCCCTATCTCTCCCATATAAACGCATTTCTATGCTCATTCTCTCCTGTCTATTATATTCCCAGGTTTTCCTCACTTCTAATAAGTGGCGGCTCGTGGTGTATAAAATAGTTAAGAAATTTATGCAAAAAAAAAAAAGATTTACATATATAAAATAAAACTGCACGCTAAAGATTTAATAACTACCCTACCTTTGTACAGGTAATTCTTCTGCCCTTTAAGTAAACAGAGTTATGTAGTAATTGAACCTATACACTAGTGCCTAAAAATAATGTTAAGAAAACCAAAAATCTTGAAATTTTATATTATATATGTTCCCAGAGCTTTTAATTTGTCTGCTTATGGAACTTTGCAGTCAATTAATGACCGCCGAGTAGTTGAAAGGTCTTTTTTCCGTATCATTCCATCTATTAAACGGAGTTCCTAAGAAAATACACCCGACATAAGTTTTTGTAGGCAAAAATAGATTTGTATTGAGTATTCACACCTCACACTACCTACTGACTACTCGTAAGTACACACGACATCGTTGAAAACATAAACAAACAAAACAAAGAAGGAACCAAGATATCTAGTGTTTACATGTGTACACCTACTCAAACCTTCCCAAACAAGAGAAATACTGAACCTGAGGTGCCGAAATATTTTTCCTGCTGGAGGGTTGAGCTATATAGGCCTTCTCTCCCCTAGGGAGGGTGGTCCCGGGCAGGCCTTCGAAGTCAGGATACAAAAGAAGAGAAAGTTGCAAACTTCAACGTCTACAGTACCTGGACTTAGCATTTTACAGCTCTTGACAAGTTCAATTGTTGTATTAAACGCTGTATTTAAAGGAAATTAAGAAATGGTGTAAGCAGGAAATATTAGGCGAAAGATTCTTCATCTACTTCAGATGGCCGGCCGCCTCTGACCTCTATATGTGCTGTCCCGACCTGTTTTACGAAATTCACATTTTTTTTCAAGTGCAGGAGAAAATGCATTTCCACACTTCTGCCCCGATGGGGGTCGGGGGAGGGAGTATGTGACTCAGCGTTATAGATGAGCATACCCAATAAAAACACCTCCACCGGAAGGAATTCAGGAGCGATGGTGCGCTTGTACCGCTGTTGCACCAGCGTAGTCAAGATAGGGATATATTGGCCGGCCACGATGGCCTAAGGCAAGTGAAGGTAAGGTGCCAGGACGCAAGCATGACCGAGGTATTACTTGTGCACCTGGGAGATCAGAATGAGATGGTATAGGAAGTATTGTGTGGTTGGATGCTAGAATTTGGGCGTGATTATTTGTGCTTCCACCGTCCTCGATGGTGAGTAGTCGGAGCTTCCTGTGTGGGCCCCCATAGGGGCTCGTCGTGGTGCTCTGGAAATGTGTTGGGCAGAACGTCATCCAGCGTCATCTGGAGGGCTGCTATCTCCTCCCTGATGAGCTTTCTGACGTTCATGTAATGCTCGTGGAAGTAGTCTGGCGGTGTTATCGAAATAGGAAATGTTGGTAATAATTTTGCAGCGAAGAGCATGGTACCGTGGTCCTCTTTAAGTTCCGTCAGTACCTCCTCCAGAAGGGCCAGTTTAGTGGTGATGTTCAGTAGCTCCGTCAGCACATCCTCCAGCTTCTGCAGGATCTCAGGCGAGGGTTCCGTTGAGGTATTGTTGCTTGCGACGGTTTCAGGCGTGTCTTCTACTGCAGGAGGCCCGTTCAGCTCGACGCGGTCATGCTGCAATGGTAACTGCTGCTGCTGTGCATGCACGTTGGCCTTCTGCTGTGACGATGTGAAGCGGCTGCGTGGATGTAGTGGATAAAAAGCTTGTCCGGTGAAGTAGTCGTGTCTCCAGCAGGTTGCGCAGAAGCGGCGGCGACGCGTTAAACCGTGCTGCTGGCAGACAGACCTTAAGTTAGGTGCCCCACAGTAGTGGCACCGTGGCTGAGCAGTGTGCCGTAAAGGCAGCAGCGTCGGCAGGGCAGTGTCCAGGTTGAGCGGCTTGGTTCGATATTTAGGCATTTTCCCAAAAAGTGCAGGCCGTCGGAGGGGCCAGCGTCGTAGTGAGCCTTGTCCCTAAAGACTAGGCGCATGGGCGGTGTAGGGCCCTTCCGTGATTGGATTCTGGTAGCCTTCTGAACTGAAGGCCATAGCTGTTGGACGGAACTCACAAGAATCTGCGTCGGCAGCTGCTGGTGAACGCCCACAACCACAGCGCTGAAATGATTACATCGCTGGGTTTGGCTTTCTCCAGGCGAAGCGGCGTCGAGTGGTGCTCTGTTGTCAGGTACTTCAGAGTGAGGCGGGGAGTCTAGGCCCCGAAGAGAAGTATTCTCCGATGCCGGAGAATCAGGCGTTGGCGGCGGGCTGGCTGTACGAGCTGCGACGGTGTGCTCGGTTGTGGCCGGTTCTGCTTCTTCGGCGCAAGCCTCTGCTGCTGCAGCTCTGCGTTGCTTTCTTCTAGCCATGGTGAGAAGAGCTCTTATCTGCTCGAAGGCTCGAGGCGAAGTGTGTGGTAAAGGTGTAATTACTTAGAAGCACAGATTCATACTGGATTCTCAACTGAATGGTGGGAGTAAGGCGTCGCATAGGGCGCTTTTTTCTCACATTTCGAGTGCTCGTTAGCGGAACTAACACTGCGATTGTTAATGTACTTTACTACACGCCTGCTTCTAGCTCCGCCCACCGCTTTTGAAACCTGCTAAAGCCAACTGAAAGGAGTTCAAGTTTCAAATAAAATCACCTGCGTTTTAAATGGTTTTCTCAACCTAGAAGGAAAGTCATTAAATGCCTAGCTGACTTTATTTAAAGCTTGTACTCGTTTCAGTTTGCGTTACACATCTGCTAGAATATTGAGATAATCTTTATTTGTCCTAAACTGACAATGCTTTTATACTAATTTTTAATCAAATGGTGAAATAGGAAAGGCTGTGGTATGGTATTATGTAATGTTATTCTTTGTATACAGCAGTTTGCCATTCATCAATCTAAAAGCTGTTAACCTACACCAAAGAAATGTTATTGATTTGCGTTCTACAATAATATACAAATTATAATAAAAATGATATCCTACAATATACAAAGAATGCCAGCATTTAGTTATACATAAAGCACCACATAACATATTAATACGTGTATTGAGAAATAAATGAAATACATCAGTAAAAACAAAAAGCAATTATTCATATACAAAAAAGAACATTAAATAAAGCAGCATCTTATGCAACACAAACTGGAGCGAAATTCTGTATAGTAACACCCCTTGATGCAGATTTAACAAGTTATGATGCATTTTAATAGCTGTTTGTACATTATCCAAGCTACAAATTTCTTAGCAATTAACTTGTGATTAGTTACTGCCCTTTATTGAGTTTTTAATTGGAATATCTGTTGCAGTCTAATCTAGTATCTATTGCCAAGGCACTTAAAATGAGCACTAACACCACGAATTCTATCTCCTTGTTTTAAGTGAAAGAAGGTTACAAATACTTTAGAGCCATCTTATACTAGTCCAGTTTAAATATAGAAACTTTTAATATGCAGGCCATCAACTCGCTGCTCCATGCGGCATTGAGAAGTGCTCACGTCTTCAAACCTGTGCCCAAGATAGCACTTAGGTAGAAGTAAAGTTGGAAAAACAGAGGTAAAGGAAGTAAACATACTTTTCAGTTTGACTATGGAATCGTGATACTCATCTTTATGCTTAAAATGGATTCGATCTAGACAGCTGTTAGTAGTATTAGTCCCGGATGAGCCAATTGTTTTAACGATAATCCTGCCGCTAGGGGCGCTGGTGTCGCTAGTGTCGGTGCGTGCGACGGCGGCGGCGGTAAGTTTGAAAAGCGCCCTGAGCGGTAGGATTATCGTTAAATCGGTTGGCTCATCTGGGACGAGTTGAAAGAATTGAGGAAGTGACGTGGAGTGTTTTGATTGGTTCGTTAATTTGGGGTGGGAGATGAAGGAAGGAAGATGGAAGAGTATGGAGTTCGCGTGATGGTGAGGAGCTGGGCGGCGAGGTGTTGTCTGTCCGGAGGTCGGTACTGAAAGAGGGGAAAAGATGGGGAGCGAGGGATAAAAAGTGTAACAGAAAGTGACGTGTGAAGTTGTGATTGGTGGGAATAAGAAGTGATTTTATTGGTGGAAAGGAACAAATGAGAGTTGTTGATTGGTGAGAATAAGAGAGATTATGATTGGTGGGAAAGAAAAAGGTGTGGGAGTGGGGTATGTTGGAGGTGATGGGAAAGGTAAGTTTTGCTAGCAACAGGATTTGCAAAAGCCTGTCGAGAACTGATCAGCAATTTTTGAACGTTGGATGGTAATTTTCTTGAGTGGATAGAGAGATGGGGCGATATGAGATGCGGTGGCGAAAATGGGGACTAAATAAGATGGTTGAGACAAGAGGTTTAAGGGCGAGGAAATTTGGAGGTTAGTGGTGAATATGGCGGTTGCAAGAGGTGGGGCAAGGAGACGCGGTGGTGAGAATGGGAACTAAAAGAAGATGGCGGTAGCAAGAGGTTAGAAGAGTAGATTTTGAGGTTAAAATAGTGGGAACTAAAAATGGCGGAGGTTCTGCGACAAGGAGATGCGGTGAGAACTAAACAAGATGGTGGACGCAAGAGGAGGGTAAGGAGATTTGAGGTTACAGTACCAAAACACGAAAGGATATATTCCTACGCCAAGCAGGTCCGAAAAATAATTATGCGTGTGGTACTTACCTGTTACCGGTGTGGATGCGTCACCAAAAGCGCGGCACGCGACGCGAAAAAATAAAAGCAAACTGTTTTTGAAAATGCTTAACCAGCTTTAAGATCAACCAACATCACTACGCACTGATATACCTAGGTTTTTAAAGCGGTACAGACACCCTTTGCAGAGGCGTAATTTAACTATACCAAAAACCTGGTACTGGACCATCGTGATGGTCGCTAGCGTACGTAGGAGCAGGGTTCTCATAGCCGGTCGAAAGCGGTCAAAAACGTGTACGACGTAGGTGTTCACAGTAGCTGCTGTCGAGTCAACCGTCGAGGTGTGAATAAACAAGATCTGTTCTCGCCGGCAATTTGGTTCGGAGATGTGAGCAGCGGCGAGGTGTTGTCTGTGCGGAGGTCGGGACTGAAAGAGGGAAAAGATGGGGAGCGAGGGATAAAAAGTGTAACAGAAAGTGACGTGTGAAGTTGTGATTGGTGGGAATAAGAAGTGATTTTATTGGTGGAAAGGAGCAAATGAAAGTTGTTGATTGGTAAGAATAAGAGAGATTATGATTGGTGGGAAAGAAAAAGGAGTGGGGTATGTTGGAGGTGATGGGAAAGGTAAGTTTTGCTAGCAACAGGATTTGCAAAAGCCTGTCGAGAACTGATCAGCAATTTTTGAACGTTGGATGGTAGTTTTCTTGAGTGGATAGAGAGATGGGGCGATATGAGATGCGGTGGCGAAAATGGGGACTAAACAAGGTGGTTGAGACAAGAGGTTTAAGGACGAGGAAATTTGGAGGTTAGTGGTGAACATGGCGGTCGCAAGAGGTGGGGGTAAGGAGACGCGGTGGTGAGAATGGGAACTAAAAGAAGATGGCGGTAGCAAGAGGTTAGAAGAGTAGATTTTGAGGTTAAAATAGCGGGAACTAAAAATGGCGGAGGGTCTGCGACAAGGAGATGCGGTGAGAACTAAACAAGATGGCGGACGCAAGAGGAGGGTAAGGAGATTTGAGGTTACAGTACCAAAACACGAAAGGATATATTCCTACGCCAAGCAGGTCCGAAAAATAATTATGCGTGTGGTACTTACCTGGTACCGGTGTGGATGCGTCACCAAAAGCGCGGCACGCGAGGCGGAAAAATAAAAGCAAACTGTTTTTGAAAATGCTTAACCAGCTTTAAGATCAACCAACATCACTACGCACTGATATACCTAGGTTTTTAAAGCGGTACAGACACCCTTTGCAGAGGCGTAATTTAACTATACCAAAACCTGGTACTGGACCATCGTGATGGTCGCTAGCGTACGTAGGAGCAGGGTTCTCATAGCCGGTCGAAAGCGGTTAAAAACGTGTACGACGTAGGTGTTCGCAGTAGCTGCTGCCGAGTCAACCGTCGAGGTGCGAATGAACGAGATCTGTTCTTGCAGGCAATCTGGTTGGGTGATGAGAGGCGCGGTGGTAAAAATGTGAACTAAATAAGATGGCGGAGGCACGAAGTTGAGGTTAAGGAGCGGCGAGGTGTTGACTGTGCGGCGGTTGGGGTCTGAAAGAGGGGAAAGATGGCGAACGAGGGATAAAAGGTATAACAGAAAGTGACGTGTGAAGTTGTCATTGGTGGGAATAAGAAGTGATGTTATTGGTGGAAAGGAACAAATGAAAGTTGCTGATTGGCGAGAATAAGAGAGATTATGATTGGTGGAAAGAAAAAAGGTGTGGGAGTGGGGTATGTTGGAGGTGATGGAAAAGGTAAGTTTTGCTACCAACAATATTTGCAAAAGCCTATCCAGAACTCATCAGCAATTTTAAATAACTAGTGTTTCGGGGGTTTTCTCTGGTTGGTAGACGAATGCAAGCTGTTTCTGCCATACTTATATTATTCGTCTTTTTCCTTTTTTTTTGTTAAAAAATAACTAGTTTTTTTTGGGAGTTTTCTGCGGATGGGAAACGAATGCGAGCTCTTTCTGCTTTTTCATAGGTTTTCCCTGGTTGGTAGGCGTTTTCTGTACTGGCTGACGAAGGCGTTTCTAATTTTCGAGGTTTTCTCAGGTTTTTTAGCGGTTGTCCCTGCCCGGTAGGCAAATGATGAAGTTTTACCTTGTCGGCGCACGGATACTAGGCACGTACTCGCACACACACACACACACACACACAAACGTTGCAGTTGTCATACTTATATTATTCGTCTTTTCCTTTTTTTCCTTTTTTTTAAAAAAATTACTAGTTTTTTGGGAGTTTTCTGCGGTTGGTAAACGAATGCAAACTCTTTCTGCTTTTTCATAGGTTTTCCCTGGTTGGTAGGCGTTTTCTGTAGTGGTTGACGAAGCCGTTTCTAATTTTCGAGGTTTTCTCAGGTTTTTTTTTTTAGTGGATGTCCCTGTCCGGTAGGCAGATGATAAAGTTTTTCTATAACGTCGTCGTTTCGGCTTGTGGCGCACGGATACTAGGCACGTACTCGCGCGCGCGCACACACACACACACACACACACACAGACACACAAACAGACACACACACGGACATGTTTCCAAAAATGCTTTTTTTTTTTATTTTTTATTCAGGAGGTCTCAAAACGTGTATTTCCGGCGAAATCTCGGTATCGAATTTTTGGGTGGAATGCAATACTTCCCCTACTTACTATACGTGGTAGAGAAAGTAAAAAAAGTATAAGTATTGGAAAATTTAAGGAAATAACAAGCAATATCTCGAAAAACGGTTCACTCAACAAAAGAAAAATATATATGGCATAAGTTGTGTATTTTAACGCGATCTACATTTTTTGTGTAGTAAAATTGTGTCTATCTCTTATGGTTTACCAGTTATGCAAAAGGCGTTCACAATGAAGAATACTTTTGGAGACATTCCCAGAAAATTTGAGATATACATTTTATTTCTTATGACATTATATTAAACATATGATATTTTCATCAAAATGGTTATAGCCTTTTTTGAGAAAATTAAAAAAAGTGTACTATCTTGTTTTCACGGGTTTTCCAGATCGGTAAGCGTTAGAATACTCTTAGAGCTTTTTTTTTGGATTCAGGAGGTCTCAAAACGTGTATTTCCGGTGAAATCTCGGTATCGAATTTTTGGGTGGAATGCAATACTTCCCCTACTTACTATACGTGGTAGAGAAAGTAAAAAAAGTATAAGTATTGGAAAATTTAAGGAAATAACAAGCAATATCTCGAAAAACGGTTCACTCAACAAAAGAAAAATATATATGGCATAAGTTGTGTATTTTTAACGCGATCTACATTTTTTGTGCAGTAAAATTTTGTCTATCTCTTATGGTTTACCAGTTATGCAAAAGGCGTTCACAATGAAGAATACTTTTGGAGACATTCCCAGAAAATTTGAGATATACATTTTATTTCTCACGACATTATCTTAAACATACGATATTTTCATCAAAATCGTTATAGCCATTTTTGAGAAAATTAAAAAAAAGTGTACTATCTTGTTTTCACGGGTTTTCCAGATCGGTAAGCGTTAGAATACTCTTAGAGCTTTTTTGAGGTTTTTTTCGCGGTTGTCCCTGTCCGGTAGGCAGATGATAAAGTGTTTCTATAACGTCGTCGTTTCGGCTTGTGGCGCACGGATACTAGGCACGTACTCGCGCGCGCACACACACACACACACACAGAGACAGACACACAAACAGACACACACACGGACATGTTTCCAAAAATGCTTTTTTTCTGATTCAGGAGGTGTCAAAACGTGTATTTCCGGTGAAATCTCGGTATCGAATTTTTGGGTGGAATGCAATACTTCCCCTACTTACTATACGTGGTAGAGAAAGTAAAAAATTATAAGTATTGGAAAATTTAAGGAAATAACAAGCAATATCTCGAAAAACGGTTCACTCAACAAAATAAATGTATATGGCATAAGTTGTGTATTTTAACGCGATCTACATTTTTTGTGTAGCAAAATTTTGTCTATCTCTTACGGTTTATCAGTTATGAAAAAGTCGTTCACAATGAAGAATTCTTTTGGAGACATTCCCAGAAAATTCGAGATATACATTTCATTTCTCTCGACATTATCTTAAATATATGATATTTTGAACAAAATCGTTAGAGCCATTTTTTAATACAAAGAGAACGGGATTTCACAAGTGAAACAGTACTGTGATAACGATACCAACAAACTAATTATTATTCACCCACTGAAACAAAAACAAAAAATCTGATGTGTAACACTCACATGACTTTCTCAACTCTTGTACAAAGTATTTTTACAAACGCTTATTCCCCATCTAGTTCATGTTAATCGAGATAAACATTTGCAAACTCTATTTTATTGCTAATTTTCTTGTATAAAAAAATCTGATGTGTAACACTCACATGACGTTCTCTACTCTTGTACAAAGTATTTTTACAAACGCTTATGCTCCATCTAGTTCATGTTAAACGAGATAAACATTTGCAAACTCTATTTTATTGCTAATTTTCTTGTAGATGTAGGGGAAAATATATTTACAAGGGGAATATAGAAAAACAGTAGCCTTTAAGCACATACATATCTCTTAATAGCTGGTTGCTATGTGCAGCACCATTCTTTTTGCCACAGATTAATACTGTTTGCATATCAAAGACAAAAAAAATGAATAACGAAGTCCCATTTGAGAAAATAAATATTGGAAAATTAACAAACAATATCTCGAAAACGGTTCACTCAACAACAAAAATGTATATTACATAAGATGTGTATTTTAACGCGATCTAAATTTTTTGTGTAGTAAAATTTTGTCTATGTCTTACGGTTTATCAGTTATGAAAAAGACGTTCACAATGAAGAATACTTTTGGAGACATTCCCAGAAAATTCGAGATATACATTTCATTTCTCACGACATTATCTTAAACATACGATATTTTTCATCAAAATCGTTAGAGCCATTTTTTTTAAAACAAAGAGAACGGAATTTCACAAGTGAAACAGTACTGTGATAACGATACCAACAAACTAATTATTATTCACCCACTGAAACACATAAAAAAATCTGATGTGTAACACTCACATGACTTTTTCTTATGTAATATACATTTTTGTTGTTGAGTGAACCGTTTTCGAGATATTGTTTGTTAATTTTCCAATATTTATTTTCTCAAATGGGACTTCGTTATTCATTTTTTTTTGTCTTTGATATGCAAACAGTATTAATCTGTGGCAAAAAGAATGGTGCTGCACATAGCAACCAGCTATTAAGAGATATGTATGTGCTTAAAGGCTACTGTTTTTCTATATTCCCCTTGTAAATATATTTTCCCCTACATCTACAAGAAAATTAGCAATAAAATAGAGTTTGCAAATGTTTATCTCGTTTAACATGAACTAGATGGAGCATAAGCGTTTGTAAAAATACTTTGTACAAGAGTAGAGAACGTCATGTGAGTGTTACACATCAGATTTTTCTATACAAGAAAATTAGCAATAAAATAGAGTTTGCAAATGTTTATCTCGATTAACATGAACTAGATGGGGAATAAGCGTTTGTAAAAATACTTTGTACAAGAGTTGAGAAAGTCATGTGAGTGTTACACATCAGATTTTTTTTTTTTGTTTCAGTGGGTGAATAATAATTAGTTTGTTGGTATCGTTATCACAGTACTGTTTCACTTGTGAAATCCCGTTCTCTTTGTATTAAAAAATGGCTCTAACGATTTTGTTCAAAATATCATATATTTAAGATAATGTCGAGAGAAATGAAATGTATATCTCGAATTTTCTGGGAATGTCTCCAAAAGAATTCTTCATTGTGAACGACTTTTTCATAACTGATAAACCGTAAGAGATAGACAAAATTTTGCTACACAAAAAATGTAGTTCGCGTTAAAATACACAACTTATGCCATATACATTTATTTTGTTGAGTGAACCGTTTTTCGAGATATTGCTTGTTATTTCCTTAAATTTTCCAATACTTATAATTTTTTACTTTCTCTACCACGTATAGTAAGTAGGGGAAGTATTGCATTCCACCCAAAAATTCGATACCGAGATTTCACCGGAAATACACGTTTTGACACCTCCTGAATCAGAAAAAAAGCATTTTTGGAAACATGTCCGTGTGTGTGTCTGTTTGTGTGTCTGTCTGTGTGTGTGTGTGTGTGTGTGTGTGCGCGCGCGAGTACGTGCCTAGTATCCGTGCGCCACAAGCCGAAACGACGACGTTATAGAAAAACTTTATCATCTGCCTACCGGACAGGGACAACCGCGAAAAAAACCTCAAAAAAGCTCTAAGAGTATTCTAACGCTTACCGATCTGGAAAACCCGTGAAAACAAGATAGTACACTTTTTTTTAATTTTCTCAAAAATGGCTATAACGATTTTGATGAAAATATCGTATGTTTAAGATAATGTCGTGAGAAATAAAATGTATATCTCAAATTTTCTGGGAATGTCTCCAAAAGTATTCTTCATTGTGAACGCCTTTTGCATAACTGGTAAACCATAAGAGATAGACAAAATTTTACTGCACAAAAAATGTAGATCGCGTTAAAAATACACAACTTATGTCATATATATTTTTCTTTTGTTGAGTGAACCGTTTTTCGAGATATTGCTTGTTATTTCCTTAAATTTTCCAATACTTATACTTTTTTTACTTTCTCTACCACGTATGGAAAGTAGGGGAAGTATTGCATTCCACCCAAAAATTCGATACCGAGATTTCGCCGGAAATACACGTTTTGAGACCTCCTGAATCCAAAAAAAAAAGCTCTAAGAGTATTCTAACGCTTACCGATCTGGAAAACCCGTGAAAACAAGATAGTACACTTTTTTTAATTTTCTCAAAAAAGGCTATAACCATTTTGATGAAAATATCATATGTTTAATATAATGTCATAAGAAATAAAATGTATATCTCAAATTTTCTGGGAATGTCTCCAAAAGTATTCTTCATTGTGAACGCCTTTTGCATAACTGGTAAACCATAAGAGATAGACACAATTTTACTACACAAAAAATGTAGATCGCGTTAAAATACACAACTTATGCCATATATATTTTTCTTTTGTTGAGTGAACCGTTTTTCGAGATATTGCTTGTTATTTCCTTAAATTTTCCAATACTTATACTTTTTTTACTTTCTCTACCACGTATAGTAAGTAGGGGAAGTATTGCATTCCACCCAAAAATTCGATACCGAGATTTCGCCGGAAATACACGTTTTGAGACCTCCTGAATAAAAATTAAAAAAAAAGCATTTTTGGAAACATGTCCGTGTGTGTGTCTGTTTGTGTGTCTGTGTGTGTGTGTGTGTGTGTGCGCGCGCGCGCGAGTACGTGCCTAGTATCCGTGCGCCACAAGCCGAAACGACGACGTTATAGAAAAACTTTATCATCTGCCTACCGGACAGGGACATCCACTAAAAAAAAAACCTGAGAAAACCTCGAAAATTAGAAACGGCTTCGTCAACCACTACAGAAAACGCCTACCAACCAGGGAAAACCTATGAAAAAGCAGAAAGAGTTTGCATTCGTTTACCAACCGCAGAAAACTCCCAAAAGCTAGTTATTTTTTTAAAAAAAAAGGAAAAAAAGGAAAAGACGAATAATATAAGTATGACAAATGCAACGTTTGTGTGTGTGTGTGTGTGTGTGCGAGTACGTGCCTAGTATCCGTGCGCCGACAAGGTAAAACTTCATCATTTGCCTACCGGGCAGGGACAACCGCTAAAAAACCTGAGAAAACCTCGAAAATTAGAAACGCCTTCGTCAACCAGTACAGAAAACGCCTACCAACCAGGGAAAACCTATGAAAAAGCAGAAAGAGCTCGCATTCGTTTCCCATCCGCAGAAAACTCCCAAAAAAAACTAGTTATTTTTTAACAAAAAAAAGGAAAAAGACGAATAATATAAGTATGGCAGAAACAGCTTGCATTCGTCTACCAACCAGAGAAAACCCCCGAAACACTAGTTATTTAAAATTGCTGATGAGTTCTGGATAGGCTTTTGCAAATATTGTTGGTAGCAAAACTTACCTTTTCCATCACCTCCAACATACCCCACTCCCACACCTTTTTTCTTTCCACCAATCATAATCTCTCTTATTCTCGCCAATCAGCAACTTTCATTTGTTCCTTTCCACCAATAACATCACTTCTTATTCCCACCAATGACAACTTCACACGTCACTTTCTGTTATACTTTTTATCCCTCGTTCGCCATCTTTCCCCCTCCTTCAGACCCCAACCGCCGCACAGTCAACACCTCGCCGCTCCTTAACCTCAACTTCGTGCCTCCGCCATCTTATTTAGTTCACATTTTTACCCCCGCGCCTCTCATCTCCCAACCAGATTGCCTGCAAGAACAGATCTCGTTCATTCGCACCTCGACGGTTGACTCGGCAGCAGCTACTGCGAACACCTACGTCGTACACGTTTTTAACCGCTTTCGACCGGCTATGAGAACCCTGCTCCTACGTACGCTAGCGACCATCACGATGGTCCAGTACCAGGTTTTGGTATAGTTAAATTACGCCTCTGCAAAGGGTGTCTGTACCGCTTTAAAAACCTAGGTATATCAGTGCGTAGTGATGTTGGTTGATCTTAAAGCTGGTTAAGCATTTTCAAGAACAGTTTGCTTTTATTTTTCCGCCTCGCGTGCCGCGCTTTTGGTGACGCATCCACACCGGTACCAGGTAAGTACCACACGCATAATTATTTTTCGGACCTGCTTGGCGTAGGAATATATCCTTTCGTGTTTTGGTACTGTAACCTCAAATCTCCTTACCCTCCTCTTGCGTCCGCCATCTTGTTTAGTTCTCACCGCATCTCCTTGTCGCAGACCCTCCGCCATTTTTAGTTCCCGCTATTTTAACCTCAAAATCTACTCTTCTAACCTCTTGCTACCGCCATCTTCTTTTAGTTCCCATTCTCACCACCGCGTCTCCTTACCCCCACCTCTTGCGACCGCCATGTTCACCACTAACCTCCAAATTTCCTCGTCCTTAAACCTCTTGTCTCAACCACCTTGTTTAGTCCCCATTTTCGCCACCGCATCTCATATCGCCCCATCTCTCTATCCACTCAAGAAAACTACCATCCAACGTTCAAAAATTGCTGATCAGTTCTCGACAGGCTTTTGCAAATCCTGTTGCTAGCAAAACTTACCTTTCCCATCACCTCCAACATACCCCACTCCTTTTTCTTTCCCACCAATCATAATCTCTCTTATTCTTACCAATCAACAACTTTCATTTGCTCCTTTCCACCAATAAAATCACTTCTTATTCCCACCAATCACAACTTCACACGTCACTTTCTGTTACACTTTTTATCCCTCGCTCCCCATCTTTTCCCTCTTTCAGTCCCGACCTCCGCACAGACAACACCTCGCCGCTGCTCACATCTCCGAACCAAATTGCCGGCGAGAACAGATCTTGTTTATTCACACCTCGACGGTTGACTCGACAGCAGCTACTGTGAACACCTACGTCGTACACGTTTTTGACCGCTTTCGACCGGCTATGAGAACCCTGCTCCTACGTACGCTAGCGACCATCACGATGGTCCAGTACCAGGTTTTTGGTATAGTTAAATTACGCCTCTGCAAAGGGTGTCTGTACCGCTTTAAAAACCTAGGTATATCAGTGCGTAGTGATGTTGGTTGATCTTAAAGCTGGTTAAGCATTTTCAAAAACAGTTTGCTTTTATTTTTTCGAGTCGCGTGCCGCGCTTTTGGTGACGCATCCACACCGGTAACAGGTAAGTACCACACGCATAATTATTTTTCGGACCTGCTTGGCGTAGGAATATATCCTTTCGTGTTTTGGTACTGTAACCTCAAATCTCCTTACCCTCCTCTTGCGTCCACCATCTTGTTTAGTTCTCACCGCATCTCCTTGTCGCAGAACCTCCGCCATTTTTAGTTCCCACTATTTTAACCTCAAAATCTACTCTTCTAACCTCTTGCTACCGCCATCTTCTTTTAGTTCCCATTCTCACCACCGCGTCTCCTTGCCCCACCTCTTGCAACCGCCATATTCACCACTAACCTCCAAATTTCCTCGCCCTTAAACCTCTTGTCTCAACCATCTTATTTAGTCCCCATTTTCGCCACCGCATCTCATATCGCCCCATCTCTCTATCCACTCAAGAAAATTACCATCCAACGTTCAAAAATTGCTGATCAGTTCTCGACAGGCTTTTGCAAATCCTGTTGCTAGCAAAACTTACCTTTCCCATCACCTCCAACATACCCCACTCCCACACCTTTTTCTTTCCCACCAATCATAATCTCTCTTATTCTCACCAATCAACAACTCTCATTTGTTCCTTTCCACCAATAAAATCACTTCTTATTCCCACCAATCACAACTTCACACGTCACTTTCTGTTACACTTTTTATCCCTCGCTCCCCATCTTTTCCCCTCTTTCAGTACCGACCTCCGGACAGACAACACCTCGCCGCCCAGCTCCTCACCATCACGCGAACTCCATACTCTTCCATCTTCCTTCCTTCATCTCCCACCCCAAATTAACGAACCAATCAAAACACTCCACGTCACTTCCTCAATTCTTTCAACTCGTCCCAGATGAGCCAACCGATTTAACGATAATCCTACCGCTCAGGGCGCTTTTCAAACTTACCGCCGCCGCCGTCGCACGCACCGACACTAGCGACACCAGCGCCCCTAGCGGCAGGATTATCGTTAAAACAATTGGCTCATCCGGGACTAATACTACTGCTGTTCTTAGTAGTTATAAACATAAAGACAATCTTATGAGCACCATATTAGACATAATTTCTCCTTGTTTTCTTTGTGCTGTTAAATTATTAATACATAAAATACATGATTATTATTTCTTTCGACAGCAGCAGATTAAAACATTTTATTAATATGCAGAAAATGGATTACTAAACCATGAAAAAGCAATTAAATTGCAATACATCATGACTTTTGTTTCCTCAGTAAACTGATTTTTCGTTATGATAAGGCTTTTTTCATCTCCTATGAATTTACACCAATTATGGCTTTTTTAGAAATAAATATCTGTGTTTAAAAAATTATTGAAATTATTTATGGCCTTCAAATAAATAATAATAATAATAGCAATAATAATAACTAAAATATATAGTACTGATTTTCCCTACCATTATTACTTACTCGCAATGTTTAACTGAAGGGAGTCTTTTCCCAACCGCTTGAGGTGTACCATTATTTGTCATACTTAGCATACCAACATCGATGTGTGTGGCAGCTAAGGGTAGGTACTATTTGCACGACTTTATAGCCAAGAAAATCGCACAACCCGAACTATTAACCAGTTTATGATACCTTTTGTAATATCATCATTAGCAACAATTTGTAAACCATACGATATATGAAATTAAGTTAAATATTTTAAACAATAAGTTCCAAATAAATCCACCAAATCCCAATTAGTCTGCCTAGTTGGTATTTGCCAGTAATGGTATATTAGGAAAGCTTGACAAACAATATATACATTTTTTAATTTTATTTTGCTTTAATGTCACTGTATATGAAGATAGTGCAAGAAAATTTAGGTTGAAAATGACAATTACAGAGTAGTTGTAATTTAGGAAAGCTATTATCTTTGAGCTCGAAACTACTTTCATTAAATGGACTGTTAATGGTGACACTTTACATTCACTGCAACATGAGGTGTGCTATTTTTTAGTGTTAAAAGAATCACAAAGCTAGTTGGAATCCTTGCTACTATTTTGTTCATTTAGTGGATTACAAACAATTTCAGAAAAGCATATTTGTAGTTAGAATCAGCTAATAACATCATTAAATCAAAAGTTTTAACTATAAAGCTATTAATACAGAATCACTAAAACCAAATAATATATTGAAATAGCTGCCTGACACCAACTTCACTTTTTCTGAAAATTCAGAACATGTTTCCAGTAGTTCTCACCTTTTTGGTTAATTATTCAACTGATGTTGAAATAAAACTCTAAAGTGTAAGGACTGTTTGATGTTACATGACAATAAATTTCTGTATAGGTGAGAGAGAAAGCTTCTTACAATATTAATAATGTTCCTGGAGGTAATCACTGCACCTCAACATACTCAAATTCCATCGGCTCTATGCTTTGGATATATGCCAGGGTAGCTCTGGTAGCTTGAGATGGTGACTGCGCTAAACGAAAGAAAAGAGAGAAAATTTCATTAATGCTCCATAATTAAGTAATGAGGTTAATAAAAGTACTTGGAAGGTACTTTGCATCTACAACACCCACGACTGGCATTTCATCACTAATTGCTGCATTAATGAAAAGCGTTTGAACTATAAGATATCCTGTTATTTCTAATATATCCTCTGTTCATTCGCAGCAACTATTTTCTCATTATTTAGCACACAGAGCAAAAAAATATTTAATTTTGTAAGTATCGCACTGTATTTTCACTTATTCACTATAGAACTTGCTTTTTTATTTATTTTTTTACTTAATCTGGAAACTCAATGGTTTTACAAAGAAATGTCTTCTGTGTGAAGATACCACAAGCTGTGCATAAGTTAAATTAAATATCAAGCAAACAAATGGTAAGATTGTGCATACTGAAATATTACAACAGCTTATGAAGTGTCCAAAACCAGATTTTTACATCCTTATTTACTAAAGTGTGGAAGTTTAAATGGTTTCTTTGAGAAAAAAAAACAGCACTATTACTTTGTGCAGTTTGCAAAAGTGTTTAATCTCCGCATACAGTACTAGGCCATGGCATAATGCTGTCCCAGAAATGTTCTTGGTTGTGTGCAATGTAATCCCACAGTGATAAAGAAAGACAAAAACATAATTTAGAAAGTTGCGGCAATAACTCCAACATTAGCTTATGGGAACAAAACGGAAACTCTAATACATATAACTCACTTCAAATGATGAAAGAAGGAAATCTATGTCATAATCCTGAGGATACTACTTTTAGAGGAGTTTAGCAGGAAAATGAATTGCCGTATCCCATATATAAAGGATGCATAATTCTGATATTCGAAGAATGCGAAAGTGAATTTCATATTTAAATCGGAAGGGAAAGCCTGTCAATTCTAGCATTCTAACAACTGTAAAACCCAACTAGGATACCAAATGGACTCTTTATTTTTCACTAGTATTTTACTCATCAAATTACCATTATTGTTAGTGTTATCATGCACAAGTAGACTAGATTTGAACTATAGCTGACTTACAACACGTAATATTAGCCAAACATATATCACGAGTAGTCAATACAATTTTATTTTGAAAACAAATGTATATGTAATGCAATTCACGTTATGTCATGACCTTCAGTTTGGTTGTTCCATGTTACTTATTACATTCATACATCCTAATTAGCAATAGGCCTTTGATCGCTTCCTTCTTGCTGTTCATACGCTCTTGTGCGTCTTCAAATCTTTCCATTTTTACTAAATCCAGAATTTTCTTCTCACATTTACTTTCGCATTCGTTAAAATACGATCCGCAGCTTTAAGATTTCGTCTCAAATTGAATACAGCTAGCCAACCTTTTTTTTTACATCGTATACTGAGCTCAATGACAGTATGCAGTACAGTGCAATTTGGTCCACTAATATTATTAAAACGACTTTATACATAATAAACAGATATAATATATCAAATTTTGTAATAAATACGTATTATTTTTATAACCATTTAATATTCAACACAACAGTTTAAAGTAATTGTGTTGGCAGCTTTAAATATCAAACGAACGGGCTGCACAGTGTCATCTAGCGTATATATTTGGAAGCAGTGGACATATGCAACGCCCAAAATGTAACCTTCGGGTGATACACCATTTCCAAGGGAACGTGACGATTAAGAGCTCGGCTCTGCTATGATGTTTCCGTAGATCGTATGAGGAAAAGTGCAGTTTCTCTCAAAATGTCAATAACGAACGTTCTTTTAGAGGAAGATCTCATTTTGTTGTTGTTAGTACATGAAAGTATTAAAAAGCAGAAAGTTAATCCCACTGTTTACGACGAGGACATTTGGAAACTTCAGGCACTGTATTAAAAAATAGAATCTGATTAATGAACAAACATTTAGGGAATTTTTCCGACTGAATGTGAATCAGTTCAATTACTTCCTATGCATGGTCGAAGTAGAGATGAAGAGTTAGGAAACCAATAATGGCTGCTGAAAAACTCGCAGTAAGTATGTGGTGGATTTCAATTGGTTGTAAATAATAAATTATTGGTAATTAAACATTTATTTATTTACTATACGTGAATAATTACGGTGATTACGTGAGAGGCTTACTTTTCCAATAATTTTTACTTTTTTAATTTCTTTCGTGAGGTAGTGATGGTTAATTAAAGATTCGTAAACATTGGACTATGAATACCATTATGAACATGCGTACAAAACTATACAATGATTAAATTGGATGAACAAAACTGTCCAAAGCATTCTTTAATAAAAAGATAATAGCCTAATTGGGTGACAAAACCTAATTAAAGTTGCATACATTTATTGCCCTCTGTATTTAGCCCCTCCTACCGAGCGGGATGGCTCAGGCGGCAACATCTGTGGCCCGCATTCGGGAGGTCCCGTGTTCGATTCTCGGCGACCGCCTGCTCTGACCCATGGGTTTTATTCGGGGTTTTCCGGGTTCATCAAGCTAATGTTAGAGTGGTTTCTTTCAGGCCCCGAATTTCCTGTCCCTCCATTTTGATCTTTCATCATTTCATTCATCCTTCATCCCGTTGGTCTCTTTCAGAGTCGGTGTCGGTGACGGTGTTTCGGTACAGCGTGACAGGGGAAAATGATGCTCTCTGTGAACTCTCTCCGGCCCTCGGCTTTCGGCAGGCTGCCGGGGTATCCGAACTCCCTTGGGGGGGGGGGCGTGAGGCGGGGTCCTTGGTCTGCCTGTCCACCTGCCGGGGTGTATAATTCTGGAAACTTAGGAACCCTGTCATTGGTGGTCGCTCCTGGATTCGGCCGACCGGTGCCTCCTCTCGCCTCATCCTTCCTCCCGGGAACGCCCCCTCGTGGGGCGTAAATATAATATCCCCTCTGGTGTGGTGCCGAGTCCTCTCCGTTAAGGAAGATAAGATAAGATAACTATGAGCGACGAACATAGTGCGCCAGGGTTGGCTTTGGGAAGAATGTTTAGATAGGAAATGGGGTTGTATGACCGAATTTCTAATTTGAAAAATCTACATAATGATCGTGTGCATCCTTTTTGATGAAATCCTGAGCTTTTGCATCTTTAGATATTTTCTGTAGGCATCTCTTTTCTTTAACAGATTTAAAATATTTGTTGTATCTGATTTTCGCTCTCCTATTTCCAAATGTTATAGGAGTAGATATGACACTTCTTGCTAGGAAACCGAAAGGGATGTCCCAGGTGGCAACGTTTGTGGCCCGTATTCGGGAGGTCGTGGGTTCTATTCCCGCGACCGAGCTTCCTGACTCATGGGTTTTTTCGGGGTTTCTTCGGGTCGTTAGGGAATGTTGGGAAAGTTCATTACATCCTCCGAATTTCCTGTCCCTCCATTTTACCTGTGTTCTCATTTCACTTCACCTTTCATCTGTATGACTGTTTCATTACAAGAGTCGGCGGGAGTCTCAGCTTTACATGGCAGGGGAAGCGGATGCGCTTCGTCCCCCGTCCTCCGAGTCCCGGGTCCCCCAGTGAGAGGTACAAACCTGCAGGTGGGAGAGGAGTCGTTTGCACTAGCTGCCATTTGGGGAGTTTCAATCTGGAAAAAGTAGGGACCTTGCTCTCTGCCCTGCCATGCCTTCTGTCCGGCCTAGTCCGGCCTGTCTCCTATCACCTCACCCCTGCTTGCTGGGGTCGCTGCGTCGCAGGCTTAGACACAAAAGATCGTAGGTCGAGGATGTTAAATTTCCTTCCGCTCCTAGTCCTAGTCTTAGCCCTCTTGCTGAGAAGAGCAAATTGCTGGAGGAACTTCTTCCTCGGCAACAAGGGTATAGTTCTCTGTTTCTAGCTTTTCGTGTGTGCTCTGGGAAGCTGTCACAGCCATTCTGACATTACTGACCACAGGAGATTCCGTCTCGGTCAAGGACACATTGCAGTGCGATCTACAAGTTTGTATCTAACTCACGCTTTATTATAATTTATTTATTACTCTTTTATTTACTTACGTTGTACTTCACGTTTTATTACTAGTTATTGGTTAGATAGGTTTGTGGGAGGACTGAAAAAATTTGTTACCGCTTGAGGATTAACCTGGTGTAAAACAGAGGGTGTATCCGGATAACAAACTTAGGAAAGGTCATTATAATTTTGTCTAACATTTCTTCCTAGCATCTACTTGAAGTGCAGAGAGGACAAGATGTGTTCAATCACTCACATTTGGGTGTATTTTTCAGTACAGAAAAGGATTCAGGTTGAGAAACTTAGAACTTAGCTATACTTCACTACAAATATTAAACTTTTAAGCATAACTATATTTATGTCTTGAACCCAGAATCTTTAGCTTGAAACTACTTTAACTGTATGGCAACAGGGACCTAACGCCCTCTTCCGCGCATATATCATGACAAAGCATTCAGAAGGTATATAGTGCAAAAACTATAAGAGAACATCCTACTTTCATTGAAGTAAAGTTTAAGGTTCGTGTCATAAATCACTAATGAAAACGTGATAAACTCCTTAATTAGCTGAGGTACTTCCTTTGTAAGAGTATTTGTAATTTTTTATTCACATAAGAGCAAACTGTAATGAGATTTTGAGAGGAAGTTTACTAGGCATACGACCGAAAATTCATGTTTTTGCCAAGGACAGTTAGTACTGAAATAAGACAGTAACATGTCTCACTTACTGTTTCGGTATACATTGAACTCTGACGAATACTATCGATCTTTTGGAAAAGCAGAAAGTTGTTTCATCGATCCACTGCTCTCGTAAAATGTCATAACTCAACATATTAAATTAAACATCCTTCTTCCAAATCAGATTGGACGTATCTCTGTGCTGCTCATCTATTCTTCCTTACAAAATTCTATCAGAAAGTAAACATAAAACTCATTGCACTCGATTTATGGCCGCGAGGATTAAAATATTAACTACATACTTTTTAAATATGTTCTATTCTATCTCAAACTTAATGTATGACAGTTTATATGCTATCAGTGATCGTTATTATGATATCATCCCTAAATACACTACAAAATTAGGTGTGAAACGCAATATTTTGGGAAGTTTATTTATGTATGTATTATGTATTTATTATGCATATGTGCATGAATAGGGTAACCTCCGCTAGCCGTGTTTCGTTTGAGGTTAGCTTGTCTCGGTTAAGGCACAAGGGTGTAATCGGACCAAAAGTCAGTCATAAGATTGTCCAAATCTCATTACAGCAGTGGATTTCCAAGTTCATTATAGACTTATTTCGTATGTGAAAGACCATCTTGCATGAAACCCTATATGAGTGGTCTAGAAATAAAACGTACCAAATGTAATTTTTTCAATGTATTGGGGTTAGTAATGGTTTCGTAGAATTTGACACAAATACTAAGAAATGACCTGAGTATGATTTTCTTTTTCAGCCATATGCAGTATTCATGGAGAAAAACGTGACTTGGTTACGAAAGGTATCACATGCATAAACGATCACACCTAATGTGGGAACAAAACGTACGTTTGCATCACGCAGTGTATTGATGTAAGTGTGAGCCGCTTGCATTACCATTGTTTATCTGCTACGAGTCTGAAACTATTTGTCCTCACTGTGACTTATCCTGTCAATTCATTGTTTGGTAAGAACCCGAGCTTGCTAAATATGCTTTATTCTGTACGCCTTCTTCTTTCTTTCTTTCTCCGTTTAGCCTCCTCGTATGCAGGACTTACACCCACAGAACTTACAAGCGGATGCCTGGGGTCAGAGTCCTGTCGAGGAGCAGACACTTTGGATCAGATAGAATATCCAGGATGTGTGATCAGCCCTATACCTGGTATAAGAGCGAATAAATTAATGATATGAAATTGTGGTGAAATAGATGAAAGGAAAAGTGATGATGTAGCAGTTGGTGGAATGAATGGTGGGGAGAAAGCGGAGAACCCGGATAAAACCACCAGACTCCGCTTTTTCCACCACAAATACCACGTGTGGGTCCCTGGGATCGATCCCGGGCCGCTTTGGTGTGAGGGGAGTAGTCCACCCACTCGGCCACATCGCTGCCTGTTCTGTACGTCGATCGTAAAAATTCAAGTGAATGTTGCTGTGCCAGAGGCAAGTTTTAGCACGGTTATGGAGCAGGAGAGGGAGGGGGAAAATATCGGAAGCATGATGCTCAATAGAAAGCAAGGTAAGGCATTATGGATTATTGCATTTGAGGGGTTGAGGCATAATTTATTATGTGCATTACTATTTATTTATTTATTTTGTTGTGGTGGTAGGCACTCACCGCGGACTTCAACATTTCAAGTGTGCAGCCAGGCAAAATCTCTGCAATGCTCACCAAATATATTCCACACTACAATAGCGGTATTTACAAGTCCTAAATGAAAAGCATTCATCAGATTTAACTGTGTACATAATCCAAGGAATGAGTGGCCCTGTTTACAGGAGAAAATTTTGGTATTAAACATAAACAAACTACAGCTTAGTAATGTTACTGTGCGTTGAGTCGGCTGCACATTCTTTGATTACTTTATATACGCTTTATTCATAGTAGGTTAGGTTTACTCACAAATATTTGAAGCTATAGAAAAATTAGACAATATTACAAGGTCATATGTTGTTCTAAAGCACCCTCAATTGCAGAAAAATGGGCCAAGTATTAATTAATTTCTATGTTGTTATATGTTCCCAATGCTCTTACACTCTGAAAGCTCTATGAGGCTATGGTAACTAAAGTAGTTGTTTACCTTAATAGCGGAATGATTAACTCATATGATTAATAGTTTTGTAAAGACATTATAGGGAGATAGATGAATGCTTGCAATAAATAAGTTCCAAATATTGAATCAGCGCACAATGGAAGAAGAAAGAGTTAAAATTTTGTAAGCGAGTAAGGAAATCAGTGCCAGGAAAATTATGTTTTCTGGAAAAACAATTAGCTAGAAGGCTGCTGAGGCAGTAGCTGAGGCAATTAGGTTCCGGCGAAATCAGTCATCAAGAAATCCATTAGCTCTAGGTTCAGGTAGCAATAACTCAAGTCGTTAAGATCAGAGAGGTGAGTGAAAGTGCCATTTCTGAAAAATTAGAAAGGAATATAATTCTTGCATCTGGCTAGTCATATAGTACAAATTGCGTTTCAGATGCGCAATATTTGGCAACGTATAACGTAGACAATTTGATAAGGTAGTTAAAATGTAAGTGGGACTTAGTTTAATAAAGGATGGTGTATTTAAAACATGAGCATCCTTCGTTCGTTTACAGCTTTAGGGGCTTACCATCTTTTACGGTGATCGGCAGTCCGTAACGTCTACACACTCGAACTGACACTGACACTATAGCGGTAGCCGAAGGGGCAATTGCCTGTAAGCATTTTAGCGACTAACGGCAAATTACACTTCTAGATTTTATTGCGGAAACAGTTATTTTAAACCGTACATTTATACTGCAGAAGTTAGCAGATATAATAATTCAATTGTTACAGTTTCTAGTGCTACGATTCAGAATCGGTTTCATTCTTTATCTTCAAACGGCCAAAACCTCGCTTCAATGGCTCAGATATTAACATACATTAAATTTCGCAGTCAATTCTCAGCCCACACATGCATAACCAGAGAGAAACATCTCATAACCAACCGATGTAGCAACTTGCAGCAAATTCATCAGCAGATAATGAAGACGACATCAAAAGTGCAGCAGAGGGGTAAGTCGTCAAACTTGGCGCCCACCGTGCTGGCAACGCCGTCAAACTTAAAAATATAATTCCTTAGCGGCGTAGCTTTGGCGTGACGTTGAGTTACGTCATCTGGAGTATGCACAGAATAGTTTTCATACTCACGCCGCTGCCTGGCGCGACGTTTTCACTCGACTAGTCCGAGTAGCAGTACAAAAGGTATAGGTAAAGGTACGTATTGCGGAGGGGCCCCCGGAACCAGGGCAGAGCACCGCACGCAGGCCAGCCGGCCCTTTGTGCTTCCAATGTGACCTCTGGGAGGGAAGGATGAGGAAAGAGACCCGAAAGGCGACCAGATCCGGATGTCGACGGGCGCAAGAATGGACCGGGTCCCTAACGTTTCTAGATAGAACGCATCCGACGCCCCACGGTTCCTGCCCACAATCCACAACCTCCAGGATCCCCCGAAGAGGAGCCCCACGCTGAGGAGAGACCTAACTGAGAGGTACCGCAGCAACGCCAGGGAAGAAACCTTTACAGAGCGTAAGCCGCCACCCAGCCGCAATCCGCCAAACACAGTCGCCTGGTCCTACGACCCTAAAACAGATGACAAGGAAGATGAGTAGAGGAAAATGAGAAGAGTGTGGTAGAAGATGAACCACCCCAGCATTCGACTGGCGATCCAGGGAAACCACAAAAAACTCATGGGCCAGAGTGGGCAGTCGCCGGAGATCGATCCCGGGTCCTCCCAAATGTGAGCCACAGACGTAACCGTCAGAGCCATACCGCTCAGTGAGTAGCAGTATAGATGTCAAACGTTGGCGAGTGTATGAAAAAAATGTTATTCACTAGTTCAGAAGACAGCTTGTTATTTGAACTAGTGGGGCAAAATCCTGGTCTTTATGACGTCAAATGTGGTAATTACAAAAAGAGTATTTTGTAAAAATTCCAAGTTTCCATGTGTCCGCTGACATGTATGGCATTTGTGGTTATACATAACAGGTTTGACATTGCGGTTCTGAACTTGGATTCACATAATTGCAGTTCCTAAAATACATTATTAGTAGCCTTATTATGAGAGAGCGAGCCCTCAAAGGATATGCCGCCATCTGATAAGGTTCTTTAATCTATCCCGACAAGCCCCGCCCCCTCCTTTGAGGGCTCACATGCCGCCCTGGTCGCGTGGCGCTAGCCCCGCCCCCTTCCCTTTGAGGGCTCATCTAATGCCGACTGGTTCTGTGCCGGCAGGTCCTCCCCCCTCCCCCATGGTGTCTGGTCACGTGCCGGTGGCCTGCCCCCCCTCCCTCCCCCATACGCGTGCCCTCCCTCTCCTTTGTGGTTTGCTTGGTTCCCTGTGTATAGGTGGGAGAGTGTGTATTGATCCTATACGGCGGTTGCGTACCTTCCCTAGGTCTAAATCCCGCCCGGTGATTGGTTTGGGGTAGGGGATGTGTCGCTCGGGTGATGAGGTATATGTGGGGGTTCTCGGTGCGTGACGTTGGCTTGGAAATCCACCCTGGCGGTGTGGGAATGCGATTCTCGATGCCTGCCGCACATCGGCAAATCGTTTGAGTACATAATTGTGTCAATCAATTAGGTAATGTGTTATTGAAAAAAAAGAATCAATGTTTATATACTGCTATTGCAATTAAACGCTGTTCTTCGAGCAATTAAGTATTTTTGATTGATTAATTAAATCGCACGCACCTGACCGCCATCGTATATGTATAACTTCGCTCACGGTCTTAACCTCTCTCCGGCAACAGTCCAACATGTAATGGAAAACCCGCCAGCCGACTTCGATCTGGTAATACCCAGTTTCATCCCCACTCCGCGACTGTGTGCGTGACGTCACTAACAAGCCTCGACATGTAGACTAGCCCGGCTCCACTCTGTCGGCATCGGTAAATCATGTTAAAACACGCTCGCCAAGGACTTTCCTTGGTATTCAAAAACAGACGCCTGGCTTCTGCCTGGAGGGTGAATAACAGGTCTCAACATGCATTCCACCCCCTCCACCGCCGTGTGACGTCACCGTCTACAGTATATAAGGAACGCAGGCAGCCGGAGCGATCATTTATTGTTTTTTCAGTGTTCGTTCAGTGATAATCGAAATGGCTGGTGATCATCGTGCATCTGATGTGAATGATTACTGGAGCGAGTGCGGGGAAGATTATTTTCACTACGTATACTTCCATACCGAAACATGCAATGGTTTAATGCATTCAGTGTTGTGTACTCAACCATCGCATCATGATCAGATGACTACACTGGAAGTGTGTACAGAGAGCTGTCCTGTTTATCGAGGAGCGAACATGTAAGTAATATACATATTTCTATAACTCGGTAATATATTGTACTCATGTTAAATGAAATCTAACTTGAAATTATTTTATTCTTTCAGTGAAAATCACAGGGGTGTTGATGTGGAGGATCTTAGCGATGTCGATGAAGTTGACGATGTCTTCGTCTCGAAACATCTAGCTGAATGTGATACAGAGTCGTGCACCGGATACATGCATTCTGTAATTTGTACTAACCCGGCCCAGCATGAACGCATGACATCCTTCTTCCTATGTAACGACAACTGCGAGGTCTACCAGCGCAGGAAGAGAAAACTCGAGTAAGTAGAAGAAATGTTAAATTACATATTCATTTACTGCTTCTAATGCTACTCTGTGTCTAACCTAAAAAAATTAAATTATTACAGACTGCGAATGACTGCGCCTAAGGTACCCGTGCCAATAGAGGAGCTGGATCCTGAGAAACGCGATGTCGATATAGTGGAATATCCAATCGCAGAGCGCCATACACAGCCTATGGATGAGGATGCCACTCCATTACCAGCCATTACTACTACCCCTGATGATAAAGCAACGAGGGTACAGGAGTGGATAAATCAGACGACTCCAGATTGCTCGCTCGAGATACACACAGAATCGTGCAAGCCCGTGAAGTGAGTATGACACTCTTTGATAGTACTTTTTTTGTGTGACAAGGGGAGAGGATTTTTGTAATATATGTATTTTCTCTTTCAGACGTATGAAATCATTAACTAAACCTATTTCTAACATTGTTTTGAATATATGTTGCAGGGGTGTGAGGAGGGAGCGGAGGAAGAGACGGAACGAGGCCGGGGAGAAAAAGCAGAAGAGGAGGTGTAAGAGGAGAATCCTCAACGATGGTCCTATGGTCTTCTTATTCATTGAAGATACCCCGGAGGAGCATGGAGAATCGATCACATGCGCCTGATGACGTCAGCATCTCCCCCTCCCATTCTGTGAATATTGGACTATACTATGATACCCCCTCCCTCTACATAAATTGCGAAAGTGATAAATCATTTGTTTATATTACAAAATCAGACTGGGATATAATATCCAAAACATTTCAATGATTGAACATTACCTACGCCAAGAAAAAAAGTTTGCGTGTGATGAATATTGTGACAATGTAATTTATGCATACAATATTATTGTATTTTTTGACCATTCAATTCATTTCATAAATACATGTTTAAATAATAATGTAATATCTTTAGACATTGAGGGTGTAAAGAACCTAAAACGGCTATTGCCTTATATTGAAAGACATTTGAATATTTTTAATGATTTCTGCAAGTCAGGAGCAACTAGTTTTTCAGGGAGTAGGAGGGGGAGAAGGAAAATGCTGAAATGTATGCTAAAGTCAATAAAAGAGTGTTTTAGTATATGAATTCAATTTATTATTCATAAACTTATCCTAGTACATTCCTTTACAAAATCCATTCACCCAAACATATGCATATTTATATAAGTGCTTGCATCACGTGAGAAAGAGGTTTGTAGGTAAATACTTTGTCATGTAGAACCAGGCAGTACAGTGACGTCTGGGCTGGTATATTTGCAGATGCTTGAATCTCGATTCTGATGTTCACAGCTCCATTTATAACCTCCTCGGGTTGGTGAGAACAGTCTATTACGAATAATGGTGCACGGTGAAGAAAATCCTTTCCCTTCAAGAGGGGATAATTATCTCTTTCATAATAGGAACTTTGAAATTTACAGTACATTTCATATAGTGAAGCAAACTTTGAATTTTTAAAGTCCAAGTTCAAATCATGGTAGGGGTAGCATTCACTGTTGAGGAATAGTCTCAAATTAGTAATGTTGCAATGATCAAACTCGGAACTGTTATTGCTATAATCACCCAATCTTGCAGTCTGCGCGCACACTATGATGAAGCGAGGTTTCTCGAGCTTAGATGTTGTTGCTACATTCCAAGTGAAAGATCTTGTCTGGGGTACAGCAGGCTGGGTATGAAGATCCATAGATCGAAAGGCAAGGTGTAGAGGTTTATCAGACTTGACAATTTTTAGAATGTGAACTCTTTCAGCATCGGAAAGACGAATTACAGGCATCCTCCATTCGATTCTAGTTAACTTTACATTAGCTTCCTCTCCATTCGAACTCAGGACACAGTTTCTAGAATCTTTGGATCTTATGAGAATCAATTCAAACTTGCTGTTGAGTATAAGCTCCTTGTGATCATCAGCAAATCCTAGGAGCATCGAGAGAGGGACTACAGCATTGAAAGCTCCATTCTTCGCGTGTACTATATCAACTTCTTCACCAGGATAGGCCCATCCAGCATTCAGCAGATTCCATAGGGTTGAGAGTCACATAATTTCGTATAGTTGTAGTAATT
Source organism: Deroplatys truncata (assembly GCA_030765065.1). Taxonomy (NCBI): domain Eukaryota; kingdom Metazoa; phylum Arthropoda; class Insecta; order Mantodea; family Mantidae; genus Deroplatys; species Deroplatys truncata. The sequence goes on along the minus strand of CM060990.1, from coordinate 317,223,399 downwards.
CCTGGATTCCTTGTTCTGTCTATAGTTGTAGCATTCATATCTAGACGTATCTCATCAAACATGAAGGCTATAGCATTATTAGCGAGCTTCGCTGTAGTAGGCGATCCATCTACCTTGGTGAGAGCACCTTCGATGTAGAGATAACTCTTGTTAGGTAGCGTATACAAATCTTCAGCTTGGCATGGTATTCTAATTTCATCGTTTACATCCAGAGCGGACGTGTTGTATGGAAGAATAATATGCTCCTCCTCCTTGGTGATCTTGTCGTCAAAGGCTGGAACTTCTGTCACGTTTAAGATGTCCATTATAAGGTTCTGTAACCTAACCCCTCGAGGAACTTGCGGTTAGCACGTGTTAACTCCTCGGAAGCTGGAGAGGTAGTATGCTTCGAACGTGGTGTACGTCGTCTATTATAGTATTTGCGATGTCTTTTAAAATGTATTGCCATTGCGTCTTATGTGCAGTCTTGTAGTGATAACTTCGTTCCTGAAGTTGATCGCCTTTCCGTGTTGATCTACCACTCGAATAGTGATCTGGTCTATATAGTTTGTATCTATGACCGGTAAATATATCGGGTTCGAAGATTCTTGAGAGATATGATAGCCTGGTGGAACAGAAGGGAAAAACTCGTAGAGCGAATGTCCGCTTTTACCGTCAATGAAAGAGCCTGTTGCAATACTGCACTCCACATGTATGATACTCACTTTAAATATATTCACAAGATCGTCAGATTCAAACACTTCTCCAGCAGGAATTATTTTAGTGTCTGTGAATCCTAGAAGCGAGTCAATAGATCTAGCCTTAGAAAAGTCTATCGTATAGGGACATTTAATCTCAGCCTTCATTGTTTTATTGTTAGGTCTTATGAAGAAGACTTCATCATTCAATCCTAGTTTATCCTTTAGGAGTGCATTGATATCGGCAATCTCATAGGTTCCATGCGGGATGACAATGGTTTCAGGTTTATCATTGTGAATATAATGAAATCTATTATTACTTTCATCGACATTTGGTATTGAATAGAATGTTTCAAAATTCAAGAGAGCAACCTCATAATGACCTGGAGGAGCTAGATGTAGAGGCGGGTTTAAATACGTTGAAATAACAGTGTCTGGCCCACTCACTGTAACTGTATAACTCATCTTGACGATATAGCAGCTTCTAGGATAAAAGAAATTGCAAGCACAAGTGCCCGCAGATGACTGATTCGAAATTCTGGTATCTCCGTGTATTATAGTAGATTTTAACACCTTGTAGATATTTCTCAATCTCAGGAGGCGGTTTCAAATTGCCGAAACTATCAAAGTAGTATGCGACATCACCTTCTTTCCTTATAGCAACCCAGTGTGTTCCTTCATTATCGGAGGTATCGAGATTGGTAATAAGTCTCTCTTTGAAGTGTGGTTTTAAAGGAAGTTTGTCAATCATATAAACTCCTCTAAAATAAGGAATTTTTAAACGTTTAGCATAATATTCGATGGCCGCGTTATTTAGGGCTTCCTCCGGTATATGTACAATCCTCTTCCACCGTTTTTTGCCTTCTTCTTTAAACCCCTGCCTTTAGATCCTCTTTTTTTCAAGGACCTTGCTATTTTAGATGCAGCGGCTAAAGACGCCATCAGCGGCATTGCAGGTAAGAATCCTCCTTTATTCCTCTTCTTACACCTTCTCTTTCGGAGTCCCTTTCCTCGTGTCTCCATCGCCTTGTTATGCCTCGCAACGTGTGCTAAATGCCTATCAGCAGCCTTTTTTTATTGACTGCAGAGGCTATCTGAGCAGCGCCGCCTGCTGCAGCGCCTAAAGCAGCAATGATGGGTATCAATGGTAAAAACCCTCCTCTCTTCTTCTTCCTCTTTCCGGCTCCCACTGCAACCTTTCCCTTCATGATTGCAGTTACTAGCCTTGCAGCTAACCTTTCACCAAAAGTTGAATCTGATGACTGCACCCGTTTCCAGCCTTCTCTGCAAGAATTTTATCCGCTATTTGCCTTGAAGCGGTGTCCTTATTCTCAGCGTACGCGAGGTCGTGCTGTTTGCAAGCTTCGTCTAATTGGTTAATTCCGGGGTCTCCTCTTTTTAGACGTTTTTCCAATTTGGTACCAGGCCCACAATATCTATATCCAGGTAAGTGAGCTTCAAAGGGGAGCGAATTAATTATGGAATTAATAATTCCGGAGCCACGCTTATACTGCAACGACCTTCCTCTCTTAGCTCTCATGATATACTAAGCGAGTAATTGCATGCATTAGCCCTTTTATATCATTGCATTGAATCATTAACTACTTTACATCCGGTAATATATAAACATCGCACATACATTTTATAAGTTAGTTGTTAACATGGAGCTTGTTAAGCAGCACTGCTCTCTACCTATTCAGGTATTAGACTTTGAAAGTGACTTTAGAAGTGATCGTCATGGCAAGTTATTTCCATCTAATGTCAGAGCTCTTATTTTAGGGAGTTCCAGTGCAGGGAAAACAAACGTATTGCTCAATATGCTACTCCATGAGAATGGACTACGTTTTAAAAATTTGTATATTTATTCAAAGCCTCTCTATCAACCAAAGTACCAATACCTAATTAAAGTGCTCGGAAACATCGAAGGTATAGAAGTGAACACCTTCGACAACGGGGATGATGTTTTGCATCCTTCTGAAGTCAAAGAAAATTCAATTTTTATATTTGATGACGTCATCACTGAAAAGCAGGAAAAGATAGCATCCTTTTACAGTATGGGTAGACATCGAAATGTCGACTCTGTATATCTAGCACAGTCCTATGCTAAAGTTCCAAAACATTTAATTCGCGATAATACAAACATGATAATACTCTTCAGACAAGACAATTTAAACTTAAAGCACATTTACGAAGATTATGTAAATACCGACATGACCTACAATGAATTTAAAGATCTATGTAAGAACGTTTGGGAGAGCTCTACAGAAGGAAGACCCTTTGTTGTGATAGTTCCTGAATTTTACATGAATGAGGGACGATATAGGAATGGTTTTGATGTATATATTAAGCTCGACAAAAAAGAAAATGATCATTCGTAGTTAACCATGAGCATCGATAGGTTCGGTTCTCAGAGAACTGGTCCAGTTAGAAGAGTGTTTGATCGTTTTATCATAAATAGAGATGTCAAAGGAAACTATCAATTCAAGAATAAGAGATTGTGCAATGTTCACGATCCTGAAGATAATCATGACGCCTCCAATAAGAATTATCTGGATGCTCTCGAAATTAGGATGCAAGATTTCTCTCAGCAAGCTGCTAACAATGTTGAGGTTATGGTTAAGACCCTGATCGATGAATTGATTTCAAGATATATCCTCAAGAGAGATAAGGAAAATAACGTCGTGATCGATAATGTTAGATTGAAGGTATTGCTAGATCCTGTTCACGATAATGATGTAGTGAATAAAAAGTTCATCGTTGGATATGTCAATTCACTCACGCAGTCGAGAGATGGTAATGGTAACATTATATTCGACAATAAGAGAATCATTGATATAGCAGATCCTCTCGGAGATACGGATGCTGTAAATAAAAGATATGCTAGAGCTATGATCATTAGGAAATCGAACGAGACGCGACAGCAGTTAAACAGGTACTTACCAAAGGAAATCGAGATGCAAATAGGCAAGAAGCTGCTAGACATTACAGCAAATCTGAATAAAACTACGAGTAAAGTGGATACTCTAACAACCTCTACAAAAGACAGAGTGGATTCTGTAATGGACTCTATTAAACAAGTTACCGCAGAGCTTGATAGAGAAAAAACAAATCTTCAGAATCTTTGCAATCAGAAAATTAGTAATTTAGAAAAGTTAGCGATGAAGCGAGTTTCAGATTTAGAGGCTACAGTCAGACAGTTAAAGATAGAGGTTTTGAATACTCTCAAAACTGATTGCTGCAATGATAAACTTAAGAAAGTGGAGGATAATGTAAACATGATGATGGACGCCTACAAAACTAATATGCAGCAAATGACGACTCTAGAAGAATCAGCCAGAAGCCAGTACGCTAATACGGCAATCTTTGCTGAAGCGTTCAAGACACATACACAGGAGCATAAGAAAGAAACCGAGCAACTGAGAACTTCGATAGAGATGTTAGCTAAGGCTATCGACACGTTGAGAACTCAAGCTGGACGCAGACTATAAATTGAAGGTAATCGTCTATTTTCACATCATTTGTAAGATGGATAGTGAAAGCATAAGACTTAAAGAGTCTGTAGCCGAGCATACCAGGGCTGTAAAAGAAAAACTGAGAGCTCTAAAAGGTCTCAGGTTTGACACTCAGCATGTCATGTCCGAAGCTTTGAAGCCTGTAACCGCCCCCCTCAAGGATATTTTGGACACTCAACGAGGGTTGCCGGTGAAGAACGTCAAGAATGAAGATGGTGATTCTACAAGTATTTCTACTTACCTTCAACAAGTTCGCTCAAAAGACAAGGATCGTATTGATACATTGTACGGTGTGAGATATCAGGATGGAAGTTATATGCTTGGAAATAAAGATATTCATTTTATAAATAATCAAATATTGATAGGTGATGAAACGTATGAGTCTACCGCCGGTTTGACGGAGCTCATCTTTAAGCGAACGCCTCAGATTTCTGCATACACTAGTGAAGACTTGGAGACGTACGCTAAGATTATGAAAAGTACTTTTCTTCATAGAAGTGGTTACAGCAGACACGGTCGCTTGAAATCTGGTAAATCGTATAAATACAAGAATATAATACGACCCTTGCTCAATACACATTCAGGTCTAGGACTGGCATGGAAGGAGCATAAGCCTGATAAGGAGGTTGACTACGTTTTCTGGAGAAATCCTAACACATTAGTGAATAGACTGAGGTTACTTATTGCTTCGAGGGACGCTGGTAATAATAGCCACACTCCAGAGATTGACAAAATTATCCGGGAGTTGAAAGCATCTAAAATTATAGCATGACCGCCAAACAGAATATCGCCAGAGAGCTTCACGGATCGGCGAGGAGGAACTATTTACGACGCAAAATTATCAGCAAAGGTATGAATGATTTATTACAAATAGATTTGATTGAAATGATACCCTATGCAAAAGTGAACAAAAATTTCAAATACATTCTGATCGCAATCAACTTTTACTCTAAAATGGCATATGCAAAACCCTTAAAGGATAAGGGTGGAGTTAATGTTGCAAAGGCTATGGAGGATATATTACAAGAAATGGACGTCCCTCCCCGGAATATTCAAAGTGACAACGGGAAAGAATTTTATAACAAGTTCTTTAAAAGATTAATGTTTAAGTATAATATTAACCACTACAGCACCTATACCAATGTGAAGGCTGCGGCTGTTGAACGTTTAATTCGAACCTTGAAGAATATGATGTACCGAGAGTTTTTAGTCCAAGGCTCATACAAGTGGCTAGATCCTTGTAAAGTACAATGATACTTTTCATTCAACTATCCGCATGAAGCCTAATGAAGTGAAAAACAACGATCTTCTTCTGACTGTGTATAATTATAATCAAGACCGAAGAGAGAAGAAGGCTTCAAGGAAGTTTAGTGTTGGTGATTATGTCAGGATATCTAAACATAAAGGACATTTTGAAAAGAGTTATGAATATAACTGGAGCGTTGAAATCTTCAAAGTATTTCGTGTGAATCGTACCAAGCCTACAACATACATACTAAAGGATAGGAATGGTGAAATCATAAAAGGTAGCTTTTATGGACATGAACTAAAAAAGACTAACTATCCTAACACATATTTAGTAGAAAAGGTTATACGTAAACGTGGAAACAAAGTTCTTGTAAAGTGGTATGGTTTTGCAGATACTCAATGGATTGATATAAAGGATTTGGTGTAATGTATGAAGACTTAATAAAGACCAGTTGTTATGATTGTAAAATCACGAGTATTTTTTATTTTAAAAATCCTTCATATTTTCTCTTTTTTTGAGGGAAAAACTAATATATAGAAACCCTCATACACAATTTAAATGGATATATACAAACACATTATCAGAGGGAAAATTAATATACAAAAACCCTCACATACTTTAAATGGATATATACAACACATTATCAGAGGGAAAAATTAATATATAAAAACCCTCATACACAATTTAAATGAATATATCCAATGACATCAGAGGGAAAAATTAATATATAAAAACTCTCATACACACTTTAAATGAATATATACAATGACATCAGAGAGAAAAATTAATATATAAAAACCCTCATACACACTTTAAATGAATATATAGAATGACATTATCATAGGGAAAAATTAATATATAAAAACCCTCACACACTTTAAATGAATATATATACAATGACAATATCAGAGGGAAAAATTAATATATAAAAACCCTCACACACACTTTAAATGAATATATATACAATGACATTATCAGAGGGAAAAATTAATATATAAAAACCCTCACACACACTTTAAATGAATATATACAATGACATTATCAGAGGGAAAAATTAATATATAACAACCCTCATACACAATTTAAATGAATATTTACAAAATCCATATTGAAAAAAACAAGATATCTTCAAATATTTACATTATACATATTTACAAGTTTAGGCACTAGCAATCACCAGGTCTAAGGGAATAATGGCCCCACGCTAGAGTCTTATAATTCCCTCCATCAACTTCCTCTTATCGTCACCCCCCTTCAACGCCAATTTATTTGTCTCAATTGTGTTAATTTTGTGGTGTTTACTCCGAAATGTTTTTTGTACCGAATAAATTTTTAGGCTATGGTCTTTTAAGCATTCAAAATAATGGCCGAAATCTATTTTATCCATGCCTGCCCTGGTGATGCCCTTAGCTTTCTTAATTGTCTGCCCTCCGTATCTGTAGGCGTATAGCTTTGCTCTAATACCGACATACTCCTCCATAATCAAGCCACCCAATTCGTCCTTGAACAACCCAATCTTTTTCCTATTGGCTTGCTTAATGCCATATACATTATCCTTTTCGAAGTTTGAAGTGTCGAAATATTGAGGGTTCTCCCTGATGAACTCATAAATATCAGAACTCGTTTCAAAAATAAACGAGTCTGTATCCATGTAATTCAGCAGCAAGTCTTTTAAATTCGGTTTCATGATATTGTAAAAGAATTCATACATGATAAATTTTGAAATGTCCAAAATTGCGTGTCCTATGTAGATTGGTTTGTTCATATGTACTTCCTCTCTGCCCAGTTCGATTCCCACAAGATTTTCCTCAAAAATTATGGTGCGTAGGTAAGTGCTGCGTGCTATCAACTTCTTTGCTTGTTTCCAGGTTCCAACTATTTTGAAATCAGTGTACTTTCTCACATTCTCTATAAATTTTCCATATACGGCGTTATTCATCTTTTTCCACAGGTTTTGCCCGAATTTTGACTTTTCTTGTGCTCTCTTCTCGGTGTTGACGTCGATATATGTCTTCAACCAGTTAGACTGGTCGTAGGACACCACTCTGTGAATATGTCTTACAGTTAGACCTTGCTCGATACACTGCTGCATCACCCTGTAGTGCAAGACATATTTGCTTTTCTGTTCTAATGTTGCAAGCAGTTTCTTGTATTGGCCATTCGGTGGTATCGCGCTCTGTGGGCAGAAAGGAAGTTCGTTATGGGCGTCGTGGATATGATCGGGGTATTCGATATCTGCTTCTAGAACATATCCAGTCTCTGAATCTTCTTTGACTTCTGCGAAGTTTATGCTGTCAATTTCTTCTCTGGTGAGCCATTTCAGATTTTTGTACGGTAGGGCAGACACCATAGAAGCTCCATATAAGTTGTTTATGTCCCAATAGGACAGGTGTTTAACAGGAGCATGCTGGTCAAAGTTGGACATGTATCTGTGGTTAGCTTTGGTGTAGCCCTTCACCACTGTGCACAGTCCGCCTCTAATTCCCGACTCGAAAAATTCCAGCATGCTCTTGTCGGATATTAAGGAAAGTTTCGCCTTTGTTATCTTCAACATAGCGTCAAAGGCGAGTCCTGGTAATGTATAAAACCATGCTGGGTCAAGTTTATACATTCCCAGGATGAGATCTCGAAACTTTTCGAAAATACCCGCCAAGAGCAGTATATCTGTTTTCAGGTATAGATCGCTGTATTCTCCGAGATTCCGGATATTAAAGACCTCCCAGACTTTTACAGCATGCCTGTATTCCTCTTCGGTAATGTGGTTGCCAGTGAGAGTGCTGTAGAAGGTCTCCTTCGGTGGTAGAGAAGTTTCTTCGAGTACGGCAAGGCTTGAAACATAATCATATGGGAATATTCCCTTGCTCTTTGCCAGCTTAAAATGCTCCTCAACAGGATATTCGGCCCTTGTTATTTTAAAATCACTCTCCTCCAGCATGTCAGCCAAGCTGGACAGCTTATCGTCAAGAAACTTAAAGCTGTCCAGAAACCTGAAGCTGATGTTCCTGTACCGTTTGCTAAACGCTATATACCTTTCACCACTTTGAGCGATGCACGATATAGGCTTATTATCATATGCCAGGCGTCTTATCAAGAAGTGGCTGTCATAATTAGATAGACAATGAAAAAAGATCGGTATGAAATCAGGGACCTTTCTATTCAAATTGCATCTATTATGAGCAGCACCCAGATATTCCCCTGTCACATGATCGTGATCCCTCACGCGCAAATAGCCCACAGTGAAAGCAGCAAGGCATATATGACACTCAGAGGCATTGTCAAAATTCTGTTGCTCTTCAAGGGTTAAATCCATAGGTTTAGGATTGGAATACACGTCGATGACGTCAACAGCAATTGATTTCAACTGTTTGATAAAGTCATCGACGGCATTTGGACCTCTAAAGAGAAAGAATTTTGACATTGACTCGTCATGCCTACATATCACCTTCAAGGCAATAGACATTGCTTCATGCTCTTGAACGGCTCGGGTCCAGCTCGAGCTGCTTGAGGGCTCGCAAGAGTGAACCTTCGCCAGAACAGATTCAATGTCTGCGTATATAACAAATGGTACAGGAACGCTCTTGGAGAATGCTTTAAATTCAAGGTATTCATCCTGTTGAGGCATTTTAAGCAATTGGCATTTTCCACATCTTAATCGGTGCGTTTCCAGGGCCTTTTCATTGGTGCATCTCTTGAGACATGCCTCACATGTCCATCTTTTACCGTTATGTTTGGTGACTTGACTGCTTACAAGTCTGGACAAGTCTTTAATTATACAGTAGTGGGACTTTTCCCCTGCTCAATATATAACAGATTGGTATGGTGCTGCTTCTTTTCAGCTGTTTGGTATAGGGGAATAATGTTCTCATTCTCCTCCTCTATACCAAACACTGAAATGGATACTCCATTGTTCTACTTTTCAAAGCAATCAATTTGATGGAGGGGTGTCGGAAATTCGATACCGTCATAATTGAATGCTTTGAAAAGCAGTTCAAAGGGGTATACTGTTGTTTTATAGCCATGACGTTTAACAGGGTATTTAGAGGCGAGCATACACCATGCAAAGCAGTACTTGTCTTTGTTCTGGATATTTATAACAGCGTACTTATTCCTGATTTTCAGTGGCAATTCGATGTATGAACCTGCGTGTAAAGGGTCGTAGTGTGTAAAGCCCATCACCAGGCTGAGTATCTTTGACAAGGACTTCGATGATGCTCCCCCCTCAAATTTAGAAATGTTTTCCAAAATATCCCCCGCAATTGAAGAGAAGATCTGATTGAGATCGCTTGACTGAAGAATCAGTACAGGCTTAGAATTAAAGCCAGTGGAAAGACTCTTCTCTTCATCTGGTTTGCGGATTAAATATTCAAGTTCCATGGAACAATGCATCTTTAATCCACAAATGCTTCTCCGCAAGACGCTTTCCACTTCTTTAATAATAAGCTCTTTGCACTCATCTAAAAAGACTCTGGGCTCGAGGATTTTTAATGTATTTTCTATTCTACTATTAAAAATACGTCCCTTGAACGCCGATTGGATGGTATTGCATTCCAGGCCCTGGCAATTACTAGCACTAACCTTGGCCTTTTTGATTGTAAGCTGCTCGCTCCCGTCCGATGCCGGCCCTCTCTTTCCATTCAAAGCTGTCGCATCGCTGGATGATGATGAGGAGGTTGACGGTGCAGCGGCTTCATTGTTTGCGCCTGAGGAGGTCGATGGTGCAGCGGTTTCATCGCCTGCGTCTGAGGAGGTCGATGGTGCAGCTGGTACAACTTCCTCCAGAATGTCGAATGATGAGGAGGCGGATGGTGCAGCGGACGATTCTTCACCAATCTCCGGTGATGTTGCCTCCTGTGTTGCCAGATCCATAGGCTGGCTTCCAAGGTCACCCAGATCATTTCCTGGAATAATAATAATATTAATAATAATAACAATAATATTAATAATATAGAATGTGTAAAAGCAGTTCATAAAATGTGGAAAAAATTCTTACCATTCAGTGGTTGCTGCATGTATGGGGCAGGGCCCCTCCACTGCTGATTTGATGCAGGGAATGTGTGTGGTGCAGAGGGCGCGTGATGAACAATACCGCCTCCGAAATATAGCCCACTTCCTGAAAGTAATAATAATATTAATAATAATATAGAATGTGTAAAAGAACTTCGTAAAATGCTGATAAATTCTTACCATTCGATGCTTGCTGCATGTATGGGGCAGGGACCCAACCATGCTGATTTGGTACCAGGTAGGTCTGGAAGCCAGGGGGTGGCGGTGCAGCGGTCGCGAAGCCTACTGGTGCAACGGTCGCGAAGCCTGGAGGTGCCGGTGCAGCGCTGGCATGTTGACCGATGCAGTCTCCGAAATAAAGTCCACTTCCTGTAAATAATAATAACAATATTAATAATAATGATATAGAATGTGTAAAAGAACTTCGTAAAATATTGAAAAATTCTTACTGTTCGGTGCTTGCTGCATGTATGGGGCAGGGCCCCACCCCTGCTGATTTGGTATCAGGAAGGTCTGGAAGCCTGGGGGTGGCGGTGCAGCGGTCGCGAACCCTACTGGTGCAACAGTCGCGAAGCCTGGTGGTACCGGTGCAGCGCTCGCATGTTGACCGATGCCGCCTCCGAAATAAAGTCCATTTCCTGGAAAAATAAATAATAATAATAATATAGCATGTTTAAGTACAGAGTTCTAAAGAACCTGCACGCTATACGTGAAAAAATACATGTTTTAAACACCCGTGTGAAAAATACATGGCATTCTGGGAGACCGAAAGAGTTATGTGACTGAATATTGGGTGAGAAACTCCCCTTAAATATATCCTTTTCTCCTTATACAATCCAGAACTCTATGCTATCGTAGGTAGGGCTTTGTGTGCTAGAATCGACAATGTATGACTACTATTAAATAATTTTTAGTTACAAATGCTCAAACACCAGTCTATAAATTCTTACCGTACGATTGTTGCTGCATGTACGGGGCAGAGCCACCTCCATAATGATTTGGTACCAGGAAGGTTTGGAAACCTGGCTGTGCCTGTGCAGCGGTCGATGGATGGCCGATACCAAAATAAAGTCCACTTCTGGGAAATAATAATAATAAAGAATATGAACAAGAAGTTAATATGAATTGTCACATTACTTTTTTAAAACACTGAAGAATGCTTACCATTCGACTGTTCGGGTGCCTGAATCATTACGGTATTTGATGAGCGATCCTGCAACCGGCGGTGGGTATCCTGCTGGAGCTGGATGTATGCTTCAGCTATGTTAGCAGATCTGAAGGCTGAAAACGCAATTAATTTACGCGTTAGATTTTTATTTATTTATTTATTTATTAAAGAAAAGATATATTATTAAGTTAATTTACTTTACTGCGAATACCTTATACAAGGAAAATGTTGATGTATTTTAAACACCTGAGAAATTTCTATTACAAAAATAAAGCACGTGTATTTCTCGACACAATCATGGAAAATATCTCTTTAACATGATGGTGATAGCCTGAAAGTTTTTACTAAATAAATGCGAGAGAGGAATGAAACATTCACAGTGAATGTTCGACCAATGCATGCAAGCATGAAGTCTTCGGTTCGATTACCGCAGGTTACTCCGGAAGAAATTTTATATAGATCATTTTTATTCGATTCGCTGGGGTTTTCAAGTAATTGTATTTCTCTAGAAAGGAATATAATTCACCCGGTGAAAACACGTATTTAAATATCCGGAATAATAATTACTCATCAAGGTGAATACTTAACTAAACTGTTCACATTTTTTTTTTGAGAATTCCCGCAGCTAGATATTAACAGTAGAAGTTCAACTAATCGCATATAAATGCCATGCATTAAAAACAAGAACGCGAATATAAGTTAAATGTACAGAGTAATAATTTAACTTTTAAAAGTAAATGTAGTGGTTTGTTACAACTTACCAGACATGATGTTCGTTGAAATTCCACTTTGAATGAGAAAAGTTTGCAGAGACCTTATCTCGTTGACTTCAGCGGAGAAACTGTGAGAATTCCCTATGAAGCAGTCTTTTTATAGTGTTCTTTTGCAATATAAAAAATGTATGAGTGAAAGTTTAAGATATATAATACAGCAATTTTGATTGGTTACTCCAAAAGTTCGAGAAGAAGGAGAGGGAAATGCTAGCCTCGCACAGGGGCATTTCGTAAGCAAGTCTAAACCTGTTATGGGGGAAACCATCGCTCACGCCAGCGTTTCTTAAGGGAATGCTTCTGCGTATGACGCTAGGAAATAAAAAATATATTTTATTTTTTACATGTACCGCTAAAATTCATTGTTAATTATTGTTACATTACCAAATTAATCACAGAGTGAAAATAATGTATTATTTCTGTAGATATAATTTTCCTCGAACCAGCGACCTTTCGATTGTGAATAGAGACGTCACAGATGTTTAAAAAAAGCCTGATGCTATGTGATGGCTTTAGAATTCTATTCTCTATGCATTACCACGGGAAAAACGAATAGCGAGTTACCGCTTGAGGAAAGTTAAGTGTTTGAAAATTTAAACCAATATCAAAATTCTGATGTGTGTTACACTCACATGACTTTGTCTACTCTTGTACAAACTATTTTACAAGCGCTTATTCCCTATGTGCTTCATGTTAATCGAGGTATCGAGATGTCAATGTTATTGGTAATTTTCATATCGATGCAATGGGAATATGGTAAGTTTTAAGCGATAGTCAAATATTTTAACGCTGGTTGCTATGTGATGCATTCCATTCTCTTTGCATGTCCAGAACATAAAAACAAGAATAATGAATTTGAGAAAAAGTATAAGTATTGGAAATTTTAAGGGAATAACAAGCAATATCTCGAAAACGATTTACTCAACAACAAGAATGTATATGATATAAATTATGTATTTTAACGCGATCTCCATTTTTTGTGTAGTAAAATTTTGTCTATCCCTTATGGTTTATCAGTTTTGCAAAAGACGTTCAGAATGAAGAATACTTTTGGAGACATTCCCTGAAAATTCGAGATATACATTTCATTTCTCATTACAATATCGTAAACATATAATATTTTATTCAATATTCATATAATACTTTTTTCAATAATCTTTTTTTTTAGAAAATTAAAATTTTCGAAAAAAATGTTCCATGTAAAGGATAGTCTGGTGTGAGGCATTTTCTTTAAAACCTTCGTGTCGCATCTCTGGAAGATACTGAACCTAAATACCAAGTTTGGTGTTTTATCCGACTCATCGTTTCTGAGTTATGATTCACAGGCACACTCTCAGACAGCCATGCTTTTTTCGGATTCAGAGGGTCTCAAAACATGTATTTCCAGTGAAATCTCGGTATCGATTTCTTTGGTTGGAATACATCACTTCCTCTACTTACTATACGTAGTATAGAAAGTAAAAACTCATTCGCAAATACTTAATGTCGCACAAAATATTACTTGAAATGAATTTTTGTGTGTGTATATTAAGTTTATATTAACATGCTGGAATATTCGGAAAATATCTCTCGAATGGACGGGGTATTTAAAATCGTACTCGTCCTATGTTTACTAAGCCCAATCTTTTTAAAAATGGAATAAATTAAGAGTAACGAGGATTGTTTAGGCTAGGCTCCATATTTCATTATTTATTTAGAATTAAACAAATGCTATTAGTCGTAATAGTTATACAGGCGTAATAATCATGCACATACGACAGCAAGCAAATGTGCAATTCAATTCATATACAATTAATTAATAAAAAATATTTAATTGTTTTCATCGATCAGCGAGAGCCTTATTTATTTTTTATAACGTATGTAATATTCACCGTTCTGAATACTTTTTATTCTTCATATTACTCTCGCCAAATCATATTTCTTTGTTTAACATACCGAAAAAAATCAGTTTAATTTTTGATATCATGCATGCAATTCTTGTATGCGAGTATTTAAATAATGACAAAGATACAATCGAATGTTTAAGTACAGAATCTATACAGTATACGTTTAATTATAATTATAATAGTGCTTCTCACCGTTTCATACCCCTAACGTTCGAGACATATTCAATATTTTTATTGAAAGAAATAAGAGCTATGAAACTTAATCATTAATTTACTTCATTGTGATATTATATTAATTATCGGGAAAAATTTTTTGTGGTAAGCTTAAAACATGTCTAGACTTGATTTTCCACGGTTTGTGATGGAATTTCTGCACCGGGGAAGCCATTAAGAAATTCTTTTGTATCGCTAATAGTTATTTACCCCCGAGGGCCTGTGGTTTTTCAGAGCACTTAGGATGTTTAATGAACTGGAAACGTCTGTCATTGTTCACTAATGGCTCTATACGGGACCTTGTTTTGCCTTCTTCTGAAGATATTTAATGGTGTGGAAGCGGCTGCCATTGTCTGCTAATGTGTCTACATAGGCATTTCTTCCGAGAAGATCATATCCATTCTTCAGGGGTGTACACCATATTTCTTTCAAGCAGTGTACGCAAGTGAATAATTCGTTGAATTTCTCAAAGTTCGCTACGTCTTTAGAAAGAACATTTAAAACGAATATAAAATTTATATTTTAAGTCTTTGTGCGTGTTAATTTTATATCTACTAAGAAAGGTATGCCTGTTTTGAATTGTAATTATTACTTCTCTCGTGCGAGAAGAGACATAGAGGACTTATATTTTTAACATCAGTTGGAGCGTACTCCGATGTGATGGATACCCCTAGCCATTAAGAGCAGGTACTGTGGTTTAACCGCTTCTCCAGATAGACGATGCACAGCTGTCGCGTCCGTCTTGTTTTTCGTAAAGGGTTCTGGTGTTAACGTCTCATACTAGCTATTTGCAATTTCGTTTTAAGTTGCTTTTTAATTCATCTAAGCAATGTAATATTTTTTATAAACCCTCCATTCAAAAGAAGAATTAAACAAACGTTATTACTCGTAATAATCGCGCATATACGATAACGAACAGTTGCGCGCGAGTCAATTACATTAATCAATCAAAAATACTTAATTGTTTTTAATCGATAGACTGCGCCGTTTCATTAGAAGTGAGATATTCATGGTAGATGAATAATTGGGTGAGATATCTCTAGGCGCGCAAGTCAATTACATTAATTAATAAAATATTTAATTGTATTCATCGATCAGCGAGAGTCTTATATATTTTTAATAGCGTATGTAATATTCACCGTATTTAATTTATTTCATAATCAATTCCTCTGGAGCCAACATGAACGCACTTCGCATGTTAAACGAGTATTATTTAACTAAAATGTTAATTCGCCTTTATTTTTTTTCCGGAATCATATTTCGCTGAATTATATAAAGTTAAGATGGCCGCCTTGCGCACACATTGAGTTTAAATATGGTGAATTCACAACTTTCGGATATGACCACCAGGGGCGCCGTGAGGAAACACTCGCTGGTTCAAAACCAGTTTCACTCATATTACCACCTGGCGCGCTGGTGTAGCTGGCGAACTGAAACGCGAGTGGAGGGGGTGCTGTAGTCGACTTGTCACGGCAAGTACAGTGAGTCAGTCATTCGAGTGAAACGTCTCGCGGTGGAAAGGTTGCGCTCGGGGTTCCAGCGCAATTATCACGCGATAACGACTGTTACGTCAACTCTGTCCTTTCATCTAAGTGTTGTAATATTCTTATAAACCCAAAATATATTTTCCCTCAAAAGTAGAATTAAATAAATGTTATTACTCGTAATAATTATACACATGCTACCACACATATACGATAACGAACAGTTGCGCGCGAGTCAATTACATTAATCAATCAAAAATACTTAATTGTATTCATCGACCGACTAGCCGCGTTTCATTAGACGTGTAATTTATTGACATTAGTAGATGTATAAATGCCGGTTTAGGAGCAGGTGCGCGCCATTCAATCAAAAATACTAAATTGCTCGAAGAACAGCGTTTAATTGCATTAGTAGTAATATGATGGGAATTCTTATTTTTTTCAATAATGTTTTATGCATGGGCGAACATTATCTAATTGATTGACACAATTATGTACTCAAACGATTTGCCGATGTGCGGCAGGCATCGAGAATCGCATTCCCACACCGCCAGGGTGGATTTCCAAGCCAACGTCACGCACCGAGAACCCCCACATATACCCCATCACCCGAGCGACACATCCCCTACCCCAAACCAATCACCGGGCGGGATTTAGACCTAGGGAAGGTACGCAACCGCCGTATAGGATCAATACACACTCTCCCACCTATACATAGGGAACCAATCAAACCACAAAGGGGAGGGAGGGCACGCGTATGGGGGAGGGAGGGGTGGCAGGCCACCGGCACGTGACCAGACACCATGGGGGAGGGGGGAGGACCTGCCGGCACAGAACCAGTCGGCATTAGGTGAGCCCTCAAAGGGAAGGGGGCGGGGCTAGCGCCACGCGACCAGGGCGGCATGTGAGCCCTCAAAGGAGGGGGCGGGGCTTGTCGGGATAGATCAAAGAACCTTATCAGATGGCGGCATATCCTTTGAGGGCTCGCTCTCTCATAATAAGACTACTATTATTATTTAGAATAGCTGTAGGGTGCTCGTATTACATACGTTCATTACATAAAATGTGAGTTTACCTTTCTTGTACGAAAAGGAGGATTTTAATATTACGTAAACATACTTTATTATAAGTTTTGCCTTTGAAATTCAAAATAAAGTGAGCAGACTTTTGGACATTCCGATATGTTCAGAGTAAAATGCCGGAACCAAGTTAGCCTTCTTAAACAAAGAGTTTTTTAGCTGTTGTCGAAAACACATAGCCGCAAATTATGCAAGCACGTGATGTTTGACCTTGAGACAACCTCAAGCTTCCTTGATAAATGATGGAAAGTATACTGGGCTTTAGAATTGTAAAGTGTTTTAACATTAAAAAATGACGCTCTTTAAGATTTAAATTTGTTTACCAAATCTCCCACATTCACGGCTCAAAGCTGTCCTTATACGGAGAATTTATACATATTGTAATCTCTTGATTATGACATTAATTGTTGATTTTTCTTGCACGTCTTTAATTGCTGAAAGTTTTAAGTGTTGTAAGAGGAAGGGCTATAAAATCAAACTACTTGAATAGCCATACAGAGTACCAAAAATGCAGTATTACAGTAACCAAGTACTGTTTTTGTCTCAGTCCTCCCACAAACCTATCTAACCAATAACTAGTAATAAAACGTGAAGTACAACGTAAGTAAATAAAAGAGTAATAAATAAATTATAATAAAGCGTGAGTTAGATACAAACTTGTAGATCGCACTGCAATGTGTCCTTGACCGAGACGGAATCTCCTGTGGTCAGTAATGTCAGAATGGCTGTGACAGCTTCCCAGAGCACACACGAAAAGCTAGAAACAGAGAACTATACCCTTGTTGCCGAGGAAGAAGTTCCTCCAGCAATTTGCTCTTCTCAGCAAGAGGGCTAAGACTAGGACTAGGAGCGGAAGGAAATTTAACATCCTCGACCTACGATCTTTTGTGTCTAAGCCTGCGACGCAGCGACCCCAGCAAGCAGGGGTGAGGTGATAGGAGACAGGCCGGACTAGGCCGGACAGAAGGCATGGTAGGCCAGAGAGCAAGGTCCCTACTTTTTCCAGATTGAAACTCCCCAAATGGCAGCTAGTGCAAACGACTCCTCTCCCACCTGCAGGTTTGTACCTCTCACTGGGGGACCCGGGACTCGGAGGACGGGGGACGAAGCGCATCCGCTTCCCCTGCCATGTAAAGCTGAGACTCCCGCCGACTCTTGTAATGAAACAGTCATACAGATGAAAGGTGAAGTGAAATGAGAACACAGGTAAAATGGAGGGACAGGAAATTCGGAGGATGTAATGAACTTTCCCAACATTCCCTAACGACCCGAAGAAACCCCGAAAAAACCCATGAGTCAGGAAGCTCGGTCGCGGAAATAGAACCCACGCCCTCCCGAATATGGGCCACAAACGTTGCCACCTGGGACATCCCTTTCGGTTTCCTAGCAAGAAGTGTCATATCTACTCCTATAACATTTGGAAATAGGAGAGCGAAAATCAGATACAACAAATATTTTAAATCTGTTAAAGAAAAGAGATGCCTACAGAAAATATCTAAACATGCAAAAGCTCAGGATTTCATCAAAAAGGATGCACACGATCATTATGTAGATTTTTCAAATTAGAAATTCGGTCATACAACCCCATTTCCTATCTAAACATTCTTCCCAAAGCCAACCCTGGCGCACTATGTTCGTCGCTCATAGTTATCTTATCTTATCTTCCTTAACGGAGAGGACTCGGCACCACACCAGAGGGGATATTATATTTACGCCCCACGAGGGGGCGTTCCCGGGAGGAAGGATGAGGCGAGAGGAGGCACCGGTCGGCCGAATCCAGGAGCGACCACCAATGACAGGGTCCCTAAGTTTCCAGAATTATACACCCCGGCAGGTTGACAGGCAGACCGAGGACCCCGCCCCACGCCCCAACCCCCAAGGGAGTTCGGATACCCCGGCAGCCTGCCGAAAGCCGAGGGCCGGAGAGAGTTCACAGAGAGCATCATTTTCCCCTGTCGCGCTGTACCGAAACACCGTCACCGACACCGACTCTGAAAGAGACCAACGGGATGAAGGATGAATGAAATGATGAAAGATCAAAATGGAGGGACAGGAAATTCGGGGCCTGAAAGAAACCACTCTAACATTAGCTTGATGAACCCGGAAAACCCCGAATAAAACCCATGGGTCAGAGCAGGCGGTCGCCGAGAATCGAACACGGGACCTCCCGAATGCGGGCCACAGATGTTGCCGCCTGAGCCATCCCGCTCGGTAGGAGGGGCTAAATACAGAGGGCAATAAATGTATGCAACTTTAATTAGGTTTTGTCACCCAATTAGGCTATTATCTTTTTATTAAAGAATGCTTTGGACAGTTTTGTTCATCCAATTTAATCATTGTATAGTTTTGTACGCATGTTCATAATGGTATTCATAGTCCAATGTTTACGAATCTTTAATTAACCATCACTACCTCACGAAAGAAATTAAAAAAGTAAAAATTATTGGAAAAGTAAGCCTCTCACGTAATCACCGTAATTATTCACGTATAGTAAATAAATAAATGTTTAATTACCAATAATTTAAATATTTACAACCAATTGAAATCCACCACATACTTACTGCGAGTTTTTCAGCAGCCATTATTGGTTTCCTAACTCTTCATCTCTACTTCGACCATGCATAGGAAGTAAGTGAACTGATTCACATTCAGTCGGAAAAATTCCCTAAATGTTTGTTCATTAATCAGATTCTATTTTTTAATACAGTGCCTGAAGTTTCCAAATGTCCTCGTCGTAAACAGTGGGATTAACTTTCTGCTTTTTAATACTTTCATGTACTAACAACAACAAAATGAGATCTTCCTCTAAAAGAACGTTCGTTATTGACATTTTGAGAGAAACTGCACTTTTCCTCATACGATCTACGGAAACATCATAGCAGAGCCGAGCTCTTAATCGTCACGTTCCCTTGGAAATGGTGTATCACCCGAAGGTTACATTTTGGGCGTTGCATATGTCCACTGCTTCCAAATATATACGCTAGATGACACTGTGCAGCCCGTTCGTTTGATATTTAAAGCTGCCAACACAATTACTTTAAACTGTTGTGTTGAATATTAAATGGTTATAAAAATAATACGTATTTATTACAAAATTTGATATATTATATCTGTTTATTATGTATAAAGTCGTTTTAATAATATTAGTGGACCAAATTGCACTGTACTGCATACTGTCATTGAGCTCAGTATACGATGTAAAAAAAAAGGTTGGCTAGCTGTATTCAATTTGAGACGAAATCTTAAAGCTGCGGATCGTATTTTAACGAATGCGAAAGTAAATGTGAGAAGAAAATTCTGGATTTAGTAAAAATGGAAAGATTTGAAGACGCACAAGAGCGTATGAACAGCAAGAAGGAAGCGATCAAAGGCCTATTGCTAATTAGGATGTATGAATGTAATAAGTAACATGGAACAACCAAACTGAAGGTCATGACATAACGTGAATTGCATTACATATACATTTGTTTTCAAAATAAAATTGTATTGACTACTCGTGATATATGTTTGGCTAATATTACGTGTTGTAAGTCAGCTATAGTTCAAATCTAGTCTACTTGTGCATGATAACACTAACAATAATGGTAATTTGATGAGTAAAATACTAGTGAAAAATAAAGAGTCCATTTGGTATCCTAGTTGGGTTTTACAGTTGTTAGAATGCTAGAATTGACAGGCTTTCCCTTCCGATTTAAATATGAAATTCACTTTCGCATTCTTCGAATATCAGAATTATGCATCCTTTATATATGGGATACGGCAATTCATTTTCCTGCTAAACTCCTCTAAAAGTAGTATCCTCAGGATTATGACATAGATTTCCTTCTTTCATCATTTGAAGTGAGTTATATGTATTAGAGTTTCCGTTTTGTTCCCATAAGCTAATGTTGGAGTTATTGCCGCAACTTTCTAAATTATGTTTTTGTCTTTCTTTATCACTGTGGGATTACATTGCACACAACCAAGAACATTTCTGGGACAGCATTATGCCATGGCCTAGTACTGTATGCGGAGATTAAACACTTTTGCAAACTGCACAAAGTAATAGTGCTGTTTTTTTTTCTCAAAGAAACCATTTAAACTTCCACACTTTAGTAAATAAGGATGTAAAAATCTGGTTTTGGACACTTCATAAGCTGTTGTAATATTTCAGTATGCACAATCTTACCATTTGTTTGCTTGATATTTACTTTAACTTATGCACAGCTTGTGGTATCTTCACACAGAAGACATTTCTTTGTAAAACCATTGAGTTTCCAGATTAAGTAAAAAAATAAATAAAAAAGCAAGTTCTATAGTGAATAAGTGAAAATACAGTGCGATACTTACAAAATTAAATATTTTTTTGCTCTGTGTGCTAAATAATGAGAAAATAGTTGCTGCGAATGAACAGAGGATATATTAGAAATAACAGGATATCTTATAGTTCAAACGCTTTTCATTAATGCAGCAATTAGTGATGAAATGCCAGTCGTGGGTGTTGTAGATGCAAAGTACCTTCCAAGTACTTTTATTAACCTCATTACTTAATTATGGAGCATTAATGAAATTTTCTCTCTTTTCTTTCGTTTAGCGCAGTCACCATCTCAAGCTACCAGAGCTACCCTGGCATATATCCAAAGCATAGAGCCGATGGAATTTGAGTATGTTGAGGTGCAGTGATTACCTCCAGGAACATTATTAATATTGTAAGAAGCTTTCTCTCTCACCTATACAGAAATTTATTGTCATGTAACATCAAACAGTCCTTACACTTTAGAGTTTTATTTCAATATCAGTTGAATAATTAACCAAAAAGGTGAGAACTACTGGAAACATGTTCTGAATTTTCAGAAAAAGTGAAGTTGGTGTCAGGCAGCTATTTCAATATATTATTTGGTTTTAGTGATTCTGTATTAATAGCTTTATAGTTAAAACTTTTGATTTAATGATGTTATTAGCTGATTCTAACTACAAATATGCTTTTCTGAAATTGTTTGTAATCCACTAAATGAACAAAATAGTAGCAAGGATTCCAACTAGCTTTGTGATTCTTTTAACACTAAAAAATAGCACACCTCATGTTGCAGTGAATGTAAAGTGTCACCATTAACAGTCCATTTAATGAAAGTAGTTTCGAGCTCAAAGATAATAGCTTTCCTAAATTACAACTACTCTGTAATTGTCATTTTCAACCTAAATTTTCTTGCACTGTCTTCATATACAGTGACATTAAAGCAAAATAAAATTAAAAAATGTATATATTGTTTGTCAAGCTTTCCTAATATACCATTACTGGCAAATACCAACTAGGCAGACTAATTGGGATTTGGTGGATTTATTTGGAACTTATTGTTTAAAATATTTAACTTAATTTCATATATCGTATGGTTTACAAATTGTTGCTAATGATGATATTACAAAAGGCATCATAAACTGGTTAATAGTTCGGGTTGTGCGATTTTCTTGGCTATAAAGTCGTGCAAATAGTACCTACCCTTAGCTGCCACACACATCGATGTTGGTATGCTAAGTATGACAAATAATGGTACACCTCAAGCGGTTGGGAAAAGACTCCCTTCAGTTAAACATTGCGAGTAAGTAATAATGGTAGGGAAAATCAGTACTATATATTTTAGTTATTATTATTGCTATTATTATTATTTATTTGAAGGCCATAAATAATTTCAATAATTTTTTAAACACAGAAATTTATTTCTAAAAAAGCCATAATTGGTGTAAATTCATAGGAGATGAAAAAAGCCTTATCATAATGAAAAATCAGTTTACTGAGGAAACAAAAGTCATGATGTATTGCAATTTAATTGCTTTTTCATGGTTTAGTAATCCATTTTCTGCATATTAATAAAATGTTTTAATCTGCTGCTGTCGAAAGAAATAATAATCATGTATTTTATGTATTAATAATTTAACAGCACAAAGAAAACAAGGCGAAATTATGTCTAATATGGTGCTCATAAGATTGTCTTTATGTTTATAACTACTAAGAACAGCTGTCTAGATCGAATCCATTTTAAGCATAAAGATGAGTATCACGATTCCATAGTCAAACTGAAAAGTATGTTTACTTCCTTTACCTCTGTTTTTCCAACTTTACTTCTACCTAAGTGCTATCTTGGGCACAGGTTTGAAGACGTGAGCACTTCTCAATGCCGCATGGAGCAGCGAGTTGATGGCCTGCATATTAAAAGTTTCTATATTTAAACTGGACTAGTATAAGATGGCTCTAAAGTATTTGTAACCTTCTTTCACTTAAAACAAGGAGATAGAATTCGTGGTGTTAGTGCTCATTTTAAGTGCCTTGGCAATAGATACTAGATTAGACTGCAACAGATATTCCAATTAAAAACCCAATAAAGGGCAGTAACTAATCACAAGTTAATTGCTAAGAAATTTGTACCTTGGATAATGTACAAACAGCTATTAAAATGCATCATAACTTGTTAAATCTGCATCAAGGGGTGTTACTATACAGAATTTCGCTCCAGTTTGTGTTGCATAAGATGCTGCTTTATTTAATGTTCTTTTTTGTATATGAATAATTGCTTTTTGTTTTTACTGATGTATTTCATTTATTTCTCAATACACGTATTAATATACTATGTGGTGTTTTATGTATAACTAAATGCTGGCATTCTTTGTATATTGTAGGATATCATTTTTATTATAATTTGTATATTATTGTAGAACGCAAATCAATAACATTTCTTTGGTGTAGGTTAACAGCTTTTAGATTGATGAATGGCAAACTGCTGTATACAAAGAATAACATTACATAATACCATACCACAGCCTTTCCTATTTCACCATTTGATTAAAAATTAGCATAAAAGCATTGTCAGTTTAGGACAAATAAAGATTATCTCAATATTCTAGCAGATGTGTAACGCAAACTGAAACGAGTACAAGCTTTAAATGCGTCTCATCAACGTTGCCTATTTGACCCATTGAAATTTTTTTTTTCGTCCGAAGTGAAATGACATACCGCTGAAACTTTGTCGTTTGTCCTCAAAATCTGCAGGAAGCTTCTGGCACATTGTTGTACGGCGTCTTAGAGATAAACCCGTCCGCTGCATGAAACGATCCACCCATCCACGGCTAGTCGTAAACTCTTGTTTCGGTATACCAAGAACTTCAACCTCTTCTTTAGCTTTCTTTCGTAGTGTCACTAGCCACAGGTTGCCCATTCCTCCTCCTTTCACGCGCAAATTCCAACACTTTTTCTTCAACTTCAGATGTCTTCCTTTGCGAGGACCCGTAAATTTCTTCCTACTAGCTGCAGTAGCAAATAATGTCAATTTCTGTGTTCGCCAAAAGCGAACATTGCTCTTTGATACATTGAACTTCCTTCCTGTTACCATTTTTTTCAGCATAAAAGATTATTTTACGCTTTAAAGAAGCATCATAAGGTGTTCTACGCTGTTTGCCCTTGTCCTACATATCATAACTAAAAACGCTTAATAATAGGCCAATGATAAATCAGCGGCTAGCTCGTCGCGAGTTTCCGGACTCCAACAATCCATTGTAACGTAATAAACGAAAAATGTGAATGAAGTTACTGGCGTTTTACGGAACGCTTAAAAATTCAATGTCGTAATTTCATTTGAAACCACATTTGTGACTCCCTGAATCCAATGTATATAATTTTAGAAAAAAGTCCAAGAGAGTGTGCGTGTGTGTGTGTGTGTGTGTGTGTGTGTGTGTCCGCAAACGGCATAACTGAAAAACCAAAGTTAGTTAAACATCAAGTTGAGTGTTTAATTTCAACTCCTTCCAAGAATAAGACACGAGATTTTAAAGAAAATCTCCCGCTCCAAGCTACCCTTTACGTTGGATATTTTTCTACATTTTTTATTCTTTAAAAATGGTTCTAAGCATTTTTATTAAAATATACATTTTTAAGCTGTTTTCGTGATAAATAAAATGTATATTTTTAATTTTCTAGGAATAGCCACTAAATTCGTCTTTACTGTGAATGGCTTTTGATAATTAGTAAATCGTAAGAGAGACAAAATGTTAGTGCACAAAAATGTAGATCTTGTTAAAGCACAAACTTTATATCAAATAATATTTTTATTTTTATGTCAAATAATATTTTTGTATTGCCTATTCTGAAATATTCTTTGTCATTCGTTTGAATTTTCGAATATTTTATACCTCTCCTAATTGCAAATAGCTATTGTTTCTCTTTCTTCTTTTTTTTCCCTTTCGTTCTCGTGTTCATACAAAGAGAACCGAATTTCAAAGCTATCATTTCTGTGGCTCGCATTCGGGCGGTCGCGGGTTCGGTTCCTGTGGCCAACCTTCCTGACCCATGCTTTTTCTGGGGTTTTTCTCGGGTAGCCAGGCGAATTTTGGGAAGGATTCTCACACCCCGAATTTCCTGTCCCTGCATTTCATCTGCATTCTCATTTCCCTTCATCCTTCATCCATTCTCTTTCACGGTTGGAAGTGTCGGCGATGGTGTTTCGGTGCGGCGTGA
The DNA here is from genome assembly GCA_030765065.1 of Deroplatys truncata. Lineage (NCBI taxonomy): Eukaryota > Metazoa > Arthropoda > Insecta > Mantodea > Mantidae > Deroplatys > Deroplatys truncata. The sequence goes on along the minus strand of CM060990.1, from coordinate 317,197,875 downwards.
CAGGAGAAAAGGATGCTCTTTGTGGAACCTTATCCCTCTCTCGATCTTCGGCTGGTTACCCGGGTATACGGACCGCCTCTTGGAGGGCATTGGACCTTTTGTGTGGGGGTGGAGTCCTCGTTTTGCCTGCCGTACTGTCGCGGCGTCTCAACCTGGAAACTTTAGGAACCCTTTATTGCTGTGCCGCCACTCCGGGATCCGGACGCCCGGTGTCTCGGTGTCTCTTACCTTGTCCCTCCCTCCCGGGGGCGCCCCTTGAGGGGCACAAGCACAATATCCTCATTCAGTGGATCAGGATTCAGTCCTCTCCGTTACACATCCCATTTCATTCCAAACCAGGGAAGAGAAGTATTTTAAGAATTCAGAACGTGAATCATAATACAAAGTATATAAGTCTCTTTTTTGTTGTTGCTTTCTTCAGATCTGTAATTTGAAAGCAAGTTTACTTTTGAAAGCAATTTAATTTTCAAAACAGAGTGCTTTCAAACGAACCAATTGCAACCAAAGCACATCAGCCGTTCTGCATTAACACTTTAGGGTCACTGTTTTGAAAACTTAGCTTATATGTTATCCCAACCAAATAAAAAAGCTGTATAGAAACTGCATATTTTGCGCTAAACGTTGTTCCCTGGCATCTATTAACATTTTCTCCTTTTAGATACGATACTACATAGGTGTTTTTGATTTACGTCCATTATACGACTGGCACAATTTTTGTTCCTTTCTCTTGTGAGTGTGTGTAAGGAGAATTATGTTTCAAATAAAACAATCTTTATTGGGGTTTTAGTAATAAACACAAATTATATTTCATTTTGAAGAAAATTGAGCATTGCACTTAATTGTGCTTAAACTGCTTCAACAGTTTGACATTAATATTACCTTTGCTTCTGTATTTTCAAAACGTTACTTGAATATTATCAGAATTGAATGTGCCAAATGTATGGAACTACACACTTAGCACTAAAAGTTGTGATCAATCTCTATGAAAATTAAAAAGTAAAACAAACTTATATTCAAGGTAATGAATACCCTCCGCTTCGGAGTGCGCGTAGAACGGTCTATTGGTGGTAATATGAAATTATTATTATTACTATTATTATTATTATTATTATTATTATTATTATTATTATTTATTGCTAGCAATAAACGTTATAAACAAGATGTACGTTATGTGAAGTTTGTTTCTCAAGAAAATTGCTGAATAATGCATCTTAAACTTCTGTAGCACCCGCATAAGCAGTACAATATTTGATTTTTAAACAACATATTATGTAAAAAAAATGTTAATTTAATTCGTTTGGATATATCTAATAAAGAGAAAAGTATTTAGTTTCGTCTTCTTTCCTCTTAGAGCAAGGTAGCTGAATTATACGAGCATGCACAGAAGTAAATGTGATCTTTGAGACGATACCGGTCCTTACTGTCGGTTATAGCCAGGCATGACTAGTCGAGAAAACATTCCTTCTCCCTCTTCCTCTACACTCCCTGGTGCACCGGAAAACATTCGTAGCCTCCGGATGGAACCTAGACATATATATATAACATTTCTCCTTGGTCTGGGTATGTTCCTTACGTATTCTAAACAAGGGGCTTGTTTTGATTTTACTACCAGGTTGTGTAGCAGGCCTGGAGTCGCTTGCAGGGACCTAATTCCTTTTACTTCTCACTAACACAAAGCCGTTGTTATCATAAGCATTTTTGTTGGCCCGCTCGGCTGTTGTTGCTGTGGCCACCTTCTCTTAATGGCTGGGACTACGTGACACAGCATTCTCGAAATAACATAGGTGACGAAATCTGCTGTATGGTTTTAGCATGTCCAGCATTCGAACCCTTATTCTGATTTGTAGGATTCTTCTTTACCATTGGCGTTGTTTTCTTCGTCCCTGGTGAAATGATTGAGAAGCGAACCTTATTCTCTTCCCTTGGCTTTAAAACTTCTGAAGTCAACACCTCCAGATTGTAAACAGTTTCTGTGTCATTTGATGTGTGTTGTCGGAGTTCGACGGCACTGTTTCCAATTGAACACTAATAAGAAGCAAACCCACAGTTTTGAAAAACCCAGACCTTCTTTGGATGGAGAGATTATGAGAGTGCCATGAGTTATCTTAAATTGTCTTCTACAGTTTTCACATTTATATGCTCTAGCCTGATGGAGGAATATCCAGTCCTCCTTTTCCAAATGTACACAAATGCCATAAAATTTCAAACCACATGGCCTCCTGCATTTGACGAAGCACTGAATACTGTTGACGACCTTGCCACTAGTTCCGCATAGCAATGAAGACAATGACATACAGACGGAACGAACCTCTGACACGTCGGAACTGTGTAACTGCCAATTGCCACAGTTATTACTAGGCTGAGGATTATTCAAGCGGTTTACTGCAAGTTGTCTACACGCAAAGCATTAGTTCCGTCGCAAAAATGTAAACAGCGGTGGCTATGAGTCATAGATATGGAAACGAGGACGAACAGGTGACCGCTACAAGCGTACAGTCGAGTGAATAAACAATTAAGCATGGCACTGCTATCGACTACGGAATAGTTACCGCCTAATGTCTACATATTTCCTATTACCTTATGCAATATATACGATGCAAACAATGTATGCTACACAGACCTACTGTATGCAATATTCATTTCAATTATACAAGATTGACAATAGCGTGTTGGTACAATATTAAAACAATTACCGTTTTAATATACAATGCAGTTATATATGTTAATATGCATGCCATATATTTTCAAAAGCATAGCTCGTATCTTTATTGATATAATCCTCCATTAGATGTGGATGTTTATTCTTAGTTGCTACTGTGCATGCACCTATTGCACTGAATCACGATGTACATCTTGAAGTTCTTGAATGTGAATCTTTTACGATTTGCAGTATTTCCTTATACCATGAAAAACTGCGTTCTACGTTGCTAGACGTGATAGATGCCAACACATAACATTTGATGTCAATTGCACCATTGTCTTTTGCGTTTTCTGCGTTGCGTAACTGATTCCGGATACGACATAACACCCTATACCCACTATTTTTCTCCAGTATCGATCTGAACTTGTTTCGTATCCATTCTCTGACGGGAGTTTCTGGTGTGCTATTCAATTTTTCGCTTAATTCCTGAACTATTTGTGGAGCTTTGGGCGTTTTTAATCTGGAAACGCGTGATGGTTTGTAACACATCCCTATAATGACGTTCAATAAATGAAATATTCTCAAACAATCCTGGAGAAATTATAGTTTTAATTCTGTTATTGACGAAGACTCATGTTTGTTTATTATTTCTGTGATTTTGTAGTAGTATTTGGCGTAATAAGTAGCAGCATCCAACCATATTTCCCACCGCTTTAACACAGGTTGAGGTGGTAATGAAATTTCTGGTGCCATTTGATTAAATGTTTTGACTTGAGTTGCTGCATTTAAAAATATTATCTTTATATTGAAATGAATCTGTCCGTGCCATGAAAACACGCTCGAATCTCCTCACATACTCTATGGAGACCATACGCAAGACATGTTACGTGCACCATCTTTGGAAATTATTACTGAACTTCCTTGGCTGATTTTTTCATATTGGGAGCGGCATCTGTTGTGAATAGTAATACGTTTTCTTTCTTAATCCCATTAGGCCACAGAAGCGACAACGAATCGTTAAGTACGTTAAAATTAGTTGAATTTACGCGGACGTCGTGATTTAGGCATGTTTAGTTCTAAGTATAACCACGTGCCTGTTAGTGTGATCAGAGAAAGCGAAAGAGTACCGGCACTTGAAGATAGCAGGACAAGGTGCATCTATACTATATTTCAAGAAAGTAAATGTACACGTACCGCGGGTTAGTATCATTCAGGCGTTCCATGAGTAGGGGGTATGAAACCAAATCGACCGTGGTCATAGATGTATACCGTCGTGGACGCCATTTTAACCTGTCACTCACTTTATAGATCATGGCTGTACTAACCCAGTATGGCGAAGCATGGACTAAATATCACAAAACAAGTTGAAATTCTCTTGATGCTGAGCTATTACCTATATAGAATTGGTAAGAAAACAGAAAACACGTGGAACAATGATTCTGATAGTACCAACATTTATGTTATATATAACCCACGCACTAGCATCTGTTGTTGTACCTCATTGGTAAAACGCACACTATTTCAAATTTGCGGAGTATTTACGGTTGGAATCCCAGCATATGATCATACTTTTTATTCCAAATTTTTCATCTTGTAAGACGCAGTAATAAACACATTTACAGTTTTCTTGCAGTTAAGTACTTACTACATGATTTCGAAGTAAATGCGAGGAGGTAAAAGGATAATTTTAATGGAGCCAACTTCTAAATGCTATACACAATCCATCTGATCTCTTGCAGCTAAGTTATTACTACACAATTTCGAAGAAAATGCGAGCTAGAATGATAATTTTAATGGAGCCAACTTCTAAGCGCTGTATACAATCCATCTAATCACAACAATAGTCTGATACATAAAATAACAAGAAACTGATAAATTCTCATCACGAGATAAGCAATCTTACAGCTGCAAATATAATTGTGTATAATTCGATGGCATATAATGCGTAAAACTCATAAGGTATATTCTGTGCAACTGCTAGTTACAAAATAATTACTCCACTTATTACAAATAACAAAAAGAATGCGATAGCTATGGATAATGGCGCTTAAAAAGCAAACTAAACAACAGTTGTTTCATAGCTGAGGCCACACCAGTAGTATAAAAATGAGAGAACTACCTCGGAGTTCGTGTTCTCGAATCCCGGGCACGGCAAAAAATTAGCAAAGAATGCCCATAAGTCAATCACCCTACCCTACCCCCTGTCAATGGGAACAATGGAGGTCACAAATTTTGTAATGGTTAATGGAAAAAGTTGACAGGTAACATGTATCCGTGTCATTAAGGTTTCCCACCTCCTGTCAAAAGGGACAATGGGATGTAACAAATTATACTTTGTTATTCTTGCCGACAAAGAGCAGACGAGCGCCGCCATCCCCATACCACCGGGCCACATTCATTAACAGAGACTACCTGAGAGCAATAAATTGTTTTCGTGACAAAGAGAATGACAGCTAGCATGCACCTCTGTGTTATACTCGACGACAAACAGCAGACGCGTTGCGCCATACCCACACCACTGGGTTACCTTCATTAGCAGAGACTATCTGGGAGCAATAAATATTCTTGTATTGGTTCGCTAGAAACTCAGGTAACATGCACCTGTGTCATCATTGCCGACACAAAAGGCAGACGCTCGGCGCCATACCTACACCTCTGGGCCACATTCATTAACAGAGACTACCTGAGAGCAATAAATTTTTTGTATTGGTTTGCTGGAATGTCAGGCAGCATACACTGTGTCTTATCGCCGACGGAAAAGGTCAGACACAGGCAACATTCATACGTTTTTCCCTTACTCACCTTTATTCCACATCACGGAGATTTCTCTACACACTCTTCTTCCATTAACACTCATACGGTTTCTCCCTCACTCTTTTTTCACATCACAGGGATTTCTCTACATATACTTCTTCCAATAACATTCATACGGTTTTCCACACTCACTCTTTTTTCACTTTACAGAGATTTCTACACACACTCTTCCATTCACACTCACAGAATTTTCTCGGTGCACCCTTCTTCAATTAACATTAACACAATTTTCTCTACACCTCCTCTTCCATTCATACTCATACAGTTCTCTCTGCACACTCTTCTTTCCACATCACAAGGATTTCTCTGCACACTGTTTCTCCATTAACATTCATACGGTTTTCCCTATACATTTTTCTTCCATTCACACTCACACGGTTTTCTCGGCGCACTACTCTTCCATTAACATTCATACGGTTTTCCCCCTCAATCTCTCACCATCACAAGGATTTCTCTACACTCTCTTCTTCCATTAACATTCATACGCTTTTCTCTATACATTCTTCCATTCACGATCACACGGTTTTCTCTGCACACTCTTTATTCACATCACAGGGATTTCTACACATACCCATCTTCAATTAACATTCACACGTTTTCCCCGCTCACTCTGTTTGCATATCACAGGGATTTCTCTGCTCACCCTTCTTCTATTAACATTCATACGGTTTTCCCTACTCACTCTTTTTCAACATCATAGGGATTTCCACACACACTCTTCTTCCATTAACATACATACGTTCTCTCCATTCACTCATTATTCACATCACAGATATTTATATAATCTTCTTCCATTAATATTCACACGATTTTCTCTACTCACACCTTTTGCACATCAAAACGTTTTCGCTATACACTCCCTTCTACCATTCAAGCTCACACGGTTTTCTCTGCACACTCTTCTTTCACATCACAGGGGCTTCTCTTCACATTCTTCTTGCATTAACCTGAGGTGCACGATCATATGACGTCATACTTCACAGGCAATGGAAACTGCTGTGTAATCATGTTCAGGCAGAGAAATTTAAAGTAAGTAGTCGTTTTAAAATAGGCAACACGATTGTACATTAGTATCGCAATATAAGTAACCTCAGAGAACAATACTGTAAAAAAAAATTGCGTAGGTGATACTATCATGTATGATTATTCCCATACGTAGTACTATAGAACCGGGGTATCTAGACGTAACTAGCATTGGAAATTATTGTGCATTTGCAGAATTTAAATGACGACACCTGTACATAAAACCGGGATATATTCGAATGATAAAGAAGATACAGTGGAATACCTCCTTGCAGCACAGTGCACTAATCATATAGACCAGTGTCAGAAGGAGCTCAATTCCCCTGGCGGCCCCCAGGGGCTCACTTTATGTGAGTACGCGTGTTGGCGTACCCGGGTTCCCGAGACAATCATCGCCATCATCATCCTTCTACCCTCGTCCGGGCGAGGTGGGTTCGTTCTCGTGACCGGGGGACTCAAGGTAGGCTCTCGTGCGTTCTGTGCATTTCATTCCATGTCGCCCCTCGCCATCGTTTCTTTCTTCTCTTCTACTTCTGCACATTTCGTCCCACGTACATTAATTTACGCCTCTCTTTTTCTTCCTCGCCGGTCTACCTTGCGTGCGAAACGCCCACACAGTTTTATTTCTTTTACATTTTATTTTAATCCTCCGTGGACACAGCCTGACGGATACCCGTGCACTGGGTGCGCAGCTGGGTGAGTGGGTAATGGCGTCATCCCCACCACCCGGGGTCGTCATGTAGTGTATGCGTTCGTATCCGCTGTTCAACTGCAGTCCCGAGGGGGGCCATTGCATGTACTGCTGACTTCCGACGGCCATTGGGTCCCTCTGTCTATGTTCTGGGAGGTGTGTCCCTGGGGGAGATAGATATAGATAGGCCACTCACCCAAGCGGGATAACGCCCCGGAAGTCAGAGCCCGAGTTCGGAGACGGTTGCAATGGTGAAGGATTCATCTCGCTATGAACCACCCTTTCTCCTATTACTAACAAGCGCGAAAAGTGTTTGCATCAGAAGTAGCACCGCCAACATCTGGTTTTTACTTAGTTATTACACGTACAGAGGAAGGACAATCGTTTGAGAAGGTGAACCCTTTTATAGTGCAGAAGGGCATTAACTCTATTGCTAGACTTCGAAACGGGTCATTATTAGTACACAGCAAGTACGATCAACAAACTAAGAGCCCTATGCTTCTCCACGGTTATCCCATCCGTGCTGAGAAGCACCGCACCTTGAATTCCTGTCGAGGCGTCGTTACCACCCATAGCCTCGACGGTATATCGGACGAGGAGCTAGTTGAAAATCTATCAGATCAAAAGGTGACAGCCGTGCATCGGGTGTAGGCCAAACGCGACGGAGTATTGGTGCCCACTCGTACCCTTTTTATCACATGGCGTCGATCTACCCATGAGCATTACAGCAGAGTACGAACGTATTGCGGTGAGGCCCTATATTCCGAGACCCTGTGTTGTTTCAAATGCCAAAGTTTTGGGCATACGCAAGTCTCCTGTAAGAGTGCCGTTAACATCTGTGCAACATGTAGCCAGCCCTCACATGAAGGTACCTGTTCAACAGCCCCCGTCTACGTTAATTGCAAATGGTCTCATCCTGCTTCATTTGGCGACTGTCCGCGGTATTTGGACGAGAAGGCTACCCAGGAGATCTGGGTAAAGGAGAAACTCCCCTTCGCCGAAGCCCGGAGGCGTTACAATGCCCGCCAACCTTCGCTCCTGCGATCAGGAACATTCAGTTCTGTTGTTGCCTCGCCAGTTCCCACAAAGGATGCAGAGACTCAAACCTGGTCCATGACCGCACTGACCGCCACTACCGCCCGGCCGTCCATTCAAGCCAATGTTATAAGGCCATCTAAAGCTGGTCCAAAAGTTCCGAAGTCACAAGCCACAGAGAAGAAATCGAAGCAGAAATTTCGTAGGAAAGATTCTTTAAAAGACCCTCCGCGTGCGCGCGGAAAGAAAAGTTCACCTTCTCCTCCTCCTCCTCCTTCTCCTCCTCCTCGAAGGTCGCTGTCCCAGGATGCTCCTGGGACAAGCCGCGTTCAGAGGCCCCCTTCACTCGTTGCCACCCAAAACCGATTCTCGGCGCTTGAATCGGTTTCTGGCATTGAGCGCGTGGGCCATCCCTTCGTGGAGCATATGGAGTCTGACCAACTCCATACAAAAAACCCGAGCCCGAAGCTTAAGCACAAAATTAATTTGAGCCGTCCTTCTAAGTAAGAAGTTTATCCTTTTTAATCATGGCTATCCTGACCTGGAACTTATGTGGTGTCCGATCGCATAGGGTGGAAGAGCAACTTTTATTGCGTTCCCATTCACCTATGGTCGTGTATTTGCAGGAGACTAAGCTTCACCCTCAAGGTCCTTTTGATCTCCGAGGGTATACTCCGGTTCTCTTCGATCTTGAACCGGAGGAGGGATCTCCTGCTTATGGAGGTGTCATATTATTAGTGCGCAACCACGTTCATTTTCAAACTCTCGCTCTTGCGTCCGACTTGCAAGCTGTTGCCATTAGACTTCACTTACCCGGTTTTTTCTTTTCTGTTTGCTCTGTACATTAACCTAAATCGTCTCCCCTCGCTAACGCGGACATTCGAGATCTCTTGTCCGCTCTCCCAACACCATTTCTCCTTTTTGGGAGATTTTAATGCCCATCACCCCCGTGGGGTTCGCCAACAGCTTGTGCGAGGGGAACTCTTCTTTCCGACATTTTTGATCAGTTCAACCTCTCCAACCTCAATACAGGTGAACCTACTTTTTGTTTGTTACTCTTTTGGTACTTTCTCTTACTTGGACGTTGCCGTTTGCTCACTCCAGCTTGCTAGTCTTCTGCAGTGGAACGTCGTCGCTGACAAGTAATTCCAGCGACCATTGTCCCTGCATCGTTTTTCTGTTGCCTTACCACGTTCAGCATTCCAGAGTACCTACCTGGATATTCAGAAAAGCCGACTGGAGATTGTATTCCAGCCTCGTGCATTTTGCCGACCAGCCTTTCACCGACGTAAACCAAACGGTGCAGCACCTTACGTCTACGTTGCTATCTGCCGCTGAGGGGCCATTCCCCGTTCGTCCTCTCACCCTCGGCGTATCCCTGTTCAATGGTGGAACGAGGACCGTCGTGACGCCGTTCGTGCTCGCAGAACTGCGCTTAGGGTGTTTCGGCGACACCCTACACTTGATAATTCGTTTACTTTTAAACAATCGCACTCCAGGGCTCGCCAATTTATTCAGAATAGCAAGAAGGCCTCTTGGACTCGTTTTGCCGAGTCTTTTAACCCCTTTGCGCCCTCATCTTTTGTTTGGGATAAACTTCGTCGCTTCCCAGGTAAAGTGTTGCCTTGTACTGTGTCTGGCCTTCAGGTTTCCAATGCCACCATAATGGATCCGGCTGCCATTGTTAACACTCTGGGTGCTGCCTTTGGGCGGTTTCCAGTTCAGACCGCTATGCCGCCGGCTTTCGCTCTATTAAAGAGCGGATGGAATCCGCAGCATATAATTTTCGGTCAGCTAATAATGAATGTTATAACGAAATTTTCACAATGAGGGAGCTGGAGCACGCTATTCATTGCTCTAGGCACTCCGCTCCTGGGCCGGACGGCAGTCATGTCCTGATGTTAAAGAACCTTTCAGCCAACAGTAAACTCTTTCTCTTACAGGACTATAACCGTATTTGTCAAGACGACTTCTTTCCTTCCGTTTGGCGCGAAGCCATCATTGTCCCTATACTTAAGCCTGGGAATGATCGCCAAATACTTTCCAGCTACCGCCCTATCTCCCTCAGCAGTTGCATTTGCAAGGTGATGAAGCGCATGATCAACGAGCGTTTGACATGGTGGCTTGAGTCTCAGAAACTTCTAGCGAACGCTCAGTGCGAATTACGTCGCCATCGATCTACCGTCGACCATCTGGTGTCCCTGTCGACGCATATTATGAATGGAGTTCTGAGAAATTGTCAAACCGTGGCTGAGTTTTTTGACCTGGAGGAAGCTTATGACACTTGTTGGAGGGGCGGCATTTTACGTACACGTCACGCATGGAATATCCGCGTTTGTCTTCCCATATTTCTTCGGTGGTTTGTGACGGACCGCGTCTTTCGTGTACGTGTGGGCTCGGTTTTATCTAGCCGTTTTATTCAAGAGAACGGAGTACCGCAGGGCTCTGTACTCAGTGTCACACGTTTTGCAATTGCTATCAACCCCATTGTTGATTGCATTCCACCTGGCATTTCATCTTCCCTTTTTGTTGACTATTTTGCCATTTATTGCACTTCACGGCGGACCTGTCTACTCGAACGCCGTCTCCAGATGTGTATCGACCGTCTCTACGCCTGGAGTAACGCAAACGGCTTTAATTTCTCCGCCGAAAAATCCGTCTGTATTAATTTCTGGCGCCGGAAGGCTTTCCCTCCGCCCTCTCTCCATCTTGGGCAGGAGGTCCCTCCGTTTGCAGACGTGGCGAAATTTTTGGGGTTGATCTTTGATAGGAAGCTGAGCTGGATTTCGCACATTTCGTTTTTAAAAGCAAAGTGTGACCGTTCTCTTAATCTTTTACGTGTTTTAAGTGGCACATCCTGGAGAGCTGATCGGATCGTCCTTCTACGTCTTTATCGCTCTTTGGTCCGATCGAAGCTTGATTACGGGTGCATTGTCTATTAGTCGGCGCGTCCATCTGTATTACCTCGATTGAATGCCATTCACCACCGTGGCGTAGGAGTCGCTACAGGGGCCTTTCCAACCAGCCCAGTACCTAGCCTATATGCTGAAGCTGCAGAGCCTCCGCTGTCCTTCAGGCGCGAGATCCTTTTGTGTGGCTATACCTGTGGGCTCTCAAGTTTGCCTGACCACCCGTCCTTCGCGATATTTTACGAGGATTCGCTTCATCGGCAATAATTAGTTAGCTCCTCTGCATTGCTTCCTCCAGGGGCTCGATTTCGTCAACTTCTTCGCATTTGGACGTTTCGCTGGCGCCGGCCCTTCCCAGGGGGAAACGCGTTTACCTTCATGATTGCTCGCTGAGGTCCACTGTCTCGCTGTCATCGCTGCCGAAGAATGAGACCCCTTTTCAGTTCTTAGATCAGCATTTTTAGAACTGCAGGCGCAATTCAGGGACTTGCCTTTTTATTTACTGATGGATCTAAGACTGATGATGGAGTAGGGTGTGCCTTTGTTTCTGATCATCATAGCTTTACTTTTCGTTTACCGGGTCACTGTTCGATTTTTACCGCCGAACTTTTTAGTATTTATCTATCTATTTTATACGTTCAGCGGCGCGACTTACGGCAGTGTGTTGTTTGTACAGACTCTCTGAGTGCCGTTCAGAGTATTAACGCGCTGTACAGTTACCATCCTCTCGTACAGCGCATACATGACCTGCTCCACTCGCTTGGTGCCTCTGGCATCAGCGTCTCCTTCCTGTGGATTCCAGGTCATGAGGACATCTCGGGGAACGAGTCTGCCGACGCCGCTGCCAAATCGGCGACTTTATTACTCATATTTTTACTGCTGTTGTTCCCTTGTCAGATTTGTTTGTTATTTTACGTAGCCGCATCCTCTCGCTTTGGAGGGATGAGTGAGCGGCCCTTCGGGGAACAAGTTACGGGAGGTTAGGCCTCTCCCGTTAATCTGGGGTACCTCTTCTCGTTCTTGTCGTCGGGAAGAGGTACTTTTAGCTCGCTTACGAATCGGACATTGTCTTTTTAGCCATAGATACCTGCTCAGTGGTGACCCCGCACCACTCTGTGAGCAGAGTGATGCGCCCTTAACGGTGCGTCACATTTTAGCAAAGTGTCAAGTTTTAGCTCCGTTGCGCGTTTGTGTTGGTCTGCCTTTTTGCCCAGCCAAAGTTTTGGTAGATGACGCGCGTGCTGTAGAATGTCTTTTAGGTTTTATCAGTGACATTGGATTCACCAGACGCATCTGATGCGCTGAGCGTCTTTTGACTGTGTGATTTTATATTGTCTTTTTAATGGGGCATCTCCTCCCCAATGGACATCTGTCCCTCGCATTCTACAGCTCTTTACACGTTGTTTTACTCTTTTATTGACCATGCTTTTAGTGTGTTCGTTTTTGGAATTTGGTGTTTTGTTTTTTACCTTTGGACATTGCGGGTTTGTGTCCCGTTTTTTTTTAATTATGCGGTTTTTTATCGGACTTTTATTCTTGGACTGTAACTTTTATACTTTTTAAGGGCGCTGATGACCTTAGCTGTTTAGCGCCCTTAAACCGCAACTTATCATCATCATCCCCTGTCGGTCGCCGATCTAATACCAAGGAACCCAGAACCTTCCCCCAGGGAATCAGGCAGAACTCAGGAGAACATTCATGTGAGTATTTTCATATCTAGAAGAAGTCTTTGTGATTCATTTCCCTGTAACTTAGCAAAATGTGAATCTTTTCAGGTACCGCATCCAGAGCAACTTCATCCTTACGCATTTTATAGTTTGTGTGAATGCATTATGGAGATACTCTCTGAGAGAGAGAGAGAGAGAGAGAGAGAGAGAGAAGGGTGGGGGAATTGAAACAAGTAGGTATAGAAATGCTGAGGGCCTCTGCGCATGTGCAGCAGGTGATAATTCCGTTGTGTGCAATAATCACCTGGCATTTAAACACGCCTACACAAAGACGCGCATGCGCCGTAAGGGGCTTTAGGGTTCAATATAAACAGCTAACGATGCTTATTAGGATCATTGTGGGTTTATTAACTCTGTATTAAAACTGAAACACTCGTGCAGGGTAGTTTTGTTTATAAAAGTGTGGGTCATTGCTTTCTATACAGCATTCATCATCATCAGCATTGCTACAATGCAAGGTGAGTTTTTACATAGCTATAAAAAATCAGTGTTGACATTTTTACAATGCATTTAATTTTGTTTAAGCGATCCAGTGCATGAAAGGCGAATCTGGGCAAGAGAATCATATTTTTATCTGATCTTCATTTTCTAAAATTATCAACCAAATTAGTTTTTTTTAAAAAAGTGTAGAGCTTTCATCGCTGGTGTAAATAGTTTTTTAGACACTAAAGCATTAAAAATCAAATGGTTTTCTCTACACACTCTTCTTCCATTAACATTCACACGATTTTCTCTACCCATTGTTTGTCTCACTCTCACAGGTATTTGTCTGCACATACTTCCTCCATTAACATTCATACCTTTCCCTACTCATACTTTTCCGCCATCACAGGAATTTCTTTACACTCTCTTCTTCCAATAACATTTACACGTTTTCCCTACTCAATCTTTTTCCGTCCTCAGAGGGATTTCTACACACTCTCCTCTTTCATTCACAATCACACAGATTTCTCTACATACATGATCGTAACAAACACTTCTACTACGCAGTCGAACCTGTATGAAGATTTACGAGTATCCTCGAACACAAAGATGCGTATACACACGTCACTTGCACACATATACATAAACATACCTACAAAAAACCTAGTCATATAGCAACACACACACCCAAAATTTCTAATATAAAGAAATGCATAACTTGTCTTTCTACATGAATAATGCATTGAAGAAAATAATTCATGATCAATATTTAGCAAACAGACTTAATATGATGTGTCAAGCGAGCAATTTGCTACCAGCTCGGAAAGTTCAGGATCCCGAAATAGGTCTTAAATATGAGATAAAGGCCTTAAAGAGAGCACAAACAAGATAGGGTACCTGGATCGTATTTTCGCAGGAGGATTGCCAAGTGTTCTTGCCTCAACGATATAATTCGATAACCGACAAAGAGCTTGTAGAAATGGCAAGGAAGTTATATTTGGTATTTAATGGCGTGAGAGAGATGGGAAAATTTAAGACATGCATATTGTCGTTCGTACGCACAACGAAGGTATGTAGAAATGCAAACTTAAGTATTCAAGGCCTTCATATTTTACAATGACAAAAATTCATAAATAAAGCAGCTATCTCATGGATATTACTTAGAAAAGATACAATCTATAGAATACTACATATAAAAGATACACGCTATAGAATTTATAAAATAGTACATGAAATCACAATGCCACATGCTTTGAATTCAGTTATATATAAAAAACTGAAATCAGACGTTGAAATAACGTCTGATATCTGAGTGTTTATAAAAATCTTTTGTGTTGCATTTTCAATGTAGCCCAACGAAAAATGTAATTCTTTTCAGGCTACCTACACTTCCAAAGCATGTTTTATAAGACTTCCATTGTTCAATGTTTCAGATGGAATAACGGGAAGAACAGGAATAGTTTTGCAGATCTGGGAAGGATGCTGACGCTCTTTGAAGATAGAATAGCAGCCTCACTCTACCGAAACATGGAATAAGTGCACGCAGAAAAGCCGCAATGTTAATTTAGGATTCTTATATGGCATTGCAGTGCATATGGTGAAAAACACGAGCAATTTTGTATACATGCCCATGCAATACCTCAGAGTTAGTTCGAGCGAGTCTCCCTATATTCAGCGAAAATAAGAATTGGTAGTACTAATTTAAATGATTGTGAAAATACTTTCTAAATGGTGATGGGACTTGTAAATTAAAAAGACTTGAATCCTGTATACATTACCAATGTCAAAACTATTTGCAGTGAGAAAAAAATGACGAAAATAAAGAGAGTTTCATTTCAATAATGACAATGGGTTTTTATTCTTCCACTCTACTTTTCCTTCGATGATATAGATAACATTACGAAAAAATAATTTATTTAAAAAGTAATTTAATTACTTGAAATCAATGCATTATCTATATGCACAAACTCGGAGCAAATCCACCAAAGTACTACGCTAAGCGCCTGGGTGCTGCTGAAAGAAGGCTTGCACGTCTCAGGATACCTAAGTACACAGTCACAGCCAGAGACCCGAGTTTGAACTTTAGCGACGGGAGTGTGCAGGTTAAAAAACGGACCTGATACTGTTCTGTTCCATCATATATGAAAGGATAAATTACCGACTCTGTATACTTAAGCACACAGACACAATCACAGCTCATAGGTTGAAACTTAGGGTCTCCATAGTAATATACTATACTAAGCCCATTGGCATAGCTGAAAGAAACTGCTGGTTTTGGGATACCCAAGTACATGCTCACATCCAGAGGCACTAGTTTGAGTCTTAGCGAGGTGATCTTGCAGGTTAAAAAGATTATAAAAAATAAAGACTGTAATTTCATTCCTGCAATAGCATGGTTTTGTTTTCTTTCCCTCCACTTACCCAAAGCATTCATGTCGTCCGTTAAGTCAGTATGTTATGTCACATCTCTGTTATGCTGTAAGAGCTGTATTAACAATGTAGGTAATATATTTTCTAAGAAATTCATCACATGATAAAACTCGATCCGATGAGTCTCTACATGAGTAAAATAGCTAATTTTAAGTGAATACACTGAGGGGATGAAGAAAACGATTTAGGTAATCTCACCATTGCAAGTGTAACGCCATATTCAGGACGAGAAGTTGGAGGAGGAAAATACTGGAAATTGCATGATTAAAAAAAATAATAAAAATGATGGTGTGCTTTTACAACTTCTTTCATTCATTAAAAAATCCTTGCATTCCTAATAAAAAGAAATCCTTTATTACAATGATTAGTTTAAGATAAAAGCTGCATCACACGAGTCCGAGACTTGTATGTAAATACTTTATCAGGAATTATCAAACAATACAATGAGGGCTGTGCAGAGATACTTGCAGAGAATATAATAATGGAATGATTCGACGAACGCTCCATGCTCAGCCATTGACAACCAGTGTGTTAACATCATTCAATCGAGGGTTCCTCCAGGCATGTATTTCAGAGTCCTATAATCATGAACATCTTCAATGTTACCTAGTCATTGAAATTCGACGATGAGATCATCAAAGAAGAGGAACATGTGCTTTTGTGTTATAATACACCAGCTCTGGACGCTAATGACGAGATTAGGATCATTGTCAAGTAGAGGATTTATATACTTTACCTAATCGAAGTTATCTATACATCGAGGGAAGTATTACTAAACCTAATGGAGCTGGTATTACTGCAAAGCTTGCCAATAACGCTATTCCATTCACGTTTGAGGAAATTCGACTGGACATGAATGGCTCAACTGTTGATCGAACCATAAACCCCGGGGACACATCACTTTATGCAACTATGCTGCTCTCAACCCGATGGAATCTGCTCGTCTGCTGGCTGAATGCTGGATAGTGCTACCCTGGAGAAGACATTGATGCTCTACATGCAGCAAATGGCGCCTTCAACGCTATAGTACCGGCTTCGCTGTTCTTGGGATTTTCTGTGTCGCAAACTAAATCATTCATCAGGAATTATGCAACTATGCTGCTCTCAACCCGATGGAATCTGCTCGTCTGCTGGCTGAATGCTGGATAGTGCTACCCTGGAGAAGACATTGATGCTCTACATGCAGCAAATGGCGCCTTCAACGCTATAGTACCGGCTTCGCTGTTCTTGGGATTTTCTGTGTCGCAAGCTAAATCATTCACCAGGAATGTCGCCACCACATCAAAAATGGAGAAACCGAGATTTGTCAGTTTAGGTACTCAGACTTCAAGATCGAGTAATGCATCTAAAGACTGTTCCGTTTCTGATCATTTTAACATAAGTAGTTTTAGTCTTTATCTTAATAGTGATTGCTATCCCTACCACGACATGAACTCGGGCTTTGAAAACTCTAGATTTGCATTATTGTATGACATGCACTCAAAGTTTCAAACCGCTTATTATGAAAAAGACAATTACCCTTTATTGAAGGGAAAAGATTTTCTTAAAAATGCCCCTATATTTTGTATAGATTGCTTGCATCAGCAAGCCTGATGAAGTTGTAAATGGGGCTGTAAACATCAGAATAGAAATTCAAGTTATTGCAAATATCCCTGCACATCCCTCATTGTGATGTTTGCTAACACCTGAAAAGTATTTCTATACAACACTCTGACTCGTGTGATGCCGCTTTTATTTTAAACTAATCATTGTAATGTAAGGATTTCTTTTTATTGGGTGAATGGAGCTGTCAACATAACCATAGAAATTCAAGCTATTGCAAATATCACTGCACAATCCGAATTGTATTGTTTGATAATTCCTGATAAATTATTTACATACGTGTCTCGGACTCGTGTGATACAGCTTTTAATTTAAACTAATCATTGTAACGAAAGGATTTGTTTTTATTATGAATATAAAGATTTTAATGAAAAAACAAGTTGTAAAAGCGCAATACAATTTCTTATTATTTTTGTCATGGAATTTCCAGTACTTTCCTCCTCCAACTCCCCGTTCCTGAATATGGCGTTACACTTGCAATGGTGAGATTCGCTAAATCGTTTTTTTCATCCTACCAGTGTATTCACATATATTTTACCAATGTAGAGACTCATCGGAACGAGTTTTGTCATGTGATGCATTCCTTAGAAAATATATTAGCTACATTGTTAATACAGCTCTTACAGCATTACAGAGATGTGACATAACATACTGGCTTAACGGACGATATGAGTGCTTTGGGAAGGTGGAGGGAAAGAAAACAAAACCTTGCTATTGTAGGAATGAAATGATCCTGCAAGATCACCTCGCTAAGGCTCAAACCAGTACCTCTGGATGTGAGCATGTACTTGGGTATCCCAAAACCAGCAATTTACTTTAGTTATGCGCATGCGTAGCATAGTATATTAGTATGGAACACTGAGTTTCAATCTATGGTCTCTGATTGTGTCTGTGTGCTAAGGTATCCAGAGTCGGTAATTTCTTCTTTCATATATGATGGAACAGTATCAAGCACACTCGCGTCGCTAAGTTTCAAACTCGGGTCTCTGGCTGTGACTGTGTACTTAGATATCCTGAGGCCTGCAAACTTTCTTTCATCTCTACCCAGGCGCTTAGCATAGTATGTTTGGTTGATTTTTTCCCGAGTTTGCGCATATATATAATGCTATAATTTCATTTAATCAAATGATCTTTAAATGAATTATTTTCTTTTCGTAATGTTATCTATATCATCTTAGGAAAGGTAGAGGGAAAAATAAAAACCCATTGCCACTATTGAAATGAATGCCTCTTTATTTTCATAATTTTTTCTCACTGCAAATAGTCATAACATTGTTGATGTGTTCATGATACAAGTCTTTTTAAATTACAAGTCTCATCACTATTTAAAAAGTATTTTCACAATCATTTAAATTAGTGTTCCCAACTGCTACTTTCGCTGAATATAGGGAGACTCGCTCAAACTATCTCTGAGCTATTACATTGGCATGTATACAAAATTGCCCGTGTTTTTTCACTGTATGCACTACCATGTCATATAAGAATCCTAAATTAACATTACGGCTTCTCTGTGCGCGCTTATTGCATGTTTCGGTGAGGCAGTGAGGCTGGCTATTCTATCTTCAAAGAGCATTATCATTCTTTCCAGATCTGCAAACCTGTTCTTCTTCCCCTTATTCCATTTGAAACATCGCACAATGGAAATCTTAGAAAACATGTTTTTGGAAGTGTATGTAGTCTGAAAAGAAATACTTTTTTGCTGGACTACGTGGAAAACGAAACACAAAGGACTTTTATAAACACTCAGATACCAGACGTTATTTCAATGCCATATATATACACATATATAACTAATTCAAAGCATATGGCGTTGTGATTTCATGAATTATTTTATAAATTCTATAGTATGTATCTTTCATATGTAATATTCTATATATTGTATTTTTATTTGTAATATCAATGAGACAGCTGTTTTATTTATACATTTTTGTCAGTATAAAACATGAAAACTTTGAATACTTGAGTTTGGCATTTCTACATACCTTCGCTGTGGGTGCAAAGGACAATTTACATGTAATAAATTTCTGAATCTCTCTCATGCCGTTGTATACCAAATGTAATTTTCTTTCCATTTCTGCAAGGTCTTTGTCGGTTATCAAATTATATCGTTGAGGCAGAAACACTTGGCAATTCTCCAGCGAAGGTACGATTCAGGTAATGTATCTTGTTTGAGCTCCCTTTAAGGCCTTATCTCATTTTAAGGCCTATTTCCAGATCTTGAACTCTTCCAGCCGGTAGGAAACTGCTCGCTACAGACATCTTATTAATTCTATCTGCTAAAAACTCTGTAACAGACATTGATCATGAATTAAGTTTGTTCAATGCATTATTCAGGTGGAAAGACAAGTTATGCATTTGTTTATATTAGAAATATTGAGTATGTGTGTGTTGTAACATGACTGCGGGTTTTTGTCGGTATGTTTATGCTTATGTGTGCAAGTGAGGTGCATATATGCATCTTTATGTTCAGGAATACTCGTAGGTCTTTGTACAGGTTTGGTTGTATGGTAGAAGTTTTAGTTGGTTACGGTCATTCATGTAGAGAAATCTGTGTGATTGTGAATGGAACAAGAGTATGTAGAGAAATCCCTGTAATGGCGGAAAAAGAATGAGTAAGGAAAACGTATGGATGTTAATGAAAGAAGGGTGAGTAGCGAAATCCCTGTGAGAGTGAAACATAATATGGTCCAGAGAACCGCGTGAATGTTAATGGAAGAGGAGTGTGTAGAGAAAGTCATGTGATTGTTACTGCTTTACTGTCTAAACAACTATTTGCACCAGCGATGAAAGCTCTACATTTTTTTAAAAACTTAATTTGGATTATATTGTTAAAAAGAGTGAAGTTCAGAAACAAATGGTTCTCTTGCCCAGATTCGTCTTTCATGCACTGCATCCTTTAAACAAAATTAAGTGCACTGTAAAAAAGTCAACACTGATGTGTATAGTTATTTAAAAACTCAAATCACCTTTCATTGTGTTAATGATGAAGAATGCTGTATAGAAAGCAATGGCTCACACTTCTTCAATCAAAGCTACGACACACGAGTGTTTTAATTTTAATGCAGAGTTAATAAACCCACAAGGATTCTAACAAACATCATTAGCTGATTATATCGAATCCTAAAGCCCCTTATGGTGCATGTGCCTCTTTGTGTGCCGTGTTTACATGTTACGTGATTATTGCTCCCAACGGAATTATCACCTGCTGCACATGCACAGAGGCCCTTAGCATTTCTATCCCTACTTACTTAAATTCTACCTCTCTCTCTCGCTCTCTCTCCCGTTCTCTCTGAGAGAGTATCTCCATAGTGCATTCACACAAGCTATACAAATGCATACAGATGAAAATCATATGAATGCGGTAGCCTGAAAAGAATTACACTTTGCTAAGTTACAGGGAAAAGAAACACAAAGATTTTTTCTAGATATGCTTTCCTGAGTTCTGCCTGCTTGCCTAGGGGTAGGTTCAGGTTCGCTGGTATTAGATCGACGAACGCCAGGGGAATTGAGCACCTTCTGACACTGGTCTATAGAAATAGTGTACTGTGCTGCAAGGAGGTATTCCACTATATCTTCTTTATCATTCGAATATATCCCGTTTTAGGTACAGGTGTCGTCATTTGAATTCTGCAAATACATATTAATTTCCAATGGTAGTTACGTATAGATACCCCGGTACTGTAGTACTGCGTATCGGAATAGTCATACATGACAGTATCGCCTACGCAATTAATTTTATTCACATTAATGATCTCTGAGGTTACTTATATTGCGATACTAAAGTACAATCGTGTTGCATATTTTAAAACGACTACTTACTTTAAATTTATATGCCTGAACATGAATACACGGCAGTTCTCGTTGCTTGTGAGGTATAACGTCATCTGATCGTGCACCTCATGTTAATGCAAGAAGAATGTGAAGAGAAGTCCCTGTGATGTGAAAGAAGAGTGTGCAGAGAAAATCGTGTGAGCGTGAATGGTAAAACAGGGTGTAGAGAAAAGCTTGTGATAGGCAAAAGTGTGAGTAAGGAAAATCGCGTGAATGTTAATGGAAGAAGAGGATGTAGAGAAATCCCTGTAATGTGAATAAAGATTGAGTGGGGAGAACGTATGAATGTTAATGGAAGAAGAGTTATGTGTAGAAATACCTGTGATGTGAGAAAAGAATGTGCAAATAAAACCGTGTGAGTGTGAATGGAAGAAGCATGTATAGAGGAAACTTTATGAATGTTAATGAAAGAAGAGGATTTAGAGAAATCCCTGTGATGCTGAAAGAGTGAAGGGGAAAACCGTATGAATATTAATGGAAGAAGAATGTATAGAGAAAACTTATGAAGAAGAGGGTGTAGAGAAATCCCTGCAATGTTGAAAGAGTGAATGGGAAAACCGTATGAATGTTAATGGAAGATGAGTGCGCCGAGAAAGCCGTGTGAGTGTAAATGGAAGAAGAATGTACAGAGAAAACTGTATGAATGTTAATGGAAAAAGCGTGTGTAGAGAAATCCCTTTGAAGTGGGAAAAAGGGTGTGCAGAGAAAACCGTGTGAGTATAATTGGAATAAGAGGGTGTAGAGAAAATCGTATGAATGTTAATGGAAGAAGAGTGCGCAGAGAAAATCGTGTGAGTGTGAATGGAAGAAGAGTGTTTGTAGAAATCTCTGTAAAGTGAAAAAAGAGTGAGTGGGGAAAACCGTGTGAATGTTAATGGAAGAAGAATGTGTAGAGAAATCCCTGTGATGTGAAAAAAGAGTGAGGGGGGAAACCGTATGAGTGTAAATGGTAGAACGGTGAGTAGATAAATCTCTGTGATGTGGAATAAGGGTGAGTAGGGGAAAAAACGTATGAATGTTGCCTTCGTCTGCCTCTATTTTGTCGGCGATGATACAGTTGCATGTTACCTGACATTCCAACGAACCAATACAAGTAAATTTACTGCTCCCAGGTGGTCTCTGTTAATGAATGTGGCTCAGTGTTGTGGGTATGGCGCCGAGCGTGTGCGTTTTGTCGGCGATGATGACACAGGTGAATATTACCTAAATTTCCAGCAAACCAATTTATTGCCTCCAGATAGTCTCTGTTAATTAAGGTAATCCAGTGGTGTGGATATGGCGCCGCGCGTCTGCTGTTTTTCGGCGAGTATATCACACAGGTGCATGCTAGCTGTTATCCTCTTTGTCCCGCAAACAAAATTATTGCTCCTAGGTAGTCTCTGTTAATTAATATGGCCCGGAGATGGCGCCGCTCGTGTGCTCTTTGCGGGCAAGAGTAACAAAGCATAATTTATTACATCCCATTGTCCCTTTTGACAGGAGGTGGGAGACCTTAATAACGCAGGTGCATGTTACCTGTCAACGTTTTTCCATTAAACATTACAAAATGTATGACCTCCATTGTTCCCATTGACAGGGGCGGGGTAGAATGATTGATTTATGGGCATTCTATGCTAATTGTTTGCCCTGTCCGGGATTCGAGAACACGAACTCTCAGGTAGTTCTCTCATTATTATGCTACTCACTCCAAATATGAAGAAATAAAGTAATTGTTTAAACATTTCAAAATTATAAATAATGTATTTCTCCTAGAACAAGTAACTTGTCGAAACAACGAATGGAAAACAAAAATGATATCTTGTATTTTAAAGCCTGGTATAATTGCCCCCAGCTACGATTACATACGATATTCTTTCGTGCATATTTGCAACCAGTGCAGAACACCGGTTTGGGTTATGCTGATAATGTTTGCATAGCTCCATCTAGTTCCACGGGGAAGTAGATTCGCGCCTCAGCTAGTTGTTCGAGCAGAACATTCGGGAAGAATTGCAGCATATTTCTGGGACTATTAGTTCCAGGGGAGTTAATTGAAGTGCCAGAAAGAATGCCGAGTGTAGTCTATGTAGATATTCTCAAAAACACCTTGCTTCCACCCCTTCGTGCTAGGTTCCCAGAACAAGAAGAATATGTATTTATGCACGACAATAGTGGTGTGCATACAGCATATATCACCCAGGATTAGCTAACGTGGCATCTAGAAATAGTCTACATGGACTGGCCTCCAAGATATCCTGATCTGAACCCCACTGAACATGTATGGACCTCCATGGTAAAGGAATGGGAAGAACGTCGACCAGAAAGGATGCGAGTGAATCTGGCTGCTCACGTGATGGAGCTATGGCAACATAATCAGCGGAACCCAAACCGGTTTTCTGCACTGGTTGCAAATATCC
This sequence comes from Deroplatys truncata, assembly GCA_030765065.1. Taxonomy (NCBI): domain Eukaryota; kingdom Metazoa; phylum Arthropoda; class Insecta; order Mantodea; family Mantidae; genus Deroplatys; species Deroplatys truncata. The sequence continues at coordinate 317,174,356 of CM060990.1, read as the reverse complement.
ACGAAAGAATAAACTATATAATCGTAGCTGGAGGCGATTATACCAGGTTCTAAAGCACAAGATTTCGTTTTTGCTTTCCATTCGTTGTTCCGACAAGTTACTTGTTCCAGGAGAAATACAATATCTATAATTATGAAATGTTTCAGAAATTAATTTATTTCTTCATGTAATGCCTGCATCAACTATGAAATAGCAGTTATTTAGTTTTGCTTTTTTAAGGAACATTATTCTCAATTTTTGCCTTCTTTTTGTTATTTATAATAAGTGGAGTATCTATATTGCAAGTAGCAGTTACACAGAATATACCTTTTCAGTTTTATGCATTATACTCCATCGAATTATACACAATTGTATCTGCAGCTGTAAGTTTGCGTTTCTCAAGATGAGAATTTATCAGTTTCTTGTTATTTCATGTATTAGCTTATTGTTGTGATCAGGTGGATTTTGTATAGCATTTAGAAGTTGGCTCCATTAAACTTATCGTTCAGCCTCCTCATATTTTCTTCGAAATCATGTAGTAATAACTTAGCTGCAAGGGAATTGTAAATGTGTTTATTACTGCGTCTTACAATGTGGAATAAAAATTATGATCGCATGCTGGGATTCAAACCGCGAACCCTCCGCACACCTGAAAGAGCGTGCGTTTTACGAATGAGCTACAGCAGCAGATGCTAATACCTGAGCTGTATATAACATATATGTTGGTTCTATTAAAACCATATTTCCACGTGCTTTCCGTTTTCTTACCAATGCTATGTAGGTAATAGCTCAGCAGTAAGAGAATTGTAACTTATTTTCTGATATTTAGTCCATGTTTCGCCATACTGGGTTAATATAGCCATAGAAATCTTCGAAGTGAGTGACAGGTTAAAATGGCGACCACAAAAGTATACATCTACGACCATGGTCGATTTAGTTTTCATACCCCCTCTTCACGGAACGCCTGAATGATACTGACCCGTGAAAAGTGTACATTTAGTTTCTTCACAGATAGTACATTGGCACAGACTGTACGTGAACTGGGGGTAGGGATGTAACCTCCGACGGCACTGTCCAAAGTCAAGTTGCAGCCAAGAAAATTTCCGTTCGTTTTGGCGTTAGTGCTTAAGAAATCCGCAGCCTATTTATTATATTTAAAGCAGCAGAATTATTTAATTGCGTCACTGGAATTTACATGTCTCCAAACACAAAGTTACTCTTTTAGAAATAAAACATCCAAAATCCATGGGGTACATATAATTGTAAAATAGTAATGAAAATAGTGATTGCGAACTTACTTTCAGCTATGTCAAGACAGTAGTGTACTCTGAATTGATTTTCCCTATCCTCAGTTCCTGCTACAGACAGTTTCATCATCATTACCCCCCTATTTAATATATTTTTCCGTTTTGTGTACATACCCTTCTTCGTGTATGTGTTCAGGTAAGCATTCAGAAACTACTAAACGCTCTCAACTAAATAATAATAACAATATAAACATTAATCACTTAACACCAGTAATTAAATTAAAAATTGCATTGTTATCTGTACTGATGAAGCAGGAATTATAATGAGTTGCTTCAAAATGTCTAGATTTTAATAGAGAGCCAACTACATATTAGCAATTCACATGATGTGGCAGTTACGGTTATTGACACCAAATATTTGAGAACCAAGTAAAAGTAAACCACGTTTGCTACTTTCCTTTTAGTAATGCTTAACGCTCGTTTTTACTGTAGGTGGCACCATAGGCGGTGAACATTGGAAATGCATAAAGTGAAATGATAATTGGGAAAGGAACTTTGAGGAAGAAAACAGTTTTAAGTTCAGGACTCCTTCCTGGCATTTTCTAGTAATGAAGAGTAACAAAAAAATCCTGGAAAATCCTCAGTCTGGGAAGCCTGTTGGGATTTCAACCCGAGACCTCCCGTTCAAAAATCCATGACAAAAGACCTCGGCTACCTTTGTCGATACATTTGCTACTGTCTGGCACAGGAAGGAAATGGAATTTGTACTATTCTGCCCTTAATATCGTGGTTTCTAATGACATTTGTAGATTTAATGCTAGATATTCTATAAAAGTCAAGAAGATAGTGAAGAATTACAGCAAAGCGAAAGCTAATTGAGAATTGGGGTATTTTTCCTGATTATCGGAGGAGACTGACCGCTGCTCCAGTGAGGATATTGTACCTATGCCCCACAATGGGGCGTCCTTGGGAAGGAGGAGGAGGTGAGAGAAGACATCGGAGTGCCGGAACGAGGAGTAATGACACAAAAATGACTGGTTCCCTAGAGTTTTCAGATTGAGACTCCCCAACAGTGGGACAGGCGGACCGGGGACCCCCGCCCCACAGAGAGTCCAACACCCCGCTCCGAAGGGACGGTCCGTTTACCCCCGGCAACCAGCCGAAACCAACGGACGGAGATAGTTCCAAAAAGAGCATCCTTTTTCCCTGCCACGCCGCACCGAAACACCGTGGCCGACACTTTCAACCCTGAAACAGACCTAAACGGGGTGAAGGATAAATGAAGTGATGAATGGAACGAAATGGAGGGCCAGGAACTTCGGGGTCTGAAAGAAACCACTACAGCATTCGCCTGACGATTTGGGAAAATCCCTATTAAACCCATGGGTCAGAGTGGGCAGTCGCCAGGAATCGTTTCCGGGACCTCCAGAATGGAGTCCCACGCGTTATCGCGGCGTCACTTCCCTAGGTGCGAATTGGAGTTACATTCCTCTAGCTCTGAGATACAGAGTCATAGACCTGAAACTTTAAACAGTTGCGTTCTTAAGATAAAACGGATTAATTATTATTGTCATCCAGCAACATTCACATACGATACACAAGGGTAAATGTGATCAAAAATCAGTGATACGTTGATTTTGCTGTTAATTTTGAAATGTACCGGACTCCAACCTTACTATTATTTGCAGCTGTAAGTGATACTTAGCCAATGTGTTTTGTTTTACTCATAGCGAACTGTCTGTAAATTATATAAAATTTATACACCACATAGACCCTTTTTACCCTCATAAGTCTGCATAAATCGGGCCAGTGATCCGGCACATCAGGTAACATTTGCCCTGCATATTCATACACAGAACATTGCTATCAATAATTTGACACATTGCACTTTCCACAAGTAAGCATTTTGTTACTTTTCTGCACCAACTTATCTTGCATAGTACCACTCTTTTCATTTTCCTTGGAACTTCGTCAAATCGCCTAATTTTTCTAAGCGAGGATTACTACACCTAACATTTAGAAAACCGCAAATCGTGTTATTTTGTTTTTCTTTGTTCTCCTCTTCACCAGAGGACGACGAAGTTTCTTTCATGTACAACTTTTCTTGTGATTTTCATTCCTTTAGGAGCGTGTTCTATTTTGCGTTTTTGGACCAAAGTTCTCTCTTGAATATTTTCGTCGGATATAGGCAAAACTACATTTTGTTTTCTTGCTGAAAGTTTGATCTGTCCCTTATTATAAGATAAGACAACATATCGTGAAGAGAAGAATGTGAAGATCTGCCACTTTCCGACTTAGGTTTTCTTTAGAATTTGAGGTACAATGCGCAACACCAAGATCATCTTCCCTTTCTCTGGAACCATCTGCACTGTCTGTATTAGATTTCATGTTGATTCAAGTTTATTGTGTTTATACCTGGGAGACAATTTCTTTCCATTAAGAAATCTTCATTTAGCTCAGCAATTGCAGATATTGCTGCTTTCAACCAGGCTGCTGTAAATATTCTACCGAACGTAATTTTGTTTACTTTTCACCCTTCTGTACTTCTAAAATGTATATTGCAATCATTATCGTAGTATAACTTTAGGGGCTTAATAAACTTTCTTTCTAATGGCTGTAGCCTCTGAGTCGTATGATTCGATAAGCACATCATGCTAATGTTATTTTGTTCGCAGAATGTTACAGCATGTAAGCCCTTATAGGATGCATGGCCATCCACAAGAAGCAGATATGCTCCGGAAGTGACGCGGCCAGAACAAGATCGTTTATCCACCCGGAACCAGTCACCGTTACCAAAGATCCATTTGGAAATCCATCGGAAAACACGGTATGGAATTTGCTCCCTTAAATATTGCCGTTGGCGGGATTAACAAATCTGTTGCATTTGAAAAACCAATTCCAACTGGGAAGGGCCTGCAACATTTACCTGCTTAGAATCCTTTTTAGTAAACACATTTTTGTATTCAGTTTGTAGTTCATTTTACAAATGAGACTCATAGGTATCATAAATTAAATGTTTCCTTTTTTATTTAACTAAGTCTCTCCAATGTATTCTTCAGTAATGAAAAGTGTTCTGCAACATCGTTTTAATTCACTCTATTTCGCTTAGCAAACGCAGCTTCCTCTCGTCTTTATCAGCCGGCCCTCGTAGCCGTGGTCGCTGGAGTGGTCGCTCCGGCGCTCCGCCAAGCTGAGTGGTCGCGGGTTCGAGTCCCGCCACCGGCATGGGTGTTTGTGTTTGTGTGTGTATGTGTGTTGCGGAAATAAGCGGTATGAATACAGTAAAACTCAATAGCATAAACTGGGTACAACAAGGGAACTTTAAAAAAAAATAATGAGGCCTAGCGATGGATGTCATTTTCAGAATCCTCAAGCCAATCCGAGTTATTTCAAAAAATTCTGCAGTATGGTGTTCGTCTCTACCCTGAAGAAGTCCTTTGATAGTCTTCCACATGTCGCGCTTAGTCCAAAACTTGATTTGTTCCGTTTATATTTACCCATCTGCGGCGAAAAATAAACAAATAAGTAGGAAAACATTATTTTATATCGGTTACAATCTATCGGCCATGTGTGGCTGAAATGGTATACTTTTAACCCGTATTTTGAGTGTTTTATATCTTCAATGAAGATGGCAATAAGCACAATGGCTCCTAAAGGCTTTAAACTTAATAATAAAAGCTAATTGCAGCATTTCGCTGTAGCAGTTCTAAAATAATAACGTGATCTTTGAAAATGCATACAATACTTTTCACGTGAATTGAAAAACCATATTATTTTATTTTTCGAGTGAACAATATACCCGCCTGCTTGAGTCCACGTAATTCCCTATGGAATTTACAAGCCGTGATGTTCATAGAGCTGACAACACCGTACTGGGGCTTAGATGTGCTTACCAACAAACTCATATGCTTCTGTTCTAAACTGTGTCAGTGAACACATGCCTATTGAAGAATTAAATTGTATTTGTGTTTAATAAAGTCTGTAAAGTGCTTTATGTTATGATTCAGCAGTTTTGAGTGCGTTGCAGCTGTTAGAGAACGTAGCCTAAAGTCAACTTTGAAACCTACCTATAAAGGTATGTTTCTAAAACACATAAATTTAAGTTGCCTAGAAAGCGCTGTGTTGCCTGGCTACAAGTCTCATTATGATACTACCTGAAATGGAATGGTACTTCTTCATATTTTCGTTCCCTAAAGACAAAAAAAGGAAAACAGGCGTGGATTCGTTCCATTCTAAGAAAAGAGTGGATTGCAGCCTCCACATCAGCTGTTTGTGCTGATCAATTCGACAAAAACTATATAATTGTGAGTGAAAATTGGAAGCAGCCAGATGGCACGGTTATACATTTGGCACAGAGATTCCTAAAATCAACACATAAAGCTGTGCCCACTAAATTTCCAAATTTACCATCGTATTTAAGTTCCATTATACCAAATGAGAGACGAGGTCCTGAATCACGGCGGCAGGTTATCTGGAGCACAAATTGCTAGAAATTGAAAACAAAGATGCAATTATAGATGTTAAAGTCCTTGTTAATGATTTATCTGACAAACTGGATCTTCATAAATGGCAGTATAAAATAAGTAATGAGTGTGAGTGGTTTTACTTACTGAATGTCTTCTTGAAAGAGAAACCTCCAGGCCATGGGTGGTTTGCATATTACCATACATAAAACCTGGATGTGAAGGTATTTGTGAAAGATAATGAAATGCATACACGGGATTTGAAAGACATATTTTATGGGCCTCATATTAAGTAAATGCTCGCAGTTAAATGCATTGTGTATCAATTATATTAATTTAAGCAACCATTTTGTAGAAGTAAATACAGATAATAGACGTTTACGAAGGCCAAGCAATGCTTTGGAAAAAGCAGTAGAGTGGTCCGATAATGAAAATCTTTCACATAAGATGACATTAGAAAGAGCGAGTGATTAAGTGAAATTAATTAATTACCAGTGGCAAGAAATATTATTCCCCTATTGCTTGGGTATCTGATTTTATGTTATTTTCTTTTTCTCTCACTTTTTATAACTAAATAAGATAATACTTGATACTACCACACAAGAGATATGTACAGCAAATTACATCAAAATTAAATGTTTGATGTAACTCTACCGATTATCTGCAGCAGATTTCTAAAGATCTTTCTTAAAAAGATAAATTTGTAAGCTATAGATGAAGTTTATGTCAAAAGTATTTTGAGCTTTAAGGGCAATATTGTTGCAACTGCTGCAAACAATCTCGATGAAATGGCAAAACCATGCAGTATCATGATTAGGTCTTTTTTGGGAATTTTAATCACGTGGTTAAATTGTATCCAGAAAAAGGAATATCTGGAAAGCAAGTAAAAGGTGTAACATTGAAAGTTATCACTTTTGTGCAACAAATTGGTTTTGTTGTCCTAGGTACTATAACAGACAATAACGGAATGAATCAGAACATATTCCGCCATGAAAAATCCCATGTTCTTAAATTTGTCAATTTTCTTTACTTATGATTTCGTGCATGTGCTTAAAAACACTAGGAATAATTGGCTAAATGTAGAAAATTAAAGCAAGCTTTTGCTTAACCTGACCTTGGTTATAATGGTGCTCTACAACAGGCATCATTTTACACTTGAAGACATTTTATAAAAATGAAGCATGGAGTGTGATTAAGAAAGCGTATAAGCTTAATGTTAAAACATTACATCCCACAACATTTTAAAGAAAAAATGTAAGTTTGTGGAAAGCGTGTTCCATGAATCCACTATAGTTGCTCTCAATACGATGAAAGGCTACGAAGGAGCTTGTGACCCTTTTAACTATTATACAAAGGTGGTGGTATATTGTTCATGCTAAATGTACAATCAAAGGGCTTGTAAAGCGCAGTAGGTGGATGACTTCTGTAAACAATATAAAGGATGCCAAACTCCAACACCTTAACAAGTTTTTGCTCTGATTAAGAAAACGGAAAGAGCTAAAATACCCTGCAGGGTTGTCTAAAAATGCTTTTGATGCATTAGAGAGGTGCACAAGGATACTAATATTCATTGTTGATGTCGCACTTAACAAGTTGTCTGTAGAATATGTTCTGTCCGGCAAATTTAGACCAATATTCTGAAAAGCTATTTTGGAAACACCACAGCATGTCCAGTAGCAATTATATTGTATCATGTAGGCAAATATTTAAATCTAAGAAACAGTTCAGAGCAAAATCTAAGACTCCTTATAAGAAAGAATTTTCTTAATTTAAAGCAAGCGTAAAAATAAGTTTGAAATATTTCTATAGGCTTAAGTAATACTGAAATAAGTAATAACTTGTAAATATTTTCATCTGATTATGTGTAACATTGTCGTATACATTATAGCTCAGAAGTCCTATATGTATGTGGTTAAGTATCACACAGTATTTGCAAGGCGTTTGAGTTGGCACCTATGTACTGGTAGGTTTAGAGAAAAAAAGGAACTGAAATTAATGTCTCATACTTTGTTCATTTACATTGTGGAGTTCTTTCAGTGCTTAATGTTTTAATTCTTTATTTTCATCTAGCCTTAATATTTCAGTAAATTATGAATTAATGATAGTTACCCAGTAAATATTTAAATCTAGATAACGTAAGGAACACTCTTGTAACTCTAACAGGTTAACAATCTGCAGGTAAATGTTGTTTACAGTGACACTGATGAAATGTGCATCCATGGTAAAAAAGTTAAGGACATGGGACCCAAAGCAGCTTTAAAATTTGTGAGTGTTATATCAAAGAATTTTTCTAATTGTGTAAATGACAAAACTGAACATACCAGCAAGAAAACAAAACTTCCACTGTAACCTTTATTGTAACCTTTATTCACGCATGACTTTTCTTGTCATATCATTTCGAATAATTTTTATACGCGTTTAGGCTTCTAAAATAACATTAAGATCTTTTGCTACTACCCCCCCCGTTTTATAGCTGCTCAGCGTTGCCAAATGTAAGGACAAGGTTTGTGAATTCCAGAGGCTATGATACTCGGCACAAGCCGTATACAGGAAATTCTCCATGTGGCCGGTAAATGGAGCTTTTGAAATGGGATATACTACACACACAAACATACACCCATATATATGTATATATATATATGTGCATATAGACGTACGAATCAATATCAAACAAGAATGGTACATAATAATGTAATTCAGCAAGAAAGTCATGTTAAAGATGTTGGAATATTTAGCAGCCAAGAAATGTACAAAGCAGATTATAACTTAGACAATTAAGAGACGGGCGAACTAGCTAATTCCAGGTATAAGTAATTCTAGGTAGAAGTCCACCACCTTTTACCAAGCTAATGAGGAATAACGAGAAATAGAAAGAAACAGATGTAGATAAGAAAGAGACAGAGACATTGGGTTTGTTTCCTAACGCGTCACTGGGACGCGTGTGCGAAGAGCTTTTGAACAGAATATTTTCATACATGGTAAAGTAACGCGGTCCCAGGACCCATTACAAATATTTTTACATTTTAAGGTGCGAAAATGAGCGTCACTAGGTTTCGATATAAAAGGAGGAAGCAGGCCCCAGACTTTCTCTCTCTTATACACTCTCTTGCATATTCCCTTACGTGATATTCCACGAGGTGGAAGACAACGGATGCACGTGTGTGCATATGGGTGAGGCAGCGTGTGCAGCTAGATTAGGCTCCTAATTCATTATTATCTAAACAAAATAGTGGGAATTGTAATAATTTCATAGATGGGAAAAGCTAGCCGCCCGTAGACATTTAATTTGATAATAAACCACATTTTAAGGGAAATGCAGTGTATTTTAATTTTGCCTCACCGACGAAAACCTTAATATTAGTGACATTAGTTAGATAGGTAATTTATTAGGAATGGAGAAATCATCAGCCGCTGAGCAGAGATAGCCGGAGACCAGAACACTGCAGCAGAGAGCTTGAACCCAGAGAAGCAACGATTTCCGCTACAAATGGCACCCAACGCCAACGATTTCCCGCTACACTTTTCTTGAACTGGTGTATTCTTGAGAACGGAGGCAAAATTTTTAAAATTGACCCACTTTATCCTTTGACCCCCTTGAGACTGCCGTATCTTACAGTATTAAATGTAAATTTAGAATTAAAAACCCGTATATCTTAAAACAATAAAATATCTTGAAGCATTGGTATATAAGGATATGAGCCAAGGGCATATGACAATGAAAGTGGTTTAAGCATATGAAGTGTAAGCGAAAAATCACGCGTACAACTCATCAGCTACAGTCTGTCAACTTAACACGCAGAGGATTCAGTAAGTACAGAGTTCTCATTCTCGCGTCATGGATCTGCAGATTCCTTCTCACTTTAATAGGCTATATTCAAGCTTGAATTCATTTACCGGGGAATGCCAATAAAGTGTCTTTCTTAAGCTGAAAGGGCTGAGACTATTAAAATTGTTAAATCTGAAAATTCTCTATAAGTTTCATTTTAATGTATGGACCTTAGTACTCAACCTGCTGTAATTTTATTTGGAACAATGTCAAAACTTGTGCTGCCACAGAAGGCACGATATTAAATTATGTAACTAAAGACTATTCAGAGTTTTATCGTTGCAATATTTTAAATCTCAAATATTTTGTGATTGTGAATGTTATCCCTATAGTGCCATAAATTTAACTTCGCAAATTCAAAGTTGGCTTTTAAAGGAAACCACTTGTTAATTGTTAATTTCGTCTCCTAAAGTTAAAGTATTAAGACAAATCCTTTCATTTTGTATCTTAATCTTTTTTCTGCATAATTGAGTTTTGATCACTCTAAATGCTTAGAATCCTACTATAATGAAGATAATTAAATACTACATCCTGACAATTTTACCGTATGAAATTCATGCTTCCTGCCGTGTAACTTGCAATGAGAAAAAATAAATTGAAAATATAATACACATTTAATTATTAGGAATAAGGAATATATCAGGTGGCCCAACAGCGCTGTATTTCACGGTGTTTATATTTATATATATACAGGATGAATAACTTAAAACTTGCACAGCAAGTATTTCGGAAATGGAAAGTGCTATTGATGCGCAGTATTCATAGCATTGATTGATAGTCAGAGCTCGTACATTTAGCCTGTAAACAGATTTTAATAATAATGAGAAAGTGTGTTTTTGAGCAAACATACAATTTTTAAATGCAACATTGTCTAGTTACATCAACAGAATAAAGGGAGGGTAAATTAGAATGTCAATGGTCTTTGTTGCAAGATTCTAGTTCCACTGGTTTACGAGAAATCTTATTTTGAAACTTTTACGCACCGACACTTGTACAACTTGTGGTAGCACAAACTAAAGAAAAACAAAAGGGAATTACAATACAGCGCAATAGCGTGAGCGATTGTTCTATTCCTCTTGCTTATCAGCGAAGACGATTAGCGGATTGTGATTATTGAGAGGCAGTTTCCAGGCTTGCACTGGAGTATATAGTCAGTGATGATAGACAAGAACAGTGTAAACAGACCGAAAAGGTCTAAGATTGTTCTTCACTTCAGTTACACAAACGTTATTTTAGAGGGAGTAATTCCACTTTTAAATCGACAAATAAATAAAATGTCTTTATTTGAAATATCACCATCCGTTCATAGTTTCTTTGTAAATAGTATTTACGCTGTTTCTCTTTAACATTACGGATTGTACGCAGCGCAGGGTTAAATAAATACATTAAAGGACCATAAATAAAACAATGCAAACACAAAAGCACGTAATGTACACCACTGGCATTTTCCCCTGTTATTATTATTACGAACTAGGAGTAGGAGTAGGACTAGGTGCGGAGAGGGACTTAGCACGTCGACCTACAAGATCTTATATGCTTATGCCCCCGGGGTGCCCCGGGAGGTAGGGATGAGGTGAGAGGAGACAAAGGGCTGCCGAACCAGGAGGTAGGACAAGCCAGAGGTCAGGGTTCCCACCTTTTAGAGATTGACACTCTCCGGATGGCAGCTGGTGCAACCGACTCCCCCCAGCAAACTTGCATATCCCATTGGAGGGCTGGGACTCGGTGACAGCCCCCATTCCGGGGGACGGAGTTTTACGTAGAGCATCCTTTTCCCCTGCTATGGAACGCTGAGACTCCCACCGACACCTTCAACGCTGAAAAAGAACAAGCAAATGAACGGTAAAGTGAAATGAGAATGGAGGTGAAATGGAGGGATTGGAATTCCGTGTGAACTAATGAATCTTCCCAGAATTCGCCTAGCAACACAGGGAAACCCCCGAAAAAAGTCATGGATCAGGAAGGACCGTGGGAGTCAAACCGATGACCTCCCGAATGCGGGCCAAAGACGTTACCGCCGGAGCCATCCCGCTTGGTATTACGCACTAGTGGAGTAGATCAAAACATTAAAGCGACGTAAAGAAAATCATGCAAACATGAGAGTACCTATTGTTTATCACTAGCATTTGTTCCGTTATTATTATTATTACTATTATTATTACTATTATTATTATTATTATTACGCACTATATGCATAGTAGAGAGAGCGACGTAACGAAAACCATGCAAACACGAGAGCACCTATTGTGTTTCACTGGCATCTGTCCACCTATTGTTATTATCATTATTATTGTTATTATTATTACGTATTGCACGTATATAGATTTAAATCAAAACAATAAAGCGCCGTAACAAAAACCATGCAAACATGACTGCACGTACTGTGTATGACTGTCATTTATTCCCCTATTCTTCTTCTTCTTCTTCTTCTTCTTCTTCTTCTTCTTCTTCTTATTATTATTATTATTATTATTATTATTATTATTATTATTATTATTATTATTATTATTATTATTATTGGTAGTAGTAGTAACTGTAGCAGTAGTAGCAGCAGCGGTAGTAGTAGTATACAGAGTAATTCAACGGGTTAAAGCGACGTAACCAAACAATGTAAACATAAGAGCACGTAATTTGCATCACTGGCATTTGTTCCTTTATTGTTATTATTACTATCATTATATTACTAGTATTATTATTGCTGTTATTAATATTACCAACTATACGCATAGTGGGCAAGCATGAGAGCACGTAATGTGTATCTCGCATTTGTTCCCTTGCCATTATACTTTATTATTATTATTATTGTTATTATTATTATTATTGTAATGCACCATACGCATATTACAGTAAATCAAAATACTAAAGCACCGTAACCTAAACCATGCAATTATGAGAGCATATAGTGTATATCACTGGCATTTGTTTCCCTATTATTACTCGCGCAAAACTTCTGGAATCGTGACCTTGATTGCCAACCCAGCAGCCGAGCCTAGGAATGGTTTATGTTTAGCTTAATCAACGAAAGCGATATAATACCTTTGCTTACTCACAGTACGTAACACATACAGTCTGCATAGAAAGTGTCTGCATCTGGTTGTAATTTTAAAGAGAGCTGCAGTATCTAAATAGTACTTACTTTATATTTGTTATATTTATAACCATGGCTCCTATGTTTTCAAAGTTAGGTGGTAAGGTGTTACGTAGTCAAAGTAGGGAAATAATTGCAAATGTCCTCGACTTCATGAAGCAAGAAGCAGAGATGAAGGAAGAAAATATATGTTCGTCCGAGTTCCACAAAAGCCTTCAGAGAGTGAAAGAAAGAGTAGTCAAGCAACTGGTGTTTCACTGAGTTCCGTTTCCAGAGTTCTCAAAGATAAGAAAAAAAAAACATATGGATGAAAGAAAGCCATTTGACACGCCTGGGAAGAAACATAAGGTCCCTAAACGTATTACAGAGATAAACGATTTCGAATGCGTCATTCGGCGCACGATTCACAATTCCTATGTGGAAGAAAAAACTGTGCTAACTATAAGCAGATTACTCATCCAGCTGAAAGACAGCAGAAACTTTCAAGGTGGTGCTACAAATCTCAGAAAAATGATTAAAGATTTAGGGTTCAAATGGAAGAAACCGAAATCAAATAGAAGAGTTCTAACAGAAAAGCAAAATAAATAAATAAAATAAAAAAATAATAAAAAATAAAAAAATAAAAAGTAAATGTGGCCATGATAGCTTAGTCGGTTAGAGCAACGGCACGGAAAGCCTAAGATCCGTGGTTCAAATCCCGGCTATGGCATTGAATTTTTCAGCCTGATTGTACCTTTCCAAATGACTATAATTTTATATGTACTTATATCAGCATCAATTTTCAAGGTGGTGCTACAAATTTCAGAAAAATACTATAATGTATAAAGATGAGTCATACATACACAGCAGTCATACAGCATCTAAAAGTTGGAGTGACGATAGCGAATTAGGTTTGCAGGCACCTGTTGCCAAAGGGCAAATACTTATTATCGTTCGTGCTGTTGGAAAGATCGGCTTCGTTCCAAATGCCCTTCTTTTACAAGTCGCAACAAACAACAGGAGATTTTCATCAAGAAATGAATACAGAATATTACATGAAGTGAATCAACGCCATGTTGATACCTAATATGCCTGCTGGGTCTGTTCTGGTCATCGACAATGCTTCACAATGCGTCAACACTCAAATTCACAAACCACCTACCTCAACTTCCTTGAAAGAAGAAATGAGAGCTTGGTTACTTAGACATAATAAAGCTTTAGATGAAAGCATGAGTAAAACAAAGCTATATAACTTAATTAAAACCAACAAACAGCTTCAGAAGTCATACATACTTGACCAGATAGTAATACAACATCGCCATAATGTACTTAGACTGTCATCGTATCGCCCAGATCTAAACCCAATCGAATTAATCTGGGCTGATATCAAAAAATGGGTGGCATGCAGAAATATCACTTTTAAATTAAAATATGTGGAGCAGTTATAACGCCAGCAATTTGCTGAAATTGGAAGGCGAGAATGGGAAAATGTATGGCGACATGCTGAATAAATTAAGAATCATTACTCCGAAAAATACGGAATTGCAGAAAATCAAATAGAAATAATTCTCATCCAGGATAATGGTGCAGAAAGTAGTGACAGCAGTGATGACGGCAATAATGTGAGTGATTCCGCAGAAGAGGAAGGGTTGTTAGATATGGAAGAATTGGAGGCAATGATTGACAGTGTTTTTTATACTAAGCGTAGATTTTAATATACGGTATATAACTAGGTTTATCAGCGCAATGCAGTGCATAACGGTGTGCGTATATTTGACAATGACTGTTCCACGCATGCAGACGACCGCTCACCACCTGATCTGCTGGTAAGCAACTCGCATCATAGCTCTCATTAAGATTTTCACGTGTCTAGAACTGTTGCGCCGATTATACTATTGTTATTGTTGCTGCTGCTGCTATGCACTATACGCAGCTAGAGTAAATCAAAATACTAAAGTGACGTAACGAAGACCATGCAAATATGCGAGCACGTAATGTGTATCACTGGCATTTGTTTATTATCATTATTATTATTATTATTATTATTATTATTATTATTATTATTATTATTATATACGCATAGTAGAGTTAAATTATTACGTTAAAGCGACATAACAAAAAGCATACCAGCATAAGAGCACGTAATGTGTATCACTGACATTTGTTTCCCTTTATAATTATTATTATTATTATTATTATTATTATTATTATTATTATTATTTTATTATTATTATTATTATTGCGCATTGCAGATGTATAGATTTGAATCAGAACATTAAAGCGCCGTTACGAAAATCATGTAAACAGGATTGCACCTACTGTGTATGACTGGTATCTTTACCCTATTATTGTTGTTGCTGCTAGTAGTAGTTGTCGTTACAGTAGTCGTATACAGTAAATCAGGGTGTTAAAGCTACGTAACCAAAACCATGCAAACATGAGAGAACGTAATTCATGTCACTGGCATTTGTCCCCCTATTATAATTATTATTATTATTATTATTGTTATTATTAATATTACCCACTGTACTCATCGTAGAGTAAATCCAAGCATTAAAGGTCCGTTACGTAAACCATACAAACAGGAGAGCACGTAATGTGTATATCTAGCATTACTCGCTAGCTGTTATTATTATTATTATTATTATTATTATTATTATTATTATTATTATTATTATTACGCACTACGCGAATTAAATCAGAACATTAAGCCGACGTAACGAAAACCATGCGAACAAGGGAGCACTTGATGTGTATCACTGACAGTTGTCCCCTATTATTATTATTATTATTATTATTATTATTATTATTTTTTTTTTTTTTTTTTTTTTGTTGCTGAACCAGCAAAACCAGCCTTGTATTTACTACTGTTCTCAACGTAATGACCGATCCTTTTGCTTCGTCTGAAGTAGAACACAACCTTTAATATTGTCATGTGCTCAGATGTGAGAAAGATGAATGGTTATTGGGGTGATCAGACAGTGCCATGTAAGCTTGGAAGGATAGTATTCCTCTCTGCATTCTGATCTGTCGAAATGCTAAATGTCTCTTTATGGGACACGAATGACGTGTGCAAAACCAAATTTCATCAGTTATGAAACAAACAGTAGGTATGTAGCTCTAATAAGAACCTTTAAGAGGTTGAGTAAATCCCTCCATCAATGGCGTAAGACCGATCTCTCTGAATATCTTTAAAAAGCGGAATTTCCCGAGGGTTGGTTTACCCGACCTCAGGAGGTTTACAACATATTTGCCAGGGGTGTATAAACAACAGTACGACTCGGCGCATTTCTCGAAGATCGCTGGTGTGCGCTTTTAGAAAAAGGTTTTAAAACGAAAATCAAATTTATATTTGAAGCCCTCCCATGGCACGATACACTGCTCGAGTACTCAACACGACTTTTAGATATCTCATGTTTTAAGTTTCCCTCCCGAAATACCTTACCCCCAAATGAAATGACTTTTGAAGTCCCCTGTGTTTTACTTCGTATGTCTGCACGTTTTAACGTCCCCAGATCCCTATTATTTACATATTTGCAGTACTTAATGCATGTTTAAAAGGCTCTGTATTTTACCCTGTGTGAAAGCATGTTTTAAAGTTCCAACATCCAGGTTATTTACATTTAGTCTAAAGATTGTCATATTTCAGTTTTAAGACTCTTTGTTGAAGATAATGTCTTATAACTCACGGTTTAAAGGTAGTCAAATGACCCCGTCTAAACCTGTATACACCTGTTCCATCAGGTATTATAGACAAACATACATCACCTTTTAAACTTCTTTAAAATCAAGTCAAGTTTGAAATGACATGACCCTTTCATCTGCTAGCAATAATATTTTTATAAGAATTTTAGAAGTTCGTGGCGCGTCTAAACGATATCGACTCTGTTACCTCTAGCTTTTCAATTGTCGCGGAAATACAACATTAAAAAGAACAAACAAAGGGAATGGTTTGTTGCGCGTCTTAGTTTAAGGAGACTCATTATTTAATTATTTATATATTTACGTTAAAGGCACATCATGACGGGCTTCCAGCGGTCAAGCCAGGTATGCAGTCGTAGGCCCCTCCCCAACAGTGGCAGGCCGAGGGAAAGGACAGGAGTGGGGGTAGGGGTGAGTGGAATTAACCGTCTGCCTACCTAGAGGACAGGCTGTTCATTGTCATGAATCCACTTCCTCCCATGCGCCATATGGTGAGGGTAGCTCTACGAGCGGCCTGGAGATCCGAGGGTAGATCAGACTGCGTGGGATCGCGAACGAGGGTGGAGTTATATGTCACGCTTCCGAAAAATACCCCTTTTAAATACGTTAGCGTCTTGCGTATTTTTTGAAGTACCTATTTACGCTAACTCGGCCTTTTAGCCATGCACTTTTAAGTCATCTAAGAGGTGTAAAATTCTTATAAGCCCGAAAATTTCCCTCAAAGCAGAATTAAACAAGTGTTATTAGTCGTAATAAATATACACTTGTAATAATCGCTTAGTTAAGCTTTAGAAAAGATATTTCAGTGGGCGCGCGTGCTTGCGGAAGTGGGTGAGCGGGGGTACTTAAGCGACATCAGATTTTTTACCGTATCAATAAAAAATACTTAATTGGAATAATTGTATTCATCGATCGACGGCCTGCATCCAGTCCTTTAGGGTGCGTGATGCCGGGAATCCAAGACGTTAGAGCGCAGTATAGCCTTTGTTAGCTGTATAAATCATTGATTTCAATAACGTTAGATGACGTTATGCATGGACGAACATTAACTGATAGATTGGCACAGATATTTAGAACTTTAGCGCCGAGGGACTTCACCCTCACAACGGAGTGGGAGGAGGGCACATCCTGTGTCGGGAAAATACCGCCAAAGGGTGTCAAAACATTTGTAAACTTTAACTGGCAGTGTCTTTGGGGCCTAAACCTCTTCCTTCGATAATCAAATTTGACAGCTACATGACACATCCGTTAGCGACGAGAACAATACTCCATTGTTCTGGTTCTCGGGCGGGCGGCGTTCGGACTAGCACACAAACGCTAGCAGGAGGGCGGCATAGAACAAAGGCTTATCTGACACATCATATCAGGCGGTGGCATTTATTTGTGTGCTACTCCGACACCAACAGATACATGACACATCCATTAGTGGCGGGAACAATAGCCCATTGTCCTGGTTCTCTGCGGGCGGTGTCATAGTGGAACACAAAGAAAGGGCGTAGCCTGCGGCATAGAACAGAGTCATTAATCCTATTGTACTGTACGGGTACAACAGCCCATTGTTCTCAAGACCCCACATTATTACCACCATCACTACTACTACTACTACTACTACTACTACTACTACTACTATTACTAATAATAATAATAATAATAATAAGGGAACAAGTGCCAGTGATACTCATTATGTCCCCTCATGTTAGCACGTTTTCGTTGTGAACCTTTAATGTTTTGATTTATCTCTGCAATGCTAATCCGTAATGTTAGACAAGAACAGCGTAAACGTAATCCACAAAATGGCTATGAACGCATGCTGATAGATCAAATGAATACGTAATTATTTGTGAATATAAAAGCTGAATTTATTCCCTTGAAATTAAAGTCTCTGTAACTGAGGCGGAAGACATTCAAATGCCTCTTCGGTCTTGTTACACTGTTCCATTGCTTGTACACTGTAATTAAAGCCAGGAAACTGCCTTCCAATGATCGCAAACCTCTCTATGGTGAAGTTTATCTCGGATATTGCCGTTGGAAAAAGGTTTGCCTAAGCAGAATTATAAAGGGGACACCATACCAACAGGGATGGGACCTTGCTAAATGAAAGGCTAATGCTTGAAAACAAACAAATGTTTGTTGCCGTAGCTTAGTCGGTAGAGCACCTACCTACTACATATATGAACGGTCCCGGACTCGATTCCCGGCTGGGTTCAGTAATTTGATTCCCGGCTGGGCTCAGTAATTTTACTTTAATCAAGGATTGTCCACGGTATGCCCAGGATCTGATGTTCGAATGTGCGTGGGTGTGTTTTATCGGTTATTTAATAAGTAATAACCATTTCCCCCATAATTAGGATTACCACCATCTAAAAACTTGAGTACACGTGTTTTTTTTATTTATGGACTCCCTTTAACTACTGTGGTCCTTTGCGTCCCATTCTATATTGGGCGTGAAACACCGTAAAGTTTGCTCAGAGGCCTCTTTGTTAGGCTGGAGATTCTTTTACGTGTCGTAAACCTACGACACGGGACTACTGGCTTTACTTCCCTTCCGAAGTAAGCCATGCTAAGAATTTTTACGCCCGAAAAATTACATTGCCCTTCACCGGGTTTGAACCCGCGACCTTGGGAATTAGAGGCCAGCATGGTAACCACTACACCACGGAGGACGACCCTGAGTACACTTGTCATATAATAGCATTACACCCAATCTACAATCGGCACAGCTATATGGACTAATTGGTACTACAAGGTTGATAAGCTTAAACAAACGCCTTGTTTTTCGTATTTATGCTCCTTTAAAGATACGCTAGAGTTAAATGATATTCTATTCGTGCATCCTTCATAATAAACATGTTCATCTATAAGTCCGCCTTGGTACCTGCAATGACGTAAGAGCCTCTCAGTGTCAGCATGAACACTTCTCAACATTTCTGCTTATATTGAAGAACATATATCACTTATCCTTTCTTTAAAATTTCTGGATTTTAAAATCCAGAAATTCTGTTTCCGTTTGGTAAAACCTAGTTTTGATATATCCTCATAAATAACAGGGGATGATCGCTGGCCACCGCAAGTAACCGCTATGACACATCCACCGTCCGGAGCACACATTTTTAAGCTTTTACCTTTAACTTCGGTAGAATAATGGGGTGGTGTACTATTGTGCTGAAACCAGTGATTTAGAGCTAACTAAGGTGGTACGTCTTCTGGAAAGTTCTCAATGTTTCCATTCAGAGGAATTAGAACTAAGGTTACCCAATATACTTAGGAGCCAAATGAACTGACCCAATGATGTCTCCCCGAATGCCATACCACACGTTAATATCCAACTGAGCGTGCGTGTGATGTGGTCGTAACTAGTGAGGATTTTCAGGGGCCCAATAATGGAGATTCCTTGTTTGCATTGCATCATTCACGAATTAACATTCACGTCCCTTAAAAAACTAGATGGTGAAATCCGGACTTTTGTTTATTTTCTTTAGGAGCCTTCTGTAAACAGATACGTAATTCTGGAAATCGTTTCCATTAAGCTGTTGCTGTAAGTGCAGTTTATGGGGATGCTATTTTCGCTCCTTCAAAACCAGATGTGCTGAAGCTCTTGAGCTCCCAGGACAGCTACAGCTCTTCTTTGCCCTAATACCGATGAGTAAAATTAGCGGTTAAGAAATAATAATAATAATAATAATAATAATAAAACCTGAAATGATTCGTCAGCCCTTAATTGTGCCCCTTTAGTCGAATAACGCGCGCAGAAGGCAGACGTCACGTAGGAAAGGGTTCGGAATACAGCCTTGGAGCCTCAGCCACATTTCGGCGCTTCTTCCCATAAATCACATGGCAGTGTACTCGCTGCTGGTGAAAATGTTTCACAAACCTATTTGCCTGAATGACCTGGCTCGAAATGCAAACAGGCTACCACGCGACGCTTAACAGTACAAAACCACGAAGTAAACACATACAGAGAGCAAACACCCTCAGTGACCTTTTGCTTTGTACCAGCACTACTTTCAAAATCAGTGACGCGGTCACTTCTATTGCACTTATGTGTGAGGGAAACAAAACTTTAAAGTACGGTCTGTTAGGACCATATGATATGTATATAGTATTGTAGTATTGTGACGAGGTGCACAAATTGCTCGCATGCCGACACGTTACCTAGCCACCTGGATTGTTAGCATGTACAGCCGGGATCTTTCGAAAAGCTGGTCTGCGCAATAATGGTGTTTAGAAGAAATGCCCCATATAACCAGCCCTTCGTGTGCGCTCCCCACCGTTCTGGAAATTGCCTTTGCGACAGATTTGAGAAGCCAAAAAAGTGAGTTTTATTTATGGAAGTTCTTTAAATACTATGGTTCTTAACGTCACATTCTATATTGGGCGTGAAAGTTCCGAAATTTTGCTTAGAGGCCTCTTTATCAGGCTTTAGGTTCGTTTAGGTGTCGTAAATCTACGACACGGATCACCGGCTCTACTTCCCTTCCGAAGGAAGCCATGCTAAGAATTTTTACGTCCGAAAACAATATATCGTCCTCCACCGGGTTTGAACACGTGAATAGCCTCAAGAACTTGACGTTAGCAAGGTATTCCTAGACCACGGAGGACGATTATGAGAAGCCGCCCCATAAGAAGCCACCCCACAAAGAACACCCCGCTTTGTTACCAGACTATATAAGGGGACTGCTATCATGGAATTGTTGTGTTCAATCATAGAGACACAGTTGAGTGCAGTCGACACATGGGAGTAGCGAAGAATACGTCTGTATGTTGAAAATGCATAAATTGAGTTTTGTTTATAGAAGTTCTTTAACTACTACTATTCGTAGCGCCCCATTCTATATTGGATGCAAAGACAAAAATCTTGCTCAGAGGCCCCTTTATCAGGTTTGAGGTTGCTTTACGTGCAGTAAATCTACAATATGGAGCCACCGGCTTTACTTGCCTTCGGAAGGAAGCCATGCTTAGGATTTTTAGGCCCGAAACAAATCCGTCGTCCTTCGCCGGGTTTAAACTCTCGACTTCGGGGATAAGAGGGCAGTGTGTCTAGGTGTGTTTGTGTGTGTTGGGGTGACCAGCAGGGACACCTCGTGAAGGAACGCACACGCCAAACATATAAGTGGGCAGGAAAGGAAAGAGCATTGGCATGACGTGGGTCACATTGGGGTCGTCTTCATCTCTCACTCGCGTAACGCTGCGTGCATTGGGTAGAAGAGAGGATGACAGCCTTGTCGTTGTCGGCTGGATACGAGAAAAGTCCTGATGGATACCAGTAGACAGGTGTGCAGCTGTGATGGTGATCAGACCTGTCGTGGCGTAGGGCTTGCCTTCAAGGAAACTGAATCAGTCCTACCAGCTAGTAGCGGCATCGGGTGATAACTTGCCTGTAGATAAGGAGGCACGGCAAAAGTTTACCCTGAGGTAGAGCATTGTGATCCTGTTAATTTTTGTCAGAGGATGTAATACTGGGATTGGATGCCGTCAGGAGCCCTGAGGCGACGGTAGTGTCGGCAGGAGGGTGTTGGGATTCGGCTGAGACGAAGTTGCGTGCATCCGGGGATCTACAGAGTGATCCTGACGGAGATGTGGTTGTATATGCAAAAAGCCAGGTGGTGGTGTACGCCCACCTGCTAGGCCAGTGGTCATGGAACCTGGTTTGGGATCAAAGTTGAGTTTTATTTGTAGACGCTCTTAAACTGCTGTGGTCCTTAGCGTTCTATTTCATATTGGGCATGAAACACCGCTAAATTTCATCAGAACCCTCTTTATTAACCTTGAGGTTCTTTTACGTGCCGTAAATCCATAACATGGGACCACCGGCTTTACTTCTCTTCCGAAGCAAGCCATTGTGGGGATTCTTATGCCCTAAAAATCCATTGCCCTGCGCCGGGTTTGAACTAGCGACCGGAAAGACAGTGTTGAACGCATTATGCATTACTTTTCCGGGAGAAAGCACCTATGAGACTGTTGAATCCATCGAAAACCGACTAGAAAGGAAGTGCAAGAAGCTGCTAGTGTATCTCCGTGCGACGGATCGCAGGAGCCAGTAACGTTGCAAGACTTGTGGTCCCGGCCTGAAGATTTGCTGAAAATGACAGCCCACCATCTGTCCGCGGTCCAACTGAAAAGGGTACGGCATCTACTTAGACGATATCCGTTTTTCTTGAACCAGGGAACAGCGATTACAACCGCACCGACCGATTACTCCACCATGCTGACACCGGAGACGCCCAAACTATCCGACTACCGCCAACAGGTGTTTCTCTGGCGAGAAATGGGGATACGGGACAGACTAAAGAGCATGAGATCCAAGGGGATTGTCTAAGCGTCCGACAGCCCCTAGTGCTCTCCTGTAGTTCTAGTGAAAAACAGGAACGGCGAGCTGCGCTTCTGCGTGGATTATAGTATGCTGAATGTGTTACTTGAAGGGACTGTTTTCACTTATCCCTGATTGACGATACCCTGGACACTCTTGCTGCAGCACAGTGGTTGTAGAAATGCTACCTGAAATTCGGATAATGTTAGTTGGCTCTAGATACCAGAGACAACAAAAAGACCTCATTCTTGACAGGCCAAGGACTTTTGCAGTTTACGGTTATGTCCTTTGCCACCATGAATTCAGTGATGAGGGGTTTGACTTACGATGACTGCCTGCTATGTCTGGACGATATCATTGCCATTGGTAGCAACTTCGAAGAAAATCTCGAGAGCCTGGTCAAGATATTGTAAACTGCAGGCAGGCAACCAGAAGCTGAATGTGAAGAAGTGTCAATTATTCTGCAAAAGTTAAACTACTTTGGCCTCTAAGTCTCAACAATTGGGGTAGCCGTAGACTCGGACCCGAAGATGACTTCTGCTGTGAGCGATTGACCTGGCCCAAAAGTCAAACGAAAGTTACGCTGTTTCCTGGGCCTATGCAGCTACTACCGGTGATTCGTCAGAGTTTTCTCCAACTTTTCGAAGCCTCTCACTCATCTGACAGCAGAACGTCGTCCTTACAAGAGAAGAGACTTAGGAACTTTTTTCAGGGATTTATTTCGGCACTGTACAGTGCGGTGGGCGAAGAGATTATCGTGGACAGCGGCGTTAGCGACAGCGGTACAAAAGGCAAGCTATCCCATATCAAGAATGGGCAGAGCGGGTAAAGGCGCACTACAGCTAGACACTCTCCAAGGCGGAACGAACTGCTATTTTACCCGGCAGGAGCTCCTGACAGTAGAGAAGACGCTGGAATACTTCCATAAATACCTGTACGGTCTGCCATTCCACCTGAAGGCTTACCTCTCCTCCCTCACCTGGCTGTTCATTTTCAAGAACTTAGATGGACAGATGGCCCGTTGGGTCCAGAAGCTCCAACAATATCACTTTGCATAAGAATGTCGGAGAGGAAGGACTTACTGAAATGTTGGCGTCATATCAAGAAAACCCTGCTCAGAGGAGTGCGGCCAATGCACTAAGTTGGAGGAGAAGCAGTGATCTGTGCGATTTTGGCGATGCTTGCAGATGGGTGGTTTCGCGCAGGCCTGAGGAGGGAGCAGCTGGTGGACGCCGATCTGACGCAACTCCTGAGAGAAGGGGAGGCAGGTAATGGGCCAAGCTGGGAAGAATTAGTATGTATAAGTCCTACTGGGCTCAGTGGGACATGCTGAAGACCAATGAAGGTGTGTTGGTAGAGTGGGAGGTACGTGACAAGAACGCACAGAGAAAGTAGCTGATCTCCCTCGGAGTAACGTGACGGATATCGCGGAGAAAGTCAATGCCAGGACTTCGAATACAACCGAAAAATCGGCAAGCTCCGAAAACATATTACTGGTTGAGGTCACGGGCAGACGCTGAAAGGTGGTGACGCTAATGTCTTGTGTGTGCAGCAAGTTGAGGCCCATAGACATGGAGCCGGGGCCGCATGCAGTAGTATAACATGGGAGCACCCTGCGAACGCATCGTCCCCGACATTGCTAGAACGACTTTGTCTGACTGGAGAAACAAGTATCTGTTGATGGTAATGGATTACTTCACCAAGTGGCAGGATGTGTACGCCATATCTAACCAGGAGGCCAAGATGATAGCGAACTGTCTCGTGGAAGATCTTCTGCCGCTTTGGGATACCGTTGTATTTACACAGCGATCAGGGCACCAACTTCGAGTCAAACCTGATGAAGTAAACACTGGAGTGACTTGGAGTGCACGAAACGCAAACAACACTTCCCCGCCTGCAGTCAGATGACATTGTTGAACGGTATATCACGACTCTATAAGTGCACTTTTGGAAGGTCCTGGCTAATCACAAGAGGGACGGGCATGTCAGGGTGCCACATTTCTTGCTGGCCTACCGCTCGTCAACGCACGACACCACCGCGTTAACAACAGCTAGCTTATTCCTCGGCAAGCAGCTACGTCTACCATGCGACCTAGTGCTTGGAAGTCCCCTGGGGCAAAACAGCCAGCAATCAACTTCGTGGACTGTCATCATGACAAGCATGAAATGGCCTGTCAACACACCCAGTTAGTGAGCGATCGGATGAAGACTCGTTACGATTGGCAAGCCAACATAAACACCTACGGTACTTGGGCAGACTATTCAGCTCCTCACCTGAGGATCCCAGGAGTAAGCTCGTGCGGCTTTCCCATTAGAGCAGAATCTATTTTATAATCTGACCCCTGCGTGGCCGAAATGTGGAGAGGACACCTACCTCTCTTGTGTCCTACCACCCAGAGAGGGAAGTAGTTACGCCACTTAAGCACGTGAGCCCAATAAGGCAAATCCTACCAGGGAAGACTACCGAAAAACCTCAGTGGGGCCGACAGTATACCTAGTTGCTGTCTACCAGTTCTAACTCATAGTAGGTACCGGAGAACATTTGAGCGTCTCACAACCCTCCTTGGTAAACCAGCCAAACGTACCCATTCTCCCATGGGTTTCGGGAAACGCTGCCCTGCCGAGTCCAACACAATACGAACACCTTCCTTACGGGAGGGGCTCGAATGTTTGACCCAGCGTACTTTTAGTAACGTAAGAAGCAGCACGAGTGCTAGGGTTCCGCAGCGCTCGCACCACGGCAGCTGAAGCGGTCAGAACCTCCCCCTACGGGTTGCAAGCCAACAGACCAAAGAACAAGCTTTCGGCAAGTTGAGCCGGTGCAGTTGTATCGCTCTACACAAACCAATGGGCGTTGTTCCCAGCTTCAGCAACCATGGCCAGTGCCGTAGCTTGTGATGAAGAGAGTTAATAATGTAGTCTTCCGCGTCAACAGGCTGCCACGAGGGAAGAGGCTGGTGGTACCCTTGGATCATCTAGCCCGCTACGACGGTGCTGGTCGAGACGTCCAGCCCTAAGGCGGGAGCAGTGTGACCATGTGCGCGAAGTTGACCGCATGCCTGTCCCTTCGCCTAGCCGTCTGGTTTCTTAGCGCATATGATCGGCACCTTTAGAACAGATGGTCCACGCAATAGTTGTCTTTAGAACTAATCGCCCAAGCAATAAATCGTTTGTGTGCGCCCCTCAGTCTTCTTAAATTTCCTTGGCGGCAGGTTTCAGAAGCCGCCCCACAAAGAATATCCCGCTTTATTGCTGATCTATATAAGGGAACTGCTGGCGTGGAGTTGAGTTCAGTCAGAGAGAGAGTCGAGTGCAGTCGATACCTGAGAGCAGCGAAGAAATTGTGCTGCGCTAAGGGAATAAAAAGTTGTTCGGCAGCATTTGGAGTCACATTTGTTACAATATATAACAGGTGGTCGACACGAGCCGTTCTTAGTTGAAGTTAATTTATATGAGATGGTGCGGATTACAAAAGGTTTGCCTAGGCAGAACTGGAAAGGTAATTCGATACCGACTGAGAGGAGACCTCTAAATAAAAGACCAATGCTTGAAAATGAATACTTTATCTGCTATTACTGCTCCCAGACCCATTTGGTAGATAAACTGCCTGCCATATGAGGTTTTCCGGGTTCGATTTCCAGCTGGGCTACAGAACGTTTTGATTAAACAAAAACATTGCACGGTATTCCCAGAGTCTGGCGTTTGAACGTGAGAGTACCTATGTGCTATCGGTTATTTAATAACCAAATCGCCCATTATGGGCAATTGAGGATTGCTGTTTGACGCAAACCTGTACACACGTGTTAAATCATTTAGTTTCATGACAGTTAATCTACAAAAGTACAACCACATAGCAGCAATTGTAGCTGCAAAATTAACAACCTTACACAAAATTATATTTTTATTATCTTACGTACCCATAAAGATGCGTTAGAATTGGATTATTTTCCATTGGTGCATTATTCATAATAAGCATGAGCAAAGGCATGCCGCCTTGGTGGACAAATTGAAGTAAGGGCCTCTCAGGCCCACGTTCTATCTTGAATGATCCATCATTTCTTAATATTATTTCTATAAGTCAATAAAAAACGTGCGCAGAAGATAGAAACTCAGTCTGAAAATATTCAGAACACAGCTTTGGATCCAAAGCTGCATTGTGGTGCGACTCCGCAAAGTACGTAATCATGTCTGTGTGTTCGTTATCGGTGAACGTTACCTTTTTGTCTGAGTGACCTGGCTGGAACTGCATGCAGGCGACCACACTTATCATTAAGAAACTATCACATAAAAACCTGCAGACAGCAGCACTACCTCAGTGATGTTTTGCCTTAAACTTGCACTGTCCCTTTGATTAGCAGTGATGCGGCAACTTTGTTTACACCTATGTACGCGAAAAACATAAAGCTGCAAAGGACGGCTTCTTTGGTTCACCTGGTATATATATATATATATATATATATATATATATATATATCCACTATACTTTATATCTAAGTAATTGAACGTATGGTATGATAATCATATATCATACTTTATATCTGTGGGCATAGTAGTATCTAAAGATATGCACATGTAATGTATTTTCAGGATATTCTTCTAAGATCGGCTAACTCGCCATGACCATGACATTCAGTAGCAGATTCCTGTTAGTAGTGTTGACTACACACTTTTCTTTAACAATTTTAAATGTATTCCTTTATATTCCTGCTTTTGTTGGTCTTATTGTGTTCCCAGCCTCTCCTATGCTTCATGTTATGCGGTGAAGTTTTCCTTTAGTAATTTACAGCAGTATATTTCAGTTGCTGAGAGACTTTGCCTTTCATCTTAAATACGTCAGATACACCAGGTGCTCCGTCAGGGTATAATATACTTTACTGCAAACCCAGCTGTTAAGTACTTCCCATCCTCTTCTACCACTTATGTAAATATTGTCTATCAGCTGCTACCTTCGAATAGCTTTTTCCCACTTTCAACATTAATTCGTGTGCAGTTATTAGCAAACATTTCATTCCAATCCCGTGATCCTGCCATCTTTTTTTCTTCCTCTGAACTCATTCTTCATAAAATGTATGTTTCAAGTAGTTTCCTACTTTGTCAAAACATCCAAGATTCCACATCACCTGGATCATCACATTAGACACTCCACTGAACTCTTGTGATTGATGTGTGTTAATCGATCAGTAGGTTATTTAGGAGAGAGCTGGTGCAGTTTTTTGGGCATATATGAGAAAGGATAGGGAAAACGAGGCTGGATGGGGCGGTTCAAGGAGGAAAATGGGTTTATATGGGAGAGATAGGGAATACGACGACCGATACTACGCTAGACAAGGTTGAAGGAGGGAAATACGTTTATATGGAAGAGATAGTAGAGAGGTGTTAGACTAGACAGAGGTCGAGGAGTAGAGTAGGGTTTATATGAAAGGTATAGGAAAACGAGGAGGGGTGTTAGGTTAGACAGAGTTAAAGGGTAGAGCATGTCTTTTATATGAGAGAGGTAGGGAACAGGAGCAGGGGTGTTAGGCTAGACAGAGGTCGAGAAATAGAGTATGGTTTATATGAAAGGTATAACAAAACGAGGAGGGGTGTTAGGCTAGACAGAGTTGAAGGGTAGAGCATGTCTTTTATGTGAGAGAGGTAGGGAACAGGAGCAGGGATGTTAGGCTAGACAGAGTTCGAGAAGTAGAGTATGGTTTATATGAAAGGGATAGGAAAACGAGGAGGGGTGTTAGGCTAGACAGAGTTGAAGGGCAGAGCATGTCTTGTATATGAGAGAGGTAGGGAACAGGAGCAGGGGTGTTAGGCTAGGCAGAGGTCAAGAAGTAGAGTATGGTTTATATGAAAGGTATAGAAAAACGAGGAGGGGTGTTAGACTAGACAGAGTTGAAGGATAGAGCATGTCTTGTATATGAGAGAGGTAGGGAACAAGAGCAGGGGTGTTAGGCTAGACAGAGGTCAAGAAGTAGAGTATGGTTTATATGAATAGTATAGGAAAACGAGGTGGACTGTTAGGCTAGACAGAGTTGAAGGGTAGAGTATGTCCTTTATATGAGAGAGGTTGAGAACAGGAGGAGGGGTGTTAGGTTAGGAGAATTGAGTATGTGTTTATAAGGAGAGACGAGAAAACGGGGAGAGATCCTATGCTAGGATAGACAGGTGTTAAAGTTAGGTTAGATAGGAAACCAAGGAGTGATACTCAGCTAGAGGGGGGCAGGAGGAATGCGCTTTATGAGAGGTAGGGGATACGGGGAGTGGTGTTAGGCTAGACAGAAGTTGAGAGTAGAGTAGGCGTTTATATGTATGAGAAGCATAGAACAGGAGGAGGGGTGTTAGGCTAGACAGAGGTCGAGGAGTAGAGTATGGTTTATATGAGAGGTACAGGGAAACGAGAAGAGGAGTTAGGCTAGGCTAGGCAGAGTTAGAGGAGTAGAGTATGGTTTATATGAGAGGTATAGCGACACGAGGAGAGTCGGTAGGCTAGACAGATAGTGAAGCAGTAGGAATATGGACTTATATACAGGAGAGATAGCGAATAGGAGGGGAGGGGCGAGACTTTGAAAGCGACTTTAGACGTGAACTTAGTGGAAAGCTGTTTCATGTCAATGTTCTTGAAGTACCCATCACGTAACCCATTCAGGGAAAAGGTGACTAGTAAAGGGAAAAAGGTGACTGCTCATGGAATAAGGTGACCAGCAAAAGGAAAAAGGTAACCAGTAAAGGGAAAAATGTGAACAGCAAACGAAAAAGGTGACCAGCAAAGGGAAAAATGTGACCAGCAAAGGGAAAAAGGTGACCAGCAAAGGGAAAAAGGTGACCAGCAAAGGGAAAAAGGTGACCAGCAAAGGGAAAAAGGTGACCAGCAAAGGGAAAAATGTGACCAGCAAAGGGAAAAATGTGACCAGCAAAGGGAAAAATGTGAGCTGCAAAGGGAAAAAGGTGACCAGCAAAGGGAAAAAATGTGACCAGCAAAGGGAAAAAGGTGACCAGCAAAGGGAAAAAGGGTAGGGAAAAGGTAACCCTCTCACGGGAAAAGCTAACCCACTCACACTAACAGGTAAGTAATTCAGCTAGTATTGCAAGAGGCTGACTGCATCATAGCATAGTTTCGTATTTCACAGGTAACTCAGCTAGTATCGTAGGTATTTAGCATAATTCAAGTGTCATAGGTGTTTAGAGTAATTAAGCTAGTATCACAGGAGGATAGATTCCAGGGGTTGGGTATAGCATAGTTTCGTATTTCACAGGTAACTCAGCTAGTATCGTAGGTATTTAGCATAATTCAAGTGTCATAGGTGTTTAGAGTAGTTAAGCTAGCATTACAGGAGGGTGGGTTCCAGGGTCGGTTATAATGTAGTTTCGTATTTTACAGATAGTTCAGGTAATATCGTAAGTATTTGGGTAATCAGCATAGTTTCACAGATACTCGTGATAATTTCGATCAGAGATTTGTATCACAGCTATTTAAGGTAAATGCAGGTGATTCAGGTTGTATCAATGGTATTTGAGTCATTTTAACAGGTAATTCATCTAGTATCATTGATATTTGGGGCAAACCAGATAGTATCACAGGTGATCGTGCTAATTTAGAACAGGAATTCGTATCAGAGCTAGTTAAGGTAATTTCACATGATTCGGCTAGTATCACAGGTATTTAAGTCATTTTAGCAGGTAATTCAACTAGTATCACAGGTACTCATGGTAATATAGAGAGTAATTAGATCATAAACATTTCTCATCCAACGTTACAACAACTTATATACTTTTTTCTAAATCTTACAAACTTATTATATGTTAAACAGTTATAAACTGCAGGGATAAACTGCATATGGTTCACAAATTAAAAAGCTTTGCGTCAACATACCTTTATTTAAGTTCGTTGTAGGTGCCTGTCCCCTTTTATCTAGGCTTGAGACTAGCACTAGGATTGCTCCCAATGGCAGGGTTACCACCTTCCCTTCCATCTTCTTCTTTCTTCATCAGACGTCTGCTAGTTGCATACACAGCACACGGATAAACTTCATGTTTAAGATTGTAGACTCACGAGAAAATCTTCATCTTCGACTTACATTCTCTTAAGCACTGCTTGTAATACTGTAATGTGCATACGCATAGGTAGTTATTCCATCCTCAGCAATAATTCTTTTATCATCAAAGGGATTCAATGTAATTTTATTCACTTGCACTGTGGTAACAGCATGCTTTCGTGATAGGATTAGATTCATGGGCGTTCTGATGATTTCACAGGTTTTAAGACAGTCTGTATAACTGTCAAACGAAATGTGCTGCTTAATAGCGCTACGTTTTATACCTTTAATCTTTTTATCATTGATCCTTGAATATCTAAGGCATAAATCTTAGGACGTAGTCCAACAAAGCGCAGGATGATTTTGCTATTAGCCTCATCTTTAAATTTTCCCAATACCTTCTTGTTCTGAGTAGAGTAACATATATGGTTGGCAGGGTAATCAGCTGTATCGAGATGCTCAAGAAAACGTAGCTTGTCCTGGTACACATCTTCAGTTGTAACACGATGAATGAACGAATCAGTGTCCATATACATAAGCTTCAGGTTTTCAGCTCCATAATAAGGCAACAACACGTCGTAATGATAGTGATACATTAATGTCTTGGAGATGTCCAACACACTCATACCAATGTATATAGACTTGTTGAATACAATCTGACGAGAGGCCATATGTACAGCAGCTACAATGATAGCAGCAATAGATCCTGCAGCTACAGAAGCATCACCCGCAGCCTGGACAATAGCTGTAACAGAAGCAAATACAATAGCTACCGTAGCAGATACAGCAGCTGTACGACAATAGATGTAACAGATCTTACAGCTGTAGCAACATCTGCTACAATAACAGCAGCGACAAACACCAGTTACATAACAGCTGCAGGAGCAGCAGCTAATCCAGCAGCAGGAAAGGTTTAGCACTCTTAGCAATAGCAAGCATCACAGCAAAGATATTCCAGCTATAGCTTCACCCACCACAGCAACAGCAGTCATCACTCCAGGTATAACATCAACTACGAGAGCTGAAGTAGTAGATACAACACTGTAACATCAGCTACAGCAATAACAGTATCAGATCAGGTAGCTGTAACAGCATTAGACATAGTCAGCACAATACCTATAGCAGAAGCAAATACAGCAGCTATCGTAGCAGATACAGAGACTGTACAACAATAGCTGTAACAGACCCCACAGCTGTAGCAGTATCTGCTATAACAATAGCAGTAGCCGTCGCATTACATAACAACTGCAGCAGCAGCTAGAGATTTAGCAGTGTTAGCAATAGCAAGCATCACAGCAATGATATTCCAGCTGTAGATTCCCCTACCACAGCAACAGCAGTCATCACAACAACATCAACAGTAAATACGACAGATGTAGTAGCAGATACAGCATCTATAGCAACAGCAGCTACAACGATAGCAGCAATAGATCCTGCAGCTGTAGCAGCATTAGACACAATCAGCACAATAGCTGTAGCAAAAGCAAATACAATTACTATCGTAGCAGATACAGCAGCTGTACAACAATAGATGTAACAGATCCTACAGCTGTAGCAACATCTGATACAATAATAGCAGCGACAACAACCGGTTACATTACAGCTGTAGCAGCAGCTAATCCATTTTTTGTTCAAATGTAGCAGCTTTATCAGTTAAATCAATGCTTCATTAAACAAGGATTGTAAGGGTAGACGTCTCTTCCCTTTATATAGGCCTGAGACTAACACTAGTATTTGCTCCTAATGACAATGGTTACCGCCTCCCCTTCCATCTTCTCCTTTCTTCACCATTTGTCTGCTATGTGAATACACAGCACATGAGTAAACTTTAATTTTTTAACATTGTAGACTCGCGGAGATCATCAAAGGGATTCAATGTAATTTTATTCACTTGCACAGTAGTAGCAGCGTGCTTTCATGATAAGATTAGATTCATAGGCGTTCTGATGATTTCACAGGTTTTAAGACAATCAGTATAACTCTCAAATGTAAAGTACTGCTAAATAGCACTAAGTTTATACCCTTAATCTTATTTATCATTGAGCCGTGGATATCTAAGGCATACATCTTAGCTCGTAGTCCGACAAAGCGCTGGATGATTTTACCATTAGCCTCATCTTTAGATTTCCCAAGCACTTTGTTTGGAGCTGAATAGCATATATAGTTGACAGGGTAATCAGCTGTATCCAGATGCTCAAGTAAACGTAACTTGTCCTGGTACACATCTTCAGTCATCACACGATGAATGAACGAATCAGTATCCATATACATGAGCTTCAGGTTTTCAGATCCATAATATGGCAGCAACACATCATAATGCTAGTGGTACATTAATATCTTGGAGATATCCAACACACTCATACCGATGTATATAGGCTTGTTGAACACGATCTGACGAGAGCCCATATGCACAGCAGCTTGATTGACGGCATATATTGTTCGATCAATAAACGTAGGCTTGACGATCAGCTTCTCTAGAGTCTTCTAATTTATCACCAGTCGTATATGCATACGATCAGGCAGATTCTCCATAGTTTTTCCAAACATGACGTTGTTAAAGAGCTGTAGACGTCCTTCTCGAAATCATTTGGAGCTTATTGTAGTAGCCTGTTGTTAACTTCCACATAAGGTTTTAACCACTGTGACTGTTGGAATTGCAGCACACGATGGATTTTTTTAGTCGTAAACCATGGTTAAGAGCTTGCGTCAAAGCCATGTAATGTACTACATACTTCATTCGAGGTCCAAGACGAGGTATCAGTTTCTTTGTATATGATTTCAATGGTTTCGTACACTCAGGCAGGAAAGGTAGATCGTTAAGTTCTATAGGATGCTCGATGTCTATGACGTCACACCCAGAGACAGGATGTCTGGCAGTATCAAACACGTTTAAACTCGTCTCGTAACTACCTGTATGTGCTGTCACACCAACAAGAGAAGTATTCCCATTAGTGGGGCTAATTAGTGGGAAGGGGGCTAATTAGCATATTAATTGCATTCCATACAAATTAAATGCGCCAGAACTGTCAATTCCCTACTACTGATTAATCGCTTATATCTCCTGAGTGAAAAGAGATAGAACAATGGGATAAAAGTAATCAATTTTTTGGAATGCGCTGCGTCCTTGAGATATTAATCCGAGTTGGCCGGGATGACTGGGTTCAAATCCTAGGAGGGATTACAAGTTCATCTTCTAATAACTCAGAGACTAATTAAGATAAAGACGTCAAATAAACTTTGTTACATTTATATCATTAGGTAATTTCTTCTGAATGTATATTTGGTGACTGTTGTCCTGGATTCGATCTTTAATTTTTAAATCGCCATTATCTCGGAAACTAAGAAAGGCAGAGGGATGTACTAAAGCATGTTTGATAGCTGTAATAATGCGTAATTAATACTGTATATAATTTTCAATCAGTTGTCCCTAGTTCGAATCCCGATCTTTCAGTGACTTCCTTAATTTTTCTCTATACTCTAGAATATAACCCTTAGATTGATGCTGTAACTGCATACAGCTCTCCTTAACATATCAAACTAATATTGTAAATAATTTTGTTTCTGGTGTTCTGGGTTCGAATACCAATAAAATGTAATTTAATTATAAATTTAATAACTCCTAAACCAATTACGATAAAGACGCCAAATAAACTTTGTTACGTTTACGTTCTTAGGTATTATCTTGTGGATGTGCAATTATATACCTGATGTCCTGGGTTCGATCCTTAATTTTAAATCTTCATTATCTCGGAAACTAGGTGAGGTAGAGGAGTGGACCAAAGCATGATTGATAGCTCTTATAATAGGTAATTACTGCTGTATATAATTATCAATCAGTTGTGCTTGATTCGATTCCCCATCTTTTAATGAGTTCCTTAATTTTCCTCTGTACACTAGAATATATCACTTAGATTGATAGCGTAACTGCACACAGCTTTGTTTAACATGTCAAGCTAATATTATAAATTATTTTGTTCCTGGTGTTCTGGGTTCGAATACCGATTCAATGAAATTTACTTGCAAATTTAATAACTCGTAATTTAGTTTAGATAGATGCGGTAAGTAAACCGTAAACAGAGTACCTAGTCCCTAGATATTGTTATCATGACAATAACTACTTTAAAGTACTCAGATTGAATCCCTAAGGGGTGATTTCATATATCATCAAGCCTATGGATCATATCAGGTTCGAGTAAAGATTAAATGGTAGATGCTGATGCGGGGGAGCTAAATTACTAAAACACATTTATTAAAAGTATTACCGAGTTCGATACTAGAAGCTTAGGATCTCTGTAACTCCGGAAAAATTGCTTTGCTTGTGATTGTAGTGGTCTTTCTGTGGGAAGATGGAAAGGAAGAATTGAAAAGGGAATGAAAACGTGAAATAATGTAGTATATACATACATTTAACTAAACAAGGGAGAAAATCTTCTACGTTACCTTTTAAGCCTTTACTTTTAAGTATTTTGATAATAGAGATTGTGCTAGCTTTGGTATAATGGGTGGTGGTAGCGGTGGTGGCGGCGGTGGTGGTGGTGGTTGTGGTAGGCTTTGAATGGAACATTTGACTGAATGAGCGTGTGGGAATACTTCTCTTGTTGGTGTGACAGCACATACAGGTAGTTACGAGACGAGTTTAAACGTGTTTGATACTGCCAGACATCCTGTCTCTGGGTGTGACGTCATAGACATCGAGCATCCTATAGAACTTAACGATCTACCTATCCTGCCTGAGTGTACGAAACCATTGAAATCATACACAAAGAAACTGATACCTCGTCTTGGACCTCGAAAGAAGTATGTAATACATTACATGGCTTTGAAGCAAGCTCTTAATCATGGGTTACGACTAAAAAAAATCCATCGTGTGCTGCAATTCCAACAGTCACAGTGGTTAAAACCTTATGTGGAAGTTAACAACAGGCTACTACAATAAGCTCCAAATGATTTCGAGAAGGACTTCTACAGCTCTTTAACAACGTCATGTTTGGAAAAACTATGGAGAATCTGCCTGATCGTATGCATATACGACTGGTGATAAATTAGAAGACTCTAGAGAAGCTGATCGTCAAGCCTACGTTTATTGATCGAACAATATATGCCGTCAATCTAGCTGCTGTGCATATGGGCTCTCGTCAGATCGTGTTCAACAAGCCTATATACATCGGTATGAGTGTGTTGGATATCTCCAAGATATTAATGTACCAATATCATTATGATGTGTTGCTGCCATATTATGGATCTGAAAACCTGAAGCTCATGTATATGGATACTGATTCGTTCATTCATCGTGTGATGACTGAAGATGTGTACCAGGACAAGTTACGTTTACTTGAGCATCTGGATACAGCTGATTACCCTGTCAACTATATATGCTATTCAGCTCTAAACAAAGTGCTTGGGAAATCTAAAAATGAGGCTAATAGTAAAATCATCCAGCGCTTTGTCGGACTACGAGCTAAGATGTGTGCCTTAGATATCCACGGCTCAATGATAAAAAAGATTAAGGGTATAAACTTAGTGCTATTTAGCAGTACTTTACATTTGAGAGTTATACTGATTGTCTTAAAACCTGTGAAATCATCAGAACGCATATGAATCTAATCTTATCATGAAAGCACGCTGCTACTACTGTGCAAGTGAATAAAATTACATTGAATCCCTTTGATGATCTCCGCGAGTCTACAATGTTAAAAAATTAAAGTTTACTCATGTGCTGTGTATTCACATAGCAGACAAATGGTGAAGAAAGGAGAAGATGGAAGGGGAGGCGGTAACCATTGTCATTAGGAGCAAATACTAGTGTTAGTCTCAGACCTATATAAAGGGAAGAGACGTCTACCCTTACAATCCTTGTTTAATGAAGCATTGATTTAACTGATAAAGCTGCTACATTTGAACAAAAAATGGATTAGCTGCTGCTACAGCTGTAATGTAACCGGTTGTTGTCGCTGCTATTATTGTATCAGATGTTGCTACAACTGTAGGATCTGTTACATCTATTGTTGTACAGCTGCTGTATCTGCTACGATAGTAATTGTATTTGCTTTTGCTACAGCTATTGTGCTGATTGTGTCTAATGCTGCTACAGCTGCAGGATCTATTGCTGCTATCGTTGTAGCTGCTGTTGCTATAGATGCTGTATCTGCTACTACATCTGTCGTATTTACTGTTGATGTTGTTGTGATGACTGCTGTTGCTGTGGTAGGGGAATCTACAGCTGGAATATCATTGCTGTGATGCTTGCTATTGCTAACACTGCTAAATCTCTAGCTGCTGCTGCAGTTGTTATGCAATGCGACGGCTACTGCTATTGTTATAGCAGATGCTGCTACAGCTGTGGGGTCTGTTACAGCTATTGTTGTACAGTCTCTGTATCTGCTACGATAGCTGCTGTATTTGCTTCTGCTATAGGTATTGTGCTGACTATGTCTAATGCTGTTACAGCTACCTGATCTGATACTGTTATTGCTGTAGCTGATGTTACAGTGTTGTATCTACTACTTCAGCTCTCGTAGTTGATGTTATACCTGGAGTGATGACTGCTGTTGCTGTGGTGGGTGAAGCTATAGCTGGAATATCTTTGCTGTGATGCTTGCTATTGCTAAGAGTGCTAAACCTTTCCTGCTGCTGGATTAGCTGCTGCTCCTGCAGCTGTTATGTAACTGGTGTTTGTCGCTGCTGTTATTGTAGCAGATGTTGCTACAGCTGTAAGATCTGTTACATCTATTGTCGTACAGCTGCTGTATCTGCTACGGTAGCTATTGTATTTGCTTCTGTTACAGCTATTGTCCAGGCTGCGGGTGATGCTTCTGTAGCTGCAGGATCTATTGCTGCTATCATTGTAGCTGCTGTACATATGGCCTCTCGTCAGATTGTATTCAACAAGTCTATATACATTGGTATGAGTGTGTTGGACATCTCCAAGACATTAATGTATCACTATCATTACGACGTGTTGTTGCCTTATTATGGAGCTGAAAACCTGAAGCTTATGTATATGGACACTGATTCGTTCATTCATCGTGTTACAACTGAAGATGTGTACCAGGACAAGCTACGTTTTCTTGAGCATCTCGATACAGCTGATTACCCTGCCAACCATATATGTTACTCTACTCAGAACAAGAAGGTATTGGGAAAATTTAAAGATGAGGCTAATAGCAAAACCATCCTGCGCTTTGTTGGACTAAGTCCTAAGATGTATGCCTTAGATATTCAAGGATCAATGATAAAAAGATTAAAGGTATAAAACGTAGCGCTATTAAGCAGTACATTTCGTTTGACAGTTATACTGACTGTCTTAAAACCTGTGAAATCATCAGAACGCCCATGAATCTAATCCTATCACGAAAGCATGCTATTACCACAGTGCAAGTGAATAAAATTACATTGAATCCCTTTAATGATAAAAGAATTATTGCTGTGGATGGAATAACTACCTATTCGTATGCACATTACAGTATTACAAGCAGAGCTTAAGAGAATCTAAGTCGAAGATGAAGATTTTCTCGTGAGTCTACAATCTTAAACATGAAGTTTATCCGTGTGCTGTGTATGCAACTAGCAGACGTCTGATGAAGAAAGAAGAAGATGGAAGGGAAGGTGGTAACCCTGCCATTGGGAGCAATCCTAGTGCTAGTCTCAAGCCTAGATAAAAGGGGACAGGCACCTACAACGAACTTAAATAAAGGTAAGTTGACGCAAAGCTTTTTAATTTGTGAACCATATGCAGTTTATCCCTGCAGTTTATAACTGTTTAACATATAATAAGTTTGTAAGATTTAGAAAAAAGTATATAACTTGTTGTAACGTTGGATGAGAAATGTTTATGATCTAATTACTCTCTAAATTACCATGAGTACCTGTGATACTAGTTGAATTACCTGCTAAAATGACTTAAATACCTGTGATACTAGTCGAATCATGTGAAATTACCTTAACTAGCTCTGATACGAATTCCTGTTCTAAATTAGCACGATCACCTGTGATACTATCTGGTTTGCCCCAAATATCAATGATACTAGATGAATTACCTGTTAAAATGACTCAAATACCATTGATACAACCTGAATCACCTGCATTTACCTTAAATAGCTGTGATACAAATCTCTGATCGAAATTATCACGAGTATCTGTGAAACTATGCTGATTACCCAAATACTTACGATATTACCTGAACTATCTGTAAAATACGAAACTACATTATAACCGACCCTGGAACCCACCCTCCTGTAATGCTAGCTTAACTACTCTAAACACCTATGACACTTGAATTATGCTAAATACCTACGATACTAGCTGAGTTACCTGTGAAATACGAAACTATGCTATACCCAACCCCTGGAATCTATCCTCCTGTGATACTAGCTTAATTACTCTAAACACCTATGACACTTGAATTATGCTAAATACCTACGATACTAGCTGAGTTACCTGTGAAATACGAAACTATGCTATGATGCAGTCAGCCTCTTGCAATACTAGCTGAATTACTTACCTGTTAGTGTGAGTGGGTTAGCTTTTCCCGTGAGAGGGTTACCTTTTCCCTACCCTTTTTCCCTTTGCTGGTCACCTTTTTCCCTTTGCTGGTCACATTTTTTCCCTTTGCTGGTCACCTTTTTCCCTTTGCAGCTCACATTTTTCCCTTTGCTGGTCACATTTTTCCCTTTGCTGGTCACATTTTTCCCTTTGCTGGTCACCTTTTTCCCTTTGCTGGTCACCTTTTTCCCTTTGCTGGTCACCTTTTTCCCTTTGCTGGTCACATTTTTCCCTTTGCTGGTCACCTTTTTCCCTTTGCTGGTCACCTTTTTCCATTTGCTGGTCACATTTTTTCCCTTTGCTGGTCACCTTTTTCCCTTTTCTGGTCACCTTTTTCCCTTTGCTGGTCACATTTTTTCCCTTTGCTGGTCACCTTTTTTCCCTTTGCTGGTCACCTTTTTCCCTTTGCTGGTCACATTTTCCCTTTGCTGGTCACCTTTTTCCCTTTGCTGGTCACATTTTTCCCTTTGCTGGTCACCTTTCCCCTTTTCTGTTCACATTTTTCCCTTTACTGGTTACCTTTTTCCCTTTGCTGGTCACCTTTTTCCATGAGCAGTCACCTTTTTCCCTTTACTAGTCACCTTTTCCCTGAATGGGTTACGTGATGGGTACTTCAAGAACATTGACATGAAACAGCTTTCCACTAAGTTCACGTCTAAAGTCGCTTTCAAAGTCTCGCCCCTCCCCTCCTATTCGCTATCTCTCCTGTATATAAGTCCATATTCCTACTGCTTCACTATCTGTCTAGCCCACCGACTCTCCTCGTGTCCCTATACCTCTCATATAAACCATACTCTACTCCTCTACCTCTGCCTAGCCTAGCCTAACTCCTCTCCTCGTTTCGCTGTACCTCTCATATAAACCATACTCTACTCCTCGACCTCTGTCTAGCCTAACACCCCTCCTCCTTTTCTATGCTTCTCATACATATAAACGCCTACTCTACTCTCAACCTCTGTCTAGCCTAACACCACTCCCCGTATCCCCTACCTCTCATAAAGCGCATTCCTCCTGCCCCCCTCTAGCTGAGTATTACTCCTTGGTTTCCTATCTAACCTAACTTTAACACCTGTCTATCCTAGCATAGGATCTCTCTCCGTTTTCTCGTCTCTCCTTATAAACACATACTCAATTCTCCTAA
Source organism: Deroplatys truncata (assembly GCA_030765065.1). Taxonomy (NCBI): domain Eukaryota; kingdom Metazoa; phylum Arthropoda; class Insecta; order Mantodea; family Mantidae; genus Deroplatys; species Deroplatys truncata. The sequence continues at coordinate 317,134,062 of CM060990.1, read as the reverse complement.
CCTAACACCCCTTCTCCTGTTCCCAACCTCTCTCATATAAAGGACATACTCTACCCTTCAACTCTGTCTAGCCTAACAGTCCACCTCGTTTTCCTATACCATTCATATAAACCATACTCTACTTCTTGACCTCTGTCTAGCCAAACACCCCTGCTCCTGTTCCCTACCTCTCTCATATTCAAGACATGCTCTACCCTTCAACTCTGTCTAGTCTAACACCCCTCCTCGTTTTTCTATACCTTTCATATAAACCATACTCTACTTCTTGACCTCTGCCTAGCCTAACACCCCTGCTCCTGTTCCCTACCTCTCTCATATACAAGACATGCTCTACCCTTCAACTCTGTCTAGCCTAACACCCCTCCTCGTTTTCCTATTCCTTTCATATAAACCATACTCTACTTCTCGAACTCTGTCTAGCCTAACACCTCTGCTCCTGTTCCCTACCTCTCTCATATAAAAGACATGCTCTAACCTTCAACTCTGTCTAGCCTAACACCCCTCCTCGTTTTGCTATACCTTTCATATAAACCATACTCTACTTCTCGACCTCTGTCTAGCCTAACACCCCTGCTCCTGTTCCCTACCTCTCTCATATAAAAGACATGCTCTACCCTTCAACTCTGTCTAACCTAAGACCCCTCCTCGTTTTCCTATACCTTTCATATAAACCCTACTCTACTCCTCGACCTCTGTCTAGTCTAACACCTCTCTACTATCTCTTCCATATAAACGTATTTCTCTCCTTCAACCTTGTCTAGCGTAGAATCGGTCGTCGTATTCCCTATCTCTCCCATATAAACCCATTTTCCTCCTTGAACCGCCCCATCCAGCCTCGTTTTACCTATCCTTTTCCATATATGCCAAAAAAACTGCGCCAGCTCTCTCCTAAATAACCTACTTCGATCATTCATACTGCCATTCTGTAAGCTAAGGTTGAAGTTTGAATCTGAATGGAAAAATGTAATGTCTTTGCCAGAATTCAAAGCCTTCCGGCGCCACGCTCTATCACAGACCTACAGTGAACGATGTCTCCGTGCGGTTTTTGTCTTAAAGGTATGCTTTATTTTCTGAAATCGCGTTGTTTTCAAACAGAAACAGTGCATGTTCTTATTATTTAATAGTAAGATTTCAAGATACACTTCAAAGCTCTGTAAGAAGAAATATGCTTTGAGATATCCAATTTTGATCAGTTTAATGATGTGCACTTCCTCTCTGTGTGCGAATTGATCCTTTCGTCAAATACCTTGAAGCATTATTATACAGGCTTGTCCATTTAAGTTCGGACTGTACAAGGTCACCAAATATCTATTACTTGTTACGGACTTTATTATTGGCATTAATCTTTTGGCCGCACTTAAGACTATTATCGACTATGCAGAGTCGTGAGTTACATTAAACGTATGGCTATGACTAGTGACAATGTCATTCACGCCGCTAGCGAGGGCGCTATTCAGAAAATGCCTCGATTGGGGGATATTTATATGAGAAAATCCCTCGACCGAAGAACGTAAAATAAGCAAGGAAGTACCTGGATGTGTTCTCAAATCATAGTGTGTTTCTGTTAAACAACACAAAATAGACGGCACCGCTCACAGCATTATTGGTGAAGAATATAACATGGCGGTGGGATGAAGTAGAAGAAAACGCATTCCTGTGAACCAAACAATTGTTTAGCCACTCAATACTGATAACTCGTCCAAGAATGGACCTAGCATTTCATATTTACACCTATTCCTCATTAGTAACGTACGAGTACATACTGGGCCTAGGGTATTTAGACGGCGAACTGCGTTTTTTGGCAACAGCGTCCAGATTACTGACTGCAAAACAACGGATATAGGATTACAGAACAAGAGATTGACGCGACTTTTTGACTCCAAAACTTTAAGCAATGTATCTATAATAGCTCTGTCGTAGTGCTCATCGACCATGTAAATAAATTGAGTTTTATTTTCGGACGCTCTTTAACTGTTATAGTTTTTAGCGTCCCATTGTATACTGGGCGTGAAAGACCGGAAGGTTTGCTCAGAGGCCTCTTTATCAGGTATGAGGGTCCTTTACGTGCTGTAAATGTACGACACGAGACTACCGAATTTACTTTGAAGGCAGACATGCTAAGGATTTTTATGCTCGAAAAATCCCTCCTACCTCGGGAATTAGAGACTAGCATGGTACCCCTAGACCACGGAGGACGACTTCACCATGTATGCCTATCGGCCATAAAGAACTCCATAATCGTGAGCAGTAAGCTTTCTAGCTACATACACGAAGTAAATGTCATATAATGTAGAGATCTGACATACCAGGAAGCAACAATATATTCATTGGCTTATTGTCTAGGCTTAGAATAGGAGGGAGCCCTCCAGAAACACTAGGAACCGCGCAGTGGGAGATAAGCGTATTAAAGCTGGATTTGAATCTTAACCGCCGTCTGGCAGATGAAATGAAGCAGTTGCAGCAAAATACCACCAAAATGACTCAAAATTGGCTGAACTTTCAAGAACCGCCCTCTTCAGTGACGGGAACAGCATTGAAAAGTACGAAAAATTAGACGGTGTGTTATATAAGCTACAAGGCAAGGATCAGCCAGCTTGGAAATTCTATGTGCCAACGGAAATTGAAGAATTAGTAATTCAGGCCTACCATCCCGCACTCATTCATGCAGGCGTGGGGAAGACTATCTTGGTGATTGGAGAGCAATTGTACATTCCAAAACTAGGTAGAAAAGCTAGGGCGTTCATTTCAACATGCGAAGGCCAGAAGGCTAAACCACTGCATTTTCGATTCGACCGCAGACAATACTGAGAGAAGAACCTCTGCGGTTGGTCTGTGCAGATGCGCACAGTCCCCCCCCCCCCCCCAGGGCGCGCACAGAATTAAAATACATATTCGTTCTGGTCGACGTCATGTCGAAATTTATTGCTTTGTACCCGCTTAAAAGGCTCACCGGCTCGAACTGTGCCAGCAAAATCGTAGCCGACTTCATTCCCAGGTATCAATAATAATTTAGTGTTATTTATGGACGCTCTTTAACTGCTGTGGTCCTTAGAACCCCATTATATATTGAGCGTGAAAGACCGGTAATTTTGCTCAGAGGCCTCATTATCAGGCTTGAGGTTTTTTACTGCCGTAAACCCACGACACGGGACCACCGGCTTTACTTCCCTTCCGAAGGAAGCCGTGCTAAGGATTTTTACACCCGAAAAAATCCATTGCCCTCTGCCGGGTTTGAACCCGCAACCTCGGGAGCTAGAGGCCAGCATGGTAATTATTACATCACGGAGGACGGCTTCCCAGGTATGGAAAAATCAAAGGGATCTTAGAGGATAATGCCACAGTTCACCACGGAAGCATATTTGTCGAAGTTATGTAATGCTGATGTTAAGTTGTAGATCTGCAGCAAGTATTACCCCCAGGGACACCATGGGAACGGATGATGTGCGATTTGTTCCTTACCTTAGATTAATGTGTTATATGAAGCACAGCACGTGGCCACACTAACCGTCATGCATACAGTGGAAAATCTATAACAGCATAATCTGTTACACGGAGTATTCGCCAGAAGAGACATTACTTGGCAATAAGCGAGATAGCATATTATTGAGGAAATACCATCCTCATTGCCAGTAATAAATGAACACGATGCGACACGGATATAGGAGGATTTTGCTAAGCTCAAGAAAAGAGCCGAGAAGCGAGCAGCAAAGAAGAAGAGGTATATGAATACTTGGGAGCCGAACATGGATGACAAGGTATTGGTACGCAACTTTAACAAATCGTCGCTGCTAAAGCATCAGTAGAGAAGGATGAATCTGTTGTGGAAACGTCCGGTTAAAATTGTTGCCAAATATGGAGACCGAACATACAAACTGCAATATGTAAAGATAGGCAAAATTTTGGGAAATTATATTATGCATTTACGTACGTTTAAGGAGGCAGTAAAACAATTGCTAGGATTGAAACGACTCTTTCGCGTAATAGGCATGCTGACAAAGCTATGTCTAGCTGGCTATTCAAATTATCCACTGGTAAAATTAAAGTAGAAAATATGTATTCAACGACTACAAGCGACTGAAGAGGATTAAATGTGTCTTTATATGTTAAAATTAAATAAATATACAAAGTATTAATAAAGATGTCTACCGAGTATGAAATGGCATGAAACTGAGAAATCTGCCATGACGATTAATCAGTAGTAAAAAGAGGCACAAGCAACTAGGATCGTAAACTACAGTAAGTTAACCATGACATGTATATAAATTAGAAAAATCAGTAAGTAAATAGCAAAAAAGGCGCATAATTGACTATGTACTATCGTGTGAGAGAAGTTGTACTAATTATACAAAGAAGTGAATATAATGACTGTGTGAGAAGATGCATTCCTGTGAATTAAGATAAGGACAGCAGAAGCATGAAGCATAAATGAAAAATGTAGTATTATTTGCTTAAATGTGAAGTGGTATACTTAGTACTTCATTTTCATTAGGATGATAACAAAAGTGAATCTCAGATTTGTTGCAGTAATATGTTATGAAAAAAGAAATATATCAGAATCTTCAGGAAAGCAGGGGAATTTGTTACAAAATTTGTCTTAATTATGTAACTAGTAGTTTTAGAATGGCCTAAGGCCCAAAAAAGAATATATCGTACGACATTTGTGTGACACTCAACGGCCATCTTTACAGTTCAACATTAATGCGTGTATCACAATCAATGTAAGCCACCTAAGAATGCCATTGTGATAGCAATGAAACAGATAAGCTTAGAGAAAAATAAATACATTTTTACCATAAATAGCTTAGTGTGAGAGAGTCGATGGAATTTCATGGGACGTCAATCACCGGATTGCTAATCCGCAGATATACCTCCCACGACTGCAAATGTGACGATTCATATGACCCATAAGCTTTCAGTCATACATAAATTAAATATTTACAGAAGAATAAATTAATAGGGGTAAAGTAGCGGCGTAATAATATGATGAATGAGTATTAAGCAAGAGACAGAAAGCAAACTTAGGGTTAAAAACCAAGCCCGGCAGAGTACTGTGTTGAAGAAGTTAAACGGGCTTTATGACACAGCTGCGATACACATGTGCAAGAAATGGTCATTTTTTCAGAAAGTTTAGATAAGCCTAAATAACTAACTGTCTAGAATAATCGGGGTACCGCGTCGGCGCGGCGACTGTAGGAAGCCACTAGGATAACGTATTGTATGAACGTGGATAATACCCGACGAACCCATGCTGTTTACGCAGTATATCTGTTATTCTTAAAGTATTGAGAAACTGAAGGGGACTTTTTTAAGAAAAGAAAAGAGGAGACACACATAAGAGACTAGCGGGGTAAAAGTGAGGAATCATTCGATCGCTGTGACATCACGTTCCTTGCAGCTAGGAATACACCATGAGGTTAGCTATTCTGATGGTGGCAAGTGGGGGTTAAGTGCTGAAAGAAGAATTGTAATAAAGTGTATTAAACCGTTCATCCATTACAGGCAACACAAGATCAGGAAATAGACACACCTCGTAAAAACGAAGATAGAGTCTCATACAGTGCTCCGAAAATGACATCCCACATATCCTTTCACCCCCTCCACTGTACAACACCGGACGCAGCCTCATGCCGTATATGAATGTTTAACTGCATGAATAATAATTTGTGTTAGGATGGAACGTTAGTATTTTTAAATCTTCAATTCATATATCCAGTTCGTCCATTATATTATTAAGTTTATGTACCAAGTCGCTAAATGTAGGATATTAATTTGTCCTTTAGGATATGCATTTCTATGTTAAACGCCTGAATCTTGAAAACAAGCTCATAAAATGTTACCGTAACTAATTTTATGTTTTTATGCTATATGTTACAATTAATCTAGCATTCTTCTAACATGTATTTGAAGTGCACACAGGGCAAGGAGGTGTTCACTAAATTTCATTTTGGTGTATGTTCTAATGCAAAAGTAGTCATCAAAATTCATATTTAGCTGTATTTTACTAATAACATTACTATTTAAGCATAAAGATATTTGGGTTTGAAATCCAAAAGCTTTAGATTGCAAACATTGAAAATGTGACATATTAGAGGAATCTAACGCCTTTTCAATAATATTTTACGATAAACCTTTGTCGTCCTCCGTGGTCTAAGGGTAGCATGCTAGTCTCTAGCTTCCGAGGTTGCGGGTTCAAATCCAGTGGAGGCCGAAGAATTTTTTTCGGGCTTAAAAATTCTTAATATGACTTCCTTCAGAAGGGAAGTAAATCCGGTCGTCCCGTGTCGTAGATTTGCGGCACGTCAAAGAACCTCAAGCCTGATTAAGAGGCCTCTGAGAACAATTTTCTGTCTTTCAGGCCCAATATAGAATGGGACGCTAAGAGCCATAGTAGTTAAAGAGCGTCCATAGAAAACAGAGTTTAATTTAATTTGTGATAAATCATTCAGATGATATTTAATATTGAACCCACACAGAAACATCTCATTTCCTTTGAATTAGGTGGTTTAAGTTTTCGACAGCTAGGATGATACATTTTTATAGATGGTGGGTTTGATAAATCAGTAATGGGAATCGGATAAAATCCTTAATGATTTGTAGATCTTATTTTGTAAATGTATATTATGAATTTTTTTCAAATAATAAATAAACTTTAAAGGGACTGCTAAGTAAAATTTATTGAGCATACAAGCAAAAGTTCATGTTTATACCCAGGATACTCAGTACTGAAATAGCACAGCAGCGCACGTAATGTATTTTATTCCGAGCACACTGAACCTTTTTAAGCTCTATGGAAGTTTTTGTTTTTCAACAAAGCTGGCTCTCGCTTCATTGGCCCGCTGCTCTTGCAAAATTTCATAACCCAACGTGTATATCAAACTCTCTTCAAAATCAGACTTCGACATATATCTGTGTTGCATACCTTTCCGACATTACCAACGCCTGTCTCAAGTAATAACAGCCTCGTTACACTCATGTAAGTCTTAAAAACCTTAATTGCAACTTTTGGATACATGCTATTTGTACTAAAACTTAGTATATCGCTCATTTGTACATCAGACAGTGTTGGTTATCACGATGTCACCCCAAATACGTGTTAACATATTGAATGAAGGCAAGGAATAAACCAGTTTATGAAGTATGCATACATGGTGGACCACTTAAGTTGAGACTGTACAGTGTATCCAGAACTAAACGTTCTAGAAAGAAATGTGTTTAATAAAGTTTGCTTGATATTATGGGGGAAAGGAAATGTCATTGGTCGCGTTTTATTTGGAGGATGTTGTGTTGGCATTTTAGCGTCAATTTAATTATTTTAATGGGAAAATACCCATTTATGTTGTTTCCTCACTCCTCATAAAAAAGCAAACATCACTTGTTTAAAGCATTTTGCAACTGTTCTTACACCAACGTAAATAATAACGAGAATTCTGAATGGCTGTGTACGAAGAGCGCAATGAATGGTCATTTGATGGTCAAGTTACATTTCGTAATTTGGAATCAACATTGTTTATTTTATTTCATTATTAATCACAAACTAAGCAGCTTTTATAAACCATTTTGTAATGAGAAAACAACATACAAAATGTAGGTTCCCTTTAAAAGGATTAAATTGACCAAAAATGACTATCATAACGTCCTCCAAACAAAACACGAATACTGGCATTTGCTTTCCTCCGTAATATCAAGCAACTTTTATCAAATACATTCCTTTCAATAACGCTTAATTTTGGAGATATTGTACAGAGTCAACTTATATCGTCCACTGTGTATATGTATGTATCTACTTGTCTAGAAATTTATGTTTAGCAAGACTTTTTCGACGTGACCCTATGGAAATGCTAACGAGGAAAATGTTGGGGAGAGGAGAAAAGACCGGCAGTATTCCCCTAGCGCGGTGCAACAGGAATGCCTAAGGTACGTATCGGTTGTTCTCCTACAACTATCCCAAAACCCCTCCCGGGAGATAATGGACTCGTTAAACTACTGCACATTCAGCTGAGTAGGGCCAGGAGGAAAAACTCAAACTGTATGTGCGCATGTATGTACATATGTGTATTAACTTGTATATGAAAGTATGAATACTTGGCTTAGTACGAAAGGGAAAACACTGCGCATTTTGCAGATCTATTGCGCATTCCCAATGTTGTTAACGATCCAGAAGTCTAACGTCCATAATGAACTGAATCAGGTTCTGGAACATGATGGTTCAAAACTCCTCCAATTTTGGAAATTATCTCCCTAGAATGAGGTGTCCTTGATGAGACAGTATTGAGCAGTCGCACAGTATGTGGGCAGCAGTCTCATCTGCCTGTTTATACAATCTACAAGCAGGATTCGCTTGCTGTCTCATCCTGTGTAGATGCCCATTTTGGAAACAGTGTCTGCAAAAAGGCCTGTTGCCCTTTAAATCTTTTCCCTGCTTAATTTTAGCAGTTACTACTACCTGCTTCTATCCAATCTCTGTGTGAGAGCTTTGGAGTGCCTGAAAACTATAGATGAGTTACACTAATTTCCGTGTTTCCTGAGAAAGCAGTCCGTGATAGCCAGATTATCCGAATTTGATGACAGCCCCAGTGTTCGTTCAGGACCAATAAAATATGGTCAGTTCCCTTCTTAGCAGCTCCTCCCGTGGGATTCAAAGTCCAACTTGGACTTACGCAAGTGGTTATCGATTCCCTTCAGACCTATTTGACTATCGAGGGGCATATGAACCTGTCTACTTCTTAAGTGTATTTTACACTCTTCTAAGTAATAGCTAAAACATCAAATATCTTGGCCTGAAAGACTGTGGCATATTTGCTCAAGCTAAATGAAATGTTAATACTATTTCCATAGAGTCCAGTCCCTATCCCAAATCTGGTCTTTGTTTTTCTCGGGTATAACCTGTTCTTCCCATTCACTGTGTTTAAGTTGAAACAGTGAAGGTTTAGTCAAAATGAAAACCTTGGTTTAAAAATCTCGGTCCGTACCCTCAATATCCTAAGTAATATTTTGTCCCTGGTTGGTATGATGTGATCTATGTACCCATCTTGGGGAACTGAAGTTTGGTGCTTTAACCTATAAAATGTCTCAAAGCCGCTTTTTTGACCCTATCGTGCAAGGGGACGAGTTCCAATAGCATTTCCATAGATGAAGAGAGGAAATTTCTCATTCCCCTGTAATGACAAAACAAAATACTCTTTGCAAACTTTAAGCCCAGTTTTTCGCTGGCTTTGCTTAATTCTTGACCAACAATACAATGCAGCGTTAGAGAAAAGGATCTAACCGTGGAGGTCCATATCCAAAACACCAGTTTGGATTTTAATCCCAATGTCTCACAAAATAGGCTTCCGAAGGTCCAAAACACACTGTAAGCTTTGGAAACTAAGTAACCTAAATGGTCCTCCCAAGTCAGTTTCTTGTCCAAAAATACCAAGGTAGTCTTGAAGGACTTGTGATGAATGTGGTATAGTTCTACCAAATAGAGTAGGCTCCTTTAAGGACCCGATATCCCTCATTCTGGTAAAAGTTATTACTTCTATTTTATTTGGATTGACAGAAAGTCCGGTCCAATCGCTTCAAGTCTGTACTTTCCTGAGTGTAGTTTCAAACAAATCAGCAACAATGATAATCGAAATATTGTCCACAAATACAGTTATAAGAAAACCGCATTACTGAGTTGTCGCAATAGTCCTTCCAACATGTTCCAAAGTATGGTTGAGAAGATACCTCCCTGAGGCAATCCCCTGGCAGTGGATAGATCCAGGGTCTACCTATAGACGCTCAAGTTCAGATCCCAATTTAACATAAAATGTATCAATCTGCAGATAATCGGTGATGCGTAATACCTTTGAAATTCTGTCATAATTACTTCATAGGAAATTCTATCAAAGGCATCCTCTACTTCGAGAAATGCCCATGGTAATCTCTTTGGACCCCAGCGACATCTTTATAGCAGACACTATATCATGATAAAGCGTTGTTTCCATCGATGGGATAATTGGTATCTATGTAGTGAGACATCCCCAGTAGACACCTTTAAGCGTCTATCAACAGAGACAGGGCTGAATAAGATCAATTCCATTTTGCAAACTTGCAGAAAATATTAATTTAGGACCTGTGATTTAAATGGTTCAAACGAATTGATATCCCATCTGATTTTAATTACTGTGATCATACCTTTGATAAAGTTCCAGCGCTCTTCGTCATGACACGCGTGATGCATATTGATCTGTCCCTGATCGATTGGTAGATCGTTACCAGCCTTTGAATCTGGAAGATGGATGCTAGCTAAATCAATAGCGTTTCCAGTCCAGACTAAGCGAAACCGTCATGAGGCAGTTCATGGTAATAATTGTCTTATTAGCTTCCTTAGCCATGAATTTTATAACTCCTGTGCCAGTGGGAATATCTTCTGTCACTTTAGCAGTACTGTCTCTAAAATTGCATTTTGGCTTTACGAATGCCCTTGTTGTAACATTTTAGTGGTTCTCGGTAAGGAGCCCACATGTCAGTTCTTCCTGGAAGTTTGAAATGGCTGCTTGCTTTATTCCTAAGTTTACTGAGCTCTCTAGACCACCAAGGAGACATCCTTGTCGAGCACGTGGCCTTAGCCTGACAATTTTTGTAGTAGATTGGAGAATTCAATGCTGCAGCTGGTCAAGGCCAACTCTACATCCAGCAGCGAATAAACATACTTGTGGATTCCCAATATTATTTCTGAAAGGTTCTTTTTATACGTCTCAATCAGTAGTCACCTGGTTTTATATGCCATAGGGCTAATAGCCTCTGACCTAATCTTGTAGCAAGTATTTCTGTGGACAGATGCCGAAATATCTGAAGACATTTGCCAGTTAGAAATTAGAACTAATGTAATAGTAGTCCCTAGTACAATATCAATTACTTCTCTTCGTTAAGAAGTAACAAAGGTTGGTTAATTACCTTTATTCAGTATATTTAGCTTTATACCTACCAAATGCTCTTTAGCTGCTCTCCTCTTAGATTGATGCTGTCCCATAAAATGGTGAGTTCTTAGTCCATCTGGTCGCAGAGAGTCACCAAGTTTCTCACTTCCTCCGATGGCATATTAGTTCATCTCAAGGTAGGTACATTGATGAAAACACTATGGATCTCTTCCTAAACTACTATCAAGGATGTTTCAGCAACGATGACATCCCCACAGGGCACTATGCGACGACCTGTAGTCGTTCTCAGCATAATCTAGGCTTTGTACTGGGCAGTCCTCGTTTCCCCGGTATTTGTGGGATCTAATGGAAACACTAAAACTGAAAGAGAATTATAGGGATCCACCAATATAAGGAGACTAATCATCAGATAAAGAAATGAGCAAGACTTTACCATCTATGAATAGACTGCACCTGAACAAATTCGTCTGTTGTAGCAAGAAGAATGGAAATGAAGATCAGGGAAGCGAGAAGACTTGGAGGCGATCTGCAACCGCGACCTTCTGTTGTGCTGTAATAACTTAAGTGCTACGGTTAGCCTGACTAGGAAAGTAGTATAGATAAACTTGTAGTACGGAAAGGTAGTCTCTGTTAGGTACCTTAAGAAAAACGCTGACAGTGGTAAACATTGATATAGCACTCATATAGGAACCTCGGTTGTACAAGAGCACTGCAAGGGACGTAATCTCTACTGGGGTATATTTTTGCCCCCAAATTGATATTCCTGCAACTTGCATTTCATTCAGGTCATTATAACCCAACTGTAGATATCTAGAACTGAGCCACAATGAAAACGAAAGAGTGATCATTGAGTGTGCATTAGGTCTTTATAAGTTGCCTTATTACAAGAGAGCCTTCTTAAAAATGAAAAGCAAAGCTATACTTATATTTCACACTAAATACAAATGTTGAAAAATAAATGTATTCGAAATGTGAGTGTAAAATAAGCTTCTGAGAATGCACTTCAAAATCTCGAAAAGGTTTCTGTCGATGTAGTATCACTCACCTCACAACTTTGTAGCTTATAATCATATCACCGAATTATAAATTCTCAAACAACCCAAAAATACTACGGACACCTTAAAGCTACTTACATAGTTTTCCGGTTTTCAGAGATTCAAAACAGACATTGGCCAACTCTCGAAGAAGGCTGAATATTATTCATCGACCTGGAATGAGGCTTAATTAAAACAGCGCTAAATATTTAATTCAATTGCAACGTATTGTTTACCCAGCACATTTTCGAACACAGAAAAGTAGATTGATATAACTAACAACGTAATGAAAGTACCTGTTTTCGCGGGCGCTTATATAATGGATTTTATAAGCCTCCTAATTTAATCACCCCAAGGTACAGTAAAAATTAGCTCCGGAGGCTTATTTCATTATAGAGAATAAGTTGGTGCATTTAGTACATGAAATAATAATATTCTTCACTTTACTTGAATGAGCTACATTTTGAGGCACTGGGTAAAAAGGTAGCAAAATGTAAGGAGAAAATTGGAAAAATACCGGAGAAAGTAGATCTATAGTTACGTCCGCATCCGCTTCAAAAGATATGTATTATAGTAGAATTTCATTACTAATTGAATTCTGTTTCCATTTATTGATGTTATTGTAAAAGAAAGACAACTAATACTACTACTACTACTACTACTACTACTACTACTACTACTACTACTACTACTACTACTACTACTACTACTACTAGCATCATTACTACTATTTCTAATAAGCCATATAGCGCACAATTGTCAGCTCTGCAAACCCGGTTTAATTTTCTCACGATTTCAGCAGCTTTATTCACTGTCCTTTAAGGTTCAGCTTTTTAAAATGGAAGTCAAACTTTTAAAACACACTACCAGGATTACTGTTGCCACCTCCATCACCACTATTACTATTACTACCACCTCCATCACCAGTACTATTATCACCGCTACTACTACTGTTGATAATTATTGTAAGAGTACTACCAACATTATCACTGCCTAAGCGAATTAGTACAGTTTTATTCAGTAAGTAAATTCTTACATATAAGCTGTTTTTGTATAACACTATATATAGCACAATATTAATCATCAGTTTGAATTCAATTGGAGCAGCGTTAATGTCCTTTTGACTATAAAGTGGTAGCAAAATACGTATTGAATTATCTGTAAAGAGTACATTACTGTATATTTTATAAACTATATGCAATGAAAAAATGAGTGCAGTGTTGGTCGCTAACATGATCAAAACACATGCCATCATGTCATCGTGACACTGAAGAAAAAATCTGTGAGGGTTGATAGCTATTGTGGGGGAGCAGAGGAGCTTAGCAGAACCGCATCATACGTTTGTAAATATGTAGTATACATCCGCTCAAGCATAATTGGCGTTTATATGCGTGGAGTGGATTTGGACTTTTAGGGCAATAAGGAAAGAAGATTTTCCGGATCTGAAGGGCGAGAGTGTCGGGGACGGGAATGTTTAAGGAAGGGGGAAATGAATGGCAAGATAGGGGACTGAACGATGAGGGTGAGAGAAATGTTGGAGGACCCGCTTTCAATTCAACATGATCCGTGAACAAGAGATGAATTCGAATAAGGGGTCGATACGGCACTATGCTAAACTGGAAGTGTGGGAGGAATCAGCACTCATCGCAAAGTAAATCAAATTCTGCCTACAAACATTTCCATTAATGCTGTTTACATATCTAGCTTAACGTGTTTAGGCACAATTACGTATTTCACTTATGCGTTGTGGTTTATTATTACTTATTCTAAAATCGAGGTTGTAAATTAAGCTGGGACTTTTACTTTAAATGGGAAGATTTTTTTGTTTATGCTGACGCCCATAAGAAGCGAACAGTAATTTAAATTCTGAAGGTTTCTCTTGAAAGCATGTGTTCCAAATGTATGCCAATTAATCCACATTTATAGGTGTTTAAGAATTATTATTTCACATTAGTTGTATTTATACTATGATTATAAAGCTGAACTAGATGTGAAAAATTGTGTTAAACACATGTCTTCAGCGTCGTGCATTTGTTCTAAACCCGGCACTGTCATGAGAGATATCCCAATGGTCATTAATCTTCCCGGTCTTGATTTGTTTTTGCTGACGAACTCCCATTTAAATCTCAACTTGTACGTGTTCTGCAGGTACTTTTAAGATCTAGGCAGAGCTCAGAATTTTCAAGAGCTTATCTTTTGTAACTGAGAGTATAATTTGAAGCGTTTGGTGCTTGCAGTCGATATTTTATGATAATATGTTAAACTCTGTTAAAAGTGACAGGTGGTGTTATAGTTTAAGAAGTGTACTAACGCTGAAAAAATGTTAAATTTTGCACAATTTTCAAAATGTGCATCTAAACCTTTATATTTAGATAGTGAAGAACTAGGATTATTTATGAATAAATTACAACGCTGAAAAGACTATTTATATTTTCCTCAGTAGTGTTCTAAAGGCTGTTTCAAACATAGAGAGCATAATTGCGGGTATACATTCCCCACATATACATAATAAAATATCCATTACAACATGTGTCCGGAAATGCTTGGTTTCGGAGTTATGGCCTTCAAAACAGTGATATTCGCAGGAACGTATCTCTTACCGCAGGTAGTTTTCTTTACATAGGATGTTCAAAGTGTCCACCTCCTGCTTTAATACAGGCCTCACATCGACGTTTCATGGCTGTACGAACACAACCTCAAATTCCAGGAGTATTGTGTACTCCTCACAATCTGCCACAATTCGATTCTGAAGGGATTCCATGTCGGACACTGGAGACGAATGCACCAACGATTCTAAATGGCCCCACAAGTAGAAATCGACAGGGTTCAAACCCGGTGAGCGTGGTAGCCAAGCAATTGGGCCACCTCTACCTATCCATCGATCTGGAAACCTTCGATCCAAGTACTGGCGAGCGGTACGACTGAAGTGTGCAGGATCTCTAATATCCAAGAACTGAGCTTGTTGACGAATGCTCAGTGGAATGTCTTCATGCACATGAGATATGGCGTTCTCCAGGAGGTTTGTGTACGTCTGCCCCATAAGTCCGTTTACTAGTGTATGGAGTCCAACTAACCGATCACCACTGATATCGGCGCACATGTTGAGAGTGAACCACACTTGATGATGAGATGGAGCAATTGAATGTGGGTTTTCATACGCCCATACATGCTGATTATGGAAATTAGTAATGCCATCTCGTGTGAACTGTGCTTCATCTGTAAATAAAACTAAGACACGAAAGTTCGAATTTGTAGCACACTGCTAGACGAACCATTGGCAGAACATCAATCGGGTGGGATAATCTGCTGGTGACAGAGCCTGTACACGTTGCAAATGATGAGGATACAACTGTTGCCCTTACAACAGTCTCCAGTCAACGTATAAGGAACATTCACTTCAACACCAACCTTCATGTACTGATAGAAGGAATCGTGTGCATCGAATCCAGAATCTCCTTCTCTGCTTCTGGAGTTGTAAATCTTAGTCGTCCCCTCCCCAAACCAGGAGATGTAAACCTCCCATGAGCGCACAAATGGCGATGTAGACGTTAAATATCTTCCGATTTGGATATCTTTGCGGTGGATACCTGTCTTGGTACGAATGACGAGCCAGTGCAGCATAGCCGTCCGCCTTACCGTACATGAAGTGTATTTCTTCCAGCTCCCGATCTGAGTATATGCCGTTCAGTCGAACACCAAACACAACATTCAATGTACCCTTCACCTCGGAATGAACTGTCAGAGTGTCCTGGTAATATCTTCTGTCACGGCAACTACCTGAGGGAAGAAGTGCGTTCCGGTGATTTGCACTGTTTTGAAGGTTATGACTCAGAAACTAAGCATTTCCGGACACATGATATAATGGACTTTTTTATTGCCTACATATGCGATATTCATACCCGAATTTGTGTCCTGTATTTCTGTTACACCATGTATATGATAATTCCTCTATTTATAACATTTAATAACAAAGACAATCTATAGCAAAATACATAATCCTGTTTTTCCTACCATTACCAATGATTATTTAAATTTCAACTAAGTGATTGTACGCGTCTCTTTCTAGCAAATAATTCTGTTTCCGGTTTCATTCTGTTCCTTAAGGTTGTGCAAAATTGAATTCGGCACATCACTGGGGACATACATACCAAGAGATAAATTAGGGCCATAAAAATTTGTATAACTTTCTGAACTGGCATTGCCCGAAGGGATACAAGAAAGGCTTGCGGGCTCTGTCAACAACATTACCCTAACAGACATCACGCAGCCCATACCGTAGTTCCAAGGTTGCAGAGGTGTGACACAGACATCTTACGTCATATTCTTATAAATCACCCATGTGGAAATTAGAGGCCTGCAGAGTGGGCGAGCGCAATATATCGTAGCCTCTTTAGTCGGCAGCATAGAAGATTCATTGTGTGAATTTAAGAGCGTTCCCAATGAATGATGAAGCAGGCAGACAACGAGCGCTCAATAGGCATAATGATGGTGTGCATGGGCTATGCACCAACACCCATTCTCTTAAATGTCTGCCTACCATCCTTTCTGGAGCCTTCAAACACGTAGAACATTAGACTGATAGGACGAAAACCCTTACTTCTGGAATAGGATTGTCTACGTGCCTAGGCATAAACACTAACTTGGTCTGCCGCCAGGGGTGCAAAACATACTCCATATCTAGACAGACCCTGAAAATTCCCGCCAGATATAGGGAATCAATCTTCCATCTCTCCAATACAAGAGAAAGGAGAACTCCATTCTCATTCGCGCTTTCATGGGGCTCAAAAAGTAGTATTGCCAATCTAACTTTTTATAGCAAGTCACAATCTCGTTGGCCAATTTTGCAGCCTTCTTGCAAAGCCCTGCGTACCATGACCGAGACAGGTATCCGATAAGCTATATGGGTCCCTGGTAAGAGAGTTTAAAGCAATATCCTCAAGTTCTCCCCTACGATTGTGTTTTAGCTCCAGAAGATGCCTCCAAAGATGCCAGTCTGGCCGCAAATTTTGAGACCACCAGTTTCTGTATTTGAGTCACACTAGACTACTTCTGTATCTTATTAAGAAGAGCCTCCAAGTATTCTCAAAAGCCCTTCTAATGTCTTTTATATAATCTCTGGGATTCTTTGTATAAATCCGATTTTACCTGACACTTATTAGCCATGTGCGCATTATATAGTCTTCGTGTCTTAATCTTGGTAAAACTTAAAACGAATTACAACTAAGCTTTGTTTCTGCCCGCTTCTCTTGAATAAGGGGACAGCTCCTTTTAAAAGCAGAAATCAAGTTTTTCGTGAAAAGCTCCTTTAACAACTCCAGGTCATACGCATTCGTTTTCCTGATCTGATGTCATTTTTTGAACCCAGCATCCAGGACGTCAATAAAGGAATTGACTTAGAATTCCCTTACAGGTGGCCCCCCAGTTACCTCAAAAGCAAAACGCATATATCTATGATCGGATAAGGAAGGTTTCACACATACCCTCCAACATTTAACTTCCTTTAGGATCCCGAAGGACACCATGGTCAAATCTGGTACTTCCTCCCTCTAATATATCACAAAAGTCCGAACGCCTCCTTAGTTCAAGGTCTCAGGTTCAGTTGTACTAAGGAATTTCAGCAATTTTTCCCCTCTTGCCTTGTCATCGATGCCTTCCCAAACTCTATGGTGGCCGTTGGATTCACAATCAATCAGTTAGTTAAGGTTCCCTTTCTTAAAATGTAATACAAGATTCCTGCATTTCCGAGGAGGTGGAGATTCCTCCGCTCCATATGGGAAATAGGCAGAACACACTTCCACCTTTCGAGGTAGTCCGCTTTCTACCTACATCACCAGGACCGCCACCAGGTACCTCTTAAGAAAGCCTCATAGAGCCCAAGCGTTTCTACGTCTTGTTGAGACACGTGCTCTGAGTTAAACATTAGCAGAAGCGGTGAAAATAGAATGATCATTTAGTCTAAGATTTAACAATGTGGCCTTGTCTAAGCTAAGATTCCTGGATTAAGGCAACTTCCAAGTCTTTCCTCATTATGCCGTTACATTGCACTTCAGGGGCAGTAATACTGTGTTATAACTTCGCTTGAATAAAGGATATCACTCTGGGTATCAGGTTTCCGTTTCGAAGCCCTTACTACCTTGAATTTTGCACATGTATGGAAGTCCGCAGTGGAGCTCTCAGCATTGAAATGTTTGAAACTTACTATGCTGTCCTCTCGAGCAGCTAGGGATCACTTTGGTCCATCCAGACTGTTGGTTAAATTGTTCTCCGCCTACTATTTATTTCCAGAAACTAATCTGTCTAGCATGTCGTTAGTCAGCCGACATAGTCGAAAGGTCCCGACAATTCACCATCCGCCGACGTATCCGGTACCCACTGAAGATCCAGCTGTAGCTGGCGGGCTGATAGGCTAATCCAAAGGACCCCCGCTGAGAAGTGCCACGAGACATTTAGGGTGTGGAACATTAGTGACTCGTGAATGTGTATCGCAAAAAATAAAATGTAACTGAATATTATTTTGTTTCTCTTATTAGTTTTCTTAAGAATCTTATTTTGTACAAAGTATACCTTATCCGTTGGCTTTAAAAGCATTACGTAAATACATTTTGACTCCCAGAGCAAATTAATTACTCAAATCGGTAGAAAGAGGGGAATATATTATTATTACTAATATTTGTGTTAATTTATTTAGTTTACTCAGAGAATAAATTAATGTTTCATGGAGATTAAGAAAACCTTACACCGGCGAATAACGTTAATTTAAAACTCCTATCACATTCAAGTTCCAAATCAGGTACGAGGGATTTATCAATTCTCTGCAAATCTTGAAAATTTCCTTTCAGTGAAGAAATTAAAATGGTAACTTTGTTTTTGGAATGACAACAAAGGTATACTGTATACTTTACTCTTAAATCTGTGTCATATAAGCTTATCCGATTGTGTTTCGTAACTTTCTATGTATAGTTTTATTATACTGTGTTTATTTACTGGTTTATTTATTTAAACTTACACAACTAGCTTTTACTGATTTCAGGTATTCAGTGTTAGAAATTAATAACATTTATATTTTCACTTCAAGAACTTGTATAACACAAATATGAAAATTACTATAAGAAGTCCTGCTTGTTTACTACACAGATACTATTTCCCTGTGTATATTTAATCATCTAATGCATAGTTATTTTAAGAGTATGATAGACTGTAAGATTTGTACCTGCGCGACTCGCATTCGGGAAGTCTCAGGTTCGATCCCTGATGACCGCTCACACTGAATCATGGACTTTTCGTGATTTCTTCGGGATCTGCAGGCGAATATGGATGGTTTCCTCTCCACAACGATTTCCTTTAATTCATATCGCTTTCATTTCATTTCCTTCTCATATTTCAGATGTGCTTCTAGGTTTCATGTTGTATGGCGGTGCTGGACTGATGACACGGGTACATGCTGAATGGAAAGAGTATTCCCCGTGACCAACAAACAGCTGCGTGATTTGTGGTTCGTTCAATGCCCTCTCCCGTCGACTTCAGCAGTGAGATGGGTCTGCGGGCTTGGAAATGTTAGGGAATTCCGCGCGTCTCTGTGACTTGCATGCCTACGGCCTGCATCCTTCTGTTTTACCTTCACCTCATCCAGTCCTTCTAGGGGTGGTTGTCACAATAGATCTCTAGATCGCAGTACGCGAGGTGTTCTCCTCGTTTTAATAACCTATACCTATATACTTCTGTGCTTTAATTATCAAATTCCCCTACGGGGTTCAGTATTCCTCCTTCAGAATCGGTTATGCTTTCTATCAAGTCATTCACAAAGCATTAACCGATTGTTTGTAAAGATTTGCTAACGTGTGCAGAAACTTGCTGAAATAATTTTCAAAACTGCTTTCCCTAATGAAATTGGGCTTGTTTTATTTCCGGACCCCTTTAATTACCATGGTTCTTGAGGTTCCATTGCATATTGGGCGTAAAAAGCTGGAAATGTTGTTCAGATGCCTCTTTATTAGACCTGAGATTCTTTTGTGTGTCATATATCTACGATACGTGACCACCATCTTTACTTCCCTTCCAAAGCAAGTCATTCTAAAGGTTTTTACGCCCGAAGAAACTCAACGCCTTCCGCCCAATTTGAACCCGCGACCTCCGAAACCAGAGGTTAGCATGGCACCCCAAGATCACGGAGAATGACTGCTTCTTTTAATATTATATTGTAACAAATGAGAACACAACTTACTGGGAAAAAACATTTTATCACAAGCCACTTAATGTTACAGAAACGTTACACTTTGGCGCACACTCGAATACAACACAAGTGATCCGTCGAATGAAATCACAACTAAACTCTGAACTGCACAGTTCATAACTAACTGCTGAGTTACAACTAAAAATTAAACTGTACTGTCTTCTTGCACTGTCACTGCTAACAGAACTCAACACTCAACTCAATTTAACTCTTACTTTCGACTGATTCCGTCTAGGCAGAGCGGCCCCTTATACAGGTCGGGTATACAAACTGGAACCTTCTAGAAGAGGAATCCACGAGAACATGCCGAAATGAATGCTACAGAACAGATAAGCACATATAGTTCCACACACTTTATTGTTGTTTTGTTTCCTCGCTCGGTATTGTTCCCACGAACGGTCGCAAGCCCCTCAAAGCTATCGGGACGATACTTGATTACCGGGCAGCATACAGACTCTTTCGCGCGCGCTCACGCTGCAGCCTCCTATCGTAGCGGGCTGGACGGTCTAGTTGTACCACCAGCATCTTCCCTCCGGATAGCCTCTGGATGCGGTACACTACATCATTGATCCTCTTCACCACCGTTTACGGTCCTTGCCATGGTTGTTGGAGCTTGGGACAACACCCCTTGGTCCGGGTAGGGCGATAAAGTCATACCAAACTACCTTGCTGGAAATCTTGGCTATTGGTCTGTCGGTCGTTATGGGTCTTTTTCTGGTCGCTCCCAACGTGGATGTGTTGCCGGGCCATTTCGTGCACGTCGTGAAAACGGATCGCAAAGTTCTCCATGTAGCAGATCGCAAATTGTTCCGCACCAGGGTACTCCTGACACATTCGTTTGTATGGAAAACGCAGCTCTCAACCGGAAACTAAGCCCGGTGGTGTCGTAAGTCGACGAGCTGTACACCAGCAAGAAAAGCGGCATCCTGACATCCCAGTCCCTCCGGTGATTGTCCGCGATCTCCCTCACCTGTGCTCCTAGGGTCTTGATGTATCGCTCAATCATGCCATCTGACTGCGGATGGAGAGTCGTTGAAAGCGTCTTGTGCACTATAAATGTTTCCAGTACTTCCTTCATCACTTTCGACTTGAAGTTTATGCCCTGATAGCTGTGTAGCTCTAACTGTGCCCCAAAACACAGAACAGTTCTTCCATTAGGCAGTCCGCGATCGTATTGGTCTCCTGGTTAAGAACGGCATACACCTCCGGCCACTTAATGAAGTACTCCACGTCCACCAAAACTTACTTGTCATCCCGGTTGGATACAAAGAACGGTCCAACTATATCGATGACGACGCGATCGAACGGTGCTCCCACGTTGTACTCCTGCATGCGACCCCAGTTCCTAGTCTGAGGGCTGCGACTTTCTGCACACACATGACATTGGCGGCGGCACCTCTTAGCGCCAGTACACACTCTCAACCAATAGTACTTTTGTCGTGGCTGTCAATCGTTTGCTTGTTTCCAAGATGTCACCGAAGTCCCCGCATGTAAATCCTTCAGGTCTTTCAACACTTTACTTCGAAGAAGGATCAATTGCTCTCTGCGGGCCTTCCCGTAAGGTGACTGCGATAGCCTGAACAACACACCTTCCTTGGTCTTCAGTGAGGTCCCATGGAGCCATGCAGGACTTGTGTACACTGCTCCTGGATGCGATGTCCTCCTGGCTCGGAATAGTTCCCCCACCACCCTAGTTTGCTGGCAGCAATCCTCCGCGTAGGCCTACTTGACATGGCAGCGCATTGGTGTGGCTCCTATCTCTCAAATGACCTAATGTGAAGTTGCGTTCCTGAAGCCTCTGGACCAAACGGGCTGTCCATCCCTCCAGGTTCTTAAAGCTCAATAGCTAAGAGAGGTCGGAGTGGTCCGTCCTCAGGTGGAATGCCAACCGTACAGGAACTTATGTAAGTGTTCCGGCGCTTTCACAACTGCCAGATACTCCTTTCGTGTAATGCAGTAGTTCTTTCCCGCCTTGGAGAGCGTCTTGCTGTAGTAGGATACTACCCCCTCATGTCCATCCTGGATCTGGAATAGTACACTTCCAATATTATAGTCGCTGGCATCAGTGTTCAAGATAGAGTCGTCGCCCGGTTGTGGAAAACCACAACAGGCGCACTACAGAGTGCCTACATAAGCGCCTGGAACGCGTTCTCAGTCTCTTCTGTCACACTTAAGGCTGATATTCTTCCGTCAGATGAGTAAGCAACTTAGCGATTCTGCAAAAAGTCTCTGAAGATCGGTGGTATTAGCAGCTGCATAGGCCCAAAAACTACACAACTCTCGTTTATCTTTCTGGCGATGGCCAAACTTTCAGAGCCCGAACCTATTCCGGCACTGTGGCTACCCCAGTTGGTAAGACTATGTGCACAAATAGCTAAGCCCCTTGCAGAAGGGTTGGCACTTCTACACGTTCGGTTTCCCGTTGGCTGTTTGCACTTTCTGTAATACCTTGGTCAGGTTCTCCAGATGATAATCAAAAGTACTCCCTATGACGATGATGTCCGAGAATAGCAAGCAGGTGTCCTAAGTCAATCCTCTCATCACGAATTCCACCAGGCGCTGGAAAGTGGCTGGCGCATTGTAGAGTCAATGGGGCATAACCGTAAACTGCCAAAGCCCTTGGCCTGTGCAGAATGCAGTCTTTTGCTTGTCCCTGCGGTCCAGAGTCACTTGCCGATATCCCAATTTCAGGACCAAGTCCAGAACTACTGAGCACCAGCAAGAGTATCCAGAGTATCGTCCATTTGGGGTGAGGTCATCCTCCGTGGACTAGTGGTACCATGCTAGCCTCTAGCTCCGGAGCTCGCGGGTTCAAATCCGGCGGAGGGCGATGGATTTTTTCGGATGTAAAGGTCCTTAGCATGGTTTTCTTCGGAAAAGAGGTAAAGCTGGTGGTCCCGCGTCGTGGATTTACGGCACGTAAAAGAACATCAAATCTGATAAAGAGGCCTCAAAGCAAACATTCCGGTCTTTCACACACAATATAGCACGGGACGCTTATTACCATAGTTAAAGAGCGTCCATATATAAAAGTAAAAGAAAATTCCGGGTAAGGTAAAGCAGTTCTTTTGGGTGACAGCGTTAGGCTTCTTATAGTACTCGTAGAAGCGTAACTAGCCGCTGTTCTTCATCATGTCCGCAAGGAAACCCCAAGGGCTGTCGCACTCTTAGATAATGCTCCTAGATCTCATGTGCTCCAGCATGTCCCGTACATTCGCTTGTTTCACCGGAAGAACACATCTTGGGGGTTGACGGATTGGCCGGCCGCCTCCGGCGTCGATGTGATCGGTGCGGTCATAGTCACTGTCCGTTTGATAAAAGCGGACCGGTTTTGCTTAAGAAGGCGCCGAATTTGTGCCGTGTCAGATAGCCGCCCTCTTCAACAAATTCCTCCAGCTGGGGCACCAGATCTTGAGACGGTGCCGATTCTTTGGGGCTGTCGTACGGCGATACTCTCGCAGCTGGATAGCATTTCCTTAACTGCGTTCCGGCCTGCAAGTCCTGATCGTGTCCGAGGGATTCAGCAGTCTCACTAGCACTTCCTTCTGGCAAGGAAAAAATGTCCTGCTGACGTTTAATCCATATAATGCCGTCTTCCGGTGCAAAACCGTGTTTCTTGAGCGCTGGCCTTCCAGGCGCACCTTCTCCATCACCTCGGTTCTTGCGGGCACAAGCACATCCTCCATCAGGATCATCCTGAAAATCCCCGGATGTTGATTGGGATTTCAGTGCGTACGTACTTTTCACCGAGTCTCAAGGCACTCCTGCCGATATCGACCGCTGCCTCCTGGCTCCTGAGGGCATCTAGTCCTAGGATAATATTTTCGGCCTCCCCGCGAAGAAAACCCACAGCCTTACGATGCTTCCTCCTAGAGTCAAACTCAGCAGAGCCTCGTCCACAGGCAAAATATCGCCCGATACCATCACCTGCTAGTAATGCCGATTCGGTTTCTTTAACGGCAAACCCTTCTCCACGTCAGGTCTGATTACGATAATAGCTGCACCTATGTCGACTAATACCCGGCACAGCTATTCTCTTATCCAACCTTCCGCGACGAGGCCGTCATCCATTCTCCTACCCTAGGCAAGCAGCTTCACACGACGGGGTGATGAAAATGGCCCCAATGTGTCCCTCGCCACGCCTGTAGTTATTCGTTCCCCACCAGCTCGTCGGCTTGGTGTGGAACAATTCCTTATTAGGTGTCCTGGCTGGCCATACCCCAACACACACCATATGAAAGTCTTAGTCGACGTCCTTGGGTTATTCCTGTTCACGCCGTATCCAATGCTCTTGCTCTTCGAGGTAGCTGCCACTGTTACTTTGACTGCTTCAGCCTCAATGCGGTTGTTAGCGCCTGATGGATGGTGTTATAATCGCCGAACATCAGACACTCTGGTACCTCGGCGTTACGCACCCCGTTGACAAAGCAGTAGACAGCTTCCTGATATACGAAATATGGCAGGAGCTCCACCAAACCTTGATTCCCTGGCTGCTTAACCTCCAGGGCGAACTCCTGCAGTGTCTCCCGTGGCTGTTGCAGGTTTGACTTGAGTTAATTACTATAAGCTGAGGGCAAGCGATGGCTCCCCAACCGATTTTCAAGGGCCTCCTAGATGTCTCTGGACTTTGCCGACGCTGGAATCGCTTTCAGAATTTCTGCTATCCGTCCCTGGAAGTTGGCCATCAGCTTTGTTACCACCTCCTCTGCTGGCCATCGGTTGCGGGCGGCAGCGGTGACGAATTGTCGGCGGAAGATTTCGAAAGTTAACGTTCCGTCTCATTTGGTTGTCTTGACGTGAGTGGATATCATGTCGCGTACTGACGTCTTGATCTTCAAGTCTTTTAGTCTTCCGCTGAGCATTTTATCCACAATGGCGTTCAGTTCCTTGGCGCTGCCGCCGAATCTTCTTACCAGGACTCTTAGCCTTTCTACGAAGTAAGGCGCTAAAGCATTGGCCAAGGAATTTCATCTTTCCGCCGAGCTTTTTCACTTCTTTCTTAACGCCGAACAGTTCGTAAATTCTGTTCGTTAGCTCCCTCTTCATCATGGACATTTCTGTCTGAATCTTCTCCATTAGGGATATGACTTTCTGCTCCATCCTCTCCGTTGCGGATTCCATCCTTCCATTCCGAGTTTACACCCAGTATTTCAGATTTCAGTTCCCTCTCCAGCTTCTCCATTCCAGATTCCATTTTTTCTTATATTTTATATTTTGGCCAATTATTTTATAAACATTTCCTCCGTCGAGGTTTTATATCCCACTTTTAATACCATTGTAACAAACGAGAATACTATTTATTGCGGAAACACCCCATATTTATCATAAGCCACTTAAAGTAACACAAACGTTACACTTGAGCCACTTCGCCACACACTCGAATGCAACACAGGTTATCCGTCGAATCAAATAGCAATTTAACCCTAAACTGCACGGCTCACAACTGACTGCTGAGTTACACCTCAAAATTAAGCTACACTGTCCACTTGCACTGCCACTTCTAACAGAACTTAACACTCGACTCAATTCAACTCTGACTCTCGCCTGACTCCGTCCTGACAGAGCGGTCCTTTATATTGGTCCTGTATACAAAGTAGAACCCTTTAGAAGAGGAAGCTACGAGAACATACCGAAACAAACGCTCCAGAACAGATAAGCGGCACACAATAGCTTTTTACTACACATTCTGTATTGTTCCTTTGTTTCCGCGCTCCGTATTGTTTCGACGGCCGGCCGCAAGCCGCGCTCAGGTATCGGGCTGAGACGTGCCTACCGGGCCTCAGGCAGCCTCGCTCACGCTCGCTTTTACAATATTTTAAACTGCTATAACTTGAAGTGGTTAGTGCTTTGTTGAAAGAATGAATTGTGAATATATTATTTACCCTATAAACTGGCAACAGTAAAGCTCTGAATTCTTAAAAATATGGTAACCTTATTTCAGTGCTGGGAATATAATATTAGTTAATCGACGTATACCAACTTTTTTAAGGGGTAACCTGTCCAAATGGTATTAAACTTTAAAAAAACTTAAAGTCTACCTACGTTAAAAGAGAAATAACCAAGCACAAGATTTCGAAAATTATAATTAACATTCCTTTAGTTCTTACCACTACAATAAATAAACATAAATTCATTGATGGTTGACCGTGATTTCACTTTCAAGTAGCATCAATTTATCACGTGTTTCATATAAGGGAGATCTCAGTGGTAGCGCCGCCATAACACGTGCGACTCACGTTTCGGAGGTCCTTGTATCGATTCCCAGCGACCGGCAGTTTTCCCAGGTCGTCAGGAGTATGCTGCTGTGGTTTCTTTAGTCCGAATTTCCTGTCTCTCCATTTCGTTCCATTCATCAGTTCATTCATCCTTCAGTCTGTTCGGTCTGTTGCAGGGTTGGAAGTGCCGGCGATGGTGGCTTGGTGTTGCATGTCAGGGAAAAGGGGTGCTCTCTGTGGAACTTTCTTCGTTCCTCGGCTTTCGACTGTTTACCGGGAGTAAACGGACCGCCTCTTCGGAGTGGTGTGTTGAACCCTCTGTGTGGGGTGGGGATCCCCAGTCTGCCTCTGCGACAGCCGGGGCACCTCAATTTGGAAATTGCAGGGACCCCGTCATTGCTGAACAAATTGCAGGGACCCCTCCGATAATCAGGTAAAAAAAGGACCTCAGCATAGTGCTTGTGACTATAATATACTGATATGCAGTATCGCTGAAACACTAATATTCTGTTACGATAGATTGTCAAAGCCTGATTAATCACCGATTAATCAGGCTCATCTGATAAAAACAAAGTAATAAGATGTACACCCTTGCGATATTATTGGTTCACTACATGTTTTACATTCGTAGTTCCTTTCTGCATTATTTGTTCACTATATATATTATGCTTTAGTTTCTTTCCGCATTATTGGTTCATTACAAATTTAACTTTCTTATACCTTTCTGCATTATTGGTTCACTACATGTTTAACATTATTAGTACCTTTCTGCATCATTGGTTCACTTCACGTTTTAAAGTCCTATTTCTCTGCTGCATTATGTATTGGTTCACTTCACGTTTTAAGTTCTCAGTACCTTTCTGCATTATTGATTCACTAAATGTTTTATACCATTCGTATCTTCATAACGGTGACTTACATCTAGAGACACATTTATAAATCAGGCTAACTACCTGTAATCTTCGAAAACCTATTTCTGAAACGCGCAAGTAGAAATATGATACTGGCTAAATGATGTGGCTACTCGCTCGTAGTACATTTATGATTTGCAATGAATTTGATGAATCACTATTCTGCTCAAATATTTCCATACATATGAATAACGTTTAACGGAACATGTAAAATGCAGTTCGGTATAATGCGTATAGCACGTTGTACTACAGAGCACATAAAGTGCCATGATTAGTTCTTCGTTTTGGCAAACTTCTAAGACAAATTCTGAAAAAAACAATTAATAAACTTTTAAATATACCCTTTACCTTAATGGGAATTTACGCAAACGGTTTCAAGGCAAAAAGAACAGACCATTATTAATCACCCAATTTAGCTTATGTCTAATGATACAGAGAAAGACCTATACAGTATCCTCATTGTGATGATGGTATTAATATGTTTTAAAATCTACAGATGGATTCTAAAATAGGTTTACCAGCTTTGAGTACGGATTCCTTACACCGAAACGAGAAATTATGTTCATACGTATAAACATATCCCAAAATCCTGCCTTTCGTTTTCGTGTTATTAATTTGTCAAATAATTCATTCATGAACGTTTACGTTCAACGGCTTTTTAGGTCCAACCCAATAACTTCATTTATCTATGCACTCATTCACTCATTGTATCCTACGAAGATGCCGATGTGTTGCCTAGAGACTTGTTTATAACTGTCATTTGTGTACATATGAGTAAACTAAAAGTGTTCCCATTAGTCTGTCTTTATAGTTTCAATTGTGTACATGTTACAGTGAAAGTGTTCCGTTCAACCATGGCAGGGTAATCATTTCGTAAGCAGGCAGACATGATTTTAAAGTACGGCCGCGCGAATGGTAATGGACGTGAGGCTGCACGGCTGTATCAAAGGGCGTTTCCAGACCGAAAGCAGCCGAGTCATTCAAATTTTGCTGCTATTTATCGTCGCGTTGCTGAGAGAGAGTGCGTAGCACCATTGGCTACTAATCCAGGAAGATCTAGGGTTGCTTGTACACCTGACCAGGAAGAACATATTCTTCAGTCTGTCGAAGAAGATCCAGGTATCAGCACAAGCCAAGTGGCCTTGTTATGTGGTACATCTGAAAGTACAGCGTGGAGGATGCTTCACGAACAGCTCCTGATACGTATCATTTTTAAGTGTGCTGGACTTTTCGCCTGCCAATCATCCACTACGGGAGAGCTTTTGCAGGTGGTCCCTTGCACAAACTGCCAATTCGTTGTTTGTCTCTTCAGTTTTGTGTACAGACGAGAAAATGTTTGGAAGAGATGGAATAAACCATTTCCACAACAAACACATATGGGCATATCCTTATTCTACAGTTCAGACCAGACATCAGCAATAGTTTAGGATTAATGTGTAGGCTGGAATTGTAGGTGACTGTCTGGTAGGTCCAGCACATCTAATATGTACTGTCTACAGGGACTTTCTTCAGAACACTCTCCAAAACTTACTAGAATATTGCCCTTACAAATTATAAGAAACAGATTGTTTAAGCATGGTGGGGCTCCAATACATTTAGTCGCATTATTCGAGATGCACTGGCTAGTATCTTCCATGACCGATTGTAAGATAGAGGGGGACCAACTCCATGGTCTGCTTGTTTCCCCGATCTCAATCCTTTGGATTTTTATCTGCAGGGACACCTTAACCAATGGGTTTATGTATCATACAACTCGGATGAAGAAACTCTTCTTTGATGTGTCATGGAAGCCTGCGAAACCATTTGACACCGTCAGGGGGTACTTGAGAGTGTGAGACAATACATGATTAGACGACTGTATGCGTGTATAAATGCAAAAGGAGGGCATTTCGAGCATTTGAAGTGAGCTTATGTGTTGATCACTTCCTTACAAGCTGACAATGTCAATGTAAAAAAACGGAACAATGTTATTTTGAAATGTTCCTTCATCAATAACACGTTGAAGTTTAATAAATCTAAAACGAAGCATATTTGGACATATGCTTATATGAACTGTTTTTCTTGTTTCACTACAAGTAATCCGTTCCCAAATTTTGTAAACGTATTTTAGAATCATTCGATATATGATATCTCTAAAATTATAAACCTAACATTGTTGCCATACTTTTAAGTTAAGTCAACTATTTACTATGTTGGTGTATTTAGGAAACTATTGAAACTATTTGATCCACTCTGGTATTTTAATTTTGACAATCTGATGTCATATGGGAAGCGGAATACTGGTATCGTAAGGATCATGTCATTACTGAAACTAAGAAAGAGGGTTTATGAATTAAATATTCGGTTGTGTATAATTGGATATGAAGTCAAATACAGCGTAGATGATCCGATTACATTATTTAACGGATTTAATACGTTTAATTCGGTTATATAAGTAACGTAAGCTTTAGGAGGAATCCTTCATAATATACTTTCACAAATCTGCATATTCATAGCCTAATTAACAGTATAATCAAGGTGACAAGGGTTCAAGTGGAATA
Source organism: Deroplatys truncata (assembly GCA_030765065.1). Lineage (NCBI taxonomy): Eukaryota > Metazoa > Arthropoda > Insecta > Mantodea > Mantidae > Deroplatys > Deroplatys truncata. The sequence continues at coordinate 317,104,228 of CM060990.1, read as the reverse complement.
TACTTAAACGTCTCAGCACATTTCATTAGGTGTCTCTGCACTCCGAAAAAAACAAGTGCTGGATAAGGTTTGTAGGTATACCCTGAAGAAATAGAGGATCCATTTGAAAAATGAAAATATTTAAATTTATGGAAACTCAGCAAACTTTTATTAACCTGTTACCAATACTACGCAAACAGCTCACAACTATTACACTTGTATCATCAATACTGCCCAACACTAGAGGGGGAAGGAAATGAGAGGAGAACATTAATAAGCAGGCAACGGAGGCATTACTACCCTCTTGACAACCAACGGTCGTCCGATATTCTTCACATTATTGCTTTTCGAGGTATACCCATATGAAAGGTAACTAAGTTTTGATTATTAACCTGCCCCTCACTTAGAAGCACTTAATGGTGCACGTGGATGCGCAATTAGGTTAATGTAGATGGTTCACCCTTGTTCAAACGCTAGTCATTACAAGTGAAGATTATAAAATAGGCAATAACGATGTAAACAACGTGTCCAATTACTTTTCTTTATGCTTTGCTTCTGTCAGTGTATACGCTACCACACTCTGTGTTAATATCAACTATAGTGGTCTAACGTAAAACATACTGTTCTGCCTGTGAGTGATACACTCCCAATATGTTACTATAATTTCTATCGGCGCGGGCATAAAGTTGAACATACTGCTCTACGTATGGGTGATATACTCCAAATATGTTGCTATAATTCTATCGGCGAGGGCCCCTGGTTGAACATACTGCTCTATGTGGGTGATACACTCCCATTATGTTGTTATAATTTTTATCGGTGTGAGAATACAGTGGAACATACTGCTGTACGTGTGGGTGATACACTCCTACTATGCTGCTATAATTTTTATCAGTGCGGGAATACAGTGGAACATACTGCTGCACGTGTGGATGATTAAACCGCAATATGTTGCTATAGTTTCTATCGGCGAGGGCGCATAGTGGAACATACTGCTCTATGTGGGTGATACACTCCCTCTATGTTGCTATAGTTTCTATCGGCTAGAGCGCATATGGAACATGCTACTCTACGTGTTGGTGATACACTCCCTCTATGTTGCTATAGTTTCTATCGGCGAGGGCGCATAGTGGAATATAATGCTCTATGTGGGTGATACACTCCCACTATGTTGCTATAATTTTTATCCGTGCTGGAATACAGTGGAATATACTGCTCTATGTGGGTGATACACTTCCACTATGTTGCTATAATTTTTATCGGTGCTGGAATACAGTGGAACATACTGCTCTATGTGGGAGATACACTCCCACTATCTTGCTATAATTTTTATCGGTGCGGGAATACAGTGGAACATACTGCTCTATGTGGGTGATACAATCCCACTATGTTGCTATAATTTTTATCGGTGCTGGAATACAGTGGAATATACCGTTCTATGTGAGTGATACACTCCCACTATGTTGCTATAATTTTTATCGGTGCGGGAATACAGTGGAACATAGTGTTCTATGTGGGTGATACACCCCCCAATATGTTTCTATAACTTTTATCGTTGTGGGAATACAGTGGAACATACTGCTCTATGTGGGCGATACACTCCCACTATGTTGCTATAATTTTTATCGGTGCTGGAATACAGTGGAATATACTATTCTATGTGGGTGATACACTCCCACTATGTTGCTATAATTTTTATCGGTGCGGGAATACAGTGGAACATACTGCTCTATGTGGGTGATACACCTCCCAATATGTTTCTATAACTTTTATCGTTGTGGGAATACAGTGTAGCATACATCTGCACATATGGGTGATACACTCCCTCTATGTTGGTATAGTTTCTATCGGCGAGGGCGCATAGTGGAATATACTGCTCTATGTGGTTGATACAATCCCACTATGTTGCTATAGTTTCTATCGGCTAGAGCGCATATGGAACATGCTGCTCTACGTGTGGGTGATACACTCCCTCTTTGTTGCTATAGTTTCTATCAGCGAGGTCGCATAGTGGAATATACTGCTCTATGTGGGTGATACACTTCCACTATGTTGCTATAGTTTTTATCGGTGCGGGAATACAGTGGAACATACTGCTCTATGTGGGTGATACACTCCCACTATGTTGCTATAATTTTTATCGGTGCGGGAATACAGTGGCACATACTGCTCTATGTGGGTGATACACTCGCACTATGTTGCTATAATTTTTATCGGTGCGGGAATACAGTGGAACATACTGCTCTATGTGGGTGATACACTCCCACTATGTTGCTATAATGTTTATCGGTGCGGGAATACAGTGGCACATACTGCTCTATGTGGGTGATACACCCCCAATATGTTTCTATAACTTTTATCGTTGTGGGAATACAGTGTAGCATACATCTGCACATATGGGTGATATACTCCCTCTATGTTTCTATAGTTTCTATTGCCGAGGGCGCATAATGGAACGTACTGCTCTATGTGGGTGATAAACTCCCACTACGTTGCTATAGTTTCTATCGGCAAGAGCGCATATGGAACATGCTGCTCTACGTGTGGGTGATACACTCCCTCTATGTTGCTATCGTTTCTATCGGAGAGGGCGCATAGTGTAATACACTGCTCTATGTGGGTGATACACTCCCACTATGTTACTATACTTTTTATCGGTGCTGGAATACAGTGGAATATACTGCTCTATGTGGGTGATACACTTTCACTATGTTGCTATAATTTTTATCGGTGCTGGAATACAGTGGAACATACTGCTCTACGTGTGGGTGATACACTCCCTCTATGTTGCTATAGTTTCTATCGGCGAGGGCTCATAGTGGAACATACTGCTCTATGTGGGTGATACACTCCCTCTATGTTGCTATAGTTTCTATCGGCGAGAGCGCATAGTGGAACATACTCCTCTATGTGGGCTATAAACTCCCATCATGTGGCTATAATTTTTATCGGTGCGGAAATACAGTGGAACATACTGCTCTATGTGGCTGATACACTCCCACTATGTGGCTATAATTTTTATCGGTGCGGGAATACAGTGGAACATACTGCTCTATGTGGGCTATACACTCCCACCATGTGGCTATAATTTTTATCCGTGCGGAAATACAGTGGAACATACTGCTCTACGTGTGGGTGATACACTTCCTCTACGTTACTATAGATTCCATCGGCGAGGGCCCCTAATGGAATATACTACTCTATATGTGTGATACACTCCCACTATGTTGCTATAATTTTATCGGTGCCGGAAAACAGTGGAACATACTGCTGTACGTGTGGGTGATACACCCCGAATATTTTGCTATAGTTTCTATCGGCGAGGGCGCATAATGGAACAAACTGCTCTATGTGTGTGATACACTCCATCTATTTTGCTATAGTATTATCGGCGTGGTTGCATAATGGAACATACTACTCTACGTGTGGGTGATAAACTTCCTGTATGTTGCTATAGTTTCTATCGGCGAGGGCGCATAATGGAACATACTGCTCTATGTGGGTGATACACTCCCACTATGTTGGTATAATTTTATCGGTGCGGGAAAACAGTGGAACATACTGCTCTACGTGTGGGTGATACACTCGCACATTGCTGATATAATTTCTATCGGCGTGGGTACAAATTGTAACTCACTGCTCTACCTGTCGGTGATACACTCACACAATGTTGCTATAATTTCTATCGGCGCGGGCCCAAAGTGAAACATATTGCTCTACCCGTCGGTGATAAACTCACACAATGCTGCTATAATTTATATCGGCGTAGGCACAAAGTGAAACACACTGCTCTACCCGTCGGTGATAAACTCACACAATGCTGCTATAATTTATATCGGCGCAGGCACAAAGTGAAACACACTGCTCTACCCGTCCGTGATAAACTCACACAATGCTGCTATAATTTATATCGGCGCAGGCACAAAGTGAAACACACTGCTCTACCCGTCGGTGATAAACTCACACAATGCTGCTATAATTTATATCGGCGCAGGCACAAAGTGAAACACACTGCTCTACCCGTCGGTGATAAACTCACACAATGCTGCTATAATTTATATCGGCGCAGGCACAAAGTGAAACACACTGCTCTACCCGTCGGTGATAAACTGACACAATGCTGCTATAATTTATATCGGCGCAGGCACAAAGTGAAACACACTGCTCTACCCGTCGGTGATAAACTCACACAATGCTGCTATAATTTATATCGGCGCAGGCACAAAGTGAAACACACTGCTCTACCCGTCGGTGATAAACTCACACAATGCTGCTATAATTTATATCGGCGCAGGCACAAAGTGAAACACACTGCTCTACCTGTCGGTGATAAACTCACACAATGCTGCTATAATTTATATCGGCGCAGGCACAAAGTGAAACACACTGCTCTACCCGTCGGTGATAAACTCACACAATGCTGCTATAATTTATATCGGCGCAGGCACAAAGTGAAACACACTGCTCTACCTGTCGGTGATAAACTCACACAATGCTGCTATAATTTATATCGGCGCAGGCACAAAGTGAAACACACTGCTCTACCCGTCGGTGATAAACTCACATAATGCTGCTATAATTTATATCGGCACTGGCCCAAAGTGGAACTCACTGCTCTACCTGTCGGTGTTACATTCCCACTATGCTGCTATAATTTCTATCGGCGCGAGCGCATAGTGGAACATACTGCTCTACTTTTGGGTGATACACTCTAACAATGCTGCTATAATTTCTATCGAGTGAGCACAAAGTGGAGCATACTGTTCTACGTGTGGGGGATACATCCCCGCAATGCTGTTATAATTTCTATCGAAGCGGGCGCAAAGCAGAACGTACCCCTCTAAGTCCGGGTGACACACTCCCACTACGTTAATATAATTTCTAATTGCGTAAACTTGAGCATACTCCTCTAACGGTGGGTGATACACTCCCACTATGTCATGTTACTACTATTTCTAACGGCGCAGACATAAATTGGAGCACAGTCTTCTAAGTGTGGGTGATACACCTCCACAATTTTACTATAATTTCTAATGGGTAAAGTTGAGCGTGTATCTGTAAGTGTGGGTGACATACCGCCAATATGTTGCTATATCTAAGTTTTAAATTCGTAATGTTTTCCATACTCCTTTATGTGTGGGTCACACACTCTCACAATTTTGCTATAATTTCTAACGATGTAAAGTTGAGCGTACTCCTTTACTTTTATATGTTACTCTTCCACTATATTGTTATATATCCGGTTTTACAATGTAAAAACATTTTTCCGGTACCCAAGGCTACGTTTTGTAAGATCCTCTTATCAGTTTCTCCGTTCTTGCCGGTTGGACCATAAATCTGCTTCAATTTCCCAATCCATCAATGCCCTTCTAATTCCTTGAATACACGTGCTATGCTGTCTTCTTTTTCTCCTCATTTCTGATGGCGTCCACTCCATTATTCTTTTGAGTAATCTTCCATCTTCCATTCTTTTAGCATGCCCATACTATTCTAATTGTTTCTGTTGAATCAAATGTAAAGTTGAACTTTTAACATTCATGTTTTCTTTTGTAATCTCATTTCTAATTTTATCTCTTTTAGAATCCTAGCAGATATCCTCCAGTAAGCCATTTTCGCTGCCAATAATTTTCTTTTTATCTGATAGTTCATAGTCCACACGTCTGAGGCATACGTTATAATACTTCTATTGTTTTAAGAATTGTAGTTTTGGATTCTTTTGAAACCTATTTATCCCATATTATACCATTATACCATTAGATATGGCATACTTTCCTGTCTTTATCTTTGATCTTATTTCCTTTTCTTGTTTCTGTTGTAATTTCTAACGGTGTAAAGTTATACATACATCTATACGTGGGTGTGATATACTCCCATTAGTTGCTACAATTTCCAGCGGCATAGAGTAGATTACACTCCTTTACGTGGGTATGATACATTACCTCTATGTTACTGTAACTTCTAACTGCGCAAAGTTGAAGACACTCCTTTACGCGTGACAAAATTCATTATGTTTCTATTATTTCTAATTGCGTAAATTTGAACATATTCCTTTACGCCTGAGTGACAAAATGCCACTATGTTGCTATACGTTCTAATAGCGTAAAGTTAAACATACTCTCTACGGGTGTTTCCTACACTCTCGCCATGTTGCTATAATTTCTAAGGGCGTACAGTTGAACATAGTCCTCTACGTGTGTGTCCTGCGCTTTCAACATGTTGTTATAATCTCTAATGGCGTAAAGTTGAACACATCCTCTATGTGTGTGTCCTATACCCTCACCATGTTTCCATAATTTCTAAGGACGTAAAGTTGAACCTACTCCTTTGCGTGTGTGTCCTACAATCTCACCATGTTGCTTTAATTTATGATGGTGCAAAATTGAACATATTCCTCTACGTGTGTGTCCTACACTCTCATGTTACTATAATTTCTAATGGCGTAAATCTGAACCTACTCCTCTGCGTGTGTGTCCTACAATCTCACCATGTTGCTTTAATCTATGATGGTGTAAAATTGAACATATTCCTCTACGTGCGTGTCCTACACTCTCACAATTTTGCTATAATTTCTATTGGAGTAAAATTGAACATACTCCTCTACGCGTGTGTGTCCTACACTCTCACCGTGTTGCTATAATTTCTAAGGGCATAAAGCCTACTAGCGTATACATGTGTAACCATGGGAACCATCCCAGAAGTCCTCTATCGACCTGGGAAAACCACGAAAAACCCATGGTAAGAGTAGGCAGTTGCCGGGATCGAACTCCAGATCCGCAAATGCGAGTCGCACACATTACCGCGGCACCACCTCGCTCGGTTTAAAACGCTTCCACTATGTTGCTATTTTATCTAAGAGCATAGGTATGTGTAATATACTTTTACTGTGTTACTATTATCTCTAATTGTTTAATGTCGACCTTACTGCTGTGCATATGAATAATAATCCCTACTGTGAATTATTATATGTGACAGCATAAAAATGGTCGCACTCCTAAAGACATATTCAGGTTGATCCGTTTAGGAACACAAAGTAAAAATATTAAATTGAGAATTGTTCTTATTTATCGTCATGCATTCCAGAACAATGATACCTTTTCCCAAATTAGGCCTTAACGTGCCCACTACTGCGAACACAAAACACTTCCTAACTTGAGACTGATTCCTCCTATGTGTGGTCTAAAATTTCAGGAGAAACTTTCAAAAAAGTCTGAGAACATGTATGCTTTGAGGTCATAAATATCCCTGCGTCACTGTGCATTCACTTCATAATTCACGAAATTCAGGAGAAAGAAAGGGCGTGGTGTCAGGTTTGGGGAGTTTGGAGGTTACGTAACTGTCCCTCCACGACCACATCATTTGTTACTGAATGTGTATTTCACATAATCACCGCCTATGGCCCAATTAGATGGCGCACCATTCTGATGAAACAGGATATCCATACAATGTTCTTGTTGCAGATGGGGTACGAAAAGGTTTGCAACATGCCCAGATATGGTTCTAATAAAGCTGCTTTCTCTGCGGTGGTAAAAGGCCCATAGTATTTATAGCGATTTACAGCGCACCAGATATTAACAAGCATGTTCCAGTTCATATAAGACATGAGGATTTTTATGCATACTTTTGAATGACCGACATGGAAGGTTGGTTCGTCAGAAAACAGTCATTTGTTAAAGAAGTCCTCTACCCATAAGATCACACATAATGAATGCAAATCTTAAGCGTGACCAACCTTACATAGGGCCTTACAATGCTAGCCTCTAGTTCCCGAGGTCGCGGGTTCAAACCCGGCGGAGGCGATGGATTTTTTTCGGGCATAAAAATCCTTAGCATGACTTCCTTCGGAAGGGAAGTAAAGCCTGTGGTCCCGTGTCGTAGATTTACGGCACATGAAAGAACCTCAAGCCTGATAAAGAGGCCTTAGCAAAATTACTAGTCTTTCACGCCCAATACAGAATGAGACGCTAAGGACCACAGCCGTTAAAGAGCGTCTATAAAGAAAACTAAATTTAATTTTTTAATTTTTCACATAAGGCCTGAACATGTTGCATTTTGTAACCGTAGTTTTTTAGGTATTTTCGAACCATTTGTTGGCGTTTTGGGTACAGTATAGCCATTTCTGCTCAAAGCCGACTGAAATATTTCTTCAGACCTGCCGTCATAGCATCGCTGATAGCACCTTCGGTTTACGGCCACCATATTTGACATATTGAACCCAGGTCCTTCAAACTATCGAAACGATAAGATTATCGACTTGAAAATTGGAGATCCCTGAACACCATATTCTCGTTACAACCGCCATTACACTTTCATATTTAACAAAAGACAGGACACACTTCTCTCGCTGTTGTGCAGTAAATGACATTTTGTTATAGGTCTCGCCAGGGATATTGGCATATGACCTTCAGGGCTAGCCCAGTCAGCCAGCCCGCTGATGTTTCAATACCTCCCTAGCAAGTAGCACGTGGTTCCTTCTGTCCAGTTGTGGTCCAGTTCCTTCCACCGTATACAACTCCCGTCTCAACTTGCACCATTCTTCGAGCTGCAGCCACAGGGGTGATGGTGGTATTGGCTAAGTGGAAACTGAGGGCACTAACTCCCCACATGGACACGGTGTGTCACTAGTTGTACTTTTGCGGGAAAGGCGAATTTTCTGATTGGCTGTTTCAAGTTTCGAAGTTCGTAACGAACTACATGCCAGGCACGAAGAAAGGGACCATCTTGGATTTTTATAGCTGGAAGTTTTCGTCCGAAGTTTTTTCACCAGGAACAAAGCCGAGACGGTAATCATACATTTACGCTATTTCTGATTGAATGTATATTTGTTGTAATATTGGTATTTTCTATTAACTTCAGTGATATTCGTAGAATGAGGTAGAAAACTGATAGGTTACTGTGGGTTGCAATATTTTTATATAACGAATTAATTTTCAGATACATTGAGCCGTCCAGACAGAGGGGATACGCCTACGATTTACATTCCTTCCAGTGTTGTGGTTCGAGTCCCGAATGGTGACATAGAATCTGAAGGTATGTTATTAAGTTTCCAGCATGAGAGTGCTGGATGAAAGGTTAAGTTTTTAAGAGCTTCTTAGTGTTGCTGAATTTTATATTGTCCTGATTTATTTTTCAGATATTGTGAGCCATCCAGACAGTGGAATATACGATTAATTTTCTTGTTTGCACTTCATAATTGATGGGTGGAGATCACAGCCAAAAGTAGGTAAGGTAAAATCAACCTTTAATGCAAATTAATTAGCATTTTACTGTGCTAATATTCAAACACATAGATGCAGATCATGCGAGTGATACTCTTGTATAATTAAAAAATGTGGATTATTGGTGGACTGACACACTAACTGTCAAGGATAGCATGCCAATGATACTATAATTCTTTTAAGACAGTGCCCAAATGAAATTTTCTAATACAGAAGGAAGAAAGATATTTGATAGCATTCTAATATATTTCAGTAATTCACCCTCTTTTGAGCATTTTTATCTAACTGCCACTATGTCCTTTTTTGAACTGGGCATGGTGTATGAAAATAGAAATTCTGGTAGCTTTTTTGACAATTAATGTCCTTGTAATCTGTTATTACAGATGCTCAAAAGCATTTGTTTCCAAGAATAACTGAAGTGTTTGTTTTGAGTGAAATTAGCAGCTTCAGTATGTGTTCTGAGGCTTTGAAATTCCAAAGTGGTTTCAATCTTTCGTGTCTGTTTTCTACCATTTAAACTTTGTAGCAATTTTGATGATACAAAATCCTTCCCTTAAAGATACATTGTGCAGTAGTAATTAAGTTGCAGGATATTATAAGAAATGTATAGGCATTTAAATGATCGTGTTGTTTTTGTGCAAAAATCAAAGGTTTTGAAGTAATGGGCATTTAATATTTTTTAAATGTATTGAAGCCTTTTAAGTTAACATATATGATAAACATGAAGTTGATCACGATATATGATGAATCATTTGTAGAATACTTACTGAAAATAGCTTACTGTGAGTAGAGAAAGTCTTAGATGGCAGAGCAGTGGTATGGCAAGTTAAAGATTGCTGGTTTGAATCCCAGGCATGGCATTGAATTTTTCAGTGAAGGTTCCATGAATCTTTTCAATGAATTGAATCTTCTGAATGATCCTTTGATCTGTTATTTATAGTGAACATTTTAACACACTGAGTATTTTAAATGCTTTTCATATACAGCACATTGCATCCAAGTTACTATGGGAGGTTAGGTTTTTTTATATAAGCTTAGGTTTCTGAATTTATGGAAGGTTAGCATTAGGTTTGTTTATATATATATATATATATATATAAGCTTAGTTTTCTGAATTCACAGAAGGTTAGTAATTTTTTTAATGAAAAGTGTTTAAAATTTCACTATAAATAACAGTTCGAAGGATCCTTCAAAGGATCTGATTCATTGAACCTTCAATGAAAAGATCCATGGATCCTTTGCATATACTGAATTTTATTTTGTTCAAGTAACACAAAGTGGTGGTGGTTTTACAATAAAAAGTGTTATTTCCTTCTCATTTAGCACTTTATCAACCAAACTTTTTTGCCACTTTTTAACGGTTTCCCAGTTTTGTGTTAAAACAGCTTATTCACACTATGCACTTCTTCCTTTGTCATGGCAACTCAAACACTAACTGATAAAGTCGAAGATTTGACCTGAGCTGAGCATATGAGTGCTAGCGTATTATGAATGACTGTTTGCTTATCATATTTCCTGTGTTATGCAAAGAGTTTATTTGGTGCTCAGATAGCACCGCTGCGAATTCATTGCTGCATTTCTCATATAGGCAAGAGAATAGCAGTCATCCATACAGTTGTTAATTAACAAAAAGATACTCTTTGATTGTTAATGCAATAGCAGGTAGAATTAAGAAAATCATATTTTGTAATCTCTTAACAGTTACTATATATCCATAACCTTTCACAATGAGTTCTTACGATAATCACAATAAAATGTTTAGTTCTATACCTTTCCTACTCCAATGTTTCATGACACAATACGTTTGAGGAATTATTTACTTTGGCATAAGCGTAGTGCTTAGTTTCAAGACAAGAGGAAGCATATGCTTTGTTTACATCAGAGAGAACTCTGGTTTACAGTGGATAGTGTGTAATATAATCACAAGGTGTTTGTAACCACAAATTTTTCCTTAATGTAAGCAATTTCTCTTTTCAGAAACCTACTTTTAAGGGTAGTTTAAAAATGTGTGTTCTATTTAATTCTAGGATATACACAATGGAAAGTTGGAGTTAAGTTGTGGCTATTTGTGTCCAGTGATGGTGCTTCAAGTCAGAGCACAGAGAGTGACAATGACATTAATAGTGTTAAATGGTGTGGTGAAACTTGCTAATGACATTTATTGCACTGCTAATAGCAATTTAGTGAATGACAAACAATAGCTACACTATTGCATATAATGTGTGCAGAAGTTTCTTTGTAGGAAATGGAATTAAGTTATTCATGTCAAATTGTATTGCGCTATCTAGAGTAGAATAAAATAACAAGTGTCAAACCTGTGTTATTCTTCCAATTTTCCTGTCAAATTCCACATCCTACTGTTGGTTGGAAGTTCAAACAAACCATGGAGGCAGTTTAAGTGCAAAAGATTTTACTATGAAGCATGCAGAAGAAATTATTGCAAGGTGCTGGATCTCATTCACTCTCAAAAAAATTTAAATGTGACCATTATGTATTATGACACAGAAACATTCAGCAACCACTATTAACCCCAATAATATTATATAAAAACAATGTATGTGCCGACTATTGGATAATTTAATAAGTTACACAGGAATAAACAGTTGTGTTTTTCATACTAGCCTAGCTGTGAGTGTTCAACTGATCATAATTGTGTTCTAATATTGTATTGCTACAGATGACAGTGACAAGTTATTTTATGTGAGCTTTAATAGACTCCTTTAAAAAGAAATATGAATAACTCCAAGAGCAATCACGATTATTGAAGCTCACGTAATTAACTTTGTACGTCGTCAGTAGCGATACAATATTGGAACATATGATCAGCTGAGCAGACAGCAAGGCAGGTATGAAAAATACAGCTGTAGTAGCTACGAGTGACGTCATCATCCGAGAGCACGATTTTTCATAGTTTAGTTCCATCCCAGATCACTACTCACGCTGCGATCGCCCTCGTGTTTCCAACGTTTAACACGAAAGTTGCACTTCTAATAGTTTGCTGTTCTGTGGCTGCAGCCCCGCATGTGTCATAATCTGTACGGTAAATGACTCGCATCGTAGCTCTCCATTAAAATTTTCACATGCCAAAATCCGTGGCGCGACCTGTAACTGATCGTTGCTGGGCAAATTCTTTTTTTTTTCTTTCTTATGCGCTAACATTGATGATACAAAACTTCCATGTTTCAGTATCACCTAGGAACTGAAAGAATTCTACAGCACACCTCTTATAAATTTCATAGTACCTTTATATGTCTTTTCAGACGGACACTCCTGTATAAACAACTCCTTCAATGATACGACATAAAGCTGACCATACGTCTTTGTTATTGCAACAATAACATTTCACTTTCCATGATATCCCATATTAACATGAGCTATTAGATCTGGATAGTGCATATTTAACTTTAAATTCCTGTATCCTTTCTTGAACATTGACATACATGCTTTCAAATTTTAGTGCGTATATTTCCCAGTAATAGATATAATCTGCAGACATTACAAAATGTTGTTTTTCTTTCGTTAGTTATACTTTGAGAAATAATCTGAGCTAAAATTCTAATATACTAACCTGGAAAAAATGCTGTAAGGCTTTGCAGTTTTAGGGATTAAGCAACCTAAGCTTTTTGTTTTTTACCTAAGTTAACACATAAGATTGCTGTTTAAATTTTCAGCTATTTGGTTTTTGTAAATTATGGGTCTAAAGAGTTCGGTTATTTGTAACCTGTCTCATTCTCTATAATTTTGTAAATCGCTACTAACACCATTTTGGAAAATGTGATTATACAATATGCATACAAACTAGTTCAGATTTACTCGAGTGGGAAACATCAGGGTACAAAGGGAATATGACTGCCAGCAGATGTTTTTTAACAAATTAAGGCATTTTATGAGATAATTACTTACGCGGTATGCGCGTATGCACGTTCGTTGTGAGGGCATACTGTATGATGTATCTGATGTACAAGATGCTTTAAAAGCCTTCTACGACGAATATATCCAAGCAAGTATATCCTAACCTTTTCTATTCTTATCTCTATCTTAAACTAGACCGTCCTTTTATCATCGACCCTAAACTCTCATCACCTAAACGAACCTGGCTTTCATCTCTATCCTAACCTAGATCTAAGCTTGGCACATTTATCTCGATTCACATTGATTTGGTGGCGTTTTAAAATATTTTATATCTTTTGTGAGATAATTTGGCATGTTTACATGCATGTTTGTTATGTTTTTGGAGTATTCTGGTGCTTTAGAGTAATTTCGAGCATTTTTCTAGTCTTTAGAGCGCATTTACAGGAATTTCGGGCACTGCCATAGCCACTTTAGGGCCACATAAACGAGCATTTCGAGTTCTGAAACAGGTCTTTCCGACATTTTGGTGCATTTCAGCGTCTTTGAAGATATCAAGGCCACTTTTGCAGGCTCTCTAGGCACAGGACAAGGTATTTTAATGCATATTAGAAATGCTTTTGAAAATATCTTAGAGTCCTTTTACGAGCATCTTGTATACCGGAGCAGGTATTTTAGGGTGTTGGTGCAGACATTTTGAAAGTATTTTAGGCATTAGAAAGGGTATTTTATGGCATTTTAAGTCATTTGGAAGCTATTTTAGTAGCTGATGTAGGTTTTTTCGGCTATTGGCATAGGACTTTAGCACATGTTTGAACACTGGCGGGACTTTTTGGGTTACTTTGATAGTCTTTCGGAAACTTTGTGAGCATTTCCGAGCACTTTGAAGGTATTTTAGAAATTGGAGCCGGTATTTTCACGGTATTGTGCAGGTTTTAGAACATTTCGGGACACGTGGAAGGTACTTTATGCCGTTTTAAAGCATTTTTGCAGTTTTCTAGGCATTTAGGGCATTTGAAGGAATTTTATTTCCTGGAAATGGCATTTTCGGGAGGGAACGTACTTTGAGATGTTGAGACTCCTTGAAGGTACTTTATGCCCTGGAACTGCTTTTAAATCTCTGCTATAGGTGGTTGGTGGCACTCCTACAGGTATTAAAACTTCACTTTTACAATCATTTTGCACACACTTTGAAGGCATTTGGAGCCCAGGAATAGGTATTTCGAGCTCCTGTAGAGGTATTTTGAGAATTACTACAGGTTCTTTAGTGCTCTTCTATGAACATTTTGAACACTTTCAGCCATTCTGCTATATTCTTATAGAAATGTTTTACGTTTTATAGTACTCTGGTACTGCTTGGAAGATCATTTGCTGTTTTAGAGGTATAGCTCTACTTTTTACAGTGATTTGCTTGGTGCACAAGAATTAGACAATATTTTCGCAGCTTTTCAACCCTTTGCAGATTTTGGTGTATCTCTCACTCATCTTAGATATTTAATGAGCATTTTGTCAACTATTACAGTACTGTTATATACGTTTAAAGTCCTTTTTTAAATATTTTGTAAACTTCTGTATGTTGCGCTCTTAGTCTATGCGGCGAGGACTGATAAACTGTGTATTGGTTTACAGTCTTTCTGAGTCATATTCAACCAACCTATCCTAATCTAACCTAGACCATCCTCTCACCCTCTATTCCGTTCTACATATTTAGTAATATGTCCCCCTGGGGAGCCCGACGTTCAAAGTCCACCCTGGCGCCAGCTAAAGGTCAAAAGGTCGATGTCGTCACCAAGGTCGACACGGTTGTTTGCAAATCCGGCGCCAACCTTTCGACCTCGTTATCGCGCCGAGTTGCCAAGGTCGAAGATGCCTGACCTTAAACTTTAGCGATTGGTAGCGATAACAAGAAGGTCGTGAGGTTGACGACGTCGATGCGAGGAACCGCGTCGACACCCTCCATATTCACGTCGGTGACCTTTCGATCCTTTTTGTTTGTTTTTCCTGGCACCAGGTCGGAACTCGGATGGTTCAACTGTCCCCAGGGCACCTGGTTTTAATTTTAGGATTCGGTTACATAAGGTGGTACATAAAAGTGACAGTGTTTAACAAAAGTGCAAGTGCATCTACGTGCATAGACCACGAAGGAACATTAAAATGTGCAGTACATTCACGAAAGGGAGCAAATGCGGTTTCGCACGGATCGCAAAGTTTGCTCCACACAGCATTCTGGTCTTGAGGAGGAAAGCGCTGCACGGCGCGAGATAGTAGTGCATGTCTTCGAATTACGGTAGGCGTAAAATGCCTACGCTTATACTTAATTCCTTTTGGGGAAAATAGGACAAATAGATAATTTATATACTTGCGAGTTAGTAAGTAATTCCTCACGGCTGGTAGAGCTATTAAATAATCCTAGTATAGTGGTATAAACATATCTTCTGGCAACTGACGAAATGATGCATGCAATATGGAAATATATAAAAATAAGCCCTAAATTAAATCCGACAGCTAATGCGGTTATAGCTGCATACACTAAAGCTAACGCTCGACTAGAGCTTTATACTTTTATAAATAATTAGGTAAACGAGTACTGTATTTTGATACTGATACTGTTATTGCTACATGGAAACCTGAGCAGTTAATGCCTATTACCAGCCCGTTTCTATATTAAATGACTAACGAGCTAGAAAAGTACGGTGAAGATGCTTATACTGATCAATTTGTATCTACAGGACTTAAAAGCTATGGTTATGGAACAAAATATGGTGAACGTACAAAAGTATGTGTAAAATTAAATGGATTACACTAAATTATGCTAATGTAAATAACGTAAATACACAAATAATGCCTGATATGGTTCTAAAAAATCATACTGTAAACATTAATCTTAATAACACACAAAACACAAGAAAACTTCTAAGTAGCATATTATAGAGAGAACTGGCTCACTTTTGCGCTTATATGGAAAAGGATAGGGAAAACGAGGGTAGATGCGGCGGTTCAAGAAGGAAAATGCGTTTATATGGGGAAGATAGAGACTACGAGGGTCGATGCTAGACTAGACAGGGCTGGAGGTGTGGAGTATGCGTTCATATAGGAAAGATACGAAAAACGTGGACAGATGATAGGCTAGACAGATGCTGAAGGAGGAAGGGATATGCTTTATACGGAAGAGATAGGGAAATACGAGGGGAAATGCTAGACTAACAGGGCTTGAAGGCAGAATATGACTTTATATGGGAGAGATAGCCAACCGAGGAGAGATATTAGGTTAAGAGGGCTTGAATGACAGAGTATGCGTTTATATAAAGAGGCGAAGAAAACGAGGACAGATACTAGGTTGAGAAAGCCTTCAAGGAGGAAAATGCGTTTATATGGAAGAGATAGGAAAAACGAGGTAAGATCCCAGGCAGAGCAGGTGCTGAAGGAGAGTGAACGCCATTTAAATGATTGAGGCAAGGAATACGAGGAGAGATAGTAGCTTAGAGGTCGAGGAGTACGCTATTCGTTTATGTGGGGAAGATATGGAAAACGGAGAGAGATCCGTGGTAGAGCAGGGGCTGAAGGAAGAGCAATACGCTTTATATGAGGGAGGTGAGGAAATACGAGGAGAGGTGCTGGTCTAGACAGAGGTTGAGGACTACAGTATGCGTTTATATGCGAAATATATGAGAAACGGGGAAAGATGCTAGGCTAGACAAATACTGAAAAAGGGGAATGTGGGTTTATAAGGCGAGGTAAGAAACCAAGGAGAGATGCTAGGCTAGACAGATGCTGAAGGAGAGAGGGATACGCGTTATACGGAAGAGATAGGGAAACGTGGAGAGATGCTAAAATAGACGGAGTTAAAGGAGGAAGAGGTTTAGACCGCAAAGACACCACCAATTAAAGTTTACAAATGTTTTGACACCCTTTGGCAGTATTTTCTCGACACTGAGGGTGAAGTCCCCCGGAGTTAAAGTTCTAAAATATCTCCGTCAATCAATCAGGTAACGTTCGTCCATGCATAACATCGTCTAACATTATTGAAAAAGTTTCAAGGATTTATACTGCTAACGTCCCGGCATCGTGCCTCTATAGAACTGGACGTAAGCACTCGATGGAAGTATCTCCACCGCATGTATTTTGATTGATTAATGTAAATAAGTGTATATGTAGGGTAAACCGTGTAGTATCACAAGTGTTCGTGGTACTTCAGAGCAGCGATTCGTGCCAGAGCGATTTAAGGTAATGTCGCATGATTTGGAGGGTATCACAGTTATTTAAGACATCTTAACGGGTAATTGGTATAGCGTCACAGGTATTCACGGTAAAATAGGGAGTAATTAGATTATAAAAATTTCTTATCCAATGCTATAACACTTTATATGCTTTTTCTAAATCTTACAAAATTTTTATATGTTAAACAGTTGGTGTGCGAAACGGAGAGGGATAAACTGTATATCGCTTTACAGTGAAGGTATATAGAAGTATTCTAAACTAACCCCGCACCGAAGACCCTAACGTATCCCTACCTTGACTTCCCATTATCTATTCAATCCTATCACCATGTAACATAACCACGTAACAAGACGTAACGTACCCAACAAACGTAACCGCGTAACAAGACGTGACACAATGTAACATAACCGCATGACAAGACGTCGCACTAAGTAACATAAGCACGTAACCACGTGACAAGGCGTAACACAGCGTAACATAACCATGTAAAAAGACGTAACGTAACCAACAAACGTAACCGCGTAACAAGACGTGACTCAGCGTAACATTACCGCATGACAAGATGTCACACTACATAACATAAGCACGTAACCTGAGGCAGTAGTTTATATCACAACACTGTGAATGCCAGAGTGATTGTAGTGTAAATTAACATTATTGTATGACAATGATTTTAGATGTTTGTTAGCTATAGACAGTGTTAGGAAATAAGTTTACACGGCCTCACTGAAACTGACAATAGGAGTGGGTAACAATGAAGCGATGGGGTGAGTTGTTTATCACTTAGAAGAGACAAACAAATGACGTCAGAGTAGCGTGCCTTTCTTTAGAAATGGAGGGAATATCTTCCCTAGAGCATATGTATTAGTAATTATGATTGGCTTACAAAATAGACGCTAATATTGGCGCGATTTGGTAACCAATAGCAGCTCTATTATAATGTTTAGGCATATCGGGGTGAGGGAGTATAAATTCTTGAGCCAAAAGCAAGTATCGCGCAGTTCAAAAGAATCATTCACGAGGTAAACGTCGCGCAGTTCTAAGAAATCATCCACGAGATACACATCACGCAGTTCTCAGCAATCTCTCGCGAGGTACAGATTAGGCAGTTCTACAGAATCATTCACGAGGTAAACGTCGCGCAGTTCAACAGAATCTCTCGCGAGGTACACATTACGCAGTTGTACAGAATCTCTCGCGTCGAAAGTTAGTTACAAAATGTGAAGTAGGTACGCGACAACTATTACAACAGTAATGATATTCGGAAATATAACAGCTTCAGTCAGGCGTGTATCAAGATTAAAGATTTGAAATTAATTAAGTGAGACGGCAATAAAAGTGTGAAAATAAATTCTTTTATCAGTATTATCTTTTAGTAACAACTCCTTTCCGTTTACATGCCCTGCTTAGAGATATTTGCTTGACTGAGTAATAATAGCTAGCCGGAGGACAAAGTACCCAAAATTCAAAATAGTAAAACAATAACAGGCGCCAAGTAAAAAAATATAACACGACAGATTACCGCGACAAACCACGTGCCAAGACGTAACACAGCGTAACATAGCTACGTAATAAGACGTCACACTACGTAACATAAGCACGTAACCACGTGACAAGACGTCACACTACGTAACATAAGGACGTAACCACGTGACAAGACTTACCAGTGAATGTAATAACGTAACCACATATCATAAGCACGTAACCACGTAACAAGGCGTAACAACACGTAGCAACCATGTAACCACGTAACATATACACATGACAAAACGTAACACCAAGTAACATAAGCACATAACCGCGTGACAAGACGTGACACTGCTACGTAACCAAAGATAACCTCGACTTTCTTTTAGTGAAATTGAAATGTTTCATTCGGGTTTTAAAATTTGAGAGTCTTAATTAAAAGGCTTTACGTCAACATACCCTTATTTTAGTTTGTTGTAGGTGCCTCTCTCCTTTATCTAGACTTGAGACTAGCACAAGGATTGCTCCTAATGGCAGGGTTAACACCTTCCCTTCCATCTTTCATTATTCTTCTTCCTTCATCAGACGTCTGCTAGTTGCATACACAGCACCAGGATAAATTCCATTTTTTTAAAATTGTAGGCTCACGGAGAAAAGCTTCATCTTCGACTTACATTCTCTTATGCGCTATATTAGCAAAATGCATTGATAACATATGCTTTGCGATCAGCTTTTCCAGGGTCTTCTCATTTGTAACCAGTCGTATATCCATACGGCTACGGAGGTTCTCCATAGATTTTCCATACATAGCGTTGTTAAACAGTTTGTAGAGATCCTTCTCAAGGTCATTTGTGGCCTGTTGTCGCACCCTATTGCTAAATTCCACATAAGGTCTAAACCACTGTGACTGGCGGAATTGTAGCACACGATTAATTTTTAGTTAGCCATAGTCCATGAATAAGTGCTTGCTTCAAAGCCAGGTAATATACTACATACTTCTTTCGAGGTCCAAGATGCGGTATCAGTTTCTTATACTTCTGTCCTTAGGCTTCATACACTCAGGCAGTAAAGGCAGGTCGTTGTGTAGATTGAGATGTTCTTTAGGATATTTGATGTCGACGTCTAATATATATCCATGAGGATCAATTTCTTGTAGTCTTTATAAGTCGATTTTTCAAGTGATATCCACTCCAATCCACCATAAGGGACAGGATGGCACAAGGCCCAACCATATTGGTTATTGGCGTCTTCATATGTAGTAAATTGGGTTGGTCTCGACGGATCATACTTCTCCATGTAGGTGTTGTTTGCTTTACCATACCGGTGGGACGCTTGGCATAAATGTCCTTTTATGCCGGATTTATGAGTAATTGGTCATAATCCTGCAAAACTTCCAGTTGAGTTCAGTATACAGCAACCTGGCATTCCATGTAGGACCTGGAGAGGCGAAATAATGTGCTGGTTCGTCTTTGTGTGTTATGAGGGTTTGATCTCTAAATGCCTCAAAGACATCAGCTAGAAGAAGTACATCAGGATTAAGTAGAGGTCGCTGTACTGGCCAAGGTTTCTTACACTAAACACCTCCCATGCATTTCTAGCATCATCATAGTCAGCATCACTTATTTCTTCTTCATTTAATCTATTGTACAAGGAGTCCTTAGGAGGCAGGCAGGTGTCGTTCAAAACATCCCATGAAGTGACGTAATCGTAGGGATATACTCCTTTACGAGTCATCAACTTCATCATGTCTTCTCCGAAGAGTTTCAGTTTTCAGGTTACAATGTTAGATTTTTCACCAACTTATCCAAGCTTGTACTGAGAACCCGACAGCTATCCACAAACCGAAGCTTTATATCTCCTACATACTTGGAGAATGATACATAGCTTCCTTCAGAGCTAGGAATTACATCCAGCCGCTTACTTGTGCATTATAGCTCGTTAACAATAAAGTGCGAGTCATCCACTGAGGTTGTGCATATAGACTGTAATATATTTAGGTGTTTTGCAGGCTAAATTACCTTCATTATGTAGACTTCCACGATATTCACCACTAATGTGATCATGGTCGCGTACTTTAAAGTTCTCTTCAGTAAACGTATTTCCACACAAGTAGCATAATGTAGAGGAGTTGAAATCCATCTGCTGTTGCGCTGTAAGTTTCAGAAGTATGACAGATTTGTATACATTATTAATTTCCTTTGCAAGGAACGACAGGTATTCCATAAACTTCTGAGCAGCATCAACACCGCGATATACATTGGTATGCTTAGGAAGACCAGTTTCAAGATGTTCAAAGTCGGATGACGGTTTAACGTAGACGCATAAACTCATAGGTACATGCTGCTGATAAGGGGTTGTATATGAAGTTTTAGGATTGGGTATACGTGTATGACATCGGGCGAGAATGCCTTCAAAGTCAGCATAGATGACGTAAGGTAGTTTCAACATCCTTTCAAAATGTTTAAACTGTACAATTGATTTCTGCTTTTTAGGCATAACTACCATTGCAACACCATGCTGATTGCAGATGGCGGCATGTTCTTGTAGTTTTTTCATCCCACTTTGTCCTCACTGATCATCAAAGTGTGTAAAACAACGCTTACAGGTATAAACACGTCCATAATGCATAGTTTCCTGACGTCGAATAAGTTTTCCAAAATTCTTTAATTAAAACGAAGTGATGTTTCCCACTACTGTCACTGAATAGTAGGAGGTCACGTTGTTCAGGTTGTTCAGTCTCAGCGACCTTTATCGGATACACTTCATGCTTCTCACCCAGGCCAAAAACGTTGATAGACATCCTGTTAAGCTTCTGAAATTTAGGTATTTGAGTAGGTGGAGTTGGATAAGTAACGCAGTTGAAGTCATATTTATTTTGAAGTTGCTCATATTTGCTCACCCGTAGCGCATTCTTCTCAACGAATTTGGCTAATACGGAATACATAAAGCATAGCTCATCAGTTAAACTCTGGATGTTAATACAAGCTTTTCTTGCTTCAACAGATGGAGGCAGGGGTATGTAGCTACTTCCTCGTAACGGATTGTACTTGTTAATACGAAGGCGAACCCCTTCCACAGCAAGCAGAAATCAGCTCCTGCCCTTAAGTTGTGATTCCTCCATTTCAGTAACCAACTTCTTCATTTTCGTTTCCAGCATAGAGTCTAGATCCGTTTCTAGGAAAGCAGCTTGATTCAGGGTTTTAAATGTTTTTTCGCAGGTTTCTCCGATACTGTTAACAAATCGGGACTCAGCCAGCAGATTAATTTTCACACTCTGGTGAATACCAAGCTCTTTATGTACAGCCTGGATTATCCGCTGTTTCGCCTCTTGCAGGTACATATTCAGGTACTTAGCTGATTCACAACGTATAAAATATGATCTCAAGCGTCCAATGAATGATGTTTTATATTCTTTCATGTCACAGTCATCCATTGTAGATACTAATTCTTGTTTATCAGGTTCTATTTTACGTTTCTTCTCAGGCCTGTTTATTTCACATGCATCTTCGTGTCGCCGAAACTTGTAACTGTCTTTGAAGGCTACATCGAAATATTTACATTTGAAGAGCATCTTACAGCGTCGCTCCTGCCTTCTTTTATCATAACGGCAGAAGAATTTCTTGCCGCATTTACCACAAGAATATCCTGATGCACTAGGAATAATATCCTTATATGAGGACTTATTCATCTTTCTTCTTGGTATAACAACGTATTAACATTTCTTCAAGGAAATGTACGCCTCTTCACCTTGATAACACTTTAGAAAGCCGATTATTTTCTGATAGACGAACAATGTTGTCGCCTCCGAGATAATTAACACAATGAAGTCCAATGCTGGAGATCGCTCTATTTATAGAGGAGACACGAACCTTTTTTAGAGCAGTTATATACTGTATTAATTATTCTTCAAGGAAATGTACAGCTATTTAACTTGATAACATTATTTTCTGAGAGTACATCGATTTCAACACCTCAGAGTTAATTAGCAGCATGAAGTCCATTGCCCGAGATTGCCCTATTTATAGAGGAGGCACGATGCTTTTAGATCAATTATATACTGAATTTTAATGCTAAAACGGCGATTAAGGGTCTAAGTTCTTATATTTAAATTCGTGCTACACCGATGTTCGGGTGTATCCGTAGGTCTTCGAGCATGTTCGGGTGCTTGGTTGAAGTGAACGCGTGTCTCTTTGTATTCGTAGGTCTTTTTACCGATTCAGGTGCTTGATGACGTTTTGAATTTGCCGTCTGCTACAGGAAAATCTATTATTAATGGTAAAGATTGATTATATCCTTGGAATGTGGCGCGTCATTGACTGTTGTTCCAAATTGACGTGGTGGTATTGGGTTGAATCCAGTGACATGAACACAAATTCATCTTCGAATAACATTAAGAGTAATTAAGATAAATACGTAAAATAAACGTTTGTATCATAAGCTTGCTTCTTTGTATTACGTATTTGTCTACTTGTCGTCCTGTCGAATATTATATCTTAGATGAATGCATGATTAAAAGGTAAAGCTAGCGTAAATAATTCGAAAGTTACGCAAAACCCTGGCGTGCCAAGTGAATGCGAGTTCTATAGTTTCACCCTGGACGGTCCTCTCACACGAAGTGAATCTCTTTGGATCTGTGGCCTGGTCGTGGACCGAGTCATCTCCCAGCGTACTCTCGCTGCTACCGTCCCACTCTTTTCCTTTCCCTGCCTGTTACTCCCTTCCACTGGCTTCTTTCCCGCTCTCTAGCGGCCACCAAGAGAAAGTGCGGTCTACCGGTCCGCATCCGGCTTGCTAATGTAAAAGGTGGAAGTCACCATCTTCGGTATTTAACATATAAATACGGCCATTATATGCGTTAAACGCGTGCTTGACGTGATTTTAAAAGAAATTAAAAAATGGATTGCAAGACATTATCTTTATCAAAGGCGACCTTAAAATGAAATATGACAATCTTTAGACTAAATGCAAATAGCAGAGATCAGTGACTTTAAATTGTGTACACACTTTGAACTAAAATACAATAAATTTCCTAATACGATTCTACAAGCTTAAAATCGGTGTAGCTCTGGGAAAAATTACGTTGCTTGTGATTGCGGTCAAATGTAGCGCTTTTCTGTGATAATTGGATATTAAACGTTGTTTTCTGTGATAAATGGGTACTAAGCGTAGTTTTCTCTGATAAATACACATTAAGCGTATAAAAATGTATTGTGTACTGATTATTTAGGTTGAATGAGGGCAAGATGTAAAGAAAGTATTGAAAAAGGATACAAATCAAAAAATAATAGGGTATATACATGAATTTAATTAAATAGGAGGAGAAAAATTTCTACGCTATTTCCAAAGTATTATAATACAAGTTATGTTAACTTTGGTGCGTATAAGGTTGCGATGATGGGTATGGTAAGCATTTAATGGAAATATCTGTCTGAATGTTCCTGTCAGAATGTCTTTTGGTGTGGTAGGAGGAAATGACGCGCTTCATCATGCTGGGGTATTCCCAGACAGTCTGTCTTCAGGTGTGATGTCAACTGACGTGGCTGAGCATCGTCATGAGTGGTATGGAATAAACCTGTTTTTACGGCTTGGTTCAGGCCATAACGTCCGTGGTTCGTATTCGGAGGTCCTGGGTACGATTTCCGTAGGGACGGCCACTTTGGTCTTAGGTTTCTCGCTGTTTTCGCTGGTCGACAGCCGAATACTAGTAGTTTCTCATCAACTCCGATTTTCTTTCCCTTTAATTCTATTTCATTTGCATCTTTCACGTGCGCTTCTACGGTTAAGGGGTTCGATTTCGTCGGTCGTTCACTCACTCTGACCTCGGATTTTTAGTGGTTTTCGTTGGTCTGCAAGCGAATGCCGGAGTGGTGTATGCTACCATGATTCCCTTTCACTTTCATTCTATTTCATTTGCGTCTTTTACGTGTGCTTATAGGATCCCAGGATCGATTCCCGTCGGTCGCTCACTTTGGTTTTAGATTTTTCGCTGTTTTCGCTGTCTGCAGGCGAATGTCGGAGTGGTGTTCGCCAGCACGATTTGCCTTCCCTTTCATTATATTTCATTTACATCTTCCACGTAAGCTTCTAGGGTCCCGGGATCGATTCCCGTCGAACGCCCAATCTGACCTCGGATTCTTCGTGGTTTTCGCTGGTCTGCAAGCAAATGCCGGAGTTATATATGCCACAACGACATTATTTCTCTTTCATTCTATTTCATTTGAGTCTTTCACGTGTGCGTCTAGGGTCCCGGGATCGATTCCCGTCGGTCGCTCATTTTAGCCTCGGGTTATACATGGTTTGCCTTGGTCTGCAGATGAATTCCGGAGTGGTGTGTGCTAGCACGATTTCCTTTCCCTTTCATTCTATTTCATTCACATCTTTGCGCTTCTAGGTTTCGCGGGATATCGTGAATGTTTGCTTAAAGCGAACTTGTCCCTTGCTCGCGTGACGGATCGTTTATCACCATCACGAGTCAAGCACCCGAATCTGTACGAAGACCTACGAATACAAAGAGACACGAGTTAACTTCAACCAAGCACCCGAACATGCTCGAAGACCTACGGATACACCCGAACATCAGTGTAACACGAATTGAAATATAAGAGCTTAGACACTTAATCACCGTTGTTGGCATTAAAATTCAGTATATAATTGATCTAAAAGCTTCGTGCCTCCTCTATAAATAGGGCAATCTCGGGCAATGGACTTCATGCTGCTAATTAACTCTGAGGTTTTGACATCGATGTACTCTCAGAAAATAATGTTATCAAGTTAAAGAGGTGTACATTTCCTTGAAGAATAATTAATACGGTATATAACTGCTCTAAAAAAGGTTCGTGCCTACTCTATAAATAGAGCGATCTCCAGCATTGGACTTTTTTTTTGGACTTCATTGTGTTAATTATCTCGGAGGCGACAACATCGTTCGTCTATCAGAAAATAATCGGCTTTCTAAACTGTTATCAAGGTGAAGAGGCGTACATTTCCTTGAAGAAATGTTAATATGTTGTTATACCAAGAAGAAAGATGAATAAGTCCTCATATAAGGATATTATTCCTAGTGCATCAGGATATTCTTGTGGTAAATGCGGCAAGAAATTCTTCTGCCGTTATGATAAAAGAAGGCAGGAGCTACGCTGTAAGATGCTCTTCAAATGTAAATATTTTAATGTAGCCTTCAAAGACAGTTATAAGTTTCGGCGACACGAAGGTGCATGTGAAATAAATAGCCCTGAGAAGAAACGTAAAATAGAACCTGATAAACAAGAATTAGTATCTACAATGGATGACTGTGACATGAAAGAATATGAAACTTCATTCATTGGACGCTTGAAATCATATTTTATACGTTGTGAATCAGTTAAGTACCTGAATATGTACCTACAAGAGGCGAAACAGCGGATAATCCAGGCTGTACATAAAGAGCTTGGTATTCACCAGAGTGTGAAAATTAATCTGCTGGCTGAGTCCCGATTTGTTAACAGTATCGGAGAAACCTGCGAAAAAACATTTAAAACCCTGAATCAAGCTGCTTTCCTAGAAACGGATCTAGACTCTATGCTGGAAACGAAAATGAAGAAGTTGGTTACTGAAATGGAGGAATCACAACTTAAGGGCAGGAGCTGATTTCTACTTGCTGTGGAAGGGATTCGCCTTCGTATTAACAAGTACAATCCGTTACAAGGAAGTAGCTACATACCCCTGCCTCCATCTGTTGAAGCAAGAAAAGCTTGTATTAACATCCAGAGTTTAACTGATGAGCTATGCCTTATGTATTCCGTATTAGCCAAATTCGTTAAGAAGAATGCGCTACGGGTAAGCAAATATGAGCAACTTCAAAATAAATATGACTTCAGCTGCGTTACTTATCCAAATCCACTTTCTCAAATACCTAAATTTGAGTAGCCTAACAGGATGTCTATCAACGTCTTCGGCCTGGATGAGAAGCATGAAAAGTATCAATAAAGGTCGCTGAGACTGAACTACCTGAACACGGCGATCTCCGATTGTTTAGTGACAGTAGTGGAAAGCATCACTACGTTTATATAAAGAATTTTGAAAAATTTATTCGACGTCAAAAAACTATGCATAATGGACGTGTTTATACCTGTAAGCGTTGTTTTACACACTTTGATGATCAGTGCGGACAAAGTGGGATGAAAAAACTACAAAAACATGCCGCCATCTGCAATCAGCATGGTGTTGCAATGGTAGTTATGCCTAAAAAGTAGAAACCAATTGTACAGTTTAAACATTTTGAAAGGATGTTGAAACTACCTTACGTCATCTACGCAGACTTTGAAAGCATTCTCGCCCCATGTCATACATGTATACCCAATCCTAAAACTTCATATACAATCCCTTATCAGCAGCATGTACCTATGAGTTTCTGCGTCTACGTTAAATCGTCATCCGACATTGAACATATGGAAACTGGTCTTCCTAAGCATCCCTATGTATATCGCGGTGTTGATGCTGCTCAGAAGTTTATGGAATACCTGTCGTTCCTTGCAAAGGAAATTAATAATGTATACAAATCTGTCATACTTCTGAAACTTACAGATCAACAGCAGACGAATTTCAACTCCTCTACAGTATTCTACTTCTGTGGAAAAACCTTTACTGAATAGAACTATAAAGTACGCGACCATGATCACATTAGTGGAGAATATCGTGGAAGTCTGCATAATGAAGGTAATTTAGCCTGCAAAACACCTAAATATATTCCAGTCTTCATGCACACCCTCAGTGTCTGACTCACACTTCATTGTTAAGGTCCTGGGATGCACAAGTGAGCGGCTGGATGTAATTCCTAGCTCTGAAGAAAGCTATATATCATTCTCCAAGTATGTAGGAGATATAAAGCTTCGGTTTGTGCATAGCTTTCGGGTTCTCATACAAGCTTGGCTAAGTTGGTGAAATATCTAATATTGTACCCTGAAACACTCAAACACTTCGGAGAAAACAAGATGAAGTTGATGACTCGTAAAGGAGTATTTCCCTATGATTACGTCACTTCATGGGATGTTTTGAACGAAACCTGCTGGCCTCCTAAGGACTCCTTCTACAATAGATTAAACGAAGAAAAAATTAGTAATGCTGACTACGATCATGCTAGAAATGTATGGGAGCTGTTTAATGTAAGAAACCTTGGCGAGTACAGCGACCTCTACTTAATCCCGGATGTACTTCTTCTACGTGATGACTTTGAGACATTTAGAGATCAAACCATCAAAACACACATCGTCGACCCTGCACATTATTTCGCCTCTTAAGGGCTTATATGGCATTCCATGTTACTGTATACTGGAATTTAACTGGAATTGTTACAGTATTATGACCAATTACTCATTGTGGAATCTGGCATAAAAGGAGATTTATGCCAAGTTTCCCACCAGTATGGCGAAGCAAACTACGTCTACATGGAGAAGTATGATCCGTCGAGGCCAACCCAATTTATTAAGTATGAAGATGCCAATAACCAATAAGGTTGGGCTATATGCCACGCCTTCACTTATGGTAGATTTGAGTGGATGTCATCTGGAAAATCGACTTAGAAAGACTACAAGGAGATGATCCTCATGGATATATGTTAGAAGTCGACATCGAATATCCTACAGAACTTCACGATCTACAACGACCTGCCTTTCCTGCCTGAGTGTATAAAGCCTAAGGACTCGAGTACAAAAAAATCATGCCCTATCTTGGACCTCGAAAGAAGTATGTAGTACATTACATGGCTTTGAAACAAGCACTTAATCATGGACTACGACTAACAAAAATTAATCGTGTGCTACAATTCCGCCAGTCACAGTGGTTAAAACCTTATGTGGTATTTAAAAATAGCCTGCGACAACAGGCTGCAAATGACTTCGAGAAGGATCTCTACAAACTGTTTAACATCGCCATGTTTGGAAAAACTATGGAGAACCTGCGTAATCGTATGGATTTACTACTGGTTACAAATGAGAAGACCCTGCAAAAGCTGATTGCTAAGCCTACGTTTATCGATAGGACGTTGTACGCTGCTAATCTAGCTGCTATAATATGGCCTCACGACAGACCGTAATCAAAGAGCCTATATACATTGGTATGAGTGTGTTGGACATCTCCAAGATATTAATGTTCCACTATCATTATGATGATTTGCTGCCGTATTATGGAGCTGAAAACCTGAAGCTGATGTATATGGACACTGATTCGTTCTTTCATCGTGTGACAACTGAAAATGTGTACCAGGACAAGCTACGCTTCCTCGAACACCTGGATACAGCTGATTACCCTGTCAACCATATATGTCACTCCACTCAGAACAAAAAGGTGTTGGGGGAAATTTAAAGATGAGGCTAATGGTAAAATCATCCAGCGCTTTTGTCGGACTACGACCTAAGATGTACGCCTTAGATATGCATGGCTCAATGATAAAAAAGATTAAAAGCATAAAACGTAGTGCTATTTATCAGTACGTCACATTCGAGAATTATACTGACTGTCTTAAAACCGGAGAAATCAACAGAACGCCCATGAATCTGATCCCTTCACGACAGAATGCTCTTGCCTCAGCGGAAGTGAGTAAAATCAAATTGACTTCGTTTGATGATAAAAGAGTTACTGCTGAGGATGGAATAACGACATATGCGTCTGGACATTATTGTATTACAAACAGCGTATAAGAAAATGTAAGTCGAAGATGAAGATATTCTCTTTGAGTCTACAATTTAAAAAAAAATTAACTTTATGCGTGTGCTATGTATGCAACTAGCAGACGTCTGATGAAGAAAGAAGAATAATAAAAGATGGAAGGGAAGGTGTTAACCCTGCCATTAGGAGCAATCCTAGTGCTAGTCTCAAGTCTAGATAAGGGGTATAGGCACCTACAACGAACTAAAATAAGGGTATGTTGACGTAAAACTTTTCAATTAAGGGTCTTAAATAATAAAACCTGAATAAAACATAGCAATTTCACTAAAAGAATGTCGAGGTTCTCTCTGGTTACGTAGCGGTGTTACGTCTTGTCACGAGGTTACGTGCTTATGTTACGTGGTGTTACGTCTTGTCATCGGTTTATGTTACGTGGTTACTGGTTGCTACGTGTTGTTATGCCTTGTTGCGTGGTTACGTGCTTATGATACGTGGTTACGTTGTTACATTCACTGGTTACGTCTTACCACGTGGTTACGTGCTCCTATAACGTAGTGTAACGTCTTGTTACGTGATTTTTTACGTTGTGTTACGTCTTGTAAAGTGGTTACGTGCTTATGTTACGTAGTGTGATGTCTTGTTACGTGGTTATGTTACGCTGTGTTACGTCTTGTCACGTGGTTACGTGCTTATGTTATGTAGTGTGACGTCTTGTTACGTGGCTATGTTACGCTGTGTTACGTCTTGGCACGTGGTTACTTGCTTATGTTGTGTAGTGTATGTCTTGTCATACGGTAATGTTACGTTGACTCACGTCTTGTTATGCGGTTACGTTTGTTGGTTACGTTTCGTGTTTACTTGGTTATGTTACGCTGTGTTACGTCTTGTCACGTAGCTACGTGCTTATGTTACGTAGTGCGACGTCTTGTCATGCGGTTATGTTACGTTGTGTCACGTTTTGTTACTCGGTTACGTTTGCGTTACGTCTTGTTACGTGGTTATGTTACATGGTAATAGGATTAAATAGATAATGAGAAGTCAAGGTAGGGATAGGTTATGGAGTTCGGTGCGGGGTTAGTTTAGAATACTTCTATATACCTTCACTGTAAAGCGACATACAGTTTATCCCTCTCCGTTTCGCACATTAACTGTTTAACATCTAAAAAGTTTGTAAGATTTAGAAAAAACATATAAAGGGTTCTAGCATTGAATAAGAAATGTTTACAATCTAGCTACTCCCTATATTACCTCGAATACCTGTGACGCTATCTGAATTACCTGTTAAAATGTCTTAAATACCTGTGATTCCCTGAGAAACATGCAAAATTACCTTAAATAGCTCTGCCACGAATCGCTACTGTGAATTACCAAGAACACTTGTTATACTACCCGGTTTACCCTACATATACACTCACTTACATTAGTCAATCAAAATTCATGCGGTGGGGTATAAATTGTTGATTATTTTTCAATAATGTTAGACGATGTTATGCATGGACGAACAATACCTGATTGATTGACACAGATATATTAGAACCTTAGCACCGGGGTACTTCACCCTCAGTGTCGAGAAAAAAACCGCCAAAGGGTGTCAAAACATTTGTAAACTTTAATTGGTATGTCTTTGCGGTCTAAACCTCTTCCTCCTTAGACTCTGTCTATCCTAGCATCTCTCCACGTTTCCCTATCTCTTCCGTATAACGCGTATCCCTCTCTCCTTCAGCATCTGTCTAGCCTAGCATCTATCCTTGGTTTCCTACCTCGCCTATATAAACCCACATTCCCCTTCTTCGGTATCTGTCCAGCCAAACATCTCTCCCCGTTTCCCATATATTTCGTATATAAACGCATACTGTACTCCTCATCCTCTGTCTAGACTAGCACCTCTCCTCGTATTCTCTCATCTCCCTCATATAAAGCGTATTGCTCCTCCTTCGGCCCCTGCTCTACCACGGATCTCCCTCCGTTTTCCATATCGTCCCCACATATACGAATAGCGTACTCCTTGACCTCTAACCTACCATCTCTCGCCGTATTCCCTGCCTCTATCATATAAAAGGTGTTCACCCACAGTAGCTACAATAGAGGCATTCGGGAACCTTTGTTGCGTTTATATGGGAAAGGTTAGGGAAAACGATGATAGATGCGGAGGTTCACGGAGGAAAATGCGCTTATATTGGAGAGATAGGGAATACGAGGGCTGATGCTAGGCTAGACAGGGGCTGAAGTAGGAGAATGCGCTTTAAATGAGCGAGATAAAGTATACGTGGAGAGGTGCTAGGCTAGACAGATGCTGAAGGAGGGGGAATATAGGCTTATACACCAGAGATAGGGAATACGAGGGAAGGTGCTAAGATAGACGAATGTTAAAGGTGGAATGCGTTTATACAGGTAACATAGGGAATACGAGGAAAAAAGCTAGGATAATCAGAGATCTAGTGGAGTATACGTTTATACGGGAGAAGTAGGGAAACGTTGATAGGTGTTAGGGAATGGTTAAAGAAACAGTAAACAAAGGACCGCATTATTCAAGAACTTTAACAACAAAAGGACTCGAATATAGATCACGTGTGAGGTATTCGAGGAAGGGTCTTAGTGGAAAAACCCCGTAGTCAGTAGTAGCAAAATGACAGCTTACGGCCACTTAATATGCAGGAATGTGTATTCATATGCAAATGAACTACCCCCTTCTCCGCCACCCCAGCTCCTTTGTACTTTTAGTTGCAGCTGTGGGTCATTAACCTTGTTGAGTATAATGGAAGCTTGACAGTTAAGCAATTAAAGATCCTTCACCTGTCAAACCGAACAAAGGGGGTCGTAAATTTATGGTTCTGTAACAAAGGCGAGATGTTTTTCCTGCCCATTCCACATCCGGCCAATTCTGCACCTGCAACAGCTCACGCATCCCCACTCACATTGTTTCTCGAATACGTACAGGAAGCCGTCCATGACTGTCAAAATGAACAAAGATCATGCTGGACAAAGGAACAGATTCTATTGTGTCCCTTTCTATTGTCCGGTTCAAGGCTACTTTAGAAAGAGCACCTGGCATTCCCATTCCACTAGCATTTAACAAAAGAACAATGCTTGCCCTTCAACTGTCAAAATGAACAAAGGTCATGATAAATTAGGGTCGTGACAAAAGAGAACTGAAACCCGATAACAAAGAAATAAGTTCTATTTTATTCTCTTTCTTTTGTCCGGGGCAAGGCTTCTTACAAGGATCACATGGTATTCCCATTTCACTAGCGTTTAACAAAAGAACAATGCTTGCCCTTCAACTGTTAAAATGAACAACGAGGATGTAGGCCAAAGGAACAGATTGTATTGTATCCCCTTTCTTTTGTCTTAGGCAAGGCTTTTAGAAGGACCACCTGGCATTCCCATTCCACTGTTGTATAACAAAGCAGGCCCCTTTCCATTGTTAGAACACCTGCGTGCTTGACAAAAGAATCTGAGGGAGGCTTTATGCTCGCCCTGTCTTTGCTTGTTCGCGTGAAAGACAGAGCGGTCTGTTTACCTGCTATACGTAAACATTTCAACGTCAGAGTCAGCCATCATGGTTTTTGCCCTGAGGGGCTGTTCTCTCCGAATGTTTTACGAGGTCCTACGAATATACCAGAGCATAGTTAACAAGCATTCTGTGTGGCTCTTTTAAATCAGGGATATAAAAAATGTATTGAACCTATGCCATTACATACATTAAAACTCTGTGTATACTTGGATATCCATAGACCGGTGCTCGATTCTTACTGCAATCAAAAGTTTAATGTTTTAATTGCTAATGAGAAATTGATGATTTATATTATTATATGATTACCCTGATTAATGAAAGGGTGTTCAGAGGGTCCCAGCTCGAATCT
Source organism: Deroplatys truncata (assembly GCA_030765065.1). NCBI lineage: Eukaryota > Metazoa > Arthropoda > Insecta > Mantodea > Mantidae > Deroplatys > Deroplatys truncata. The sequence goes on along the minus strand of CM060990.1, from coordinate 317,070,996 downwards.
TGCCCAGTGAAAGTCTAATGCTTAATAAATATTAAAGTATGGGAGTATGGGCGGTGTTTAACAAACATAATTTAATTTATATGACATTACAATGTTTAACGAGCTGTATTCTTAGGATCCCAGAAGCCCCTAGTTCGAATCCTACCCATCGAAACGCTATAATAACTATTAAATTATTGAAGCATGGGCGGTCGGAATAAAATTGCATTTAACAAATATAATTATTTATAATAAACCCTGATGCATACTTAGATATTCCGATGCCTAGACACCATTCTTTCTTCATCTCTCTTTTTCTTTCTATCTATCTCTTTCTTTCTTCACACATCCAATCCTTCACATATACACGAGCACTTGTACATACATCAACACACATACACCAGTACACTTACGCACAACACACACATGCACATACACACTCACATACACACACCCACATTTACACACACGTGCAAGCACATACACATACACACATGCACATACACACTCTCATACACAACCACCCACACACACGCACACAGGCATTCACACCTTCATGCGTATACAAATACATACATACACCAGTGCGCTTACACGCACACACACTCACGTACATACATACACCAGTACACACACGCATTCACACACCTCATACGTATACAAATACATACATGCACCAGTGCGCTTACACGCACACACACTCACGTACATACATACACCAGTATACACACTTATTCACACACCTGATTCGTATACAAACAAATACATACATACAACAGCTCGCTTACACTCACACACATGCACGCACACACACGCATACATACACATACACACACACTCACGTACATACATACATACATTCACCGTTACACTTACACACTCACACACTCGCACACACACACAAACACGAGCGCATACGTCTACAAGCTTAGATACATACAGCAGTACACACACATATCATTGGATATTATTGCCTTTACAGAATTAAAAAATCTTCGTCTCATTTCACTGTAACCTAGCAAAATGTAATTCTTTTCAGGCTACCACCGGCACATGACTTTCATCACAACATATTCTTATAGCCTATATGAAAGTACTCTGAGTGAGAGAGAGCGTTAGAAAGGGGAGGTGGAATAGAAGCAAGTACGGATAGAAGTGCTGAGAGCCTCTGCGCATGCGCAGCAAGAGATGATGTCATTGGCTGTAATAATCATGTGACGTGTATACATCCCCTCCCCTCTAAACCCCACCATAACAATGTGCTGATATCGCCTGGAGGGGTTTAGATCACTATATAAACAGATATCCGCACCTGTTGGAAACATTGTGAGCTGATTAACTCTACATTTAAGTTTTAAAGAACGTGAAAAAAACGCGAGATTTATTAATTTAAGAAGAGGTGCAGGCCATCTACATGTACAGCATTCAACAGGAAACAATGCAAGGTGAGGGAGTTTTTAGATAACTATACAAAACTACTGCTGGTTTTACAATGCACTTATTTTTGTTTAAACGATACAGTACATGAACGACGAGCCGTTGCAAGTGAATCATATTTTTTTTTAATCTGAACTTTACACTCACTTGGATTTCTCTACACATTGTTCTTGCATAAACATTCATACGATTTTCTCCGCTCATTAATTGTTTCTCAGCAGGTTCATTTTCCATGAACATTCACACGATTTTCTCTGCACATTCTTTGTTTCTCAACTATACAAAATCTCTGCTGGTTTTACAATGCACTTATTTTTGTTCAAACGATACAGTACATGAACGACGATCTTTTGCAAGAGAATCATATGTCTTTTAATCTGAACTTTACACTCACTTGGATTTCTCTACACATTGTTCTTGCATAAACATTCATACGATTTTCTCCGCTCATGCATTGTTTCTCAGCAGGTTCATTTTCCAACAACATTCACACGATTTTCTCTGTACATTCTTTGTTTCTCAACGCATTCATACAATTTTCGCTACACAGTCTTCTTACATGAACATTCATAGGATTTTCTCAGCTCATTGTTTCTTTCTCATTCACACGATTTTCTCTGCTTGTTCTTTGTTTCTCTACAGGTTCATCTTCCATGAATATTCAAATGATTTTCTGTTTTTATTCTTTGTTTCTCTACACATTCATAGATTTTGGCTACACATTCTTCTATTAATATGCACACATTTTTCTCCATTCATTCTTAGTTTCTCTACACATTCATATGCATACTTACTAAACATTTGGTGATGTAGCACAACACACACTTTAGTTCTAATATAAACAAATGTATAACTTGTCATTCAACTTGAATAATGTAGTGAAAATAATAATTCATGTCAATGACTGTTACAGATTATTTATCAGATAGACTTAACAAGATGGTTGAAGAGCGTAGTTTCCTACCGACTTGCCGAGTTCAAGATCTCGAAATAATTCTTAAATATGAGATAAAGTCCTTAAAGAAAGCTCAAACAAGATACGGTACCAGGATCCTATCTTCGCTGGAGGATTGCCAAGTGTTCTTACCAGAGCGCTATAATTCGTTAACTGATCAAGGGATTGTACAAATACCAGGCAAAGTATACCTTCAGTATGACGGTATGGCGGAGATGGGGAAATTTAGGACATGTAAGTTGTCTTTTATAACTACAGAGAAGGTATGTAGAAATATCAAACTTAAGTATTGAATGTTCTCCTAATTTAACATGGAAAATTCATAAATAAAACAACTGACTCATTGATAATACATATAAAGATACAAAAGATACACGTATTAGAATTCATAAAAAAATCACAATATCACATGTTTTGAATTTAGTTATATCTACGCAATGAAATAACGAGCAATATCCGAATTTTATACAAATCTTTTATGTTTCATTTTAAGTATGCACTAACAAAAACATGTAATTATTTTCAGGCTACCTTCACTTCTCCAAACAATTTTCTAAGACTTTCATTGTGTAATGTTTCAGGCGATGCAGTAAGGGGAAAAAGAAGAGGAACAGCTTTGCAGTCCTGCAAAGGAGGCTGACGCTATTGGAGAATAGAATAAGCAACATCGAGACACCTAAGAAACATGCCGGTAAGAATCGGGTGCCCAGACGTCTACATCTCGAAAAGGCACAGCATTAAGATAGGATTCTTCTACGATCTTCCATTGCTTATAGTGAAAAACACAGACAAATTTGTATACATGACAACTCAAGACTGGGAGATAATTCGAGAGAGTCTTCCTACATTCAATGCATTTCTCCAATCGAGAAAATATCCGCGAGTGGAATATTGTGAAAATATTGTTTTCTCTTATAATATTGTTGCTTATATGCAAGAGACAGAAATTAATTTTTAATACTTATATAAATGATTGTGAAATACTTTTAAATAGCGATGAAATTTGCAGGCTAAAAATACTTGAATCGTTTATAGGTTACCATTTAGTTAACCTGCCTGTTGCAAATGTAATGACATATGCTGGAACGAGGAGTTGGAGGAAGAAAGTGATGGAAATGCAGGATAAATAACAATAAAAAAATGAAAGTATGCTTTTACATAGTGTTTTTATTCATTAAAAATCCTTGCATTCCCAATGAAAAACAAATCCTTACAATGATTAGTTTAAAATAAAAGCTGCATCACATGAGTCAGAGGCTTCTATGTAAATACTTTATCGTGAATTATTAAACAATACAATGTGGTCTGTACAGGGATATTTGCACTAGCTTGAATTTCTATTCTAATGTTAACAGCGGCATTTACAACTTCCTCTGGTTGATGTGAGCAATCAATAACAAATATAGGAGCAAATTTAAGAAAATATTTTCTCTTCAATAAAGGATAATTTTTTTTATAATAAGAGCTTAAGTACATGTTATGCAATGATGCAAATCTAGAGTTTCCAAAGTCCAAATTCATGTCATGATAGGGATAACATTCGCTATTAAGATAAAGTCTCAAAGTAGCTAGTAAGAATGATCAAAAAGGGAACAGTCTTTAGTTGCATTACTCGATCTTAAAGTCAGAGCACCAAAAAATGACAAATCTCGGCTTCTCCATTTTTAGATGTGGTGTCACCATTCCAGGTAAATGCTTGTAACACAACAGGTTGAGTATGCAGTTCCATGGTCCTAAATGGGTGAAACAGAGTCTTATCCAGCTTGACTGTCTTGAGGATCTCAGCATCAGAAAGTCGAATCACAGGCCTTCTCCACTCGATTAGTACAGGTTTAACAGCAGAATTCTCTCCACCCTGAGACGGTAAAATACAGCTTTTTAGAAGCCTTGGGTCGAATCAACACAGACACCGACTGTCTATTGTGCATAGGCTTTGCAGTAGTGGCTATTCCATTAGATTTAGTAATATTGCCATTGATGTATAGATAACTTCAAGTATGGAAAGTATATAAAAGCTCAGCTTGACAAGGGATTCTAAACTCGTTAGCGCCCAGAGCTGACGTATTATATGGTAAAAACACATGTTCCTCTTCTTTAGTGATCTTGTCATCGAATCTGGGTGTCATTGCGAAAGCAATGTCCCAATAACATTGAAGATGTCCGTGGTTATAGGATTCTGAAGCCCAATGCCTGGAGGAACTGTCGATTACGTGTTGTTAACCCGATGGGTGTCGGGGGGTAAAGTATAAAGAGTACGTCGAAGCATTTCATTGTTATATTCTCCACGTCGCTGATTTCTTCTTCTAAAATCTATGGGCATTATGCTTATATTCTTTTTTCTAAAGTCAATGATATTGCTGTTATACTATCCTATACGAAGTCTGATCTCCTCTATGAAGCGGATGTTTATGAACAACAGGTGAAATGGATTTGATGGTCCTTGTGAAATATGATATCCATGCGTAACAGATGGGAAAACGGATAGATCAAGTGTTCTCTTTTACTAACAAGGAAGGAAAATGATGCAATACTGGGCTAGTTTCATATGATGCTAAACCTAAATATATTCACCAGGAAATCAGATTCCGCCAGCTGATTACCTGGAATAACGTTGTCTCTGAAGTCCCCAGAACGTTCCTATAGAACAATCATTGGAAACAATCAACAGTAAAAGGATATTTATTTTCAACCAGCATTGTGTTATTATTGATCTAATAAAGAACACATTCTCACCCACACCTAGGTTATCTCTAATGTATTCATTAATATCAGTAATCTCATAAGCTCCATCAGGTATATCAATGATTTAATTTCATCATTAAGCAAGTAATGAAATTGATTATTACTCGTATCAACATTGGGAATGGAATACAAGGTTTCAAAGTTCAATAGAGCAATCTCATAATGACCTTTTGGTCTACCTGAAGAGGATTCAGGTATGTAGTAAGAACAGTCTCGTTGTCACTGACGTCAATAGTGTAACTCATTGCGATAGAAATTGCAAGCACAAGTGCCCGCAGAAGGCCGAGCTGAAACTGTGAAACCTCTTGGTGTTATACCGTACCTTAGCACCTCTGAGGTACCTTTCTATTTCTTTTGGAGGCTTCAAGTTTCCAAAGCTATCAAAATAAAATGACACGTTGCCATCCTTCTTTATAGCAACCCAATGAGTGCCTTCATTCTCTGAATTATCGAAATTAACAATAATTCTCTCTCTGTAAAGAGGTCTTGAGGGTAGCTGATCGATCATGTATACACATCTAAAATGAGATATCTTTAAACGTCGGGCATACAACTCGAGGTCTATGTTACTCAAGGCTTTTTCCGGGACAAGTATAGCCCTCTGCCTGAGTTTTTTGAATTCCCTTTTTGGCTCTGTCTCCTCTTCGTTTCGATGTTCCTCCCCTTATTCTTCTTCACTCTAAAACCTCTCCCTCTTGTTTCAATTTCTCTATTACGTCTCATCATTTCGGCAAGTTGTTTATCTGCTGCCTTTTTCTTATTTACAGCTGTAGCAATTTCTGATGCACCTCCAGCGACAGTTCCTAGGGCTGCAATAATTGGTAAGAGAGGTAGAAATCCTCCTCGTTTCTTCTTCCTGCATCCAGCACCAACGACCACCTTTCCCTTCATAATTGCTGTTACTAGTCTCGCTGCCAACCTTTCACCTAATGTAACATCAGATGATTGTGCTCTTTTCCACGCTGTTTCAGCCAAGAACTTGTCAGCAATGTTTCTCGATGTAGAATCCTTATGCTGAGCGTAGCCAATGTCGTGAAGTTTACACGCTTCGTCTAAAGGGATGATTCCGGGGTCTCCTCTCTTTAACATTTTTTCTAGCTTTGCTCCAGGCCCGCAGTATCTGTAACCAGGTAAATGCACTTCAAATGGCATCCGGTTAATGACCGATTTAATTAAACCAGAGCCTCGTGCACTCTTAACCTTGTTAGCTCTCATGATATACTAATTGATTTTTATTATTGAATTGTTCTTTTATACTCTGTCATTGTTCACGAACATTAGCATATATTCATTAAGCATTATTTATTTTACACGGTATGATAGAACTGGTGAAGCAAGCTTGTTCGCTACTTATTCAGCTGCTAGACTTTGAAAGCGGCTTTATACGCATTCATTACGGAAAGCTGTTTACTGGAAATGTTAGCTGTTTCATTGTATTTAAACAGATAGTATCACAGGTGTTCTTGATAATTTCAATCACTGATTTTTATCGCTGTTATTTAAGGTAATTTCAGCTGATTCTAGTAGTATCCAAGGTATTCGAGTCCATTTTTTAAAAAAGTAATTCAGTTTCATAATGAGGTTACTGAATTTGCAACTAATGGATTGGCTACTGCTGTTACCACACGACGTTTTGTTTCTATCGCTGCTAACGCCGCGGTCGCGACTGCTGCTGCTATTGTTGTAGCAGATGCTGCTACAGCAGTAGGATCTGTTACAGCTATCGTTGTATAGCCTCTGTATCTGCTACGACAGCTGCTGTATTTGCTTCTGCTACAGCTTTTGTGCTGTCTGTGTCTAATGTTGCTACAGCTACCTGATCTGATGTTATTATTGTCGTAGCTGATGTTGCAGTGATGTATCTACTACTACAGCTCTCGTATTTGATGTTACAGCTGCTGTGATAGCTGTTTTTGCTTTGGTGGGTGAATCTACAGCTGAAATAACATTGCTGTGATACTTGCTGTTCCTAAGACTGCTAAATGTATAGCTGTAGGATTAGCTGCTGCTGTTACAGCTGTTATGTAACCGGCTGTTGTCACTGCTATTATTGTAGCAGATGTTGCTACAGCTGTAGGGTCTGTTACATCTATTGCTGTACATCTGCTGTATATGCTACGGTAGCTGTTGTATTTGCTTCTGCGACGGCTATTGTGCAGGATGCGGCTGATGTTTCTGTAGCTGCAGGATGTATTGCTGCTATCGTTGTAGCTGCTGTTGCTATAGATGCTGTATCTACTACTACTTCTGTCGTATTTGCTGTTACGTTATGGTTGTTGTTGCTGAGGATGGTGATTCTACAGTTGTCGGATATACTGCTGCTACTGCTACACCTGATGTGTAACCGGTTGTTGCTGCTGTAGCTCTTGCTGCAGTGAATGTTGCTGCAGCTGTCGAATATTTTGACGTAACTCATGCTTTAACCAATCACGAACGATTATTACTGAAAATTTATCGAAATTAAAACTTCATTTTAATAGATAATTCATAATATCACAGATTACATTTATATACTTTTATAGACCCTAAAAGCTTTTATGTTAAACAGTTAGCTGTGAGAGGGTAAGGATGTAACAGTGAGAGTGCATGGAAGTAGTATAGCTAGTGCATACACATGGTTATGTAGATATTATAACATTTTTAGACAGCTTTATTGTTTTATATGTTTACATTTTTATCAAGTGTAGCAGCTTTATTATTGCTTCATTAAACAAGGATTGTAAGGGTAGACGCCACTCCCCTTTATCTAGGCTTGAGACTAACACTACTATTTGCTCCTGATGGCAGGGTTACCGCCTCCCCTTCCATCTTCTCCTTTTTCACCATATGTCTGTGTGTATACACAGCACATGAGAAAACTTAAATTTTTTAAGATTGTAGACTCGCGGAGAAAATCTTCATCTTTGGGTTATATTCTCTTATGTACTGCTTGTAATACTGCAATGTCCATACGCATAGGTAGCTAGTCCTTCCTCGGCAATAACTCTTTTATCATCAAAGGGGTTCAATGTAATTTTATTCACTTGCTCTGTGCTAACAGCGTGCCTTGGTGATAGGATTAGATTCATGGGCGTTCTGATGATTTCGCAGGTTTTAAGACAGTCTGTATAGCTGTCAAACGAAATGTACTGCTTAATACCGCTACGTCTTATACCTTTAATCTTTTTTGTCATCGATCCTTGAATATCTAAGGCATACATCTTAGGTCGTAGTCCAACAAAACGTAGAATGATTTTGCTATTAGCCTCATTTTTAAATTTCCCAAGCACCTTCTTGTTTAGAGCTGAATGGCATATATGGTTGACAGGGTAATCAGATGTATCGAGTTGCTCAAGAAAACGTAGCTTGTCCTGGTACACATCTTCAGTTGTTACACGATGAATGAATGAATCAGTGTCCATGTACATAAGCTTTAGGTTTTCAGCTCCGTAATATGGTAACGACACGTCGTAATTATGGTTATACATTAATGTCTTGGAGATGTCTAACACACTCATGCCAACGTTTATGGGCTTGTTAAACACAATCTGACGAGAGGCCATATGTACAGCAGCTAGATTATCGGCATACATCGTCCTATCAATGAACGTAGGCTTGGCGATCAACTTCTCCAGAGCCTTCTCATTTGTTACTAGCCGTATATCCATACGGTTACGCAGGTTCTCCATAATGTTTCCAAACATGGCGTTGTTAAAGAGCTTGTAGAGATCCTTCTAGAAATCATTTGCAGCTTGTTGTCGTTGCCTGTTGTTAAATTCCACATAAGGTTTGAACCACCGAGATTGTCTGAATCGTAGCACACGATGAATCTTTTTAGTCGTAACCCGTGATTAAGAGCTTGTTTCAAAACCATGTAATGCAGTACATACTTCTTTCGAGGTCCAAGATGAGGTTTCAGTTTCTTTGTAGATGCTTCCACTGGTTTCATGCACTCAGACAGGAAAGGTAGATCATTGTGTAGATCGTGAAGTTTTGCAGGATACTTGATGTCAACTTCTAATGTGTACCCATGAGGATCATCTTCTTGTAGTCTTTCTAAGTTGATTTCTTCAGGTGACACCCACTGAAATCCACCAAATGAAGGGCGTGACACATTGCCCACCCATATTGGTTATTAGCGTCCTCATATGTAATGAATTGCTTTGGTCCCGACGGATAAAACTTCTCCATATACGTGTTATTAGCCTCTGCATATCGATGGGAAACTTGGCATAAACCTCCTCTTATACCTGATTCTACCATGAGTAACTGGTCATAATCCTGTAACAATTCCAGATTAATTCCTGTATACAGTAACATGGCATCCAATGTAATTCCTGGAGAGATAAAATATTCGGCCGGATCGACTTTATGTGTTTTGAGGGTTTGCTCTCTGAACGTCTCATAGACGTCAGCTTAAAGAAGTACATCCGAAGTTAAGTACAGATCGCTGTACAGCTCCCATACATTTCTAGCATGATGGTAGTCAGTATCAGTAATTTCTTCTACATTTAAGCTATTGTAGAAGGTATGCTTAGGAGGCAAGCAGGTCTCGTTCAAAACATCCCATGAAGTGACGTAATCATAGGGAAATACACCCTTACGAGTCATCAACTTCAATTTGTCTTCTCCGAAGTGTTTCAGTGTTTCAGGATATGAGGTTAGATTTTTTACCAACTTATCCAAGCTTGTACTGAGAAACCGAAAACCATCTACAAACCGAAGCTTTATATCTCCTACATACTTGGTGAATGAGATATAGCTTTCTTCGGAGCTAGGAATTACATCCACACGTTCACTTGTACACCCCAACTCCTTTACAATGAAATGCGAGTCATATCCGCTAAGGTTATGCATGAAGACTGGCATATATTTAGGTGTTTTGCAGAATAAATTACATTCATTAAGTAGACTTCCACGATATTCACCGCTGATGTGATCATGGTTGCGTCCTTTGTAGTTTTCTCCTGTAAAGTCTTTACCGCACAAGTAGCAACCATAGAAGACTCAAAATTCTTCTGTTGCTGATCCGAAAGTTTCAGAGGCTTGGCTGATTTGTATACATTATTAATTTCCTTTGCAAGGAGCGATAGGTATTCATAAACTTCTGAGCAGCATCAACACCACGGTATAAAAGGGGTTGCTTAGGAAGACCAGTTTCAATATGTTCAACATTGGATGCAGACTTCACGTAAACACAGAAGCTCATTGGTGTGTGCTCTTGATAAGGGGTTGTATAGGAAGTATCAGGATTGGGTATACACGTATGACACCGAGTGAGATTACTCTCAAAATCTGCATAGATGACATAAGGTAGTTTCAGCATCCTCTCAACATTTTTAAACTAAACAATTGATTTCTCCTTGGTAGGCATAACTACCCTTGCAATACCGTATTGATTACAGATGGATGCATGTCTTTTCTAGTTTTTCCAGCCCGCTTCGTCCATATCGATCATCAAAATGTGTGAAACAACGCTTGCATGTATAAACATGTTGATTACATTTAGTTTTCTGTCGTCGAATGAGTTTCTCAAAATTCTTTATATATACATAGTGTTTTTTTCCACTACTGCCATTCAATAGTAGCATGTCACGGTGTTCAGGTAGTTCAATATCAGCAATCTTTATAGGATACACTTCATGCTTCTCGTCCGGACCGAAAACGTTGATAGACATCTTGTTAAAATTCTCAGATTTAGGTATTTGAGAAAGTTTAGTAGGACAGGAAACGCAGCTGAAGTCGTACTTATCTTGAAGGTGTTTGTATTTGCTCACACGATGTGCATTCTTCCCTGTGAATTTAGATAGTACAGAATACATGAAACATTTCTCACCACTAAAGTTTTGTATCTTTATACACGCTTCTTTATCTACGACAGAAGGTGGTAGTGGAATGTAGCTACTTCCTCGAAACGGATTGTACTTGTTGATACGAAGTCGAACCCCTTCCACAGCAAGCAAAGCCCCGTTGCTACCCTTAAGCTGAGACTCCTCCATTTCAGTCACCAATTTCTTGAATTTCGTTTCCAACGTTGACTCCAGATCAGTTTCTAGGAAGACAGCTGATTCCGTGTTTTAAATGTTTTGTCACAACTTTCTCCAATGCCATTAACGATTCGGCACTCAGCCAGCAGATTAATTTTCACACGCTTGTGAATATCAATCACTTTATACACAGACTGGATTATCCGTTGTTTTGCCTCGTTCAGGTACATATTCATGTCCTTAGGCGATTCGCATCGTATAAAATACGATTTCAATCGTCCTTCGAAAGATGTCTCGTATTCTTTCATATCACAGTCCTCCATTGTTGATAATAACTGATGTTTAGTAGGCTCCAATCTTCGCTTCTTCTGTGGACTGCTTATTTCACATACATCCTCGTGCCGCTGATCCTTAAAACCATCTTTGAAGGCTATATTACAATGCTTGCATTTGAAGAGCTTCTTGCACCACATCTGATGCCTTGTCTTGTCATAACCTCGAAGGAATTTCTTCCTGCATTTGATGCAAAAGTGTCCTAATGCACTAGGAATTATATCCTTATATGCAGCGTTATTCATCATTATTCTTGATGTAATAACGTATTAATCACTGTTCAATGAAACGTAGACCGCTTCACCTTGATACCACTTTTGAAAGCTGATTATTCTTGGAGAGAACACGATGTTAACACATCTAGACACATTAGCACAATAACACTAGTGACTGAAGGTATCCTAATTATAGATGTGACATGAACCTTTTTAGAACAATCATACTGAATTTGTAATAATAAAAAACCATGAGTCATCGCGATATCTCTTGTATTGGAGACGAATAGTCATGGTGGGGTGCAGAGGGGAGGGGATGTATACACGTCACGCGATTATTACAACCAATGACATCATATCTTGCTGCGCATGCGCAGAGACTCTCAGCACTTCTATTGCTACTTGCTTCATTTCCCCCTCCCCTCTCTAACGCTCTTTCCCAGAGTACCTTCATATTGTGTTTACGCAAGCTATAAAAATGTGTTGTGGTGAAAGTCATGTGAGGGTGGTAGACTGAAAAAAATTACCTTTTGCTAGGTTACAGTGAAATGAGACGAAGATTTTTTAATTCTGTAAAGGCAAAAATTTCCAATGATATGTGTGTGTGCTGCTGTATGTGTCTAAGCTTGTAGGCGTATGCGCTCGTGTTTATGTGTGTGTGCGAGTGTGCAAGTGTATAAGTGTAACGGTGTATGTATGTACGTGAGTGTGTGTGCGTGTATGTGTATGTATGCGTGTGTGCGTGCATGTGTGTGAGTGTAAGCGCGCTGGTGTATGTATGAATTTGTTTGTATACGTATGAGGTGTGTGAATGCGTGTGTATACTGGTGTATGTATGTACGTGAGTGTGTGTGCGTGTAAGCTCACTGGTGCATGTATGTATTTGTATACGTATGAGGGTGTGAATGCCTGTGTGCGTATGTGTGGGTGTAAGCGCGCTGGTGCATGTATATATTTGTTTGTATACGTATGAGTTGTGTGAATGCGTGTGTGTACTGGTGTATGTATGTACGTGAGTGTGTGTGCGTGTAAGCGCACTGGTGTATGCATGTATTTGTATACGTATGATGGTGTGAATGCCTGTATGTAAGGGTGGTTGTGTTTGTGAGTGTGTATGTGCATGTGTGTGTATATGTGGGTGTGTGTGTGTGCTCGGTGTTGATGTGTGTAAGTGAACAGGTATATGTGTGTGAGTGTGTATGTGCATTTGTGTGTGTTGTGCGTAAGTGTACTGGTTTATGTGTGTTGATGTATGTACAAGTGCTCGTGTATATGTGAAGGATTGGATGTGTACAAGACGAGAAGAAAGAAAGAGATAGATAGAAAGAAAAAGAGAGAAGAAGAAAGAATGGTGTTTAGGCATCGGGATATCTAAGTATGCATCAGGGTTTATTATAAATAATTGTATTTGTTAAATGCAATTTTAATCCGACCGCCCATGCTTCAATAATTTAATAGTTATTATAGCGTTTCGATGGGTAAGATTCGAACTAGGGGCCTCCGTGTTCCTAAGAATACGGCTCGTTATACATTGTAATGTCATATAAATTAAATTATGTTTGTTAAACACGTTTTAATCTGACCGCCCATACTCCCATACTTTAATATTTATTAAGCATTAGAGTTTCGCTGGGTAAGATTCGAGCTAGGACCCTCTGAACACCCTTTCATTAATCAGGGTAATAATATAATAATATCAATCATCAATTTCTCATTTGCAATTAAAACATTAAAGTTTTGATTGCATTAAGAATCGAGCACAGATCTATGGATATCCAAGTATACACAGAGGTTTAGTGAATGTAATAGCATAGGTTAAATACATTTTTATATCCCTGATAGAAAGAGCCAAATAGAATGCTGTTATTACTCGCGCAAAACTTCTGGAATCCTGACCCCGATTGCCATCCGAACTGCCGAGCCTAGGAATGGTTTATGTTTAGCTTTATCAACGAATGCGATGCAATACTTTACTTACGCACAGTGCGTAACACATACAGTCTGCATAGAAAGTGTCTGCATCTGGTTGTAATTTTAAAGGGAGCTGCAGTATCTAAATAGTACCTATTTTATATTTGTTATATTTATAACCATGGCTCCTATGTTTTCAAAGTTAAGTGGTAAGGTGTTACATAGTCAAAGTAGGGAAATAATTGCAAATTTCATTGACTTCATGAAGCAAGAAGCAGAGATGAAGGAAGAAATTATATCCGAGTTCCTTACGAAAGTGAAAGAAAGAGTAGTCAAAGCAACTGGTGTTTCACCGAGTTCCGTTTCCAGAGTTCTCAAAGATAAGAGAATAAACATATGGATGAAAGAGCACCATTTGACACACCTGGGAAGAAACATAAGGTCCCTAAACGTATTACAGAAATAGACCAATTTGAATGCGTCATTCGGCGCACGATTCACAATTCCTATGTGGAAGGAAAAACTGTGCTAACAATAACCAGATTGCTCATCCAGCTGAAAGACAGCAGAAACCTTCAAGGTGGTGCTACAAATCTCAGAAAAATTATTAAAGATTTAGGGTTTAAGTGGAAGAAACCGAAATCAAATAGAGGAGTTCTAACAGAAAAGCAAAATAAATAAAATGAAATAATAATAATAAAATAAAAAAATAAAAATAACAGGTAAATGTTGCCATGATAGCTTAGTCGGTTAGAGCAACGGCACGGAAATCCTAATATCTGTGGTTCAAATCCCAGCTATGGCATTTAATTTTTCAGTCTGATTCTACCTTCCCAAATGACTAATTTTATATGTACTTATATCAACGTGTACTTATATTAGCATCAATCTTCAAGGTGGTGCTACAAATTTCAGAAAAATACTATAATGTATGAAGATGAGTCATACATACACAGCAGTCATACAGCATCTAAAAGTTGGAGTGACGATAGCGAATTAGGTTTGCAGGCACCTGTTTCCAAAGGGCAAATACTTATTATCGTTCATGCTGTTGGAAAGATCAGCTTCGTTCCAAATGCCCTTCTTTTACAAGTCGCAACAAACAACAAGATATTTTCATCAAGAAATGAATACAGAAAATTTCATGAAGTGAATCAACGCCATGTTGATACCTAATATGCCTGCTGGGTCTGTTCTGGTCATCGACAATGCTTCACAATGCGTCAACACTCAAATTCACAAACCACCTACCTCAACTTCCTTGAAAGAAGAAATAAGAGCTTGGTTAATTAAACATAATAAAGCTTTAGATGAAAGCATGAGTAAAACAAAGCTATATAATTTAATTAAAGCCAACAAACAGCTTCAGAAGTCATACATACTTGACCAGATAGTAATACAACATCGCCATAATGTGCTTAGACTGTCATCGTATCGCCCAGATCTAAACCCAATCGAATTAATCTGGGCTGATATCAAAAAATGGGTGGCATGCAGAAATATCACTTTTAAATTAAAATATGTGGAGCAGTTATAACGCCAGCAATTTGCTGAAATTGGAAGGCGAGAATGGGAAAATGTATGGCGACATGCTGAATAAATTAAGAATCATTATTCCGAAAAATACGGAATTGCAGAAAATCAAACAGAAATAATTCTCATGCAGGATAATGGTGCAGAAAGTAGTGACAGCAGTGATGACGGCAATAATGTGAGTGATTCCGCAGAAGAGGAAGGGTTGATAGATGTGGAAGAATTGGAGGCAATGATTGACAGCGTTTTTTATATTAAGCGCTTTTTACAGCGTGGATTTTAATATACTGTATATAACTAAGTTTATCAGCGCAACACAGTGCATAACCGTTGTGGATATTTGACGATGACTGTCCCACGCACTCCTGCAGCATGCAGTCGATCGGTCACCACCTGATGTGGTAAGCAACTCGCATCATAGCTCTCATTAAGATTTTCACGTGTCTAGAACTGTTGTGCCGATTATAACCATGCTCGGGTATATTCGTAGGACCTCGTAAAACATTCGGAGAGAACAGCCCCTCAGGGCAAAAACCATGATGGCTGACTCTGACGTTAAAATGTTTGCGTATAGCAGGTAAACAGACCTCTCTGTCTTTCACGCGAATAAACAAAGACAGGGCGAGCATAAAGCCTCCCTCAGATTCTTTTGTCAAGAACGCAGGTGTTCGAACAATGGAAAGGGACCTGCTTTGTTATACAACAGTATAATGGGAATGCCAGGTGGTCCTTCTAAAAGGCTTGCCTCGGACAAAAGAAAGGGGATACAATAGAATCTGTTCCTTTGTCCTGCATCCTCGTTGTTCATTTTAACAGTTGAAGGGCAAGCATTGTTCTTTTGTTAAACCCTAGTGGAATGGGAATACCATGTGATCCTTGTAAGAAGCCTTGCCCCGGACAAAAGAAAGAGAATACAAGAGAACTCGTTTCTTTGTTAACGGGCTTAAGTTGTCTTTTGTCACGACCCTAATTTATCATGCCCTTTGTTCATTTTGACAGTTGAAGGGCAAGCATTGTTCTTTCATTAAATGCTAGTGGAATGGGAATGCCAGGGGCTCTTTCTAAAGTAGCCTTGAACCGGACAATAGAAAGAGACACAATAGAATCTCTTCCTTTGTCCAGCATGCCCTTTGTTCATTTTGACAGTGATGGACGGCTTCCTGCATGTGTTCGAGAAACAATGTGAGTGGGGATGGGTGAGCTGCTGCAGGTGCAGAAGTGACCGGATGTGGAATGGGTGGGTAAAACATCTCGCCTTTGTTAAAAAACCATAAATTTACGGCCCCCTTTGTTCGTTTTTACAGGTGAAACATACCCTTAATTGCTTAAATTTCAAGCTTCCATTATACTCAACAAGGTTTATGACCCACAGCTGCAACTAAAAGTACAAAGGAGCTGGGGTGGGGTAGAAGGGGGGAGCTCATTTGCATATGAATACGCATTCCTGCATATTAACTGGCCGTAAACTGTCATTTTCCGACTACTGACTTAGGGGGTTTTTCCACTAAGACCCTTCCTCGAATACCTTACACGTGATCTATACTCGAGTCTTTTTGTTGTTAAAGTTCTTGAATAATGCGGTCCTTTGTTTACAGTTTCTTTAACCATTCCCTAACACCTATCAACGTTTCCCTACTTCTCCCGAATAAACGTATACTCCACTAGATCTCTGATTATTCTAGCTTATTTCCTCGTATTCTCTATGTCACCTGTATAAACGCATTCCACCTTTAACATTCGTCTATCTTAGCACCTTCCCTCGTATCCCCTATCTCTCTAGTATAAGCCTATATTTCCCCTCCTCCAGCGTCTGTCTAGCCTAGTATCTCTCCACGTATACTCTATCTCACTTATATAAAGCGCATTCCCCTACTTCAACCCCTGTCTAGCCTAGCATTAGCCCTCGTATTCCCTATCTCTCCCATATAAACGCATTTTCCTCCGTGAACCTCCGCATCTGTCACCGTTTTCCCTATATTTTCCCATATAAACGCAAAAACTGTTCCCGAATGCTTCTATTGTACCTACAACCCCCCTTCAGCACCTGCTCAACTTAGGATCTCACCTCGTTTTCCCTATCTCTTCCATATAAACGCATTTTCCTCCTATAAGGCTCTCTCAACCTGGCATCTGTCCTCGTTTTCCTCGCCTCTTCATATAAACGCATACTCTGTCGTTCAAGCCCTCCTTGCCTAATACCTCTCCTCGTTTTGCTATCTTCCCATATAAAGTCATATGCTACCTTAAAGCCCTGCCTAGCCTCGCATCTCCCCTCGTATTCCCTATCTCTTCCGTATAAAGCATATCTATCCCTCCTTCAGCATCTGTTTAGCCTAGCATCTCTATTTGGATTCTTATCTCACCGATATAAACCTACATTTGCCCTATAAACGTATTTTCCTCCTTGAGGGCTCTCTCTACCTAGCATCTACCCTTGTGTTCCTCGTCTGTTCATATAAACGTATACTTTACTAATCAAACACTCCTAGCCTAATATCGCACCTCGAATTGCTAGCTCTCCCATATAAAACTCACATTCTACTCTTCAAGTCCTCTCTAGTCTAGCACCTCTCCTCGCATTCCCTATCTCTCCCTTATAAGCCTATATCCCCCCTTCAGCATCTGTCCACGTTTTTCCTATATTTCCCATATTAACGCATTCTCCACACCTCCAGCCCTGTCTAGCCTAGCATCGAACCTCGTATTCCCTATTTTTCCCATATAAACGCATTTTCCTTTTTGAACCGTCGCATCTACCCTCGTTTTCCCTATCCGTTCCCATATAAACGCAAAAGTGAGCCAGCTCTCTGTATAATATGCTACTCCTCTATGAAAGTTGGTTACAGAAGCTACAGCAAGAACCCTTCGCATGGTAATTACCAAACGGAGAAGAACTTCTGAATTTGACACTACCGTACGGGTATGAAAGGCTGTGTGTAGAACAAACCGTGTAAATAATCATCATCGTATTGCGAACGTTGCCACAATAAAAAGTCTTAGATTACGACGTGAACAATTTATGTCATACCGAACCGTTGTGAGTTCCAGCTAATGAAAATGTTCTTTCATACAGTACAAAATGTTCAAGATTGGTTAGTCATAGAAAAGGTCAAATAAAACGTTTAGCTAATGCACATTTATCTCAAAGTAATTGTAAACATTTTGGGTTAGATCGTAATAACGAAACAACTAAAAGACCGGCTAACGATAATTTTAAGCATGAAATGAAATTAACAAAATTTTAACCCTTGGATATTGAAGCATTTTTTCTAGCTATAAAACGTAAATCTGAAGAAACAGAGTAAACTAATAGATCCAAACGCTTTAAAAATGATCATAAAATCAAGACTAAAAGATAATTTTAACCAAGAAAGGAAACTAACAGAATTTGAACCTTGAGATATTGAAACTCTTTTTCAATCTATAAAACGTAAATCAAAAGAAATAAATTTAACCAATACACCCAAACGCCTTAAAAATACAACTTTTTTAAACGTTCAAACGCTGAAAAACCTTTTAGTACTATTTATCAATTTTTTAAGGAGACAGCACCTAAACGTTTAGGAATATACAAATCGAATTTAAAAAAGATTTAGGGATTCTGAATTACTTTGCATAATATATTTAAACCTGAAGAATTAACCGCAAATGTAGATGAAAAACATTTACCTGATAAAAACTTTAAACGCATCTTAAAACAAATCTAAAAAATATTAGCAACAGAATCGTCCATAGTTGGAGACATGCACGATACACACCCTACCATAAACATCAACAGGCAGAGAGTCCAGAAAAAACTAGAAATGAAAATGACATTGAAAATAAAATTCGCTTACCTACGCTTATGTTAACTAAAAACAAAATTGACTCCAATAAAAATGTATAGAGAGATATACGGTACAAACCGTATATCAATAAAAGCGAAACGTTATTATTTATAAACCTTTGGAACAAGTCCAATCGGGTGGAATCTTACAAATGGAATATTATAATAATGAAAATGCTACCACTTCATACGATATAAAGGAACAAAACGATCTTAATGATAACAGCATTAGTACTTACGATGATACTAATAATAATGACGATGACGAAGAAGAAAATTTTGCACTTGCAGAAAACGTGAATCCCGATGTTGTAAAATTTAAATTTCCAAGCACAATGCAGATAGCCTGCCCTTATCGTTGCAGTAAGCCAACATTCGTAAACAATTTACTAAAACACGGCAATACCTTATACAATAATCCGAAAAAAAGAGCTTTCTGGTGCCACCCGCGTGAGCACCTATACTGGTCGCAGACAACGTTTCCCCAGTTGGCTACAAAGCGAACGGAAATCTTTGAAGCCTGACCATAAACCCATCAGTGAACGATTAGTAGGGTCTTCCCATCCTCCAAATACAATGCGTGGTCCTTTCTTTAGCTCCACCAAAGCAAAGCGCTGTTGCAATGTCATTTCTGTTGTTACTTCGATTTCAGTACGTTTTAGCAGCAGTGACAGTTAAGTTCATATCTTACTTCTTTAGATAAGTTATATAGTGTTTTACTTAGTGAAATTTTGTATGTTTAGCAGTGTTTAATAGTTATTAGCATTTAATAGTTTAATTAAACGAACCAAGTTGCTGACCCTCCGGCCGCACCAACAAATGACTCTGCCGAGTACCAGTAGTGCCAAGACCACGAAGAAAGGGGGCTACAAAAGCTTTGAATAAGCAAAGCCAGATTTTTGTGTGTAATGTTCATGAACATGTAGAAAAGAACCCTTTACGTGGAAAATGTTTGCTATTGTTTTGAATTTCTCAAAAACAGCTATAACGGTTTTTAGTAAAATACCGCATGTTTAAGATATTTGCATAAAAAATAAAATTTGTATCTTGAATTTTATGTTCTGGGAATAACTTGTAAATTCTTCCTCGTTCTCAACTTTTTGTATAAATGGTACACCGTAAGAGATAGACAAAATCTTACTGTGCGTAAAATACAGTCTCAGTAAAGGACACATTTTAGGTCAAATTATGTTAATCTTATCCGGGAAAATCTTTGTTATTGGTTTGAATTTTGAAATACAAGTTGGAACTCCGTATTTTTATTTTCCTCGTGGTCATGCTAAGAGCATGGAATTTCAAAGTCATCATCTGGTTTTTAAAAATCTGACTATCGCTTTTGCCTATGAATCCTTATATTTACAATGAAATGTGCAAAGAAATTTTATCTCGTTTAAGAAGAAGTAGATAGAAGAATAAGCTTTTGTAAAAGTAATTTGTAGAAGAGTGAATAGAGATAATCATGTGAATATAACACATAAGATTTCTGTTTTATTTTCTTTCTTTTGCCTTCCGTATTTTTACTTATCCTGTATTTTATAATAAAGCTATTCATTTAAGTAAACAGAAGCTGTCATGTTTATTAATCTTACATCTTAAACAATACACAACCTCTTCTTATATTAGCTTTATATTAATAAAAACATTGTTGTGAAGCAAATTTATCATGTTTTCAAAGCTACGTAAAAAAGCACCTATCTTCCAAGAGTAATACAAAGACCTGCGTTCGCTTTACGTTTTTCACCTGCTTCTTCTTTTTTAATTTTACATATTTACTGTTTTTGTTTACATCTTCTGGAACTTGGTTTTTCTAACATTCTGTGGCTGCAGGACAAACAAAATAAAAAATACTTTCACCATAGCTCCACGCACATAATAATTACAGTAAGCAAAACTGCAAATATGCAACCCTTATTTATAAAAATTAACTTTTAGGTTAAATAGCATAACCAAAAATGAGACGTTGTTTTGGGAGTAAGAGTTCTTTTCAAAATAAATTCGTATTTATGCATTTTAATTATTTAGTGATAGTCCAACAATGTATAGTTAATTCGGAACATGTTTCTAAGTTTCTCTCGGATATATTAACATGCATTTCCATTCTTGTAGCGTAGTATATTAGTTCAGGTCATCCTCAGTTATATTTTAAAGCGTTTGTAACATAAATATAGTCATTATGCGATGCATAGTTGTTTACTGCATTTGTGTATAAAGCAAGCAGACAAACTGCATGATTGTATTCTGTAAATATGGAAATCAGCTACAAAGTTTTGCTTTTAAATACTATTTTTAACTGTGGCAACAACGCGTATGTGCACATGGATGTCACTAATATGTTTATGATGGTTGTGGTTAGGGAGGGTAGGGAACAAATGTTTGGCTACTGCACAAAGGCCGCCGCTTGGGGATCCTTAGTCTGCGACGACCATACCAAAGTTTGGCCGCAAATTTCGCAATAGCGCGTTTAACGTGCCTACACATGAGGGAATTCCCGATTTAGGAGATATAAAAAAATGGCGAGTTGCTTATTTCGGAGTATATAATGTACGAAGCAGGTAAGTGTGAGGTATCCAATTTTTTTACTACAGACTTGCATCACACAAATTTTGGAGTGGTGTACACCTTACAAAATATTTTTTCTCAGCGACAAAATTTATAACTGTGTCGTTAAGTTCTAATTATATAATCGTATTAAAAAACAACAGAGATAAATTGTTTCCACTTGAACTCAGAAATTTGAAACTTCTTTTAGAAGCCTTTAGTAAGACACTAATCCACCACACGGATATTTGGTGTTAGACAGTACACAGTATTATACCGATACAGAACAGGTGTTTTAACTAGCGAACGTCTCGCTTGTTTTAGACCAAAGTAAATATATAGTGCTTGTAATATATAAAGATATACATATATAAAACATTTATAGAACAATGGCTACGCATGCCCCTAGATTAACTTCTACAGCCTAAAAAAAGTCTGTTAACTATCTTCTCCCACAATAACTAAACAGTGTGGAACATTGTTTGTGTTAAGTAAAGCAAACTCTAAATTGTGTGCAAAATTATTAAAAGATGCTAATTCTAACTTACTTAAAGCAATAACCGAATGCGTATTAGACGTTCATAAGGTAACTATACCTATATCTAATTAAAGTATAAATCGTTTAAAAAGGTATAAAGCTAGCTAGAGAACATTAGTTAACAGAAAGACCTCGTTAAAGAAAAAGAAGAAAGTAATATTACAAATGGGTGGCTTTTTATCCCATTTTATTATACCTTTTTAAGTGCGTTATGTAGCGCTCTGGTATCAAAGATAATTCTGTCATTATAAAATACGCAGAACAACTCATTTTTGTTACATTCACAACCAAAAAGCGAAAAAAAGGTTCACGGTGTAGCTAAAACGTCATTTAATTTAATAGAAGATTTTAAGAAAATAAAGACTTTAAATATATGATCTGATGACAAATGGAGTTTGCTTAGACATAAACTAAGTAGTTATCATGATATGTCTAAATTACGTAAACCGCATGTTCATGCTACGAAAGAAGAAGAACGGGTACTAAAATTCGAAAAATCTGAACATGAAAAAATCTAAATTTAAGCCGTTAAAACTCATAAAAGGAATCAGTGAAGTAGCAAAGAAAAGATAGAGATACTTTGGACAGCGATAACTCTGAAAAAAGTGCTGGATTGACAACTTATCCTTGTCGTGCTCGAAAACAAGCACCTAGTTACCCTTTACGTTCACATAAATGGCGAAAAGCACTTTAACACGAAAAGAAATATCAGTACTTAACAAATACTATTCTAAATTTGATTATTATGCAGAAGTTGGAACTATGCAAATACTACATGAAGCTACAGCTATTTCCAAAACTAAAATTAGATGTTACCTACAAGGACAAGAAAGTTACACTCTTTACAAACCGTGCGAAAGTGTTGTCCAACAAAATTATATCACTAATGTAGATGATCTTTGGGAAAGCTATTAAACGTTTTAGATGGTATTTATAAATATGACAAACCGTTTGTGTATATTTTAACCGTTAAAGATGTGTTTTCTAAACATGCATGGGTGTTACCTTTGAAGACTTAAAGTGGTGATGAAATTACTAAAGTGTTTGCATCCATATTCGACCAATATAAACGTATTTCTAAAATACTCCAAATCGATAAACGAACTGAATTTATAAATAAAACATTTCAATCCGTTTTAAAATCTAAATGTATAGTTCATTACAGGATTAAAAATAATGTCAAAGTATCTACTACCAAATAGTAGAAGGATTTAATAGAACTTTAAAAACTAAAATGTGGCGATAATTCACTCATAAACATACATATAGATACAAAGACGTGCTACATAGTTTATTACAAACATATAATAGCTCTTATCATACATTGATAAAAATAGCTCATATTCACGTAAATTCTTCAAATATATAAACAGTATACAATAAGCTATACAAAAGCTGACTTACTTCACTTCTTTAACACCTATAAAGTTTAAGGCTGGTGATCATGTTAGAATTTCAAAATCAAAATCAATATTTGATAAAGGCTATGAACAGAATTAGACAGATGAAACATTTATAATGCATCAAGTCATTAAAGGTACACCCGTGGTTTATAAATTACATGATTTATCTGGAGAAGAAATAAACGGCATTTTTTATACCGAAGAGTTACAAAAGGTTTACAAGATTGATAAGGTCTTAAGCACACGAGGTAAAGGCAGTAGTAGACAAGTACTTGTGAAGTGGAAAGACTATCTTAATAAACTTAATTCCTGGGTTAAAACTTCTACAATAATGGCACCACCATGATACGCACAGTACCATTTTGTATTACTTTAACAAGTAACGGTTCTTCAACTACATTTGAAAACAATACTACTTTTGGATTTTGAAACATGTTACCACAACACGTAGCTCTTCAAGGTAAATGGAAAGTGACACAAAAATTCGGTATCCAGGTTCCTTTCTAAACATCGCAAAATGTGGTAATTTTATTAAGGGTCGAATGCTTCATAAACCTGAGCAAGGACTTCCACAAGAAATAGATTTCAGATACGAATTAACTGAAACCACTATAACAGATAATATTATGCTTCTATCGGTACATAATGATAAAATTGAAACAGAAACTAACATCAACAAACCCTCCTTAAACAATAAAGATACGGGTTTTTCATTTTAATACAAAGACAATAGCAAAGAAAAAAGAAATTAAAAAGCGTGATGATGAAAAAGTGTTAAAATCAGATATTAATAATACTTTGCGCACCGAAAACGAGTCTATTCAGCCGTATAATGCAGCTCCTAAACTAAACGATGCAACACACATAGAACATGACGTTAAAGATGAGGCAGATAAATCAAAAGGCAAAAAACTACAACCGTGTTTACCGATAACGTAATACGCGAATTATATCTCTCTCCGGATTTAAGTAGACATCTAGGATATGCATATCAAAATTCGTTGCTTGCAGCATCTCTTTGGAAAAAAAGATACGACAGGCCCCTTTGACACCTAGAATATTAATGAAGGTATAAAATGACGTATTGTACACACTAAAGGTAGCAAAGAATTTTAATTAATGGGAAGATTGTCGTGTTCGTTGTTTTCTCAAGATAAATATATTACCAACAATATAGACATGACAATAAAGCGAACTCCGTCTACTCCCGTATTTCATCTCGCTGCAGTTGG
This sequence comes from Deroplatys truncata, assembly GCA_030765065.1. Classification (NCBI taxonomy): domain Eukaryota; kingdom Metazoa; phylum Arthropoda; class Insecta; order Mantodea; family Mantidae; genus Deroplatys; species Deroplatys truncata. Next base: position 317,046,388 of record CM060990.1, on the reverse strand, counting down.
AGACCTTAAAGGAAAAACTATAATTACGAATGCTACAGTTAACATGACGTGTATATTTCCTTCTGCTTCCATGCATTTAGCTTATCAGAATTTACTGTCTACACTTACGGTAAGATAATATTAGACGATGTAGATGTTCAAACTTTAAACATTCCTAAAGGGACTGTGAGTAAAAAGTTTCACGATATATTGGAAGGTAAAGCACCTTGCAGAATTACAATAGGATCCGTGTCAGATATTTCATATAGCGGTAGTTTTTTTAAAAAATTCCAAACAAATTTTTATGCTTTAATTTTAATTTTTTTTCAACTTTTTGTAAATGAGCAACCGTTTCCGGCACATCCTCTAGCTCCCAATTTTACAAATAACCGATGCATTAAATGCTTTAATACTGTCGCAAAAGCTTTAAATTTAAATCCTGAACATAAAGGATATACTACATCCAGAAAGGACTATTCAGAGGGGTACACGTTTCTCGTATTTGATTTAGCACCGGATAAGAGTGCTAACGAACCTCACGTTTCTAGTTTACATGACGGTATTGTTTCGATAAGGGTATTTTTACAACAGCTTTAGCAGTAGCAGCTTGCATCATTGTTTTATGCGAATATCAAAGAGTACTAGAATTTGACGTAAAAAGATCAATTTATGTGATATGAATACCGAACAACTACGTAAACATTTATGAAACAATATTCATACTAGTCCGTACTTTTTAGGTGATTTTGCATGTGACCAATTACCTAAACGCATTCATAAGCGTTTTCCAATTGTATTAGTAGCAAATACGGATCCTGTCAGTAAATCTGATAAACATTAGGTCCATATTTTTGTTTCCAAATGTGGAAAAGAGGCCATTTTGATAGTTTCGGAATGCCTGTTTTTTCTCACTGCTTTATGCATTATCTAAACTATAATTGTGGTAAGCTCTATTAGCTCTACATGTGGATATTGCGTAACTGATTATGCTGTATATCGGTGTTGTAATTTACCTGTTCAAAAACCTTTACTCTCTAAATTCAGAATAACTGATTTCACTTATAATGACAGTCTTATTTTAAAAGCTTACAAAAATGTATGCTCTCCCAACAAATGTAAAAGCATACAGTTCCGCTGCAAACATGCACATCATTAATATAAAAGGTAAGTGTACTCCTTATTTATGCTTCAGTTTGCGTTTTGCAAACGAATAATCACGGAATTTGTACAGGAACTGGACTTATTTATTTTGACTTTTTTGTAAGCGATCAACTCGAATATATGGTTAAAGAACTTCATATATGTAGTCTAGATCGTGAATTACATACTTAGATCTTTAGACCACTTCATAATCATCGTTTGTTAAGTGATAAAGTTATTTCCACCAATAGCAAAATTAGTACAACAATTCATAATTTAAAATGAAATGACGGTGAGGTTGACTACGACCACCTTTCTTGTATACTCAACCGAAACGTAGATTTTTGTACAGTTATTGTACTAAAGGAGAGCAGAGAACGGACTTTCTTCGTAAAATTGTGAAAAAATCAAATTGAGTTTTTTTATGGACGCTCTTTAACTGCTGTGGTCCTTAGTGCCCCATTGTATATTGAGCGTGAAAGACCGGTAATTTTGCTCAGAGGCCTCTTTATCAAGCTTGAGGTTCTTTTACGTGACGTAAATCTACGAAATGGGACCACCAGCTTTACTTCCCTTCCGAAGGAAGCCATGGTAAGAACTTTTACGCCCGAAAAAATCCATCGCCCTCCGCCGGGTTTGATCCCGCTAGAGGCTAGCATGGTGACCACTACACCACGGAGGATGACTCGTAAAATTGGTGATAGAACCATAGTTGATATACAAGAAATAGGGTTTAGCGACGAATCACTAGTAACGTTTAATACTTCGTCCTTCATGCATGCTTGGCATAGAATAGAAGCTCTCAATTGTGCTAAAAGAAACGTATTAAACCCCTTCAAATGGTATACTCGCAGCAAAAATAAAAGAAATGCATATCTATGCGATTCAAAACCAAAATATTCACGTCTGCCTCACGAGTTAAAGCATGAATCATCTCTAAACTACATTCCTTATGACGTATATATTAATAATTTGTTTTAGAACGCACCTTAAGACTATTTATATCTATGTAACACCGAGAGCGTACGGCAGTGCACATCGTCTTTTCACTGTGTCCACAACAGATATATGGTACGCATAATCCATACACACTTATAGTCCGATTGGCCGAGCGGATCAAGGCGTTATCTTTAAACTCTAATTCTCAGAAAATAGAGCCGGTTAGACAGGTTTGAATCCTGCATCTGACAAAGTCTTTTATTTTCTAGCGTAACTAAACCGTAACTTAACATAAAAAACGTGTTTCCTTTATCGTTAAAGGTTCTAAAAAGAAGCAGTAAATTGGGATTTAAACCTAAATGAGGAATTAAAATTACAAGTAAACACGCGTTTGGTACCCCGAACATTATAGTAAAACATAATCAAAGACGACGACTCCATTAGTGTAAGTTTAATCTAAGAAGGGTGGAAAAATGTAATTATACTTTATCCAGCAGTTACCGATATTATTTAATATTGATTAAAAGAGGTTACCGAAGTAAAAATTCTAATTATAGCTTATGATAAATACTTGCAAAAAGTGGAAGGCAAGGTGGAGGTTATGTCATATTATAAATATACGGAATGTATCTTATGTGCCACTCCTAAGGACTATTGCGAAATACGATTTTACTTATACAATCAAATCGCAGAACACAAAACATGACAATCACAGGTTTATCACTTATGGCGTAACTGTATGTAATCACGAACCCAACATCTAAACATAACGGATTACGGCGACTAAGCAATCAACATAATAATATATTCGCTTGCTGTGTGTCAGAGGGCTTCTGTTTTTTTCTGTTTGTTTTTTTTTTTTTTTTTGATCTTCTTCTGTTACTCAGCAAGAGAACAGAGAAATCTTCATGGCCGGTATTAACAACAGTTTGGCCAGCGAAAACTCGATGGAGTTAAGCGTTACCTATTACAAGCCTTTGTCGCAACAAAGACAACATGGGGAATAAAGACCGTTGAGACAATAGAAGATAGAGAATTTATCTTGCCACAACGATTTGAGGCTTTGGCAGCCGAGCAGATGCGTAAGATTTACTCTAAAAACATTATCTTCTGTACAACGGGAAGAAGCGCTTGGAAACCATAAAACACGTCGCTTATACAGTTCGAACTAGCGGAATAAAAAAAACTTATTGATTTTCCATCAGTTCTAAGGATGTTCTGACCACATTGTTGTGCAAGCATAATCGTTAGCAATGTCAGTGCAAAATGTTACTACGGTCCAGCTCAGTGCATGGGACTCGACATTTCGATAGAAAAAGCTGTATTACAAAAAAAACGTTGTTATAATCTACATGGCAATAGTAACAAACAAACAAAATAAATTTAACAGAAACCCATCAGGCGCAAAAGATCATTCAGTTAGCAGCAGCGCCAGCCTCCACACCATGGACCTTTATTCCGAACCCGTCAACGCTGGACACATTGTCTGGACGCAGCTGGCGTTTAACGTAACCGAAATAGTTAATGCAGACGGTGAATACGTGCGCGAGTGCTTTAAGCTTCTATCGATGAAAGTGATTCCAAATTCTCCTAAAGAAAAAACAGTAATAAAACTTGGAGCAATCGATTCTTGTTCAGTTAACGCCGATGTATTACAGAATCGCGCTTAAAAGTACGTTAATGAATGCGAGTGAAGAGGTGGCGCAAGATTAACCACTACTGCAGGAAGCTCAAATACATCTACCCATGATCAGTGTATCACTCAACGCGGATCGTACAACATTGTCCAGTGCGAAGAAAGTGGGTGCAGCAATTTAGTGGTGGGCGCTCTGTATGTGCCAAAATTACAAAACGACGTAAGAACTTTTTCAACTTGTGCTTAAGTGCGTCACTACCAAAGTAAATAAACAATTACGCTTTACTGTGATTGACGAATACAATAGCAAAGCAATATCACAATAACGGTGACTCCAAAACATAACACACGGACCACCAAAACGATCATGTTCGAGGATGTTCCTGGGTTCATTACGTGTTCCCACCTCTCGCCAGATGAGGGTACGGCGAGAATAACTACTTAAAATGCATCTGCTCTCATCCGAGAAGAGCACGCGACTTCATTCCCCGTTGGTCCAAATTTGATGCTCTTGGGACCATCGCAAACGGTGCCGCCGATGTGCGGACGTCAACGGTACACAACGTACTGGCCCTCGGGCAAAGAGACCACCTGTGCCACTATGTATCGTGAGATTGCGTCCTAGCTGTCCTGTTAAATGCTGTTCCAATTGCACCCGTTGTTTGGCATGGATTCCTTCTTGCCTGTTGCTCAATGTGGTGGTCATCTGCTACTGTAGTTGAGCGTGATCGACCAGCATCTCTCCTTGGGACAGCAGTACCTGTGGTTTGGAAGGTTCCCCATGCACGTGAAACAATGCTCTGAGCAATTCCAAACTCCTGAGCAACACTCGTCACACCTCGCCCTTCTTCCAGTTTCCCGATGATTCTTCCCCGTGTGAAGTCATCCAAATGGTGTCTACGGGAATGAAGAACACTACCGTGCACCGTAACAGCTCGCTAATTGCCACACACACAGTCTGGTGCTGCTTTGTTAACTGCCCCGTGTTGCGGGTCCAGGCCCATTTGGCACTATAGGCTCCGTACACTCACGCCATATGACGTTCAGCTTTCTGTGTACGTGTGAGAGACCTCTGGCAACATGCTCCCGCACCTTCATCTACTTCCACCAAGCAGTTCATTTGTTATGTTACTTTACCAATCTCGTCCTTAGGTTTTGCACAGCACAGTATGTTTAAGAGGTTTTAATATTAATTAATGACGCAGTATTTAGTTGATTTATTTTATTGATAATATACATTTTTCTATAAGGTGTGTATTGCGTATATTGTTTTACTATAATGTTATGGAAAACAATGAAAAGAAGGAATGTTCTCTCATTATTAAGTACATTCTTGATAGGTTATTTGCTATAATTTTCCAAAAACAATGGAATTACTTTACACAGCTGCTTACTTTAGACGTAAACTGAAACACGAGGCTGTTTTAAGATGAAATAAGCAGACAAGATTTCTTGTATGGTGGACCTTCATTACAATTTCCTTTATTTCAGAAAACTGTTTTTATATCGAAACACTATCTCCATGTTCTGCATTTTAAAAGCATTTTAATGTCCATTAATGTTACCCCCTTTTGGTGTCTGATTTATTTTTATCGATGTTGAACGGTATTTCCATAAGACGTGCATTGTATATCGTGATTAAACTACTCCAAACAACTCTGTATAGTAGCGACAGTAAAATAATCAAATTTGAAGTGAGATCAGGAAGTGGTATGTCATCAGTTAATCACCCCCATCATCGAAATTCAAAATAAATGGAGTTGTAAAGAAATTAACACTGATGTCTATAAGCATTGCATAAACGTTTTCGTTTTTCTTTGGCTATCGTGAAGCCTGTTATCATTTAATGTAGCGTATTGAATGGTGTTGAACCATCATTATGATAGGTTCATATATAAAGCTGCTAGCATTCACACCCTGGCACTCCGGTCTCATACATTCCCTTGTATAAATGACGTACTGTGTGTATATCAGCCTATGAGCATTGGTAATGCACTTGGACATTGCGTTTTTAAATGTTAGCTTCGCTGATCTTTCTAGCTGGTTGAGAGGCGCAATGATCCTCCTGAAATAATAATAATAATAATAATAATAATAATAATAATAATAATAATAATAATAATAATAATACAATTTATCACTGCATTAAAGAAGGGAAAAATACATAGAAAAATTCCAACAGTTAGTTTCCTATAAAAGCATTAGTTTAAAAAATCCTTCGTTATAGTAATAGTAATTGTCTAAGAGTTCTTGGATCGAGTCCAGATGGGGCGATTTTAATTCTCTTAAAAACTATTCGTCTTAGTCGTTTCGAATTTTAATTGAAAAGCATTATTTGCTTCGATTCTAGAAGCTTAAAATTTGTCACCTTGGTATAAGTTATTTTACACTGGATTGCAGTGAAATTTATGGTGTCTGCGACAATTAAGTATTAACCATTCCCAGAATCTCATATGGTGTGCTGATTATATGGACAATTAAAATTTACTTAAGTTTTATTTTTGGACGCGCTTTAACTGCTGTGGTTCTTAGCGTCACTGAAAGACTGGTAATTTTCCTCAGAGGCCTTTTATCAAAGTTGAGGTTTTCCTTTCAGAAGGAAGCAATGCCAAGGACTTTTACGCCCGAAAATATCCATCGCTCTCTGCCGAGTTTCAACCCGCAACCTGGAGAACTAGAGGCTAGCATGGTAACCACTACACCACAGAGCACGAAAGATGATTATATGGAGAATGAAGGAAAGACGGAAGGAATGAAAAACAATGAAAATATGATATAATATAGAATGTGAATGAGTTCAACTAATGAAGGGGAGAAAATCGCTTAGGTTATCTTTTAAGCAGCTACTTCTGAAATATTGTGATCATAGGGATGGTGTTAGTAATAATCATCATAAACCTTGTGGCGTGTTCCGCTTTCAAGAAAGCTGATCTAGCCGACCCATTCACAGTCTGCTAACATTCCTTCTACCTACAGGTTTATATTTTTGCAGTATTTGTAGTGTTCGATCTTCATCTATTTTGTTTATATGATCCTGCCATTTTGTTTGTATTAATAAACCCATTGACCATAACGAAGAATGAAATAATACTTGGAAGAATTGCCATAGTTAACTCCTTATAAAAGCATTACTTTAACGAATCCTTATATATATTCACGACATGATTCATTGTCTTATAAACTGTTAAATATCAGACTTGAAATGCTACAGAATGTAGATGCATATCTTCTAAATACACCCTTCTATGTTTATACCCTGTCTGTTTATTATCATACTGACAATATATTTTAATATGCTGTCATTTATTGTCTGAAGACTGGCCTGTAGTTAAGAACTTTTTCTAAGTATTTCGGAGCCGCGTAGCGGCAAGTAAACATATTTTCAGAACTATTCATTCAATATTAAAGAATGGATTGTATTATTTTTTAAGGTTGAGCATATGTTTGATTTTAAGGCTAAGTGCCATGAAAGAGACAGGCAGAGGGAGGGATGTGACAGAAAAAGTGAGAGAGAGTGAATGGTCTTGCTTTTAGAAGTCGAGCACTTGTTCAGTTTTAAGGTAAAAATACTAAGACCACTTCGTAGGAAGTCTATGGTTAAATCCTTTCCTCAGAATTGCGAAACAGTGTCTCTGTAAAATAAAGTTGTTTCCTAGATAAATCCTGGGACCCTGGAATATTTACAGTTGGATAGGCGAGGCAATGCGACGCCTGTTTAGAAAGCTTGGTGTATGGGTATATTTAGGAATAGCCTCTGGAGAGGTATTCATAAACAGCAGACGGCTTTTATAAAACCATCATTACTATGAGAATCAAATACACTTTTTGAAGGAAATTGAAATTGAGTTTTATTTGTGGACACTCTTTAACTGTTGCGGCCCTTGGCGGCCCATTATATATTGGTCGTGAAATACCGGTAATTTTGCTCAGAGAGCTCTTTATCCGGCTTGAGGTTCTTTTACGTGCTGTAAATCTAATACACTAGACCACCAGCTTTACTTCATTGCCGAAAGAAGCCATTTTACGCTCGAAAAAATCCATAGCCTTCCGCTAGGTTTGAACCCGCAACCTCGTGAACTACAGGTTAGCAAGGTAACCACTACATCACAGAGTACAAATTATACCGTGTGTGGAGGAGAGAATTCAGGATGGTAAGCAAATTTAAAAGACATCACCACGCTAGTTATGGATATTTCACATACTCGTTTTCACCGCACCACATTCGACTGTATGAACTTTGTAGAGGGGAGAACCTGTTATCAACCCACCACAACCTGCTGGTCATAGGTGGGTAGAACGCTGTCTGCATTGTCAATACCCAGCTTATTCACTCCAGTGAATATCCTCACATGGGATGGTTATACGTCTTCAAGCTAGTAAAAGCGTTTAAAGACGCTCGAGTCTGATGTACTGGAAAATATTCAACGATTACGATCCTGTTTTATATATACATTCTAATTTAATCTATAATGTGTAATCTTTTACAACACCGGAATACTAAATAGCATCCATTGAATATCCTTGCGTTACTTTTAATTCCTTTGCGTTAAATGGTTTTCAATTGTTGATTACTAATTTTTATATAATCGCATGTTAGCTAAGAAATTCCCAAAAGCTAAACTCATTTATGTGATTGTTAATCGTAATTTCAAACCTTAGGAATAGCTATAAAGCATTTCTACGTGCAAGTTTGTTTGGTTTGCTTATTACAAAAGAATATTTATACACTCTGACCTCCAATATTATTTCACCATTTATTCATTTCTTCTCGTTTGCATTTTGGGCCTGTTTAATGCAGCCACAGACAGGGCGTAGCCATATAAGGGAGGTTTGTTGAACATGTTCTAACCTCTTTGTCGTTGCCAAATACTACAGCCAGCTGCCAAATACATGGTAACATATTCTCGATGGAGGATATTGAAGTCAATTATTAAACACTTAATTTTATTAATTAATTGCACTCGGCGGGGATAGCTATCCTTCTTTCGCGGCTACAGGCTTCTTAAGTCAATGATGTGCGATACTTTAACACGTGTTTGAAGGTTATCATGTTGTCGGGATTCTTTAATATGTAGAGTAATACACCTCTGAAGCAACGGGGGTCAATAGATAAACTCTTAATTATGTTAATGCATCAAACTATTGAAGTGAATGATATGGGATAATTGAACATGTGTCTGAACGTTATCAACTGTCGTCATTCTTTATATGCACGGTAACACCCTGTTGAAAGTACAGAGTCAATTAATAAGCACCTAATTATGCTAATCGATCAAGGGCATGCATTCAATACCCCCGGTAGTCTTCAAAGACTGACGACATGCAATTGCAACAACCATATGCAAGGACCTGTTACGACGCTAAGAAACACAGCAGCTAAAAAGTGTGCATAAATAAAACTGAATTTAAAACTCAAGGATCGGGTACGGGAACTCCTAGTGCTTGAGGTGACATATCGGTTGTCTGCGGCTTCAGCCCTTTGAAGTCAATAATGCGCAATAACAGTGTATCAAATTGATTGACATGTGCTACATCACTTCTCAACCCTTATCATACCCTTGTGCTTGATAGGTGACAAACACCTAGAGAACTCAGCTTAGTTGATGGGAAATGACCCTCAAAGAGCGCGTGATGTAAAAACACGTGTGATATGCATGTAGTCAAATAATCACCACTTAACATGCAAATAGGTCCACCTGCGCTATAATATCCGTTCCACCGGGGTATAGAGGGAGATTTTATGTTATGAGGACATAGTACACTGCGAAATAAAGGCTGAGAAGTTGAAGCAAATAGTGCCTTCTGCCCCATAACTAGCATCATTTTATTAGTGTTTTATTGTGTTTCATTTAATATATATGCTCTTTTTCATTGATATTCTGCATGTAATTAATATTGTATTCAGGTAATACTTCTCTATTGTAAGATGTTCCTGGTAACACCGTAATAACCTTCTTAAAATTGTACATTTTAAGGACAACTCGACTAGTTTTGTTACCTCTGTAGACTGCAAGCATGCGTCAAGGAGCAGGAGGGTAGCTTTTAGTTATGTTACTGCTCCTGAGAAGGGACGCTACCAGGGCTTTGGAAGGAGAGAGGATGTATATAAATCGGGAAATTCCCGTGTAATGTAACGAAGTGTATCACCTGATGTTAGGTATTGATCTATAGCATAAGAGCGTTAATACCTCACGCTTCTAGGTCCGTGGGGCTGAAACCAATGAGATGTTTTAGCATAGTACATAGAGTAGGGGTGTGTCATATAAAGCATCAGATTTTGGATTCGATAACAAGCTTCAGCGTGTAATCTACGTGAAATTCACGACCGCCAGGTTAACGTTTTTCCGTGAAAACGTGTTAAAGTGTATTAAGATAATTACTAGGAGGAGAAGGTGAATTTGAACAGTGGAAGTATTGGGCGTAATATACTGGTTGCTCTTGTAGTAAATAACTGTAATTGCCTATGTCTTATTCCGGAAAGTAGAATACTTCGTAATCGCAGCGAAGAAAGAGTACTTTGTCTTTTAATAAGGATAGTGCGAGCGGAAGTATCCTAAATAAAGAACCGGCACAGATTTGGAAATTAACACGCTCGCTGGATTAATTTGTGAATTTGTTGAGATTATTACGTGTGGAAATAATACGCGGACATTCGCGTTAAATGTAAACATACGCGTATAGTCAGAAGTATCATAATAAGGAGATTCTCGACAAACACTTAGGGAATATTTTGCCGGGAGCTTCCGGCTAGAGACGCGTGCAGTGTACATAGTTGATGTGATGAAAGTCAGTAGCAGTGAGGCCCGTTGTTTTCGTTTCCCACTTTTTCCTCATCCAGAACCCAATCGACTGACGTCTGTTTCCTGCTTGTGGTCATATACCCAAGCAAGTATCCATTCTATCCACTAAGCGAAACCAACATTAGCCCGAACAGTAACTCAAATTTAGCAGCATCAAAATATTAAGGGGGCAACGGGATACCTCAGAGAGACGACGGAGACGCGCGCTGTAGAAGAAAAACCACTCCAAGGGAACCTCGAAACAGAAGCTAGGAAACAGCGCCCAGTGGATCTCTCCCATCCCTCGGCCAGCTATGAGAGCACAATTGGCGCATCCGTAATACAAGCCAGGCCCGACTCATACTTTGGCGACAAGGTCATGGGACCAGAAAACACAACACTGGAGAGCAAGGGGAATACAACGCAGAAATTGTCTCAGAGGAAAGAGGCACGCCGCTGGATCATCGAGACTACTCACGAGGCAGCAGCGCAACTGCACGTCGAGGGAACAACGTCAAAAGTAAGAAGAAAACTGAATATTTATATAGTCTCTAATGCATGAATTATAGGATAGTGAATGAATTATTTAACCAATGTAAATTTCAATTTAATTAAAATGAAAACAATCAACAGAGTGCACGAGAAAACATTGGATACAGTCCTCCATCAGATATTAACCAGGTTTTAGCGGAAATAGTCTGTGAAGTAAATGGAGCTCAGAGCGAAACAAGAAACACAGACTGCGTCAAAGACCGGATACCTGCCAGGAGTCCCTTACGATGCGAAACAGCTCGTCTACATGAAATGAACAATTGGTGTTGTTATTAATACAATTGGTTGAATAAAACAAAAATTTAAGGAACAAATCAATAAGCCAAATGTTAACGTGCAAGTACAAGATAAGAATAGATGCAAATTAAAAGAAAAATCAGTAGAGTAAATGCTAACTTGCAAGAACAATGAATAGTGTAGATGCCATTGTAAAGGAACAAATAAGTGAGGAAAATGCTATTGTACAAAAGAAATCAGCCAGCTAGAAAAGAAACTTGAGGAAACCTTAGAAAATCAGAGGAAGGAAACTTATTATATTCAGAAAAATCGGGCAAACTTACAGGTTCAGATAGAAAAAGTAAATGGGAAGTACAAACAGACTTGTTTATTATACTATTGAATCCTTAAGCAGGAGGGATAAATGCGAGAAAAGTGGCATTAGAATATAAAGTAAACTAAGTGCTGAAAGCAAGGAAAGGATCGATGTTGTAATGAAAAAGCACCATGGATTAGAAATAAATGTATAGAGAGAACTAAAAGGTGTACGTGACGCCCTCGATGAATAATAAATGCTAAGTGATAAGCTACATAATGACCCTTCCTCGTTTCGCCTTAAGGTCGAAGCTCGTGTGGGATTGTCTGAAAGCTCGATAAATGAGACAAGGGGATCCCTCAATAAAATAGAAATTAACCAAGGTCAAGTTCTGCATGCCAATGGTAATGGTAATGTAAATATTAATAGTTCAAATGTGTAAACTCCAAGTGATTTGAACAATTGTTTTGAAAGAGTAAGCGAAGGGAATGGTAATTACCTCCCCTCGCTGACACTCTATTTCAACAGCAGCAACATTCACAATTATACAAATATGCTACCAAACTGTGGGGGATTTAGTGATTCTCTAAATGAGATTGATATACTGAAGTTCAAGGAAAATGACGGGACTACCAGAAATAATACATTTCCGATCTGAAACAATACTTCCAAATCAAACATGTACTTTAAAACTTCAAGATTTTGATTGTAAAACTTGTACTGTCAAGAAAATTGCAAGATTGGGCCCGTTTAACACTTGGAGAAATCCAAAATTTTTAATTTTTCAAGCAAATGCTTTAAATAAATTTTGGAAGAAAAATACCCAAAGTTATGTCGGTCCACCCTCAACAATGGCAGATACAATCAACAATCATCACAAAGCATGCTAGATTATCTACTCGAGCAGGCAAAAACTCGCAGACTGCTACAGCTTCCCGTTGGGGAGTGGAATTTCATTTTTCGGAGCGGATAACGCACCATCCTTACGTAGCCAAACCGCGTACCATCCCGAGACCCAATGAACTTATATCGGCCATTGAACGTCACCATGACGAAGAAATTACGGAGCAGCTTAAAGTAACCCGAGGGAAAATCACAGGGACGCCAAAAGTTTCATAGAAGAGTCCAATTTCAGAGTAGAAACGGGAAAACTGACATGCGGGACAGATACAAACCGGAGTTCCCTAGGTTCGATTCCCGAAAAAGAAATTTGAACCCTTGACATCATAATCATCATATAAACTATTTACCGGTTGGAAGAAAAATTCGGCGCAGAGGCTGAAACAGGATATGTCGGAAAATTAGGAAGTTTAGCAAGACACATTTCACCGCTATATAAATGAATAAGAAAACGTTTCCCAGGGAGAGGAAGAAATTCGCCCTAGAAGCTAAATAATTGGTAATCATCCTCGCAGAAACCAATATAGATATGAGGGAGGAAGACATTGACCCGAGAGGATAGACAGTAGACACCAAAGTCACAATGAGCAAATAAAGCGACCGTCGGGAAGCAAATGCGGAGTTGAAGGGGAGTTTCTGGTTCGACTCTAGCTGGTATAATCGATTTCGAAAACACCAGGCAAAAAGAAACTAAATTAATTAAATTATACACAGTGGAAACGCTGGCGACATTTCGGTACAGCTCAGAATATAAAATAATAGTCACCAGAGATAAATATAGAAATAGCCCATAGTAAATACCAGGAAAATATAAACACCGGTGCGACTATCAGTGTAAGTAGAGATAAGAACTATATTCACGTAGTAAACCGGAAGCTACCTCATTAGATTACCAACTAAAAACGTGGTCCATTCGGTTGCAGCTAACAAGGCCGTGCAGAGAATTAAACCATAAGTATTAACACAGTTCAAAATCGGAGCTGTAGAACTTGAATGCATTTTCCTCAGAGTGCAAAATCATATCTGTGATTTTCTAAAAGAATGGTACATCCTCTACGAACTAAAACCTCGAAAACCATATACCGAGATATTTTTAACACAGCAGAAAACATAATATTGCCTTCTTGTGGACAACATGAAAAATAAATCGTAAGGACAGCGGAGGCGTAGTATTAGTGGACGACTCTTTATTCGTGCAATTAATGGAAAGAGAGCAAGGCCCACAGATTTATATATTTCAGGGTGCAAGAATAGAGAATTATGATATATGTATGTATGTACGTGTGTATTATGTAAATATATATGTATGTATGCCCGCCGTAAGCGGAGGTGTAATTAACAGCTTTGGCAGCTTCCATGAGAGAACAATAGAAACCTGCCTTGTGATAAAGCTGTTTATCACAACTACGGAATGCGGTTACGAAGGCTTGAGAAACAAATAGGCCTATGCTTGCAATGTATAATGCGCTACAAAAACCTAAGCAGTACTTGTACAGACAAAAGATTACCATCTTCACCGATTACGTGAGCTTGTCCTTTATGCCAAAGTGCAAATTAACAAGCATAAAGCTATATCACTACATCCAGGAGATTCTCTTTTGACGCAGAAATCAAGCATATTGCTGGCAAAGAATACATTGTCAGTAATCTACTCTAGAGAGTAAATCATGATCCGACAATTCCGGATTGCAGCAAGCGACAAAGAAAGGAAATTACCGTGATGTACACACACATATGTATGCACAAACAGCTTGCTACCCCCCCAGGGGCTCACCTTATGTGAGTACGGGTGTTGGGGTACCCGGCGGATCCCGAGCCACTCATCGCCATATTCATCCCTTAATCCCCGTCCGGTCGAGGTGGGTTCGTTCTCGTGACCGGGGGACTCAAGGTAGGCTCTCGTGCGTTCTGTGCATTTCATTCCATGTCGCCCCTCGCCATCGTTTCTTTCTTCTCTTCTATTTATGCACATTTCGCCCCACGCCCATTCATTTACACATCTCTTTTACTTCTTCGCCGGCCTACCTTGAGTGCGAAACGCCCACGCACTTTTAGTTTCTTTTAACCTTTTATTTTAATCCTCCGTGGACACAGCCTGACGGATACCCGCGCACAGGGTGCGCAGCTGGGTGAGTGGGTAATGGCGTCATCCTCACCACCCGGGGTCGTCATGTAGGGTTTGTGTTCGTATCCGCTGTTCAACTGCAGTCCCGCGGGGAGCCATTGCATGAGCTGCTGACTTCTGACGGCGATTGGGTCCCTCTGTCTATGTTCTGGGAGGTGTGACCCTGGGGTGAGATAGGTATAGATAGGCCACTCACCTAAGCCGGGGTAATGCCTGGGAAGTCAGAGCCCGGGTCGGAGACGGTTGCAGTGGTGGAGGATTTATTTCACTATGGAGCACCCTTTCTCCTTTACTAACAACAAGCGCCGAGAAGTCTATGTAACAGAAGTAGCACCGCCGACATCTGGTTGTTACTTGGTTATTTCACGTACAGAAGGACAAAGTTTTGAGAAGGTAAACCCTTTCATTATTCAGCAGGGCATTGACGCTATTGCAGGTGCGGTTCAGTCCTGCACATGTCTTCAAATTGGTTCATTGTTGGTTCAAAACAAAAACGAACAGCAAAGTAAGTCCTTGTTGAGCGCAACGCTTCTCCACGGTTATCCCATCCGTGTCGAGAAGCACCGCACCTTGAATTCCTGTCGAGGTGTCGTTACCATCCATAGCCTCGATGGTATGCCGGACGAAGAGCTTGTCGACCATCTTTCTGATCAAAGGGTGACAGCTGTTCATCGAGTGCAAGCTAAACGCGACGGAATTTTGGTACCAACTCGTACCCTGTTTATCACCTTCGACGGCGTCGATCTGCCCAGGAGTCTTTTAGCTGGGTACGAGCGTATTGCTGTGAGGCCCTATATACCTAGAGCTCTGCGTTGTTTCAAATGCCAACGTTTTCGGCATACGCAAGTCTCATGTAAGAGTGCCGTTTCCATCTGTGCCTCTTGTAGCCAGCCGTCACACGAAGGTACCTGTTCCACAGTCCCCGTCTGCGTTAACTGCAAAGGGTCTCATTCTGCGTCATTTGCCGACTGTCTGCGGTACTTGGACAAGAAGGCGATCCAGGAGATCCGGGTAAAGGAGAAACTCTCCTTCGTTGAAGCCCGGAGGCGTTACCATGCGCGCCAACCTTCGCTCCTGCGGTCTGGTACATTTAGTTCTGTTGTTGCCTCGCCAGTACAACGAGTAGATGCCGAAACTCACACCTGGACCATGGCTACATTAACCGCCACTACCATCCGGCCATCCATTTCTGGCATTGTTAGCAAACCATCTAAAGCTGGTCCCAAGTCACTGAAGTCGCAAGCCGCTGAAAAGAAACCAAAGAAGAAGCTTCGTGGAGAAGATTTTCTGAAGCACCCTCCGCGTGCACGCGGTAAGAAAAGTTCACCTTCTCCTCCTCGGAGGTCGCAGTCCCAGGACGCTCCTGGTACAAGCCGCGCTCAGCGGCACCCCTCACCCATCGCCACCTAGAACCGATTCTCGGCGCTTGAATCGGTTTCTGGATCTGAGCGCGTGGGCCCTCCCTTCGAGGAGGCTATGGAGTCTGACCAACACCATACCAAAAGCCCGAGCCACAAGGTTAAGCACAAGGTAATTTTGAGCCGCCCTTCTAAGTAAGAAGTTTATTCCTTTCTTTATGGCTATCCTGACCTGGAATTTATGTGGTGTACGATCGTATAGGGCGGAATTGCAACTTTTATTGCGTTCCCATTCACCTATGGTCGTTTGTTTGCAGGAGACTAAGCTTCGCCCTCACGATCCTTTTGATCTCCGAGGATATACTCCGGTTCGCTACGATCTTGAGCCGGAGGAGGGTACTCCTGCCCATGGAGGTGTCATGATTTTAGTGCGTAGCGACGTTCATTTTCAAACTCTCGCTCTTACGTCCGACTTGCAAGCTGTTGCCGTAACTGTTCAATTACCCAGGTTTTTCTTTTCTGTTTGTCCGTCTATTCACCTCCATTGTCTCCCCTTGCTCCCGCGGACATTCGAGCTCTCCTGTCCGCCCTCCCAACACCATTTCTTCTGTTGGGAGATTTTAATGCCCATCACCCCCTGTGGGGTTCACCAAGGGCTTGTGCGAGGGGAACTCCTCTTTCTAACATTTTTGATCAGTTCAATCTCTCATTTCTCAATACAGGTGAACCTACGTTTCTTTCTGATTCTTCCGGTACATTTTCTCACTTCGACCTTGCCGTTTACTCACTCCAGCTTGCTAGTCGTCTGCAGTGGAACGTCGTCGCTGACACCTACTCCAGCGACCATTGCCCCTGCATCGTTTCTCCGTTGTCTTACCATGTTCAGCATTCTAGAGTACCTACCTGGATATTCAGAAAAGCCGATTGGAGATTGTATTCCAGCCTCGTGCATTTTGCCGACCAGCCCTTCACCGACGTTAACCAAATGGTGCAGCACCTTACGTCTACGTTGGTATCTGCCGCCGAGCGAGCCATTCCCCGTTCGTCCTCTCACCCTCGGCGTATCCCTGTTCAGTGGTGGAACGTGGACTGTCGGGACGACGTTTTTGCTCGTAGAACTGCGCTTAGGGTGTTTCGGCGACACCCTCACTTGATAACTTGGTTACTTTTAAACAATCACGCGCCAGGGCTTGTCGCATTACTCAGGATAGCAAGAAGGCGTTTTGGACTCGTTTTGCCGCGTCTTTTAATCGCTTTACGCCTTCATCTGTTGTTTGGGATAAACTTCGTCGGTTCTCAGGTAAAGTGTCGCATTGTACTGTGTCTGGCCTTCAGGTTTCCAATGCCACCATAGTGGTCCGGCTGCCATTGTTAATACTCTGAGTGGTTTCTTTGCGGCGGTTTCCAGTTCAGACCATTATTCCGCCGGCTTTCGTTCTATTAAGGAGCGGCTGGATTCCGCAACGTATATAATTTTCGGTCTGCAAATAATGAATGGTATAACGAACTTTTCACAATGAGGGAGCTGGAGCACGCTCTTCATTGCTCTAGGCACTACGCTCCTGGGCCGGACGGCATTCATGTCCTTATGTTACAGAACCTTTCAGCCGACAGTAAGCTGTTTCTCTTACAGGTCTATAACCGTATTTGGCAAGACGGCTTTTTTCCTTCCGTTTGGCTCAAAGCCACCATTGTCCCTATACCTAAGAGTGGGAAGGATTGCCAACTACCTTCCAGCTACCGCCCTATCTCCCTCACCAGTTGCATTTGCAATGTGATGGGACGCATGATCAACGGGCGATTTACATGGTGGCTTGAGTCTCAGAAACTTCTAACGAACGCTCAGTGCGGATTTCGTCGCTATCGCTCTAACGTCGACCACCTGGTGTCCCTGTCGACGCATATTATGAATGGATTTCTGAGAAAGTGTCAAACAGTGGCTATATTTTTTGACCTGGAGAAAGCTTATGACACTTGTTGGATGGGCGGCATTTTACGTACACTTCACGCATGGCATATCCGCGGTCGTCTTCCAATATTTCTTCGGGAATTTATGACGGACGGCGTCTTTCGTGTACGTGTGGGCTCGGTTTTATCTAGTCTCTTTATTCAAGAGAACTGAGTACCGTAGGGCTCTGTACTCAGTGTCACACTTTTTGCAATTGCTATCAACCCCATTGTAGATTGTATTCCACCTGGCATTTGATCGTCCCTTTTTGTTGACGATTTTTCTATTTTTTGCAGTTCACGGCTGACCTGTCTACTCGAGCGCCGTCTCCAGAGCTGTATCGACCGTTTATACGCCAGCAGTAACGTCAACGGCTTTAATTTCTCCGCCGAGAAATCCGTCTGCATCAATTTCTGGCGTTGGAACGCTTTCCCTCCGCCCTCTCTCCATCTTGGGTTGGAGGTCCTTCCATTTGCAGACGAGGTGAAATTTTTGGGGTTGATATTTGATCGAAAACTGAACTGTACTTCTCACGTTTCCTTTTTAGAAGAAAGTGTTACCGTTCTCTTAATATTTTACATGTTTTAAGTGGCACATCCTGGGGAGCTGATCGGACCGTGCTTCTACATCTTTATCGCTCTTTGGTCCGATCCAAGCTTGATTACGGGTGCATTGTCTATTCGTCGGCGCGTCCATCTCTATTACGTCGATTGAATGCCATTCACTATCGTGGCATAAGATTCGCTACAGGGGCCTTTCCAACCAGCCCTTTACCTAGCCTATATGCTGAAGCTGCAGAGCCTCCGTTGTCCTTCAGGCGTGAGATGCTCTTGTGCAGCTATGCCTGTCGACTCTCCAGCTTGCCTGACCACCCGTCCTTCGCGACATTTTACGAGGATTCGCTTGATTGGCAATATTTAGTTAGCTCCTCTGCCTTGCTCCCTCCATGGGTTCGATTTTGTCAACTTCTTCGGCATTTGGACGTTACGCCAGCGCCGGCCCTTCCAAGGGGGGAAACCGTTTTCCTCCATGGTTGCGCGCTGAGGCCCACTGAGGCCCACTTGGGTTATCGTCGATGCCGAAGAATGACACCCCTTTTTCAGTCCTTAGATCAGCGTTTTTAGAACTTCAGTCGCAATTTGGGGTCTTTCATTTTATCTTTACTGATGGATCTAAGACTGATGCTGGAGTAGGATTTGCCTGTTTGTGGTGGGAATAGTTTTACCTTTGGTTTACCGGGGCAATGTTCGATTTTTACCGCCGAACTTTTTAGTATTTATCAGTCACTTTTATAAGTCCAGCGGTACGACCTACGGCACTGTTTCATTTGTTCAGACTCCCTGAGTGCTCTTCAAAGTATTCGCGCGCTGTACAATTACCACCCTCTCGTACAGCGCATACATGACCTGGTCCACTCGCTTGGTGCCTCTGGCATCCCCGTCTCCTTCATGTGGATTCCAGGTCATGAGGGCATCTCAGGGAACGAGTCTGCCGACGCCGCTGCAAAATCGGCGATTTTATTACCGAGATTTTTTACCTCTGTTGTTCCCTCGTCAGATTCGTGTGTTATTTTACGTCGCCGCATCCTCTCGCTTTGGCGCGATGAGTGGACGGCCCTCCGGGGGAACAAATTGCGGGAGGTTAAACTTCTCCGGTTAGTCTGGGGTAGCTCTTCTCGTTCTACACGTCGGGAAGAGGTACTTTTAGCCCGTTTACGAATTGGACATTGCATTTTTAGTCATAGATACCTGCTCAGTGGCGACCCCGCTCCACTGTGTCAGCAGTGTGATACGCCCTTAACGGTGCGCTACATTTTAACAGAGTGTCAAGTTTTAGCTCCACTGCGCGTTCGCGTGAGTCTGCCTGTTGGCATAGCCAACGTTTTGGCAGACGACGCTAATGCTGTAGAATGTCTTTTACGTTTTATTAGTGACATTGGTTTTAATCGGCGCATTTTATGCGCTGAGCGTCCTTTAGCTTTGAGATTTGATATTGTCAGTTTTAATGGGGCTCTTCTTCCCGACGGACATAAGGCGCTCATGTCCTTTGCATTCTACAGTTCCTGACACATTGTTTTATTCTTTTAGTGACCATGGTTTTAGAGTTTAGTCTTTTGTCTGTTGCGTTTTTTTAGTGTTTTTGACTAAGTGGGTTTCTGTGTGGTTTTTTAGTTTTTTTGCCTTTTCAATTTTATATTTTATACATTGTAAGGGCGCTAACAACCATAGCAGTTGAGAGCCCTTAAGCCCCATCTCATCATCATCACAGCTTGCTACAAACCTGAAAATTATTGAAGAAGTGCGATAAGGTGGAGGGAAATGCTGCGCTGGCGTTTGTCCCAAGAGAGGTATTCGCAGTGAATATGTTCAAATCGGAAGACATTTTAACATCTGCATCGCCGTCTGTGCGCTTATGGGAAGTTTACATATCCAAGTTTGGGGAGGGAACGACGAATAGTTACAACTCCAGATGTAGAGGTGGAGATTCTGGATTCTGTGCACAGGACTCCTATCAGTACACTAAGGTTAGCACTGCAAGTGAATGTTCTTCATTGGACTGTCTGGAGACTATGTCCTCATCATTTGCAACGTGTACAGCTCCTGTCACCAGCAGATTACCCTGCTCGATTGATGTTCTGCAGGTGGTTCTTGCAGCAGTGTGCTACACATCCGAACTTTCGTATCTTAGTATTATTTACAGATGAAGCAGAGTTCACACGTGATGAGTAGCATAGATAGGGGGAACATCGGCCACTTTTACGTTTATATGTGAGAGATAGAGAAGACCAGATGGATTCTAGTTTGGGAGACCTTCAAGGAGGAAAATGCGTTTATATGGAGAAATAGGGAACACGAGTGGAGGTCCTAAGTAGAGCAGGGCCTCAAGGTGAGGGAATGCGCTTTATATGTGAGAGGTAGCAAACACGAGGAAAAATGATAGTCAAGACAAAAGTTGAGGTGTACAGTATGCGTTTATATTGGGAAACATAGAGAATACGTGGAGGGATGGTAGGCTAGACAGAGGCTGAAGGAGGGTAATGCGCTTTATACGAGAGAGGTAAGGATTACGAAGAGAACTGCTGGACTAGGCAGGTGTTAAAGGTAGAAGGCGTTTTATATGGGTTAGATGGGAAACCAAGGAGAAATGCTAGGCTAGACAGGTGACGAAGGAGGGGAATACACTTTATATGGGGGAGATAGGGAATACTAGGGGAGGTGCTAGGCTAGACAGGGCTGAGGAGTGGATTACGCGTTTATATGGGAAAGATAGGGAAAATATGGAGAGATTCTGGTCCAGACAGATGCTGAAGGAGGAGGGATACGCTTTATATGCAAGAGGTAGGGAATACGAGGGGTGGTGCTCGTCTAGACATTTTTTAAGGGTAGAATGTGTTTTATATGGGAGAAATAGGAAGCCAAGAGCAGATGCTAGGATAGACAGGGGCTGAAGGAGTGGAATACGCTTTTTATTTGAGAGGTAGGGAATACGAAGGGAGGTGCTAGGCTAGACAGGGCTTAAAAAGTAGAATATGGATTTTATATGAGAGATATAGGAAAACAAGGAGAAATACCAGGCTATACAGTGTTGAAGGACGGAATATGGATTTATACGTGAGAGATAGGGAAAACGTAGAAAGATACTAGGCTAGACAGTATTGAAGGGTGGAATATGTGTTTTATATGTGAGAGATAGCAAACCGAGGGGAGGTGTTAAGGTAGGAGGGCTTGAATGGTAGAGTATATGTTTATATCGGAATGAAGGAGAAAACGGAGAGGGATTCTGTGCCAGGAGAGGACTGAAGGAGGGGGAAATGCATTTGTATGAGAGAGATAGGGAAAACAATGATAGGGGTTATGGAGGCTAGTGCTGCAGCATGTACAATGTCCAGTCTTCTCCAGGATAGCGCCATCCAGCATTCAACAGACGAGCAGAGCCCGTGGGGGTTGAGTGCAGCATAGGTATGTGTGATTTCACAGGTAATTCAGGTAGTATCGTACGTATTTAAGGTAATTCTCACAGGATTTAGGGTAATTCAGGTAGTATAACAGGATACGACAAATTTCGGGTGTGGGTATAGCATAGTGCCGTATGATTTCACAGGTAATTCAGATAGTATGGTAGGTATTTGGGATAATTAAAGTATCGTAGGTGTTTAGAGTAATTCAGCTAGTATCACAGGAGGATAGATTCCAGAGGCTAGGCGCATTATAATTGTGTATGATTTCATAGCTAATTCAGGTAGTATCGTAGGTATTTAGACTAATTCAGCTAGTATCACAAGAGGGTAGATTCCAGGAGTGGGGTGTAGCATAGTTTCTATTTCACAGTTAGTTCAGGTAATATTTTAGGTATTTAGGATAATTCGGATAGTATCATAGACAGATTTCAGGATTTGGTTATATCATAGCTCCTATGATTTCACAGGTTATTCAGGTAGTATGGATGTTATTTAGGATAATCAGGGTAGTATCACAGATGTTCGTGATAATTTCAATCAGCAATTTGTATCACGGTTATTTAAGGTAATTTCA
Organism: Deroplatys truncata; assembly: GCA_030765065.1. Taxonomy (NCBI): domain Eukaryota; kingdom Metazoa; phylum Arthropoda; class Insecta; order Mantodea; family Mantidae; genus Deroplatys; species Deroplatys truncata. The sequence goes on along the minus strand of CM060990.1, from coordinate 317,023,968 downwards.
GGTCATTCAAGTAGTATAAAAGGTATTTGAAACATTTTAACAGGTAATTCATATAGTATCGTTGATATTTGGGGTAAACCGGCTAGTATTACATGTGTTCAAGTTAATTTCGAGCAGCGATTCGTATCAGAGCTATCTAAGTCAATTTCGCGTGATTCGAGTAGTATAACAGGTAGTTAAGTTATTTTCACAGGTAATTCAGATAGTATAACATGTATTAATGGTAATATAAAGAGTAATTCAACTCCTTATAAACATTTCTTGTCCAATGTTACAACACTTCTATATACTTTTTTCTAAATCTTATAAAAGTTGTATATCTTAAGCAGTTAGTGTGTGAGACGGAGAGGGTTAAACAGTATATAGGGTTACAGTGAGGGTATATAGAAGTAGTATAAACTAGCTCATCCGCATGGTTGAGGAGATATTATAATGCTTTAGTCAGCTTTATTGTTGTATATGGTTACAGTTTTCTCTAAATGTAGCAGCTTTATCAGATAATCATTGATTCATAAGTGTTTAAAGGATAGACGTTTCTCCCCTTTATTTAGGCTTGAGATTAGCACTAGGATTTGCTCCTGATGGCATGGTTAACGCCTCCCCTTACATCGCATTCTTCTTCGTTCTTCACCAGGTGTCTGCTAGGTGTATATACAGCACACAGATAAAGTTCCATTTTTAAGATTGTAGACTCGCGGAGAAAATTCTTCATCTTGAGATCCAGGTTACATTCTTTTAAGCACTGTGTGTAATACGATAATGTCTATATGCATATGTAGTTATTCCATCCTCGGCAATAACTCTTTTATCATCAAAAGAAGTCAATGCAATTTTATTTACTCGCACTGTGCTAAGAGCATGCTCTCGTGACAGGATCAGATTCCTGGGCGTTCTTATTATTTCTAGAGTTCTAGGACAGTCTGTATAGCTATCAACTGTAATGTACTGTTTAAGAGCACTACTTCATGTCTTTAATCTTTTTTGTTATTGAACCTTGAATATCTAGTGCGTACATCTTAGGCCGTATTCCGACAAAGCGTTAGATGGTTGGATTATTAGCCTCATCTTTAAACTTTTCCAGCCCTTTTTTTGACTGGAGTGACATATGATTAACAGGGTAATCAGCTGTATCCGAATGCTTAATAAAACGTAGCTTGTCGTGGTGCACATCCTCAGTTGTCACCCGATGAGAGAATGATTCAGTGTCCTTATACATAAGCTTCAGGTTTTCAGCTCCATAATACGGTAACAACACGTCGTAATGATAGTGGTACATTAATGCCTTGGATATGTCCAACACACTCATTTCACAGCACAGCACCTAGATTAGCAGCATATATTGTCCTATCGATAAACGTAGGCTTGGTGATCAACTTTTTCAGTGTCTTCTAATTTGTAACCAGTCGTATATCCATACGATTACGCAGCTTTTCCATAGTTTTTCCAAACATGGCGTTGTTAAAGAGCTTGTAGAGGTCCTTCTCGAAATCATTTGCAGGTTGTTGTCGTAGCCAGGTGTTAAATTCCACATAATGTTTTAACCACTGTGACTTCTCGGATTGTAGCACAAGCGGGATTTTACTCAAACTGGTCCATGTAGGCGGTTTCCAATAATCCCTGCCCAAATATTGATGCTGAACCGCAGCTGATGAAACTCTTCAACCATTCCTTGAGGATTTTCTGTAGCCCACACATGACGATTATGCAAGTTAATGATACCATCTCTGCTAAAGGATACTTCATCGATGAAGAGGACTGAAGACAGAAATTCCATAATGGTGATGGCCTGTTGCACAAACCAGCCACAGAACCTTTCCCGTGGAGGAAAATTCGCTGGTGATAATCCCCGCATACGTTGGAGGTGATTGGTATAATAGCGGTTGTAATGTAGGTTACAGATAAACCTGCTTTGGCTTACACCATGTTGGCGGACCAATTTCCTGGAGCTTGTACCAGGGTTGTTCTCAGTATAATGGAGAAAATGTTCCGCCACATCTGGTGTACGCCCAGTCCCGGCCACCCTGAACGTTCGTCTGTCTCAAAGGACCCATACTCGCAAAAACGCCGGAAAATAGCTCCCAATGTTGTTGGATGTAGGTGGTGCTATCTTGCATGTTACGTGACTCGATACATCCCTGCTGCCTCTCGAATGTTTGCACCTGCTCGGCCATACACGAACACTATCTCGGCTTGCTCCTGGAATGAATACCGGGCCAATGTGCTTCTCCGATGCTTAAGTCACTATATTTGCAACACACAAAATGCACACTGCAAGTTATGAGACAATGTCGTCTGTGCTGTCTACCTGAAAACTATGCATTTCCGGACATAAGGTGATATGAAGCTCTGTGTTCCATTTCCAGTCAGGAATCACCCCCGGAAGATTGCCGGACTTAAAAGTCACCCATTATTTTGACTAATTGTTTAGTTTTATTTAATTTGTGCATTATTTAAGTATTGTATATAAGTACAGTATTTCTTATTTCACTTAATTATCTTTTATAATAATTCCATCCTAATATTTCGATTATATATTTTGCACTCTATAAACTCTGCGTTTATCTTCACCATGCTATTCCTCATTTTACTTCATTTCATTTAAATTCTTTAAATGACTTAGTTTTATTTATTCAGCTCTTTATTCATAAATTTAGTTACTTATTTTATTCACATTATAGATTATAATTTATACTTCTCTACAACCATAGTTTTCTTTATTTTCCTTATTTATCATCTTAAATGATTTCACCATAATACCACACTTATCACTTTTCGCCACGGTTACACCTACCTTTCAATTACTTCATCTATTTACTACTTATAACTCCTCAATACAAAAGCTTCCTTATATCTCTTTTCCGTTATTAAACTTAATATTATAATTCACTACTCTGCATTAATTACCTACTATCACACAATTTCACATTTATTGATTTTATAACCTCTTGGTTTAAAAACGTAACTCACTATACTTCAGTATTTCACTCAACCTCCTTTCGTCTTTCCTATTTTGCGTTTTAATGCTAACTTTTATGGCCATATAGGTTCAAACACTAATTTACTAAATTTCACTCATCCTATTTATCATTTAAAGCACTTTTTGGTCTTTTAAATTGACACTATAATTCACTACACCTCACACTAATGCTTAAGTCCCGACAGAAGGAAATTAGCATGTTGGGATCCACTGACTGAACGAAGGAACTGGCAAAACATGGGTAATTTCCTGGTTAAGGTGAGGGAAGATGGATCAAATTTATTCAGTTAGTCAGTGACAAATAATCTGTATTGTTTTTTTATTTTTTCCATTTTTCCACTCTTCTTTTCTTTTTTACTTTATCTTAAATATACATATATGGTCAATGGCCCATTCACCAAGTATTTGCGCAATAACTTAAATAATAATACTAATAATACTAATAATACTAATAATAATAATAATAATAATAATTTAACACCAATAAAAATACCTTATCTGTCCAGTTTTATAGGTCATTCTTGCAGTGCTAGTCGGGGTATCAAGGCGTTTATTGGACCAATAATGGTTACTGTGTCACATGTTCTTGCAAAGCAGATTAAGGCTAAAACATAAATTCGAAGATAATAAACGCCAGAAGTAAGGATTTCTAAGCCGTTCTTTAGCGGCTCATTCCTCCACCACCTTGATAGCTTCATATCCATGAAAGTACGTCGTTTTTAAGCTTTCCGCTTAAGCTTGATACGCATTCAACCTTTAATAGTTAATTCTGGTTACGCATAATGGCGAAGAAGCATAATAGAAGAGCACAGTTACAATAAGCTTTTCGACAAAAGGGACAGTGTTTTCACATTAAACTATAAACAGAGGGTTGTATATATATGAATATCTAAAGGAAGGTGACTCACCTTGTATAGCAAACAATATGAAGTAACAGTAATATAATAAAATTAGCTTTCTGGGATATCAGATATTTTGGGAAGGTAAAAATGGTTTAAGCTTATTAGGATAGTTTAGCTTTAGTGCTAATACAATTAAGATATATAGCAATAAATGTAACGTAATTTTTTTGAGGTTAGGTCTAAGAGTATCTGTTAGCAAAGTGGCGATCTTGAGACCTAAAAATAAACGTTTGCGTGTGGCATGCCAAGATAATATACAATATGCTCGAAAAGCTTTAAAGCACTAAGGGTATAAAGGTGTAAGCAATAACTGCATTACAGCAATGTGTTACAAGCAAAATAGCTTATCCAATTTTTGGATATATCTAAAAAATGTATAGGTATATTTATTTCAATTCCTATTGATTCTGGTATATATATATATATATATATATATATATATATATAAAAGCCCGTATACGAATCAGAGGAAGAGCGGCATATGTAGCAAAATAATTCATGCAATAAAGGTCAATCTTAGTGCGAAAGTGTTTGCATTTCCAGTAGAACATCGGTCTTGTAAATGTGTGGGTATGGTGAATCAAACTGAAAACTATAAAACGAGTTAAAGCACTCAGATCCGTTTTTTATTCGTGGGCCATCAGGTGGCTCAGCCACTCAGAAAGGAGGAAACAGAGCGTCTTCATCTACATATGAGTTCAGCATATAGTCTGCAAACTCCATGTTATTAGTGGGGGCGATTGACATAAGTTCTGCGAAAGTAACACCTACTTCTGAAGATGGAAGGAAATATCGTCCAAAAATATTTAAGCCAATGACCAAGTTCGGAATCTTTGTTTAAGTATTCATTATGAAGAACCTTATTTTTCTAAATTCTACGGAAAGTAATTTTGTCCTAGATGTAATGTGCAGCATGAAATGCAACAGTCCGGAAAATAAGATAAAATAACAGCACGGGCAGGATGTTCAAAGTCCACTTTGAAACAATTAATAATAAGTTCTTGTTCAATTAGACATAAGCGTAATTTTTTCAGTTCGATCTGCATTTTCATATATGCTGTATAAGCTTTATATGTTATGCAGCCGTACGTAAATGATACCAAACAAAATTGTTCACATAAACATGAATTATGTACAGCTGAGCAAAGCTGACTGGTTAATAAGAAAGTATGCTATCGGCCAAACGCGACTCCGTGTTTACATAGCTTAATTAAATTTGTTTCACTTGTAAATAAACCTTTTTCTGCTTTAGGCTTTATAAACCAGAATTGTTTATCTGTGAATGTGACGCTTTCTTGGAAGCTCACTAGTGATGAAACGTCTCCTCTATGCTTTTAGCTAAAGCTGGGAACTTTCGGACAACATAGCTATGTTGACATCCTCAATTATAAGATTTCGGAATGTATAATACTTTCAGCACCTTAATCTTGAATCGTTTTCACTGATACTTTATTTCGTCTCTCGTATGTACCAACGCCTGCTTTTCTTTTTACTGCTACTTGCACTATTTCAACCTCAACGTTTTAATCACTTAAGGCGGGCTGATTATATGGAAAGTATTTACATGACACTTTTGTCAACAATGCATTGCATTGTAACACTTATTTATGCAATAAAACCTAATATTGTCATTTTAAGCAGTTTTCTTTAACAAATTTATAATTTTCAATGAGTATACCCTTCTTCGTTTAGTTTGAACAACTCTGCCAATTTTTACGTCCATGTTGCTGTAGAAAACATTATTGAAGCTGTACTGAAACTATAATCGTATTGAAAACCTGTACTGAAACGTACAAATGAGCATTAAAATATCAGTGGTACTAACTTTAATTTATAAGATTAGTTAAAAATATCAACTTTTTCTTTATTGATAATGTGTTATTTTTGCTATTAAGCGAACATTACGATATAAGTGGTGTGGTTACATTTTGGACACCTTTTCAGTTTACAGCCTTAAAAGTTGTTTTTCGATATACCGCAATCAGGTCCTCCAAATCAAACGCAAACTGGCTATGAGTTAATCCTTCTGATTAGCTGTCCTACGTGAACGTGCTATCTCCCATTTCAGGTATGGTTGGGCTAACGGCAGTGCACGAGAGTCTGCACACTTCTACCAAAAAGCATTACGTATTCGAAGATGCACCGAAGCTCACGTATTTACAAGCCCCAGGGAATAGGATACCGTCGCACATGGTAGAGGAGAAGGTAAACCAATAGGCATTACGCCTGAAGTTGAGGATCACGTACTGGAAACAGTACAATAGTTCTCTTCGACGAGGAGAACTGTGACAGAAGTGCCCGTACTAAGCAAAAGTAGTGGATAGAGAATTTTACGTCTCAATTCAGCATACCCTTACCGTCTTTAGCGAGTAATGTCTCAGTGATCCAGAATTTGAACACAGAGTGATCTTTCGTCAGTGTTTGTAACAACAGGCTGCAGTCAACTCTCACTTTCAAAGTGACTATTTGCAGATGTAGGGGGTTCAGCTGTAATGACTTTTTTAATTATAATAATTCACAATTTGGTGTGAGATAAACGCATATACTCTTCATGAGGTACCACATCAGCAACGTTTCACAATGAATATTTGATTAGAAGTACTAGGTTATTCTGTCAATGAGCCATATATCATTCCAAGAAAATCAAATGGACTGAGATACCTTCCGTTTCTGCAGCAGGATCCTTCAGGTTCACTTGAGGATATTCCCCTTGAGCAAAGTGAGCACACTTGTGGTATACACATGTTGGAGCACCAGCAGATTTATCTGATACTGTGAGATACGACATCCATGCCGCAGATATGGCACAAGATGGATCGGTATATCTTGGTCTACAGCATCACCTGGTGTAAATCCTTTTGATTTTTGTTTATGGGCTCATCTCAAGAGTGTAGTGTAAAGCACTTCCGGAAACATTGTTGGAGAACTATAGCAGACAGCTGCGCATGCTTCTCCACAATTCCTAACCGATTCAGGGTATTCGAAAGGATTTGAAATTCATTGCAGAAACCAGTAAAGTCTTGCCTCCAGATGCAAGAACAACACTTTGAACACCTCCTATAATGCAAAAAACTGTAAAGTAGTTGCACAATTTAATACAACGTAGTAATGTAGATACCTGTAAGGTAAGCCATGAATGAAACTGCAGCCAAATTGAATGGACAACTGAAGAAAGAGTGTACACTTTAAATTAATTTTGTACCTACTATGAAAATGTTTTAAACGAAGTCAATAGCGGTTTGTTACCACACACTCTCAATACAATTATTTTTTTCAAACGGCTCTAACTAGAACGCATGTTTAGTGCGGCTGTTTAACCTTTGTTTACACATACTGTAATTATCGGTTTGAACTCTCAATTACGATACATCCGGCAAACCTTATAAGCGACAAATATTTTAACTGAGGAATAAGTAGTAACTAATATTTTTAAATAGGTTCAGCACTTTGCAAATCGCCCTAAGAAAAGCACACCAAAACATTTTGTCAAGTACTTTGGTTTATTTGACACCCAGTAATAAAAACATGAAAAAAAATTTCCACGCTATACTCTGACGCAGCCACGCCACGTCCTCCAACAATGAAGCACTACCTTTGCCTCACGATTGCAGCGTTTCTCCTCCTACATGGTTCTTCTTTTGCCACGGCTGCTCCAGCATGAAACCTTAATTTCAGGGTCTGCGTGGGTGTGTACAGAGAAACACGAACGCTGTCTTAGAACATATTTATTCACCATTTAAAATAAAACTTAAGGTTTGCCGATCACTTCTAATGCATACGATGCTACTGTGTCTTTACCAAGACCGAAGATTATTAACTACAGCTGAACGTTCTACCCTCTTGCATGTTCGCCGCCAATGTTCACAACTCGACGAGAATGTCGTCCTGCACTCATCGATCGCTCAGGGCAGAATGACTTTTACCCACGTGCTACAAAGAAAAGCCAGCTACTTACTTCCCCTACTCTCCCCTCAAACCCTCGTCACACTTAGCGTCATGGAGCCTCTAATGACCTCCACATCCCGGCCAGTGCAACTGCACCCATTAATTCCAAGAGAAAATGGCTTGTGTGGTATTTACCCTTTATATCTGGGGCTAGTCCCTAATTAGCTAAACTGTGCCTGTCTGGTCTTTCTGTCGTTTTTAACAGTCAACAATTTTACAGTGCTTCTCCTTTTTATACATACACTGAAATTAAATATTTTATTATTTATTTTATATCACTATCCTTCTGAGATTATTATGATAATTATTACTTCATAATTTCGGCTTCAAATTCCCCCATATACATTTCATATACAGTAATATTACAATGTGCATGTCTTGCCCGAAACAATTTCCTCTCAGTAATTTCGTGATCGATCGGCAAACCTTGAATTGGTTACATGATTCTTTTACAATTCCTCAACATATAAATTTATTTACACTGCTTACAATTATGTTCCTTGTGCAATTATGTTGGTCATACATGTGACTTACCCTTCACATGATTTACCTTAACCATTATTAAACAAAATTTACATTCACTAACATCATCATTTAATTTAAACATTATTATACAAAATTTACACTCAATAACTTACAGTATTCGAATTTAAACAATTATTATATTTTGTTTTCTGTTATTCTGATTGGAGTATCTGTTTTTGTTTTGTTTTTGTTTTCGTTTCTTTGAGAATATTATTCTCTTTCTCACTTCACTTTCACATTGTTGACTGATCACTTTCACTTCACTGTTTCTCTTATAATTATTTTACACTTTTCATAACCTAATGACATTTCTACATTCATGTTAATGTTTCTCAGAAAAGTCACACCGTTTGTATTTTATCAGGAACATTCAATGATTTTCTATGAGGTCTCATAAGTTGTTTGTGCCATTTACCAATAGATTTATTAGTTTTTACATCTACTAACTCAAAAGTATGTTCCCCAAATTTACCAGTAATAATTACCGGACCTTTATATAAGAGCTCTAACCTATGATTTCTTCCTTTTAATGCGCTGGATAATTTGTGATTTCTGGCAAGCACAAGGTCTCCTATTTTCGGTTCCCACTTATGCTTTCGCTTCTTCACTTTATATTTCCTTTTTTCTGCTTTTTCTTTCAACCTGTCAACAACAGTTTTAGCCCTTTGTTTTTCAGATAATGGTGATTGGTTTCCTTCAATCGTTTTGGGCATGCCTTTAAAAATCGGTTCAGGTTCAATTCCTTGCATTAATTCTATTGGTGCGAATCCTGTCGTCGTATTGATGGTGTTATTTATTATCTTTTCTATCACATTACAATACCTTACCCAATTTTTGTGATTACTATGAGTCAGTACACGAAAATAGATTCCAATGTCCTTCAATATGCGTTCTGCTGGATTCCCAGATGGAAAATAAGAGGAACAATATTAGAGTTTTATATTCTGATTCTTTAACGTCTCCCTGAAGATCTTACTACGATGTACAGTAGCATTTGGTTTAAAATCAGTCATTTCAAACGAATGGGTGTAATTTATGCACCTTCCCGGCTTTTCTGAAAACACTTCCTTATTCTCCATTAAAATTTCCCATAATTCCTTTATTTTTTTCTCCTTCAGTCCACTAGCCTGGTTCACCTTATTTTTCAACAAATTTTCTATTTCGACACAGTCATCCACTTTATCGTACTTAGTTGCATTTTTATCATTGAAGCCTAATCTGGGATTTCCTTGGGGTTTCTCTTCGCCGTGATTAATACAAAATTGCTCATGTTCTCCGTAGATTATATTTTCTTCATTAATTTCATGGCAATCCTCTAACCTTACTTCGGCTAATTTCATAGCTCCAATATTTATAACTTCTACAAAGAATGTTCCCCCTTTTATTTCTTCCTCTACCTGATCCCGGGTAATTATTCCTGAACTACTGTCGTCCAACAATGGTACGATTATGGTGTCTTGTTCGGTTTAGAGCTTTAAAATTTTGTTTTCAAAATCTCTAATGGAGTTCCATGCGTATAGACTATCACAACCTATTATTATGTCTGCTACAAGCCTAGGTACTATTAAAAATAACATCTCAATAATTTGCTTTCCGATTTCAATATTCATCATAGCCTGAAATCTTACTCTTTCTTTTCTTTTACCCACTGCTGGTGAACAATATATCCCATGTACTGGTAAAGACATCAATTTTAAACCACTGTTTATTAATTCTTCATAAATTCTTCCTCACAGAAGGCGAAGTTGATTAGGTTTGGAGTTTTCCGACACTTTACTAATTGCTCCTGTCCCGATATCGTTATGCGAATGTCCTGTTTTCGTTTCATGACGGTAATTATTTCCCATTATTTGTCTTGTAGAGTTTTTTGCGTCAATCCTATCTTCTTGAACTGGCGAATTCCTCTCACTTCTACTTCTCGCATCCTGTCTTGGTGAACTTGGTCTATACCTATGGTCATAGTTATTGCTACAATCATCTCCAAAATAGCGTCTGTTTCTAGTATAGCTTTCCATTCTATCATAATTACATCTGTGAGTATGTAATAATTTATTTGTGCGTTCCGTCTTCGGTAGTTTTCGCCTCTTCACCTATAATTATTTTCAAAGCTATTTCTCCTCCTGTTATCATTGTAATTATTTTTCGGTACAGGCCAATGGTATCTATCTCTCATATCAAAATTTCTATCATTTCCTGGATATGCCCCCTGCCCGAAAAATTTTGTAGGACTTCTTTCTTTCTGCGTGAAATTCCTATCCTTAATGACGCCATCTTGATTTCTCTTCCTCTCCAAAGCGATCAACAAATCTATCATGGCTGCTGTCGTAACCGGTTTTGCAATAATTATGTAGTTTTGTATTGTCTCCAGAAAGTGCGCGGTTACTAGATTTATTAATTCATTTTCTCCCATCGGTGGATCTAGCATTTTAGATTTCCTTGCCACCACTATGAAATAATTCACCATATATTGGTCCTTACGGGAACCGTACTTGCCATTACTGAGCTCTAATCTTATATTCACTTGCCTGCTTGCACCCCAATATCTGTTCAGAAATAGCTCTTTAAAGGCCCCGTAATCGTTATCTAGCCCTACGATAATTCTAGCCAATTGAAAGCATTACCTTTAAAACATTTGCGTACTACAGTCATTTTGTATTCCTCTGGTATACACTTAACATTAAAATATTCCTGCATGCTATTTATGAATGCTTTCGGATTATCTGATTCCTCGTCTTCAAAAATTAGTGGTGAAATTTCACTGAAAACGTGGTTAGGCCATTGAAAAGGTGGGCCGCCATTTCTATTTTCATTTGTACTATTACTGTCATTGGCGGTACTTGGACCTAAATTCAGCATTGGAAGGTGAGCTGACGCATTCTGCGCTGCATCGTTCCTTACTGTTGCACTGCTCACATTGCTACATGCTGAGCTACCAATATTGTCAGATATACACACTTTTTCTAATCCTTTCTTAACTCTATCATTTACATCACTACTCCTACAGCAAGTCACCTACTTTCTCTTTCGGACTGTTCTAACCTGCTTCTGTGTATTTCTAGTTCTTTGCTAGTAGCTTCCCTTTCTCTAACTAAATCTTGACTGAATTCTTCCCTTAATTTTCTTTTTTCTTTTTCTACTCTTTCACTAATCTCTTGTCTTACACTTTTAATTTCTTCTCTAACCTGTTCTTGATTTTCCCTAACCTCAATTCTCACGTTTTCTATTTCATTTCTAGCCTCCTCCTTGAAATTTTCTAACACTTTCTGCTGGTTCTTAATTTTATGCCCAATTTCAGTTAAGTTGCTTCTTAACTCCTCCCTTAAACTTTGATTATTAGCTTTTATCTCATCCCTTAATTCTTTCTGACCCTGTTCTGTTACAGTCCGGTTAGCTTTCACCTCATCCCTTAATTCTTTCTAACCCTGTTCTATTTTTCCTGTTAATTCTTTCTGACCATGTATCATCGACATCATTAACTTTAACATCTCGTTAGTTTCCATACCTCCCCCTGGCTGTTCTACCTGCTTTTGTAATTTCTATCATCTACTGTTTCTACTACCTTATTTACACTACTATTTACGTCCTGCACAGTTCTACTATCACCGTCCTGAATATCCATGTTTGAATCTGATTGCTCAAACATTTTACCGTTCCTTAACTGCATTTACCACTGGAACACATAAATAAATTTACACACAGTACCTTTTTATATCTGCTACCTGCAACTGCTGCTTCGATGTTGTTCCTTTTGTCCTTCTCGTTGCCCGGTGTCCTTGGTTTCTCCGTCCTTCAGCTTCCCCTTTGTTCGGGCCCCACGCTTAGGACGCCATATGACGCAGCCACGCTATGTCCTCCAACAACGTCCTTTGCCTCACGATAGCTGCGTTTCTCCTCCTAGATGGTTCTTCTTTTGCCAAGGCTGCTCCAGCATCAAACCTTAATTTCAGGGTCTGCGTGGGTGTGTACAGAGAAACACGAACGCTGTCTTAGAACATATTTATTCACCATTTAAAATGAAACTTAAGGTTTGCCGATCACTTTTAAATGCATACGATGCTACTGTGTCTTTACCAAGACCGAAGATTATTAACTACAGCTGAACGTTCTACCCTCTTGCATGTTCGCCGCCAATGTTCACAACTCGACGAGAATGTCGTCCCGCACTCATCGATCGCTCAGGGCAGAATGACTTTTACCTACGCGCTACAAAGAAAAGCAAGCTACTTACTTCCCCTACTCTCCCCTCAAACGCTCGTCACACTTAGCGTCATTGAGCCTCTAATGACCTCCACATCCCGGCCAGTGCAACGGCACCCATTAATTCCAAGAGAAAATGGCTTGTGTGGTATTTACCCTTTAAACCTGGGGCTGGTCCCTAATTAGCTATACTGTGCCTGTCTGGTCTTTCTGTCGCTTTTAACAGTCAACAATTTTCCAATGTTTCTCCTTTTTATACATACACTGAAACTAAATATTTTATTATTTATTTTATATCACTATCCTTCTCAGATTATTATGATAATTATTGACTTCATAATTTCAGCTTCAACTCGATTTCCATTTCCTTACAAATTCATATCCCGCAATGCTTAATAAAACTTTATTCTTGATCTTATACTGTTGGTTTATTCCGTTCCTTGTAGCTTGCGCCTGAACTGCATTAAGCGAATTACAGAAGCTTCGAGCGGTACAGTGACGATGAACAGTTCAAAATTCAATGCATTCAAACAGACGTGGTTGTCGGAACGCGTTCAAGAAAGCTTTTAGTGTGGTCGTAATGAAATATATACTGAGTGCGCATATAATCTTCCTTTGAGGCCGAACAAGATTAGCTGCTTATTGTTGCGGAGTAAAGGGAAGGGTAAAGGTACGAACGAATGGAGGGGGCTCCCAATACAAGGACGCGGCACCGCACGCAGGCTAGTCGTCGTTCCCTTGTGCTTTTACACCAGTGCCCCCTGGGAGGGAGGAAAGGGGAGAGAGACTCGGAGGGCGACAAAATCCGGATTACACTGTCGCAAGCACAGACGGGGTCCCTAATGTTTCTAGATTGAACGTATCCGCCGTCGCCTGGTCCTGCCCACAAGCCACCGAACCCCGACAGTCACCCCGGGGCGAAGCACACCCGAGGAGAGACTTAACTAAGCAGTCCCCGCAGCGACGGCAGGGAAGAAAAATGAGAGAGGAGAGTCGTGGTGGAAGATGAACCACCCCAGCATTCGCCTGTTGGCCCGGGGAAGCCACGAAAAACCCATAGGCCAGAGTGGGCGGTCGCCGGGGATCGAACCCGGGACCTCCCGAATGTGGGACACAGATGTTGCCGCCTGAGCCATCCCGCTCGGTTTTTGCGGAGTAACTAAGTTATCTATCCTATATTAAGTTTTTCTGCAGTGTCTCAAATTTTGATGGAGAAAAAAATCACATTTGAATCCAGCCTCATGCTCATAATCTCCGGTTGATTAGTCATATTACCAGCTAATGTTATGGCGAATAATGCGCTTATTTTGTGGCGACCAATTAAGAGTTCTAGGAGTATGCGCGCAGGACTTCATTGTGCATAGGTAGCTTAAAGTTTCAGAAACTACATTTGTAATTAACGCAATTAAATGTCACATTCAATTTTGTAATATGCTTTTATTTATAAATAAACCTTCATAACACTCTTATTAAACAAACAACACAGAATCTTATAGTCTTCCATCAGCTTCTTCACTAATTATATGTTCATGTACTTATTTTTTACAAAAGTACTTTAAAGCGTTTTGCTTAAATTACACTGAATGTTATCTAAACAACCGGAATTCTGGAAGACGCTAGTTGGAAAAGGAGAAGGAAAATCAAGACTCCGACTGATGTCCTAGATTTGCGCTGGGATTTCCTGAACCATTAATACCATCTCCCTACACTCTCACAAATTCGTACCAGCAAGGGCTCTTGGAAAACAATAGGGTCTTTCGTGCATCCGGACAATCTTCCTATTGTGTGGAAAAGTAATTCTCCAAGGCAGGGAAATTTATTTCAAGCGTTTTTAATTCACCATAGATCTAGGATACGTCCATTAAAGATATAGGTTACATCTAATGTTGATGTGCTACGCGACAGCTCAGTTTGCTGTTTCATTCCTATATGCACCATTCATTATTCTAGTATGAGTTACATCACTGTATGTTGGTTAACTACTACAGTGGCTTCAGATTAGTAGTAACACTTTGACATAAATTTAACCCAATACTGTGCACTTTATTGAAGTAGAGAAATGCTAGAGCCATTCTATAAAGGATTCTACGTTGATGTACGCAAACATAAATACTCTAAGGACAGTAGTTACACCACATAATACTAATGATTTGGGAATTATTGTTTTTTGAAGAGTTATAAATTTCCCATCAAAATAGTAAGCACAACGCATACATGAGCTCATAATCGCGTGCGCACGAGACACGCTAACACGTATTTTGTGTGAGATGTTTGTTAGAATCCTAGTCTGTAATTCCTATTCCTATATTGCAGCTAAAGAAATTCATTTACTTATCTCCAAAACGAAACAGTGTTCTTAGATGCTGTAAAATTAAGGGCCGGAAATATTCAACTAAAAACAATATATCTTTCAAGTAATTTTCGCGTTGTTGTTTAAACAAATCGTAGTTATGATATTTATTGTACTTTGCGCGAAATGGCGCGATTAGTTTACATTAAATTTTATGTCTTGACAATTAGCTACGAAAGAACTAGAGGGGCAGTAGCATTATGTATAAAGGAGTTCGTTGGTAGTGCTGTTGAAGAATTTATTCCGCGATGCATATAAAAGGCAGTAAGCAATGATAGCAGGACTAGAACCGAAAAAGCACACCTTCAAAAATGATTCAATGTGAAGTGGAACAGCAAACTACATATTCTGGCATTCTCATTTCAATTAGTTTTTTCTGTTCGTTATAGTTGAAGAAATAGGCACATTTATCAATTATCAGATTCAAGCTTCCACCACTTGTCGCGGTATATAACGATAAAATCAGTGCACTAAAACATTTGGAACCACTTCAAGCCGTCATCACTTCGGAACACCTGGTAGCAGAATACTGAAGTGGTTGCAGAAACTTCGAATTTCATATTGGCATAGTACCCTGTGACGGGAAATCGTCGCTATGAGATACGTATGTGGAATGCTGTACGTCGATATAAATGCTCGCATTAAATTAAGTTGTCATCCTCCGTGGTGTAGTGGTTGCTACGCTAGCCTCTAGCTCCCGAGGTCATGGATTCAAACCCGGCAGATGGCGATGGATTTTTTCGGGCGTAAAAATCCTTAGCATGGGTTAGTTTGGAAGGTGAGTAATGCCGGTTGTCCCATGTAGATTTACGGCCTGTAAAAGAACCTCAAGCCAGATAAAAAGGTTCTGAGCTAAATTACCGGCATTTCACGACCAGCATGGAATAGGACGCTAAAGACTACAGAAGTTAAATAGCGTCCTTAAATAAAACTCAATTTAATTAAATTAAATTAAATAATTATGTTTGGTCTCCCATCTACTGACTTGTCTTCATCGGCCTTCTTTACTAGACGTTCTTGAGCACCTACCAATGCCTAGCTACTCTTATCTTGGGTTGCGTATGAGAGCAAATGAAGTAGCCACGTATCTAAACTGGATTTATTACAGTTGCGATAATGATTAATTCGATGAAAGCGACCAGCCAGGCCACTTTCCACCATACTTTTAACTAATTCCCCGAATTTCATATACAAAATGTAAACCTACGAACGAAGGAGGGGCCCAAAACAGCGTCAGAGCAGCACACGCAGGCCAACCGGCCCCTTGTGCTTCTACCCATGACCTCCAGGAGGGACGAGAGACCCGAAGGACGACTGTGTCTAAATGACAACAGGCGCAAGAACAGACGTGGTTCCTAATGTTTCCAGACAGAACCTATCCGACGCCGTGCGGTCCTACTCATAAGCCACAGAACCTCTGGCATTCCCCCCGCGGCGGAGTCCACTCGCTGGAGAGCTAACTGATTAGTCCCTGCAGCGACGTCAGGGAAGTCGCCTACAGAAAGCACAGTCACTGTCCAGCCGCAACCCGCCGAACACCGCCGAATGGTCCTACAATCCTGAAACATATGAAAAGCAAGATGATGGGTACAGGAAATAAGAGGGATGATAGTCCTGGTAGAATATGAACCACCCCACCATTGGCCTGTCGACTCAGGGAAACCACAAAAAACTCATTGGCCATTTTGGGCGTTCGCCGAGTATCGAATCCGGAACCTTCCGATTGCGGGCCACAGTCGTGACCGTCTAAGGCATCCTGATGTTTAATTTCATATGGTAAATTCTTCCATTCCATCATAATCTAGTACAATTTTATGTAATTCAACAGGATAAGGAATTAAGTACTAATATTGAATCAGCGTGGAGATTCAATATGAGAAATGTAAATTCATTGTTATTAAAGGAAAAGCTTAATGGATTAGATACAAGGGCCATAGACGAAGATGGAGACGAGGCACCGAGACACCTAAAATTACAAATAACTAGGTTCACGAATGACGTAATTCCAAAAAGTGCTGTAAATTCATCATCAAGGGGTCCCTGGAGCGTAAAATGTCTAGATTTCGAAGAAACCAGAGCAATGAACTTTAAAGAAATTACATGATGCTTACAAAAAGGTTGCGTAAGAACGTATATAATTCTTATTAGAAAATCCTCTTCCAGATGATACGATGACAGATGAAACAGTGATGCACACAGCAGTGCGAATAGAAAATGGGAAATATTATAAGAACGCAAATTTAGTTATGGGAGTGACAGAATAAGTAGTTTCTGAAGCCGTATTCTTTAAATAAGAGTAAAGCTACAGGACTAGACAGAATTTCATCGGAGGTGTTGAAGGGTTCAGTGACAAAATCGTGCCCTTCATGCATAAGTTGCATAACAAATGTTTAGCAGAGTACAGATTTCCGAATGCTTGGAAGAAAAGCAATTCTCTATTATTGAAGAAAAGTGAAGATAAAAATCCATAGCTAGTTAAAACGTTGCTGTTAGCCTGCTAAACACACTAGCCAGAGTTTTGGAAAAAATGGCTTAAACACGTTACATTTTGTTAAACTGGAATATGGTTTAAGTAATTTTCAATTTGACTAGCCGGGGAAATCAGCGGGAGATGCAGTCAGCCATTTAATGGGAATCTTGCAGAATAATACCAGTAAATAGCAGATAGTCATCTTTATACAGGTGTAACAAAAATGTACGGCACACATTGCAGGACACATTTCTCACACGTATACGAAGAAATTATGCTATTTGAACATGGGTCTGGAAAAGCTTTGTTTCCATGTTACAACTCATTTTCTCCAACTCATTAACCATGGGAAACACACACGAACATAAAGTTAGAATCATGGCGAACATGCACTATTGGTTACGTCTGGTTACGTTGTCATTATCGCAGGTTGCACCACCAGTGTTTTGTTTTACATATCCCAGTTGCCATGCGATTTACGTCATTGCTCGCTTACAGGTAACATCAACTGTTCCAGTGAGCAGTATGACCTTGGCAAGCACATGGGTTACTACGTACTAGTAGAGTTGACATTAGACTTGGCTAGTGCAATGGCAGTGTACAAAAATGCAGGAATGGCAGATGCCCATTTAATGTATGGATTAGCAGACGGCAATGACGCTTGAGCTCAACGTTTGTACCGGAAGAGATTTCCAGGGCGAAGGTGCCCTGGCAGGAAAACGTTTGTAGCCATTAATCGTCGTCTTAGGGAACATGGGGTATTTCAGCATGATACTTGCGACTGGGGGAGGCCTAGAATGACGAGGACACCGCAACGGGAGGCGGCAATTCTCCTGACAGTTGACGACGACCCTAGTGTCAGTACAACACAGGTAGCTGCAACAATGAATGTTGACCACATGACTGTCTGCGAGTGTTACACTAGGTCTGGCTGTATCCCTGACATTTACAGCGTGTGCAGGCACTATCAGTACCTGATTTTCCTGCACGGGTACGCTTCTGCGAATGCTTTGTGCAACAAAGTGTCAACCCTAATTTTAATGCAACGATACTGTTCACAGTTGAGGCGTCGTTTCAACGAGATCGGATTGTAAATTATTACAATCGGCATGTATGGATTGACGTCAATCATCACGCAACTGTTGAAGCAAGTCATTAACAAAAAATTTCTGTCAATGTTTGGGCCAGCATTGTTGGTGACTGTTTGGTAGGGCCTCAAAGAACAAAGTTAACATAATTTTGTAGAGAATGTTCTACCTGGTCTGTTAGCAGATGTGCCTTTAGCTGTGCGACAAAACATGTACTTCATGCACGATAGAGCACCTCCTCATTTTAGTCTTAATGTTCGTCGGCTTCTAAATAACAGATTCGGTGACACATGGATAGGTAGAATTCGACCAATTGCTTGGCCTCAACGCTCCCCAGACCTAAAACCACTGGACTTTTATTTGTGGGGCCATTTGAAAGCTCTCGTGTATCGAACCTAAGTACCACAGTTCAGAGTCTTCGTGCCCGTATTATGGAAGGCTGCGAAACCATATACAACACTCAGGGATACATCAGCGCATCCGGGATTTACTACGACCGCGGGTTGATGCATGTATCAATGCTCACGGAGGGTATATTGTACATCTCCTGTGAGAAAGAGTTGCATGTTGTATGCTGGTACGTTCTATTCTCGTGTGTTTCCCGTGATTAATGAGTTGGAGAAAACGAGTTGTATCGTCATGGTAACAAAGCGTTTCCAGACCCAAGTTCATATAACATAACTTCTTTGTCCACGTATGAGGAATGTGTCCTGCAATTTGTGCCGTACATGTTTGTTACACCCTGGAGATATTCATGGGGTTTTAAATTTATGGTGGTCTCGATTATTTACCACATTAAGAAGCACGGAGTTGTCAGACATGTTATATAGAATACTCGTATTAAAAGATTATTGTAGAAATATGTTTATTGCATATACAGAAATGAGGAGGAGCAATAAACAAGAAATTTTCCAAGGGTGTCCACAAGGATCGCTCAGTGGCCCTATCTTTAGTATAGATCCGGTATTAGGGAAAATAAATGAAATGGAGCACACAAAAGCAGCAATTGCATATGTAGATGACATAGCAATAGTGGTCGATGGAAATTCCAGTCAAGACATAGAGAGTAAAACAAATTCCTTAATGAAGAAGGTGAATACATTTTTGAAATAATGGAATTAGATAAATTGAAAGAGAAAACAATTAATGTGTTAGCCGCAGGCAGACTAAATAGAGATCCTATAATTAAACTTGAGGATCAGAAGATTAAGAGTATGGAGGAAATGAACTATCTAGGGATATTATTGGATGAAGGACAAAATTATAATGTGCATATGAATGGGGTAATCAGTAAAACCCTTAGAATAACGAACAAAATTATTCGTCTAACTTTCACGGAAATCTCACTTCAACAAACCGAAATTAAGTTCTACAACTACGCATTATTAGCCTCAATAACAGGATAGGGAACGAGCGTATGGGTAAAAAACTATTGCAACAAAATACAAGAAAAGAATTATGGCTTTACAAAGCTTCACATACGTATACGAAAGGAAGTGTTTAATTTTTTCCACCTTCAAGAGGATTAGTCCAGTATATAACAGGGCATGGACCGTATCCAAATTATTTCTTCAGAATGGGTTTGCAAATCACCGAGACGTGCGAATGTGGTGAACATGGAACACCAGAACACATAGTATGGGAGTGTCCGCAGAGATCTAATATCACACTTACATATCAATGGAAAACACAAGGTTGGAATGTATACGACTTATGATAGGATAGGATTGGGCAAGGAGCGGAGGGGGACATAGCACCTCAACATATGCAGATCTTTTGTACGTAGGCCCCTGATGGGACGCCGCCAGGAGGGAAGGATAAGGTGAATGAAGGCAGAGTGTGTTCGGACCAGGAGGCACGACTGGCAGAGGGTACGGGTTTTCTTTTTGGGGGGACAAGGAAAGAAGACAGGAATGAATAGGAGAAGAGGGACAACAGGAAGTAACGGGGATTAGGAGAGTACCACAGAAATGTACCTCCGTTAATATCAGAAAGTCCATGCCGCCGCCATAAGGACAGCAGCAAGCCGTAAACGTTGGGTCGCTAACGAAGTAGCAAGAGGTGTCGGAAAAAGGAAAGGAAGAGATAGAGGAGGAGGAGAGAAGAAGAATAAGTTTGAATCTTTAATCATTATTTTAAGAACGTTAATGCCTACTATTGTAGTTACGGCATTGTGGTGTGGAGTAGAGCACGTGCTGATCCATGAAGTTGCGGAAGAGCTCATAATTTTCTGTGAGGGTGTTGTGGCTGGCTAAAATGTTATGTATTCCTGTGGAGAGGTTGGGGTGCATCTCTTTCGTGTCTTCTCAGCGGTTGGTGATGGAGGATTCAACGGCGATAGGAATGAGGTCAGTGCTGATGGCTGATTTGCTGCCGTCTGGTACTATTTGATTGTGAGTTTTGGTGCTATTGGCGCTGGTTTTGGCCTCAGCGTCTTCGAAATAGTTCTCGATCCGGTTCAGCTTGCGCTGGATGGAAGCGAGAACATCCGAGTCAGGTCAGCTGTGATGTCTTGGATGGTGGTGTGAAGCTTGTTGAATCTGGTGGTGGCTGTGTGAATTGTCTGGTTGTTGAACATTGTTTGACTTCCATGGCTGAGAGACGCTTGGCGTTTGAAGTCCGTAGTGCCTCCATCTTGTTGCTGAGTGTCGCTATTTGAGCTTGCGTAGCAGCGGCAAGGGTTTAAAATCTTCGGCGGTTGCATCTATCTTGGTCGTCAGAGTGGTAAAAGATTCCGAGTTAGGCGCTGACGTCCCCTCCGGGAGTTGCTGTGCAGTAGTTCGTTCGGGATGAGGCTCTGGTGGCGGCAGTGAAGCTGGCGGTCGGTTGGTTCTCTGCACTGGTGCACAGGGTACATCAGGCAGGAGAACTGGTCCGTGCAGTTGTCCGTCTGTGCATGAGGTCGTTTTGTGTGCAGGTGGACATCAGCCAGGGGGCGCCGCAGTAGTAGCAGCGCGGCGGAGCACAGCAGTTTGCCGCTGAGTGACCGTAGAGGCAGAAGGGGCGGCAAGGAGGCGTCCATGATGTGCGGCTCGGTTCAAATCCGACGGCATGACTAGAAATGCATGCCAGTGGCGAGGACAGCGGTGTAGTGTGCCCTGTCTCTGAAGACAAGCCGTATAAGAGGCGATGGTCGATTGCGACCGTGGGCGGGGCTACCCTTCACTAAAGAGTCAACGGCCTTGAGCGTCCTCCATGAATATTGGCGCAGGTAGGTTTCGGTATGTGCAGACTGCCACGGCACTGAAGTATCCATAGCAGCCGGTGAGGTTGGTGTCGAAGGAGCTAGAGCGGCGGTAGTGATGCCGACAGTGGCGGAGGGGCCGTCCGGTGACGGTAGAGTCGTAGGCGAGGAGGTGGTTAAGTAACCGTTGCCACAGAAGGTGCACTGGTGGAATGAGCTGGAGCGCAAATGGTGCTGCTGGCGATAGCCGAGGGGCCAGCCGGTGACTGCGGCGTCTGCGGTGCTGTTGAAGGGGTATTTATGAGATTCGCGGCGTAGCTGGTTGTAGCTGGTTGGTCTGGCTGCGGTGGTGTCGCTGCTCTCAGAAAGAGGGCGGTAGTAAGGCCAACAGCAGTGGTGGTCCCGGCGGGGTTAGAGGCTGGGACCGGTTCAGCAGTCGCCGGATCGGCCGTTGCTGTGACCGGTGTAGCCGCGGTGCATCCTCGGGGCTTCTTCTTTCTCATACTCGAGTGGTAGGGGTGTTGTCTCTTCGAAGTCTGGCGAGCGTATCTACCGGTTACAGATCTTAACTACCCGGATGGTAGCTGGAGCAGCTGGCTCACCTCCCCTCCTTTGAGCTCACAATCCCCGGGGCGTCCGGGACCTGGAGACCGCTCCATTCCAGGAACGAACGTTGACTCAGAGCATCCTTTTTCCTGGCATGCACACGCCGAGACTTCACGCTGACACTTGCAACCCTGAAAGAGACCAAGCAGATGAAAGGTGAAGTGAAATGAGAATGGAGGTAAATTGGAAGTACAGGAAATTCGGGGGATGTAGTGATCGTTCCCAGCATTCGCCTAGCGGCTCGGGGAAACACCGAAAAAACCCATAGGTCAGGAAAGTCGGTCACGGGAAGCGAACCCACGTCTCCCCGAATGCGGGCCACAGTCGTCACTACCTGAGCCACGTCGCTCGGTCTATACGAGTTAGTAAGAGAGAAACGCAAATGGAAAAACTAGGACAAAATAAACAAAACTTCTGAAATAGCAATAGGTATAGAAGAATAAATTAGGGTGAATATAGTAAAGGGCTAATACTTCAAATTTAATTTATTTATGAAAATTGTAAAGTAGGTTAAGAATCAAAGAAGGAAAGACCAATTAAAATAAAAAAATTATTTTGTTTTGTAAACATATGTATCTCATTTTATAACAAAATGCGTTAAGTTTTAGACAGTCTCAAATTTATGTATCGTGTTATTTGACAACGTTATAAAAGTAAAATCGCAAAGGAAGAAAATGCAGACCTGGATTAATTTGTTAGATACCAGGTCTACAGAACTGAGGCCGTGGAAGAAAAATACTTCTATTCCACCCCGCTGCTTAAGAATTTTAATGAGGAACCTATACGTTTTTTGGTCAAATTCTACCTCCCAGCATAGACCGCCGCGAAGCAGAGCTCTGGGTGTTCAGAAATAGTGGCCAAAAAATCTTGGAAATGGACCCTCCCCTTTATACGTAATTATATACATGCATACCTTTGCGCTGACAGTTGTTACACATGCAGAGTGGACAATTTAAGTTGAGACTGTACAATATATCCAAAACTAAGCGTTGTAGAAAGAAATGTCTTAGATAAAAGTTGCTTGATATTGTGGGGGAATCAATCGTATTTTATTTGCAACAAGTTGTGATGGTCATTTTAGGGTCCATTTAAATTGACCCTAACTGTAGGTTCTCATTTAAAGAAATTAAATTGACCCTAAAATGACCATCATAACGTCCTCCAAACAAAACACGACTGATGACATTTAATTTCCCCCATAATATCAAGCAACTTTTATTAAAGGCATTTCTTTCTGCAACGCTTATTTCTGGAGATATTGTACACTCTCAACTTAAATGGTCTACCCCGGTATACTGATTGTTATTTACATAAGCGCCGCATGAGATTAAAGTCACTCATTTTCTCATGCCACGTCAAGTTTGACACTTCAAACATTTATGTTACAGCAAATATTCCCATTATTTAGAGTTATTTATACTCTTTCCGTCACTATTACTCCCTATTTTTTCCATTTTTATTCATAATGGGGTAGGTGCTCCGCTTACAATCTACTCATCTTATAAATGGCGTAGAAAGCTCTAGAGGTTTTCTCATTGTTAGAAACATTTTTAACATTCTATAAAAATAAAACGAATGAATCGTATTAGACCTGGTGTAGTTAAGAAAAGCTAGAGCACTGATATAAAACACTGGTCCTTATGGAATAAAATCAGAATAAACATAATGATTAAAATTTGTGAATTGAGTGGGGATATGCTGGCGGAGATAGGCTCATTTGGCGGACTTTCTGCTTCTCTACCCAATTGAGTGTATTTAGACAGTCGGAGAAATGGTGACACATTGAAATGATAGGAAGGAAAATAATAATCTGTATCAATCAAGGTTTATCGGCACAGAACAAAATTATAAATAGATGTTTAAAGGGCTACTACAATGAAAATACAAAAACAGCATAGCTTTTCTTTGCTTTTTTGCATGGAAACCGGGACTATGGCAGGATAATGAAGACACGTAGTCAGCAATGGTCTCAAAAAGAGCAACTCACAACCTGTCATTTCCCTTTGATTGAATTCAGTGGACAATTTAAAATTTTACCGGCAAAATATTATGATGTTTTACCAAAGTTGATGTATGTTAACAAAAAGTGAACATTAAAAATTAGATTTAGGCGACGAAATAAGACGGAAATTATGTTCCTCAGAACTGTTGTTGGACCTTTTTTCTCAGAAATTGAGTTACAAAATTAGGTATTAGAAAAAATTAAACATTAATACAGATGGGTGCTTCTAAATCAAAGAATGGAACCTATTTGCCAGCTGAAACAGATATTGGAATGAAGGCCAATAATTCATAGAAGCAGAAGGCTGCCAATGGTCCTAGATTTATGTATTTGAGTTAGAGATAGGGCGGCGCCGTGGCCGAGTGGTTAGACCACTCGCCTCTCACCGAGGCGGCCCGGGTTCAATCCCAGGGACCCGCATGTGGGATTTGTGGTGGACAAAGCGGCGTCTGGGCGGGTTTTCTTCGGGTTCTCCGGTTTCCCCCGCCATTCACCAACTGCTCCATCATCACCTTTCCTTTCATCCATTTCACCATCATTTCGTTTCATCTACTTCCTTCCTCCCATACCAGGCATCGGGCTGATCACCCATCCAGGATATTCTGTCTGATCCATGAGTGTCTGCTCCTCGACGGGCCTCTGACCCCAGGCACCCGCCTGTAATTGCTGGGGGGTGTAAGTCCTACATAAGAGGAGGTTAAACAGATAAAGAAGAAGAATTAGAGATAGGTCAATAAGTCTAATCCAGAATGAACAGAATGGATATTCTGATACGCTACTCAAGGTAATTATTTAAAGAAGAAGATGGGTTGATATCGGCGTTCAAGCAGATATACGGAAAAAACAAGATTTTCTTTGTGGACATTGTCATTTCCTTCTTCAAGAGAAAAGCGCTAGAGAAATATGTTCTTCTGCTGTGCTTAGTGATGAAGTGGCTAGTTGCAGGATACAGCAATTCTATTAGTGAACATGGAGATAAATCTTTATTGCTCCGTATACAATATGAATGGTCATGAGCATTTAATCTAAGAATCGGCAGTATGTATCAGACTATTTTAGATTTATCCCTTCTGGCTTTGATTTCCTCATCAAGGACTTTGATCATAACGTAGGGTATCACAGTATTTGCTTGAGTCTGGATATGCAATAGTTTACTTATTTAATGCTTACTGTCACAGTAAATTGTGCTTCTGTGCACTAAAGATATATTATTTTTTTACTGTCATATATTTTTCATACTAAAAACGCCGAAACCAAACATATCAATAAGTGCACAAGGCATACTTACATAAATATTAGAAGCGAAATCCGGAAGAGAAACGAAATACCGCGCGTACGAACCCTGTTCCTATGATGGGAAAATGTGTGGTGGTCCCCAACAATTTCTGGATTCTTTTCCCTCTCCCCAATGTTTCGAGCGTATAATGGTGTATTTCTTCCCTCTCCGAACAGTGTTGTAATTGGTTGATGTGCTTTTTCAGTTGTTTCTTTTTTGTGAAGTTAATTTGGATAGTTGTATTTTTGGTCCGTCACTGAATTTGAATGCTGAAAAGAGGTCACCCAGTGTAATTTGCATATCAAAAGGGGCCGCCATGCTTATCTCAAGGAAGTCAATGGGGATTACCTCAAAGACTGTGGGTTTGGGAGCGAGTGCTATTTTTAATAATTTGTATGTTACAATAATTTGCATTATAAAAATATGTAGGCAGGTAAAATATAATCCCCTCCACTTTTTCTCACGAATTAATTTCTTTAGTTGGGTTTGCGTTATCTGGTCATCTGAATTAAATTTAATGGATATAAATTTGCAAATTAAAATACAACAATTAAAATTGAGAGTAGATTTGGCGTATAAACAGACATTACAATGCTTATAGGAATTTGTTACATATCATAATTATATATTATCTGGATTAAATTTTTACTTTCTTCATACTCCGCTGTTAGAAAACGCTGGCACCAAACGAATGGAACATGAGCAAAGAGGTCCAAAAAGGCACAACTTCGTGTATGCTATGATTCAAAAGTATCTTATCCTTTATTGATTTGGCGGCTTTTACGAAGAGCATATTCAGAAAGCTGATTAGCAATATTTATTACAATTCATTAATGCCTTATGTATTTACGTGTTAATGTTAATAATATGAAGTATTTTATTCGTTTATATAATAAACCTAAAGTATTTTACGTGTGTGGGCTAACAAGGGATGGTAGATGTTTATTCAACAGATACAAGCACAACCAAACAAGCTTTGCGTCTGCCCAGCCAAACAGCATAAGACAGATGCAACATGTTCAGACATGTCCTAAAAGGTCCAAACACATTCTTGGGTAAGGCGGCCACCAGGTAGCAGCAGGAGATTACAAACAGGTCTAAACAAGTTCTGAGCTCACCAGACAGGCTAAAAAGTGCTCTGGCGCCAAATGCATTAAAACAAATTAAAAAATGACCTGCGATCTCCAAACAGACAAAACACTGCCAAATAGGTTAAAACAAGCGTATTTCGCAGACATATAGCGTCCCCAAATAATTTTCAAACACACGGAGGGCGAAAGCACCATCACGTGGCTTACTGTATAAGAGGAAGTCTTCTTGAGACGGTATTATAGTAACGGGTAATCGA
The DNA here is from genome assembly GCA_030765065.1 of Deroplatys truncata. Lineage (NCBI taxonomy): Eukaryota > Metazoa > Arthropoda > Insecta > Mantodea > Mantidae > Deroplatys > Deroplatys truncata. The sequence continues at coordinate 316,997,098 of CM060990.1, read as the reverse complement.
GAAGTCGCTCCGCACCTCCCGTGTAACCAAGATTCTCCTAGAGTCGGGAATTCTGGTGGCAGCACTGGCTGGCGCGAGCGTATGGTGTAAGCGTTTCTCTGGTTAAAAAACTGCTAGGTTCACTATATTCATGCATGAAAAGTAATGTAGAAAAATAATATGCAACTAACCTGTTTAAAGAAGATGTTGAAAATGTTTACCATTTTCTTGAAGACGCAAATTCACTCGTTTTAATTTATTTTCGAACACTGTAATTAATGTCTCCTTTGTTACAGATGTTATGCAATCTTCTATTGCCGTTTTCAGCTCATCGATTGTTTTTGGATTGTCCTTATAGACCGAAGCTTTAGCGTCTCCCCAAAGAAAATAATCCGGACGGGTAAGATCAGGAGATCGCGGAGGCCACAGACCCTTAGAAATTAGTCTTTTCCCCCAAAATTCCACTAACAGTTCCATGGATTTATCTGATGTATGAGCAGTGGCGTTATCTTGTTGAAAAATGCACCGTTCACTTCATCTTCATTTAGCTGTGAAATAAATGGAAAAGAATATCCGAGCAATCAACATCTGAATTAATTGAGTAATGGAAAAAATTGGCCCAATAATTTGAGAGCGAGAGATCGCACACCATACACCAATTTTCTCTGAGTGTAAAGGGGTTTCCTGAATTGCATTAGGATTTTCAGTAGACCATACTCGCGTATTTTGTGAATTTACGCATCCTGATAAGTGGAACCAAGCTTCATCAGTAAAAATGTCCCATCTAACACGTCAATTCCATGGTGCAAAATAAACTTCTGAAACCATACACAATACTGAACTCTTTTCCAGTGATCTGTGGGTTTTAATTCGTGAACGACTGATACCTTATATGGATACAAACCTAGTTCTTTTTTGACTGCTTTGTATGCGGAACCGTAAGAAATATCACATTGTTGGGCCAATTTGTTTATTGATTTCTGTGGACTTTTAAGCATTCTATCCGATATATCCGATAATTTTTCTTCTGATAGCACACTGAATCTTCCACTTCTAACAGCTTCATGCACGGAACCTGACTCCCGAAATTTATTAACTAATCAACGACAAGTACCTCGGTGCGGTAGCTTTGAGTTAGGGAACCTGACAACGAAATTTTGTTTCACTTTCTCAGTATAATTTCCACGTTCATTAAAAACGTTTTCCACTAGAAACACACGTTCCTCTGTAGAATACATTGATTTCGCTTCAGGCACACGTCAGAACTCACAGCATAGTAGCCCATACTAACCAGTACAATAAACATCTCATGCGCTCGCAGCCGCTGATAACGCCGATAATCATAACATCCCGTCGGAATCGAATGCGATAAACCTAGGGATGCCAACCTTTTATCGAACGGTGGCCAGCAGCAAGGTGCGGAGGAAGTTCTTGATGGCCCGTTACTTTGACATGGAAAACGAGAACTCAATATATGGTGAAGAACTGTGAGATCATTACACGCAACATCGCCAAGATGTACACCAATACCTGCACCGATCCTTCTCACCTCAAACAACTTACAACAGATTTCCTATGTAATCGTACATGGGTATGCAACGTTCACCATGTGCAGAAACTATAGTTATGTTTCAGGTATTTTCCAGAAAAGAGTGGGTTGGTGGTAGAAGTCTGGTGCAATCTCATTACTGTAGGTAGCGTGTACGGTCACTTCTAAGATTACATATTCCTTCATTACAGATTGACAACGAAGGAGAAAAAGGCGATTAAGAAGAAGCTCCTCGATGAGTATGCGCTAGTCTTCATCTACGAATTTCCTCTGCAGGAGAATGCAACCAAATGAATTTCTTTTATGCCCAGTAATGTCTTAATTCCTGAAAATCATCGTGTGTACACTACGTTACATTAAGAAGATTACTTTTCTACACAATAAGAGCAACGAACGATTAGTCCTATGCGTATATAATAAAACTATTGTATGTGTATCGCTATATCTCTGCAATAATCAACACACAAAAGCTTGTTTTCAGTCAAGTACGTTTGAAGTATAGATATTTTGAACAATATCACATTCATTAAGAACCCACATAAATCCTCAAATGCTGCTATTTATAGCCATTCTCTGATTAAGGAAAATGTTTCAAATTATCAGATTATATTTATAACATTAAAACCAAATAGCAATTTAATAATTCTGTTCTAAAACATTATGGTAAGCCACATCCGAAACTTATTGTTCAGGTTAAGGCTCCGAACAAGATGGCTCCTCGGTAACGTGTGAGGCTCGCATTCGGGAGGTCCCGGTTTCTATTCACGATGGCCGCCCTCTCTGACCATGAGCTTGTTGTGGTTTACCCTGGTTGACATAGGTGAATGCTGGAGCAGTGTATTCTACTAAGGCTCTCCTCTCTTCCACAGTTCCTTTCGTTTCATTTCCCTTTCATGTTTCAAGTTGATCCCGGGGCTGTGGTTCGGTCGGTGTCAGGCAGATGGCGCAGAGACTTGAGATTTGGAAATATTTCCCCTTTCCCACTTGAGGGAGGTCTCCGAGAAGCACGCTGTGGCCGGTGGTCAAGTCTGGAACTGTTAGGCAACTCTGCGTATCTTTGTCCACTTGCGCCGTCTTCGCTCTGGAACCCGTGTGTATCCTTAGGTTCGCTCACCTCATTCGTTCCTCCCGGAGGTATACGCACAATAGAACCCTTGAGGGCCGCAGTGTTAGGTATCCCCTCCGTTCACTAGCCCAACCCGGTCCAAGGTCCAGTATATGCAAAATGTACACTTTCTGATGCTTTAATACTCTGTAAAGCTTAGTAACATTAATTCCTTTGAATTTAGAGTCCGCGGTGTTATCCTACGCATTTTCCGTCTGCTTACTAAACATGGTTCTTTGATGAATACCCTTTCTCTTACTGTTAGCAATTTCATGTTATTTATTTCAGAATCAATCACGGTATTTAGAATGTGTCCGAAGACAATATTCGTTTTACTACTCCGTTCCAGTTATTTCCATGTATTTTGTCCTGGAATCATACCTGTCGTCCTCCGTGGTCTAGGGATATCATGCTTGCCGCCAGTCCCCGAGGTTGCGGGTTCGAAGGGCGATGGATTTTTTTTTGGGCGTTAAAATCCTTAGCATGGCTTCCTTCGGATGGAAAGTAAAGTCGGTGGTCCCGTGTCGTAGATTTACGGCACGTAATAAAACCTCAAGCCTGATAAAGAGGCCTCTGAGCAAAATTTCCGGTATTTTACGCCCAATATAAAATGGGACGCTAAGAAACATAAGTAGTTAAAAAGCGTCCATAAATAAAACTCGATTTTGTTTCATTTCTGGAATCTTGCCCTTGAACGTGAGCGCCATTTGGCGATTCTCCTGAATGTTGTAATGACCAATAATTAGGTTGCACGACTGATACATCTTATAGAAGCATGTGATAGGTTTTAATATCAATACTTCTTCGTCAGCAGCCATAAACTTCTACAAGATTCGAGCTAGAAAAATATTTTGTCTGTTAACCATGCTGTCAATTGCCAGAATCATATCAGCGCCGCCGGTGTGCCGTAGTTTTGTCCTCCAGGAATTCTTTTATATGCTAGTATATCTGCTGTCAGACATGGGACTGACGCTTTTAAACACACTTAAAAACCATCAGTCTGGGCCGCATTTGAACCCGCCACCTTGAGATCAGAAAATCAGCGCCACCCAGACCGACATATTTAATGCTCATTCAGAATTGCGCATTAAGATGTTTCTGTTTACAGTAGTCTGCAACCATGAACTGCTAACTGTTGAGCTCCACAAGATGTACCAAATAACTTGAACTTATTCACCTAGTTGAGGCAGTATTTTTAACACTTAAATAACTTCAGTCTAATTATATAATATATAATTCAATAACAGCCCGCCTTAAAGCAATATGTGTATGTAAAAATATATAAAAAGTGTATACTACAGTCATTGTATATGTTTATATTATTGTATACATGTGTAATAATGTTATGTGAATGTATTACGTAATTTAATAACGTAGGAGCTCTAAGAATAATAGGTTAAAAGTTGCTAACAATGAGGTAACTTTGAGGCAATAATGAGTAAGAAAGTGTAATAATGCTATTAGTCATTCTTGGAGCAACAATAATGTAATTTTTGTGATAGTTTATAAAATACCCAATCAACAAGCAGAAAAAACTTAAGTTAAATAAATGTATAATATTGGATTAGGAATAGCTAATCAGAGACCTCAAATACAGAAATTTACAAATTTAGGCGGTATAAATCAAATCAGTTGCTTGTAGATAGCACTCATAACTGGACGCGTTGGTTGTAGACAGTGTTCCTAACCGGGCGCGAGATGCGTCGTCGAGAAATTTAATACATATTAGTGTGAGACGAAAATAGTTTACGTGTTAAAATGTGCAAGTAATTAATAAAAGAATCTCACAGCTCTCTATATCAGTGAAGTGTTATTTAAATTATGTCAAGAATTAATAAATGCAGTGAAGTAAAAATTATAATCTGTGTAAGCCTACATTCTTAGCCGCACTACTCCCTGCAAACAAATCCATGTCTCTAACAATAATACTGACGCAGCCGAGGCAAACATATAACATTTAAAGAAACAGTCAAAATTACAAAGTTAATATTTTTTAAACATTTTGTTGGGGGGGCGAAGGCTACCGGAAACTTTTTACCATACGTGCGGTTGCAACTAATTCAAGTTTAGCCCCCCCCCCCCAGCTAATTCAGGATTGCGTATTAATATGTTTCTGTTTATAGTGGTCTGCAACCATGAACTGCCAATGTTGAGCTCCACAAGATGTACCAAATAACTTGAACTTATTCACCTAGTATTCTAATAGAACTGGGTATTGCATCTTACAATCAGCACCAATTTGGTTTTATCATTAGTGTATACAAGGATATTAGTACCTGCATTGCGTTAAGCCAAAGGAAACAATGGAAATTATGGCATTTAACACCGAGCGAGCTGGCGCCGCAATAACGCGTGCGACTCCCATTCAGGAGCTTCCGGGATCGATTCTCGGCGATGGCCCACTCTAACCCATGGTTTATTTGGAGGTTTTCCTTGGTCGTCAGGCGAATGCTGGAGTGGTTTCTTTCAACTCCTGAATTTCCTGTGCCCCATTTCATTCCATTCAGCATTTCATTTATCCTTCAGCCCGTTAGGTCAGTTTCAGATTTGGAAGTTTTGGCGACGGTGTTTCAGTGTGGCTTGCCAGTGATAAAGGATGCTCTCCGTGGAAATTTCTCCGGCCTTCGGCTTGTACAGGGGTAAATGGACCGCACCTTCAGAGCGGGATGTTGGCCCCTAAGTGTGGGGCGGGGTTCCCGGTTGAAGCCGAAATTATAAAGTCAATAATTATCATAATAATCTGGGAAGAATAGCGAAAAAAAAATAAATAATAAAATATTTAAAATCACTGCATGTATTAAAAGGAGAAGCATTGGGAAAATTGTTGACTGTTAAAAGCGACAGAAAGACCAGACAGGCACAGCTTAGCTAATTAGGAAGCCACTTTCTCCTGGAAATAATGGGTGCAGATGCACTGGCTAGGAAGTGAAGGTCCCTAGAAGCTTCATGACGCTCAGTTTTGGTGCGAAATTTTTAAGGGGAGAGAGGGGAAGTTAGGAGGTTTTTCTTTGTATAGGGCGTTGATGACGATACTCTCGCTGGGGCACTCTTGGAGTGCGGAACAACAGTCTCGTCGATTTCCGAAGACTGGGTGTGAACTTGCAAGAGGATCGAACGATCAGATGTAATTGATAATCTTCGGTCTTGGAAAAGACACAGTAACTTCGTAAGAATTTAAAAATGATCGGCAAATCTTAAGCCTTATTTTAATGGTGAATAAAAGTGTTCCAAGAAAGCGTTCGTGTTTCTATGTACACACACTCACGTAAACCCTGATTAAAGTTTCATGCTCAAGCAGCCGTGGCAAAGTAAAAAAACAACGAGAGGAAAGGAGCAACCTTGATGCAAAGGTACTGCTCCATTGTTGGAGGACTTAGCGTGGCTGCGTCACGGTCTACCTGTCCGACTGTCGGGAGTCTCAATCTGGAAACTGCAAGGACCCTGTCATTGCTGTACCATCTCTCCTAGTTCCGGCGGCCCGGTGTCTCCTCTCATTTCCTCCTTTCTTCCGGGGACGCCCCCTTGTGGGTCATAGGTACATTATCCTCACTGGAGTAGTGCCGATTTCTCTCTGATAATCATAAGGGGCGAAATTGTATTTAACTCTACCGCTACTCGCTAGAAAAGTGCTATGCTAACGAACAAACCTCATTTATTTAAACTGTGTATACGCCCTAATTCCCTTTTAATTTCCTCTTTTTACTATGCGTAACGAAGCATTAGGGTAAAATTAGCACTTGAAAATTTTCAAGTATTCGAAATCCAGGTGTCTGTTTTACCATCTTTAAAACGTGACAATTTGTCTTTCAGTGTTGATAGTTTGTGATTTTCAGTACAGTGACTCGATTGTCATTGTGGGGAGGGCAATTCTTTATTTCTCTCTGGGAGGGTGTCGTCTTCCAGGACGGGGTGAAACGTAGCGTTTAGAAACCAGGATCAATTATTGTTTTATAATTTACTTATTTTTTCGTGTTCTGAGTATGAAACAAAAGTCAAAATGACATTTAACTTTCGAAATTATAGCATAGCAATCTTGCATAGGTAGAGGAATTTGTTGCTTCATTGTGGTAAAGAGTAATTGAAAGATGTTAGCATAAACCGCTGAAATAGCTGAAGAGATATAGATAGATTTTGTTTTCATTAGTTATTTGTCTATTGCATTGTTTCGTAAAGTAATGCAACTTTGTAACTTCTCATTAAGATTTGGGAATCTCCACTAACTTGTGTGGCTTGAATAAAACCGTTGTACATCGTCAGTCTCGGCTGCAGCTTTGCCTGAGTTTGCCGCAGCCGGCTCTTAGTGTGACTGGCATTCCTATGTCATCATTTCCTTTCTTTTTTGAAAGGTGGAATCAGGCGACTGAAAAATTCAATGCCATAGCCGGGATTTAAACCACGGATCTTCCGGTTTCCGTTCGGATGCTCTAACCAACTGAGCTATCGTGGCAATATTCCGGTCCGACATTAAATTCCCCAACTGACTCACATTTCTCTCGGTAAACCACAAGCAGATATCAAATGATTTTGAGATGACATACCCCAACGGCGATTTGCAATGGCGTAAATACGTTAAGACCCGAGCTTCTAGTTTTAACTATTAGATTAGTCATTGTAATTAATGTATTACAATTAATAAATACAATCAATTTAATTACATTGATTGGCCTAATAGTTGGTTAAAATATCAAGCTTGGGACTTAAAATACTTATGACACTGTAAGTCGTCATTAGGATATGTCATCTGAAAATAATTTGAGATCTTGTGGTTTACCGGGAATAATAGGAGTCCTTTGGGGAATTTAATGCCCGACCGGCATGTTGACATTGTAGCTCATTTGATTAAAGCAACCGGTCGGAAACCGGAAAATCTTGGTTGAAATTACAGCTATGACATTAAATTTTTCAGTCGTCTGATTGTACCTTTCCAATCTACCCAGCACACGGCTTGTGTGCAAGAACAATTAATTACATTTGTTTTTTGCGTTTAAAAATTAAGATATTAGTGCTTTATGCTCGCGTCATTTATTTTCACCCTCGGATGTAGAAAGTGTTTTCTAAACCATATTACAGCATACATTAGTAAAATATTGGGTGAATCTAAGCAACGTAAGACTAAAATTGCTGTGGATTTCCTTGATAACACATTGCAAGTAGATTGTGAAATTTTACATGTATGAATCGCTCAACCATTTCTCCCCTGAGGCTAACAGCATCTACATGGAGCGGTTTGAGCTTCAAAAACCTCGATTTATGACTTACGAAGTCGCAGGTAACCAACATGGCTGGTCTATGCGGCAGCCTCTACCGTATGGTGGATATATCTGGGATCTTTACAGTGTTCATATAGAATCTCTAAAGAGGATAGAACTCTTGGGTATGTTGAAGGACTTGATGTGGGTTATACCATAAAGCTCAGTAATCACTATAACGATTTGCCTTACCTGCGGAGTGTCTGAGACCCAAGGAGGCATCTTCGAAAAAGCTGATTGTAGGTTTTGGAAGTCGGAAGAAGTATGTGGTTCATTGCATGTCTTTTAAGCAGAACCTCTGGCATGGATAACAACTAGCAAAAGTACATAGAGTACTTCAACTTCATAACGATCGGGATGGCTCAGGCGTCTGTGACCCGCATTCGGAAGGTCCCAGGTTCGATCCCCGGCGACCGACCATTCTGGCCCATTGGGTTTCACATTGTTTCCCCTGCTCGATAGGCGAATGCTGGGTGGTTGGTATTCTACCACGACCCTCCTGCTCGTCATTTTATGTACCCATCATCTTCCTTGTTATTTGTTTCAGGGTTGTAGGACCAGGTGGCGGTGTTCGGTGGGTTGTGGCTGGAAGGTGACTGTGCGTTCTGGGCTATTTCCCTAGTGTCGCTGCGCGGACTGCTCAGTTAGGTCTCTCCTCCTCTCACCCCGGGGGGATTGCCAGAGGTTCGGTGGCTTGTGGGCAGGACTGGGCGAAGTTGGTTGTGTTCAATGTGGAAACATTAGGGACCACCCCTGTGCTTGTGCCGTCGTCATTTGGATCTGGTCGCCCTTCCGGTCTCTCCCCTCATCCCTCTCCCTGGGGTCACCGGTAGGAACACAAGGGGCCGACTGGCTCACGTGCGGTGCTCTGCCCCGGTATTGGGACTCCCCTTCTCAGTTACAAAGGTTAAAACTTAACGTTCAATTTAGCTACAAACTACTACAAACAGGTAAAATATGATCTTGAAAATCATCTATACACGTTATTTAACAACGGCATGTTTGGAAACAGTAGAAAAAAATCGGATTCGTATAGACATACAACATCTAGCGAAAAGCAAGACTCTAGAAGAGTAGATTGCTAAATCAAAATTAATTGATAGCACCATATAGGGTCCTAACGTAGTTGCTCTCCATGTGGTTTCATGCAAACTCGTTTTTACTAAACCTATACTATGCAAAGTGCTGGAAAAAAAGGTTGAGCGCTATAAAACTTCAAAGTATTGCTACGACCTCACGGAAATACACGAAGTTAACAGAACTTGGTCACACGTGCAATGTGTTTCACTACAAGCCAGACTTACGTACAACTCACCGAGCGAGGTGACGCAGGCTGTAGCGCGTGTGACTCGCATTCTGGACATCGTGGGTTCAGTTCCCGCGGCCGACCATCCTGAACCATGGTATTTTTAGCGGGTTTCCCCGGGTCGTAGGCGAATGCTGGGTAGGCTAATTACATTCCCCGATTTTCCTGTCCCTCCATTTCACCTTCTTTCTCATTTCAAATCACCTTTCATCTGCTTGGTTGTTTCAGTGTTGCAAGTGGTGGCGGGTATCTCGGCGTAGCATAGCAGGGAAAAAAATGCTCTCTCTAACACTTCCTCCTACGGAATGGGGGCGGTATCCGAATCCCGGGCCCCCCAGTGGGATGTGCAATCCTGCAGACGGGTAGAAGAGCCGGTTTTATCAGCTGCCACAGGGGAGTTTCAACCTGGAAAATGTAGGGACCCTTCCCTCTGCTCTGTCTTGCCTTTTGATACGGCCGCCCTCTGTCTGCTCTTACCTCACCCTTTCCTCCTGGGGACGCGCCGTTGGGAGGCCTAGTCAAAAAATCTCCTTAGTTCGAGGCGCTAAGTCCCCCTCCGCTTCTGGTCATACGTCATACGTACAACTAGAGCACTGGATTATACAAGCAGACCAATCCGACATTTTGAATCCTATAGTCAAGGCGGCAGTTTAAATAGGAGATATTCTCGGCCAGGTAAAGATGCGTGTATGCACGTTTAAGCTAGCGGGACATACATTTTATCATTTCACTTATACAAAGTATCTTAAATACACAAAACAATTATAAGAATTACTTTATCTAACATTGTACAAAACAGAAACTGTAAAGTTAAAAAGATAGCACTGCAACCATGGTGCCGATGCGTACCTAACGTCCTTGTTTTGGTTCATTTGACGTAAGTCGACAACTATAGGAAATATTTTAAATCCGATTACAGATTCAAAAAACTAGTTAAAATGTACGCATTTCTTACGCTGCATGTTTAGATCTATCTATCACAGATTAGAGGTAACAGCTGTGTTAGTCTGACGTTAATTGATGCCCACGTCGATTTCTTATGGTTACAGTAACTGCAAAAAGTAATAATAACAATAATAATAATTTAATAATACTTTGGCATGTGCTGCATTAAGCTGTCAGCTAAATAAAGCAAACTACATCAAATCGTTATCTAAGTATTCCTTATCAAATAAGGATTCCTAACAACCAAATTTTCAATTTATTCTTAAAAGCGCTGTAATATTTAACATCCACATATTATCATATAATTTATTATAAAACTTATTTATCACATATATCTACATGGCTATCCATATTTCGTTATGATCTTAATTTTGGAGCAGCAAGTTTATTGCAGTGTCATAAGGTTGTGTATATGTAAAAAGATATGTTACATTCACATGACCTTTTCTATCACTTATTAGTGAGTATACAAATCAGTCTTACACAAGTTTATTTTCCTATCTAGCTCATTTTAATAAAGGTAAACCTATCCTAAAATAGCTAAAAGATACATTTCGTTAGAGATACAAAGGAAATAGCAATAGTAAAACGTTTGAGAACTGGACGATATACACTCCCCTTAAAATTCCACACTTTTGCATGAAATCTCTAGAAATAACTGAAAATTGACAGGACTTGAAAAGAATGGCTAAGTATTGAACAATTAAAACCATTAATGACGAATAACTCGGAATAGGTGATGCAACAAAAAGTTATTTGAAATAAATTGTGTTTTTTTAAAGAGATCTATTCTTTTTGTGTAGTGCGTTTTCGTCTATCACTTAACGTATGCCAGTTACACAATATTACCCAAAATTTCTTGGTAATGAAGAGGACTTCACAGACTATTCCCAAAAAATTCATGATATAGATCTTATTTGTCATTAAAATATGGCATTGCAATCAAAACGTTACAGCCATGTTTTAGAAAATAAAAAGTTTCAAAAATATTCCACATGAAGGGAAGTTTTGGGTGGCGGATTTTCTTAAAAATCTTCATGCCGCATCTTTAGAAGGTGCTGAACCTAAATATCAAGTTTGGTATTTATCGACTTTTAGTTTTTGAATTATACTGTTCACAGATACCCATACGCGCGCACAGACTTTTCCTAAAAGTGTTTTTGGGGGGATTCAGGGGGCCTCAAAACATATGTCCAGTGAAATCTTGACTCAATTTTTTAGGTGGAGTACAATACTTCCCCTATTTATTTACTATACGTGGTACAGAAAGTAATAACATGAAATATATAGATGCTAACACAAAGATGGGTGCGTTAATAGCAACATTTTTAAAAATTGGCTCACAGTATTGATGTGATTCATAATCCTTTAATAAAGCTATAGGATTTTCTGCAGTGTAAAAACCTTCTGGGACCGACAACTCATAATAAAATAATGCAGAAAACATCTATATAAGAGTTTAATAAAGCATCCAGAGAAGAGCAATTTTTAAATCTTCTTAATAGAAAGTTGTATTCATGTAACCCCTGCTGTTTTGACTTACCATGTGTTAAAGATTAGCCTAAGATTTGCCTAATGACTCGCAAACTAGACATTATGTAAAAAACCAAAATAAATTAAATGCTTCTGATACACACACATATATAAAACATTAAGTCTAGGTTTGTTGTATATATTTTAAGACGTTTGACTTATAAGAAAAATACATTTCTATCGATGAAATATGGATATTCATAATTAATGAACTAGGAACAGCATTTGTTTGCAAATATACACATAATCACCTTTAAGCTTTGTTTATTCCTTACTTATATTTTGAGGATTCAGAATTATAGCACATCACTTCGATAATCTTAAGCTATCGATGTGCACACATGGGAAACACAAACCTGTAATGCTTAAACAATAAGTTGTAATAATATTAAGAGTGATCAGGATGCTACCTTAAGTATCTACTCCAAAAATGCAGCCGCCTCAGTTTCACGCATATATCTGAAAAACAGGTTTTATGCACTTCGTCTGCTTTAACTATGAACCCTCTCATTAATTATTCTTCTGACATACCTTTACTTATGTTTGGCATTAAATGTAAATGTAAAGGAAAATTATTAAATAATGAAATCAATATTTGGAATACTAATGCAGTAGTTATATGGAAAAGGGGATATGTTTTCCTTCTGTCAATACCTTTGTACCTTACAAGCTATACTTGCCAGCAGATAGCAGCAATGGAGCACATGCTTACAGCAATAATTAATGACATATACCATAAAATACAAGGAATGTTTTACATAAACAAGCACATACAAATTTGTAAATTTATACTTATAGCAAATACTTGTTTAATCTAAAATATAAGTAATAGTGCAACATATTTTGCCTTATATTGATGTTAATGAAACATCTAAAACCTGAAATTAAATTAAATATCCAGGTACATCAAATTTAAACACCATTTTTGCAATAATGATTTATCACTGATGAACATGAGATGTACATATGAAGCAAATGAGCATCAAGTTCTTGACAAAATCTACTTTTAAATTTTTTGAAAAGCAATAGCTTTTAAATGCCTCATACGATATTGCTATACAATCAAGGTTGCATGTTACAAAATACTAAGTTCTTCTTTGTTTCTTATTCTGTGTTCTGTTTGCATACATTGGTGGCAATCTTCCTTTTGTTTCCAAACAATTGCAGAGTCCTAAACCACGCACTTTGGAATAATGTTTGAGCAAATTCTCCAGCACATCACAGCAAGGTGGCACTTCTCTATGCAAGGTACAAACATCATTGATTATACTTTGCATAGTCATTGCTGATGACAGTTACTCCTTCTTATGTTTCTGAGTGAGCTGCTCTGTAGTTGTTACAATATCATATGCAGCCTTAGAAATGTACTTTAAACCTCCAAAATCTGAGAATTCAGTAAGTTTCAGATATTCCTTTAGAATACCTTCTCCATTACTTTTGAAAAAAGCAGTACATATGTTACACAACCTTTTTTTTAGCACTGCATTCACAGCGGTACCAGCTATATAGAGACTTTCATTATGGTCAAGAATATTTAGTTCCTCTGTGATGTGTGTATAAATCATTTTTGGCAGGTCTGTACAAGCTACTGCCCTATCTTTGATGTTTTTTATATCAGAGAACTGTAATAGTGCCTTTTCACTATCAGAACAGCATTTATTTTTTCACAAGGGGTCATAAATTATGAAATTGAAATTAGTTTCAGTGCTCTTTTTGCTGTTACAGCTGAAGGATTTGATCCTGTTCTCTTTCGTATCTGAGCAAAAATATTCTCCAAAGCATCCTGAGTGAATCTGCTTCCCATTATATATCTGTAATTTTTGCTGAATAGCAGTTTTGCAAACTGTATGAAAGATTTATGTGCCCATAATTTAGCCTGTATTTAATGGTTTCTAGGCACCTGACCCTATTGGAGTTTCTTGGATAATATCTATAAACCCTTCAAGAAACTGTACCTGCCTTTTAAAGTTTTTCTTTGAAATTGATTTAATGATGGTTCTAGACATTAGCAAAGAAAACCATTCATTCAAAAATCTAATTCACCATGATGTGGAAAGGGCTGCTGGAGGCAAAAGTTTTAAACTTACAGCTGTTTCTAAGGCACTAGTAGTTTTCAAAGCAAGGCCAACATTCAGTTTTTGAAAATGAGATGGATTTCTAGAGCCTTTTGAGAGATGATGGAGAGACCATAGACCATTTTCCTTAGATAACTCTAGATCCCAGAGTTTTGAAATATATTTGGAAGAATCTATAGTGGAAGATAACCCTCCCTTAACTGCAATATTTGTGGAATAACAATGTCAGATATCTTCATGGCTGTCCACCAGTTTTTTACCAAGTGAGGAACATCAAATAAAACACATATTTCCATGTTGTTCTGTTGAAAACTTACTTTTCTTTCTGAGCGTGTGACAGAAATTCCTAATGCACACCACAGTGTTTTGTTCATACCTCCCATGTCTGAGATAACAGCACATACATGCAACCCTATATCAGTTGCTATGTCAATAAGCTTAAGAAGCAAAGTTTTGGTTTCATTTCCTGCTGTGCTGGGTCCAGTAATATGAGCTGCCACTATTTGCTTCTACTTTGTAGTCACACCTCTAAGAATAACCACTGTGAGATGATTGATTACCTGTTACAGAAATGGTTCCCAAAGTAACTGCTCCAACAAATGTTTTATCAGGATTATCATATTCAGTACTCCCAGATATTTTCATCTCATCAATCATGAGAACACTGTCCCTTTCAAAATCTGAGATAACATCTACTTTTGCTTTCAACAAAGGAAACCTGAAATTAAAAATTTCAGATTCTAATTTGAAACATCTGATATGATTATTCAGGGTACTATAAGAAGGTGCAGGGTAACCAGATTTCCGAAGAAAATTATAACCTCCTTGCCCAAAACAAATCTTAACTTCAGACCTTTTATGATCCCAACTTCTGACTAACATTGGGTTGAGCTATGCCCTAGCCTACTAATTTGATTCAGAAGTTAAGAAATTACTTAACGCACGTATGTTTTTGCTATTTGATCTTCCAGTGTCTTATTTTCCAAAAACGCAACTCTGTTTTGCAGTTCTTGGAACACAACCTCTGGAGTTTTCTCCAGCCTTGTAGCTCCCATAGATACTATGTCCTCAGAAGTGATTGCCAAGTGGGTTTGAATGCAAGTATTTTGCACCTAGGAGATAAAATATCATTTACTGTCATTTCGTAAGATTCTCACTTTATTGTCTAAATATGATTAATTTATAAATGATATTACTATGCAAATTCAATGTTAATGTACCATATGTTGTATCCATAATTCAATCCGATTTATTTTACATAAATACTGATTTGTGTATGTACTAGCTTTTATCTTGATAAAGCCAACTGTAATGTAAAAGTTATTTGATAGGATTAAGATTTTTACAAGTAAGTGATGTTTAAATGGATAATCCTATTTCAAAGTGATAATAAAAATAATGTTGTAATTGGATTTTAATTAATTTGATCCTCTTTCAAAAGCTGATTTACCTTTGTCTGTGCATGAAGCTCTATTAATGATTCCAACTGTAAACTTGTAATGAATTTACAATTACAGAGCTCAGAATTTAATGACTACTTATGGTTAGATTCTGTTTCATATACATTTCATTTTATGGACTATTTAGTGGTCTAGCCTCTTGTTTTATAAAATTAAAGAAATAACAATATCAGAAATTATTTTAAATTAGTAAACCAGGAAGAAATTCCTGTGATACTAACGTTCATTACTTTAAACAAATTCTTTAAAATATATGTGAATAATAAAGACTCAAATCTATAGGCCTACTTACATCTCTTTTGTAAATGCTTTCTCTCTGGACCGGAATTCTAGGTGGTGGATTACACACAATAAAAATTGTTGGTATGGCATTAGGCTTGAGTTTCCTTTTTCCATCAGCATGGTTTTGTTCAAATTGGTTCTCTTCGAAAATGCACCTGTGAAAATATTTGTTTAAATAATTTTCTTTTGCTAGACCTATCATTAATAATAAGGTCTATAAAAGTGTAATGGTCATTTATAAAGTAAATTCTAGGCGATTTCATATTAGAAATGTCAAAGAGGAAGAAAAAGGCGAAAAAAACTATGGAATTGTTGAGTTTCGATTTCACGCCCTTACACTCGCTAGACGAACGGTTAACCAACAGGTAATTCTGCAATTATACAAGTGGCGCTTCAAAAGCAACTTAAGCAGCTCAGGCGTCGTTGCCTTTCACTTCTAATTGCTAATGATAAGTAGTTAGGTCGTACTGGTTTTTGAATGAAAGCAGTAGGAACTTTTTATTTCTCCAAAACATTAATTATTCATTTGTACTTACGTTACAAGGGTAATTATTTGTTGTAGGTGTCCAATCCATGCGCCTGGAATTTACAAGCCATTTCTTTCTTCTTTCGTTAACAGCAGGAATACGATAGAACCTATATAACCCATGCCCACTGTTATTTGTGCAATTTGGAGCCGCACAACCAACCATTGCAAAAATTAGGGTGTTAAAAATTAAAGAATATTCCACACGAGAGATCTTCCGCCCAGTAAGAACCATGGAGCTTGGGTTTCACAATGGCGGATTGGTCTGCTCGTATGATACAGCGCTTTACGCTGCCAATGACGTCATTAAGGGCTGTTTTACTTCAGACAACTCAAAAGGGCGCAGAACCCATTCCTCCAGTACCTAGGTAGCTTCTTAGCAGGTAACAACCTTCATTTCTCCCGTGGGACCAGTCTAAACGCCAGCAGGTAATAAGTCCCTAATCCTCCCGTTTTCAAGTGATAAACATGAAAATTGGCATGCTTGAAAATTAATTACAAAGATTAAACGGACATCCAAATGTCCGTTTAATACTTGGATTAAGACTAGCGTATGCACACACTATTATATTTAGACTTCCTTGTGGAAGCAGACACATTTTGCTATCCTTTGGGAGACACCGCATACTTCAATACAAAAGGTAGCAGATTTTAACATTGTTAAAATGTATTAATTTAGCTTCTGTCTGCTGTCGCTAGTCATAGTTTCCATTGAGAATTTGTAGGGAGATGTACTCAAAGTACTGTAGTCTTCATGTGTAGCTGAATACCGCAGAAACTTCCCCCTTATGTAAATTGCTCAACGGCAATGATGCTCACTTATTTTACTATTGTGTTAGTCTTTGGGTTTTCTTTATAAGCATTAAATTCAGACACACATTTACGCTCTCACTCATTCTTCCAGACTCTGGGGAGGATGAGGAGTAATCCTGGGTAAAGAAAAATACAATTCTCCAGCCGCGAATCGTACCCGACCTCTGTATTTGGAAGCTAGCACGTTAGCCTCCATTCCACATAGGTAGTCTCCGCAAAAACTTGCATGATGCAATATTGTGACATGCATCAAACACAAGGAATAAATAATATTTTATTTAATAATTCTTGCTGTTAACATGTATATAATATGCTTTTGAAAATAACTTATATCTCTGTGATATTTCGCAATAAAAGAAACTTTTGTTATTAATAGTCCAATTTGTCCTGTTAATACTATTTGAGGTCATTGTATTGAATTTTGTAACATTAGTTAATTTTAAAATTTTCTATAGTCTAATAGTAGTAATGTTAGAGGAAACATTGTATCCCACCCAAAAATTGGTTACCAAGGTTTCACGGAATATACATGTTTTGAGATCCCCTGAATCCTAGGAGATTTCAATTCTAGAAAAGGCTCCTGTACGTCTATGTGTTAGTCTGTTTAAGCATGACTCAGAAAAAGAAAGTCGAATGAATATCACACTTTATAGGTTCTGTGTTCTTTAAGGTTAGACAGGAAGACTTTCATGAAATTCGTCCCACTTTTAACAGCACTTGACATGGAAAAATTTACGATATTTCTTACTTCTTTTAAAAACACTGCTCTAAGGAGTTTTATTGAAATACCATGTATGTAACGCTAATATGACAAAGAATATGTATATCTTGAATTTCCTTTGAGTAGCGTATGCAGTCCTCTTTACTTTTGGTGAGTATATGAAGAGTTTATTTACCCGGGAAATCCTACTTCAGGAAAAGCTTACAGCTCGTTAGAATGCACAACTTGTCAAAAAAACTTTTTCCTAGCGTCAACCGTTTCCAAAGACTTCACGCCTTATGGCTGTTTGCAGTTTGCTAACATTTAGCTCGTGACAGATGATCTGAAAATTTGCCATTTCTTTCTTTTGTTTTAACCTCCACGATCTCATGACGGAGAAAAAAAACGAGTACCAAGAGCTCAATGTCTCACATACGGGATGTTTCAGGGCCTGTGAGATCTATCCTTTCCCACAGTTTGCCGCAGAGGTCCTGAAATATCCTGTATAAACATGTAGGAGCAATTAATTCCACCAAACCTGAAATAATTTGCAGGCAAAATACTATACATGAATAATGTAATGTGCATGGACTTATAGAGAGAATAAGGGTAGAGAAACCCATATGAGTGTACCACAGTTCATTTTTTTGGTTTCAAGAACATTTCAGCGCTTACCATTGTATTAAAATGCGTGTATTTTATTTTACTTATATGTGCAAAATTACCGCAAATATTTGTTATATTATAAACTTGTAAACGGGAAAATTTAAACATGAAACGCCAAATTTTATAGAGGTGATTGCAAATAAAACACGGCTCTACTAATAATACAGGTATTCATGAGTTGAACTATTACCTGCTTCGCTTGACTGAAAGATTGCTACCTGCTTTGAACGGGAAGAATGAGTGCTATATAATTAGGTACGGAAGGAGTGAGTGCTATTTTTATGACTGCGGGAGGAATGCATCCTACGCCCAAAGGATCGGTCCTTAAGTTGAGAACATTAGTGATCATATGGCTGGGGCATGGTTTTTGCTATGGCGCTTTAATGTTTTGATTTACTCTATGCATGTAGTGCCTAATAATAATGATAATAACAATAAAACAAGTAGAATAATAAGAATAGGCGAATAAATGCCAGTGTTACAGATTACGTGCTCTCATGTTTGCATAATTTTCTTTACGGCGCTTTAATGAATTGATTTACTCTACTACGCATATAATGTGTAATAATAATAATAATAATAATAATAATAATAATAATAATAATATGGGCACAAAAGCCATTGGTACACATTACGTACTCCCATGTTTGCATGCTTTTCGTTACGGCGTTTTAATGTTTTGATTTATTTCATAATGCGCATAGTGCGTAATAATAATAATAATAATAATAATAATAATAACTGGGAACGAATGTCAGTAATACATATAACGTGCTCTCATGTTTACATAGTTTTCGTTACGACGTATTAATGTTTTGAATTACTCTACTATGCGTATAGTGAGTAATAATAATAATAATAATAATAATAATAATAATAATAATAATAATAATAATAATAATAACAACAATGGTGATCATGATAATAATAATAATAATAATAATAATAATAATAATAATAATAATAATAATAATAATAATAACAATGGTGATCATGATAATAATAATAATAATAACAATGGTGATCATGATGATAATAATAATAATAACAATAATAGAAAACGAATGCCGGTTATACACTTAACGTGCACTCATGCTTGCATGGTTTTGGTTACGGCACTTTTATATTTTGATTTAGCTCTACAATAGGAATAGTCCGTAATATTAGACAAGAACAGCGTAAACACAATTCACAGAATAGCTGTGAGTGGATACTGATACGTCAAATAAAGACATTTTAGTTATTTATCAATCTAAAAAGTGAGATTATTCCCTCGAAAATAAAGTCTCTGTAACTGAAGTGGAAAACATTCTAAGACGTTTTCGGGCTATTTACACTGTACTTGTCTATTATCAGTGACTGCAGACTCACATGGGAGTCTGAGTCACTACATTGAGAGGCAGCATGGGAATTGCCTCTCGATGAGCGCGATCCACTTATCATCTTCACTGATAAGCAAGAGGAGTAGAAGGAAGATCGTTCACGTTATTGCGCCAGGTCCCCACTGGCCTGCGTTTGCTTGGAGTTGCCCCGTTGAGTTCTGCTGCTCTTTTAACGGACGAAGGTATATCTAAACACGTGAAATATGGCGCAGTTGTACTACCTGTAGTATAACTCCAGGAAAATTCAAGCCTAATGGTGAATTCTAAGTTTTAGTTGGTTTTGAGAATCACAACAATTCTGAAAATATTGATATGTATCTCAGAATTACCAGCCCACAATCCGTCTTTCAAGTAAACACTCTACTATCATTAGAAATAAAAATTCGCGTACTAATAGATACCATTGATGAAACTCTAAAGAGATAGGCTCCCCTAATCGTCTGCTTCTGCCAACTGCACCAAAAATTCCGGGGTTAAGCGCTTCATATATCTGTTAACGATAAAGTTCTATAAAGACAAACTCCTTTAGTTTCTGCTTTCCTCTTCAGAGGTAATTTCGGCTACTACTCTGTTTATAAGCAAGGTAAATACGGCATTTGGAATGCTATCAACTAAAGAGGCGACACCAATGTGTGTGTGTGTGTGTGTGTGTGTGTGTGTGTGTGTGTAATACCTAAAACATAAAAGCACAGGCACATTGAAATGAAGATTTGTCCAACCCTGAAATGCAATGCTCGAGTCTTCTCTGCTGATCTGTTTGTCTTGAGTCGTTTCCTGGTCTATTTGCTCTGTGGAGAGGGAAGAGAAGACGATGCATGCCAAAGGCAGGCGGGCGAGACGATAAATTTGTTCATCTCTTCAAGTCTGAGAAGCATACAAGCAGTTCGGCTGGCAGCCATCATGCAAATTGATCACGTGACTGTAGATTCCCTGGGCTCCTCCAACCTTCCCCAGCTCTCCTAAAGAACCAGTCCACCATCCAACTGCTCCATTTGACTTAGCTTAGTTATGAGTTGTTTGCTCTTCACCAATGCAACAGGGAAGAGGCAGATCTAACTCCTTACTGTTTTCTGTCATCTTCATTTCTGGAGGCTGATAGGCATATACATAGCTCAATATACATTTTAAAACATAAAATTTATTTCCTATTAGAGTTTGCTTTATTCCCGTTAACAGATAGAGAGAAAGAGAAAGAGAGAGGGAGAGGCATTTGTGAAAATGTGTAAAACTACATTTTGCTGTTTTTTATCTAAATAAATGCACTCTCCTTACGTCAAACACGGCTGTTTTCGTTATTAATATTCAGCTTTTCGTTCACGTATAAAATACGCTCATATTAATTTTATTGTCGGAGAACGTATACTGTCTTGATAAAAGTTCTGTTTTAACTTTCACTTAATAGCTGCAGTCATTTTCTTATAATTTTACACTTTTCTTAAAATACTGCAGTTTTATGTTGGATGTCAATTAAAGGAGTTTCAGGATGTTTAGGAGTACCAAATAGGGAATTTGCAACATCTTGTAATTGTGAACGTAGGGCGCATCTCTTGTCCCGGGTTTTCTAAATGTGGACAACACTGAACTGTATGGTGAATTCAGCAATCCTTTGGGGAAAAGTCAAAGAAGAAAAGAAAGAATGAAAGCAAGACAGAGTCGTTCCGTGTCACTACAGCTGGCGATATATGCATATCACTGCTCAGATCTATGCTTTAAGCATGTCAAAGCAAGCCCATTGGCTCTATGGTATATTTTATTCTTGCAGCAGAACCTAACAAGTGCTTTACCAGTAGATTAGACAAAGACAGACATCTGGTTAGTGTCACCTCTCGACAGAGCGGTGCAAAGGGCTAGTCAAAATGAGCACCAAAGTGATGTGAAGGAGAAACTGCGCTAAGGCATTGCATATTACATAAATTTGGAGAATATTCAAAATACAAAACAGAAAAATAAATTTCACCACTCATTCAGTGGAGACAGCAGTTATTACAGTGACTTGTTAGAAGTAGTTTTACTTTCTAAATCGAGTCCCATTTTCGAAATAGATGTGTTTTCTAATCTTAAAAAGTTGAAAACGTAGAATGTATAGAACATTTATATGATTAACGTGTATGTGTGATTTATGTATCAATACCATGAAATATTCTATGTCTGTAAGATGTGTGCCTCTCAAATTTGCACCGACATGGGTAGTCGAGGTAGCTAAAATACGGACTTGTCAACAGGAGGTCCGCGGTTGAAATCCCGCAAGGACCGTCCTCCCCGACAGTTGTTTCTCCAGAGTTTCCTCAATCTTCATTGATGGCAAATGCCGGGAGGTACACTAAACTTAGGCTGAAACGTTTCCTTCCAAAAATTTCGTTCCCAAATATCATTTCACTTAATGTATCACCATATCTACCGCCTGTGATACCATAGGTAGTAAGAATGGGCATTCAGCACTACAAAAATAAGTACACGTTTGCAATGAGAGATACTTTGCAATTATATAAAAATGGAAGTATGCTTGATAAGAAACATAAGATGTCAATGAAACCGAGCGAGATGGCTCCGCGCTCACGAGCGGCTCGCATTCGGAAGACCTCGGCTTCGATTTCTTTGGCCGCCCAATCTAATGATGGGATTTTCGTGGTTTTTCCTGGTTGTCATAGGCGAATGCCGGAGTGGTGTATTCTGCCACGGATTTCTTTTCTCCCCCATTTCCTTTCATTTCATTTCCCTTTCATGTTTCAGGTTGACTCCGGGGCTGTGGTTCGGTCGGTGTCGGGCAGATAGCACAGAGGCCTGCGATTAGGAACATCTTCTCAGCCTTACTAGAGGCAAGCCGAACGTGCCTCCAATGCTGAGTAGTGTTTCCTCGGTCCCACTAGACGGACGTCTCTGAGTCGGGTGATCAAGTCAGGAACTGTTCGGGAACTCTGCGTGTCTCAGTCGACCTGCGCCGGCCTCGTTCTACAAACCAATACGTCTCCTGCGGTTCTCTCACGTCATCCGTTCCTCCTGGGGGTGTACGACGAAAGATCCACTGAGTGTCGAGGTACTAGGTGTCCCTTGCGTCCCTCCGTTAACTATTCCTATCCTAACCTAAGTTAGCAGTCAAGGTAGCTGAGAGCTTTTCATATGTGCTTATCTTTTTCATCTAGATAGCGAAGATTCTTTTAGTGTTATCTAATAACCGAGATTTCGGCTACGCCTCATCCATACTATAAATCAGGAAAACCTCACAAGTATTAAGACTTCCTTTTGTCGTTAAAATCTCTCCAGGTGTACATATGAAAGTTAGAGATAAAATGCATTTAGAGTCTAGTGTCACAACTGCACAATTAATATTAGATCAACGTTAAAAGATTTATGCTCTGAATATCCCCAAAAGGTATTCAAGTTAGTGCAGAAAAATAATTTTGTTCCACAAGTAAGAAACCCGTTCTACATAATGAAATAAGCACATGCTCTCGCAATACAGGAGCAATACAGGAGCTGTAATACGTTGCAGAACACAAGACTTCCCGCTTCGTCGAGGTTGGGCGCTTGGTGCAACAAGGAATTAAACAGGTATCAGTGGAAAAGTGGCAGGGTGTTGTGAAACATACGTGGGAACTTCTACTTCAAGCAAAAGAAGAGCGGAAGGTGTTTTGAAAGAACGCGTAGAAGAATTAGTTATTTCAATAAATGCCAACAGTAGTGACTCCAGTGACGCCAATGATGAAGAAATGGATATCTACGAGGAGTGCGGCGTCTTTCCGCTGAACTATTAACATGTTAAGTGTGAGTAATTTAAATCTCTTTGTTTAAGTTTCCTGTAAATGCTATCCCCATATTTTAAATACTCTAATATATGCAACTATTTCATTGTTTGCACCTTACGAAGAGGTGGCATATGTATACACACGTATTCACAGTAGGGACAAGAATTGACAACACTGCCTTTCTAGGTCGAGCAAAATGTCAGAGCCGGAGATAAAACGGCGGTACTATAGGTAACTCTGCATTTTACAGACAACGGAAATGCAGGTGCTGACACCGCACTCACCAGCCCGCTGATTAGGGCAACGGTGGTGATAGTTGCTAACGTGTTCCAATAGCGCAATGGTTAATATGCTGGGAAATCGCGGTGAAGTTCGGAAGCTCAAATCACACCTACGAATAAATGATTTTTTATTCATGTATTTATGACGTTCATTAAAGCATATTCTAACAAGTAACATGAAATTCATATAATTAAGCTAATTAAGTGAATCGACACTTCCATGCCAAAGTATCGGCTCTCGTAAAATTTGCTAAACATAAAAGGTACTTTCAAGGGACATATTTGAACCTGGGACCTTTATTACTGAAGGTCAACACGCACATTGTTGCGCTACGTCACTGCACGAATAGCGGTGCAAATTAGTCATTTCGGCGGAAATTGATACGACGCGCTGCATTGGACAATGTTTACGGCATAGCCTGTACAACGCCGGGACTGCATAACCCCTCAATCCGCAGGTTGGGAAGACTCATCCGGTATATATATACGTTTCCTATTATTTTTTGTAAAACCTTTTTTTTCAACTAGGGCTTTGTCAATAGAGATAAAACTATGCTTTATTTTTCTGCTCTTATTAATTACATATTTGCTAATTTTGTACATATATATCTAGCGACACTGGTCAATTAGACTTCATGTAGATATCCATTGGTAACTCGTCAGTACTTCAAACACACCTATATTATGAAACAACTCGTGATTCAATTATTGTTCTAACTGGTGATGTACATGTAATGAAGAGCAGAACCACTAGAGTAGATATGACTCACTCCAAGACCCACGAAGAGTTTTAAAGCATTCTATCGCTGACTATACGCAACTAATAGGTAATTTATTTAAGTTTACATGCCTTCAATACTAGCGCTGATATCCACAAATGTTCTGAAAGCGAAATAAGTGTACTCGCCATAACATTGCTAATACAGACTAATATAAAAATAAGCGCAGTAAGAATTACTATCTATGTTTTAGTCAGAGGAATATCTGTGGTTAGCCAGAGGTATAGCGTATACTTAGTGTTTTTTATTTGTGTACCAATCTACAACTAAACCTTCTGGTTCATTCTGAATTTATTATCTGAAGAATAGTGTAGTGTTTCAGCATACATAAACATTTTTCTTCCTGATTATCGAAGAGGACTCGCATTGCTCCGGAGAGGATATTATACCCATTGTACCTCATCCTGAGGGAGGAGGAGCTGAGAGGAGACACCAGATGGCCGGAACCAGCAGTAATGGTGCAGCAATGACAAGGCCCTACAGTTTCCAGATTAAGACGCCCCAACAATCAGACAGGCAGACAGGGGACCCCCGCTCCACACAAAGGGTCCAACATCCCGCTTCGAAGGGGCGGCCCGTTTACCCCCGGCAACCAGGCGAAAGCCGAGAAACGGAGAAAGTTCCAAAGAGAGCATCCTTTTTCCATGGCACGCCGCACCGAAAAAATATTGTCGACACTACCAACCCTGAAACATAACCTAACGAGGTGAAGGATAAATGAAATTATAAAAAGACCGAAACGGAGGGAAGGAAATTCGTGGGCTAAAGGAAACCACTCCAGCTTTCGCCTGACGACCCTGGAAAACTCCCGAATAAACCCATAAGTCAGAGTGTGCGGTCACCGGGAATCCATCCCGGGAACTTCCTTATGCGAATCGCACGCGTTACGGCGGCGCCTTGTCCCTCGGTTACGATAGAACTTAGTATGATTTGCGCGACGGAAAACTGATAATGCTTTGAAACAAGGACACATGTAAGAAAAAGAACTGTTTAGGCACTATGGGGCTTCAAATTTGATCACGCTTAGGATATGGTGACTGGCGTGCTTTCCTAATTTGGTTTAGACACCGTCACCTAAGTGACATCTAATAAGAGCATCACACTGAACATTTTCGTATAAAAGTGAGCTTAACTGTCTGACTCCTGCTTCTACAAAGAGTTATTGCTGTCAACAACATCATTACAGCGACACACAAAGCAAACTACATCATTAGAAAGAGCACCGTATACCTACAACAATGGGCACGTGAACACCGTCACTGGGGTGCTGAGTGGCAAAATGTAGTCTTTTTGGACGAGTCCCGCTTCAACGTGTCCTACAGTGATGGCTGCATGCGTGTCCGGCGGTACCGTGGTAAGCACATTCTGGAGGGATGCATTGTTGAGCGGCATAGCGGACAAATACCAGGTTGATGGTTTGGGGCGCCATTGGTTACAACAACCGATCTCGCCTACTACGAATTGAAGGCACTTTGAACAGCAGCCGATATCTAACGGTGGTTGTAGAGCCTGAGGTACTCCCCTGCTTCAGGCATCTCCACAGGCCACATTTCAACAGGACAATGCCCGGCCACATATTGCGATGAATATACAAGTCTTCTTCAAAGAGCGACGAGTACCATTGCTTCCCTAGCCTGCATGTTCGCCTGACATGTCGCCCATCGGACATGTCTGGGATATGGTTGGTTGACTCCTGGTGCGTCACGGTCCTCCAGTATCCAGTGTGAGGGATTTATGAGCTCGAATACAAACTGCGTGGAGGGAAATCCCTCAGGAACTTATTCAGAACTTCTTTGATTCAATGCCAGGGCGTATAGCAGCTCTAATTGCAGCGCATGGAGGCCTCACCAAATTCTTGGGATCAAAGAACGTGTATAGATTTGAAAAGTTTATCATTTGTTACTTGTCATGTACCTAACGTGTGGTATTAAATTGATTGAATTCATGAGCTTCCATCTTGGTGTTGCAATTTTCACAAACAAAAGTGTGTGTGTGTGAGTGTGTCTATATATATATATATATATATATATATATATATATATAGGGTAAATCACCTAAAACTTGCACCGCAAATATTTCGGAAATGGTAAGTTCTATTGATGTGCAGTTTTCACAGCATTGATTGGTAGACAGGGGCTCGTACATTTAGCCCATAAACAGATTTAATAAGACTGAAAAAGTGTATTTTTTGAGCAAACATACAATTTTTAAATGAAACAATGCCTAGCTAGATCAACAGAATAAAGATAGAGTAAATTAGAATGTCAGTGGCGTTTGTTGCAAGATTCTAGTGCAAGTGGTTTACGAGAAATCTTATTTTGAAGCTTTTACGCACCGACACTTGTACAATCTGTGGTAGCACAAACTAAAGAAAAGCAAAAGGCAATTGCAATACTTCTGTGGATTCTTACAAGTAAAGAGGACATAGCCCTTCGAAAGTTGTGCTCAAAATGAGCACCGGCAGCTTCAATACACGCTTCCAGTCTGCTATGGAAAGACTGCTGCACACGTTCTAGCTTTTCAGCGGAAATTTCAGAGCAGGCCACAGTAACACGTCATTTCATATCGTCTGGTGTAGTTGGTACATCCTTGTAGACATTGTCTTTCAGACTTCCCGACAGAAAAAAGACTAAAGGGGTCAGATCCGGTGAATGGGCCGGCAAAGGTACAGGTCCCCTTCGTCCAATCCAACGATTTGGAAACAATCCATTAAGACAAGCTATAGTACTTCGTGCACTATGGTCTGGACAGCCATCATGTTGGTACCACAGGTTCCTCCTAGTCTGCAAAGGAACGTCTTCTAGCATCTGTGGCAGATGGTCTGTCAGTAGGCTGCGATACTTGTGCGAATTCATTGTTCCTTCAATGAACAAAGGGCATATGAGCTGATAGGTCACTATCCCACACCACACGTTTAAACTCCATGGACGCTGACGTTCCACCTGACGAAGCCAACGGGGATTGTCAACAGACCAATAGTGCATGTTTCTGCGGTTGACCTGGCCATTATTAGTAAATGTTGCCCCATCACTAAACAAGATACATGATGAATATGCAGTATCATGTCTTAATGCCCATTCACATGTCATAACACGATTCTCAAAATCGTTTCCATGCAGTTCTTGATGGGGAGAGATGTGATAGGGATGGAACCTATGTCGATGGAGAATTTGCAGTACACTTGCCTGACTTATGCCACTTCCACGTGCGATTGTGCGGGAACTAATTTGCGGTCTACTGCAACGGCAGCCTAAACATTAATTTCTACCTCTTCTCCAGTCACTTGTTTATTTCTGTTATGTTTTCTAGGTGTTACAGTACCACTTTCACGTAATTGTTTAAAGGGTTGATAAATAATTGCCAAGATGGTTGATGTGCATTGGGATACGTTTCCGCATACACCGTACAAGAACGAATTGTATTCTTCCTACACTCTCCATACACCAAGAGCCTGTCGGTTTTTTCTGCATTAGTAAACCCCATCTTCCACTCACGACTTACTGCTTGAACTGTCACAAACTAACTGACCGGAAAGTCGAAATGCAATCAGTGAACAGAAAACACAATGTAAACAAACATAATAACATCATAACTAGCAACTAAACAGGTTGAATGGGACAAACAATTGTCGGGGTGCAAACTTTTCAAAATACGATTGCACGTAAACCACTTGCACTGGAATCCTGCAACAAAGACCATTGGCATTCTAATTTACCCCACCTTTATTCTGTTGATGTAACTAGACATTGTTCCGTTTAAAAAATTGTATGTTTGCTCAAAAAATACACTTTCTCTGTATTAATAAAATCTGTTTATAGACTAAATGTACGAGCCCCTGACTACCAATCAGTGCAGTGAAAACGGCACATCAATATCACCTTCCATTTCCGAAATATTAGCGGTGCAAGTTTTAGGTGATTCATCCTGTATATACCGGACGAGTCTTCCCAACCTGCGGATTGAGAAGTTATGCAGTCCCGGCGTTGTACAGGCTATGCCGTAAACACTGTCCACTGCAGCGCGTCGTATCAATTTCGGCCGAAATGGCTGCTTTGCACCGCTATCCGTGCAGTGGTTTGCACTCGTAGCGCAACAGTGTGCGCATTGGCCTTCAGTAAGAAGGTCCCAGATTCAAATACTGTCTCATGAAAGTACCTTTTATGTTTAGCGAATTTAGCGAGAACTGATACTTTCGCATGGAAGTGTTGTTTCACTTAATTAGTTTAATTATGTGAATTTCATTAAAACACAAGTTGTACTTGTTAGAATAGACTCATGCGGTATATATATTAATATATCATTATTATACAGCAGATGGCCCAACCGCGCCGTATTTCAGGTGTGTAGATATCCCTTCGTGCGCTAAAAGGGTTGCAGAGTTCAACGGGGCAATTCCAGGCAAACGCAGCTCGGTGGGGAACTGACGCAATAACGTGAACGACCTTTATTCTACTCCCTTCCTTATCAGCGAAAATGATTAGCAAATCTCATTCATTGAGATGCAGTTCCCAGTATTCCACTAAGTATACGATCAGTGATGTTAGACAACAACAGTGTAAACAGACCGAAAGGTTCTTAGAATGTTTTTCACTTCTGTTACAGAAAGTTTACTTTCTAGAGATTAAATTACTGCTTAGATTGACAAATAATTAAAATGTCTTTATTTGGCCCATCGGTATCCACCCATAGTTATTTTGTTAATTGTGTTTACGCTGTTCTTGTCTAGCATTGCGGAGTATACGCATTGTAGAGTTAAATCAAAACATTAAAGAGCCGCAAGGAAAACCATGCAAACATGAAAGCACGTACAGGGACAATATTTCTGTGCCGGGACCTAATTTCCTAGTGCACTGAAGAGAGTGTATGCCTAATACCGGTTACTTTTATGCAGCAGCTGTCTGCTGAAGACGTAGGACTTCGTTGACACGCCATAAAGATATATCACCACACCATAGATGACTGGTTTATTGTCACTATGTTCAGGTTGCTCTATCATTCTTTTATATTTACACGTTATACACAAACTTTGTCACGTGAATGCATTGTCTTAAACCAGCAGGGTTTTTATTTGTGTGATAAACACTGTGCACCAGAAATATCACCATTGTCCTCTTTTTTTTTGGATTTTTCCTTTCAACTTCTTCAGATACTTCCCGTTCATAGTCTTCACTCCTCTTCTCCTACGATTTCACTATATACTCTACCCTGGATTACAAAACTTTCTTTGGCATTTTCAAACAGACCTTCTTTTTCAGTATATTTGTCCTCCTACTTAATAACGTGATGACGCATTTTCCTAATTTTCCACGGTAATGCCGTCAAGATATTAGCTAAGCTTCATAAATAACGTAATCTAATTTAAAAGTTGTGTTCTACCAAGCTACCCATTGCTTTATATCAGCTCAGATAAGTTCTACTGGACTAAGACCTGATGAATAGGGCGGTAATCGGAGAACACTTGTGCATGGCCTACAAACTGTCAATGTAGTTTCGGAACAGACCTTGGTCCTTACTTAGGTTGTAAAGCTCCAAATTTAGCACCCTTTCATGGAATGCTGCAAGTCCTGCATTTTATTTTGGTATGAGACGTTGGGGCCTTTTCCATCTGCACAATGTGACACGGTGTGTTATCATCAAAACGGATCTTTGAGGCAAGTTAGGAATTAACTTTTCATTAGCCATTTTTTGTATTTTGCCCCATTCATTTTGTAGTGGTATTACCCTTTTTTATTATTACATAAAACATTCGCAGAAGACAAGAACTTCCAATAAATACACAATATATGCAACCGAAGTTTTATTTCAGAAGCATTATTATTATTATTATTATTATTATTATTACGCGCTATACGCATTGTACGGTAAGTCAAAATATTAAAGCGACGTAAAGAAAGCTGTGCATTCGTGAGAGCACGTAATGTGTATTATTGGCGTTTTCCGCAATTATTGTTGGGTATTTTTATTAATATTATGGTTGTTTCTGCTAGTTTATGGTGTTTCCATTATTTATTATTGTTATTATTCTAGTTTTTTATCATTATAATCATTATCGTTATTATTGCTCTTATATTATTATTAGTTATCATTATTATTACGCATTATAGGCAAGGTAAAGTACACTAAAACGTTAAAGCGACGTAAGGAAAACCATGCAAACATGAGAGCACATAGTTCGTATCACTGGAATTTGTTCCCCTATTATAGTTATTATAATTATAGCTAGTTACTATCTTTATTATTGTTAGTTATCATTATTGCTGTCATTATTACGCACTGTACGCAAAGTAGTGTACTATAAATCGCAGCATTAAAGCATTAAATCTGCACCTAATCTGAGATAAACAGAATTGGAGGCAAACTAGTATGTAGGCGGTTAATAGCTCATATCAAATGTGTACTTTTATTATCATAAACTATATATTTTTTCAAAACGGTTGTAGGCAATCTGCAAGCACAAAACAAACATTGCAGAGCCTACTTACAATTTTATATTGTCACTTAGTTTTAAATCGTTTTATCACAGTTTGCAGTTCATGTCACTTATATCCCTTGTGCTTTATACCCTTCATTTAAAAGCTTTCGCTTGATACATACAAAAAAGCTTACTACACACCACAATCCCTTAATGTATGAATTAGGCAACTATACCACCGAAGCGAACAAACACAAACGTCCTCTTTCAATACTCGATCGAGCATTTTTAATAACGCGACAGACTGACATACAAACATTCCTGGAAAGCCTCCTAAGATTCCCCTAATTGACTAAGAATAAGGCCAATCTCCCTACACGACCTTCTCGCTGTTATAGATTTCCAGTCCATGCAGCAGCCTTCGAAGTACTTGCGCTACCCAGCCAAGACGGCTCCGGGAGATTAAGGCCTCCCCGTGTGACTAACTCTTGCAGCCGCGCCGAGATGGGTTGGTTGCTTATCTGTGTGGTCACAATGACGGACGGCAAGCAATTGTGGACCACGAGCAAGATAATCTTGCAAACAACGGTTTGAAAGTCCCGGGAGATCCTCCTGGCGAAAATCATGACCCTCCCCCCCCCCCCATGGAAAGGAATACGAGAATACCTTATAAGATGATTGGCTAACGCCAAGAACCAGTTTATCTACAGACTAACATATTCACTTTTAACCATAGGCTAAGGCATGACACATAACTTAGTTTAGACAGTTAACCATGACATTTCCATTAACTGCAAGAACATAAATCATTGCATATCCATCTTATGTATGTGATTAACCCTATTATCATAATTATTAACCCTTCCTGCAATTGTAATGTGCGACTAACCACACGGAATTACTCAGGGCGCCAGTGATGTGAAATTCTGGGTAAATAACTGTTGATGCGCTCGCATGAAATGCATGCCAATACCACATATTTCATTGACTAACATGGGTGCTATGCGGGACCCGACTAGTATGCAAGAATATAGATATAATGAACGCGCTCTAACACGTAGAGTGGTTTTTAGTGGGTATTTCGCGTTTGAGCGGCGAGCCCCACATATCCCTCTGGCCATTGCACTCCGGCTGTGGGTCAAATGCAGCAGTGCATTTTCCCCCACGGAAAAAATAGCAGTATACACCACACATCGTAATGATAGAAACATTCACGGTGGCGGAACGGCCATAACAATAAAAAAAATATAGATCATGACACAGCATCACAACCACAACTCAGAACATTTAAAGCAACGAGCATTTACATTGCCGTAGATAACAACCGAGTACTAGCAACGGCGGCATATGTTCGACTAGGTGTATTAAACACAGCGGACATAAACAAACTCATGTAGATAAACAATAGTGTGATAGTAGCGGGTCACCTTAATGCGAAACACCAAATTTGGTGTTGCAACGAGACCAACACCAAAGACACAGGTCTTCTAAAGTTAGAAAACAACATAAATTAAATAATTCACACCAACGGAACACACGTACATTCACTTAAGCGGAAATAAACGACCAGAAGTTCTAGACATTGCAATCCCTCGCAACTTAAATCGTAGAATTAACTTAAAGGTGAAGAACGAACTGTTCCCAACATGTATGGCTATTAATAACTTTAGAGGGTTCAGCAGCCCAAGACAGCAGTGCAGCGATGCAACTATAACAAAGCTGACTGGGAAAAGTTTGTAAAGTTCGTAAACCAGCCCACAAGGCAACAAAAAAAAAGTCGAAAACATGAATGCGGTAGTAACACAACTCGAACAAGCCATAAAAATTGGATCTATCGTGACTATAGCGCTAAGCAAACCGAGAGAAACCCAACCCAACTGCTACAAGACATCCGCATGTTAGCTGCAGAAAGAAATTGAGCTAGACGGGGATGATAAAAATCGAGGCACACAGCGGACCTAGAAAACTTCAGATCCTAAAAGCGCTGTTCCCCCAGCGGCTCATTTTATGTGAGTACGGGTTTGGCGTACCCGGGGTGCCCGAGCCTCTCATCCCATCATCATTCCTCTACCCTCATCCGGTCGAGGAAGGTTCGTCACCGTGACCGCGGGACTCAAGGTAGGCTCTCGTACGTTCTTTGCATTTCGTTCCATGCAGCCCCTCGCCATCGTTTATTTCTTCTTTAGTCTATTTCCGAGCATTTCACAGCACGACCATTTGCACATTTCTTTTTCTTCCTCGCCGGCCTACCTTGCGTGCAAAACACCCACAAACTTTTGGTTTATTTTCTGATTTTCTTTCTTTTAATCCTCCGTGGACACAGCCTGACGGATACCCGCGCACTGGGTGCGCAGCTGGGTCAGTGGGTAATGGCGTCATTCCCAACGCACGGGGTCGCATTGTAGGGCCTGTGTTCGTATCCACTGTTCAACTGTAGCCCAGCGGAGGGGCCATTGCATGAGCTGCTGACTTCCCACGGTCATTGGGTCACTCTGTCTATGTTATGGGAGGTGTGACCCTTGGGGTGAGACTGGTATAGATAGTCCACTCACCCAAGCCGGGGTAACGCCCAAGAAGTCAGAGCCCGAGGTCGGAGACGGTTGCAATGTTG
Source organism: Deroplatys truncata (assembly GCA_030765065.1). Lineage (NCBI taxonomy): Eukaryota > Metazoa > Arthropoda > Insecta > Mantodea > Mantidae > Deroplatys > Deroplatys truncata. The sequence continues at coordinate 316,963,702 of CM060990.1, read as the reverse complement.
GCGGATTTCTTTCTCTATGGAGCCCCTTTTCTCCAATGTTATAACAAGCGCCGAAAAGTCATTGTAACAGAAGTAGCACCGCCGCCATCTGGTTGTTATTTAGTGATAACCGTACAGAGGAAGAACAATCTTTCGAGAAGGTGAACACTTTTATAATCCAGAAGGGCAGTGATTTAATTGCTGGTCCGGTTCATTCCTGCACTCGACTACTAAACGTTTCATTGTTGGTTCAGAGTATCCGATCAAAAGAGTAAGACTTTTTTGCGCCCCACACTTCTCCACGGTAATCCCATCCGTGATGAGAAACACCGCCTTGGATTCCTGTCGAGGCGTCGTCACCACTCATACCCTCGATGGTATGTCGGGCGAAGAATTGGTCGAATATCTTTCCGACCAAAAGATAACGACAGTTCATCGAGTGCAGGCTAAACGCGACGGAGTGTTTGTACCCACTCGTACCCTGTTTATCACTTTCGATGGCGTCGATCTGCCCTCGAGTATTTCAGCAGGGTAGGAACGTATTGCGGTGAGGCCCTATATTTCTAGATCTATGCGTTTTGGGCATACGCAAGTCACTTGCAAGGGTGCCGTTTCCATCTCTGCTTGTTGCAGTCAGCCCTCACACGATGGTACCCGTTCATCAGCCCCCGTTTGCGTCAATTATAAAAGGTCTCGTTCTGCGTCATTTGCCGACTGTCCGCGGTACTTGGACGAGAAGGCGATCCAGAAGATCCGGCTAAAGGAGAAACTCTCGTTCGCCGAAACCCGGAAGCGTTACCATGCGCGCAAACCTTCGCCCCTGCGATCGGGGACATTCAGCTGTGTTGTTGCCTCGCCAGTACTCCGGAAGGATGCCGAGACTCAGACCTGGACCATGACTGCATTGATCGCAACTACCATCAGGCCGTTCATTTCTGGCACAGTTATCAAGCCATCTAAAGCTGGTCCTAAAGTACTAAAGTCACAAGGCCCTGAGAAGAAATCAAAGCAGAAACTTCGTAGGGAAGATTTTCTTAAAGACCTTCCGCGCGCGCGCGGTAAGAAACGTTCACCTCCTCCTTCAAGGTCGCAGTCCCAGGATGCTCTTGGGACAAGACGCGCTCAGCGGCACCCTTCACCCGTTGCCACCCAGAACCGATTCTCGGCGCTTGAATCGGTTTCTGGCACTGAGCGCGTGGGCCCTCCCTTCGAGGAGCCTATGGAGTCTGACCAACTCCATACCAAAATCCCGTGCTCCAGGTTAAGCAAAATGTATTTTGAGCAGCCCTTCTAAGTAGAAAGCTTGTCGCTTTTATCCATGGTTATCCCGGCCTGGAATTTCCGTGGTGTATGATCGCATAAAGCGGAACTGCAACTTTTATTGCGTTCCCATTCACTTATGGTCGTGTGTTTGCAGGCGACCAAGCTTCGCCCTCACGATCCTTTTACCCTCCGTGGTTATACTCCGGTTCGCTACGATCTTGCACCGGACGAGGGTTCTCCTGCTCATGGAGGTGTCATGCTATTAGTGCGTAACGACGTTCATATCTGCCTCTCACACTTACGTCCGACTTGCAAGCTGTTGTCGTTCGGATTCAATTACACGGCTTTCTTTTCTCTTTGCTCCGTCTATTCACCTCCCTCGTCTCCCCTCGCTAACACGGACATTCGAGATCTCTTTTCCGCTCTCCCAACAACATTTTTTCTGTTGGGAGATTTTAATGCCCATCATCTCCTGTGGGGATCGCCAAGGGCTTGTGTGAGGGAACTCTTCTTTCCGATATTTTTATCACTTCAGCCTCTCCATCCTCAATACAGGTGAGCGTACTTTTCCTTTTGATTCTTCTGGTACATTTTCTCACTTGGAACTTGCCGTTTGCTCCATCCAGCTTGCTTGTCGTCTGCAGTGGAACGTCGTCGGTGACACCTACTCCAACAAATATTACCCCTGCATTGCTTCGCTTTTGTCTCACCACGTCCAGCCTTCCGAGCACCTACCTGGCAATTCATTAAAGCCGACTGGGGACTGTGCTCCAGCCTCGTGTCTTTTTTGGACCAGTCCTTTACTGACGTTAACCAAATAGTGCAGCACCTTGCGTCTACGATCCTATCTGCCGCCGAACGCACAATTCCCCGTTCGTCCTCCCTCCCTCGGCGTATTCCTGTTCCGTGGTGGACCGAGGACTGTCGGGACGCCATTCGTGCCCGTAGAGCTGCACTCAGGGTGTTTCGGCGACACCCTACAATTGATAATTTGGTTACTTTTAACAATCGTGCGCCAGGACTGTACGCATTAATCACGATAGCAAGAAGACATCTTGGACTAGTTTTGTCGAGTCTTTTAATCGCTTCACGCCTTCCTCTGTTGTTTGGGATAAACTTTGTCGCTTCGCCGGTAAAGTGTCGCATTGTACTGTGTCTGGCCTTCAGGTTTCCAATGCCACCATAGTGGATCCGGCTGCCATTGCTAACGCTCTGGGTGCTGCTTTTGAGGCGATTTCCAGTTCTGACCATTATTCCGTCGGCTTTCGCACTCTCAAAGACAGGCTTGATTCCGTGAACTATTGTTTTTGGTCTCCAAATCAGGAGTGCTTTAATGAACTTTGCACAATGAGGGAGCTGGAGCACTCCGGTTCTGGGCCAGAAGGCATTCATGTCCTGATGTAAAGCAAATCTCAGCCGACAGTAAAGTTTTTCTCTTACAGGTCTATAATCGATTTGCGTATTTGGCAAGACGGCGTTTTTCCTTCAGTTTGGCGCGAAGCCATCGTTGTCCATATACTTAAGCCTGGGAAGGATCGCCAACTACCTTCCGGATACCGCCCTATCTCCCTCACAAGTTGCATTTGCAAGGTGATGGAGCGCATAATCAACGGGCGGTTGACATGGTGGTTTGAGTCCCAGCAAATTCTAACGAACGCTCAGTGCGGATTTCGTCGCCATCGCTCTACCGTCGACCATCTGGTGTCTCTGTCGATGCATATTATGAACAGATTTCTAAGAAAGTGTCAAACAGTGGCTGTGATTTTTGACCTGGAGAAAGCTTATGACACTTGTTGGAGAAGTGGCACTTTACGTACACTTCACGCATGGAATTTACGCGGTCGTCTTCCCATATTTCTTCGGGAGTTTATGACGTATCGCGTCTCTCGTGTACGTGTGGGCTCGGTTTTATCTAGTAGTTTATATCAAGAGAATGGTGTACCGCAGGGCTTTGTACTCAGTGTTACACTTTCTGCGATTGCTATCAACCCCATTTTTGATTGTATTCCACCTGGTATTTCATCGTCCCTTTTCGTTGACAATTTTGCCATTTATTGCAGTTCACGGCGGACCTGCTCGAACGCCGTCTCCAGAGCTGTATCGACCTTTTCTACGCCTGGAGTAATGCCAGCGGCTTTAATTTTTCTGTCGAAAAATCTGTCTGTATCAATTTCTGGCGCCGGAAGGCTTTCGCTACCCTCTCTCCATTTTGGACCGGAGATACTTCCATTTGCAGACGAGGTGAAATTTTTGGGGTTGATCTTCGATCGAAAGCTGAGCTGGACTTCGCACGTTTCCTTTTTAAAAGCAAAATGTGAACTTTCTCTTAATCTTTTACGTGTATTAAGTGGCACATCCTGGGGAGCTGATCGGACCGTCTTTCTGCGTCTTTATCGCTCCTTGGTCCGATCCAAGCTTGATTACGGGTACATTGTCTATTCATCGGCACGTCCAACTGTGTTACGTCGCTTGAATGCGATTCACCATCATGGCAGAAGTGTCGCTACAGGGGCCTTATCTACTAGCCCTATACCCAGTCTGTACGCTGAAGCTGCAGAACCTCCGCTGTCCTTCAGGCGTGATATGGTTTTGTGCAGCTATGCATGTCGACGCTCAAGCTTGCATGACCACCCGTCCTTCGAGTTATTTTCGAGGATTCTCTTGATCGGAAATATTTAGTAAGCTTCTCTGCATTACTCCCTCCAAGGGTTTTGATTTCGCCAGCTTCTTCGGCATTTGGACGTTACGCCAGCGCCGACCCCTCCCAGGGGGGAAACGCGGATTCCTCCTTGGTTGCGCGCTGAAGCCCACTGTCACCTTGGGTTAACGTCGATGCCGAAGAATGAGACCACTTCTTCAGCCCTTAGATCCGCATTTTTAGAACTCAGGCGCAATGCGGGGAATGTCATTTTATATATACTGATGGGTCAAAGACTGATGTTCGAGTAGGGTGTGCCTTTATTTTCGGTCGTTTACCGTGGCAATGCTCGATTTTTACCGCCAAACTTTTTAGTGTTTATCATTCTCTTATACACATCTAGCGGCACGACTTGCGGCACTGTGTTGTTTGTGCGGACTCTCTGGGTGCCCTTCAGACTATTAACGCGCAGTACAATTACCACCCCCTCGTACAGCGCATACATGATCTCCTCCACTCGCTGGGTGCTTCTGGAATCAGCGTCTCCTTCGTGTGGATTCCAGGTCATGTGGGCATCTCAGGGAACGAGTTTGCCGACGCCGCTGCCAAATCGGCAATTTTATCACCCAGATGCTTTACCTCTGTTGTTCCCTCCAGAGATTTGTATGTTATTTTACGTCGCGGTATTCTCTCGCTTTGGCGCGATGAGTGGACGGCCCTCCGGGGGAACAAATTGCGGGAGGTTAAACCTTTCCCGTTAGTCTGGGGTACCTTTTCTCTTTATTCTCGTAGGGAAGAGTTAATTTTAGCTCGCCTACGTATCGGTCATTGCCTTTTTAGTCACAAGCACCTGCTCATTGGCGACCCGCACCACTCTGTGAGCAGTGTGATGCGCGCTTAACGGTGCGTCACATTTTAACAGAGTGTCAAGTTTTAGCTCCAATGCGCGTTCGTGTGTGTCTACCTGTTGGCATAGGCAACGTTTTGGTAGACGACGCGCATGCTGTAGAATGTCTTTTACGTTTTACCAGTGACATTGGTTTTAATCGGCGCATTTGATACGCTGAGCGTCTTTTAGATTTGTGATTTTATATCGTCTGTTTTAATTGTGCTCTTCTCCCCGGCGGACATATGGCGCTCTTGTCCTTTGTGTTCTACAGTTCTTGACACGTCGTTTTACCCTTTATTGACCATGATTTTAGTGTGGTAGTTTTTAGAATTTGGCGTTTTGTTTTTTTTAGTGTTTTCGACCAAGCGGGTTTGTATGTGGTATTTTAGTTTTGGGATTTCAAATTTTATACATTGTAAGGGCGCTGATAACCTTAGAGGTTTAGCGCCCTTAAACCCCATCTCATCATCTCATAAAAGCGCTAGTAAGGAAACCAACAACAAACTATATCTCTCATAAATGGCAGCATACACTAGAAAATCTCGACTACGAACGAGACTCGGTGTGGCGAATAACTCGCAGCCTAACGCATGACAACACAGAAATTCCACCACTATACTACAATCAAGCAATTGCTTCAACACATCAACAAATCGCGGACATACTAGCAGGTGCACTGCAGTAAACACTCACATGGAAACCCACTCCGTCCTGCCCACAATTCACCTCAGAAACGGAAACAGAAGACTATAAGGAACAAGTAACCCACAAAATGAATAAAGTAACTCATCTGGCATCTCCCGATAAGCTCACCAGGGCACAATAGCATCCAAACTGTGGCCCTTATGCATCTGCCGGTGGATGCAAACAACGTAGTCTCTAAAATCTTCAACTATGTACTAACTAGCGGTCATTGCCTGGACCGGTTGAAACTAGCCGCTGTGGCTCACTTCCCCCAAAATGGAAACATTTTCCATACACACCTAGCTACAGCCCAATTGGTCTGCTGATCACACTAGGAAAACTGTTAGAAAAAGTAATACTTAAGCTCCTCAATGCCCAATTAATTAAGGAAAATACCCTAATCCCATAACTGTTTGGATTTCAAACCAACCATTCAACAACCCTACAGTTATTCTGAGAAACTGAAATACCCATCTACGATTTCAACATAAACAAATCAACAGGCTCACTGTTGTTCGACGTCAAACGAGCATTAGACGGAGTATGGCACGTCTGTCTACTGAAGAAATTCAAAATACTAAATATAAATACTAATCAAACTAATAGCAAACTACCTAAACAATCAAACATTTCAATCAAGAGTGAACAATCGCCTATCAACCGATCGCCCAATCAAATCAGGAGTGCCACAAGGCAGCTTGCATGCGCCGACTCTATTTAACATATACCGGATGTTAACAAAGGCTATTCCATATTTTGAGAGGTAGTAGTATGGACCAAAACAAGAAAAAAAGTCTAGTAAATATGGGCTCTAAAATACATACCTTAAGAGCTATGACCACTTGGTCATCTTTGCTGTTGTGAAACATCTCTCCTACTGCAAGCTCTTTACTACTATGCATGACCTACAGAATACAGTAAACAAATCAAATGAGGCCACATTACTTTGTTACTGTGAAGTAGCATAGCTTCTAATGTAATCTGCTTGTGATTACATACGACCTGAACTTGTGAACCATCGATAAGGAGGTGCTGAATATGGTGCTCAATTATAGTAAAGTATCCTTCTGTCCGACGTCTTGGGAATCACGCACAATCTGAAAGACTCCAGGTTTCTTATGGATGCTCCAGCAGGTGTTGATGACGCCTTCCTGTAGTGTTTGTACATCACTAACGGGGGTTGCATACACCAAAGGTTTCAAGATAAGGCTAATTGTTATAACATTTCACAAATTTATCAGAAAACAAACTGATTTCACTAGAACTAATAAGAATATGTGTTGCATTCACCCAGAGCTGTGAATACGGTTTACACTAACAACATTAACTGATATTTGCTTAATGCTGTATCCATGGACAATAGCTGAATAATGTATCCTCGTTTGTTTACTGCCTGCTGTGGGTCATATATAATAGCAAAGAGCTTGCTGTAGAAGGGATGCTGTTTCACAACAGCGAAAATGAACAAGTGCTCATAGTTCTTAAGATATGCATTTTAGAACGCATGTTTACTGGACATTTCTTCTTGTTTTGGTCTAGATTACCACCTCTTAAAATATGGAATACTCTTTCTTAACACTTGGTACATAAACACCATCCCAAACACCAGGAACACAAACTTATACGTAGACGTAGACGACACAGAAATAATAGCGTACTCAGACAAAACAGAATTCTTACACAGAAGGTTACAAAACGCCCGCAATAATCTAGAGTAATAGCTTACAAAATGGCACATTAAAGTTGATGCATAAAAATACAAGAGCTAATATTCACCAAAAGTAACAATCCCAGATTTCGCCAAAACCAGTTACCACTACTTAACATGTTTGGTGAAAACATAGGGTAGACAGACACCGTAACCTGGATAGGACTCAAAATGCATCAGGGCCTAACATGGAAGGAACACATATTATAAATACGGGGAAAACCCAATGCCCAATTAAGCAGGCTCTACCCAATCATCAACATAGACTCACTCCAAATGGGACTCGTGCTGCATAAAACACTGATACCCTCAATCTTCACCTATGCTAAACCGATATAGGGATATGCCGCTAAAACATACATCAAAAGATCACAAATGTTCCAAAATTACACATTGCGCATTATAGCCATAGTACCTTGCGTAACACCATCTGATTTACTACATGACGAGCTTAAGATGCACACAGTAGAAGAATTCGTTAATAAACTAACGCACGATATATTCAAAAAGCTGTATTTTCATTGCAACCCACTAATACAAGCGTTGGGGAAATGTGACACAGAAACAAATACAACACTACAAATACCCCTGTCACTATTCGACTGAACCGTATCCAAAGACCACACAGCAAAAATTAATTTTTTTTCTCGAAAACCTACAGCTCTGACACGGACACTGACAGGTACTGCTTCCCAAAGAATCCCAATAATAATCTTTTCTATCCTCTTACCTTTTTCAGACCTAGTCGGTCGCTGAGCCCGTAAGAGTTCAGCCACCGCTGTGGCGGTCCGGGAGAAAGAGCTTCCCAACGTGATGGACTTGGGCAGCGAAAGCCCAGTCACTGCATTATGGAGTTTATCACACACACGACATCGAGAACTACACGGACAACGAGCCTCTCGAAAAATAGCGAGCCAGATCCACCTAGAGCGACAGGTGCCTGTGCACTAGCGATGGGCGGAGCTCAGCCGCGAAAATCAACACAGGACACAACATCACATGATGTTAATGCATTAACATATAAGCTCTAACTTTAGTAGAATGTACGACGCAAACAGGTAGACATGTAGTTCATAATTATAAAGCATAAGATAGGCTATAAGCCTAATGACAAGCAGGCACAGCAAACAATTAGATAAGAAACTAAATATAAACCAGCAATAATTCACGAACTCTCCCTGATATTGTTGGGGTATAATGACAATCACAGCAATTAACTGTGATGCGCCCCACATATACCAACCGGGGTGCTATGTGGGACTCGGAAGATGCATGATGAATCATTACTACATAGCTAACGCGGGAAGGTGTTTTTATTGGATATTCCGCAATTCAGCAGTGAGCTCCACATATCCCCCCAGCCATTGCGGATAGGGTCGAATGCAGCAGTGCATTTCCCCCATGGAAAGAAATACATTTTTATTTTGTTATTTTGCTAGAGTCCAGTTCATCAGCTCCTCTTAGTGAAATAGACCTTCAATACCATTGAAGTGTCGGAAAAACTTGAGTTTTATTAATTGACGCTCTTTAGCCCCTGTGGTTCTTAGCGTTCTATTCTAAACAGAGCATGAAAGGCCAGAAATATTTTTCAGATGCCTGTTTTTCAGGCTTGAGGCTTTTACGTGCCATAAATATACGACACTGGACCAAGCGCTTTATTCTCTTCCGAAGGAAGAAATATTAAGCAGTTTGCACCCGAAAAAAATCCATCACTTACCGCCGGAGTTGAACCCGTTACTCTAGGAACTAAAAGGCAGAATGTACCTCTAGACCACGGAGAACCGCAAAAATGCCAGGAATGTGAAAAATTGCACTACCTCAAAGAAGCCAATTAAAGTTTTATTGATCAGGGTTTATAAGAAATCTGTGGTATTTAGCAGATTCTAAAGATGCATATGCTACATTGTAGCAAGTATTTTCTGATACTAGGCCAATAACAGGTGTGTCAAATGCGTAAATAATTTTATGAGAACCTACAATAAGGGCCGGAATGAAGCGACTATAAATGGCTCTTCAAGTGTAAGCAGTGGGACACCGAGTGGTTTAACTTAGGTTGTTTTCTCTGTCTCCCGCATTCGGGAGGTCGTGGGTTCGATTCGTGGCCGACTTTCTTGACCTATGCGTTTTTTCGGGGGTTTTCCTGGATCACCAAGAGAATGCTGGAAAGTATTCTCACATCCCCCGAATATCCTGTCTCTCCATTTCAGCTCCATTCTCATTTCACTTCATCTTTCATCCGTTGGTCTCTTTAATGGTTGGAAGAGTGGGCATTGATTTTTCGGCGCAGTGGGACAGGGAAAAAGGATGCTCTTGTGACTCTCTCCGCCCCTTGATTTTCACTTCGCTGCCGGGATATCCGAACACCTTGAGGAGCTTTGGGTCCCTCTGTGCGGAGTGGGATCTCCTATCTTCCTGTCCTATGCCGGGGTGTCTTTATCTGGAAACTTAGGGACTCTGCCATTCCTTTGCCATCACTCCTGGTTCCGGTCGCCCGGTGTCTCGTCTCGACTCATCCTACCTCCCGGGAACGCCCCCTTGTGAGGTGTACGTACAATATCCCCTATGTGTATCAGTGCCGAGTCCCCTCCGTAGCCATTCCAATCCAAACACTTTGAAAGATGCACAATAGCTATGAGGGGAACGTCATGAAGAGGTATGTGGATTCATTACTGCTTGCAAGAAAATCAGGAATGAAAATACAAAACAAAAACTGTTGTCAATAATGGACGACGGGTGTGATATGAGGAAGTATTAGACATATTTTTAAGGACGTCTGAAATCGTATTTCATTGGCTGTGATTCGACCAAAGATATGAATATTTGTCCAGGAGGAAACACATCTTATACTTCAAGCTGTTCATGAAGACCTGGGAGCTCAGTAGTCAATGGAAATTTACCTCCTTGTTGAAAGTCGATTTGTGTATGCTGTAGAGAAACGACTGATCAAGCGTTTAAAACACGTAATTAGGTCCTGTTTCTAGAAACGGATTTAGATGCCATATTAGATGTGAAATAAAAGAAACTGTCCACTGAAATGGAATAATCTTTGCGTATGGGGAGTAATTGTTCTTTGCTTGCCTTTGAAGGAGTTAGGATCTGAACTAATAAGTACAATTCCGTTAAATGAAGCAGCTAAATTCCTATGCCAGCATCTGTGGAAGGAAAGAAACCGTATATAAATTCGCAGTGCTACCATGATGAAAAGTGCTTTATGTGTACTATCCTCGCAAAATTCATTCAAAAGGATCTACAACCTGGCAGCAAATACTAGAAACTGGAAGATAATACAATTTCTCATATTTTCTTTTCCTACAGATTTGGGTGAAATCCCGAAAGTTGAAAGAAGCAATAATATATCTGTCAATGTTTCCGGGTTGGATGAGAAACACGAAGTGTTTCCTATAATGGTCGTTAATAAAGAACTAACTGTTAACTGGTGCTACTGGTCTTCACTATGTTTATATAAACAATATTGAGAAGCCTGTTCGAGAACAAAGAACAAAACTTCATTGAAGGATATGCAAATTTAATCGCTGTTTTACGCATTTTGATGAGCAGTATGGTAGAAGAGAACTGGAAAATCTAGAATAACATAGTACTATTTGTAGAGAGCTTGCTATTGCTATGATAGTTACGCCTACAAACAGCAACTCAATCGTACAGTTCAAAAATGCGGAGAGGATGTTGAAACTCCTCTGTCATCTATGCCACGGAATTGAACTAGAATACCTTCTGGATTACGATCAGCTTCTCATGGTGGAATCTGTTTTAGGAACTCTATGCCAAGCTTCCCATTGTACGCTGAAGTTAACAACGCCTACATGTAGAAGTTTGATCCCTTAAAACCATCTCAATACATTACATACGAAGACGCCAATAGTGAATAGTGTTGAGCAATGTGCCACACACATCCTTATGGAGGATATGAGTGGGCCTCACCCGAAGATATCCACCTAAACTCTTTCAAACAAGATTACCCTAACGGATATGTTTTATAAGTTGATATCGAATATCCTACTGAGTTCCACGATCTGCATAACGATTAACCATTCCTTTCCGAGTGACTGAAACCCAAGGTTTCTTTCACAAAGAATGTAGTTCAGCACCGTGGGCTCCGAGGAAGGTATGTTGTCAATCATAGGACTTGGAAACAGGCTCTGTCGCATGGAAAACAGCTAACAAAAATTCATCTTGCACTATTTCGGCAGTCGCGATTGTTGAAATCGTACGTCGAATATAATAACAAAGTACGACAATAGGCAGGAAATGATTACAAAAAAGGATCTATACAACTTGCTCAACAATGCTCTCGTGGGGAAAATAATGGAGAACATCTGGAGTCATGTGGATATATGGGTTGTGACAGATCGCAAAAGGTTAGATAAACTTATAGCTAAACCTATATTCATCGATATAAATACATATGGAGACAACTTGAAAGTTGTACGCATGGTTTCACGACAGATTCTGCTCAACAAACAATATACATAGGCATGAATGTGCTAGACGTTCCAAACCCTCATGTACTCGAATCATTATGTTGCGTAACGTCCATATTATGGAACTGAAAACCTCAAACTCCTGCATATAAATATAAGTACTGACTCCTTCATCCATCGATTGCCTACAACAGATGTATACCAGGATAAACTATGCATCCTTGAGTACCTAATTACATCTGATTGCCCTACAAAGCATGTAAGCTATTCAGTCCAAAACAAAAGGATGCTGCGAAAATTGAAGATGAAGTCAACCGAAATATTATTCAACCCTTTCTGGCTCTTAGACCTAAAATGCATCTACTAGATATTAATAGAATGGTAATAAAAAGATTAAGGGTAATAAACGTAGCGCTACTAAACTCTGTGCTATTCTGCACAGCTATGTGAATTGCCTAAAAGGCAATGAAATCAAAAGACACAAATTAATTTAATTCGTTCTCATCATCGTATTGTTTCGACATTTAAAGCTAACAAAATCGCTCTTTCATCCCATGATGACAAAACAGTGATTACAGATGGTGAAAATTCTACATATGCTTATGGTCATTACAGCATTGCGAACCCCGCATAGGAGAGTGGGCTTTATACCTTTTTATATTGGTTTTCTTCGTGAGCTTTCTTGCAGAAAATGGGAGTTTACTCAAATATCACTCCCATATACCTAGCATAAATATGATGAAGGATGAAGAAGAGAAATAATGGAAGTGAAAGGAGGTAGATCTTCCACTGGGAGTAACTTCTAGTGCTGGTCTCGAACCCAGATAAAAGGTGGAGACACCAATCAACATACCAAAATAAACTTCTAAACACTGCTACGTTGGCATAAAACCTTCAGTTTTCACCCTGAAATAATAAACCTGAATAACACGCTACAACTTTACAATAAGAATCTCAAGTTCAGATCAAGGCTGGGATAGAAAAATGAATATCTGTCTAAATCAGGACAGGATTGGTTACTTTAGCTTTCGATAGCTTAGATCAGTTTAGGTTGCAAAATTGAACATCCATCTAAGTCAGGATTGGTTAGTATATATTTGAATGGCCCAGATGAGTTAGACTTGTATAGTGATTGTCTAAGTTACGAAGGAGGGTTGCTTCGATTAGCTTAGCACTGGATTGCTTAGGCTATTTCAGGTTAGATTTTGGTTAACCATGATTACATTTGGTTACATTTGTTACATGTATGTGTTACTTTTGGTTGCACTTTCATTAATTTTTTGTTACATTTAGTTAGGTTAGGATACTGTTGCACAGGTTAGATTAGATTAGGATGTTCGGTGTGAGGTTACGGTAGTAGTTGGCGGGATAGACTATATGACAACAGGTGGCTAGTTTAGGTTAGCTTATTCTTTTATAGCTCTGGTTAGGATAGGTTAGGGTTATCGGTACGTGGATATGGTAGATAATAGCAGGATAGAACAGATGACAAGGGAATCTAATTTAGATTAGAATCCTTCGTAAAACAGTTAGGATGGTATAATGTTAGGTTCCAACGTCTGGATGGGAGGGATGATAATGAGGGATGTGGTCTAGGCTAGATTAAGTTAGGATGTTCAGTGCTAGGCTAGGATACACTATGCTTGGATGGTTTAAATGACGAGAAGAAATTAAATTGTGTTTTATTTATGGACGTTCTTTAATTATGGTCCTTACTGTCGCATTTTATATTGGGCGTAAAAGACCGGAAATACCACTCAGAGGCCTCTTTTCAGACTTGAGGTTCTTTTACGTACTGTAAATCTACAACACCTGACCACCAGCTTTACTTTCCTTCAGAAGGAAACAATGCTAAGTAATTTTACGCCAGATTAAAATCCGTCTCCCTCCGCCGGGTTTGAACCCGCGACCTCGGGAACTAGGGGTTAGCAGGGTAGCGCCAGACTACGGAGGATGACAGACTCTATGAGGATGATCTAGGTCAGGTTAGGTGAATACTCCTCAGAATGTGTGAAACCATAGGCAGTTTATCCCTTCTCGCCCCAAACGCTTACAGCCGACATACAGAAGTTTACAAAGGATTTAGAGGCGAACTTTAAAAGTATGTAAAAGGTACTATAACGGTGGACAAAATGCTCATATTGTATCCAAAATGAGTGAAAAAGTACATCAAATGCTGTAAAAGGGTGAAAAACTCCGAAAGTACCAACAGATTGTGGTGAAATATAGAAAATTACAGTAAAAACTAGAGAAATACCTGTAAAACGTACCTAATGATCCTGAAAACTGTTCCAAACTACAATAACACGTGAGAAATTCCCGTAAATCTATAGTGGAATGGCTTAAAAGCAATCAAGACGTCCATAAAAAATCTCTAAAGACCTATAAGAGGTCTGCCACCAACTGGGAGCATTGAGGTGCGAAGATCTTTCACAGAAAGTATCTCACGCTACTAGATGTCACATCGATCGCGGAACCCACAGGTTACAACTCCATGTGGGAGCAACGCGAAAAACTTAACTGTTTAATATTTTTTAGTAGATCTAGGAATCACCAAAATAGTATCTTCTCTCACATACTTTTGTTAAGCCCCTCTGAAATATTCTCAATTTCTTTTTAAACTAATGCGTTTGAAAATATAACAGAGTATATTCGAACACAATGTATTTATTATTTGATTGCCTAAAGTAAGTGATTGCTGAGAATCTATTACCTGCCAGAAAATACAAACAAGAATTAGGTTTACAAGAATTGTGTTCCTGTCATTTCAATACTCCCTCGACAGAAAGAGTGGTTAGATAATTAGTCCTTAATAGTTTATATCCATAACGGCACCTTAATTTTCTCCACGACCCTCACCCTTGATTATTCAGGTGATAATATGAATATCTAGCATGGCTGTTTTGAATTCATGGCCGGAGCATGTGTTCTCCACTAAGGCTGTAAAATTCTGACTGCAGTCTGGTATATTTCAAGATGCAGATTGATAAAATGCAGTGTATTCCGTTTGATGCGCTCTTCCTAGATTTTGCTGTATTTTTACCTCTAGCAATAAAGTATCACAATTAGAAAACACATTAGATGTTTGAATGCGCAGAAAATAAGTTAAATTAAATCAATCCTTCAGGTGAAGGTTTTGAAGTCTTCTGGGTCTTATTGAACCAGTCCTTAGATGTTTTTTCTGTATTTGCTTCTCTGTAACAATTCCTATATTATAATTAGGGAAAACATGATAGGTTATCCCGAATAGAAAATCATCCTCACGAAAGTCATCCTTTTCATTTTATAAACTGAAAGGTGTATTTCGTTATACTTATTAGTTTTATTATTATTAACGTTCCCTCTATAAAAATAAGAAAAAGCACTGCTAAGTTTCATGCAAAATATCTAATTTTTCTGCATCGGAGTTGTTTTAAACTGAGGTACTTTATTGATAACTGTATTTTTCCAAAGTAACAAAGTAATGATAAATAGTGGTATAATCCTACCTTTGCTGGCGAGAAAGTAATCACATGCCTCTTGTATATTCCATCCTGTTGGATTTGATTGTATATGAGGTTGTAGACTGTTAGCTGTTTAAGCTGTGCTTCGGTAAGAACACTGCAGCGACTTGGAAGAAAGACCTGAAACTCGTTAAAGGATAGGGGAATGTTTTATTTATTCGCCTTAAGTTTTCTCATAGAAAGGCACTCATGTAGCTTTCCCACATCAATATCCTTCAGTTTAAGGGTTTTAGGGATATTTCTCCCTTTCCATTTTTCTGCAGATTCTCACTAGGCTTGCAGAAAACAAGAATACAATTTCTCATAGCTTTGAATTTTAAATATGCGCACACAATAATAAATCAAGATTTTGTGTATGTGTGTCGGTCTATGTGTGTGTGTGTGTGTGAGAGAGAGAGAGAGAGAGAGAGAGAGAAAGAGAAGACAGAGAAAGAAGGAAAGAGTCTGATTATTTACTTATTAAAATATAAATATTTTTTATCTTTTGAGGATTAGCAGTGTTTAAATATTTCTCTTGTTTGTTACAACCCTAACATGAAATTATTTGTAGGTTTTAAACGTTTAGTTCATTTCCGTATTGACTGAGAATTCAGTGTTCGAAAGCGTTTAACGTCGTATACCTCCAAAATTCTTTTATATTGCTTGGAATTGCTCCATCATCTGTGTGCAATGTATCTGGGAATATGTGCACTCCTTATGAAAATATTCAATATCACTTGGTTAAGTTAAATGTAAGTTTGAAATTTGTAATTATACCTTTTTGAAGGTATTACGTATTCACATTCATTCGCAACTTTTATATATTCACATTTAATTATTAAGCACTGCTTTGTAACAGTCGTCGTTCATGGTGTAGTGGTTACCATGCTAGCCTCTAGTTTCCGAGGTCACGGGGGAGGGGGATGAATTTCTTTCGGGCGTAAAAATCCTTAGCATGGCTTAATTCAGAAGGGAAGTAAATCCCGTGTCGTATATTTACGACACGTAAAAGAATCTCAAGTCTGATGAAGAGGCCTCTGAGTAAAAATACCGGTCTTTCACGCCCAATATAGAATGGGACGCTTAAGACCATACCAGTTACAAAGAGCCCATAAATAAAACTCAATTCAATTCACTTTGTAACGGGAGTACATAATAATAACAATAATAATAATAATAATAATAGTAATAAACTTTATGTGCTTGCCATCAACTTTTTTTTAGATATTTTGATTAATGGTAAATATAACCTCGTATCATAAAAAGCTGAGTTTAGACACGTATGTTCACCTACTATTTCGCCCCTCCTATATATCGGTTTGGAGCATTCGTGAAAGGTATAATCCCGCCTTGTACCCTCACAAACTGGACCTTCACATTTGTAATGTTTTTATTTTTGAAATATGATCTGCAGGTAAATATGTTTTTATTGTCTCCACTAAAAGTCGTTTCTCACCCAAACCTTTCAGAAACACAGAAAAACTGTAGATGTAAACATGTTTTCGAACGCTGAACTCTTAGAAGTATTGATGATATAAAAAAGAGGCCGTCCTTCAACCTCACTGACTCATTAACTGTAGTCATGTATCACAAGAGGGAAGTGGAAACACCATAAACATGTTTTCAGTCTTCGAAGTCCTTCTTTTTGTTTCCGTAAACATGCATCGTCAAAGTGGATTGAAAAACGCGGAAACATGCTTTAACCTCAAGTGTTCTCCCTGTTTTCATAAAAATGTTTCTCTGTAGGGATAACAAAGCTCTCCACACAAACATGAGATGCATTCTCGGGTGATACGATTGCCAGCTTTAGAATATCAACTCTGGTAGAAGAATGCTGCATTATGAATCCACTGTGGCATTGCCACAGTCTCTTAATGCTTTACCATTATATTACATTAGTTAGACCTTAATTAGATTTAAAGGAATTTAATCTTACTTTTTTGGTTAAGTTATATTTAGCATTTAAAGTTAAACTATTTGTATCGCATTACCGTCATACATTAATGCTTTAATCGTCCTAAGCACTGCTAACATAGGTTATTGTTGAAACTTATAGATACTAAATGCTATATAACTTTGAGCGTATTTATTATCATTAGCATTGACATAATTTTTTACATTTATATTTCATTGAATCTTAATTGGTTTGAAGCTACTAATAATCCTAAGTATCGTCGTATTGCTATAATCCTTTACTTCTTCGGTCTTGGCTCTAATTGGGTCTTAATTAGCTAAATGCTATTTTAGTTATCGGAATCGTCATCTTCATTACTCCCGAGGTCACGGGTTCAAACCCCGTGGAGGGCGATGGTTTTTTTTGGGCGTAAAAATCCTTAGCATGACTTCCTTCGGAAGGGAAGTAAAGCCGGTGGTCCCATGTCGTAGATTTACGAGACAGGTAAAAGAAACTGAAGGCTGATAAAGAGGCCTCTGAGCA
This sequence comes from Deroplatys truncata, assembly GCA_030765065.1. Taxonomy (NCBI): domain Eukaryota; kingdom Metazoa; phylum Arthropoda; class Insecta; order Mantodea; family Mantidae; genus Deroplatys; species Deroplatys truncata. The sequence goes on along the minus strand of CM060990.1, from coordinate 316,946,183 downwards.
AAATTACCGGACTTTCACGCCGAATATAGAATGAGACGCTAAGGACCACAGTAGTTAAAGAGCGTCCATAAATAAAACTAAATTTAATTTAATTTTTGTCTTTGTTACGCATATTACACTTAAACTCAAGTGCCAATATTCCATAACATCATTGCACTCTATTACTGTTTAAACTGTGTATCCTGCACTCTTTAAGGCAAATGAAAATACATAGCTTTATTTTCGAGTACGTTTCATGTTTATTCAATTGTGTTTCCATACCTGAACTGTTTGTTTTATCCTAAGTAGATATATTTGGAGCATTTAAAAGCTAGTTATCTGAATGAGCTTACAGAATCTATAGATTTCCCAGCTTATCCAACATTCCGGGATCGAAACACACAACATCTTTAGACCCCAGCATCTCTGGCTGCTCTGCATCCTTAGATACTTACATCGCAACGTCTAGAAACTAAATATCTTAGTTTCCCCATCATCGTTAATCTCACCACAATTTAGTGATGTGCAATGTGCACTCAACATGATTTAAACCTGAATATGCATCAGATCTGTTAGCTTCAATGCTTTGCTTTCAAAGTTGTAACCAGATTTCATATGCCGTATTGCCACTCTATTATTTTATACATATTTTATTAAGCTACAATTCATTCACTTTTGTATTCGAACCTAAACCTCAACAGTAAAGTAAAAATTCATATTGACAATCCCTAGATCAAAAAGAAAAGCATTATCTGGAAATACAATAATAAAGCCATTAACTTAACGATAACCATTTTAATATATTACGCAATACACCAGGCCTGACAAAAACTAATAATGATGTAATACTTTACGAAACACGATAACGTATTATTCAACCCCACCCTCCGGTATACAACGTTTTGCAATCAACGAAGATCTTTATCTGATCTCGTTAATGAACTTGTTTACACGTGTATCAGATATGTTAATATATGCTTACATGTGTATTGCACATATTTTTGCACCTGTCGGTAAACCCTTGAGCCGAAATGTCCATTTATATACTATACTACTCACAGGTTTATACAATAGCCCTGACGACTATTATTCTTGCAAATATTAGTTATATCATTGGGATGGAAGAAAATTAGTTTTCCAGAAATGGCAAGGGTGGGAACACTCCTGTTAGTAAAGGATCTACAATGTATAGGTTATATACACAATGCTTGTGGCTGATAAGACAACATTACCTAGTTTACCCATACACTTTCTCTGTCCATATGTATTGTACAAAATCAATGCTCGTGAAACAGGGTAAGCAACGCTGATGTTTATAGCAACAACAACAACAACAATAATAATAATAATAATAATAATAATAACAATGACGATGATGAAGTTTTGCAACGGAACATTTTATACCTCATAATACGGTGCTGGTTGCCGAAGTATACGGCCTGCCCCTTAGGGAGCGTTGGACCCTCTGTATGGGACTGGGTGCCCGGTCTGCATATCCGACTGCCGGGGCGCCTGAATCTGGAATCTATAGGGACCCTGTCGTTGCTGTTTTGTCACTCTTTGTTCCGGCTGCCCGGTGTCTCCTTTTATCCCATTGTTCCCTCACGGGAACGCCCTCTCGAGGGGCATAGGCACAACAGCCTCAATCACAGGATCGGTGCGGGTTCCCTCCGATACACATTCCATTCTATACGCAGTTCTTCACACGTTTTATCTGATTGCTAAATATTTTCATATCATTGGTAACTATTTTTATTTTCTTTTATCTCATATGTTTTTCATTTCTTGTATTAACAAATGCTAACACAAATGATTGATGAATGTTAAATACACTGCTATGTAAATGAACTGTTAGCCTGTACCTCTGTTTCCTAATGTTTGCCTTCTCAGGGTAAGCAGAAGGTTTAACCAGATTGTATTGAGACTTCTGTGTTTAATTTCAAAAACACTGATCACTTGCGAGATCCGTTGCTGGTGTTACTCAATAGTTACGTTGTGATAAATTTGCCAGAGAATTTATATATGTATCTTACATGCAAGATAGCATTATACTACGTCTAAGCAGCGTGATTGTTTCATGCAATCACATGCAGGACTGCAAAAGCCTTTCATTAAATATATCTTGTTTATCCAACTAACATTTAATGAGCTCAGCCTATATTTTAAGATAGATGTTTGGTTAAGTTTGAAGAATGGGTGAGATCTGCGATGCACGAAACCAGGAATACATACTTTATTACTACCATTGGAAAATGCTGGAGGTTTCAGAGCTATCCGTAGATCCTTATTTAGTTGAAATTAAAGTGTCACAATTATTTAAAAGAATGTGTCTTTTGTATTGACTAATTGATTAATTAGAGCGTGATAATATATTTCTATACAATTTAAGCAATATTTTATTTACATTTTACATATTTTATTTACAGTAATTACACAGAACACTGCTAGGATTTATCCAATATATTTTTTACGAAAAATAATCGAATGCAAATATCTCTATTTAATTGAAGTAGAATCGGAGGTAATATAGTTCTTATCAGAAACGTTTTATACGATTAACCATAATAAAGTTAATCATGTCAAGTGTCATCAAAGTACATAGAAAGCATGATTTTGATTGTGTAAATTTCTCATGTTGCAGTCCAAAATCCTGTCTGACCTTTGTTTAAACACTTATGATGAAGATTATCAGAGTGAGATTGTTCATTGTTCCATAGCTTTTTGAGATATTCTTCTTATTTTTTGCATCAAAGTGCTAATAAGATATTAAATGTGATGAAGACTAGAGCTTATGTTTTCTTAACATGTTTTTCTTTTTAAGCTGTAACGTCTCCTTCACTAAACTTTCAAGTAACACATCATTGGTAATTTAAGAATCTGAGAATAAAGCGTTGTCTGTAGCCACCGCGTAAACCAGTTTTAAAACTTCCATTAGTTTCAGCAATATCTTGATTAAATTTTTAGAATTGAAAGAATTTCGGATACCTGTGTCTTTTTGTCCCAGAATTATAGATGAAAATGTTGATTTCAGCACCCTTGAGAGCAGTCTATTTTTTCAGAAAAATTAGCTATTCATGTATACCTTTTCTTTGGATTTCTGTGCAATGCAAATACCTAAAGAAATTGTAATTGAATTTGGTCGAAATTGTATCTTATGAAGGCAAAGGATAACCCGTCACGTACCTTAAGTTAAATATAACAGAGATATCTAGAAGCGCTACACAACGTACTTTATGGTGTAGACTATCACATTGTTAACCAATAGAAATATCCATTCATAGATTTTTTATGATGGAGAGGATTAGCTAGTATTGATCACACCATACAACAATGTAAAATATAATGATATTACACTCTCCTCGTCAAACATATCAGCTAAATTCGCGTAAGAAAATGGATAGAAATCTGCAGTTTTGATAGAACACAAAGAAAGGTTATATCTTCCGTTTAGAACTCACTTCTAATGCTTAGAAATGCAATGACATTCTGCAGTTTCACCGGAATTGTAATTTTATTTAAATCGTACTATTTATCTCGATAATGATACGCATCATACTGTGAAGATTTACTTATGCGTACCCCCGCATTCAGGAGACCCCGAATTCCATCCCCGGTGACCGCCCACTCTGGTCCATGGGTTTTCATGGTTTCCCCTGGTCGACAGGTGAACGCTAAGGTGCTTCATCTTCTACCAACGACTCTCATCCCTCTGGTTTCCTATACCCATCATCTTCCCTCTCATCCCTTTGGTGGTTGTTAGACCTGTCTACGGTGTTCGGCAGGTTGCGGCTGGATGGTGACGTAGGATGCGTTACATCTGGAAACGTTAGGGACCCCGTCTGTGCTTGCGCGCGTCATCATCTGGATCTGTTATCCCTTCGTGTCTCCCCTCATGCCCCTCTACTGGAGATCACAGGTAGAAGCACAAGGGGCAGAGTGGCCTGCGTGCGGTGCTCTTTCCCGGTTTCGGGGGCCCCCTCCGTTGATTCATTGCCGGCCCCCGTAGCCGTGGTCGTTAGAGTGTATAGCTTCGGCTCTCCGCCAAGCTAAGGGTCGCGGGTTCGAGTTCCGCCATAGGCATGGGCATGGGTGTTTGTGTGTGTAATAGCGGCAAAGAAAACAGTAAACACAGTAATCATAAACTGAGTAAAACAAGGGAACTTAAAAAAAACAATTCAAACCTTTACCTTCACTTATGCATACATGTTCCTTCAGTGAAGAAGTTTATGTTAAACTTTTTTCTAAATTGTTATTAATGCATCGAGCATATTGTTTGAAAGTATATTCTGTAATAACCAGATTCTGAAATGTATCTGGGCAATGTTTACATATGCTACAAACTCCACAAACTCCGGTTAGGTTTGACAAAAACTATGTTTTACAATTCGACTTGAAAGGAGCGAAATTTACATTCAGTAACAAACCGGAGTTAATGACACCACAAACACAGAATATAAGCAGCATATTGAAACCTTAAATAGTTATGAATATATGGAGGGAGGAAATATTCATTAAAATGTAGGATTAAGCTCTGTATAGAGATAAACAGTACCATATTGAATTAAGTGCATGCACACAACATATTGCAAACTCCCTCCTTCTCGTGCTCCTGTGATGCTGAAAATTGCAACCGAATGATTACTGAAAGTGCAGCGACATGGCACAACCTGTCTGCAGGTTGGTATTTTTCCTTTGCCGCTCCAATATGTAATATGGAGGTTAAACAGTTTAGTTTTCTGTGATTAATTTTGCTTTCTTTTTTGCACTTGTAACGGCATAAATGACAAAATCCCAACAGGTAAGAAAACGAGTTGTCAATTAAATTTTACTGGCTGTAGGAACACACAAATCAAGAGCCGAAGGGATACTTGAGGAAAATCAATTGGCGCTTCCTGAATGTCACGCGACACTTGGTTATGATAAGCACTTTCATCTTCTCGCCATATAATTCAACTACTTTACCTTTGTTGAAATCATTATCATGCGTTAAACGAGGAGCTATTCAAAGCATGTATATGGTTGGTCCAGTAAATAGTATTACAGATATCAGCTGGTAATTAAAATATGAACATTTTAGTACATGGAAACTACAAATACTAAGTTTTCACTGCAAGTATCGCAATGCTTAACGAAGACTTCTTAAGGATACTTATCATTGAAGCTTCGAAAATCTAAACGTTCAAATCAATTCGCTTATAATGGTAGTGCTGCAATCACGGCTTAACGTATAATATGTATACCAAATTTCATGCATATTTTAAATTAGCTTACGACAGTAGTAGGGCTTTGGGGTTTCTGGCGCAGTTAATTTATGCATGGAATGCAATTAATATGCTAATTAGCCCCCCGCCCACTCCCCCTCCCCCACCCCCCGCTGTGCCTTGCTAGTTTTACTTGCACCTGAGGGTCATAAATCTTGTTGAGTACAATGGAAGCTTGACAGTTAAGCAATTAAGGCTGTCAATCAACTGTCAAAACGAACAAAGGGGTCATAAATTTAAGGTTCTGTAACAAAGGCGACATGTTTTTCCTACCCATTCCACATCAGGCCACTTCTGCACCTGGCCAGTTACCCACTCCACTCCTATTGTTCTCGAACACGTGGTATACTCATTCCACAACCCTATAACAAAGCCGGTCCCTTTCCATTGTGTAAGAGATTCTATTGTGTGTGCCTTTCTATTGTCCTGGGCAAGACTAGTTTAGAAAGACACCTGTGGCGTTCCCATCCCACTACTCCATAACAAAGCCTGACCTTTTCTATTGTTTGACCACCTGCTAGTTAACAAAAGAATTCGAGGGTTGCTTTATACTCGTCCTGTCCTTGTTTGTGTGAAAGAGAGAGAAACTTGTTTACCAACTCTGCGTAACAACGTCAGTCGGCCATCATGATTTTGCCTGAGGGAGTTCTCTCCGATGTTTTACGACATCCTACGAATATACCCGAGCATAGTTAACAAGCATTCTGCTTGGCCCATCAGGCAGTGACTCTGAAAAAGCGCCTAATATACATTTCATTACATGCATTAAACCTCTGCGTGGATATCCATAGATAGGTGTTCGATTCTTACTGTAATCAAAAGTTTATTGCTAATGAGAAATTGATGATTGATATTATTATATCATTACCTTAATTAATAAAAGGGAGTTTAGAGGATTGTAGCTCGACTCTTACCTAGTGAAACTCTAACTCGCAATAACTATTAAACTATGCAAGACCAGATTGAAAATGTATTTAACAAATATAATTTAATTTTTATACATTATTATCCTAATTAATGAAAGACCGTTCAGATGACCCTAGTTCGAATCTTACCCTGCAAACTCTAATGCTTAATAAATATTAAACTATGCAAGATCAGATTAAAATGCATTTAACAAATACAATTTAATTTTTATATATTATTACAATAATTAATAAAAGGGTGTTCAGGGGTCCTAGATCGAATCTGCGAATCTCTAATGCTTAATAAATATTAAACTATGCGAGTATTGGGCGGTCAGATTAAAACGTGTTTAACAAATATAATTTAATTTATACGACATTGCAATGTTTAACGAGCTGTATTCTTAGGAATCAGAGGTCCTTAGTTCGAATCCTACCCTGCGAAACGCTATAATAACTTAAAATATTGAAGCAGGGGGCGGTCGGACTAAAATTGCATTTAGCAAATATAATTATTTATATTAAACCTGGTGCATACTTAGATATCCCGATGCCTAGACAACATTCTTTCTTCTTCTCCTCTCTTTTTTTTCTATCTATCTCTTTCTTTCTCCACGACTTGTACACATTCAGGCGTTCACATATACACGAGCACTTGTACACACATCAGCAAACATGCACTGGTGCACGCACACACACACACACGCACACACGCAAGCACATACACACACGCACATACATACACCAGCACACACACACATACACATACATACACCAGTACACACACGCATTCACACACCTCATGCGTATACATACATACACCAGTGCTCTTACACTCACACATACATATACATGGACACACACACATACACGCACACACACTCACGTACATACATACATACACCGTTACACTTGCACATACGCACACGACCACACACACAACACACACGTGCAAGCACATATGCCTGTTCACTTACACCCAACAGCACACGACCACACACACACACGTGCAAGCACATATGCCTGTTCACTTACACCCAACAGCGCCAACCCACACACGCACACACCAACTCACGAGCATGTCCTGAATGAAAAGAGACAAAATGATGCAATAAAAACTAATTATAGCTCGGGATGCGACACGTCATTTACGAATTGTTCGAAACCGGTCTTGATGAATGGGTTCATCTTCTAATAACTCCAAAACCAATTAAAATAAAGACAGTAAATAAACTTTATTACTTTTATGTCATTAGTTCATTTCCTGTGCATGTATATTAGAGTCCAGATGTCATGGGTTCGATCCTTAATTTTAAAATCTCAATTATCTCAGAAACTAGCAGGGATTAAGGTGCGGACCAAAGCACGATTTTTAGTTCCTACGATGAACAATTAATGCTTTATATAATTTCCAATCAGTTGTCCCTAGCTCGAATCCCGATCTTTTAGTGACTTCCTTAATTTTCCTGACTTAAGATCGAGTAATGCATCTAAAGACGGTTCTCTTTTTGATCATTGTGACATAACTTAAACTAATCATTGTAATGATTTATTTTTCATTAGGAATGCAAGGATTTTTAATGAATAAAAACACTATGTAAAAGCATACCTTAATTCTTTTATTGTTATTATTTATCTTACATTTCCATCACTTTCTCATCCGACTCATTGTTTCTGTATATGTCATTACACTTGTAACAGCAGGTTATGCAAATTTCCTTATTATTTAAATGAAAGTCTTTTTATTTTCATAATTTGTATTCCAGCGTGGCAAACAGTCTTAATGCTGTTAATGTATACAGGGCTCAAGTCTTTTAGAATACAAATTTCACCATTACTTAAAGTATTTTCACATTCACTTAAATTACTGCTCACAATACTTAATTTCAGTGAATATAGGGAGCTAACTCTCAGCTATGCATTGAATTGTATACAAAATTGTCCGTATTTTTTCATTGTATACCCTGTAATGTTATATAAGGATCCTGTCTTAATGTGTTTCGGTGATGTAGATGTCTCAGTACCCGTTTCCTGCCGAAATGTTTCATGTGGGTACCGATGGTGCTTATTTCACCCTCCAATAGCGTCAGCATCCTTTGCATGGCAGCAGGCTATTCCTCTTCTTCTTCCTCTTATTGCACAGCCTGAAACATTGCACAATGAAAGTCTTAGAAAACTATCTTGGTCAACTAAACGTAACCTGAAAAGAATTACATTTTTAGTTATGATAAATGGAAAATGAAGCATATGATACATGTAAAATGAAGCACAAAGATTTGTATAAACATTCGGATATTTAGAGTTATTTCAATGCGCTAGATATAATTAAACTCAAAGCATGTGATATTGTAATCTCGTAAATTTTTTATAAAATTCTATAATATGCATCTTTTGTATCTTTATATGTAATATCAATGAGTCAGTTGTTTTATTTATGAATTTTTCATTGTGAAATGGGAGAAAATTCAATACTTAAGTTTGACACTTCTACGCACCTTCTTTGCATGTAAAAAAGACAATTTACATGTCTTAAATTTCCCCGTCTCTGCCATGCCATTATACTGGAGGTATACGTTCCCAGGTATTTCTGCAATCTCTTGATCGGTTAACGAGATATAGCGCTCTGGCAAGAACACTTGACAATCCTCCAGCGAAGATACGATCCTGGTACCATATCTTGTTTGAACTCTCTTTAAGGACTTTATCTCATAGTTAAGACCTATTTCGAGATCTTGAACTCGACGAGTCGGTAGGAAACTACGCTCTTCAACCATCTTGTTAAGTCTATCAGCTAAACAATCTGTAGCAGACATTGTCCTGTATTATTATTTTCACTACATTATTCAAGTTGAAGAACAAGTTATACACTTCTTTATATTAGAACTGGGGTGTGTATGTTTTGTAAGTAAGCCTATGAATATGTAGAGAAATAAAGAATAAGTACAGAAAATCATGTGAATGTTCATTGAAGATGAGGCAGCAGAGAACCAAAGAATGAGTAGAGGAAATCGTTTGCGAATGTATAGTGAAACAAAGAATGAGGGGGGGGGAAATCGTATGAATGTTTATGTAAGAAGAATGTGTAGCGAAGATCGTGTGAATGTTAATGGAAGCAAAGAATGTGCAGAGAAAGTCGTGTGAATGTTAACAGAGCATGAACCTGCAGGGGGAACAAAGAATGAGTAGAGGAAATCATGTGAGCGTATAGTGAAACAAAGAATGAGGGGGAAAATCGTATGAATGTTTATGTAAGAAGAATGTGTGGCGGAAATCATGTGAATGTTAATGGAAGCAAAGAATGTGCAGAGAAAGTCATGTGAATGTTAACAGAGCATGAACCTGTAGGGGAACAAAGAATGAGTAGAGGAAATCATGTGAGCGTATAGTGAAACAAAGAATGAGGGGGAAAATCGTATGAAAGTTTTGTAAGAAGAATGTGTGGCGAAAATCATGTGAACTGAAGAAGAGTATGCAGTGAAATCCATGTGAATGTAAAGCACAGATTAGAAAATATGATGCGCCTTGTAACGAATCGTCTTTCATGTACTGAAACGTTTAAACAAAATTAAATGTATTGTAAAGCCAACAGTGATTTTGTATAGTTATGTAAAACTCACCTTGCATTGCCCCGTTTTGATATGTGCTGAATGTGTGGACGGCCTGCAGCTCACATTGCTTTTAAAGCTCTTTAAAACTTGAATGTAAAGTTAATAAGTACACAGCAGTTCTAACATAGGTAGATATCTGTTTATATAGGGATCTAAACCCCCTCCAGGCGATGCCGGCACGTCATCATGGCTGTGATGCTTACACTCACGTGATTATTGCAGCCAATGACATCATCTCTTGCTGCGCATACCCAGAGGCTCTCAGCACTTCTATCCCTACTTGTTTCACTTCCTCTCGCTCTCTCTCTCTCCCTCTCTCGCTCTCTCTCACACAGAGTACATCCATAATGTCGTTACACAAAGCTGCATACAGTTAAAGCATCAATCTAAGTGATGTATTCTAGAGTACAGAGGAAAATCAGTGAAGTCATTGAAAGATCGGGATTCGAACTAGTGGCAACTGATTGGAAATTATATACAACATTCATTGTTCATTGCATGAGCTATCAAACATGCTTTCGTTCACGGCTCTATCTCTGCCTGTTTCTGCGATAATTGAGATTTAAACTTAAGGATCGAACCCTGTACGTCAGGTACCCGAATATACACCCGCAAGATATTATATGATAACATAAACGTAATATGTTTATTTGGTGCCTTTGTCTTAATTATTTACTATGTTATTAAATTTACAATTAAACTTCATTGAATCGGTATTCGAACTCAGAACGCCAGAAACAAAATTATTTATAATATTAGTTTGATGTGTTTAAAAGACCTGTATGCACTTGCAACATTGATCTAAGTGATATATTCTAGTGTACACTGGAAAATTAAGAAAGTCACTGAAAAATCAGGATTCGAACTAGGGACAACTGATTGGAAATTATATAAGGCATTAATTGCCCATCATAGGAGCTAACAATCATGCTTTAACCCGCTCCTCTATCACTGTTAGTTTCCGAGATATTTGAGATTTTAAAATTAAGGATCGAACCCATGACACCTGGTACTCTAATATACATGCACAAGAAAGGAACTAATAACATAAAAGTACAAAAGTTTATTTACTGTCTTTATTTTAATTAGTTTTGGAGTTATTAGAAGATGAATTTGTAATCCCTCCTAGGATTCGAACACCTGCATCTAGACCTGTTTCGAACAATTCGTAAATGACGTGTCGCATCCCGAGCTATAATTAGTTTTTATTGCATCATTTTGTCTCTTTTCATTCAGGACATGTGCGTGAGTTGGTGCGTGCGTGTGCGGGTTGGTGCTGTTGGGTGTAAGTGAACAGGCATATGTGCTTGCATGTGTGTGTGTGTGTGGTCGTGTGCGTATGTGTGAGTGTAAGAGCACTGGTGTATGTATGTATACGCATGAGGTGCGTGAATGCGTGTGTGTGTACTAGTGTATGTATGTGTGTGTTGGTGTATGTATGTGCGTGTGTGTATGTGCTTGCATGCGTGTGTGTGCATGCGTGCACCAGTGTATGTTTGCTGATGTGTGTACAAGTGCTCGTGTATATGTGAACGCCTGAATGTGTACAAGTCGTGGAGAAAGAAAGAGATAGATAGAAAGAAAAAGAGAGGAGAAGAAGAAAGAATGTTGCCTAGGCATCGGGATATCTAAGTATGCATCAGGGTTTAATATAAATAATTATAGTTGTTAAATGCAATTTTAATCCGACCGCCCGCTGCTTCAATAACTTAATAGTTATTATAGCGTTTCGCAGGGCAGGATTCGAACTATGGACCTCTGGTTCCTAAGAATACAGCTCGTTAAACATTGTAATGTCGTATAAATTAAATTATATTTGTTAAACACGTTTTAATCTGACCGTGCATAGTTTAATATTTATTAAGCATTAGAGTTTCGCAGATTCGATCTAGAACCCCCTGAACACCGTTTCATTAATTAAATTATATTTGTTAAATACATTTTAATCTAGCCGTGCATAGTTTGACAGTTTTTGAGCATTAGAGCTTCGCAGATTCGATCTAGGACCCTCTGAACACCCTTTTTATTAATTATTGTAATGATATTGTGGCATGTGCACAGATTATAGTAATAGTAATACGTCCTCTGGTTACCCAAGTCGAAGGTTGGCAGTTTATCTGAGGAGGGGCGATTGAGGGGAAACAGTCTCATTGGTGGGGATATGGCGTTAGTGACGCCAAGCTTAGCGGGGTTTTCTGAGCATTCTGTGTCTAGTCTTCGCGTCAGGTGAACGGATAGCTGCCCTACGATATGGCGTCCTCGCCCGGCAGACACATTGGGGTAAGGTAAGCATTTGTTATAATAAATCTATTTGTCATCCTTTCTTCCAACTTTTATTATGGTAGAATAGAATCCTTGCCTCTCCCTTCAGCCAGGAATTATGTTAGTGTAAGAATATTTTTGAGATAACTTTAGCTGCGTCCTTGTCGTTGCCTCTTAAATTAAAGTTTCCTTTGTTTGATTAACGATCCCTCTCACAAGCGAGTTGCCCTCCTCTGTAGTTAAATAATAATTAAATATTGAGGTACACGACAAATTGGTGTGAGGCGCCGAGGAATTGGTTTGATTTGTTTTGAGATTTTAAGTGCAAATTTTTTTTTCCCTCCAAATTTAGCGGTTTCTGCTCCACGTGGTCTTGAAAAATGTAAAGTTCTTTCTGGCTAAAGGGTAAAGATTTTTATACTTTAATTTGTGATTCTCTTCTTCTAAATTTTGTTTCCATCATTTCTGAAAGTCTGGTGTCGAAATTTCAATTTTGAGTTCATTTTTGCATTTTTTTCCATTGTCTGCCGGCGTGACGCTAAAACTTCTACTCCATTTTCCCCTTGTTTTGGCTTCATTTCCTTTAAATTATATCACTGTGTTCCGTTCTTCGTGCTGGTTATTTTCCAAAAAATGTTTTTGTGAAAGTTGAGAAGAAACGAGCGATATAGTTGTAGTTTCAAAATGTGCTCGTCACGTGTTGGCTATCTGTTTGCAAATCTTGTTTTTTGTGCTTATTAGCAGTGGTTTGGAAATGTATAACTTCCAGTGATTGTGATTTCTAGCTATTTATTGCACTTTTCTGGGTCTTTTTCGTGTAACTTTTATGTACGCACGTGTGTTGTGTAATTCCCGCGTGGTCGTGCATTTCAGCAATAATTTTAGCTTGTGAAACCAGTATTCCTCAGCACTTGTTTTGGCGCGTTTATTTGCGTGTGCATATCAGATTATATACATTTGATTTAAGAAAAAAAGAGAAGTTTTGTGTGCTAGTTTAAATTACAAGTCTGTATTCTGCTCCTTTTTGAGAATATTAGCGGTGGTCACAGTAAGTGTGACGTAGTTTTTTTAACTTCCAGTTCGAGGTTTCTCACTGAAGCTATCATTTTGTTTTCTTCCATGTGTTCATTCTGATTCAAAATCTTGGTATTGTGTCCAAGTGGCTTGTGTAGCCGTGTGTTAGTTTAATTTTCTGATATTTCGCCGCGGGCGCCTTAATTGTGTTCTTTCTGCAACTGTTTTATTTGGTTATGTTCTGACCTTGCTACTTACATTCATGTGATGCTATAAGTGTTTAGTTTGGTGTAATCTGTATTGCTTGGTCCTACTGTTTGTTTATTGGTTGCGTTATCTTTTGTGCTGCAATCATGCCTAAGCGACGTACTGCACAGAAATCTGATATAGTAATTGCTCCTGTTAGCGAGCACAGTGAAGTAGACTCTTTGTCCAGTGTTAGTACGCCTGTTGTTACGCAGTTGTCAGTGATGGCTAATCCGCCTGTCGTGGCCCATGCCCCGCAACCAGCTGTCTGCCGCCCGGTCATTGACCCCTCGTACTTTGAGAATTCCAGTAGGATGTCGGCACATGAATTTCTGCATAACTTTGAAATGGTCGCTGCTGCTAATGGCTGGTCAGAGGAAATGAAATTGAAATGCTTTCCATGCTATTTACGAGATACTGCTGCATCATGGTTTCAAACTTTTCGCCATCGGCACCCTCACCATGATTGGATTTTCTTGTCTACACAATTTTTAAATGCATTTCAGATAACAAACCAGAGTGATATTCTGGAAATGAAACTCAGACAGCGGGTACAGTTGGATGATGAACCTGTTATTAGTTACATCTATGACGTACTATCTTTATGTGACCAAGTCAACCCAGCTATGTTGCAGTTGGAACAAATTAAACATTTGCTTAAAGGTCTTAGACCTCTGTATGTACAAGCTTTATTGCCATTAAACCCTCAAACTGTTGATGAGGTGATACAAATCATTCGACGAGTGGACAAAGCACAGTTTTACATGCAGAACCGTGAACATCTAGTGTCTGCTCAATCTCAGGCTGCAGTGGTTACGCCACCCTCTGGTCTATTTAATACTGCATCTGTTCCTGCTGTTACTTTACCAGCTTCTCCTCAGCCTTCTCAGGCTTCTTCTCTTGTGGGCGTACCTATCGATCCTATGCATCAGCTGATTGATCGTGTGGAACAGTTATGTAACAGAGTTAACCAGTTTCAGTTACCATCTTCGGAGAGAACTTCGCAGCATTCACAGCTTCCACGGTCAGCTGACTTCAACCGGAGGGACCCACCCGTCACCTGCTATAGATGCAACAGGCAGGGCCAACTGGCTCGCTTTTGCCGGAGCCGCCTCCCGCAGTCAAAAAACGACTGGCGCCGAGCCTCGCGCGACGAGACGTAGCAGCACCACCACCACCCACCAGCATGGCTGCACCTCAACGGGACATAGCTACACCTCAACGGGATGTGTCTGCATTATCAGGTCAGATATTGCAAGTTCCTGGTCGTATTGCCCAGACAGAGCTCTCCATCTTGCTCGATACAGGAAGCGCAGTGAGTATTGTGAATGCTGCACATGTTATTGATCATTCTACACTAAAACCTATAGAGATGATGCTCCGCACTGCAGGAAACACGTTACTTGATGCGCCTTACCACACTGTCTTAGATTTCCATATTAATGATGTTCTTTTTCAGGAGGATGTACTAGTTGTGAAAGAGTTGCCCCATGATTTGATTTTAGGCAATGACTTTTTGCAGACCCATGATGTTATAATTGATTATGCACATAATCTGATAACCTTGCAATCTTCTAAGAATGATGCATTCAGTATACCAATATCTTTCACACAAGGACCTTTTGTTGATATGGCAGTAAACCCTCTCCTAGATGATGATTGTACAGATTCTGGTGTTAAAATGGCAGTTATGCATGATGTTAAAATTCCACCTCTGTCTACATGCTATATCTCCGTTATGCCTTTGTCAGCCATTAGTAATGAG
Source organism: Deroplatys truncata (assembly GCA_030765065.1). Lineage (NCBI taxonomy): Eukaryota > Metazoa > Arthropoda > Insecta > Mantodea > Mantidae > Deroplatys > Deroplatys truncata. The sequence goes on along the minus strand of CM060990.1, from coordinate 316,931,143 downwards.
GTTATGTTTGAACCTGCTCTCAACATAATGCAAAAGAAGAATCTTTCTATTCCACCGTTATTGTGTCATTCTACCTCTGAACTTACTATTCCAGTGCATAATAATACTTCAGTTCCACAAACATTGTTTGCAAATACAGTCTTAGCTAAAGCGTATGATGTTGCACTTGTTCAGAGTAATTCTGTTTTGTCATCCGATGTTACTCCTCTGCCAGCTCCAAATTGTAATTTTAATGTTAATGGTAAACTCCTGGAAACCCAAAAGGCTAACTTACATGCTTTGTTATTGAAATATAGTGATCTTTTTGCCACAACATTACAAGAACTTGGTACTACTGATGTTGCAGAATTTGATATCAAAGTAAATGATCCTAAGCCAATTAAGCAAAGACCATATAGAGTTCCCCATAAACAAAAAGAAATTATTGCTGAGCAAGTTAAAGAGATGCAAGATGCTGGCATTATCAAGGAATCACAGTCCTCCTGGGCTTCTCCTGTAGTACTTGTCAAAAAGAAAGATGGCTCAATGAGATTTTGTGTCGACTATAGAAAATTGAATGCTGTTACAGAGACCACCTCTTTCCCTTTACCATTGATAGATGATTTGTTAAGTTATTTGGGGGAGGCTAAATGGTTTGTCTCATTAGATTTACTGTCAGCATACTTTCAGGTATCTATTGCAGAGGATAGCCAGAAGTACACCTCTTTTGTCACTTTTCAAGGTCAATATCAATTTACACGCTTGAGTTTTGGGTTGGCAAATGCCCCTAGGTTTTTCAGTTATATCGCAGACAAGTTGTTAGGCGATTTGAATTTTAAAAAGGCTATTACATATCTGGATGACATTGTTGTGTTTGCTAAAACCTTTGAGGAGTTGTTGCAAAATCTTGAGGCTGTTTTTCAACGTCTGGATCACCACAAGTTTAAACTTAAACCAGAAAAATGTTTCTTCGCCATGCAAAAGATAAAACTCTTAGGCTTTGAAGTTTCTAAAGATGGCATTTCACCTGATTCTGACAAAGTTGTTTCCATTCAAAATTTGCCTCGTCCTAAGAATGTTCGAGATGTGAGAAAAGTTTTAGGATTGTTTAATTTTTACAGGAAATTCATCAAGGATTATGCTAATATTGCTCAACCTCTAATTCAGTTGACTAGGAAGAATCAAACTTTTATTTGGGGATCTGATCAGCAAACTGCATTTCAAAATTTGAAAGACTTATTAGTTTCGGCCCCTGTCTTAGCTCACTATACTCCTGGTGCTTATACCGAACTACACTCTGATGCCAGTGGATTAGGGGTTGCCTCGGTGTTGTATCAGAGGATTGATAATGTGTTGAAACCAGTGGGCTATGCTTCGAGGACACTATCTAAATGTGAATGTAATTACAGTGTTCCTGAGTTGGAATTGTTGGCCATCTTGTTTGGACTTACCCACTTCCGCAGTTTTGTTTATGGCTACAAGGTTCATATTGTATCTGATCATCACTCTCTTTGTTATCTAAATAATTTGAAAGATTTGACTGGGCGTTTGGCACGATGGAGTTTGAAATTGCAAGAGTTTGATTATACCATTTCTTATAAGTCTGGCAAGAAACATCATGATGCTGATACTCTATCGAGATTTCCTGTGTTACAACCTACAGAAAGTGATCTTGAACAGCTTGATGAACTCCCCACATGTTTGCTGTCATCAGTTGAAGTTGCTGACCATCAGAAGAAAGATACTGGGTTACTGGAGCTTATTAATGCTCTCCATGATCCTCCGTCGGCCCCTGCTAAGCTTCAGAGACAAGTTTCCAACTACACACTCAAATCAGGTGTTCTTTATCGTAAAAATGCTGGCTCCACTGGCCCCCTCCATCTGCTGGTTATTCCAGAAGCTCTAAAACATGAAATTCTTTCTTCATGTCATGATGATCCTCTTTCAGGCCACTTAGGATTCTCGAAAACATTTGCCAAAATTCACTCCAGGTATTACTGGGTTGGTATGAAGAAATATATTGAACATTTTGTCCGAACCTGTCCCAGCTGTCAAACAAGAAAGGGACCGAAGAATCAGAAACCAGCAGGTTTATTACAACCAATTCCGGTTACATCTGTAGGCGAGCGGTGGGGTATTGATTTGCTTGGGCCTCTCCCACGCTCCAATTCTGGACACAAGTATGTTGTCGTTGCGACCGAGTATGCTTCTCGCTGGGTCGAGTCTGCGTCGCTTTCTTCAGCAACAATTCCTCAAGTTGCTAAATTTATTTTGCATAACATCATCTGTAAGCATGGAGCCCCTGCTGCCTTGTTATCTGACCGTGGCTCAGTTTTCTTGAGTGAGGTGACACAAGAATTGTTGAGATCTTTATCAGTGTCTTATCTTTCACCAGTGCTTATCATCCAGCTTGCAACGGACTTACTGAAAGATTTAACCAAACCCTCTTAAATATGCTCAGCCATTTTGTGGATAATAATCAGAAGAAATGGGACTCAATTTTGCCCTATGTCATCTTTTCATATAACTCGAGTGTTCAAGAGTCTACTAAATTTTCACCCTTTTTCTTGATATATGGTCGAGAACCTTCTTTACCTAACCAGGTTCAGCTACAAGCTACGTCTAATGACCTTTTTGTGAGACAGACATTGCAAGAGATTCAAAAGGCACGAGAGGTTGCTGTTGCTAACATTACAAAGCAGCAGGTGAAGCAAAAAGAAGCATTTGATGCTAAACATCGAGATGTGGTTTATAATGTGGGTCAATTAGTTAAAGTTTTCACTCCCATTAGGAAGAAAAGTAAATGTACAAAGTTGTTACATAGATATTTTGGTCCTTTTGAAATTATCCGACAGATCACTCCTGTTACCTACCTTGTTGGTCGACCTCATGCTCCCCGTACCAAACATCAGAGTGTTCATGTGTCACGCCTTTACCCTTACTATGATCCTGTGGGTCCTTATAGGCTGTAAAGTCTGAGTTTCTGATGCTTAATTAAGCCTTACTTTTCAGGAATATGTGATATGAATGTGTCTGCTAAATTAATAGTGTGTTATTCTTGTGGGTGTAATTTAAATTTTGAATTGTGTTTTGGTAACTGCAAATCATTTGTTTTGTTTGTTGTATTATGCTGCAGGAATGTGTTTCAGGTGTACTATATGCTTAATTGAGCTTTCATTTTCAGGAATGTTATGTGACAATATTGTTTTGAGTAATGATGTGATGTTGTTTTGTTGCATTCGATTTGATTTGATATATGATTTGATTTTGACTCGATTTGATTTTGGGTTTCATAATGATGCTGTGATCTTTATTTGCAGAAAATTGTTGCATGAATAGTGTTTGTATGTATGTGTGTATTAAGAGGTTATGTGATATAGGTGAGATTTGCCTCGGTGGGAGTGCCAAAGTGTAACCCCGATAGCGTAGTGTGAGGTTATGTGAGAAATAAGAGTTGAGATTTGCTTCGGTGGAAGTGCCAAAGAGTAACCCCGACGGTGTTGATGTGAGATGAGGAGAGATGAGACGAGATGATGTCAGCTTCGGTGGAAGTGCCACAGTGTAACCCCGACAGTTGTTGTATCATTTCAGAGATTTTGCTTATTGGTGTTGCTGTAACGTGCCCAGTATAGCGTGTGTGATGAATTCACACGAGAGATTATATAGATGGAAGTGAATGTAATGAAAATAATTTTTTTCTCTGTTTATGCAACAAGCTTATTACCATCTTAGATAGCAAATGTTAATACCACCTGTTTTCCAGCTTAAATTTTCATTTTGAGGATGTAGATGCAACATTATAATGTCATGTTATTTGTGTAATTCCTGAATTGTTAATGTGATTTCTTGAAGGTTATGCCTATGTCAAATGTTTTGAATTTACAGCATGTTAAATGAGACACGTAAGTGCAGATGTTTTGTTTTGGAGAGAAAATTGAAAGATGATGATGCTTGAAGTAATGATCGAGATTGCACTATTACTGCTGATGATGTTGATGATTATGACTGCGTTGATGCTAATACTGCGATGAGAAAGATAATGATGTGGACAAGAAGTTGTATTGGTGACAAGAGTAGGACACTAGTAGTTGAAAGCATGTCACGTGGCGTAGTTTAGAAATGTATTGTGGATGTAGCTTGTAGTGATAAATACACTAGTTTGAGTAGATAGTTAAGTCAGTGTTGTGTGTAATTTGGGGCCATGGTCAGTGTGAATGAGTTCATTTCATCGTCATGTGTGATTGTCTTGTAAGTGCACTTACTTTCTTTTGTTTGTGATACCAGCTGGTTATTGAGATGTAATATTGGGATCCCAAAACAAGGTTATGTTTCATTTCTGTCATCTTCATGTATTTTGATTCTGTTTTACTGTTATTTGGATTGTAAAGCATTGTAAGTTACACTTTGGATGGCAACTCTGTAAAATTTCTTTCTTATGCCAATTTGTACTAATTTTTTTTCTCTTTCTTTGCCCCATGTTATAAGAATTTTTTTTAGTGTACATTTTTCAAACTTTAAAATCTTTAATTGTAAATGACATACCCTTCTTTTATGTGTGATTCTTTGTGGGAGCATCCTGTTTATGGTGTGGTGGTTTTGTTTTAGTCTTTCGCTGTGGCAGAGAGCGAGAAAGTGCATCAGCATCCCCAGGGCACACCAGAAGTCAAGAAACATCACAGGGAAGCTGTCGGGCAGCCACTACACTGCCGTGGCATAAGGAGCCACCATGTCGGGGGGCAGTCCAAGCCAGCGACTGCCCACCCTGTTGTCACCACCAGAGACCTGTGGTGCTAATTCTACACCAGGACAAATCGTCGTTGTGGGCACTGTCTAAACCCACCCACAAACAGTTACGGCAGACCTTCACCCTTTTGCGCAGTGTAGTGTGCCTGTGAACTAAGGCAGCGTGGTGTGTGCGTGTGCGGGATGCTAAAGCTAAGTGCATTAACAATACTAAGTCAACAGCACTTACATCGCTCGTCTCTCCACATCACCCAGCACCATTGTTTCGTCGGCTGGGTGCTTACCACACACATGTCTATTGTTATATTTTACTTCACACATTTGTATGTCATTTTTGGTATGTCTTTGTCTTGTTTTTTTTCATGTTAATTGTATTAATTTCTTTCTGTCGACGAGGACGTCGACTTCGGTGGCAAGGGGGAGATGCGGCATGTGCACAGATTATAGTAATAGTAATACGTCCTCTGGTTACCCAAGTCGAAGGTTGGCAGTTTATCTGAGGAGGGGCGATTGAGGGGAAACAGTCTCATTGGTGGGGATATGGCGTTAGTGATGCCAAGCTTAGCGGGGTTTTCTGAGCATTCTGTGTCTAGTCTTCGCGTCAGGTGAACGGATAGCTGCCCTACGATATGGCGTCCTCGCCCGGCAGACACATTGGGGTAAGGTAAGCATTTGTTATAATAAATCTATTTGTCATCCTTTCTTCCAAATTTTATTATGGTAGAATAGAATCCTTGCCTCTCCCTTCAGCCAGGAATTATGTTAGTGTAAGAATATTTTTGAGATAACTTTAGCTGCGTCCTTGTCGTTGCCTCTTAAATTAAAGTTTCCTTTGTTTGATTAACGATCCCTCTCACAAGCGAGTTGCCCTCCTCTGTAGTTAAATAATAATTAAATATTGAGGTACACGACAAATTGGTGTGAGGCGCCGAGGAATTGGTTTGATTTGTTTTGAGATTTTAAGTGCAAATTTTTTTTTTCCTCCAAATTTAGCGGTTTCTGCTCCACGTGGTCTTGAAAAATGTAAAGTTCTTTCTGGCTAAAGGGTAAAGATTTTTATACTTTAATTTGTGATTCTCTTCTTCTAAATTTTGTTTCCATCATTTCTGAAAGTCTGGTGTCGAAATTTCAATTTTGAGTTCATTTTTGCATTTTTTTCCATTGTCTGCCGGCGTGACGCTAAAACTTCTACTCCATTTTCCCCTTGTTTTGGCTTCATTTCCTTTAAATTATATCACTGTGTTCCGTTCTTCGTGCTGGTTATTTTCCAAAAAATGTTTTTGTGAAAGTTGAGAAGAAACGAGCGATATAGTTGTAGTTTCAAAATGTGCTCGTCACGTGTTGGCTATCTGTTTGCAAATCTTGTTTTTTGTGCTTATTAGCAGTGGTTTGGAAATGTATAACTTCCAGTGATTGTGATTTCTAGCTATTTATTGCACTTTTCTGGGTCTTTTTCGTGTAACTTTTATGTACGCACGTGTGTTGTGTAATTCCCGCGTGGTCGTGCATTTCAGCAATAATTTTAGCTTGTGAAACCAGTATTCCTCAGCACTTGTTTTGGCGCGTTTATTTGCGTGTGCATATCAGATTATATACATTTGATTTAAGAAAAAAAGAGAAGTTTTGTGTGCTAGTTTAAATTACAAGTCTGTATTCTGCTCCTTTTTGAGAATATTAGCGGTGGTCACAGTAAGTGTGACGTAGTTTTTTTAACTTCCAGTTCGAGGTTTCTCACTGAAGCTATCATTTTGTTTTCTTCCATGTGTTCATTCTGATTCAAAATCTTGGTATTGTGTCCAAGTGGCTTGTGTAGCCGTGTGTTAGTTTAATTTTCTGATATTTCGCCGCGGGCGCCTTAATTGTGTTCTTTCTGCAACTGTTTTATTTGGTTATGTTCTGACCTTGCTACTTACATTCATGTGATGCTATAAGTGTTTAGTTTGGTGTAATCTGTATTGCTTGGTCCTACTGTTTGTTTATTGGTTGCGTTATCTTTTGTGCTGCAATCATGCCTAAGCGACGTACTGCACAGAAATCTGATATAGTAATTGCTCCTGTTAGCGAGCACAGTGAAGTAGACTCTTTGTCCAGTGTTAGTACGCCTGTTGTTACGCAGTTGTCAGTGATGGCTAATCCGCCTGTCGTGGCCCATGCCCCGCAACCAGCTGTCTGCCGCCCGGTCATTGACCCCTCGTACTTTGAGAATTCCAGTAGGATGTCGGCACATGAATTTCTGCATAACTTTGAAATGGTCGCTGCTGCTAATGGCTGGTCAGAGGAAATGAAATTGAAATGCTTTCCATGCTATTTACGAGATACTGCTGCATCATGGTTTCAAACTTTTCGCCATCGGCACCCTCACCATGATTGGATTTTCTTGTCTACACAATTTTTAAATGCATTTCAGATAACAAACCAGAGTGATATTCTGGAAATGAAACTCAGACAGCGGGTACAGTTGGATGATGAACCTGTTATTAGTTACATCTATGACGTACTATCTTTATGTGACCAAGTCAACCCAGCTATGTTGCAGTTGGAACAAATTAAACATTTGCTTAAAGGTCTTAGACCTCTGTATGTACAAGCTTTATTGCCATTAAACCCTCAAACTGTTGATGAGGTGATACAAATCATTCGACGAGTGGACAAAGCACAGTTTTACATGCAGAACCGTGAACATCTAGTGTCTGCTCAATCTCAGGCTGCAGTGGTTACGCCACCCTCTGGTCTATTTAATACTGCATCTGTTCCTGCTGTTACTTTACCAGCTTCTCCTCAGCCTTCTCAGGCTTCTTCTCTTGTGGGCGTACCTATCGATCCTATGCATCAGCTGATTGATCGTGTGGAACAGTTATGTAACAGAGTTAACCAGTTTCAGTTACCATCTTCGGAGAGAACTTCGCAGCATTCACAGCTTCCACGGTCAGCTGACTTCAACCGGAGGGACCCACCCGTCACCTGCTATAGATGCAACAGGCAGGGCCAACTGGCTCGCTTTTGCCGGAGCCGCCTCCCGCAGTCAAAAAACGACTGGCGCCGAGCCTCGCGCGACGAGACGTAGCAGCACCACCACCACCCACCAGCATGGCTGCACCTCAACGGGACATAGCTACACCTCAACGGGATGTGTCTGCATTATCAGGTCAGATATTGCAAGTTCCTGGTCGTATTGCCCAGACAGAGCTCTCCATCTTGCTCGATACAGGAAGCGCAGTGAGTATTGTGAATGCTGCACATGTTATTGATCATTCTACACTAAAACCTATAGAGATGATGCTCCGCACTGCAGGAAACACGTTACTTGATGCGCCTTACCACACTGTCTTAGATTTCCATATTAATGATGTTCTTTTTCAGGAGGATGTACTAGTTGTGAAAGAGTTGCCCCATGATTTGATTTTAGGCAATGACTTTTTGCAGACCCATGATGTTATAATTGATTATGCACATAATCTGATAACCTTGCAATCTTCTAAGAATGATGCATTCAGTATACCAATATCTTTCACACAAGGACCTTTTGTTGATATGGCAGTAAACCCTCTCCTAGATGATGATTGTACAGATTCTGGTGTTAAAATGGCAGTTATGCATGATGTTAAAATTCCACCTCTGTCTACATGCTATATCTCCGTTATGCCTTTGTCAGCCATTAGTAATGAGGTTATGTTTGAACCTGCTCTCAACATAATGCAAAAGAAGAATCTTTCTATTCCACCGTTATTGTGTCATTCTACCTCTGAACTTACTATTCCAGTGCATAATAATACTTCAGTTCCACAAACATTGTTTGCAAATACAGTCTTAGCTAAAGCGTATGATGTTGCACTTGTTCAGAGTAATTCTGTTTTGTCATCCGATGTTACTCCTCTGCCAGCTCCAAATTGTAATTTTAATGTTAATGGTAAACTCCTGGAAACCCAAAAGGCTAACTTACATGCTTTGTTATTGAAATATAGTGATCTTTTTGCCACAACATTACAAGAACTTGGTACTACTGATGTTGCAGAATTTGATATCAAAGTAAATGATCCTAAGCCAATTAAGCAAAGACCATATAGAGTTCCCCATAAACAAAAAGAAATTATTGCTGAGCAAGTTAAAGAGATGCAAGATGCTGGCATTATCAAGGAATCACAGTCCTCCTGGGCTTCTCCTGTAGTACTTGTCAAAAAGAAAGATGGCTCAATGAGATTTTGTGTCGACTATAGAAAATTGAATGCTGTTACAGAGACCACCTCTTTCCCTTTACCATTGATAGATGATTTGTTAAGTTATTTGGGGGAGGCTAAATGGTTTGTCTCATTAGATTTACTGTCAGCATACTTTCAGGTATCTATTGCAGAGGATAGCCAGAAGTACACCTCTTTTGTCACTTTTCAAGGTCAATATCAATTTACACGCTTGAGTTTTGGGTTGGCAAATGCCCCTAGGTTTTTCAGTTATATCGCAGACAAGTTGTTAGGCGATTTGAATTTTAAAAAGGCTATTACATATCTGGATGACATTGTTGTGTTTGCTAAAACCTTTGAGGAGTTGTTGCAAAATCTTGAGGCTGTTTTTCAACGTCTGGATCACCACAAGTTTAAACTTAAACCAGAAAAATGTTTCTTCGCCATGCAAAAGATAAAACTCTTAGGCTTTGAAGTTTCTAAAGATGGCATTTCACCTGATTCTGACAAAGTTGTTTCCATTCAAAATTTGCCTCGTCCTAAGAATGTTCGAGATGTGAGAAAAGTTTTAGGATTGTTTAATTTTTACAGGAAATTCATCAAGGATTATGCTAATATTGCTCAACCTCTAATTCAGTTGACTAGGAAGAATCAAACTTTTATTTGGGGATCTGATCAGCAAACTGCATTTCAAAATTTGAAAGACTTATTAGTTTCGGCCCCTGTCTTAGCTCACTATACTCCTGGTGCTTATACCGAACTACACTCTGATGCCAGTGGATTAGGGGTTGCCTCGGTGTTGTATCAGAGGATTGATAATGTGTTGAAACCAGTGGGCTATGCTTCGAGGACACTATCTAAATGTGAATGTAATTACAGTGTTCCTGAGTTGGAATTGTTGGCCATCTTGTTTGGACTTACCCACTTCCGCAGTTTTGTTTATGGCTACAAGGTTCATATTGTATCTGATCATCACTCTCTTTGTTATCTAAATAATTTGAAAGATTTGACTGGGCGTTTGGCACGATGGAGTTTGAAATTGCAAGAGTTTGATTATACCATTTCTTATAAGTCTGGCAAGAAACATCATGATGCTGATACTCTATCGAGATTTCCTGTGTTACAACCTACAGAAAGTGATCTTGAACAGCTTGATGAACTCCCCACATGTTTGCTGTCATCAGTTGAAGTTGCTGACCATCAGAAGAAAGATACTGGGTTACTGGAGCTTATTAATGCTCTCCATGATCCTCCGTCGGCCCCTGCTAAGCTTCAGAGACAAGTTTCCAACTACACACTCAAATCAGGTGTTCTTTATCGTAAAAATGCTGGCTCCACTGGCCCCCTCCATCTGCTGGTTATTCCAGAAGCTCTAAAACATGAAATTCTTTCTTCATGTCATGATGATCCTCTTTCAGGCCACTTAGGATTCTCGAAAACATTTGCCAAAATTCACTCCAGGTATTACTGGGTTGGTATGAAGAAATATATTGAACATTTTGTCCGAACCTGTCCCAGCTGTCAAACAAGAAAGGGACCGAAGAATCAGAAACCAGCAGGTTTATTACAACCAATTCCGGTTACATCTGTAGGCGAGCGGTGGGGTATTGATTTGCTTGGGCCTCTCCCACGCTCCAATTCTGGACACAAGTATGTTGTCGTTGCGACCGAGTATGCTTCTCGCTGGGTCGAGTCTGCGTCGCTTTCTTCAGCAACAATTCCTCAAGTTGCTAAATTTATTTTGCATAACATCATCTGTAAGCATGGAGCCCCTGCTGCCTTGTTATCTGACCGTGGCTCAGTTTTCTTGAGTGAGGTGACACAAGAATTGTTGAGATCTTTATCAGTGTCTTATCTTTCACCAGTGCTTATCATCCAGCTTGCAACGGACTTACTGAAAGATTTAACCAAACCCTCTTAAATATGCTCAGCCATTTTGTGGATAATAATCAGAAGAAATGGGACTCAATTTTGCCCTATGTCATCTTTTCATATAACTCGAGTGTTCAAGAGTCTACTAAATTTTCACCCTTTTTCTTGATATATGGTCGAGAACCTTCTTTACCTAACCAGGTTCAGCTACAAGCTACGTCTAATGACCTTTTTGTGAGACAGACATTGCAAGAGATTCAAAAGGCACGAGAGGTTGCTGTTGCTAACATTACAAAGCAGCAGGTGAAGCAAAAAGAAGCATTTGATGCTAAACATCGAGATGTGGTTTATAATGTGGGTCAATTAGTTAAAGTTTTCACTCCCATTAGGAAGAAAAGTAAATGTACAAAGTTGTTACATAGATATTTTGGTCCTTTTGAAATTATCCGACAGATCACTCCTGTTACCTACCTTGTTGGTCGACCTCATGCTCCCCGTACCAAACATCAGAGTGTTCATGTGTCACGCCTTTACCCTTACTATGATCCTGTGGGTCCTTATAGGCTGTAAAGTCTGAGTTTCTGATGCTTAATTAAGCCTTACTTTTCAGGAATATGTGATATGAATGTGTCTGCTAAATTAATAGTGTGTTATTCTTGTGGGTGTAATTTAAATTTTGAATTGTGTTTTGGTAACTGCAAATCATTTGTTTTGTTTGTTGTATTATGCTGCAGGAATGTGTTTCAGGTGTACTATATGCTTAATTGAGCTTTCATTTTCAGGAATGTTATGTGACAATATTGTTTTGAGTAATGATGTGATGTTGTTTTGTTGCATTCGATTTGATTTGATATATGATTTGATTTTGACTCGATTTGATTTTGGGTTTCATAATGATGCTGTGATCTTTATTTGCAGAAAATTGTTGCATGAATAGTGTTTGTATGTATGTGTGTATTAAGAGGTTATGTGATATAGGTGAGATTTGCCTCGGTGGGAGTGCCAAAGTGTAACCCCGATAGCGTAGTGTGAGGTTATGTGAGAAATAAGAGTTGAGATTTGCTTCGGTGGAAGTGCCAAAGAGTAACCCCGACGGTGTTGATGTGAGATGAGGAGAGATGAGACGAGATGATGTCAGCTTCGGTGGAAGTGCCACAGTGTAACCCCGACAGTTGTTGTATCATTTCAGAGATTTTGCTTATTGGTGTTGCTGTAACGTGCCCAGTATAGCGTGTGTGATGAATTCACACGAGAGATTATATAGATGGAAGTGAATGTAATGAAAATAATTTTTTTCTCTGTTTATGCAACAAGCTTATTACCATCTTAGATAGCAAATGTTAATACCACCTGTTTTCCAGCTTAAATTTTCATTTTGAGGATGTAGATGCAACATTATAATGTCATGTTATTTGTGTAATTCCTGAATTGTTAATGTGATTTCTTGAAGGTTATGCCTATGTCAAATGTTTTGAATTTACAGCATGTTAAATGAGACACGTAAGTGCAGATGTTTTGTTTTGGAGAGAAAATTGAAAGATGATGATGCTTGAAGTAATGATCGAGATTGCACTATTACTGCTGATGATGTTGATGATTATGACTGCGTTGATGCTAATACTGCGATGAGAAAGATAATGATGTGGACAAGAAGTTGTATTGGTGACAAGAGTAGGACACTAGTAGTTGAAAGCATGTCACGTGGCGTAGTTTAGAAATGTATTGTGGATGTAGCTTGTAGTGATAAATACACTAGTTTGAGTAGATAGTTAAGTCAGTGTTGTGTGTAATTTGGGGCCATGGTCAGTGTGAATGAGTTCATTTCATCGTCATGTGTGATTGTCTTGTAAGTGCACTTACTTTCTTTTGTTTGTGATACCAGCTGGTTATTGAGATGTAATATTGGGATCCCAAAACAAGGTTATGTTTCATTTCTGTCATCTTCATGTATTTTGATTCTGTTTTACTGTTATTTGGATTGTAAAGCATTGTAAGTTACACTTTGGATGGCAACTCTGTAAAATTTCTTTCTTATGCCAATTTGTACTAATTTTTTTTCTCTTTCTTTGCCCCATGTTATAAGAATTTTTTTTAGTGTACATTTTTCAAACTTTAAAATCTTTAATTGTAAATGACATACCCTTCTTTTATGTGTGATTCTTTGTGGGAGCATCCTGTTTATGGTGTGGTGGTTTTGTTTTAGTCTTTCGCTGTGGCAGAGAGCGAGAAAGTGCATCAGCATCCCCAGGGCACACCAGAAGTCAAGAAACATCACAGGGAAGCTGTCGGGCAGCCACTACACTGCCGTGGCATAAGGAGCCACCATGTCGGGGGGCAGTCCAAGCCAGCGACTGCCCACCCTGTTGTCACCACCAGAGACCTGTGGTGCTAATTCTACACCAGGACAAATCGTCGTTGTGGGCACTGTCTAAACCCACCCACAAACAGTTACGGCAGACCTTCACCCTTTTGCGCAGTGTAGTGTGCCTGTGAACTAAGGCAGCGTGGTGTGTGCGTGTGCGGGATGCTAAAGCTAAGTGCATTAACAATACTAAGTCAACAGCACTTACATCGCTCGTCTCTCCACATCACCCAGCACCATTGTTTCGTCGGCTGGGTGCTTACCACACACATGTCTATTGTTATATTTTACTTCACACATTTGTATGTCATTTTTGGTATGTCTTTGTCTTGTTTTTTTTCATGTTAATTGTATTAATTTCTTTCTGTCGACGAGGACGTCGACTTCGGTGGCAAGGGGGAGATGCGGCATGTGCACAGATTATAGTAATAGTAATACGTCCTCTGGTTACCCAAGTCGAAGGTTGGCAGTTTATCTGAGGAGGGGCGATTGAGGGGAAACAGTCTCATTGGTGGGGATATGGCGTTAGTGATGCCAAGCTTAGCGGGGTTTTCTGAGCATTCTGTGTCTAGTCTTCGCGTCAGGTGAACGGATAGCTGCCCTACGATATGGCGTCCTCGCCCGGCAGACACATTGGGGTAAGGTAAGCATTTGTTATAATAAATCTATTTGTCATCCTTTCTTCCAAATTTTATTATGGTAGAATAGAATCCGTGCCTCTCCCTTCAGCCAGGAATTATGTTAGTGTAAGAATATTTTTGAGATAACTTTAGCTGCGTCCTTGTCGTTGCCTCTTAAATTAAAGTTTCCTTTGTTTGATTAACGATCCCTCTCACAAGCGAGTTGCCCTTCTCTGTAGTTAAATAATAATTAAATATTGAGGTACACGACAATATATAAAAATTAAATTATATTTGTTAAATACATTTTAATCCGGTCGTGCATAGTTTAATAGTTATTGCGCATTAGAGTTTCGCTGCGTAAGATTTGAGCTAGAACCCTCTGAACGCCCTTTCATTAATTAGGGTAATGATATATAAAAAATTAAACTATATTTGATAAACACTTTTTTTTAATCTGACCTTGCATAGTTTAATAGTTATTACGCGTTAGAGTTGCACTTGGTAAGAGTCGAGTTAGAATTATCTGAACACCTTTTTTATTAATTAAGGTAATGATATAATAATATCAATCATCAATTTCTCATTTGCAATAAACTTTTGATTACAGTAAGAATCGAGCACCGATCTATGGATATCACGCAGAGGTTTAATGCATGTAATGAAATGTATATTAGACGCTTTTTCAGAGTCGCTGGCTGAAATAAACCAAACAGAATACTTGTTAACTATGCTCGGGTATATTCGTAGGATGTCGTAAAACATCGGGGAGAACTCCCTCAGGCAAAATCATGATGGCGACTCTGACGTTGTTACGCAGAGTTGGTAAACAAGTTTCTCTCTCTTTCACGCAAACAAGGACAGGACGAGTATAAAGCAACCCTCGAATTCTTCTGTTAAATAGCAGGTGGTCAAACAATGGAAAAGGTCAGGCTTTGTTATGGAGTAGTGGGATGGGAACGCCGCAGGTGTCTTTCTAAACTAGTCTTGCCCAGGACAATAGAAAGGCACACACAATAGAATCTCTTACACAATGGAAAGGGTCAGGCTTTGCTATTGGGTTGTGGAATGAGTATGCCAGATGGTCTTTCTAAAGAATGCTTGCCCCCGGGACAATAGAAAGGCACACACAATAGAATCTCTTCCACAATGGAAAGGGACCGGCTTTGTTATAGGGTTGTGGAATGAGAAATAAAGGCTTGCACCAGACAATAGAACTTTGTTCGCTGTTAATTGGCTTAGGTTCTCTTTGTCACAACCCTAATTCATCATGGGATTTGTTCATTTTGACAGCTGAAGGGTAAGCATTGTTCTTTTGTTAAAAGCTAGTGGAATGAGTATCCCACGTGTTCGACACACAATGGAAGTGGGGGTGGGTAACTGACCAGGTGCAGAAGTGGTCGGATGTGGAATGGGTAGGAAAAACATCTCGCCTTTGTTACAGAACCTTAAATTTATGGCCCCTTTGTTTGTTTTGACAGTTGATTGACAGCCTTAATTACTTAACTGTCAAGCTTCCATTGTACTCAACAAGATTTATGACCCTCAGGTGCAAGTAAAACTACCAAGGCACAGCGGGGTGGGGGAGGAGGAGGGGGCGGGGCTAATTAGCATATTAATTGCATTCCATGCATAAATTAACTGCGCCAGAAACCCCAAATCCCTACTACTTACGACATATCACGTTTTTAATATTTTTACTTTCTATACCACGTAAACAGTAGGTAGAGAAGGTATTGCAAGCTACCCAAAAATTAGATAGCGGTATTTCACTGAAAAGACATGTTTTGATTCCCCTGAATAAGAGAACATTTTTAGAGAAAGGTCCTTGTGTGTGTTTGTGTGTCTATGTTTGTGTGTGTCGGTGAACAGCATAACTCAAAAACGAAAAATCAGATAAACACCAAATTTGGCATTTAAGTTCAGTACCTTCCAATTATGTGACACAAAGATTTTCAAGAAATCCCCCACCCCAAACTACCCTTTACATGGAAAGTTGTTCCAAATATTTCATTTTGTAAAAAATGGCTTCAACGATGTTTATTAAAATACCATATATTAAAGATACTTACATGACAAATAAAATGTATATCCTGAATTTTCTGAGAAAACCTCTGAAGTCCTCTTCATTCGGAAGGAGTTTTGTATAATCTTATAAAACTGGTAAACCTTAAGCGTCAGACGAAAACGTACTACACAAGAAATGTAGATCTCTTTAAGACACACTATTTATTTCAAATAACTTTGTATGGCACGAGCCATTTCCGAA
This sequence comes from Deroplatys truncata, assembly GCA_030765065.1. NCBI lineage: Eukaryota > Metazoa > Arthropoda > Insecta > Mantodea > Mantidae > Deroplatys > Deroplatys truncata. Next base: position 316,915,123 of record CM060990.1, on the reverse strand, counting down.
TATATCCGTTATTAATGGTTGCAGTTGTTCAATACTTATCCATTCTTTTCAAGTCCTGTCGATTTTCTGTTGTTTTTCGCGATATGGAATTTTAGGGCCAGCATAAAGCGCCCAGTTCTAAAACATTTGAACATGGCTGTTCCATTAGTATCTATAACGATATGTGTAACGCAGTTATTTCCGGAAAGCTTTGTCTGGACCAGAATAAAGTAGATAAGAAAATAAACTTTCGTAAGAATAATTTGTATACCCACTAATAAGCGATAGAGGGTAGAGGTCACTTGAATGTACATATCAGATTTTCTGTTACTGTTTTGAAAATGTTCTGCATACAATACAATTGTTTTTAAAAATGAATAGATACTTCACAATTAAACTATTTAATAGTAACTATCTTAATAAACTATATAGATGAATTTTTAATTAATTTACCAGTTTTGAAAAAAAAATAAATGCTAGATACGATACTTCAATGGTTTCTTAAATGTACAGAGCATGAGTATTATTGTTTAATAACATCACAATTAAGTATGTAAACAGAAGTTCTTCTCATCAGTTTTTGTACTGTAATTTATAATTAGGTATAGAACAGTTCATTCATTTATGCTGAAAAGTGCATCGTGTGGAACAATTGAAAATGAAAATGAAAACCCGAGAGAAGACAGTTTAATAATTATAGCAGTAACATCAGATGTTTCCCACCTTAAGGTATCTAAAAATCACTTAGTGCATTAAAAGGTTCTCCTACGTCTTTTTCCACTCCTCTTCAGCTAACTTAGTATTTGAAGATTTCCTAGGACTCACTTTAATGGTTTGCGCACATTAATATAGGCAAAATTTGTCCCCTTTACTACAATTGTATAGAAAATTATGCTTACAGGTAGACATTTAAGTCGCCTTATGACATTCTCTAAGAGCTCGTACAGCTATAAAAGCTACATAGATCCAAGGCAGAAGAATTGCAGAGTTTAAAACAGTACAATCCATATTTATGAAATGTGGCAATTTTGGCCTTTTTCACAGATGGTTATCCTTAAATGGGAAACAATAACCTATCAGACTGGAAGACCGAGACCGAGGACCTTTCGAAGGCAAAAGCCAAAAAGGGGCACGCCAAAAACAACCCCTGGTGCTTCCTGGTTGCAGCGCGACCGACAAAGATTCATAAACAAAAAGATATAGGGTGGATCATCTAAAGCACTCATATTGCATTAAAAGGTCACATTTGGCGTTTTTGTAGCCTGAAGCCAGATATTTTATGGATTTATTTACTTTTTGAATTTGTAGCGTGTCTTTTATCTTTATGTTGCTTGACAATTGTGGAAAATAAACTTATATGCTGTAACTGGAGTTTAATTATATTCACCATAGGTTAAGTATTAAACTAATTCACGACAAATTTATGCTGCCGAAACTCAATCCAAGAATAACTCTAAGTATCTGTTCTTTAATTACATGAGTACACGGAACGGCAAGAACTAAATGAGTGCAAAATTCTCTATTAACAGATTCAAGAAACAAAGTGCTAAACAATCTAAGAATTCAAATGAGTAACAAGTCTTTAAGCGAAAATGAGTACAGCTATCACACAAAAGCATAGGATAATTGAATAATTGCCTAAGTTCAAGAGGAAATGACGCGTGAGAGAGGATTGTTAAAATTATTAGACTATTATGATGAAGACACGGCCTTGGTTAACTATGAAATCGTCCCTCAGAAACATTATAGCACTTACTGAAACTAAATGACGATATACACGACTTGATTTCAGGCTCTGAGTATGAAACTGACATAATCACATGTGAACAATACATTGAGGCCGCCAAGAGAGCGATTCATAGGGCTTCACGAGGTATTCATAACAAGCATCATAACACCAATGACAGCTTAACCGACACAGCATCCGACGTGAAACTCCTAACTTCAGAACTGACTTCGCCATGAACATTAACTCACAACAGCAAACTACCTGCTATCACATTACAACAATTTTCTGTAGATATTGAAAGGTGGATGCTTTTTAGAGAACGATTTGAATCCTCATTAGACAAGGACACGTACCTTTCAGCAGCCAACAAACACGTATTCTTGCGTGACTATCTGGAAGGTTAGCCCAAAGCACTCGTGGATGGTATTCCAATCGTAGCTTCCACATACGAAGAGACTAGATCTTAAACGCACGATACGGAGACAAGAACCGTATCATCCAAGCGCAGCTCGACTATCTGGAAGATCTTAAACCTTAACGCTCCGTTTTCCAGGAGGCGCCGAACGCCACATTTATAGAATACAATCGAAGGATTCAGACGCATAAAATATTAGGAGAAGATATAAATGGTTTTGGTAGGATATTAGCACCAAAGATGCTCCGCGTCTTTCCAGAAGACTTGTGTCGACGCGGATCATGTATGAAAACAGGAAAGGTATCTCCAAAGGAAACATTTTGAAACTAATGGAATATTTAAAAAAACAAAGTGAATGGAGCTCTAGTAATACAGAACATTTGCGGATAAAACGCTATCCTAGTCAAACGTTTTTCCACTGCAGCAATGCTTCACGTGCGTTCCGAATCTGGAAAACCTACTTGCAGTTCTAAACAATCCATGGAGTCATTCTGCGTATTCTGTGAAAAGAAAGGAGTACCAAGAAATCAAGAAGCCTCATTAACGCATGCAAAGATTAAAGAGTAGTGGTTGCAGCTTCCTATGCCTTAACCGCGGCAACGACGCATGAAACTGTGGTAAAAGAGGGCGAGGAATTTACTCTAGATGTAAGAAAGCTCATCACCGGTCAATTTGTACAGAAAATGATAACTCATCGCCTGCAGTATCCACATGTCAAAGCATCACTGAAGATTGACGTCACGCTTCCAGGATTTACACACTTACAAACAGCTCATATCTGGGTAACTGGTCCAACCGGCAGGTTACAGCGTACTATTTGTATACTAGATGGTAGAAACCATTCGAGCTTTCTTAATAAGAAACTTGTGGAGGAACTGAAAATGGACGTCATCGGGAAAAACGACCTAACTTTCACAGCTTTCGAGTCAGTAAGTGCAACACATTCAATACACAAGCTTATCAGCTTTGCGGTAAAAGGAATATCCATGAAAACTAACTATATTGTATACACATACGAGAATGACATTTACTCTCCATATACAGCTCTACCTTGCGATGTCCAAGAGCTAATACAGCTCCACAAACTACAATTTACAGATCCGAGAGAAGATGGACGCCATCCTCCAATAGAAGTTCTTATAGGGGGAGATCAGTACTGGAAAGCGTAAAGCATCAACAGCCAATACATCTATCAAGTTCAGTTGTTCTCATCCCATCTCATTTTGGCTGGATACTTAGAGGAAATAGAGCAGGAATTTCTGTCAACCATACAACTGTAAACTCAATTCACTCAGTTGCTGAAAATTCGCGACGTGCGTCGCTTCTGGAATTGAGATAATGATAATTATTGATCAGCAGAAACGAACACTCACATCGAGAGACACGAAAATTCTGAAAAGCTTTCAAGACAGCTTTCAATTAGATGATATGGAAGAAGAATTGTCTCTCTGCCCAGGAAAGACGCCGTAATTTTGTCTTCCAACATCAACAATGCGAAGAAACGTTTCCATACGCTACGAAGAAAGCTTGTTGGCGATGTTGAATTTCGGAAGATGTATAATTCACACATGCTAGACTACATTATCAAGGAGCAAGTAGAGACAGTTACCACAGAAGGGCAGTACAATGGCACGTTATACTTACCCTACGACGCCGTAATAAGGAAAAAACGTGGAGAGGCCAAATGCAGAATAGTTTTCGGCGTCTCGTCAAAGGAGGTAGCTCACCATCACTCAACGATGGACTTGGATCCAGTAACAATTTCAGGCCAGAAGTACTAATGAATCTACTTCGTTTTCGCATCCATCAAACAGCAATTAAGGGTGATAGAGTACAGGCCGTTCTTCAGCTGAGCTTGCCAGAGAGAAAGAGAGGGAGAGACCGAGATATGACGCGATTCTTCTGGTTCAGAGTTCATCAAGAAAATGGAATCAATCAGACGACAACTTACATAGTTATAAATAGGTTTAAGCACCTGCCTTTCGGTCTCACCTGTAGTTCTTTTCTTTTATCAGCTACCTTTAAGGAGGTTGCGTCTATGTTCAACGCACAGTTTCCTACTCCTGCAACATTTTTAATCAAAGTATATACAATTGATGATTTTTCAGTTAGTGTTGAAGATAATAGGATGTTATTAACCTATATTACGAGATGACAGGTCTACTTAAGCCGATAAAATTTCCAATGGCCAAATAGGCAACTTACTCCAAACCCTATAAAGGATATGGACGGCCGAAGGTCTGACATTAAAACAGAAGCCACAATTCTTGGTCTACAATGGAATAGTAGCTCTGATTATCTGTTCTTTCAGCATGATAATATATCTGAAGGCCTGTCAAATAAGCAGACTACGAAAAGGCAACTTTTGCTACTGTATCAAAGTTCTACGAACCACTTGAAATACTCTTACCGTTAGTCATGCGTGCAAAATTCTTTTCTATGACACGTGGCTAACAGGAACAGAATGGGATGAGATTCTTCCTGCAGAAATTAGTCACAAATGTTTTACTTGGATAACAAGCCTTGAGCATCTCTCTAACTTAGCAGTTCCACAATGGGTAGACTTTTCGGATCAACATCCTGAACGCTCACTAATTTGTATTCTGCGATGCCTCAGAGAGACCTTAAAGCGCTGCCTTGTACGTAACGACGCTGAATGAGAACAGTTCAGTAGAATTAGTGTGCAGCAAACCTCGGTTATCACCGATTAAGACAATAGCACTTCCACGATGGGATTACTAGTTTCCTTAATTGCTACATGCCCTCTGAGCTACTTTTGTCAGTTCACAGGGTATAATATCACAAAAGCGACTCTGTGGAACGATTGTATGGAGGCTTTAGGTTGGACCCGCAGCGACGCCAACAGATGGAAGGAATTTGTGTATAACCGCGTGACAGAGATTCAATCAATTCTAGAACCCTGCTCACTGTCACCACTGTCCTGGAGAAGACAACCTAGCAGATCATCTCTCTCGTGGACTCCTGACTCAAGAGCTATGTAACTCCGAGATTTGGTGGCATGAATTGCCATGGTTTATCTCTCATCCCGACACCTGGCTTCCTGGAAAAGACGTGCACAACACAGCGCTACCAGAGGAAAGCAGCAGAGAACATAAAAACTGGCCATTAGTATTCCTATTAACGCCTCACAATACAACTCATTCACGGATTCTCCGTTTTATACGGAATGCAAGAACAATAGAAAAGGCTTCGGGAGAACTGACAACTGAGTTCTCCAATGCACGTATTCTGTGAATCAAGACGGTGAAACGAGAATCAATTCCTTATGAGCTTAAGACGTACCAACGCAAACACCCTCTGCCAAAAGATTCGCAAATCACGAGATACAATCCGTTCTTAGATGCGGGATTCATGCAACTTGGTGGGAGATTATAGCTCCCAGATAACCTCTGCCGAGATCAACGTCATCCACTATTACTTAATGGACGTCATCAGTTTATTCTACTATTAACTCAGTACATGCACATCCGACCACATCTCGGCGTTCACATTGTCTTGTCTGAACTCAGAAAATAATTCTGGATTACACGTGCCCGTCAATCCATTAGAAGAGTGTTAGGAAAATGTCTACCATGCAATATCGCAAAGAAATCCTATCGAGAAGCAATAGATGATCTTCCTCCGCATAACCGGGTGAAACGGTTAAAGTGTTTGAAGTAACCGGCATGGACTTTGCTGGCCTGTTATACTAAGGGTGGGAAGGGAAGCCAGAAATGGCTACATAACGGCGTTCACGTGCGCTATAGCCCGCGCTATACAGCTAGAACTTTCTTCAGCTATAACCACAGACAGTGTTCTACCTGCACTACAGAGATTCGCCCATAGGCATGGTCTTCCGCACACCGTTTACTTAGACAATGCCGGTGGGTTCCACGCTTCCAACAAGCAACTTGAACTATGGAGCTCGCTCACCGCCTCATAGACTTACTACTACTTAGCAGAACACAGTATTAAGTGGAAGTTCGTCACTCCTAGGGCAGCTTGGTGGGGAGGCTGCTGGGAAGGAATGATCGATAGCATGAAACGCTGCCTCAGGAAAGTCTTAGGTGGATCGCAGCTGAGGGAAGAAAGTCTCAACACTATGTTATTAGTATATAAACTCGAGACCCATAGCGCAAGTAGATCACCCAGGATCAGAGAGAGAAATTAACCACTATTCCCAGTCAACCAGAACCAAAGTTCAGTAGCAATTTACACAAGGCATTTCAAATTCAACAGAAGTTACCAGGCAGCCTGTGGAAGCGATGGACCAAAGAGTATGTTATTCAGTTACGCAGTTTCCATGAAGTCCGCCAGCCGAAAGGAAACTTAGCTAATTTCAAGATCGGAGACGTCGCTCTGACCCACGAGGAAGCGCTTCCACCTACACGTGGAAAAAGGGTCTTATTACAAAGCTTCGAACAGGAAGAGACGGACACATACACTATGTGATCAAAAGTATCCGGACACCCCACAAACATACGTTTTTCATCTTAGGCGCATTGTGCTGCCACCTACTGCCTGGTACTAATTATCAGCGACCTCAGTAGTATTAGATATCGTGAAATAGCAGAATGGGACACTCCGTGGAACTCACGGACTTCGAAGGTGAGCAGATGATTAGTGTCACTTGTGTCAGAAGTCTGTACGCGAGATTTCCGCACTCCTAAACATCCCTAGGTCCGCTGTTACTGATGTGATAGTGAAGTGGAAACGTGAAGGGACATGTAAAGTACAAAAGCGTACAGTCCGACCTCGTCTGTTGACTGACAGAGACCGTCGACATTTGAAGAGGGTCGTAAAGAGTAATTGGCACACATCTATCCAGACCATTACACAGGAATTCCAAACTGCATCAAGATCCACTCCAAGTACTATGACAGTTAGGCGTGAGGTGAGAAACCTTGGATTCCATGGTCGAGCGGCTGCTCATAAGCCACACATCACACAGGAAAATGACAAACGACGCCTCACTTGGTGTAAGGAGAGTCAACATTACACGATTGAATAGTGGCAAAATGTTGTGTTGAGTGACGAATCACCGTACACAATGTGGCAATCGATGTCAGGGTGTGGGTATGGCGAATGCCCGGTGAACGTCATCTGCCAGCGTGTGTAGTGCCAACAGTGAAATTCGGAGGTGGTGGTGTTATGGTGTGGTCGTGTTATTTCTGGAGGGGGCTTGCACCCCTTGTAGTTTTGCGTGGCATGATCACAGCGCAGACCTACATTGATATTTTAGGTACCTCTTGCTTCCCATTGTTGAAGAGCAATTCGGGGATGGCGATTGCATCTTTCAGAGCACTTGTTGATACGGCACGGGCTGTAGCAGAGTGGTTACATGGCAATAACATCCCTGTAATGGACTGGCCTGCACAGAGTCCTGACTTGAATCCTATATAACACCTTTGGGATGTTTTGGAACGCCGACTTCGTGCCAGGCCTCACCGACCTACATCGATACTTCTCCTCAATTCCGCACTCCGTTAAGAATGTGCTGCCATTCCCCAAGAAACCTCCCACCTGATTGAAGCTATGCCTAGCGAGAGCGAACGCTGTGTTCAAGGCTAAGGGTGGGTCAATACCATATTGGCTTCCAGCATTACCGATGGATGGCGCCACGAACTTGCACGTCATTTTCAGCCAGGTGTCCGGATACTTTTGATCACGTAGTGTACTAACTGTCATACTTCGAACTCCGGATGGAGGTTCAATAACTAGCCTATACAGCTGGTCATCCCATTAGAGATTGGCCAGGTTGGGGAGGATGTTACAGCTTGAAGCCAGATATTTGAGTTATTTATTTACTCTTTGAATTTATAGCTTTTCGTTCGTATTTATGTTGCAAACCAATGTGGAAAATAAGCTTATATGCTGTAACTGGAGTTTAATTATGTATATTCACGATAAATTAAGCTTCAAGCTAGTTCATGACCGGCGTTTTATGGCAGTTTTAGGGGATGAGAAAGAGAGCGACACATTAAAACCTACTTCACTAAAGTGGTATGATCATCGGTGTTAAAATTGATTGGTATCTGCCTGATACTTATTTGTTGAACTTCACCAGTCACGTTGGATTGGATGGTGAAACGGAAGGGATTTGGCATCGATGGAAAGAGGATATTGTGCCGGCGCCCCACGAGGGGGCGCTTTCAGGAGGAAGCAGTCAGGGTGAAGGGAGACACCTAGCGGCCGGATCCAGGAGTGAAGATACAGCAATGAGGGGGTCTCTACAGTTTCCACATGGAGACACCCGGAAGTCGAAAAGGCTGACCGGGAACGCTGCCCCACATAGGTTCCAACGCCCCGAAGGGGCGATTCTTATACCTCGGCAATCAGCCGAAGGACGAGAAATGGGGAAAGTTTACAGAGGTCATCCTTTTTCCATGCCACGCTGCACCGAAACACCAGCGCTGACACTTCCAACCCTGAAACACATCAAACGGTGTGAAGGATAAATAAAATTATTAATGAAACAAAATGGAGGGACAGGAATTCGGGGGATGAAAGAAACCACTCCAGCATTCGCTGGGCGACCCGAAAAACCCACAAAAACACCCATGGTTCTGAGTGTGGTGTCGCAGGCCACCGAACTCGTGGCCTCCCAAATGCGGACCACAGCCTTACCGCCTGAGCCATTCCCCTCGGTACCACTCGCATTTGTACCCATCTTCAGAAAACCGTGTATTGAAATCTAACGCCGGCCAGTTTCCAAAGCTAGTGTTTTATTCTGTAAATTTTATTCGTCGTTGCGTAGAGGATTTCTCCTTTATACTCGACTCAATATCAGAGTTATTGCTTCCTAAATCACTGCTATAGTATACTCTTCAACGGATGGACTGGTATTCCCAGCTACGAATAACACATTTTCTACAGTCCCAACAACCTCTTAAATTGGGATAAACTTTTGCGTACGAATATTTATAGAGAGCTTGGGTGAGTGAGATATGTGCTCTGCTGGAAATACTAAGTCTTGGAGCTGCATAAAAAATACCAAAATCTAAAGTGTAGAAGCAACCATGAGCCTGTTATGATGGTGTTGGGTAAAACCAGATTTTTTGAGCTTTATTCTCCGAGGTTTATTCGCACAGCTTGTGGATATTAACTATTTTAGCAAACTGGGATTCTATAACATGGTATACGATTGAGACGTTCCCTTGCTCTTTTTAAATTAAAGCTTTCACAAAGCAAATAATTCAACTCTTACAACCTCTACAGAGGGGAATAACTTAAAGGGGAACGAAACCAAAAATGAATATTTCATTCACCACATTACTTCTCGTGACGCCATGAGAGCCACAATGCACCCAGACTAGACGTACGCATCATAGGTGTTTCAAATGATTGATATGTTTACGTGTTAATTTCACTGGAAGTTCATAAATTCCCTGAATAACAAAGAGTTCAGCCAAAGCTATCCAATCACTTTTCATAACCCAGATAATACTACTAGTGATGAACACTAGTCTAACATCTGCTTTGAAAATGGGTGAACGTGGTATCGGACTTATCAGTTGAACCAAAAAAGAGCGATTTTGCAGATTTACACCATTCTGACAGCCATTCCGAGATAGTGTGAACACCGAAAACCGTGCTGGTTCCATCCATTGGTGTAAGTATAAGGAATGTATATCTATGAATAATGATGAGGAAAGTGTGAGTTTCTCGGACTATGAAAACACAAAATTGGTGAAGGGTAATTTTATCTGTATTACAAAGCATCCTAATTTTCACAATTTAGCTGCAGATCATGATGTTTTGAATATTGTAAGGCATAATTTAGCGTTAACAAATCTGCTAATAGTTCCTGGCGATATTCCTACCACAAACAGTTTACAGCATGGATGAATTCAGGGACTGGTCTTGGACACAGAAGAAGAGTTGTCATACCATCATGTGTAGTGCTTAGTATTGTCACGCCATGATTTGCAAGGGGAATGAGGCGTGTATTTGGGAGCGTAGCAGGGTTAAGCATTTGGTGAGCAACTCACAATTCTAAGGCATGAATAACAGAAATAATAAACTCATTTATTGTACCTAACAAATTCAGTTAATATATGATAGTAAGCAAGCTATAGAAATCGAAAATGTATACATGGTTTAAGTATATCTTACCTTGAAGCAGATGATGGATGTCATGCCTGGTGTATGATGTGTTTTGGGTAGAGCCTCCAGTCACACCTGTGCCGTTACAGTACAGACTGCGCACCCCATTGATTGATGGGAGGCCTTTTATATTCTGCTATTTGCCTCCACACAGGACATGACCATATATGGAGAGATAACCTGTAGTCTTATGAGGGGACATCAACACCCACATGATTCTACAGGATATGACTGATACTTACAGACTAGCTCATGCATCCTGTGTTACACCATGTGACATCATAACTTTTAGAAGAATGGATTTTTAGCTTAATTTCACCGCTTTCTGCTCCATATATGTTACATCTGCCCCAGGTAACAAAAGAACACACTTCCACTGTGTGTTGATAAGAGAAAAACAAGGATGGTACAAGGCTACAGAAAAAGTTATTACATAAGCTTAAAAACAATCAACAATACCATAATAACAATATAATAATAAGAATAATAAGGCAATTAGTAAGTCAAATAAAAGGTAAAAAATAATGAGATACAAAGAGTGCGAACGTAGGGGTGAACATGTTGTGCGTGCTCTGGCATCGAACGAAAGTCCACTAATCGGAGAAATCAGACAGCTAAATCTTGGAGTAATATAGCGAGTGTTAGGCAGTGTCTTCCATCCCATTAAACTAGCATTTGTACTGCTGCACCCTTTATCACTTCGACGGATGTGGCGACCAATAAAGCACGCATCGCTGTACTAAGACTCAGCTGCAGGCAGATAAAGTGGCGGACTGACTGAAGTGTTATTATCGCAGCCATATTAGTTGCCGTCATCCAGGTAGAAGAAAGGCATTTTGGAGCAGTCTATGGGAGGTCGTGAGAGCACACCAAATGTCTGTACTTGCTGGTGAATATTATACCAATTATTAATTCACAGTGAGGGTACAATGAGTGTGAGCCTGTGTGAGCACCCACGTTTAACACCACACTACGTAAGGAACACATGTCTGGATATTAGTTTCGTAAGATTACAGCTCACTATATTTCCATACTGTTCAAAACTCGACGACAAACTGACACACACACACACACACACACACGGCACTGATCTGATACAAAGTCATTATCATCAGGAACCAAAATAGGGCATACAATGGTTTTATGACTCATACACAATACATCACAGAATAATTAATAGAAAAAGAAAAGTAAGTGACGTGTACCAACCTAAAAATAACAACTATGAATGTAAACCGAGCTTGCTTGCAAAGGAACACAATCTGATCTTTGACATAAGTATGACATAAAACAAAAAGAAATTACAAAATTAATACTTGACATACAAAAATATTATAAAAATATGTGACAGATAAATACCATATGAACACAAAAGTAGTACAATGCAATGAAGTATGAACATTAATTTTGTTTGAGTAAATGTATCAGTAACTTGTTTTAAAAGCACAGAAACTCACTAGTCAAATTCTTAAAACACGCAGAATTCACGAAATTCTCAAAATTTGCAACAGCCATGACATAATCAGCGTAATTCGCATCAATTTAACTCTATTAAAATTCAACGACTATAAGACAACAACAATGTTTACATTCAATCAATATTTTACCATAATAACAATGTGTTATTAATTAACTCAGTATGCAAGCGTTTAATCTGAGCTTTTGGGTTTACCTTTAATGATATTTTGCGCGTAGGTGTGAGTGAAAACAAGATTGTAGGTTAAGAAAACCAAAATTAATAGTGACAGCTCCAAATTGAAAACAAAGTGAAAAATAACTGTTTCCACGAATTACAAATTTGTCACACAATATATGTGTGCAGAAAATGTTATTACCTACATTACTGACATTTGGCAGATTGCTAGTATGGAATAACAAAGTTAAAAATCCGTGAGACAGTTTAAAAAAAAACTTTCGAGTACAATTATGTTCATCTTTGCCGAACAAAGTTCTAATGAATAATTAATCTTTGAGAAGAATAGAAAAAACTAGACATAACTTGAATTCTCATAATGTACAAAGTATAAGTATCTGTTCCTTTGTTTGCAAGGTAATTATGAGATATAGCAGAAATCTGTCCCACAGAGAAAAATAAAAATAAAATCAGAATAAAAATTTAAACAAATCGTTTCAGAAGAAAACGAAAATGAATACAAATGACTAAAATAGGAAAAGCATGTTTTGTATTTTTAAACTGACATCTATATGATGACACTATTTTGCCAAATTTCAGTGTTTAATTTGTTCATACAACACTTCCTGGTGCATTATCTGTTATTATGCATCGCTACCTATTATCTGCCTGTAAATGAGCATATATCTACTACATTGCCCAAATATTTAGTTTATTCTTGTTCAGTGAACACTACTTATTAATTTTATTATACTAACTCCGTCCTGGATAAAGTATATCCAGGTACTCCCAGAGAATTTATCACAAGAATGTAGAACATATTTAATTCTAACCTCAATGTTAAAGAATGCATTCTTTTCTAACCGCTTAAATGTGAAAAACAATGGCAAAACACTTCATTGTTTACTATAAACGTGCGCACTCTTACGGCACTTGATCAACATTGTTGTTTTCATCTTTTAAGCTATCCCTTAGGGGCCATCAGGCATAGCCTAAGAGAAACAGACATTCTTTGAAAACATACATATCACAAAAATCGATGACGTCATAGCATATCTACAGGACCATCAGGTTAACCCGTAGGGCTATGGATTGCAAACCATTAGTAAGAATGTAGAACCTTAGGAAGGTCCCATACTTATTTCTAATGTGAGTAATAAAGCTAGAAAATAGATCAAGGGAATTAATCTAGGGAAGCGCTTCCATATTCTAAACTAAACTACGTAAAATCTAAGATTAATAAAATATTTCATATACTAAGGGGCTGGAGTTAGGGAACCACTGTTCCAACGACGATAACGTGCACCTTCCACACCTGTAAGAAACACACTTGCACAAATCGGACTTGAAATATAAATGCGCTCAAAAAATAAAAAGAATAAGTCGCTGAATCTGAGTGGAGAACTGTTGCTATCATTCAAATCTATTGACCTCATAAGGGTGAATCGCAGTAATACTCCTCGAGCAGTGCTGGTAAAGTACTGTGTCGCAATACTGTTTTCGACTCCTGAGCAGTGCAATATGGTGTAGCATAAACAATCGTAGATCAAATTATACCATCTGCGAACGGAACTAAAAGTAAATGAGAATATATTTCACAATTGAATAAAATCGCAAAAAGCAAAGAGATTAAAGTTATATACATGAGGCTTTAAAGCAACATAAGTCTTTTAAGTCATTATTCCTAGGTCCTCATATGGACGACAATAATATGTTGAAATGCAAATCTTTCATTACAATCCTTAAATAAATGATGATTTTATTAATAGTGAAAAGAGGGGGTAACATAAATTACGCAAACAATAAGATGAACATACATTGTCACATGATGAAAGATAACAATAATAAATTTGAGCATACATCGGCAGTTAACTAAGTATTTCCTGCATTTCCAAGGAGACAAAAATACTCACCACAGAACATTAATGATAAAGGGAAGAAAACACGGAATCATTACATCACAATACTGGGGAAAAAGTGCTATACATCAAACCACTAATGATTAGTTATGTAAAAAAAAACTCAACCCACAAAACTCAGAAATAGTTGCATGTGTAATCCAAGCGTTTACAACTATACACATTCAACAAAAGAAATTCTTTAAGGGGTGGATGGCAGCTGATTAAACGTTTCCGCATTACTTATTACTACGAGTTATAGATATTGAATTATCCACATAATCTTTATAAAAATTACTATACATGATCTAGAGTGAAGTGTTAAAAAAATTACACTTGCAAGTACACATTATTGTCTGTTATTACGAACTATTTACAGAAATTATTTGCAATTAGTACACCTTTTAGAATAGAAAAGTGTTTATGGCAGGGAATGTACAGAATACAACAAATTATTCATTAATTATGCAGCGGTAGCAGGAAAAACAGAACAGTCCGTGACCACATCCTGTTACAAGGTAACATTTCTGCAGAGAACGTTAGCAAATTGTGGCTCATAATTGTATAGCATAGCATTTAACTTAAACAATGGGGGAAATTTTAATTTGAAACTTATAAAGAAAGTATCCTCTTGTGATTTATCTATAGCATTTCTATAATTAGGAACACTAGTCTTCACCTGCAATGAAATTAAATGTAATAAGGGTAAATACGTTTAATGTGAACTACCATAGCCTTCCGTTTATTTCCTGTTGTTTGTCTGATACGATAGTTTACTGGGGAGAGCTGTTGCAAAACTTCGTATGGTTCATGAAAATTGTGAAGTAGTTTAGTAGTTTTGCCTTTCTTGCGGACTGGTGTGTAAAGTTTTACAAGCTGACCAACTCGAAATGATAGAACGCGTCTCTTACCATCAAAATACTGCTTTTGCTTAACTTGCTGTTTTGTGATATTCTGAAGTGCTAACTGGCGAGCCTGTTGGATGTGTTTCAATGTCTACCTAACGAATAAGTTATCAGTGGTACTTTTCAATTGAACTTCCTCGGGCAAAATCGGGTGTCGCCCATAAATCAGAAATAATGATGTTTCCTCAGTCGATTCTTGACTACTGGTATTATAAGCAAACACCACATGTGGTAGGGCAGTGTCCCAATCATCCTGGTTTGTGGAGGTGTAATGAGACAGCTTATTAATGATTGATTCGCTCGCTCCACCAAGCCATTAAATGCTGGATTGTATGCTGCTTTGAATGTAGATTTGACACCCATTAATTTCAATAACTGTTTTGTAACATCACTGATAAAGACAGAAACTCTATCTGAAAGTAATCTTTCAGGTGAACCGTGGCGACAGATAATGCGTTCCAAGATAAATTTGGCAACATGCTCAATTGAACCTCTTAAAAGAGCGGCAACTTCGCAGTAGCGAGAACCCCAATCTAAAGCTACAACAACGGTTGTTTTTCCTACTTTAGACCGGTGTATTGCTCCGAGCAAATCGATCGACCATGTGGAGCCTACCGGAGTGGTTGCGATAGGCTGAAGCAAGCCAGCAGGCTTTACATTCTTAGGACCTTTCCGAGACTGACAACTCGGACAAGTCTTAGCGTATTTCTCAATATCCTTTCGCATACCTATCCAATAATAGCGCGAATGGATTTTATGAAAAGTCCTGGTGAAGCCCATGTGTCCAGATAACGGGTCGGAATGACATACGGACAAAATTTCGTGTTTAAATGACTCAGAAATAACTAGTAGGTAGAGCTGTCCAGTAGCGCCCGCATTTTTGCGATAAAGAACTCCAGATTTAAGAATATAGTTAGAGGCCTGTCGGCGTACCTTAGGAGAAGCTAGATCTGGTTGCTGTAATGCGTCGAAGAGAGGCACTAGAATGGGTCTAATTTCTGAAGTTGAGCTACTTCTACTGGAGATAGTAGACAAGTAATTAGTTGTTTTATCTGTTCAGCTTCCTCGGGGGTGGGGTCAGCTACGGGAAACCTAGACAATGCATCTGCATCTAAAAGTTGTTTTCCAGATTTATAGATAATGGTATAGTCATACTCTTGAAGTTTTAAAGCCCATCTGGCCAAACGACCGGTAACGTCTTTCAAATTACGTATGTGACAAAGTGCATGATGATCACTAACAATTTGTATGGGGTAGCCATAGATGTAGGGTCTAAAGTGAGTTAGTGCATAAACAATAGCTAGAAGTTCTAATTCTGACTCAGTGTAGTTTTTCTCATATTTTGAAAGTGTACGACTACAAAATGACACAAGGTGAAAATGACTGTTCACCTATTGTAACAAACAGGACTCAATACATCTACCGGAAGCATCTACGTATAATCTAGTAGGTGCTCCGGGTATGTAATGTGCCAAAACTGGAGGTGAGATGAGAGCGTTTTTGACAGTTTCAAAAGCCGTTTGATGTTCTGCCTTCCAAATAAATTCCTGATTCTTTTTAGTGAGAACATATAGGGGTTCAGTAATAGATGCAAAATTAGAAATGAACCTGCGGTAAAATCCACAAAGTCCCAAGATTCTTCTGAGATGACGGAAATTCTTTGGAACTAGCAATTCGTCCTGATCCGGCTCAATACCTTTTTGTGAGACCTCAAATCCTAAAGGCTTAACTTTGGACATACCGAAAAAACATTTCTCTGGTTTGAGCTTAAAATTGTGATGATGTAGTTTAAGAAACACTTCTTCTAAATTCGAAATTAACTGGTTGAAGTCACTGGCAAGCACAACTACGTCATCCAAATACACTATAGCTTTTTTGTATTTCAGATCACCTAGTAGTTGATCAGCAAGATAGTTAAAATGACAAGGTGCATTCTTTAATCCAAAACTCAATTTCAAAAATTGAGTAACGAACGAAGTATACATCCTACTGTTTTCTGCAACAGGTATTTGAAAATACGCGCTTAATAAATCCAACCTATAATACCATTTAGAGTTTCCCAAATAACTTATAAGATAGTCAAAAAGGGGAAGCGGGAATGATGAGGACTCCGTAACAGCATTAAGTTTCCGGTAATCTACACAGAAACGAAATTCTCCATCTTTCTTTCGAACGAGAACCACAGGAGACGCAAAACGACTTGTAGAATATTTAATAATGTTGGCATCTTTCATTTCCTTTACTTGGGCATTAATTATGCCTCGCTGGTTTTGTGAAACTCGATAAGGCTGTTGTCTAATGGTTCTGGGGTCAGTAAATTTAATCTCAAATTCACCTAGATCAGTAGTACCCAACTCTTGAAATGTGGTGGCGTAAACATGTCTATATATAAGAGGGATTCAAATTGACCACGTTGGATATCATTCAAATCTGAATTAAGATGAATGTCAGCATTGCGAATACTGACGTCACGTATGTCTTGTTTATTCCAATTAGTAGTTTGAATTAGAGCCACTTCGTGTACTTGGACTAAGGTATTCTTAGCGAAAAGTACCTGAGGGACAGCTGTTGTATTACGAACAAGAATAATTATCTCAGATTCATTAGTGCATAATGCCCATGGTATTTCGATTTGTTTCTTTTGGACGATGGTTTCTGAGGGTTCGAGCAAAAATGAGCCTGGGTGGGGTAATTCAATCTGTATATGTACGTGCGTTGTACTAAGAGGCGGAAGTGTCATTTCCTATGCACACGCGGCCTTTCAAGATCTGCTGGCATCACCATCATCATCATCAGGTTCTAGCGTAATCTGGGCTAACGGACAATCTAATTTCTCATTGCAATGAACCTGATCGGCGTGTTCTGTTTGTAACGCGATTTTAGATTCTACTAGATTGATAATAGCCTTGTAGCGCAAAAGGAAATCCATACCCAATAATAAATCATGACCAGAATTTGGGAGAACCAAATAATGGTTATCACCTAGTCTCAAATTGCAGTTTATTAAAAAAGCAACAGTAGGGTATATAGGAGAGAGCTGGCGCAGTTTTTTGCGTTTATATGGGAAAGGATAGGGAAAACGAGGCTAGATGCGACGGTTCACGGAGGAAAATGCGTTTATATGGGGAAGATACGGACTACGAGGATCGATGCTAGGCCAAGTCATGGGTTGAAGGACTGGGGATGTGTTTTATATGAGAGATACGGGGAATACGAGGAGAAGTGTTGGACTAGATAGGGGTTGAGATATGGAATATGCATTTATATGGGAAAGATAAGGAAAACGTGAACAGAGGCTAGGACAGACAGATGCTGAAGCAGGGGGAATATGAACATATTTACAGGAGAGATAGGGGATACGTGGAGAGGTACTAGACTATTCAGGGTTTGAAGGGTAGAGTATGGCTTTTTATATGGAGAGACGAGGAAAACGAGGGTATATGCTAGGTTGAGAGAACCTTCAAGGAGGAAAAAATGCGTTTATATGGGAGAGATAGGGAAAACGAGGAGAGTTCTGAGGTAGAGCAGGGACTGAAGGAGGGAGAGATATGCTTTATACGACAGAGATAGGGCATGCGAGGGGAGGTGCTAGTGCAGACAGAGGTTAAGGAGTACGGTATACATTTATATGAGGAATATATGGAAAACGGGGGCAGGCGGTATGATAGACAGAAGCTGGGCCACTTTTGCGTTTATATGGCAAAGGATAGGGAAAACGAGGGTATATGCAACAGTTCAAGGAGGAAAATGCGTTTATAGGGGAGAGATAGGGAATACGAGGGCTGATGCTAGGCTAGTCAGATGCTAAAGGAGGGAGGGATCCGCTTTATACGAGAGAGATAGGGAATACAAGGAAAGATGTTATACTAAACAGGACTTGAAGGATAGAATATGGCGTTTTATATGAGCGAGAAGTGAACCGAGGAGAGGTATTAGGCTAGGAGGTTTGAATGATAGAGTAGGCGTTTATATGCGAGAGATAGGGAATACGAGGAGAAGCGCTAGGCTAGACAGGGTTGAAGTAGGGAATGCGTCTTATATGAGAGAGGTGGGGGGAATATGAGGAGAAGTGTTAGGCTAGACAGGAAGGTCTGAATGATAGAGTATGCGTTTATATGGGAAAGATAGGGAAAACGAAGGTAGGTGCTAGGTTGAGAGAGTCTTCAAGGAGGAAAATGCATCTATATGAGAGCGGTAGGGTATACGAGGAGAGGTGCTAGTCTAGATATGGTTTGAGGAGCAGAGTATACGTTTATATGGGAGAAATATGGAAAACGGGAGAGATACAAGGATAGACAGGGTTTGAAGGAGAAGGAATGTAGGTTTATACGGTAATATAGAGAGTAATTCGATTATAAAACTTTTATCATCCAGCGTTACAACACTTTTATATACTTTTTTCTAAACCTTACAAACTTTTTATATGTTAAAGAGTAGTGTAGGAGACGGAGAGGGACAAACTGTATATCGTTTCACAGTGAAGTATACGTCCTAACCTATTACCACCACCTTGTTTGCCCTGGATCTTCTCATTGTCTATTCATTCCTATCATCATCTAACGTAACCACGTAACAAGACGCAACACAACGTAACATAACAGCATGACAAGACGTTACACTACGTAACATAAGCACGTAACCACGTGTGAAGACGTAACACCACGTAACAAACTCATCACGCTATGTAACAAACTGTTCGCGCTATGTAACAAACTGATCACGCTATGTAACAAAGGAATCACGCTATGTAACAAAGGAATCACTCTATGTAACAAAGGAATCACGCTATGTAACAAAGGAATCAGGCTATGTAACAAAGGAATCACGCTATGTAACAAAGGAATCACGCTATGTAACAAAGGGATCACGCTATGTAACAAACTGTTCGCGCTATGTAACAAAGGGATCACGCTATGTAACAAACTGTTCGCGCTATGTAACAAAGGAATCACGCTATGTAACAAAGGAATCGCGCTATGTAACAAAGGAATCACGCTATGTAACAAAGGAATCACGCTATGTAACAAACTGATCACGCTATGTAACAAAGGAATCACGCTATGTAATAAAGGAATCACGCTATGTAACAAACTGATCACGCTATGTAACAAAGGAATCACGCTATGTAACAAACTGATCACGCTATGTAACAAAGGAATCACGCTATGTAACAAACTGTTCGCGCTATGTAACAAAGGAATCACGCGATGTAACAAACTGTTCACGCTATGTAACAAAGTGATCACGCTATGTAAAAAACTGATCACGCTATGTAACATAGGAATCACGCTATGTAACAAAGGAATCACGCTATGTAACAAAGGAATCACGCTATGTAACAAAGGAATCACTGTATGTAACAAACTGATCACGCTATGTAACAAAGGAATCACGTTATGTAACAAAGGAATCACGCTATGTAACAAAGGAATCACTCTATGTAACAAAGGAATCACGCTATGTAAACAAGGAATCACGCTATGTAACAAAGGATTCACGCTATGTAACAAAGGGATCACGCTATGTAACAAACTGATCACGCTATGTAACAAACTGATCACGCTATGTAACAAAGGAATCACGTTATGTAACAAGCTCATCACGCTATGTAACAAACTGAACACGCTATGTAACAAAGGAATCACGCTATGTAACAAAGGGGTCACGCTATGTATCAAAATGATCACGCTATGTAACAAAGGAATCACGCTATGTAACAAAGGAATCACGTTATGTAACAAAGGAATCACGCCATGTAACAAAGGAATCACGCTATGTAACAAGCTCATCACGCTATGTAACAAAGGGATCACGCTATGTAACAAACTGATCACGCTATGTAACAAAGGAATCACGCTATGTAACAAAGGAATCACGCTATGTAACAAAGGAATCACGGTATGTAACAAAGGAATCACGCTATGTAACAAAGGAATCACGCTATGTAACAAAGGAATCACGCTATGTAACAAACTGATCAGGGTATGTAACAAACTGATCACGCCATGTAACAAAGGAATCACGCTATGTAACAAAGGGATCACGCTATGTAACAAAGGGATCACGCTATGTAACAAAGGGATCACGCTATGTAACAAACTGCTCACACTATGTAACAAAGGAATCACTCTATCTAACAAACTGATCACGCTATGTAACAAAGGAATCACGCTATGTAACAAAGAAATCACGCTATGTAACAAAGGAATCACGCTATGTAACAAGCTCATCACGCTATGTAACAAAGGAATCACGCTATGTAACAAAGGAATCACGCTATGTAACAAGCTCATCACGTGTATTAACCCCCCAGCCATATAACCTCAAGTCCAGAGACAGGATGTTTATGACGTCACACCCAGAGACAGGATGTCTGGCAGCATCAAACACGTTGAAACCCGTCTCATAACTACCTGCTTATGATGTCACACCAGCAAGAGAAGTATTCCCTCACGCTCATTCAGACATATATTTCAAATTCAAGCCTATCACCACTACCACCAACATCACCACCTATTGTACCAAGGTTAATTCAAGCTGTATTATCACAATACTTAAAAGTAAAAGCTTAAAAGGTAACGTAGAAGATTTTTCCCTTATTTACTTAATTATTTCATGTTTTCATTCCCTTTTCAATTCTTCCTTTCCATCTTCCCACAGAAAGACCGTTACATTTCGCTGCAATCACGAGAAAAGCAAACGCTCATTCAGGCATATATTTCAAATTCAAAGCCTACCACCACCACCACCACCACCACCACCACCACCACCACCACCACCACCACCACCACCACCACCATTACCTATTGTACGAAGGTTAATTCCAGCTGAATTATCACAATTCTTAAAGTAAAAGCTTAAAAGGTAACGTAGAAGATTTTCCCCCTTATTTACTTAATTATTTCATGTTTTTATTCCCTTTTCAATTCTTCCTTTCCATCTTCCCACAGAAAGACCATTACATTTCGCTGCAATCACGAGAAAAGCAAACGCTCATTCAGACATATATTTCAAATTCAAAGCCTACCACCACCACCACCACCACCACCACCACCACCACCACCACCACCACCACCACCATTACCTATTGTACGAAGGTTAATTCCAGCTGTATTATCACAATTCTTAAAGTAAAAGCTTAAAAGGTAACGTAGAAGATTTTGCCCCTTATTTACTTAATTATTTCATGTTTTTATTCCCTTTTCAATTCTTCCTTTCCATCTTCCCACAGAAAGACCATTACATTTCGCTGCAATCACGAGAAAAGCAAACGCTCATTCAGGCATATATTTCAAATTCAAAGCCTACCACCACCACCGCCGCCACCACCACCACCACCATTACCTATTGTACGAAGGTTAATTCCAGCTGTATTATCACAATTCTTAAAGTAAAAGCTTAAAAGGTAACGTAGAAGATTTTCCCCCTTATTTACTTAATTATTTCATGTTTTTATTCCCTTTTCAATTCTTCCTTTCCATCTTCCCACAGAAAGACCATTACATTTCGCTGCAATCACGAGAAAAGCAAACGCTCATTCAGGCATATATTTCAAATTCAAAGCCTACCACCACCACCACCACCACCGCCACCACCACCACCACCACCACCACCATTACCTATTGTACGAAGGTTAATTCCAGCTGTATTATCACAATTTTTAAAGTAAAAGCTTAAAAGGTAACGTAGAAGATTTTCCCCCTTATTTACTTAATTATTTCATGTTTTTATTCCCTTTTCAATTCTTCCTTTCCATCTTCTCACAGAAAGACCATTACATTTCACGACAATCATGAGAAAAGCAATTTTTCCAGAGTTACACAGATTCTAAGCTTCTAGAATCGAACTCGGTAATACTTTTAATAAATGTGTTTTAGCTCCCCAATATCAGCATCTACCATTTAATCTTTACTTCACATCGTATAAAATACGATTTCAAACGTCCATGGAATGAAGTTTCATATTCTTTCATGTCACACTCCTCCATCGTAGATAACAACTCATGCTTTGTCGGCTCTAATCTACGTTTCTTCTCAGGTCTGTTCATTTCACACGCATCTTCGTGTCGACGACCCTTATAACTGTCTTTGAAGGCTACGTTACAATATTTACACTTGAAGAGTTTTTTACAACGTAGCTCATGTCGTCTTTTATCATATCCACGGAGGAACTTCTTACAGCATTTACCACAAGAATATCCTGAGACACTAGGAATGATATCCTTATACGAGGACTTATTCATTTTTCTTCTTGATATAATAAGGTATTTACCTTTCTTCAAGAAAATGTACTCTTCTTCACATTGATAACACTTTAGATTATTTTCTGAGAGAACAGCGATGTTAACACCTCAGAGATGATCAACAGAATGAATTTCAATACTCAAGTTCGCTCTATTTATAGAGAAAGCACGAACCTTTTTAATCAATTATATCCTGATTATTAATACTAAAAACGGTGATGAAGCGTGTAAGCTCTTATATATTTCAATTCGTGTTACACTGATGTTCGAGCGTCTCCGTATAGCTTCGTATGTTTAGAGAGAAAGTGTAAAGTATTGTGAAGATGTTATGTATTGTTCGGCTATAATCGTACAGATTCGGAGAGCTTGACTGGTGAAGGTGATGAACGATCCGTCAACCGAGCAGGAGGCAAGCAGTCCCTTCGCGAAACGAAACCTAGATGCAAAAGAAAGAAAATCGTGTTAGATGAGAAACCACCCAGACATTCGCCTGCAGACCATGGAAAACCATGAAAAAATATGTCAGAGTGAGCGTCCAACGGAACTCGAACCAGGGACTCTAAAAGCACACGTGAAAGGTATAGATTATATAGAATGAAAGGAAATCGGTGACGGTGAGAAACCACTCCAGCATTCGCCTGCAGACCAGGGAAAACCTAAAAAATATGATGTCAGAGTGATCGACCAACAGGGAAATCAAACAAAAGACCTTAGAAACATATAGGTTAAGATGTAAATCAAATAAAAATGCAATAAAATCGTGATAGATGAGAACCCACTCAGACATTCGCCTACAGACCATGGAAAACCATGAAAAAATATGTCAGAGTGAGCGTCCAACGGAACTCGAACCAGGGACTCTAAAAGCACACGTGAAAGATACAGATTATATAGAATGAAAGGAAATCGGTGACGATGAGAAACCACTCCAGCATTCGCCTGCAGACCAGGGGAAACCATGAAAAAAATCAAAGGGCTGAGCGACTGACGGATAGTGTGTGCGACCGACAGAGAAATCAAGCAAAAGGTTTCTAGAGACAAAAAAAGATGCAATTGAAGTGGAATCGTGATAGATGAGTACCCACTCAGACATTCGACAGCAGACCAGGGAAAACCATGAAAAATCGATATCGGAGTAAACAATTGATTGAAATCTAACCCCTGAACCCTAGAAATTCACGACAACTGAAAACGAAACCCAGATGTAAAGGAAATTTTGTACACCCTTGACGAAAAAACCCCGTCCGCTGGGGAAGTAACCTTTAAGTATACAATTGACGTCTGTCATACCGATAAGGGACGGTTTGAAAGGCTTCCTAATTGCTCTACGCAAGTCACCCGAGCAAACACAGGAAATTCCTAAACCAGACAATTACAAGCCTGCTAAAACATTTTTTCCTACAATAAGTAATTTAAATTCTATATGAAGATTATTCCAAAAGTTTCATATCTCTTATTTCCTTCAATAAAATATCGAATATGACTCTAGCACCAGGAAAAAAAATAAAACGGAGGGAAGCGATATTTTCTTTTTACGCTGAAATTATAATTAAACGCATAACGTTCTTGCAGGAAAACCCGCCCATATAGATTATAGGAATGGATTCTGTTTAAAACATGTATTTTCACGCGGGGTGTATAGATTGTATCAGTAAGCATTCGTGACTATTACAATTATTTCCAAGTATTATTTTAAAAAAGGTTGTCTTATTCTCTTAGTAAACATAGGTCGAGAACGTTTTTTTTACTTGGTATTTAGGGGCGTTCTTGCAGGAAAACACTCCCCATATAGATTATAGGAATGGACTCTGTTTAAAACATGTATTTTTCACGCGTGGTGTATAGATTGTCTCAGTAAGCATTCGTGACTATTACAATTATCGCCAAGTATTATTTTACAAAAAGATTGGCTTATTCTCTTAGTAAACATAGGACGAAATCGTTTTTTAAACAACTCTCCATTCGAGAGATATTTTTTGATTATTCCAGCAGAGAGAGAGAGAGAGTGAGAGGGAGAGAGAGAGATCGAGCCATATTTGTTTAAAAAAGCTTTTTTTTAATTCACAGGAAATCTTCGAGAAAATTCGAGGAATTATTCAGTTGTACACCCTTGCTAAAATAGTTTGTATACCCTTTGAAGAATGTATACCTGGCTGGCGGAGTCTTGGAAATACCTCTGACGACAGGCTGTCGCCTGCACGGCATTTTGGACATTTATACATTAGGGAGGCTATTGTGCTTTAAAATGGGATAGCTATGTTTTAAGCTTTCCACAACAAATTTTTTCCCGATAATTAATATAAATTCTACATGGAAATTATTAATGATTAAGTTTTCAATTAAACGTATACTGTATAGATTCTGTACTTAAGCATTCGATTGTATGTTTATCATTATTTAAATACTCACATACAAGAATTGCAGACATATAAAAAATTGTAGAAGTTTTTCCACCCTTATTTAATTAAAATTCATGTATACACTCTAATATTTAGCGATTTTTTCAATAATTTCGCCCTCTCATGTACATCATTCGTCAAAAAATCAGTGTACAATACGCATTTTTATACGTTTTAATGTTCGTTTATTTTTAAAACCGCTGCATTTACCCGTAATTACGAGCAATAATTTTTTTCAGATTTACTCAGATGTGTAGCTTGTAGAATCGAATTAGGAAATGTTTTAATAAATGTATTGTATTTTTTAGGTTAAAGCATCTACATTTTAAAGATTGTTATATTTTCATTTTCTAAGACTTCCTTTGTTAAAGATGTCTTGCAATCTATTTTTAAATTTCTTTTAAAAACCAAAGCGCACGTTAACATCTAAAAGGGCTGCCTTCACGTGTCGGGAAGCTAACATGGCGCCAGTCATCTTTTAGAAGCGTACCTTTCATGTCGATAAAGTAGCGAGCGACCGACAGGGCGAGAGACCTTCTTTCAGCGGCCAACAGATAGCGGTAAAGTAAGCCGTGCCATGTGGAACCAAACACTGAGAAAGAGACAGAGGGTGGGGGTAGGTGGAAGAGACGCGCTGGGAGAGAGAGGTGAGTCCCTTCAGTTCGCCTCAGCGCGTCGTAAGGTTCGGACCTATACGTAGTAGCATGCATACCAACGCAGCTCGCGCCAGCGTCTTACGTAATTTAGTTTTTTACGCTCACTATACCATTTAAATATACATTCATCTAAGAGATATAATATTCGTCAGGATGTCAGATGTGCAAATATACATAACAAAGAAATTAGTTACTGATATAAATGTAATATCGTACGTTCACCATTTTATTTTTTAATTACTTTTTTTATTTTATTCGAGGATGAATTTGTATTCATGTCACGGGATTCAATCCTAGTCCTCCAGCCCGACTTGGAACAACAATCAATAACGAGATACAATCCAAGGATATAATCGGTAATAATACAAATATTTTGATAAAGACCATCAAATAAAAAGGCCTGTAAACGTATGTATTTCCCCTCACTTCCCCTCTTCCCCCACCCCACAGTAGATAATATATACCGGTTCTGAAACAAAGGATTTGCCGCCATCTGATAAGTTCCTTTCTTCTATGCCGCCGACTCCCACCCCCGCTTTTTGCTATTCCGACACCGCCATTTACGATGAGAACAATAATGCATTGTCCTGTGTCTCTGATTTGCGGTGAAAGAATAGCACACGTGAAAACACTTAACCTTTGCGGTTTCACCCTTAAACGCTACTGGAGCATGATACCCCTCCTCTCTGCTCTATTCCCACGCTGGCTTAGACGATTTGAACAATAGTCCATTGTTCTCCAATACCGAGGTCAGCGTGGGAGTAGAGCACAAAGAGAGGGCGTGCCCAGAGTACGGGATAGGATTAGAAAGGATGGGGTAGGGGGATCGGGTGTCCAGTAGCTTTTAAGGGTGAGGTCACAAGGGATGGGGTGGGGGAGGGGTGGCCGCCAGCACGTGACCAGACCACATGGGAGAGAGGACGGGGCTAGTGGCACGTGCGGTCAGGGCGGCAAATAGTAGCGCACAAAGGGAGGGGGCGGGGCTTGTCGGCATAGAACAAAGGTCCTTATCAGATGGCGGCAAATCCTTTGTTTCAGAACCGGTATATATTATCTACTGTGGGGTGGGGGAAGAGGGGAAGTGAGGGGAAATACATACGTTTACAGGCCTTTTTATTTGATGGTCTTTATCAAAATATTTGTATTATTACCGATTATATCCTTGGATTGTAGCTCGTTATTGATTGTTGTTCCAAGTCGGGCTGGAGGACTAGGATTGAATCCCGTGACATGAATACAAATTCATCCTCGAATAAAATAAAAAAAGTAATTAAAAAATAAAATGGTGAACGTACGATATTACATTTATATCAGTAACTAATTTCTTTGTTATGTATATTTGCACATCTGACATCCTGACGAATATTATATCTCTTAGATGAATGTATATTTAAATGGTATAGTGAGCGTAAAAAACTAAATTACGTAAGACGCTGGCGCGAGCTGCGTTGGTATGCATGCTACTACGTATAGGTCCGAACCTTACGACGCGCTGAGGCGAACTGAAGGGACTCACCTCTCTCTCCCAGCGCGTCTCTTCCGCCTACCCCCACCCTCTGTCTCTTTCTCAGTGTTTGGTTCCACATGGCACGGCTTACTTTACAGCTATCTGTTGGCCGCTGAAAGAAGGTCTCTCGCCCTGTCGGTCGCTCGCTACTTTATCGACATGAATGGTACGCTTCTAAAAGATGACTGGCGCCATGTTAGCTTCCCGACACGTGAAGGCAGCCCTTATAGATGTTAACGTGCGCTTTGGTTTTTAAAAGAAATTTGAAAATAGATTGCAAGACATCTTTAACAAAGGAAGTCTTAAAAAATGAAAATATAACAATCTTTAAAATGTAGATGCTTTAACCTAAAAAAATACAATACATTTATTAAAACATTTCCTAATTCGATTCTACAAGCTACACATCTGAGTAAATCTGAAAAAAATTATTGCTCGTAATTACGGGTAAATGCAGCGGTTTTAAAAATAAACGAACATTAAAACGTATAAAAATGCGTATTGTACACTGATTTTTTGAAGAATGATGTACATGAGAGGGCGAAATTATTGAAAAAATCGCTAAATAATAGAGTGTATACATGAATTTTAATTAAATAAGGGTGGAAAAACTTCTACAATTTTTGATATGTCTGCAATTCTTGTATGTGAGTATTTAAATAATGATAAACATACAATCGAATGCTTAAGTACAGAATCTATACAGTATACGTTTAATTGAAAACTTAATCATTAATAATTTCCATGTAGAATTTATATTAATTATCGGGAAAAAATTTGTTGTGGAAAGCTTAAAACATAGCTATCCCATTTTAAAGCACAATAGCCTCCCTAATGTATAAATGTCCAAAATGCCGTGCAGGCGACAGCCTGTCGTCAGAGGTATTTCCAAGACTCCGCCAGCCAGGTATACATTCTTCAAAGGGTATACAAACTATTTTAGCAAGGGTGTACAACTGAATAATTCCTCGAATTTTCTCGAAGATTTCCTGTGAATGAAAAAAAGCTTTTTTAAACAAATATGGCTCGATCTCTCTCTCTCCCTCTCTCTCTCTCTCTCTCTCTCTGCTGGAATAATCAAAAAATATCTCTCGAATGGAGAG
Source organism: Deroplatys truncata (assembly GCA_030765065.1). Classification (NCBI taxonomy): domain Eukaryota; kingdom Metazoa; phylum Arthropoda; class Insecta; order Mantodea; family Mantidae; genus Deroplatys; species Deroplatys truncata. The sequence goes on along the minus strand of CM060990.1, from coordinate 316,886,551 downwards.
TTGTTTAAAAAACGATTTCGTCCTATGTTTACTAAGAGAATAAGCCAATCTTTTTGTAAAATAATACTTGGCAATAATTGTAATAGTCACGAATGCTTACTGAGACAATCTATACACCACGCGTGAAAAATACATGTTTTAAACAGAGTCCATTCCTATAATCTATATGGGGAGTGTTTTCCTGCAAGAACGCCCCTAAATACCAAGTAAAAAAAACGTTCTCGACCTATGTTTACTAAGAGAATAAGACAACCTTTTTTAAAATAATACTTGGAAATAATTGTAATAGTCACGAATGCTTACTGATACAATCTATACACCCCGCGTGAAAATACATGTTTTAAACAGAATCCATTCCTATAATCTATATGGGCGGGTTTTCCTGCAAGAACGTTATGCGTTTAATTATAATTTCAGCGTAAAAAGAAAATATCGCTTCCCTCCGTTTAATTTTTTTTCCTGGTGCTAGAGTCATATTCGATATTTTATTGAAGGAAATAAGAGATATGAAACTTTTGGAATAATCTTCATATAGAATTTAAATTACTTATTGTAGGAAAAAATGTTTTAGCAGGCTTGTAATTGTCTGGTTTAGGAATTTCCTGTGTTTGCTCGGGTGACTTGCGTAGAGCAATTAGGAAGCCTTTCAAACCGTCCCTTATCGGTATGACAGACGTCAATTGTATACTTAAAGGTTACTTCCCCAGCGGACGGGGTTTTTTCGTCAAGGGTGTACAAAATTTCCTTTACATCTGGGTTTCGTTTTCAGTTGTCGTGAATTTCTAGGGTTCAGGGGTTAGATTTCAATCAATTGTTTACTCCGATATCGATTTTTCATGGTTTTCCCTGGTCTGCTGTCGAATGTCTGAGTGGGTACTCATCTATCACGATTCCATTTCAATTGCATCTTTTTTTGTCTCTAGAAACCTTTTGCTTGATTTCTCTGTCGGTCGCACACACTATCCGTCAGTCGCTCAGCCCTTTGATTTTTTTCATGGTTTCCCCTGGTCTGCAGGCGAATGCTGGAGTGGTTTCTCATCGTCACCGATTTCCTTTCATTCTATATAATCTGTACCTTTCACGTGTGCTTTTAGAGTCCCTGGTTCGAATTCCGTTGGACGCTCACTCTGACATATTTTTTCATGGTTTTCCATGGTCTGCAGGCGAATGTCTGGGTGGTTTCTCATCTATCACGATTTTATTGCATTTTTATTTGATTTACATCTTAACCTATATGTTTCTAAGGTCTTTTGTTTGATTTCCCTGTTGGTCGATCACTCTGACATCATATTTTTTAGGGTTTCCCTGGTCTGCAGGCGAATGCTGGAGTGGTTTCTCATCGTGACCGATTTCCTTTCATTCTATATAATCTGTATCTTTCACGTGTGCTTTTAGAGTCCCTGGTTCGAGTTCCGTTGGACGCTCACTCTGACATATTTTTTCATGGTTTTCCATGGTCTGTAGGCGAATGTCTGAGTGGGTTCTCATCTATCACGATTTTATTGCATTTTTATTTGATTTACATCTTAACCTATATGTTTCTAAGGTCTTTTGTGTGATTTCCCTGTTGGTCGATCACTCTGACATCATATTTTTTAGGTTTACCCTGGTCTGCAGGCGAATGCTGGAGTGGTTTCTCACCGTCACCGATTTCCTTTCATTCTATATAATCTATACCTTTCACGTGTGCTTTTAGAGTCCCTGGTTCGAGTTCCGTTGGACGCTCACTCTGACATATTTTTTCATGGTTTTCCATGGTCTGCAGGCGAATGTCTGGGTGGTTTCTCATCTAACACGATTTTCTTTCTTTTGTATCTAGGTTTCGTTGCGCTAAGGGACTGCTTGCCTCCTGCTCGGTTGACGGATCGTTCATCACCTTCACCAGTCAAGCTCTCCGAATCTGTACGATTATAGCCGAACAATACATAACATCTTCACAATACTTTACACTTTCTCTCTAAACATACGAAGCTATACGGAGACGCTCGAACATCAGTGTAACACGAATTGAAATATATAAGAGCTTACACGCTTCATCACCGTTTTTAGTATTAATAATCAGGATATAATTGATTAAAAAGGTTCGTGCTTTCTCTATAAATAGAGCGAACTTGAGTATTGAAATTCATTCTGTTGATCATCTCTGAGGTGTTAACATCGCTGTTCTCTCAGAAAATAATCTAAAGTGTTATCAATGTGAAGAAGAGTACATTTTCTTGAAGAAAGGTAAATACCTTATTATATCAAGAAGAAAAATGAATAAGTCCTCGTATAAGGATATCATTCCTAGTGTCTCAGGATATTCTTGTGGTAAATGCTGTAAGAAGTTCCTCCGTGGATATGATAAAAGACGACATGAGCTACGTTGTAAAAAACTCTTCAAGTGTAAATATTGTAACGTAGCCTTCAAAGACAGTTATAAGGGTCGTCGACACGAAGATGCGTGTGAAATAAACAGACCTGAGAAGAAACGTAGATTAGAGCCGACAAAGCATGAGTTGTTATCTACGATGGAGGAGTGTGACATGAAAGAATATGAAACTTCATTCCATGGACGTTTGAAATCGTATTTTATACGATGTGAAGTAAAGATTAAATGGTAGATGCTGATATTGGGGAGCTAAAACACATTTATTAAAAGTATTACCGAGTTCGATTCTAGAAGCTTAGAATCTGTGTAACTCTGGAAAAATTGCTTTTCTCATGATTGTCGTGAAATGTAATGGTCTTTCTGTGAGAAGATGGAAAGGAAGAATTGAAAAGGGAATAAAAACATGAAATAATTAAGTAAATAAGGGGCAAAATCTTCTACGTTACATTTTAAGCTTTTACTTTAAGAATTGTGATAATACAGCTGGAATTAACCTTCGTACAATAGGTAATGGTGGTGGTGGTGGTGGTGGTGGTGGTGGTGGTGGTGGTGGTGGTGGTGGTGGTGGTGGTAGGCTTTGAACTTGAAATATATGCCTGAATGAGCGTTTCCTTTGTCGTGATTGCAGCGAAATGTAATGGTCTTTCTGTGGGAAGATGGAAAGGAAGAATTGAAAAGGGAATAAAAACATGAAATAATTAAGTAAATAAGGGGGAAAATCTTCTACGTTACCTTTTAAGCTTTTACTTTAAGAATTGTGATAATTCAGCTGGAATTAACCTTCGTACTATAGGTAATGGTGGTGGTGGTGGTGGTGGTGGTGGTGGTGGTGGTGGTGGTGGTGGTGGTGGTAGGCTTTGAATTTGAAATATATGCCTGAATGAGCGTTTGCTTTTCTCGTGATTGCTGCTAAATGTAATGGTCTTTCTGTGGGAAGATGGAAAGGAAGAATTGAAAAGGGAATGAAAACATGAAATAATTAAGTAAATAAGGGAAAAATCTTCTACGTTACCTTTTAAGCTTTTACTTTTAAGTATTGTGATAATACAGCTTGAATTAACCTTGGTACAATAGGTGGTGATGGTGGTGGTAGTGGTGATAGGCTTGAATTTGAAATATATGTCTGAATGAGCGTGAGGGAATACATCTCTTGCTGGTGTGACATCATAAGCAGGTAGTTATGAGACGGATTTAAACGTGTTTGATGCTGCCAGACATCCTGTCTCTGGGTGTGACGTCATAAACATCCTGTCTCTGGACTTGAGGTTATATGGCTGGGGGGTTAATACACGTGATGAGCTTGTTACATAGCGTGATTCCTTTGTTACATAGCGTGATGAGCTTGTTACATAGCGTGATTCCTTTGTTACATAGCGTGATTCCTTTGTTACATAGCGTGATTCCTTTGTTACATAGCGTGATCAGTTTGTTACATAGAGTGATTCCTTTGTTACATAGCGTGAGCAGTTTGTTACATAGCGTGATTCCTTTGTTACATAGCGTGATCCCTTTGTTACATAGCGTGATTCCTTTGTTACATAGCGTGATTCCTTTGTTACATAGCGTGATTCCTTTGTTACATGGCGTGATCAGTTTGTTACATACCCTGATCAGTTTGTTACATAGCGTGATTCCTTTGTTACATAGCGTGATTCCTTTGTTACATAGCGTGATTCCTTTGTTACATAGCGTGATTCCTTTGTTATATACCGTGATTCCTTTGTTACATAGCGTGATTCCTTTGTTACATAGCGTGATTCCTTTGTTACATAGCGTGATCAGTTTGTTACATAGCGTGATCCCTTTGTTACATAGCGTGATGAGCTTGTTACATAGCGTGATTCCTTTGTTACATGGCGTGTTCAGTTTGTTACATAGCGTGATGAGCTTGTTACATAACGTGATTCCTTTGTTACATAGCGTGATCAGTTTGTTACATAGCGTGATCCCTTTGTTACATAGCGTGATTCCTTTGTTACATAGCGTCATTTTTTTGTTACATAGAGTGATTCCTTTGTTACATAGCGTGATTCCTTTGTTACATAACGTGATTCCTTTGTTACATAGCGTGATCAGTTTGTTACATACCGTGATTCCTTTGTTACATAGCGTGATTCCTTTGTTACATAGCGTGATTCATTTGTTACATAGCGTGATCAGTTTGTTACATAGCGTGATCACTTTGTTACATAGCGTGAACAGTTTGTTACATCGCGTGATTCCTTTGTTACATAGCGCGAACAGTGTGTTATATAGCGTGATTCCTTTGTTACATAGCGTGTTCAGTTTGTTACCTAGCGTGATTCCTTTGTTACATAGCGTGATCAGTTTGTTACATAGCGTGATTCCTTTGTTACATAGCGTGATTCCTTTGTTACATAGCGTGATTCCTTTGTTACATAGCGTGATTCCTTTGTTACAAAGCGTGATCAGTTTGTTACATAGCGTGATTCCTTTGTTACATAACGTGATTCCTTTGTTACATAGCGCGATTCCTTTGTTACATAGCGTGATTCCTTTGTTACATAGCGCGAACAGTTTGTTACATAGCGTGATCCCTTTGTTACATAGCTCGAACAGTTTGTTACATAGCGTGATCCCTTTGTTACATAGCGTGATTCCTTTGTTACATAGCGTGATTCCTTTGTTACATAGCCTGATTCCTTTGTTACATAGCGTGATTCCTTTGTTACATAGAGTGATTCCTTTGTTACATAGCGTGATTCCTTTGTTACATAGCGTGATCAGTTTGTTACATAGCGCGAACAGTTTGTTACATAGCGTGATGAGTTTGTTACGTGGTGTTACGTCTTGACACGTGGTTACGTGCTTATGTTACGTAGTGTAACGTCTTGTCATGCTGTTATGTTACGTTGTGTTACGTCTTGTTACGTGGTTACGTTAGATGATGATAGGAATGAATAGACAATGAGAAGATCCAGGGCAAACAAGGTGGTGGTAATAGGTTAGGACGTATACTTCACTGTGAAACGATATACAGTTTGTCCCTCTCCGTCTCGCACACTACTCTTTAACATATAAAAAGTTTGTAAGGTTTAGAAAAAAGTATATAAAAGTGTTGTAACGCTGGATGATAAAAGTTTTATAATCGAATTACTCTCTATATTACCGTATAAACCTACATTCCTTCTCCTTCAAACCCTGTCTATCCTTGTATCTCTCCCGTTTTCCATATTTCTCCCATATAAACGTATACTCTGCTCCTCAAACCATATCTAGACTAGCACCTCTCCTCGTATACCCTACCGCTCTCATATAGATGCATTTTCCTCCTTGAAGACTCTCTCAACCTAGCACCTACCTTCGTTTTCCCTATCTTTCCCATATAAACGCATACTCTATCATTCAGACCTTCCTGTCTAGCCTAACACTTCTCCTCATATTCCCCCCACCTCTCTCATATAAGACGCATTCCCTACTTCAACCCTGTCTAGCCTAGCGCTTCTCCTCGTATTCCCTATCTCTCGCATATAAACGCCTACTCTCTCATTCAAAACTCCTAGCCTAATACCTCTCCTCGGTTCACTTCTCGCTCATATAAAACGCCATATTCTATCCTTCAAGTCCTGTTTAGTATAACATCTTTCCTTGTATTTCCTATCTCTCTCGTATAAAGCGTATCCCTCCCTCCTTTAGCATCTGACTAGCCTAGCATCAGCCCTCGTATTCCCTATCTCTCCCCTATAAACGCATTTTCCTCCTTGAACTGTTGCATATACCCTCGTTTTCCCTATCCTTTGCCATATAAACGCAAAAGTGGCCCAGCTTCTGTCTATCATACCGCCTGCCCCCGTTTTCCATATATTCCTCATATAAATGTATACCGTACTCCTTAACCTCTGTCTGCACTAGCACCTCCCCTCGCATGCCCTATCTCTGTCGTATAAAGCATATCTCTCCCTCCTTCAGTCCCTGCTCTACCTCAGAACTCTCCTCGTTTTCCCTATCTCTCCCATATAAACGCATTTTTTCCTCCTTGAAGGTTCTCTCAACCTAGCATATACCCTCGTTTTCCTCGTCTCTCCATATAAAAAGCCATACTCTACCCTTCAAACCCTGAATAGTCTAGTACCTCTCCATGTATCCCCTATCTCTCCTGTAAATATGTTCATATTCCCCCTGCTTCAGCATCTGTCTATCCTAGCCTCTGTTCACGTTTTCCTTATCTTTCCCATATAAATGCATATTCCATATCTCAACCCCTATCTAGTCCAACACTTTTCCTCGTATTCCCCGTATCTCTCATATAAAACACATCCCCAGTCCTTCAACCCATGACTTGGCCTAGCATCGATCCTCGTAGTCCCTATCTTCCCCATATAAACGCATTTTCCTCCGTGAACCGTCGCATCTAGCCTCGTTTTCCCTATCCTTTCCCATATAAACGCAAAAAACTGCGCCAGCTCTCTCCTATATACCCTACTTTAACCTCTGTCTGTACTAGCACCTTCCCTCGCATGCCCTATCTCTGTCGTATAAAGCATATCTCTCCCTCCTTCAGTCCCTGCTCTACCTCAGAACTCTCCTCGTTTTCCCTATCTCTCCCATATAAACGCATTTTTTCCTCCTTGAAGGTTCTCTCAACCTAGCATATACCCTCGTTTTCCTCGTCTCTCCATATAAAAAGCCATACTCTACCCTTCAAACCCTGAATAGTCTAGTACCTCTCCATGTATCCCCTATCTCTCCTGTAAATATGTTCATATTCCCCCTGCTTCAGCATCTGTCTATCCTAGCCTCTGTTCACGTTTTCCTTATCTTTCCCATATAAATGCATATTCCACATCTCAACCCCTATCTAGTCCAACACTTCTCCTCGTATTCCCCGTATCTCTCATATAAAACACATCCCCAGTCCTTCAACCCATGACTTGGCCTGGCATCGATCCTCGTAGTCCCTATCTTCCCCATATAAACGCATTTTCCTCCGTGAACCGTCGCATCTAGCCTCGTTTTCCCTATCCTTTCCCATATAAACGCAAGAAGTGCGCCAGAATGGACCTATATCCTCTACTTACCTATATGGTTGGCAGGGAATGGGCAGTATGATTTTACAGGATTTTCAGCCAAATGTTTGGTCTATTCTGTCATGGATTTAAATTCCCGCAAAATTATTGACTTTGAACTTGTTTAAAAAGGTATGGTGAAAGGCGATTTGGAAAAGCTGCTTGTGACAACATAATGATAGGGCTTGCAAAAGAAATGTGTAGAGCTGCAGTTTTTCTCTCCGACAGACATAAAGGTGTAAGATATCTGTTAAAAACTCAGTATCCGGAAGATGAACATGAATTTGACTTGTGCATTTGTCAATGAAAAGTATTAAAATAAAAAAGTTACCCAGAGCTGGTGGAATGGAAGCCCAGTATAAATAATCATTTATGATTGGCTGCACAAAACTGTAATGAAAACGATACTATATTAATTGAAAGATTCACATAATTCTTCATAACATATAAATGAGAATATATGGCTAGGAAACGGTGAATGGAAATCTTGTGAACATGATGAATTGTTGGAAGAGGACCAAAGAAATAAATGAATGCTTAAAGGTGAATCAAATACCTATCATGTTCTGAAGAAAATTATTTTCGATAGCACCCTCTTAAAAGCATTGGCTCATAATCGACATTATATACATACTGGCAGTTTAGAAACTTATCACGGTCTTCGACTCAGATATGCTCCAAAAAGAACACATTTTTCATGCAATGGCCTACAATTTAGATCCTTGATAGCAGCGTTAGATTACAATTTCAATGTAAATAAAAGCAGACTTAAGTCGAAGCTCAGTATTCTGGGTCCTGGATCATGAAAAATACATATGCGGAATCTAACGAAGAATGGAAACTGCTGATAAGACGCTGACGCGCGCTGCATCTGTATATGCATGCCACTACGTATAGGTCCGAAGCTTACGGCGTGCTGTGCCGAACTGAAGGGTCTCGCCTCTCTCTCCCAGCGCGTCTGTTCCGCCTCCCCCTCCCCTCTGTCTCTTTCTCAGTGTTTGCTACCTCATGGCACGCTCTACTTTACCGCTATCTGGTGGACGCTGAAAGAAGGTCTTCTCTGTACCTCGTACTGTCGGGCGCTCGCTTCTTTATCGACATGTAAGGTCCGCTTCTAAAAGACGACTGTGGCCATGTTAGCTTTCCGACACATGAAGACAGCCATTATAGTTGTTAACGTTCGCTTTGGTTTTAAAAGAAATTTAAAAATTAGATTGCAAGACATTATCTTTAACAAAGGAAGCCTTAAAAATGAAAATATAACAATATTTATACTAAATACAAATAACGGTCATGGCAGCTTTAAAAATGTAGATACTTTAAGCTAAAAAAATACAGTACATTTATTAAAACATTTCCTAATTCGATTCTACAAGCTAAAAATCTGAGTAAATCTGAAAAAAGCTATTGCTCGTAATTACAGGCAAATGTAGCTGTTTTAAAAATAAACGAACATTAAAACGTATAAAAATGCGTATTGTACACTGATTTTTTGAAGAATGATTGAGATGAGAGGAAGAAATTATTGACAAAATCACTAAATAATAGGGTATATACATGAATTTAATTAAATAAGGGTGGAAAAACTTCTACGCTATTTCCAAAGTATTTCAACGATGAAATTTTAGATTATCTTTGCGAGCGTAGTGAGTACGTTGGTATGAAACTTCTGTATATGACGCTAGAATATGAGATGCCTAAAATGTGAGTGTCTCGACATGTCGGCGATAGTCAAACTGTCCCCGACTGTGACGTCAAATGGTGAAATTTAACGTGTTTAAGCATGTCGACTGCGAATGAGGTCTGTTTTTACTGTTTTGTTCAGGCAATAATGGTAGCACTTTGCATTCGAGAGGTCTCGGATTCGATTCCCGTAGGGACGAGCACTCTGACCTTACGTTTCTCACGATTTTCGCTGGTCTGCTGCCTAATGCTGTAGTGGTATTTGCTATCACGATTCCCTTTAAATCCATTCTTCACGTGAATTTCTAAGGTTCAGGGGTTAGATTTCCATCGATTGTTTACTCCGATCTCGATTTTTCATGGTTTTCCCTGGTCTGCTGTCGAATGCTGTAGTGGTATTTGCTATCACGATCCCCTTTCAATCCATTTTTCACGTAAATTTCTAGGGTTCAGGGTTAGATTTCAATCAATTGTTTACTCCGATCTCGATTTTTCATGGTTTTCCCTGGTCTGCTGTCGAATGCTGTAGTGGTATTTGCTATCACGATTCCCTTTCAATCCATTTTTCACGTAAATTTGTAGGGTTCAGGGTTAGATTTCAATCAATTATTTACTCCGATCTCGATTTGTCATGGTTTCCCTGGTCGGCTGTCGAATGTTGTAGTGGTATTTGCTATCAGGATTCCCTTTCAATCCATTTTTCAAGTAAATTTCTAGGGCTCAGGGTTAGATTTCAATCAATTGTTTGCTCCGATCTCGATTTTTCATGGTTTTCCCTGTTCTGCTGTCGAATGTTATAGTGGTATTTGCTATCACGATTCCCTTTCAATCCATTTTTCACGTAAATTTGTAGGGTTCAGGGTTAGATTTCAATCAATTGTTTACTCCGATCTCGATTTTTCATGGTTTTCCCTGGTCTGCTGTCGAATGCCTGCGTGGTTTCCCGTCTATCACGATTTTCTTTTATTTGCATCTTTTTTTGTCTCTAGAGACCTTTTGTTTGATTTCCCTGTCCGTCGCACACTCTATCCGCCAGTCGCTTAGACCTTTGATTATTTTTCATGGTTTCCCCTGGTCTGCAGGCGAATGCCTGAGTGGGTTCTCATCTATCACGATTTTCTTTCATTTGCAACTTTATGCTTCTAGAGTAATCTGATGGTTTCCCTCGTTCGATTGTCGTTGGTTGTTTACTCTGCCATATTTTTCATGGTTTTCCCTGGTCTGTAGGCGAATGTCTGGGTGGTTTCTCATCTATCACGATTTTATTGCATTTTTATTTGATTTACATCTTAACCTATATGCTTCTAAGGTCTTTTGTTTGATTCCTGTTGGTTGATCACTCTGACATATTTTTTAGGGTTTTCCCTGGTCTGCAGGCGAATGCTGGAGTGGTTTCTCATCGAATTCGATTTCCTTTCATTCTATATAATTTGTATCTTTCACGTGTGCTTTTAGAGTCTCGGGTTCGAGTTCCGTTGGACGCTCACTCTGACATATTTTTTCATGGTTTTCCATGGTCTGTAGGCGAATGTCTGAGTGGGTTCTCATCTATCACGATTTTATTGCATTTTTATTTGATTTACATCTTAACCAATATGTTTCTAAGGTCTTTTGTGTGATTTCCCTGTTGGTCGATCACTCTGACATCATATTTTTTAGGTTTACCCTGGTCTGCAGGCGAATGCTGGAGTGGTTTCTCACCGTCACCGATTTCCTTTCATTCTATATAATCTATACCTTTCACGTGTGCTTTTAGAGTCCCTGGTTCGAGTTCCGTTGGACGCTCACTCTGACATATTTTTTCATGGTTTTCCATGGTCTGCAGGCGAATGTCTGGGTGGTTTCTCATCTAACACGATTTTCTTTCTTTTGTATCTAGGTTTCGTTGCGCGAAGGGACTGCTTGCCTCCTGCTCGGTTGACGGATCGTTCATCACCTTCACCAGTCAAGCTCTCCGAATCTGTACGATTATAGCCGAACAATACATAACATCTTCACAATACTTTACACTTTCTCTCTAAACATACGAAGCTATACGGAGACGCTCGAACATCAGTGTAACACGAATTGAAATATATAAGAGCTTACACGCTTCATCACCGTTTTTAGTATTAATAATCAGGATATAATTGATTAAAAGGTTCGTGCTTTCTCTATAAATAGAGCGAACTTGAGTATTGAAATTCATTCTGTTGATCATCTCTGAGGTGTTAACATCGCTGTTCTCTCAGAAAATAATCTAAAGTGTTATCAATGTGAAGAAGAGTACATTTTCTTGAAGAAAGGTAAATACCTTATTATATCAAGAAGAAAAATGAATAAGTCCTCGTATAAGGATATCATTCCTAGTGTCTCAGGATATTCTTGTGGTAAATGCTGTAAGAAGTTCCTCCGTGGATATGATAAAAGACGACATGAGCTACGTTGTAAAAAACTCTTCAAGTGTAAATATTGTAACGTAGCCTTCAAAGACAGTTATAAGGGTCGTCGACACGAAGATGCGTGTGAAATAAACAGACCTGAGAAGAAACGTAGATTAGAGCCGACAAAGCATGAGTTGTTATCTACGATGGAGGAGTGTGACATGAAAGAATATGAAACTTCATTCCATGGACGTTTGAAATCGTATTTTATACGATGTGAAGTAAAGATTAAATGGTAGATGCTGATATTGGGGAGCTAAAACACATTTATTAAAAGTATTACCGAGTTCGATTCTAGAAGCTTAGAATCTGTGTAACTCTGGAAAAATTGCTTTTCTCATGATTGTCGTGAAATGTAATGGTCTTTCTGTGAGAAGATGGAAAGGAAGAATTGAAAAGGGAATAAAAACATGAAATAATTAAGTAAATAAGGGGCAAAATCTTCTACGTTACATTTTAAGCTTTTACTTTAAGAATTGTGATAATACAGCTGGAATTAACCTTCGTACAATAGGTAATGGTGGTGGTGGTGGTGGTGGTGGTGGTGGTGGTGGTGGTGGTGGTGGTGGTGGTGGTGGTGGTAGGCTTTGAACTTGAAATATATGCCTGAATGAGCGTTTCCTTTGTCGTGATTGCAGCGAAATGTAATGGTCTTTCTGTGGGAAGATGGAAAGGAAGAATTGAAAAGGGAATAAAAACATGAAATAATTAAGTAAATAAGGGGGAAAATCTTCTACGTTACCTTTTAAGCTTTTACTTTAAGAATTGTGATAATTCAGCTGGAATTAACCTTCGTACTATAGGTAATGGTGGTGGTGGTGGTGGTGGTGGTGGTGGTGGTGGTGGTGGTGGTGGTGGTGGTGGTGGTGGTTGTGGTGGTGGTGGTGGTAGGCTTTGAATTTGAAATATATGCCTGAATGAGCGTTTGCTTTTCTCGTGATTGCTGCTAAATGTAATGGTCTTTCTGTGGGAAGATGGAAAGGAAGAATTGAAAAGGGAATGAAAACATGAAATAATTAAGTAAATAAGGGAAAAATCTTCTACGTTACCTTTTAAGCTTTTACTTTTAAGTATTGTGATAATACAGCTTGAATTAACCTTGGTACAATAGGTGGTGATGGTGGTGGTAGTGGTGATAGGCTTGAATTTGAAATATATGTCTGAATGAGCGTGAGGGAATACATCTCTTGCTGGTGTGACATCATAAGCAGGTAGTTATGAGACGGATTTAAACGTGTTTGATGCTGCCAGACATCCTGTCTCTGGGTGTGACGTCATAAACATCCTGTCTCTGGACTTGAGGTTATATGGCTGGGGGGTTAATACACGTGATGAGCTTGTTACATAGCGTGATTCCTTTGTTACATAGCGTGATGAGCTTGTTACATAGCGTGATTCCTTTGTTACATAGCGTGATTCCTTTGTTACATAGCGTGATTCCTTTGTTACATAGCGTGATCAGTTTGTTACATAGAGTGATTCCTTTGTTACATAGCGTGAGCAGTTTGTTACATAGCGTGATTCCTTTGTTACATAGCGTGCTCCCTTTGTTACATAGCGTGATTCCTTTGTTACATAGCGTGATTCCTTTGTTACATAGCGTGATTCCTTTGTTACATGGCGTGATCAGTTTGTTACATACCCTGATCAGTTTGTTACATAGCGTGATTCCTTTGTTACATAGCGTGATTCCTTTGTTACATAGCGTGATTCCTTTGTTACATAGCGTGATTCCTTTGTTATATACCGTGATTCCTTTGTTACATAGCGTGATTCCTTTGTTACATAGCGTGATTCCTTTGTTACATAGCGTGATCAGTTTGTTACATAGCGTGATCCCTTTGTTACATAGCGTGATGAGCTTGTTACATAGCGTGATTCCTTTGTTACATGGCGTGTTCAGTTTGTTACATAGCGTGATGAGCTTGTTACATAACGTGATTCCTTTGTTACATAGCGTGATCAGTTTGTTACATAGCGTGATCCCTTTGTTACATAGCGTGATTCCTTTGTTACATAGCGTCATTTTTTTGTTACATAGAGTGATTCCTTTGTTACATAGCGTGATTCCTTTGTTACATAACGTGATTCCTTTGTTACATAGCGTGATCAGTTTGTTACATACCGTGATTCCTTTGTTACATAGCGTGATTCCTTTGTTACATAGCGTGATTCATTTGTTACATAGCGTGATCAGTTTGTTACATAGCGTGATCACTTTGTTACATAGCGTGAACAGTTTGTTACATCGCGTGATTCCTTTGTTACATAGCGCGAACAGTGTGTTATATAGCGTGATTCCTTTGTTACATAGCGTGTTCAGTTTGTTACCTAGCGTGATTCCTTTGTTACATAGCGTGATCAGTTTGTTACATAGCGTGATTCCTTTGTTACATAGCGTGATTCCTTTGTTACATAGCGTGATTCCTTTGTTACATAGCGTGATTCCTTTGTTACAAAGCGTGATCAGTTTGTTACATAGCGTGATTCCTTTGTTACATAACGTGATTCCTTTGTTACATAGCGCGATTCCTTTGTTACATAGCGTGATTCCTTTGTTACATAGCGCGAACAGTTTGTTACATAGCGTGATCCCTTTGTTACATAGCTCGAACAGTTTGTTACATAGCGTGATCCCTTTGTTACATAGCGTGATTCCTTTGTTACATAGCGTGATTCCTTTGTTACATAGCCTGATTCCTTTGTTACATAGCGTGATTCCTTTGTTACATAGAGTGATTCCTTTGTTACATAGCGTGATTCCTTTGTTACATAGCGTGATCAGTTTGTTACATAGCGCGAACAGTTTGTTACATAGCGTGATGAGTTTGTTACGTGGTGTTACGTCTTGACACGTGGTTACGTGCTTATGTTACGTAGTGTAACGTCTTGTCATGCTGTTATGTTACGTTGTGTTACGTCTTGTTACGTGGTTACGTTAGATGATGATAGGAATGAATAGACAATGAGAAGATCCAGGGCAAACAAGGTGGTGGTAATAGGTTAGGACGTATACTTCACTGTGAAACGATATACAGTTTGTCCCTCTCCGTCTCGCACACTACTCTTTAACATATAAAAAGTTTGTAAGGTTTAGAAAAAAGTATATAAAAGTGTTGTAACGCTGGATGATAAAAGTTTTATAATCGAATTACTCTCTATATTACCGTATAAACCTACATTCCTTCTCCTTCAAACCCTGTCTATCCTTGTATCTCTCCCGTTTTCCATATTTCTCCCATATAAACGTATACTCTGCTCCTCAAACCATATCTAGACTAGCACCTCTCCTCGTATACCCTACCGCTCTCATATAGATGCATTTTCCTCCTTGAAGACTCTCTCAACCTAGCACCTACCTTCGTTTTCCCTATCTTTCCCATATAAACGCATACTCTATCATTCAGACCTTCCTGTCTAGCCTAACACTTCTCCTCATATTCCCCCCACCTCTCTCATATAAGACGCATTCCCTACTTCAACCCTGTCTAGCCTAGCGCTTCTCCTCGTATTCCCTATCTCTCGCATATAAACGCCTACTCTCTCATTCAAAACTCCTAGCCTAATACCTCTCCTCGGTTCACTTCTCGCTCATATAAAACGCCATATTCTATCCTTCAAGTCCTGTTTAGTATAACATCTTTCCTTGTATTTCCTATCTCTCTCGTATAAAGCGTATCCCTCCCTCCTTTAGCATCTGACTAGCCTAGCATCAGCCCTCGTATTCCCTATCTCTCCCCTATAAACGCATTTTCCTCCTTGAACTGTTGCATATACCCTCGTTTTCCCTATCCTTTGCCATATAAACGCAAAAGTGGCCCAGCTTCTGTCTATCATACCGCCTGCCCCCGTTTTCCATATATTCCTCATATAAATGTATACCGTACTCCTTAACCTCTGTCTGCACTAGCACCTCCCCTCGCATGCCCTATCTCTGTCGTATAAAGCATATCTCTCCCTCCTTCAGTCCCTGCTCTACCTCAGAACTCTCCTCGTTTTCCCTATCTCTCCCATATAAACGCATTTTTTCCTCCTTGAAGGTTCTCTCAACCTAGCATATACCCTCGTTTTCCTCGTCTCTCCATATAAAAAGCCATACTCTACCCTTCAAACCCTGAATAGTCTAGTACCTCTCCATGTATCCCCTATCTCTCCTGTAAATATGTTCATATTCCCCCTGCTTCAGCATCTGTCTATCCTAGCCTCTGTTCACGTTTTCCTTATCTTTCCCATATAAATGCATATTCCATATCTCAACCCCTATCTAGTCAAACACTTCTCCTCGTATTCCCCGTATCTCTCATATAAAACACATCCCCAGTCCTTCAACCCATGACTTGGCCTAGCATCGATCCTCGTAGTCCCTATCTTCCCCATATAAACGCATTTTCCTCCGTGAACCGTCGCATCTAGCCTCGTTTTCCCTATCCTTTCCCATATAAACGCAAAAAACTGCGCCAGCTCTCTCCTATATACCCTACTTTAACCTCTGTCTGTACTAGCACCTCCCCTCGCATGCCCTATCTCTGTCGTATAAAGCATATCTCTCCCTCCTTCAGTCCCTACTCTACCTCAGAACTCTCCTCGTTTTCCCTATCTCTCCCATATAAACGCATTTTTTCCTCCTTGAAGGTTCTCTCAACCTAGCATATACCCTCGTTTTCCTCGTCTCTCCATATAAAAAGCCATACTCTACCCTTCAAACCCTGAATAGTCTAGTACCTCTCCATGTATCCCCTATCTCTCCTGTAAATATGTTCATATTCCCCCTGCTTCAGCATCTGTCTATCCTAGCCTCTGTTCACGTTTTCCTTATCTTTCCCATATAAATGCATATTCCACATCTCAACCCCTATCTAGTCCAACACTTCTCCTCGTATTCCCCGTATCTCTCATATAAAACACATCCCCAGTCCTTCAACCCATGACTTGGCCTGGCATCGATCCTCGTAGTCCCTATCTTCCCCATATAAACGCATTTTCCTCCGTGAACCGTCGCATCTAGCCTCGTTTTCCCTATCCTTTCCCATATAAACGCAAGAAGTGCGCCAGAATGGACCTATATCCTCTACTTACCTATATGGTTGGCAGGGAATGGGCAGTATGATTTTACAGGATTTTCAGCCAAATGTTTGGTCTATTCTGTCATGGATTTAAATTCCCGCAAAATTATTGACTTTGAACTTGTTTAAAAAGGTATGGTGAAAGGCGATTTGGAAAAGCTGCTTGTGACAACATAATGATAGGGCTTGCAAAAGAAATGTGTAGAGCTGCAGTTTTTCTCTCCGACAGACATAAAGGTGTAAGATATCTGTTAAAAACTCAGTATCCGGAAGATGAACATGAATTTGACTTGTGCATTTGTCAATGAAAAGTATTAAAATAAAAAAGTTACCCAGAGCTGGTGGAATGGAAGCCCAGTATAAATAATCATTTATGATTGGCTGCACAAAACTGTAATGAAAACGATACTATATTAATTGAAAGATTCACATAATTCTTCATAACATATAAATGAGAATATATGGCTAGGAAACGGTGAATGGAAATCTTGTGAACATGATGAATTGTTGGAAGAGGACCAAAGAAATAAATGAATGCTTAAAGGTGAATCAAATACCTATCATGTTCTGAAGAAAATTATTTTCGATAGCACCCTCTTAAAAGCATTGGCTCATAATCGACATTATATACATACTGGCAGTTTAGAAACTTATCACGGTCTTCGACTCAGATATGCTCCAAAAAGAACACATTTTTCATGCAATGGCCTACAATTTAGATCCTTGATAGCAGCGTTAGATTACAATTTCAATGTAAATAAAAGCAGACTTAAGTCGAAGCTCAGTATTCTGGGTCCTGGATCATGAAAAATACATATGCGGAATCTAACGAAGAATGGAAACTGCTGATAAGACGCTGACGCGCGCTGCATCTGTATATGCATGCCACTACGTATAGGTCCGAAGCTTACGGCGTGCTGTGCCGAACTGAAGGGTCTCGCCTCTCTCCCCCAGCGCGTCTGTTCCGCCTCCCCCTCCCCTCTGTCTCTTTCTCAGTGTTTGCTACCTCATGGCACGCTCTACTTTACCGCTATCTGGTGGACGCTGAAAGAAGGTCTTCTCTGTACCTCGTACTGTCGGGCGCTCGCTTCTTTATCGACATGTAAGGTCCGCTTCTAAAAGACGACTGTGGCCATGTTAGCTTTCCGACACATGAAGACAGCCATTATAGTTGTTAACGTTCGCTTTGGTTTTAAAAGAAATTTAAAAATTAGATTGCAAGACATTATCTTTAACAAAGGAAGCCTTAAAAATGAAAATATAACAATATTTATACTAAATACAAATAACGGTCATGGCAGCTTTAAAAATGTAGATACTTTAAGCTAAAAAAATACAGTACATTTATTAAAACATTTCCTAATTCGATTCTACAAGCTAAAAATCTGAGTAAATCTGAAAAAAGCTATTGCTCGTAATTACAGGCAAATGTAGCTGTTTTAAAAATAAACGAACATTAAAACGTATAAAAATGCGTATTGTACACTGATTTTTTGAAGAATGATTGAGATGAGAGGAAGAAATTATTGACAAAATCACTAAATAATAGGGTATATACATGAATTTAATTAAATAAGGGTGGAAAAACTTCTACGCTATTTCCAAAGTATTTCAACGATGAAATTTTAGATTATCTTTGCGAGCGTAGTGAGTACGTTGGTATGAAACTTCTGTATATGACGCTAGAATATGAGATGCCTAAAATGTGAGTGTCTCGACATGTCGGCGATAGTCAAACTGTCCCCGACTGTGACGTCAAATGGTGAAATTTAACGTGTTTAAGCATGTCGACTGCGAATGAGGTCTGTTTTTACTGTTTTGTTCAGGCAATAATGGTAGCACTTTGCATTCGAGAGGTCTCGGATTCGATTCCCGTAGGGACGAGCACTCTGACCTTACGTTTCTCACGATTTTCGCTGGTCTGCTGCCTAATGCTGTAGTGGTATTTGCTATCACGATTCCCTTTAAATCCATTCTTCACGTGAATTTCTAAGGTTCAGGGGTTAGATTTCCATCGATTGTTTACTCCGATCTCGATTTTTCATGGTTTTCCCTGGTCTGCTGTCGAATGCTGTAGTGGTATTTGCTATCACGATCCCCTTTCAATCCATTTTTCACGTAAATTTCTAGGGTTCAGGGTTAGATTTCAATCAATTGTTTACTCCGATCTCGATTTTTCATGGTTTTCCCTGGTCTGCTGTCGAATGCTGTAGTGGTATTTGCTATCACGATTCCCTTTCAATCCATTTTTCACGTAAATTTGTAGGGTTCAGGGTTAGATTTCAATCAATTATTTACTCCGATCTCGATTTGTCATGGTTTCCCTGGTCGGCTGTCGAATGTTGTAGTGGTATTTGCTATCAGGATTCCCTTTCAATCCATTTTTCAAGTAAATTTCTAGGGCTCAGGGTTAGATTTCAATTAATTGTTTGCTCCGATCTCGATTTTTCATGGTTTTCCCTGTTCTGCTGTCGAATGTTATAGTGGTATTTGCTATCACGATTCCCTTTCAATCCATTTTTCACGTAAATTTGTAGGGTTCAGGGTTAGATTTCAATCAATTGTTTACTCCGATCTCGATTTTTCATGGTTTTCCCTGGTCTGCTGTCGAATGCCTGCGTGGTTTCCCGTCTATCACGATTTTCTTTTATTTGCATCTTTTTTTTGTCTCTAGACACCTTTTGTTTGATTTCCCTGTCCGTCGCACACTCTATCCGCCAGTCGCTTAGACCTTTGATTATTTTTCATGGTTTCCCCTGGTCTGCAGGCGAATGCCTGAGTGGGTTCTCATCTATCACGATTTTCTTTCATTTGCAACTTTATGCTTCTAGAGTAATCTGATGGTTTCCCTCGTTCGATTGTCGTTGGTTGTTTACTCTGCCATATTTTTCATGGTTTTCCCTGGTCTGTAGGCGAATGTCTGGGTGGTTTCTCATCTATCACGATTTTATTGCATTTTTATTTGATTTACATCTTAACCTATATGCTTCTAAGGTCTTTTGTTTGATTCCTGTTGGTTGATCACTCTGACATATTTTTTAGGGTTTTCCCTGGTCTGCAGGCGAATGCTGGAGTGGTTTCTCATCGAATTCGATTTCCTTTCATTCTATATAATTTGTATCTTTTACGTGTACTTTTGGAGTCTCGGGTTCGAGTTCCGTTGGACGCTCACTCTGACATATTTTTCATGGTTTTCCATGGTCTGCAGGCGAATGTCTGGGTGGTTTCTCATCTATACGATTTTATGGCATTTTTATTTGATTTACATCTTAACCTATATGCTTCTAAGGCACTCTGACTGGATTACCGTCGGCCACTCGCTCAGACCTTTGATTTTTTCGCGGTTTTCCCTGGTCTGTAGGCGAATGCCTGCTCAAAAAGATACTTGTCCCTTCCTCGGTTGGCAGCCTCACGAGTTAAGCTTCCGAATCTGTACGATTATAGCCGAACAATACATACATCTTCACAATACTTTACACTTTCTCTCTAAGCATACGAAGCTATACGGAGACGCTCGAACATCAGTGTAACACGAATTGAAATATAAGAGCTTACACGCTTCATCACCGTTTTTAGTATTAATAATCAGGATATAATTGATTAAAAAAGGTTCGTGCTTCCTCTATAAATAGAGCAACCTCTAGCATTGAAATTCATTCAGTTGATCATCTCTGAGGTTTTAACATCGCTGTTCTCTCAGAAAATAATCAGCTTTCTAAGTGATATCAAGGTGAAGAGACGAACATTTCCTTGAAGAAAGGTAAATACCTATTCATATCAAGAAGAAAAGTGAATAAGTCCTCGTATAAGGATATCATTCCTAGTGTCTCAGGATATTCTTGTGGTAAATGCTGTAAGAAGTTCCTCTGTGGATATAATAAAAGACGACATGAGCTACGTTGTAAAAAGCTCTTCAAGTGTAAATATTGTAATGTAGCATTCAAAGACAGTTATAAGGGTCGTCGACACGAAGATGCGTGTGAAATAAACAGACCTGAGAAGAAACGTAGATTAGAACCGTCAAAGCAAGAGTTGTTATCTGCAATGGAGGAGTGTGACATGAAAGAATATGAAACTTCATTCCATGGACGTTTGAAATCGTATTTTATACGATGTGAATCGACTAAGGATCTGAATATATACCTGCATGAAGCAAAACAGCGGATAATCCAGGCTGTGCATACAGAGCTTGGTATTCACAAGAGTTTGAAAATTAATCTCTTAGCTGAGTGTAGATTTGTTAACAGTATCGGAGAAACCTGTGACAAGACATTTAAAACCAGAAATAAAGCTGTTTTCCTAGAAACGGATCTGGACTCTATGCTGGAAACCAAAATGAAGAAATTGGTTACTGAAATGGAGGAATCACAACTAAAGGGAAGCAACTGGGCTCTGCTTGCTGTGGAAGGGGTGCGCCTTCGTATTAACAAGTACAACCCGTTACGAGGAAGTAGCTACATACCACTACCGCCATCTGTTGAAGCAAGAAAAGCCTGCATTAACATCCAGAATTTAACTGATGAGCTATGTTTCATGTACTCTGTATTGGCCAAATTCGTTGAGAAGGATGCACAACGGGTGAGCAAATATAAGAAACTTCAAGATAAGTACGACTTCAGCTGTGTTTCCTATCCTACTCCGCTTTCTCAAATACCTAAATTCGAGAAGCTTAATAGGATGTCTATCAACGTTTTCGGCCTGGATGAGAAGCATGAAGTGTATCCGATAAAGGTTGCTGACACTGAACTACCTGACCACTGTGACCTCCTGCTATTGAGTGACAGTAGTGGAAAACATCACTATGTATATATCAAGAATTTTGAGAAGCTCGTTCGATGTCAAAAAACTAAGCATGGTAGAGTGATATATACCTGTAAGCGGTGCTTTACACATTTTAACAATCGATATGGACGAAGTGGGCTGGAAAAACTGGAAGAACATGCAGTCATCTGTAATCAGCATGGTGTTGCAAGGGTAGTTATGCCTACAAAGGAGAAATCAATTGTACAGTTTAAAAATGTGGAGAGGATGCTGAAAGTACCTTATGTCATCTATGCGGATTTTGAGAGTATTCTCACTCCATGTCATACGTGTATTCCCAGTCCTGAAACTTCCTATACAACCCCTTATCAAGAGCATACAGCAATGAGCTTCTGTGTTTACGTTAAACCATCAACCAACGTTGAACATCTGGAAACTGGTCTTCCTAAGCATCCCTATGTATATCGTGGTGTTGATGCTGCTCAGAAGTTTATGAAATACCTGTCATTCCTTGCAAAGGAGATTAATAATATATACAAATCTGTCATGCCCCTGAAACTTACAGATCAACAGCAGATGGATTTTAACGCCTCTACAGTATGCTACTTGTGTGGAAAAAACCTTTACTGAAGAGAACTATAAAGTACGCGACCATGATCACATCAGTGGTGAATATCGGGGGAGTCTGCATAATGAATGTAATTTAGCCTGCAAAACACCTAAATATATCCCTGTCTTCATGCACAACCTCAGTGGATATGACTCACACTTCATTGTTAAGGAGCTGGGATGTACAAGTGAGCGGGTGGAAGTAATTCCTAGCTCTGAAGAAAGCTATATATCATTCTCCAAGTATGTTGGAGATATAAAGCTCCGGTTTGTGGATAGTTTTCGGTTCCTGAGTACAAGCTTGGATAAGCTGGTAAAAAATCTAACATCGTACCCTGAAACATTGAAGTACTTCGGAGAAGACAAGTTGAAGTTGATGACCCGTAAGGGTGTATTTCCCTATGATTACATCACTTCATGGGGCGTCTTGAACGAAACCTGCTTACCTCCTAAGGACTCCTTCTACAATAAATTAAATGAAGAGGAAATTAGTGATGCTGACTACGATCATGCTAAAAATGTATGGGAGCTGTTTAATGTCAGAAACCTTGCGAGTACAGCGACCTCTACTTAATCTCTGATGTGCTTCTCCTAGCTGATGTCTTTGAGACATTTAGGGAGCAAACACTCAAAACACATAAAGTCGACCCTGCACATTATTTCACCTCTCCAGGACCTACATGGGATGCCATGTTACTGTACACTGGAATTCAGCTGGAATTTTTACAGGATTATGATCAATTACTCATGGTGGAATCTGGTATAAGAGGAGGTTTATGTCAAGTTTCCCACCGCTATGCAGAGGCTAATAACACCTACATGGAGAAGTATGATCCGTCGAGACCAACCCAATTTATTACCTATGAGGACGCCAACAACCAATATGGGTGGGTAATGAGTCAGGCTCTCCCTTATCGTAGATTTGAGTGGGTATCACCTGAAAAAATTGCCTTAGAAAGACTACAAGAAGATGATCCTTACGGCTACATATTAGAAGTCGACATCGAGTATCCTGCAGAACTTCACGATCTACACAACGATCTACATTTCCTGCCTGAGTGTATGACGCCTAAGGACTCTCGTACAAAGAAACTGATACCTCATCTAGGACCTCGAAATAAGTATGTACTACATTACATGGCGTTGAAGCAAGCTCTTGATCATGGACTACGGTTAACAAACATCCATCGTGTGCTGCAATTCCAACAGTCTCGATGGTTAAAACCGTATGTGGAATTTAACAACAGACTACGACAACAGGCCTCAAATGATTTTGAGAAGGATCTCTACAAATTGTTCAACAATGCTATGTTCGGAAAAACTACGGAGAACCTGCGTAATCGTATGGATATACGGCTGGTGACAAATGAGAACACTCTGGAAAAGTTAATTGCAAAGCCAACGTTTATCGACAGGACTATATATGCTTCTAATCTAGCTGCTGTACATATGGCCTCTCGTCAGATCGTGTTCAACAAGCCTATATACATCGGTATGAGTGTGTTGGATATCTCCAAGACATTAATGTACCGGTATATCTATGATGTGTTGCAACCGTATTATGGAGCTGAAAACCTGAAGCTTATGTATATGGACACTGATTCGTTCATTCATCGTGTTACAACTGAAGATGTGTACCAGGATAAGCTACGTTTTCTTGAGCACCTAGATACTGCTGATTATCCTACAAGCCATATATGCTATTCACCTCTAAACAAGAAGGTACTTGGGAAATTTAAAGATGAGGCTAATGGTAAAATCTTTCAACGCTTTGTAGGGCTACGACCTAAAATGTATGCCCTAGATATCGACGGTTCAATGATAAAAAAGATTAAAGGTATAAAACGTAGTGCTATTAAGCAGTACGTCACGTTCGAGAGCTATACTGACTGCCTTAAAACCAGAGAAATTATCAGAACGCCCATGAATCTGATCCTGTTGCGACGGCATGCTCTTGCCACAGTACAAGTGAATAAAATTACATTGACACCATACGACGATAAAAGAATTATTGCTGAGGACGGTATAACGAAATACGCCTATGGACATTACAGCATTACAAGTAGTGCATAAGAGAATGTAAGTCTAATATGAATATTTTCTCGTGAGTCTACAATCTTAAAAAAATGAAGGTTATCCGTGTGCTGTATATGCAGCTAGCTGACGACCGATGAAGAAAGAAGAAGATGGAAGGGAAGGTGGTAACCCTGCCATTAGGAGCAATCCTAGTGCTAGTCTCAAGCCTAGATAAAAAGGGGAGAGACGCCTACAACGAACTAAAATAAAGGTATGTTGACGTAAACTTTTCAATTAAAACTCTCGAATAATAAAACCTGAATAAAACATTGCAATTTCACTAAAAGAATGTTGAGGTTATCTTTGGTTAGCCAGATTAGGTTAGTCGATGACTGAGTAGAATAGATGATGAGAGGAACGTTTGGATTGGTCGGGTTAATCTAGGCTAGGTTCTCGTACTTATTGTCTAAGTTATGAAGGATGAATTAGTTTAGATTGCCTTAGCAATGGGTTGGTTACGTGTTGTTCTTACGTTTTGTTACGTGGTTGCATGGTTGGTACGTGTTGTTACGTCGTGTGACGTTTCTGGTTACGTGATGTCACGTGATGTTACGAGGATACGTGCTTATGTTAGTTAGTGCGACGTCTTGTCATGCTGTTATGTTACGTCTTGTTACGTGGTTACGTTTGTTGGTTACGTTAGATGATGTTAGGAATGAATAGACAATTAGAAGATCCAGAGCAAACATGGTGGCTGTAGGTTAAGACGTATACTTCGCTGTAAACCGATATACAGTTTGTCTCTCTCCGTTTCGCGCACTAGTTTAACATATATAAAGTTTGTAAGGTTTAGAAAATAAGTATATAAAAGTGTTGCTGCGCTGGATGATAAAAGTTTTATAATCGAATTACTCTCTATATTACCGTATAAGCCTACATTCCTCCTCCTTCAACCCCTGTTTATCCTTGTATCTCTCCCGTTTTCCATATTTCTTCCATATAAACGTATACTCTGCTCCTCAACACATGTCTAGACTAGCACCTCTCCTCATATGTCCTACCGATCTCATATAAATACATTTTCCCCCTTGAAGACTCTCTCAACCTAGCACCTACCTTCGTTTTCCCTATCTTTTTCCATATAAACGCATACTCTGTCATTCAGACCTTCCTGTCTAGCCTAACACTTCTCCTCATATTCCCCCTACCTCTCTCATATAAGACGCATTCCCTACCTCAACCCTGTCTAGCCTAGCATCGACCCTCGTATACCCTATCTCTCGCATATAAACGCCTACTCTATCATTCAAAACTCCTAGCCTAATACCTCTCCTCGGTTCGCTATCTCGCTCATATAAAACACCATATTCTACCCTTCAAGTCCTGTTTAGCATAACATCTTTCCTTGCATTCCCTATCTCTCTCGTATAAAGCATATCCCTCCCTCCTTTAGCATCTGACTAGCCCAGCATCAGCCCTCGTATTCCCTATCTCTCCCCTATAAACGCATTTTCCTCCTTGAACTGTCGCATCCACCCTCGTTTTCCCTATCCTTTCCCATATAAACGTAAAAGTGGCCCAGCTTCTGTCTATCATACCGTCTGCCCCCGTTTTCCATATATTCCTCATATAAACGTATACCGTACTCCTTAACCTCTGTCTGCACTAGCACCTCCCCTCGTATGCTCTATCTCTGTCTTATAAAGCATATCTCTCCCTCCTTCAGTCCCTGCTGTACCTCAGAACTCTCCTCGTTTTCCCTATTTCTCCCATATAAACGCATTTTTTCCTCCTTGAAGGTTCTCTCAACTTAGCATATGTCCTCGTTTTCCTCGTCTCTTCATATAAAAAGTCATACTCTACCCTTCAAACCCTGAATAGTCTAGTACCTCTCCACGTATCCCCTATCTCTCCTGTAAATATGTTCATATTCCCCCTGCTTCAGCATCTGTCTATCCTAGCCTCTGTTCACGTTTTCCCTATCTTTCCCATATAAATGCATATTCCACATCTCAACCCCTATCTAGTCCAACACTTCTCCTCGTATTCCACGTATCTCTCATATAAAGCACATCCTCATTCCTTCAACCTCTATCTAGCCTAGCATCGATCCTCGTAGTCCCTATCTTCCCCATATAAACGCATTTTCCTCCGTGAACCTCCGCATATACCCTCGTATTCCCTATCCTTTCCCATATAAACGCTAAAAGTGCGCCAGAATGGACCTATATGCCCTACTTAGGTATACCACAAACTTTTAATGCATTCAAGTTTTTTTCTTCTTTATTGAACTCACAATACTCTGCTGCCATGTTTCGAGTAGTTTTATCGAATTTACGCCTTGAAAACATTGCCAAACCCAGTGATTTGCAGGATTTCAACTGCTGATACAATATACCAGATAATAACCAACAACTTGCAACTACATAATTTCCTTCCGGATTCTTTCCTGATAAATTTAGTGAGTTCCAAGTGAAAGTATTGCCGGAATAACACACTGTTTTAACATAAAGACTTGCCCCTTTAATTTAATAAGAAATTGTTTTGACTTCATTTCCACATAAAAGCATTCCTTGAAAAATAAGAGTAGAGATGTTCAAGCAAGAATGAAATACTCCGCTGTAGCTTTATTTCCATGTATGGTGAAAGTTTTTTCTTCTTCCTCGTTATTATTTGTATCAGAATATGAATATCAGGTTCGTAGAAGCTTTCATTCAGCTTATCCTGATCTTGCTCATCATTGCTTGTTTCGTAGATATTTTCAGGGTCCAGCAATATATATTTTCTTATGATTTTTGTATTTAGTTCACATTGTACTTCTGAATTCTTGGTTTTTTCATCACCTTCTATTCTGAATTCTCTTTCACTACTTTTATCATCATCGCCTTAGTTGACAGCCTTATTGCAAATAACACTAAAACAGCTCAGAAACAATGCTTTTACTTTTTCTGGCCTCATATCGTTCTGGCCTTTTTCGTTTGCTCTTGGATGAAGATGGTGAAGGATCAATTCTCTTACTAGAAGTTGCTATCTGGAAATTGCCTTCAGTTCTCCTTATAGTAGGAATAGTTCCAAGTTTCAATAAGGGCCCTCTGGAATATTCATCAGGCATAAGTTGGCTTTTTAATAATTGTGTCTGTTCATAATCTGTGTCCGAAAATTGAAGGAACATAAACGAGCACCGAAACCAGGCAAAAAAGTTTTTCTTTTGCAAACTTCCACCCATATCCTATATCCTTTGGGAGATTTGGCTCTGTTTCGAAACTCGTGAAAATCAGTTCCCATGTGTGTTTCCCATCTCACATTATGCCACATGTACAATATTTAAGTATTTTATTTTTCACAATATTACGTTGTTTGTATAATGCTAAACTGGCTCAGAAACACCATCACCAAAACACCACCATTAAGTACACTACTCTTGAACTTAAATACCAACAAGAACAATTTTTGAAAACGTTTTACTGCACGTGCAGCAACGACTGACTTGTGATCTCCCAACTGCTTCTAGCGCACGGTTGGCTTTGATGACTTATAAAATAGTTCTTATTTCGCTTCTGTAGGGATAACGGTGTGGCGAAGAAAGAAAACAATCATAACATTGTATTTTACAAGTCATATCCTTACAAGTCATACACCGAGTAGTAGTCGCCCTAAAAGGAGTATCACCGAAAATTAGGATCCGCTATTCGCTGTCCATGATCTACACCATGGCTGAAAGTATAAATTACTCTTCTCTTCTACAGAAGGCTCCAAATGTTTTCCGATTGACCAAGGGGTGTAGAGGAAGAGGGGGAAGAAATGTCTTCTCGACTTGTCATGCCTGGTTATAGCCAACAGTAAGTACCGGTACCATCTCAAAGGTCACATTTAATTCTGTGTATGCTCGTATGATTCAGCGACCTGACTCTAAGAGGAAAGAAGACGAAACTAAATACCTTTCTTTTTAATAGATCTATTCAAGCGAAACAAATTAACATTTTCTTTGCATATGTTGTCTAATAATCAAATATTGCACTCTTTATGCGGATGCTACACAAGTTTAAGATTCAGTAATTTTCTTGAGAAACAAGGTTCACATAAGGTATATCCTGCGTTTAACGTTTGTTGCTAGTAATAAACAATATTAATAATAGTAATAATAATAAGAATAGTTTCATAATTATCACCAATAGAATGTTCTAAGCGAACTCCGAAGCAGAGGGTATTTATTACCTTGAATATAAGTTCGTTTTGCTTTTTAATTTTCATAGATACTGATCACAATGTTTAGCGCTAAGTGTGTAAATCCATACAGTTGGCACATTCAGTTCTGATAATATTCAAGAAATGTTTTAAAAATATGGAAGCAAATGTAATATTAATGTCAAACTGTTGAAGCAGTTTGGGCACAATTAAGTGCATCATTAAATTTTCTTCAAAATGAGAGAAATTTTGTGTTTGTTACTGATAAGCGAATATAGATTGTTTTACTTTAAACATAATTCCCCTTACACATTCTCAAAAGAGAAAGGAAGAAAAACCGTGCCAGTCGCATAGTGGACGTAAAGTAAAAACACCTATGTAGGTATTGTAACCAAAAGGAGAAAATGTTAATAGATACGAGGGAACAACGTTTAGCGCAAAATATGCAGTTTATATAGCTGTTTTATTCGTTTAGGATAACATAAGCTAAATTTTCTAAATAGTGACCAGAAAGTGTTAATGCAGACAGGTTGATGTGCTTTTGTTGCAACTGGTTCATTTGAAAGCACCCTATTCTGAAAATGAAATTGCTTTCAAGTTAGAAATCTGAAGATGCCCCCTCCCAAAAGGACTTAGGTACTTTGTATTACCATTCACGTTCTGAATTCTTAAAATGCTTCTCTTCCCTGGTCTGGAATGGAATGTGATGTGTAACGGAGGGGACTCGACCCCGATCCAGTGAATGAGGATATTGTGCTTGTGCCCCTCGAAGGCGCACCTCCGGGAGGGAGGTATGAGGTGAGAGACATCGAGACACTGGTCGGCCGGAACCAGGAGTGACGACACAGCAATGACAAGCTTCCTAAAGTTTTCAGATTATGACGCACTGACAGTCGGGCAGGCAAAACAGGGACCCCACTTCACACAGAGGGTCCAACGCCCCCAAGAAGTGATCCGTATACCCTGGCAACCAGCCGAAGACCGAGAGATGGATAAGGTTCCACAGAGAGCATCCTCTTTCTCTGCCACGCCGCACCGGAATACCAATGCCGACACCTCCAACCTTGAAACAGACCCAACTGGGTTAAGGGTGAATGAAATGAGGAATGGAACGATATTCGAGGACTGGGAGAAATCATATCAGCATTCGCCTGACGACCCGATAAAACTCTCGAAAAAAAATACCCGTGGGTCAGATTGGGCGGTCGCCGGGAAGCGAACTACGGATCTCCCGAATGCGAGTCGCACGTGTTACCGTGGCGCCACCTGGACGTAAACTGGAAGATCCGTAGCGCGTAGAATTTTTCAATCTGATTCTATCTTTCCAACCTTGTCCTATACACGGCTTGAGTGAAAGTGTCTTCTTATTAATTGAGATGAACTGCCATTACAAACTTCGTTGTAAGTATAGGAAGAATGCAATAGCTGAAACGATAGTCAGATTTTTATGTGGTGTCTTTGAAACTCCACGGTCTTTGCATTACCATGAGAACAAACTAACGTGTTGCTTTCATACAACTTTCTCTTCTCACCATTCTACAAATTATTTTTTCTAAATCCCTTTCTTCTGTCTACTTCTTATAATCCAGATAAACTTGCAAATCACATTTAGCCCATCTCTGTAATGTGGGGGTCTGCCTCACATTCAAGAGGTTCCGAGTTCGAATCTCGGTTAAAGTGAAATACCTGGGTAAAGCTTTTTCCAGGGTTTCCTCTTATCCTGAGAAGATTTATGTTAGATTCTAATTTCTAGGGACCTCGGGCCCATTTGAGCATCATTTTAAGCATTTCGTTCATTCACCGTCCGTAATGGTCTACCCGGTTAAAGGACTTTAATTGAATACCAAAAGAAGAAGTTCACGTTTACACATTTCGTTGTAGTAGGTATACGTAGATAAAGCGATAGTCACATTTCAAAAATCATGTCACTACGTGATGCTTTGAAATTCCATGCTGTTTGTATGACCGCGACAAAAACAAAACCAATACACGACTTCTCAGTTACAAAATGTATTCAAACCAATAACAAAAATATCTGGGAAATAGTTAATCTCATAAAATATATGTATAACAAACTGCGTGCTTTAACGGGGTCTGCATTTCTTGTGTAGCAAAATTTTGTCCAATCTTTCATTAGGTTGTCTCATAAGATCGTTCGCTTTTCGTTACGTTTCAATCACAAAGAACGCCTGGGAACACACCTCACCCGCAGCACAGCTATGACAGCGTAGTTGCCGAACTTTCAATTTACAAACTTTAAACACAGGGTCGTTCAAAAGATAAATAACTACGGCAATTAAGTTTTGTAAACAAACTATTTATTTCCTGCAGTATACACCATTATTATCCACAATATATTGCCATTTCTCTGGAAGCTTATAAGTTCCATTTCTCAAAAATGTGAGGTTTTTCTGGTTGATGAACTGTTCGAGGATCAGTCTGCAGTTCTCCAAGGAAGTGAGGCGTTTGCCATTCAGGAAATTCTGCAGGGAACGGAATAGATAGAAGTCGGATGGGGCAATGTCTGGAGAATACGGCGGTTGGTGTAATGCATCCCACTCAAAATTTTGACGGGTCACCATAGACGTATGTGGCCTGGTTTTGTCATGGTGAAAGACAACATCGCTTCCCAATTACGAACTTTTCTCTTCAATGGCTACCTTGAGACGATCCAACTGGGAACAGTATTTCTCGGAATTGATAGTCTCATTATTCGGAAGAAGTTCGTAATACAGGATTCCTTTGCAATCCCACCAAATGCATAGCATTACCTTTCTCGGATGCAGCCATGGTTTAGGAATTGATAGTTGTGGCTGCCCTTTCTTGCGCCATGATTTACTCTTGTACACAATCTACTTCTGATCTCCAGTTACCAGCCGTTCCAGAAAGGTATCATTCTCATTGCGTCTCAATAAGGAGTCACAAATGGAAACGCGGTGAATCAAATTCGCTTCACTCAGTTCGTGAGGAACCCATACATCGCAAACATTTACGTAACCCAGTTTTTTCAAGTTCCTGACTAAGTAGCACGAGCTAAATTGAGCTCCAATGCCAACACCCTTGTAATTCATGGATTGTTGACTATCATTTCATGAATTATTTCCACTCCGTAACCATTGGCCGTCCAGATCGAGTTTTTTGTTTTAAGGAGAAATTCCCAGCTCGAAATCGACTAAACCAGCTTTGACTTGGTCGATTCATTACTGCATCTTCCCTGTACAGCGCACAAATTTTTTTCCGGCATTGTGAGGCGGTTTTACCCTTACGATAGTAAAGCAGCATAAGATGTCGGAAATATTCCTTTTGCTTTCCATAATCTGTAAACACAAGTTCACGCGGTTCCATCCAACGTCAGTCACAAAACACACACTGATACATCCAATAGCGAGTCTGTTGTTGACCTTTAAGTGGTAGGGGTGGTTAGGCAACTATGATAACTTGAGTGTAAATAAGGTTCTTTGTTTTCAGGCGCTATTGCGAGCAAAACGAACGAACTTATGAGACAACTCAACAGAGTTTGCCAATTATACAAAAGTCATTCAGAATGAAGAAGACTACAGAGGCGCTTCTCCAAGTTCAAAATATATATTTTGTTTGTCATGAAAATATTTTAAACAGAGAGTATTTTAATCAAAATATTAGAGCCATTTTTGAGAAAATAACACATTTCGAAAGTTTTTCCATGTAAAGGGTTGTTCAGGAGGTGGGGATTTTCTTGGAAATGCTTGTGTCACATCTTTGAAAGATGCTGAACTTAAATATCAAGTTTGGTATTTTACCGACTTTTCGCTTTGAATTTATGTTGTTTACAGGCACACAGGCATATGATGCTTTTGCTATAAAATATGATGTGTTGAATCCGCATGCCTTTCTCTACTCACTCTTCCACAAACTGTTCTTACTAAGCTTATTTTGCATCTATGTCATGTTAATACCGATAAACCTTCATCACTTATTTTCACAATTCGTTGTAGGTATAACCAGAACATATTAAGCTAAAGCGATAGCCAAATCCCTCAAAGCTGATCGCTATGTGATAGTTCTGTATTGGTTGGCTACGGAGGGGACTCGGCACTGATCCACATAGTGGATATTTTGCCTAAGCCCCACAAGGGGGCGTATCCGGGAGGAAGGATGAGGCGAGACAAGACACCGGGCGTCCGGAACCAGGAGTGACGGCACAGGAATTGCAGGGTTCCTAAGTTTTCAGATAGAGACTCCCCGTCAGACGGTCAGGCAGACTGGGGACCCCACCCAGCACAGATGGGGTCCAACGCCCCTCAAGAAAGTCAGGATGCTAAATAAATATTTAATTTTAAATATTTTATTTATTTAATTTGGGATACTCCCGACAGCCAGCCGAAAGCCAAGGGACTGAGAAAGTCACAAAAAGCTTCCTTTTCCCCTTCCACACTGTACCGAAACACCAACCCCGAAAGGGACCAACGGATGAAAGATGAAGGGAAATGAGAATGGAGATGAAATGGAGGTTCAGGAAACTCGTGGATTTGGGAATCCTTCTCAGCATTCGCGTGGCGACCCGCAAAGACCCCCCGAAAAACCCATGGATCAGGAAGGTCGGCCAGAGGAATCGAGCCCACGACCTCCCGAATGCGAGCCACAGACGTGGTAGCTTTGAAATTCTGTTCTCTTTGTATGAACACGAGAAAGAAAGAAAGAAAGAAACGAAAGAAAGAAAGAAAAACAATAGTTATTTGCAGTTGAGAGAAGTATAAAGTATTTGAAAATTCAAACTAATAGCAAATAATATTTCAGAATAGGTAAAATGTAACTGTTGTTTATAAAAATGTTATTTGATATAAATTTTGTGTTTTAACAAGATCTACAGCTGTGCAGTAAGATTTTGTCTCTCTCTTACGATTTACTAATTGGGGCATTGCGTCAGAGATAGTCACAAGCCACAGTTTAAGACAAATCAACATTTTGCTAAAATTCTACACTCCACCAACAGATGTCTCTAAACAGTCATAACTTGTTGTCATCTGCCAGTTTGATTCAGAATTACAAGGAGGCGTTGTTCTCTTCTTCATTCTTTGACTTCATATTTTCCATGAGACATAATCACAAGACACACATTATGGCTCCAGTGAAAAGAAAACTTTATTTTTCCCCTGGGAAGAATGACAAACTTCCAGAGATATCTGCAGAAAGTGATGAAGATGAAAGTGATTAAACTTTTAATGGATTCTCCTCTAAATCTGACTCAAAAATTAACAGGTAAGAGAAGTAAACATTCCTGAATGGTAAACTTATATAGCATAGGTTTTCTCTTAGGAAAAGATTGTACTTTTTATTACCAATAACATAAAATATAGGTAAACAAAATCGACTTCAGTTATATTGTTAACGTTATGCATTATATATTATTGTAGATATTAAAATATTTAAGTTACTACAGCATGTGGCTTATGGTTATCTCTGTTGTAATTTTTTCAGTTGACACCAAAATCTAGAAGTAATGAAGTCAGACCTTGTAAAACCGCAAAATCAAGGAAGAGGAATGCAGTAAAGAAATCATGGTCTAGATCAAAATAAAAAAGGAGGAGAAATGAAGGAATGTCTTATGTTACAGATAAAACCAAAAAGAAAATTGAAGCTTTCACCATGGGACAAAAATGTACATGTCCGAAGAACTGTTATGATAAGTCGTCTGTTAAAGTACCTTTTATTATCACTATGATGCACAGAGAAGATTTCAAGGACATGGAAAGTCTGTATTCTGACATAGTGAAGAAGCTAGTGTACAATAACGGACCCATTCTTTTTACAGACGCTTTGAGCTTCAAGTTTGAAGAGAATAATAGCAACTTCCAGGTTTCTCAGTACTACAGTCAAGGATGCTATTATGAAGTTCCCATTCGTAGAAAAGGCAGATCTTCCCCTTCCAATTCATTTAGTTTGCCCGAAAAATACAAATAATCCTTGGAAATAAACAAAAATAAACTCCAGGATGTACTGTGCTAATGTATTATATCCCAATGGTAAATCGGACATTCTTTCGTGCCGTTGTAGCTGATAACGAGACGGACTTGGAGGTTGAAGATGTTGATTAGGAAGAAATGATGAACAATTTTAATACTTATACATTATTCTTATAATATTAGATGAAAAGAAACGAGTAAAGCATTGAAAATCCAATAATTGTGTATTTCCAGAGAGTAAGTCATAAGCCACAACTAAAATTACTTACATGATTTCAACATTTTTACATAAATAATAAAAAATGGATTAGATAAAATAACATTTTCTTGTGTAAAATATTTCATAAAATGTAACAATATGTCCTAACACTGTGCCATGTTTTAGACTATTCTGATTTTAGGTTTCTTCAAAGGTTTAAAACGTTTTCCTGTAAAATTGTGATTTTGTGGCTTATAAATATCTCTACGCAACGCCTCAATTATAAAAAGTCATTCACAATAAAGGCTAATTTACAGACTATTCCTAGAAAATAAAATATATACGTTCTATTTATCTTGAAAATAGCTTAAACATATGTATTTCATTCAAAATCCTTAGAGTCATTTTTGAAAGAATAAAAAATTTCGAAAAATGTTCAATGTGAAGGATACTTAGGTGTGGGGATTTTCTTTAAAGTCTAAGTGTCGTATTCTTGGAAGAAGTTGAACTTAAACACTAAGTTCGGTTTTTAACCAACTTTTTGCTTTTGAGTTATGTTTGTGGATACACACACACTCACTTGGACCTTGTTATAAAATAAATTCATTGGATTCAGGGAATCACAAACGTGATTTCTGGTGAAATTACAACATTGAATTTTAGATGGAACATTATACTTTCTCTACCTACTGTAGCTACGTAGTAGAGAAAGTAAAAATGCTCACTTTAGATTCAGGGGTCTCAAAACGTGTATTTCCGTTGAATCTCGTTATTCAATTTTTGGGTGGAACCCAATCCTTTCTCTACTTACTATACTATGTAGTAGAGAAGGTAAAAATGCTTACTTTGGTTTCAGAGCTCTCAAAACGTGTATTTCCGTTGAATCTCGTTATACAATTTTTGGGTGGAACGCAATATTTTCTCTACTTGCTGTAGCTACGTAGTAGAGAAAGTAAAAATGCTTTCTTTGGATTCAGGGAGTCTCAAAGCGTGTATTTCCGTTGAATCTCGTTATTCAATTTTTGGGTGGAATACAATACTTGCTCTACTCATTAAAGGTAAATAGTAGACACGGTAAAAAGAAGAGTTGTGGTATAGATAAACGACTGCTTGTCGTTACGGCATCTTGCATTTAACCAAATAGGGAAAAATGTAACTTAGACTGTAGCTTGGCCTAAATTGTTGCCAGATTAAGGTAAAGTGCATGGAAAAACCATACTTTATAGGGACATTATGAAAATAAAGAACATAGGTAACTACGGAGAAAGTAAAAACGCTTTCTTTGATTTTTGAGAGCCTGAAAACGAGTATTTCCGTTTCGAGTATTAATCTCGTTATTCCATTTTTGGATGGAATACAATACTTGCTCTACTTACTGTAACCACGGAATAGAGACAGTAAAAATGCTTTCTTTGGATTCAGGGAGTCTCAAAACTTGTATATCCGGTAAACTCGTTATTCAGTTTTTGGGTGGAAAACAATACTACCTCTTCCTCCTGTAGTTACGTAGTAGAGAAAGTAAAAATGTTTTCTTTGGATTCAAGGAGTCTTAAAACGAGTATTTTCATGTGAATATCATTGAATTTTTGGGTGGAATACAATACTTTCTCTACCTCCTGTAGCTATGTAGTAGAGAAAATAAAAATGATTTCTTTTTATTCAGGGAGTCTCAAAACGTGCATTTCCTGTGAATCTCGTTATTCAATTTTCGGGTGGAACACAGTGCTTGCTCTACTTACTGTAACTACGTAGTAGAGAAAGTAAAAACGCTTTGTTTGCTTTCAGGGAGTCTGAAAACGAGAATTTCCGTTCCGAGTATTGCATTTTTGGGTGGAGTACAATACTTTCTCTACCTCGTGTAACTACGTAGCAGAGAGGGTAAAAATGCTTTCTTTGGCTTCAGGGGGTCTCAAAACATGTATTTCCGGTGAATTTCGTTGTTCAACTTCTGGGTGGAATACAATACTGTCCCTACTTATTAAAGGTAAATAGTAGAGACAGTAAAAAGAAGAGTTGTGGTATAAATAAACGGCTGTTTGTAGTTACGGCATAATGCATTCAACCAAATAGGGAAAATGTAACTTAGACTGTAACTTGGCTTAAATTGTTGTCAGATTAAGGTAAAGTGCATGGAAAAACCATACTTTATAAGGACATTATGAAAATAAAGAACATCAGTTAGTTGATAATGAACAGAGAAGGTAGTGAATATTGAAAACCGAACCATTTTGTTTTAACACTTGTTTATTATACAATAATATGATGCCTCTAATTCATAAACCTTAGTTTGTATACTGCTTATGTCGCTGTGCTGTAATGTTATTGCTCCTTTCTTTTCACATTTAATGCTTTCTTACAGCCAGATCTAAGGGAAATTTGTTGGAATGATACTTTCTTTAGCGCACTAACTTCGTAGAGCATGTATGAGCTAAGGCACCTGGCATAACCTCTCGATAAGACACCCCACTTAACCCTTACAGGTGGAACGGAAAGAATTTGGAGCCGTCTGTACTGGACAGGACTAGTGAACGAAGGGGACACCTAGCATTGAGATCCTCAAGGGATCTATTGTGCATACACCCTCTGGAAGAACGGATGATTTGTGGGAACTGCAGGAGACACACGGGTTGCAGAGCACAGCCGGTGCAATGGATTGAGACGTGCAGAGTTCCCGAACATTTCCAGGCTTGCCCGCCAGGCCACGGGTTGGCCACTCGGAGATTTCCCACCAGTGGGACCGGGGAAACATTTCCAAAGCCAAGTCTCTGAGCCATCTGCCCGACACGGACGGAATCACAGCCCCAGAATCAACCTAAAACATGAAAGGGAAATTAAATGAAAGGAAATGGAGGAGAGAGAAGAGACGTGGTAGAATATGCCACACCAGCATTCGCCTTCGTCAACCAGGGAAATCCACGAAAAACCCATGGTCAAAGTGGGCGGCCACCGGGAATGAAACCTAGGATCTCCCGAATGCGAGTCTCATACGTTACCGCGGAGCCAATTTGCTCGGTTACTGTTTTCTTACTGGGGTATATGTATTTGCAGCTATACTCTTTAAAACTGCAGCAGTAAGGTTATTTGCACCTGAGCAGTTTAGAATAAAAATTGTAGTTTCTACATTAGACTAACCATCGTTTGCTCACAGTGTATGTCAATATTAATTGATTTTGCGAAGAATTAGTAACTAACTTAAATCTTTGTTTTAGAATATCCGTTAGGTAAAACATAAAGCTTCAAGACACAGAGCTGATCCAAGTATTAAATGTTTGTGAGCAGAGGAAAAATAATATGTGGCAATACTCTTAACTAGGTGAGATCAGTTTCTTACCAGGTACGATGATAAAAAACTCGGAATTAAATACTCCAGAAACATTCTATTCAGGCTCTTGATTTCCAAATTGGTATTATACGTACATATATTCCGAGTATGAGAACCAATCTTCACATTGTAGTTTTTGTTATAACATGTAAGATTATGCAAGGGTGAGAAGTAGTATATTGAGAGGGTTAAACTTGGTATTTCACTTGCTTATTCCTGGAAGTGCTGTTGGAATCCCATGAAATATTGGATTGTGCTTTGCCAATTTTCCTTACCAACCTTTCCAACACGTAATAAGCACAAAGTTAATAAAACGACGTAATTATTCTTATCATCGAGCGAGAAGGCTCCGTGTTAATGTGCAAGGCTTGCTTTCGGGAGGTACCGGGTTCGATTCCCGTCGACCGCCCACTCTGACTTTGGATTTTTCGCGGTTTTCCCTGGTCGGTGACCAAAAACTGTGGTATTTCTCATATACCACTATTTCGTTTTCATGATTTCCCTTTCATTACATGTCCCTCTCATTTCTCAGGTGTGCTTACAGACTTCGCGGCTTATGGCAGTGCCGGACAGATGGCGCGGATGCTTGTCAAAAGGAAATAGTACTCCACGTGGACAATAAATGACAACTTGATCGACGGGCCGTTCCTCGCCCTCTCTAGGCAACTCCAGCAGTTGACGCGTCCTTGAGCCTGGAACTGTTAGAGACTTCCGCGGGGTTCTGTCGTCTGTCTGCCTGCGACCGTAGTCTTCTGTGGTTCCTTAATTTTGTCCCTACCTCCTGGGCTGTGTTAGCCACAATAGATGTATGCACAAAAGTGCGCCTGGTGTCCCCCTCCTATACCTATAATTATCCTTATTAATAATAATAATAATAATAATAATAATAATAATAATAATAATATTTTGAAGAAAAAACGTTGCTGCTCGTCACCGAAGTTACAAAATATGCTCATTCGCAGCTCAGTATAGGGACATCCAGACCTGATTTCTTTTCTTTTTATCACTATATGAATTGAGCTATATATATTTCTCTTCGAATGAATGACTTTTTCTTTTAGTATCTCTGTCTCTTTCACAGACTTAAGTCCAAACATGCTCCCTGATATTTGGTTCCTCCCTTGCTTCATTGTTCCACGTTATTCCCTCTTCAGCTTTAAACCCCGGTGCTGGTTTCATCAAGCTTTTATTCTCTTTTTATAGCAGTTGGAGGACAGCGCAATTCTCCTTAATGCTTCACACTTTTGTTTGATTGTGCGTAGTTTTCTCGCTGCTGGTGAGAAGTGAGCTGCGAAGAGATCCCACCTCCTCTATATGTCAACACCATAATATAAAGTTCCACACTAAGACATTCCCCTAGGAATTAATCTCCCTAGAACCTAGAATGTGACTGGGTGTAAATAAAAGCAGTTTATTCTTTCCATATTTGCAGGCGCTGAGATGTGAGTGGCCAGGAAAATAGGCTATGAAATATTGCAGTATAGTTGAGAACACTGGGGAGTTACTTTTGTTAATGAGTTAAGCCAAGCATGAACAAGGGATACCTTATATGCGCGCAATTATGTAATTAAATAATGGTAGTTCACATTATATGAAGCAAGCAGACCACACTGAAAGCGCACGAAAGGTGTGTGTAATAATAAGCTCACCGAAATAACACAGAAAATGCTTTGCAGAAGGTGTAAGCAAATAGTTTGCAGTAAGTGTGGTTAAAATGTTGTATGCACAGACTGCTTAGTAGATGACGGGCAAGTTTAGTCGACTAATCTTCTTTATGGGCTCTAATCCGCTAACATTTTTCCTGTTGTGCTCCTCCTGATACGACTATATGCGCATTTAATTTCTATCTTTTCTTAAATGCTTTCGGCTGACATCTTGTAATTTCAAGCATTTCTCAGCTTGTAATTTCATTATCCCTATGTCGATCGATGTGTTAGACGTATAAAAGTTCTTCTTGAGATACTTCTGGAAAAACATCCTGCTCCTTTAGTATTGCGAGGGAAATGTAAGCTCGTAAAAGCCAGGAGGAGACGAACTAACTTTCATTACGTAAGTTTCGATAATGTAGAATGTAGTCAGAAGAACTGCTAATTATGTCCACCTGCGGTGAAACGCTGATCAGGTCCGCA
The DNA here is from genome assembly GCA_030765065.1 of Deroplatys truncata. Lineage (NCBI taxonomy): Eukaryota > Metazoa > Arthropoda > Insecta > Mantodea > Mantidae > Deroplatys > Deroplatys truncata. The sequence goes on along the minus strand of CM060990.1, from coordinate 316,846,821 downwards.
GATGATTCTTCAATATCTGTCGAAGTCAAATATGGCAACCCAAAAAGCAAATTGAGTCATTCGTTTATTTCCTCTTTACTTTAGTACAGGCCTGTCAATCCTAACTCTGAAATTTTACGGTACCAGCTTTGTCCTAAATGAAATTCGCAGCACTGAATTGTGAAGGAAGGAAATGTCAATTTTGTTCCAACATGTGTAGCTGTATTAAAGTGTAAAATTACACATTCCAGAGCATTAATCATTGCAGAATGCTTTAATCCCTCCCGACATCTTTTCATAACAATCTGTTGCTTTAGATATTAAGAAGAAAAATGCAGTCTGATAATTTTCACAAAGATTGACATGTTGACTATGTAATTATTGGAAAAATTCTGCACTTGCATAAAATATTCCATCCGCTAAAACAATTTTCCCATAATTCGCTAAAAGTTTCAAACTAGCATTACATGTTAGGAGTGTCCTCAAAGGGAAAACAAACACCTTCTTTCCCATTCGTTAAAACATGCATCTCTTCTAGTTGTTTTAAGAAATTAAATGTTATTTTTAGGAAATTTCTTACTCCGTTTCCGATAAATAGCCTGCTTTATATAATTAAGATGTCTGTGTATCATATTTGAATTCATGTCGTTACGAGAGTGTTTCTGATGAATTTAAGTTGTCTGAGTGCTAACTCTTCAAAAGCATTCCTTTTACAGGAGCTACGGACAATTGACTTCTCCATATAACCATTCACAGCCTGTACGTGATTATGGACATTTATTTCAAGTAACACAGTACTTATATTTGCGTCTGTATGGATAACTACCTTGCACTTCCGTAAAGTACATTCCCATGAAGCGTCACCACTAACATACCGAACTGTCTGTACTTATAATACCATACACTTGTTGCTTTATTAGTAACTGTTCTTGCTAAGGACCTCATTATGCCCAACTGAGGGAGTCGTATAGAAAGTTCTCAAGGATCCGTTACCTGAAGTGTTGTGAGCTTCTAATTATTGGATTTTGGAGCACTTTCAGTAATCCATAAAGGTCGATCATAGTACGTTTTCAATGCACAGCTGGAGTATGAAGGCGTCTCCGTTAAAATGCGAACCTTTCGTGGTATGTACAATAACATAACTTTAACCCGTCGTCACTGCTACCAAATAACAAGACGTGGCTCAACAGCGGCGTATTTCACGCGTGCAGATATCCCTTCGTGTGTTAAAAGTGTTGGAGAGCTCAGCGGGGTAATTCCAAGAAGCGCAGGTCACTGTGGAACTGGCGCATTAGCCTTTGTACTAGTCCTCTTGCTTATCAGCGAAGACAATGAGCGGATCACTCTTATTGAAAGGCAGTTCCCAAGCTTGCACTAGAGCGTACAGTCCGAGATGATAGGCAAAATCAATGTAAACAGACCCAAAAGGGTCTTAAAATGTTTTCCGCTTCAGATACACAGACTATTTTTGAGCGAATAAACTCGCTTTTTAGATTGATAAATAATTCAAATATCTTTATTTGATCTGTCAGTAACGGCCCATAGCAATGTTTTAAATTGTGTTTACGCTGTTCTTGTCTAATATTACAGACTACACAATTCTTTTTGTCCCATTTATATGTTGCCTTTAACATCTCAGGTCATATCGGCGGCTTTTACCTTTGGAGCAATTGCTCATCAGTAATGATGTTCACTCGTTTTACTGCTGCGTGATAATTCTTTGAATAATTGCACTAAATTCACACACGCACATTAACACTCTCATTCATACTTCTAGACTCTAGAGAAGATCGGGAATAATCCTGGCTGAAGAAAAATTCCCCCTCTAGCCGGGAATCGAACATAGGACCTCTGGATTTAAAAGTTAGTATGCTAACCACCAAAACACAGGGGCTGTATTCATTGAAGGGATAAATTAAATCATTAAAGCGGCATAACGAAAACCATTCAAACATGAGAGTATGTAGCGTTTCATTGCCTTTTTGTTAGTTTAGTATTACTATTACTATTATTATTATTATTATTATTACTATTATTATTGGCATAGTAAAGTAAATAAAAACATTATAGAGCCCGATCTGCGCAGTAAGCTGAAGATAAACACAATAGGAAGCAAACTAGTGCATACACCGTTCATAGCTTTAGCAATGCAAAGTACGTTACGGATGCTTTGCTTGACTCTAAGGTTTTGTTTTACTCAACGCAATTTCATGATCCTTATAGCTACGTATCTACTGTTTATTTCAGGGTACATTTGAATCAAAAGTACCCTGGGCGCTGGATCGGCCGAGGCTGCACATTATCTTGGCCATCAAGATCTCTTGGTCCAACCTCAATAGATCTTTTCTTTTGGGGTCACATCAAATATATTGTGTTTCAAACAGATCCCCTCAATGTAGAGGTCTTACGTCAAAAGATCGCTGAAGCATGTGCATCTGTCACACCAGCTGTTCTCAGAAACGTCCATATGTATACCGTACACGGAAACGATTGAAACACTGCATCAATCAACAGGGGCAAAACTTCGAGCACCTATTTCATAAGTGAAGTCTGTGTGACAGTACAGTTAAGCGATTATGACGATAATAGTACTAATAATGATGATATAATAATAATAATAATAATAATAATAACAGCAAGCGCACAAATAGCAGTGATACACTACGTGCTCTCATGTTTCCTTAATTTTCGTTACGGCGCTTTAATGTTTTGATTTAACTCTACAATGCATATAGCGCGTAATATTAGACAAGAAGAGTGTAAAAATTAAAAATTGGTTAAGGACGCATACAGATAAGTAAAGGCATTTTAATTATTTGTCAAACTAAAAAGTGAGTTTATTCGCTCAAAAATAAAGTCTCTCTAACTGAAGCGGAAAACATTCTAAACTTTCCGGTCTGTTTGCACTGTTCTTGTCTGTCATCAAGATTGTACATTCTAGTACAAGCCTGGGAACTGCCTCTAAATGAGCGCGACGTGCTCACCATCTTCGCTGGTAAGCAAGAGTATAAAGAATGTTGATCACGCTACTGCGCCAGTTCCCCACTGAGCTGTATTTGCTTGGAGTTGCCCCGTTGAGTTCTGCACTCTTTTAACGCACGAAGGGATATCTGCACACTTGTAATACGGCGCTGTTGGGCCACCTAGTGTTAACTTCATATTTTATGTTTACCTCTTCAGACACTTAAATACATATCTGAAAGCATGAAGATTTTAGATCTGATAATTTGATGCCTGCATGATCACATACTTCTAATTTATTGTACTTCAAAATCTAAATTGACATATAACTAATACAGAGAATTATACATTTTTGCCTCTAGTTTGAAGTGAAAATTCTCCCTCTTCATTTAAAGCAACTCTTAACCGGCAAGATGGTTCCGCGTTAAAGTGTGAGGCTAGCATTCGGGTGGTACCGTGTTTGATTGCCGTCTACCGCCCACTCTTACCTTGAGCTTTTGTGGTTTTCTCTGACCTGTAGGCAAATGGTGGTATCTCATCTACCACGAATCCCTTTGCATTATTTTGGTTTCATTATGCTTTCTTCTCGTCTTTCAGGTGTACTGCTAAATTTCCTAATTCATGACGTGGAAAGAATATTCCCCGTGGACACTCAAGGGCTGCTTATTCGATGGGGCGTTCATCGCCCTCTGTAGGTAGCTCCAGTAGTGGGACGGGTCTTCGAGCCTGGAAACTGTTAAGGACTTTCACTCGCCTCTGTGGCCTGTCTGCCTATGGCCTGTATCCTGCTGAGGTTCCTTCAGCTTATACTTTCCTCCAGGGGCGTGGTAGCCACAATAGGTCTATGTTGATCACTGTGTGCGACCCGTTGTATGATTTATACACATACCTATAAGGTAACTCTCGGGTCTCGAGAAGACTGGATGGAAGGAATTACGCCTGACAAAGAACGTTATATGGACGGATCCCGTATACGGATACAATGGGGTGCAGACATATTATAGTTTATCTCCAAGCACAACCATTAGCATAAGCCTTGGGAAACATTGACCTGCCTTTCAGGGAGAAGGATTTACTATTCTAAACTGCAGGTACCTATAGAGATCTTGAGCGAGATGGCTCTGCGGTAACGTGTGAGGCTCGTATTCAGGATGGCCGAGATTGGATCCCTGTCGAGCACCTACTCAGACCTTGGAATTTTGTGGTTTTCCCTGGTTGGTAGGCGAATGCTGGGGTGGTTTCTCCTCTACCACAATATCGTTTCCGTTGTTTCCCTTTCATTCGATTTGATTCTCACGTTTAAGGTGCGCCTCTAGGTATCGTGGTATATGGCAGTGCCGGGCACATGGAGTGAATGCGTGCTCAAAGGAAAGAGTACTTCCTGTGGACAATAAAAGGTTGCTTGGTCGACGAGTCCTTGATCGCTCTCTCTAGCAAGTTCCAGCAGTGCGACGGGTCTTCTAACCTGGGACTATTATGGAGTTTCGCGCGTCTTAGTGTCTTGTCTGCCTGCGGCATGTGGCCTCCCATAGTTCCTTCACTTCATCCCTTCTTCCTAGAAGGTGTTAGCCACAATAGATCTATGTAGGCCACAGTGCACGGGTGTCCCACTCGGTTGTATAATACATACCTGTACCTATATTAAGGTCTTGAGGCAGGCTACTAATGTAATGGAATTCCCATCCTCACAGAGAGGCAACGTACTTTAAACTCACTTCTTCGGAACATGTAAAATAAAAATTGGTTTTGGGAAATAGTAATTGCCCCGACTACCCGATCATCTCGCAACAGGCTCGAACTACGGTATGAACCGGGACATCAGGGCGTTCAAGGAAACTTAAAAGCAGATCAATTGGCTAAATGTGGTACTGAAGAACGCTTTATTGGTCTTGAAATAGTGGTTGGAATCAGTACACGTACAACCAAATCTTCGATAGAAACATGGATTTGGGAAAAACTCTAACATAGGTAGTAGTAGTAGTAGTAGTAGTAGTAGTAGTAGTAGTAGTAGTAGTAGTAGTAGCAGCAGCAGCAGTAGTAGTAGTAGTAGTAGTAGTAGCAGTAGTAGTAGTAGTAGTAGTAGTAGTAGTAGTAGTAGTAGTAGTAGTAGTAGTAGTAGTAGTAGTAGTAGTAGTAGTAATAGTAGTCAGGTTCAGGGTGCATAGCTATATAGGTCATCAATGCCCTGACTATACCTAATTCATGAGGCATTAGTTTTGTCTGAAGTATATCCAAAATATTAATTTACTTTTAAAGTTATTGACATTCCTTCCCGCGAATTTATTCCTCTATCTTCTCTTTCTTTATTCAACATTTCTTGTATAACGTTTTGTGCTCATTATTCTATTCAATATTGTTTCTCTCCATTTTATTTCCGTTTTTAATGCTTAAATGGATTTATAGCGCCTTTGATATTTCTTATTGGGCAAATGTTTCTAGCTCAATTTCCCTAGAAAGGAGGTATTGATTTTTCACTCCGTGGAAAATCAGTAGCTTGCTTGAAAAGCCTACTGAAAGCACTATCGGCCTAACTACGCTTGGCTATTGATTTACTAACTTCTCGCTTCTTTCACATGTTTAGCGCGCGTTACTTTCCTATCGTTTTCTGTTTCGGGAGCTCGGTTAAAATACAACTTTGAATTAAACAAAGTGAATACATAACATAGATATCAATACGCCTTTCAGCTGATCAGTGTGCAAAGTAAATAAAACGAAATGAATAAATATTTCAAATTTTAACTAAATATTTACATGTTGAAGATAGAAGCTGAAGTTACCTACATTTTCGGCCAGTGTTATGTTTCGACGTTAAAAATGTATTTCTCTGGCACCGATACTGTTATGTTGGATAAGTTCATCTTGTTTCATCTTTTGCTTTTCCTTTCTTTCTTTCTTTCTTTCTTTCTTTCTTTCTTTCTTTCTGTCTGTCTGTCTTTCTTTCTTTTCTTCGTGAGTCCGAGCTTTACCCACTTTAGCTTCTTCTTGGATGCACTATACCTACGTATTTGCATACGCAATGGTGCCGTTTCTAAAGGCAAACGGAGGTGTCGTTATCAAGGCCACCGGCATTTTCTTTCCCCTGTGGGCATGTATTTTTCACATTCTGACATATTTTTTTTACAGGAGGGCGCGGGTCAGCGCAGTGGTTTCGTTTCCGGCTCTAGTACTGAGGGTCCGGGGTTCGATTCTCGGCTTTGGGGTGGCGATTTTAAGTCGGCCCTATTCACGCCTTCATTTCTGACTTGCTCATGTGAAGTATCACCAAGACCCAACGTGGTTCGGAGTCCACGGTAAAAATTGTAGGTCCGCTCATTCCATCGCCATCTTCATCTTGACTGTACCAATGGAGGGAACGGAATTCACCCGCTGGGTTGCTCCACCTCAGAAATGTGTCAAATCGTCGCTTGTGGAATGTGGTATCCCGAAGGTCATAGGCCATAGGGGAGCGTTAGAAACTACAGCATTTTATATATATAAACTGAAAATGGAACATAATATCCACGTGTTTGAGTAGATCAAGGAACAAAACAAACAATTGTTATACCCTGATTATACGCAATTCGCAAATATCTATTCAATATGTAGGATCAATGGAGAAAAAACAATTTTATTACACATGGCATTGCAGCTTTTGTGCTGTAGTAGTACCGTTATGTTTTTTTATATTTTCTGTGATGCTGCAATCGTTCTGATTTTAATTCTGAGTACCAAAGTGTTGGCTGTATTAAGACAATGATTTAGAAAATTATTTCTTACTATACAGATCAAATAACGTTTACAGTATGCATATATTTTACCCTCTTATATTTAAAATGTTACCTATTTTCCTTGCCATCAATTAAATTTCCATGCTCAAGTAGGTCTTTCCGAAAAGTGCCAAGTGAAAATTTTATATACCAAATAAATCTGCGTTGGATGTAGCAGCGAATAATTTTGATAAACGTTTGCATAATCGTTGGAAAGGTAGAATCAGGAGACTGAAAAATTCAATGCCATAGCCAACCCTGTCCAACATACGGATTGTGTGAAAGAACACTTCCCGTTTGCATAATCCTTTTTTTTTTTTTTGAATGAGCCCACATTTGCCCATAACAAATCAGCTGACTGTTGTTTAAGTTCCTGATTTAAACTACCAATGTCGTTGAGTTTATGCTATCCTTGCCTTTATGTGCTGTTGCTCAGCAGGTCCGGATGTCATTTGTGGTAGCGGTCCTTTGTAATCGCCAACGTACATAATCATACGCTCCTGCCCACCTATTCTCGTCCAAAACCACTACAGTGATAACAATTGTCAATTTTCCCATTACATACGTCTATAACAATATCATCCACTTCACCATTCATATTATCTATCTACTCACACTTTTTCCAGGCCTGTGTTATTACCTATTTTACTAATTGTACAACGATTCTCTCTTGCCTAATATTTCTTTCCTCCTCTGTCAATTCTAGAAGGCTTTCTACCTTACTGCTAAGGGTGCAAGTATCTTCACTCAGCTGTAAGTTGCAGCTGCTTTAAAGTGTAAATTATGGATGCTTGGATAGCTTTTAATAAATCACTCCCAAACAATATATATGTGACTGAACGTGGAACCTAGGAATATGAGTAAGTTCAACCTGCGGTAATTCAAGCTTTTTATAACAGGAGGGAGGTCGTAAGAATCAAAATATAATGCAAAAGATTTAGAATTTTGAGTTACGCTATCCAGTGTGAGCCAGGTAGGTTGTGAGGATCTAAATTTATTATGAATGTAGACGGCTTAGTAAATTCTGTGGGCAGCATGTCCGATGCATAAACGCCTGCAAAGTTTGGAATGGCTTGAAAGTTTGTGCTATCTGTAAGGTGTTCATATTTAATAATCTGTGTGCACTCTCAGATCTTTGTCTATCTGAATAGAATTTTCGTGCTCGCAGTACATGATACACGTGATGGCCTGTTTTAACTTATTTTTAAATCTGAGCTTTAGTCTTATATTTCCATTATTTGATAGAGAAACGCGACCTTCTAAAGCGGCACTGTCTGGCGTTAAATCGAAAAGCACTAGGAAATATACACATGCCGTGTGTGATTTGAATTCCGCTGTTGTCGTGATGGATGCCAGAACCAGAAGAGAGCTTTGGTAGGCTACGTTGAACCTTTTTCGTGGGAGATGTCGATATAAAGACCCTCTGTGGGAATTCGTTGACCGTTAACATATAATGGAAAGTATTCCAAATGGAAATGTTTAAAATTGAAAGGGTTTGTGGTGTGAGTTCCCGAAAAAATTGTATTTTCTGTCATACCTATGAGTATACTTTTTCGTAGCGGACCTAATACGGCGTTATTTAAAGAGATGGTACTCTGTCCTGCTGCGAAAGGGAAGGATTTGGCATCGACTCGCGTTATATCGTATCTCGCATTTACCTTTTCTAAAGCTTTCATATGGGCCATTAAGAAGTTAGGAGCCGGTTTTACTTTTTTTACGTATAGAGTGGCATCTAGGAATTGAAATCTAGCTTGTAGATCTGCACTTTCACTCATCATATAAAACGAGTGCTCCGCTTGAGTTAATTTTATTTGAAGATTAAGTCCCAGTAGTAACGATGTGGGTACGTTGAAAATATCTCCATGCAATCTACCGAACATGGCTGCTTCTTTAGACGCATTGCTCCTATGATGGTGTTCCTTACATCCGCGATTAGAATCTTAGGCTCCCAAAGTTCCGTTTTTTGAAGCATCGTTCCTGGTGAGATCGTTGAGAGCCGTGTCGATGTACCAGAAAGCGTTAGTAAGATGGCTTTTCGTTTCATCGTGACCGTAACTAGCTGCGATAATGATAAAGATATTCAGAAGGAGTGATGGATATTCCATTTATGGAAACGCTCAATTGACTAAACAAGGAGTGTAATAAATTGTTAACACCCGTCGTTTCATCTGTTGCTGCTAAGCTGGAATCATTCGACTTTACAAATTTTACTTTTTCTATCAAATAAACATTTAAATCGACGTAGTGTTCCTTATCCCCAAGAATAACGAGTTCCAACACAGTTCGTTCTACTGGGGAAATGGGTTTGATTAGTATACTGAAATTTCCTAATACCGCAGACTGAATTTACTTTTTTAGCAAAGATGTTAAATTCGGATTTTTTACAGGCGATCATGGTGGTATCTCGCTATCACCTTGGGCGTATGTGCTGATGGCGGCGTGTTGCACGCTGTATTTAATCAAAAACGTCTCTAGATTTTTTAGTTTTAGAAGTATTTTTTGGAACTGATCTCCTTCTTTTACCCTTTACCTGCTGCAACTTACCTACTAAATTTCTTGTGCCTTCGGTGACTCGCCTGGCCACGATATCTTTGACTTTGGTACCTGCCTGTTTTGCAGCAATATCGGACATGATGTGTGCACCCGTGGTGAGGGCTTCCCTGCCTAACGATTTTGCGCCGGATAGGAGAATGGGCTTAACGATTCTTAATAGACTGCCCAAAAAGCTACCCAAGCCTCTACCTTGTTGACCGTATAGGCTTCCCATGTATAGCGGTCTAATGTACTGACCGAGGCGGCATCCACTGTGGTTTACATAGTACGCTGTAAGAGGTTCCATTGCCAAATGATGGAATTTAAATTTAGATGTCTAATTTATAATCAGTCTCGTGGGAACTATACATGAATGATTTTCATTGAGCCATTTTGCAATCCTTAGTGCCTCCAATCTGGCACATCTGACGGTGTTAAACTGATGCCAACAACAAGCAAGGGCAGTGACCAAATCATCAATTTTATGTTTGTACCCTAGGTTTTCTATGTTGTGAATTTTATAGCGATTGCCGTTAACTTAGGGTTGCATTATTTTTACACATGTGCTCAACTTCACAAATAATGTTCCCTTTAAATTTCTTATAGTGTTGGGATCAAATTGCATGTTACCAGAACACCACTGAGTACCGTGGAAATTATTTTTAACCAAGAATTGGTTTATACATATTTCGAAGGCCAAACACTCTGGGAAATGTTAGGTTGACGAAACAGGAAGTGGATCACTACCTGCTCTGTCTCGTTCTTCACTAGAGCCATTTCTTTTATAATAACTTTTCCTTCTGGATTATAAAATCCTTGAAATGCTGCAGGGTATTCGATAGCCATCTGAAAAAAAATCTTTAGTTTTTAAAATGTAGCACGGCAATTGTAGGCATAATGTTACTGCTCAAGCGAGCAAAATCGCCAAACTTATTAACAAATTCAATTGCTACGGTTTGAAAATTATTAAGTTCTACCGGAACTTAACGTATGTTTTCAAACTTGTGATGACTAGTGTACGAGAGAAACTGAATAATTCTTATACACCTAACGTAAGAGCTACCGAGTAGCTGATGTTCGATGAGATTGCAGTGAACAAAATGGTTTCGGTTCCAGAAATAAACTGAAAAGAGCTTTACCTGTGCATTCTAAGGAAAAGAGTTTTCATATAGTTAGTTTACTTCCGTCAGCATATTTTATTAACCATTCGATAGGCATCCAGAGAATTCTTATGGTGTCCACAAGATAGCCTAGACCCAAATATATTATGGTGGGAAAAAATATTTTCCGTTAAAAACTGTTTCCGAATTAGCTTCTACTTTCTTAGTTATCTTTAAATGAATACTGTTAGCCTTTACACTTGATTTTTGTAGGATAGAATGTGTTGGTACCCATTCTTTATTAGTGTTTTCCAATTCTTTTATCCCTCTCTGATGAGAAATGAGGTAACCCTGCAGCTCCGATAGGAGCAATTCCCGATGTTCATCGTCTGTTACCTGATTCTTTAGCGAGGCGTACAGATTCTTAAAGTTCTTAAGTTCCATTTTTTCAAACACTATTCTACCAGCTCTTGTTATAACGACGTTTTTGCTCAGTTCTCCGGCTTCCTTAAGTATTTTCTCATCTATGGATTCGTAACCATAGGAATAGGAACACTCTGCCAGACCTACAACCCACTTATCTCTTTGAAGATTGATCGGATGTGCTAAATCGTTACGAAAGCTAGCATGCAAATTCTCGGGATACAAATCGACGCTAGAATTGCTCAACACGGCTACATAAAACTCATTCGATGTTGCATTGATCCAGCTGTCAATGTTCGGGACCATATCCTTTCCAGCGGACGAGATGCTAAGTTCTACTATTTCTCACCCTCGTTTTTAGTATTTTATCTATTTTGTACAAGGTGGATAACTTTAAAATTGTCCTTCTATGGGAGTTCCGTTCAGATCGTGTAGTTCGTACACGGGTTGCCGCGAAAGTTTTATAAGCTTTGCAATTTTGAAAATCTCCGCTGAGAAGTTTTTATCATAGCCTTTGGCAAATTTCATTTTTCTTTGCTTATTCTCACGGTTTGTCCTTCGCCGAACTTGATAAGTGTGGGTTTACTATTGGCTTGTTTTCTCTATAGGTTTTTCCATATTTATAACACGTTTTTCTCATTTACTTTGGTTGAACACGCTCCTATTGACGAATGGATGGCGCGATTATATGCGCGAACAAATTTATCGAAATCATCTATATATCTGTACGAGTTCTTGTAAGTGAAATACTTGTATATTTTAGATCTAATGGTACTATTAAATCTCACAACCATGGTGCACTTTACATTGGGATTTCTGCAAACTTTATGCTCAATGTCCTCTTTTAAAAGCTTTTGAAATGCAGATCCTAAAAATTCCTTTCCCCTGTCGGATCTGACTACGAGGGGAACGGAATCTAAGAAAGCTTCAAAGACCTTTGCAGTTTCCGTACTGGTCTTTGATTTCATGGGTTTTACACGTGAAAATATGGAAAAACAACCTGCATACGTTAGGAGATACTGAACTCCATAGTTATACTTTTAATGCTTTTAAAATCGGCCAAGTCGGTTTCCCATACATAGTTAACTTTATTCACCGTGTATCATTCCTCTGAAATTTTCTCCGCGCAAGTTTGTGCAAAGTATAGGCATCTTGTTGGAGAAGCCAATCCTCCGTTTTACGCCTATTTCCCGTAAGAGGTGCAAGTTTCTGCAAGATGGAAAAAGCCGAAGGTTGTTCGGGATCGTAAAAATACTTCTTATTGATTGCTAATAATCCGTCCACGTCTCGAGAGCCTAGGGCAGAAGCAACTCGGCAATCATTTCTTTATATTTACTACCTCTGTTCGATTTTATCTGATTAAAGGCTTCGCTATTCTGCAAGTGCCCGTTGGTTAAAAGAAGAATTTGTCTATATTTACTCTTGTCCGAAGAGGTGACTTTCGAGAGATCTACTTACTTCCTAGTTATCAAATCCCAGGAACCCCGAGTTCCCTTAAAATACCTATCATTTATATACAAATCGTTGTCTTCTATACGAATAATGGAATTGCCAATTTTAAAGTTGCCGTCCCTATCCTTGTAAATGCCTAAAACGTTGTCCCTTGTCCTAGGAGTGTAGAAATAGGGAGTTAAGTAAGGACTGCTAGATGCCCAAAATTTCTACTTGTAAACTGTTCCATTTCCTTCTTCTCGTGGGCCGGTAAAGGCAAAGCCCTTGCTTGTTCTTTGTCAAACACTATTTCTTCTTCTGCCGCTGCTTTTTCTTGTTCCTCGTAGAATCGTTTCTTCTGTAGAGAAGACCAGCATCTTTTTGACTCGAGGGGTAACGCGAGAAGGAGGAGGCGAAATCCGTTGCGGCTCCCGCTACGGCAAATACGGAGTCGATTTAAACTTGATCACTCTTTCGTACGCATACCTTTTTCTCTTCAGCTGCTTCTTCTTTTTCTTCTTCTTTAAACAGTAGATACCTATGTACCGCTGAGAAAACAAAAATAGTTTTTGCAGCATCTAACCCTGTATTAGAGAGGAAAGTTCAGTCAACGCGGCAGACAGCAGAGGAATAAGAAAATCCACCCTTCTGTACTATAAACGTTCTCTTGTTGTTAACCTTTTGGGATCTATCCGCCACTCGCCTCAGACTATTTTTATACCTTCTTATATTGCGAATTGTGCATTTCCTGAGATTACACTTACCGTTTAGAACATTTACCGCGCATTCGGCAATAGCCAACATTAACTCTTTGTCGGACGTCTCCAAGATGGCTTTCCTCAGCTTCGGTCGGGCGCTTTTAAGCACGTGCAGCATGTGATAGTTCGATCCTATCCGTTTGCATGTTGGTATACTAAGGTGGGCAGCTCCGACGGAACGATATTGGTCCTAAATCGTAATATATTATCGGTCTCCTGGCATAGATCAAATAGCATATGCCCGTGAGGCCTTTCAGTTGCAGTCAGATACGCCTCAAAGAGCGAATTCCAATGTTCGGGATATATTTGCCTGGCTAGATGCGCCACTTGATACTTGTCTCTAACGTTTTTAAAAACCACAATGTATTTAGCGTTTAACGATATATCTCTGCAGTACCTAAACAAATGTTGAGTGATTAAAATTACACTGATGTTTCTATGATGGCTGTCCTTCGTGAATAGGTCGCACATCTCTCTGGAATATGCAGAGCTCAGAAGCTCGTCCAAAACAATTATTTTTGGCTTTCCTTTCTGGTTCTTAAACTCTGGCACACCAATGTGAAATTTTACATGTTTTAACGTTGTCACAGCCGATTTTTCGCTATAACACCAATATTTTTTAAAATTTTCTAACAGTGCACAAATGCCTTAAGATTTTTACCAAATTTACGCAAAATATGGTCTTACCAGAACACGAACTACAACTAACGATCAGCGTAAAAGGGTGCTGACACTTAAGCACGGGCAGCATTATTTCGTCGGAACATTTTTAATTTTTCCCTCAATTCGTCTGTTAACATATACATCACGTAATCTACATCGAAGGGACGATATAGTTCAAACACTTCTAAGGGAATGAGCGCTATCTCTTCATTTGTACAATATTTTAAGCCTCTCTGCCTTCTTCTATTTTCCACGTACTTGGATATTGATCGTTCTACCTCAGAATCCATAATGAGAGGAGGCACTCGTTCAGTCAGCCTTTATATACCCGATAGGGACCGAAACGTTAGAAATTAGTTTTCTCTTGTGGAAATAAATTCTATAGATTTTATATTCCAGTTCGGAGACGACATACACGCCATGCGATCTTTTGCGTTTAATTTTACTTTGCGTTCCAACTACAATGCTTTGATCCACGTTTTCGTCAAGAATTAAATTTTTTATTCAATCAAAATTAAGCATATGCAAAGAGGCGTAATTCAATGCTATAGCTCTCACTTTACAAACGGTTTTGAAATCTCCATTTGATAATCGTATTTCTTACGCGCAATTTTTTTGGTCTCCGGATACAAATTCCAAATGTAGGAATCGGGTCCATAGTCCGCGAGCTCATCCGTCATATCTCCCAAGTTATCACCGCATTCGACGCTAAACTTCTCTCCTTTCTGGTTCTTAAACTCTGGCACACCAATTGAATCTGTATCCGTGTATAATGTCTTTGTTTAATGCCTCTAGGTAGCTGTATAGCTTATTCCTTGCACCTGTGAAAACGTAGGCTCCTAATACTTCATTAGTATGCGTCAGTGGGGCATCTTCAATTTTTTCCGCATATTTCCACGAAAGCCAGACGATCTCGTCGTTCGCGAACATCAAATTCTGCACCTCTATGCCAGTCCTGGTCAAGAACGTAAACAATTCCCGAGCACCATTATCACCTTCGTTCGCAATCTATTGCTCTGTTCAGTGAGTTTTCCCCAAAAAATATTCAGACGCAATTTGGGTAGAGAGCTTGTACCTGGATTTTTTCTAATGGCCGACTTATCCAAAAAAATTCCTTCTCTCTGAAAAAAAACTTCGAACGTATTATTCCTTATCCTCTTCGCTCTTAACCCAAGAAGGGCACCCGGTTTCCTCGACCTTTAATTTAAAAAACTATTAATGTAGTCTACAAACAGCCTGCTTCCTTTATTTTCGTCGCACTATTCAACTTTGTATTCACAAAATTCAAAAATTTATCGCACTTTATAACCCATTTAAACGGCTTTTGGTACTTCGCCTACGATCCAAGTACCTGTTAGTTCTTTCTCACCTTCGTCGTGGCTACATTCTCTATCATATTATTCTCCGTACAGGTGTAACAAAGACCAAATATGAATTTTTTGTCACATCTATTGGGCCAGACAAGGTGATAAGACTTCTATTGTTTGCGCAAAACTACATTTTATTACTCTCTCTTTTTAAGGCATTTCCGTAATATGCGCAACCTTCGTCAATGTGAGTTATGGGATGACCCACGGGAAACTTAAAATATTTACATATATAAGGACAGAAGACATCACGTCGTAATATTTAATGCCAGTTTTTTCGTCAGTTTTGCAGAACGTTTTTAATGCTTCCGTTCCAACTCCATAGAACGAATCTATTAAAATAACAGGGACATTTTTCACAACAGGGTCGTTGTGTGGAGCCGGATGCTGTTTTAAAAATTCTCGAATTCGCACTCCCACATGACGTGACACACGTAGCCTGTCGACGCAATTTTATCCAATTGACTCATAGTCAGCTCGTATCTATCTGCAGGCGTTTCTGTTTGCGTGTCTACGAGGGGAACGTCTCAATTAGAAGACACTTATGACCGCGGTAGTAACACCCCATAAATTCAAATACCTCTCTCGTCTCCTCACAAAAGCCGTCTAATTTGAGGTTAGGTAATTCCGTTAACCTAACCTCTCTACCATTAGCTACATGTTTAATGCACATACCCCTTTTAATTTCTTCATGAGTAAGCCACTTTAGAGCTTTTTGGATTACTTATCGGCATTTCTATAACCGCCACAACGAATAAGTCCTGTAGCTCTTGGTTTCAAATATTTTTTTCTAAATACTTTGTTGCATGCTGAGGCTATCGTAATAGACTCTTGAAATACGTCGATACTTTCGATGTCCAGGAATGCATTTCTGAATATAGAACACGCTTCTCTCAACACTGCAACATCTGCCATACTGTAGGCTTCAAGCTCTTTCCTGAAATCGAATACGCCATCTTTTTCTTTCTCATACCACTGGAAAAATTCTCTGCGTTCATCTTGCATCATATTATGAACACCGTAATAGACAGGATCGGAATAAGAGCCCACATATCTCATATTTTCGGGAGTATTAAAATAATGCGGAAAATGAAGTTTTGTTACACAGTCTATTCCAAAAGCTTTCGGCAAACCTCTCAGTTTCATGGGTAAAAATTGAAACTATCCAAAAAGGTTATATAGATAAAATTTTAGCACCATTCATTATTAAATCTGGTACCCATCCTAGTTTTAGTACATAATCTAAGACGAACACGAGATGGTAGGCTCTGGCATTATGTACAATTCAAATTATCTTTTCACAAAAAGGTCTATCTTGTCGCAGATATTTGATCAATTGTTTGATGCAGACACCTCCCCAAAATGAATGCCTTCGTTTTTCACACTGACTACTCTCTCGGCTCATATCTTTGTTTTTCTCGCAAGGAAAACGAAATTTTTCTAAGCACAGTAAATTGGGAACATGAAGATGCACTTTTCACCTATTCGCGTGCGTTGAGTATATTCGATGTCGTAGAACACGAATAAAGCTTTTTCTGAGGATGGTATTTTTGCGCCAAGCTTTGGCATACAACACAAGTGGCCTGGCATCTCGCGACTTTTACAACTTTTAGAGTACGTCATATAACACTGATGATTTGATTGTAACTGCCGACTAAAAATTAAACAATGCGCTTCCATTCACAAATTGCATGAGTGCCAATTTTATTCTGCATATGATTGTTCATGCAGCTTTAACTTCTGAAGTATCTATTGAATTTATATATATATATTGTTTCAAAAATGCAAGGCGGAACTGAGTAATATCCGGAGCATCGATAGTTGCATTTATGTGTCTTTTCTCCATCGTAAATCATTTCATCATTACATCTTTCGCATACGTATTCTTTAGACATGCACCCGTGAGATTTACAATCACATTGTAACGTTTTTCCTCTGCATTATACAAAATATTCAAACGTTTTTGGGAATTTGTGTTGCCATCATGTAAACCTTCATAAACTATAATTCTGTATTCAGAAAGAGAGGCCTGAAGTTTTTGCAACTCTGTAATTCCACCTCCGTGAGTAAGATGAACATTTGCAGCCTGTAGAAACTCAATAACCTTGGAATGAATTTTGTGATCTTTTCTATAACTTACGCAATTGGGATCTTTAACGAAATGTGCAGTAGCTACCAAAAGAGCGTGGCTAAGTATTTTTTTTTACTTTTAATTCTAACAACGGATATTTCTATGTGCGACAGTGTAGATAAATATCTACCTTTTGTCCTAATTCCGCCATTTTCTAAAGAAATTTCAACGTGATTTACTTTTACGGACAAGATATCTGTGGTATGCAAATTAGCGTTAGCTTGGCATACGTTTTCTATCACAGCCATTAATACGTCCAAAGATATCTGATTTCTGCTGCGGAAACTCAGTCCTATTGATTTATCCTGCAAATTCATAGATTAGATTAGATTAGATTAGATTAGATTATATTGTATTCTGTGAGTTCACTAGCAGCCATAAAGACTTGTGAACATAGAACAAGTCAAGGAAATGTACAAAAATTATATATAAACATAAATATTACATAGAATATGGAACATTTGAAATAAAATACAAATACTATATGCGTGTTAAGGAAATGTACAATAAAGTTACATATATACATAAATATTACATAGTATACAGAACATAGAGTTGCTTATCCACAAACCTACCATATCATGCGGTCTTACTCCAGTTAACATAATGTCTATAATGTTTTGCATGCTATTTCTAAAGTAACGGATAGGATTTTCATTTTCGGGTACACGATTAATCTGAATATCGTAATGCCTCCCGTGTGCACTAAACCTTTTATACTCTCTACGCATCTCATTTACGACGTTAATACGTTCTACGCTAAAAACAAATCAGAAGAATATAAGTGTAAACAACCAAACAAACTTTTTAGTTACATTTCTATGTTAACTTCTGTTACTTACATTTCTAAAGCAGTAGGTGTCTGTTTGACGGTAGCTGAGTAACTGATGAACGCTAGGATCATTTCTTCCGCTTTATATAGCAAGTAAACACGGTTAAAAAACTATACGCGCTACGTGATATACGAAAATTTTGAAACACGCAAGTTTATCCATTGGTACATAAAGCGCGTATAAGATGCACTCAACCACACATTCTGACTGATCTGCACAAATTGCCCTTCGCTAACAAGGTGAGTTAATAAATAACGATCTTTACTCTTTATTGATTTATAAAACTACAAAAATTAGGGATTTAATGTTAATATACATTTATCTTCTTTGCAGAAATGGATTTCCTTACAAGATTTAATCAGTTAAAAATACTTAAGTAATTCAAACAAGGGATCTTTTAATGTATACTCCATATCAGGTAGTCGGGGCTGTAAAAGTGACCAATATCTGCTAAACTTGAAAAGATCGGTGAAGATCCCGTTGAAATATTCGATCCGAGGAAATATACCACTCGCTTTAAACAGACAGACATTCATGACATTAATAACGGCAAACTTTCCTTACCGTTACTGTTTTTAAGATTTAATTCTAATAACGGTTATGACATATTATTGCAAAAAGGTAACTATAAGAATAGTTTCTATCTTTTCAGATGACTCTACCCTTCAAGTTCTTTAATAATAATATTAGGAGACTCATTGGATGCAGTTAAGAGTCGGCTGGTTTAGGCATTTTTTCACCTAAAGCATATGAAATACAACCTTAACAAACCGTAATGATACCCACTGGACTTTCAGCAACACCTCCAAAACTCACTTATCTTCGCATTGCTGGAAGTCAAGTTTGTCTCTTTTGGGTTTATCAATAAGCGGAGAGTGCATAGACAGATATTTTACAGGCGAAATATGTGCATTGATGTTCAGCAGCTCAGATAAAAAGCAACATATTTTAAAAAGATTAAAAAAATTGCTCAATTGATAAGTCAGAAAATGTATATATACCAAAAAATCAATTATGTTAATAAATTAAGAAATACCAATAGAGGAAGCAACGGCTTTGGTAATACGGGAAAATTTTAGTAATTCTTTTTTATTTTTGCAATTTTATAGATGGATACTCCCATCTTTCAATCAACAAGGGTGTTAACCAAGAGGTATACTTTGCTACAAAAAGAAACTAGCTTCAAAACCTTTTATGAGGAGTTTATACCTGTGCGTTTTCCAGAATACTGGTCTACTGTTTTTTTGGATTATGCAGTGGCTGTCAAAAGAAAATATTTGCTGTGCTCTGGGAGGCATATTTGCTTGCCATTTGGCTGGAATTGTTCACATTGAACCTAAATGTGTTTGCTTATATGTTGCTATAAAGAAAAATCAGAAGGAAGAAGGGATGTTAAGAATCATGTTTTAGTCAAATACTAATAACGTTACAAATAATATTAATTTTAAATTTAGCCAGCCAAATAATGTAATCTATATTAGTTACCTAAAAACTTTTATTGAAAATTGGAATGTTAAAAACATGAATTTGATTAAGGTAACTTATTTATGTTAAAACATGTAACCTGCAAAACCATTGGGTTGATTTCATGTATTTTCGCTTTCAATAACATCTAATGTTTGGTTCACTCCACAACAATCTGTTTTCTATGGAATACCTTTGTGATCCTATAGCCAAGTTAAATGGTTGGGGGCCAAACCCAAGCACCACCTTACAAAAATATAAAAACCCGTTTCAATGTAGTAACGCAAATACTTGCCAATGCAAAATCTGTATTAAGAACCCTCCTTCATTAAAAGGTTTAGCATCAAGCATTTTATTTGAAAACCAAAGTTAAATTTTTTTACATGAAGGCACACATTGTAATAAGTTTATGTATATAATTTTGAATACACACGAATTCAATCTTTCAATTCAAGAAATAATTCCTATAGATTTTCCTATTGAACTTATAGCCTTTTACTGCCATATTGAAAATAACAAACGATGCCATCCTTTGTGTCACAGAGAGGAACACTATAGAGCTTTTAAGCATAGAAGGGCCATTAAATATGAAGATTCATTCATTGATGAAATGATTTACTGAAAAGGTAATTGTTTTGTTGTGTATGCCCTAAACCATTATTTGTACTTACTAATATGTAAATCTTTAAATAAAAAATACTGTGACTTTTGTATTATCATAACAATAACCCAAAAGTGTAAGTTTTGTTTGTCTTAACATTATGTACAAATCTGATAAAAAGTGTGTAAGCTTAGCTATATGTATATATCTTACCAATGTGAAAATAAAAATGACTAAAATGTTGTAAAAAGCTGCACGTGATAAAATAAAAATATCTAAGTTAAACTACTGGAGTCTATTTAGTTATTAAATATTTCCTTTCCATCCTACATAATAGTTAGGGAAAAACAGTTCAATCATACGCTTTTTTAACTTTATCTGACATTTAGGCTAGAAACACTTTTCCTTCGACTGTGATGCGAATCAACCTACTTTGTATTCATGCAAGGTAATAACGCCAGCTGGAACTTTGTTGCAACATATCAAGGCGAATAAAAAGTTAAATGGAAGTAATGATGTACAACCAGTTAACCTTGATTTCACTGCAATTTCTTTCTTCTTGTGAGCCTTTCCCAAGCTAAACGACATCGAAAAACCTTCCCCAGACAAGTGCAACGTTTCTTGTTGTGGTATGTTAACAAAAATCCAATAATAGCATTGCAATGGTATCAATTAATCAACAATAATGTTGTAAAAATCATACCAATATCAATAAAATTAAATAATGCACATAAATACTCTTTTTGTTTTTTCACCATTTCTTTAATAAAATCTAGATCTATTTACATCTAACAAGGTGTTGTCGCGGCCGCGGCCGCAGTCCACCTTGCCATACTGCCCGCAGGATACCAAACGTACACCTTTTGGTTCTTAAGTAGTATACCTCACGTCATCGGCCGGGGTCAACGGACTGCCTATACGACAAGTTTTGCTACTACTAATGTTCCTGACATCACTTAAATGTGACACAGGAATTTCATTTAGTAAGTTGTAATGCACAGGAAGAGCATACGAAAAGCAATGTGAAGTTGAGCTTTCCTGACCTACACTATATCACATGCATCGGAGACAACTGGAAGAGACAGCTAACATGTATCGGTGGCGCATGTTACCTGCCCTCCTGAGCCTGCTTGCGAAAGGTGGAATGATGGCCGGGTATTGTTTGGCTTGGCGGCGATATGTGGAAATAGCTGAAAGTGGCATCTCTTGTGAGTGAAGATATATCTGGAATAGCGTTCAGTTTCATGGTGCGGCAGCTTGCGCTATTGATACTTGCACGTAATCGCAGTCATTTCTGTTTTTGTGTGCGTTTCTAATGCCTCGTACGGCATGCTCAGCTCACCGTTCATTTTCTCTTTTACATTTATATTCTCAGAAGATATTAAATAATCCCTTCCGTAATCAGTTCAATATCCTTTGGGTGTCATGCATTTTTGTGAGAATGTTTAAGAATTCCATCCCGATGGATATTTGACCTAAACGTATGTGGTCTAACACTTGGTTTTGTTTAATTTTGTGTTCCGAATGTCTAGTTGCTGTTTCTGTAGCTTCTGTGAAAGTTTTTATGTCAGGATGGATTCTAACATTTCCCCTGTGCTTCTATGTGCTTTTGCAAGCTTCCCTGTGATACTATACGTGATGAAAAGTTCATACTGTGATTAGCCATATCTGCTATGTAGCAGTCTTAACTTTTTAGTCTGTTTACAATGTCTGTAATGTAGGATTCTGAACTCGTGTCCTGTGACACAATACGGCATTCTAAATTCTGGAATATTATTGTTGTAATGTCCACTGCAACATTCTGTTAAGGATTGCGGAGGTTTCAGGGGTTTGTTCCTGTTATGAAACCGCAAGTGACTGTTCCGTTTGCTAATTATCAACCATAAGTTATGCTACTGCGGCTGTGAAGAAGCATAAACATGTTCTGCTGTGTTGTACGAGAATCCACCGTCGATGATAACACCGCAGCACTTATAATTGGAGTGTTTTACTCGGTGCAGGTTTCGGGCGCAGTTGTTGCCTTTTTGATGTTAAGATGTACCGTCGTCTGTCATTCTGGCACGTCCTTCAGTGCTTAGCACGGTATCGTTATGTGCTGCTGGATCGGAGACCTCTCGGCTACTGTCTTATCTGCGTTGCTCTGTTGGTGGTGCTGCAAGCTGCTAAATCCATTTTGGCAATTCCCATTATCACTTTGGTGTATTGCGCTAACTAATATAGCTTCTCGGTTATAAAACTATGTAGAATATCGGGGAAATGATTGGGTTAAGAATTTTAGGTGCCATTTTGGCATAGTGCGAGTTGGCTCTGTTTGATAGAGGGATTCTATATGGGTGGGTGTGTTTAAGGATAATAGTGTTTTGGTTTCGACTAACTTCTGTAAGGCATATGATTATCCTCAGGAGTATTTCTTGGAGCTGATGAGCTTACTTCTCAGAGGATGTGTAGCCTGGAGGTAAATAAACACTGCTAATTACTCCGTAAATGCCTGTTTTTGTATTTCCACACGCAGAATGATTCTCTCTCTACTCACAAACACAAGACTTCAAAATCGCATATTCTTACATACAAACGAGCTTTTTTAACATACCTCTAAACAATTTAGCGTAATACATTGTGACTTCTCCTTCTTCTGACCGTTTCACAAATCTAACATAGCTGTCTCCCCACTGACACCACAATATCTTAAATTTCATTGCCACTAGATACGTGACATTCACGCGCCTTTGTGACAACACAATAAAACAGCATAGGAATGTAAACCCCGTCATAAACTGAGCTCCTACGCTACACAAATACTCTATTTCCCTACAAGTAGCTATTTTATATGCTTCTATTGTAGTCAGGGGTTTTTTATTACTTTTATTGTATCACGTGGCATATTTTAACTCATCGGCTTATACAGTTTAGAAAGTTACAGAAAAATATCATCCATAAGTATCATGTTAAACCGCTTGATTTCATGTTGTGTTCGTTTGGTTGATTTTGGGTGCCTAGGATTTCCCCAGCATTGTCTATTTTTCCGTCTCTTAATGTTCCGATCAGTCTAACTTCGTTTGTTATCCCATCACCTGAAGGTTGTCTGGCAAGGCCTTCCGTTCTTGGCTTAAACTGTTCCCTGCTAAATACAGTTCCTTTCCTCAATAATCTAATATTCAATATTTATTATTGTTTAATAATAACTTCCCTTTAGTATTACTGCCGTTCTTTCGTAACCTGTTATTTCTTTATCTCCTGGTTCTTTAATTAAAGCTTATTTTATAGCACCATATTTTCATTATACTATTAAATATACATTGTCATTATTTTATTTAATCTTCTTATGCTTAGTTGTTTTATAGCGCTTCTGATATTTGCTATCGGGCAAACGTTTCTGCCTTAGATTACAAGAACGGCCGTGGTAAACCAAGGCACATCAACATCCGTCGTTATTCTTAGTACCGTCAGTATAAATAAAGCTACTGTATGGAAAAAGTGATTTCTCCTCCGCAAGTTCAGAAAGAATTAGGGACCAATGACTACCGTATTGAAGTAAAATAAAAATTTAATATACCCCTCTTCGTAATCGAGGAGGAAAACGATGTTCTTCTTGGCAAATATACCACACAAGGGGACTTGCAGCTACCTGATAAGAAAGTTAAAACGAATCCCTGGAGGAAGCAATGCTTGTGGGCTAACTGCGTACCGATGATCATGTGAATCAACAACATTGGCGTGAAAAGACAAGTGATGGGGCAAAGAGGACCACAAGAGTTATGCATTGTAATAAAAACAATCAACTGTGTCTCCTTTAGCTTGTTATAGTCGACCACAGAAACGAATGCGTAAATGTTTGAATACATATCAAACTAAACGTCTTTGCTACCTTGTTTCTCTGTCCGAAGCACTTCTCTTGACCGAAAGCTCACAGTCAACTTGGATTCCGCGGTTGACTGTGAAGTCTCGGTTAACCGACAGACACAGACATAAAGGTAATGCGGGAGTTTATATAATAGGTTTGTTTATAATTAAACAATTTATAATCATAAATAGAGTCTTAACTATAAGAGGGACATTTAAGTACTGGAGGGATTATTTTATTTATAACTAACATTACAACATTTACCCGTTATAGTACATTCCACAAAAAGCAGAATTTATTGTTGGTTTGCAAAATAAGTTCATAATTATGACAATTAATATTACCTATAGCTGAATAGTAGTCTTAAGCATGTCATACTTTGTTCTTCTATTATGCTCATGGTCCTCATTTTTGGGTTGATCCAAAGTCACGTATAAAGTAATAATTCAGTCTTTCTTTATTTTTGGCAAATAATACCCTAATGTTACCAAAACTCAAATGTACAGATGACAACAGTTAGAGATACAGATACTACACAATATCCTTTTTTAAATATTGCAAATACAAGGTGTATTAATGATGATGATAATAATAAGACTGTTTCATATAATTAAATTGTTTAGTAACGAACATCTTTATTTTAAATCTAGTCCGTTCCGCGCCACATGATGTGATAGGATATTGTTCAAGCTTAGCTCTTTTTTCTCTTGGATGCACCTAAGGCGAGAAGTTTTCCCAAACTTTGAATCCTCTTAACATCTTCATTACAAGTGTGATTTCTGTAAGCCTTTTCATAAATGCAAACATCTACTTTCTGAAACAGTACGCAAAACCGAAACAATTTGATATGACATAGGTAGTTAATGGACTTAAAACTACGAATGTAAATATATAAAACTTAGAGCTTTAGATTAGTTCAGATAATAGATTAATTATGAACAATAATTAGGGTAGGTAATACCCAACAATTGGGTACATAATAGTGTTATAATTAAATCGCTACGAGTTATCATAGGATGTACCTGATTAATATTTCACCACGCCCAAATTCTGCCACCCCAAGTAAAATGTCTAGTTTTACTGTGCACATTGTCATGATACGTCAGTGTGGAGCTTATTATTGTGTTAATTATTTCAGATTAATTTATATCATTTCTTTAACCAGTTACGATTTCCTAAATTTGTACAGAATTATATTTTATATTCTCTTAGCTTAGGCTTTGTCAATCTGTGTACGTGCTAGCATATAAGTGGCTTACCACATCCAATGGTAGTCCAAGTGGACTTTACCGTGACATGACTTTCCGGATGGGAACTTATAGAACAATGTTGCATTATGCAAACTAAGAGATGTCACTCGTCTCTAGGAATACCCTGGAAACCCACGCATTAACAGGGCGGTGGTATATCATATATGGCAAACGCCGCCATGACAATAGAGAGACTTCAGAGTAAACTAGACGGTATATAAGCAAGCGCTCGGAGCTCGCCAGGGTCTTCCCTGGTCAATCGCTGTGGGGATGATCTTGACGGCCGTTCTGCTCCTCGGAGACCAAGAGCTGACATTTCTCCAAGGCAAGCCCCAATGGGGAGTTTTCAAAGACAGTTTGATTAATGAATCAGTTTGCTTAACTACAATCAATCCTACTATTGTAAACCAGACATGTCTGTAATATCCTTTACTGAACAAGCCAAATATACCGATTAACCAGTTTATGGTATCAATGTGTCTGTCCCCTCTATCCTTATCGCTACACCCCAAGTCATTTCAAAGGCAGTTGTGACATATGGTGGAGGTGCCAGCCTCTCTCTTGACTTTTAGGGTGGTATGGTTCTTTCCCATACCTTCGACATGTATATTTTTTATTTGTCGTAAGTGTCTGAAATTGCTTCGATTTGTTTTAAATTCAGATTTTGGTGCCCAATTTTTATTGCCTACTTCACGGCTCCGGTCACATCATGAGATGTGATATGATTACGACAGGATTGCTCTTTTTATTTTTGTTGGCGCTGGGGTGTCTATGTTATCTCATCCTGAGCGTAACAGCAGTCATAGGGTTTCCTAGTTAGTGTTATTACAGGGGTCCTTTACTGTTCTAGATATATGCAGCCACTGCCGCAATTTTAAAATGACAGTCCCATTAGCTAGAAATTCGGAATTTGATCCGAGAATACAAACAGACGTTAGAGGGTAATTTGGAAACGTACCATGTCGTCGTTAAGAATGTGAAATTAATATTCTTACACCTTGCCGATTTGCACCCATGTCCCACATTCGGACCAGAACTGGTCGTTGACTTCGAGGACAGGCACCGACTATTTATTTTCCAACTCATCAGCGTAGTCGTAGCGAAAGGGACTTGGATAACACCGACAACAACCCACCAATAGAGCCACCATCTCGCCGGTCCTCAGAAAAGGCGAGTTCAGATTCTTCATTGGGGCTCATTATAAGGGCAGCTTATTCAGTAGCTGGGTCTTCAGCCCCGGAGCAGGCTTCTGAGAAACAATACTTACGCATCCTGTGCCGTTTGCGCGTTCATTAATTCACCCGGGTGGATTTGAAGATAAACCTGGTCAAGATGTCCCGAACTATCTTTACAATTTCGAAACAACAGCCGCAGCCAATGGATGGGATCAGAACAACAAAAATCCGTATCTTTCCTGCTACCTGCGGGAAGCTGCAGCTAATTGGTTTAAAACGTTTGCTCCGAGAAACATTCAACACAGATGGGCAGATCTGAAGGTGGTCCTACAGGCTACCTTCCTCCCAGCAGCTCAGGAGGACGTACCTGAATGTCGCCTCCGTCAGAAGTTTCAGGAGCGCTACATCTGGGATATCTTGGTCCTCTGTGACCAAGTTAATCCCACCATGACAGAAAGAGAAAGAGTCCGCCACGTTATCCGAGGGTTAAAGCCGTCTCTGCTGTAACAAGTTCTTTCAGTGGACACGCAAACGGTGAGAGAGTTGACTAAATTAGTGCGCCGGATATAGGCTGCACGATACCTCGCAGGGCAAAATGTAGATCTGCCGCCTCCTAAGACCAGCTTGGTCACTCTCGTCAATAATACGGGTGTGGTAGCTTCCGTGGCCTAACTTGGCGAAGGAAGTTTCGCAACCTCCAACAACAAACGAAAAAATATGCCGTATTCAAGCGATATGGTAGCTTTTCGCAGCCAGCCACAACGAAATTTCACCTTCGGGCGAGGTCGCGCCCCGGGTAACTTTAATTGCCAGAATACCTTCAATCAGCGCACTTCTCTGAACCAGAAAAAAGATCCTTAAATTTCGGCCAGGGGTATATGGCGTGGACCTACCTCCAGCGGCCGCACATTCGATGGCCGTCCAGCATGCTTTTTTTGCAAGAAGCCAGGTTATATGGCTCTCAATTGCAGACAGAGACAGACTCACCCAAACGGGTCAGGACCGTCACGGGATTAATCAACCCATCTTATACTACAGCATTTCAATTATTCAATCGGCAAATGTGTTGGCAGTTAGGGGATCTTTAGCTAATAATTCGGATATGTCAGTCTTACTTGATACCGGTAGTGCGGTAAGCATTATCCAACACAACCTGGTTACCACGCCTACCTACCCTGTACCACGTAGTTTGATACTACAAATGGCCAATAGTAAATTGTTAGACGTTTTTTACTCAACTAAACTACAGTTCCAAATCAAAAGAGTCTCTTTTTCTGAAGATGTTCTTGTAATCAAGGAATTCGGGCAGACCTCCTACTAGGAAGTGAATTTCTAAACAAATCTAAAGCCCTATTGGATTTAGTATTGCTTTTTGTTTCTTTGAAACTGCCTGATGGTATTAAACTTGTCATAAATTGCGTGAGAAAATAGATTGCCCACTAGCACAAATTGCCGTGGAACTGGAAGAGGAGTCGGAAAAACAGTACAAGTCCAGTTGCGCCCAAGATACTAGAATACCCCCTTTTACGTTCCAGAATGTAAATATTCAGCACCCGTCTAATATAATCGGTCGGATCATGTTGGAACCCAATACGGTTATCATGCAAAAGAAAAATATATCACGTGTGTTTTGCAAAGGTCAAAGGTATTGTGCAATTCCAGTATGTAATAATACGGCTGAACCTAAAGTGATTTTTGCAGGAACGACTTTACCTAACGCATACGAAGTTCCATGGACAATTCCATCGATTTAGTGGATTACTTATTAAAAACTCAGCAACACAGGCAACGTTTTAGGGTTATTAGATTAGAGTTACTTGGTGAGCAACAATTTGGATAAGGTGTACACAGAGACCACTAAATTATTATTAGTGTTAACATTGCCTGTCACTACAGCCAGCAATGAACGTAGTATGAGCACGCTTAAAAGAATTGAAACTTATTTAAGGAACTCTACGACAAGCCAAAGACACTCATGTTTAGCGACATTGGCAATTGAAAGACAGTTATTGAGTGAAATGGTGCCGCGCTATTATTGCGTACGGGAATTTTTAATTCTCCATATGACTGGCAGAATAACGGTGGATTTTCTATGTGTTTCTTTTGCATTATAACATCAATAGCTTCAAGCAAAGTCTAGCTAGCTACAGTGGGCTTAAAGTTTATAGAGATGTGTTTTACGCTAAAGGATTGTGCCTGGGCATCTTTTAATCGCCGACTGGAGCTTATATACAAAAAATCTAAGTGAATACTTATATTATTTTCATGATTTACAATCATATAATGGTTTGTCAAAGGTTTGTAAAGCTAAAGTGTACCTAACGCTATATTTTATAATCTAGTTTGGTTTAAAATATATGTTCAGTCAATTTCAGAAATTAGTAGTACTGCTAATAACTACTAAAACAAGAACTACCTAATAATAATCATAATCGAATCCATGTGGAGAATTCACACTATTTTATGAAACACTAATGTATGCGAATTTGTGCATTATTTAAATAATTTCAAATTCAATTTTTAAAATTAGTATATTCAGAACATAGTGTCAAGCTACGCCACTGGTACTGTAGTACTCTCAATGCCTCCGTTGCGTACATCATTAGGGGATAAATTGTCGGTGTAAGTTAAAGCTACTTCATGCTTAAAGCTGTTCCGGTGAATAGAGTCTTTGGTGCCGCGCTATTATTGCGTACGGGAATTTTTAATTCTCCATATGACTGGCAGAATAACGGTGGATTTTCTATGTGTTTCTTTTGCATTATAACATCAATAGCTTCAAGCAAAGTCTAGCTAGCTACAGTGGGCTTAAAGTTTATAGAGATGTGTTTTACGCTAAAGGATTGTGCCTGGGCATCTTTTATACATGTAATTTTGTTACTGATGTCTTGCTCCGCCGGTTCTAAGGTGATTTGAATCTGGGGCAGTTTAGTTACTCCCGACAGGAAATTACTATTGAGGCATTTGTAGGTTAGTATGAAATGTAGCCAGATATAGAAAAGCTATATAACGCGTCAAAAATCCATACCTAGTAACAAATGATCACCAAAAGCTAATGCGAAAATGATTATCTTAATTAAAATATTACCATTCAATTTAAACTGGCATTCTGGATGAAAAAGGGCCAAGCAACCTACTGTCACCTGTGCGTAGTATCAACGCGGTCTGAAAGTGAGATCTTTGACGTGCATACCAAAGCCTCAATTTTATATACTTACTGAGCAGTCTGTTTCAGTTAAAACGGTTTTAGTCTGATCGCCTGTTTTCTCTGAAATCGATAAGATGTTGGCAGGTGAACAGGATAGGGAGAGAGTTTCTTTTCCTCCACGAGCTCCTGATGTGCTTGACCCGTATTTTTAAATGCTGTTGCTTTATATAGAAGTAAAAAATAATGTTCTTGCCTTTTATAGTTAAAGTAAATGGGGCCTGCGTCGATGGCGTAGTCAGTTCTAGGGTACCACCATCCACTACCATGAAATCTGTAACGGCCTGCCTGCCAATTTCCGGAGGTATTCCTAGTACTCTAGGTATACCTATTACTCCTATGAGGACAGTGTTTGTGCTGCGTACCCACACTAAAGTTACTTAGCTGTTGCTGGAGGTGCTCCATTTGTATGTCATCTCGTCCATTTTATTTTCTCTGTCCGAAGGCTTGATAGCTGCTACCGATATTTGGGCAGGGGCTTGTGCCCAATTAACTCTCTGAACTGACAAATATCTGGCAGTTTCAATACGTCGCGCCAGCTGTTAAAAGGGCATGGTGGATTATGTATTTAGACGGCAGTACCTGTTCTAACAGTAAGGATTTAAGGCGTCTTCTTATGTGCCTTATTTACTCCCTTTCCTCCATATGAGGATTAACTTCAACACGGATAAGATATTTTGATAACCGTAATGTTCTGTTGGCAAGGTTACTTCTTGAACTCACTGACGTAAGCAATATTCAAGGACATCCTCCTACGATTTTGAGGTGAAAGCATCTTTAAGACTCCCATTTAACTGAGACATTTAAAATCGGGTTTTGCGTGGGAAAAAGTAGCTTCTACCCCTAGTAAATATCAAGAAATGAGGTTTGTGGGGTTTCCCAAATATTAGCCTGACTATCACATGAAAGTTTATAAATATGGCCGAGTTCATTACCACAGTATATCATCAAAGGTCCCGCGTCAATAAAAGGTGGGTTTAAGGAGTTCGTTTGCTGTCCCGTCGTCATTTTTGGTAAATTACTATCCATCTGTGGTACCTCCTGGTGCCTGCAAAGGTTAGTGTCTGCTGGACTGGATTAGTGGTTAAAGGTGGTTTTGATGTGGTTATTGTTGACAAGTTGCCTACTGGGGTTGTATAAGTTTTTACAGAGTTTGCCTGAGTGACAATTCCTTTTCCCGACCTCAGATATATGTAAGGTATGCGGTTATACAAATCTGTAACTTCTTTAGACAAGACCTGAATGTCAATAACAACCTGTTCAATTACGATTACGATCTTATACAAAAGTATTTGAAAATCCTCATAAATACGAAGTAGTTCCTCAGGCGCAAGGCTATCCGGATACAAAATTTTAAGAAAGTCTATATCCACTAAGAATATACCTGCTTAATGCAATTGTGCACGCGAGCTGCTTGCTTCCAAAATAATTTAATGCTGAGGTATAAAACACTATATTGGCTGCCTACGAACAAGAGCTACATGT
This sequence comes from Deroplatys truncata, assembly GCA_030765065.1. Lineage (NCBI taxonomy): Eukaryota > Metazoa > Arthropoda > Insecta > Mantodea > Mantidae > Deroplatys > Deroplatys truncata. The sequence goes on along the minus strand of CM060990.1, from coordinate 316,815,876 downwards.
CCATTTTCATCTCCCCCGAGGAAGAATTACGTATTAGTACATGGGCGTAAAATATTCACACCTTTAGCACAAAGCATAAAATCTAATGCAACTCGCCAAACACCACTTCCTACCTGAAACAATTCAAACTGTGGGCTAACTTTATTTCTTAGTGTCCTTATCAGTTAGGTAAATTAAAAACAGAATAAGAAAAAATCATCCACATACGGTAATGGGAGTGAATAATATCCCTGGCATATAAAGAAGCACGAAGTGACGCTTACACCCAAAATTTGACGGCTGAATCGGCGCTTATACCCAAAATGTGACGGCTGGACCTGCACCTACACCCAAAATGTGGTGGCCGGACTGTTGCGTAATTTAGTTCCGACGCTATCATATCACTATGAGCTGGTGGGTTTCAGAAGTTGATAGAGATAGACTGACATTTAAAGAGAACTTGGGGTGTGCTCCTTAGCGAGGGTAGGACCAGAAAGAGACAGTTACAAGGATGGGAGACTCTACACCCGGGAAAGAATGGCTAGAATGTGGACGCAACAGTGAACAATAACTCTTTTACTAAAAATACTAATTGGTCTATTGTCCACTCTACTCCACAATAGAAACTATAACGTCTACATTTGTTTATTTCTAACAGCTGAGGTTACCTTCGCTAAAGCGGGGGTCTAGACTGCTATGGATTTGCCGGTCCAACTTAATGCAGATGACCAAATCGTAAAAGAGAGACTCAGAGATACAAAAGCCTAAGAAAGAGAGAAAGTGAAAGACTCGCCAAAAGTCCTCTCTATATTATATACCTTGGGTGCCGAGTCAGCATTTGGGTTAGCATCTAGATTGGCACCTTCTCCAACAAGAATGCAGTCATTACTTCTAGGAGAAGTGATCCTCTTTGGTAACATACACATACGGGAAATGAACTATCATAAATTATGTTCCCAATGGGAATTTTATTCACTCATTCATTATCTGTTTCCCCTCCTCTTATGTAGGACTTACACCCCCAGGACTTACAAGCGGGTGCCTAGGCTCAGAGGCCCGTCGAGGAGCAGACACTCACGGATCAGACAGAGCATCCAGGATGGGTTATCAGCCCGATGCCTGGTATGGGATGAAGGAAGTAAATGAAACGAAATGTTGGTGAAATGGATGAAAGGAAAGGTGATGATGGAGCAGTTGGTGGAACGAATGGCGGGGGTAACCGGAGAACCCGGAGAAAACCCGCCCAGACGCCGCTTCGTCCACCACAAATCCCACATTCAGGTCCCTGGGATTGAACCCAGGCCGCCTCGGTGGGAGGCGAGCGGTCTAACCACTCGGCCACGGCGCCGCCGGGAATTTTATTGCTTTCCTAAAATCTGCTAACTTTCGGAATTACATCCGTCACAGTACTGCTTATGGAATAACTAAAACATAATACATCAAAGACAAATGTGCATTAGGTGATATACGAACTTACAGATATCCTCTATCATACCGCAATTTTCGGCAGTATATAATTTATATATTTTTGTATTATTATCTGTCCAAGTAGTGATGAGGTAGTGTACTGCCTATGGAGCGGGACCCCAGGTTATTTTCCCTGTTACTACCGTGAGACTTTTCCGCGGTGGGAGATCTGGAAAGCAACGCAGCCTCAAGTTGATTTGGAGACTATTTAAGGAGCTGTTTGCTTAAGAAGTTGTAAGGTTGTTTATCAAAAACCGTGCATAGTTGATCAGAGAGGCTCTGTATTCTAATCAAATATAGACGTCAATATTTTCTTATCCACATAACGTTCTATGTGGATGGAAGTATATTACATTCAGTCATGCAGTCGGGCTTGAGAAAGGAAGGAAGAAAGAAAGAAAGAAAGAAAGAAAGAAAGAACGAAAGAGAGAGGTGATAAGGGAAGTCCTGTAAATAATTCGTAGGACTCGTTATAATTTTGTAATATTTTTGTTAAGCAGTGCTAACTTCCGAAAACTTTGCTTCATTCTTATTTCTCGTTTATAAATATACCATTATCCAGATTATCATGCTGTAATTTTATGGTAGGGGCAAAACTAAGTAGTGAGCAACGAAATGAAGTTCTGAAAACAGTAAACTATTCTGTGTTCCTCATATTGGTTAGAAACCATTTATGTTCTGAAATTCTAATTTTGATAAGAAACCTATAGATTTGATTTCAATGGTGTTTTTTCAAACCTACCTAGAATTTAACCTAATCGAAGATACTGTAGCTGGTCTGACACCATTTTACCTCAGCCTAATGAAATCCAATCTAACGTAACCTAACTTAGCCTGACAACTAATTTTACCAACATTACCTATGCTAACTTCGTCTGACATCATCTAAGCTTCCCTAGCCTAATCTAACCTAATCTAATCTGACTTCAACCTAATCTCGCCTAACCTAACCTGGCATACAACCTAAACTAACCTAATCTAATTTAACCGGACATGTAACATTATCTGACACCATTTAAGATAACGTGGACCCCCATCATATAATCCTTCCTAACCCAGTCTAACCTAATCTGACGTAAGCTAGCATGGCCAGACAACTCACTTACCCTAGCATTTTCTCATCAGGAACGTCCTCCCTATCTGAGGCGTTTTCCAGGTTTTCTTCAGTCCTCATAACTGGAAATTGCTAGGGAGGTACCCTAAACTTAGATCTAGAACGTTTATTTCCCAAATTTCCTTTTCCAATTATCACATAATTTTATGTATCATAAGCGTCGTCGCCAGTATGGCGGTTTATGAAGTAACAGTGGGTTTGAAACACTATTAAAATACCCTGATATGTAACGTAGCCTAACACCATCTAAGGTGCCTGAACTGACACAATCTAGCTCACCTAACCTGGTATGTAACTTAACCTAGCGCTATCTAACTAACCTGGTGTAACACTATTTAAGCTGTCATAAACTAATCTAACATGGTCTGAAAGCACTCTGAGATCATATAAAACCTAAACTAACGTGGCACCATTTAAGCCACATATTTGACACCATCTAACATCAGCCTAACCAAACATAACCTAATCTGATACTATCTTGGTTAACCGAAACTAACCTTACCTAACTTGATATCTCACCTAATCCATAACCATCTAAGCTACCTATCCTGACATGATTTGATTTTAGACTAACACAATATAACGTTACCTAGAATAACTTGCTCTATATGAGCTAAAATAACCTAAGTTAACCTGACGTCAAATCTGACCTGACAACATCCAAGCTAACTGGTCTGACACCATATAAACTCAACCTAAACTAAACGAACCTATTTAACTTAACCTGATGTCTGCCCAATGTTATATCAACTAAGCTTACCTAACCTTACGCATAGCTGGGTTTTCTTTCGATGTCACTTTTATTAACTTTGTCCGGGTTTAATAATGGCTCATTTTGAACTATTTTTGGCTTTTTCATTTCATGCTGGATATTTTGAGTTAGTTTATGTAATTTTTAGGTCGATTTATATACAATTGGTATGTGTTTTATTATTGTAATTTTGTAATTTATTTACGTTTATTTATGGTTATCTACACTCATTTATCTAAGCTTGGGACTACTTCTAGCGGCGAAATAACCACCTTCCTACTTCCTTTTTCTCTTTCTTCATCACGCAGCTTGTGTATAAGAAATACTTAAATAAAATCCCACTTTCCATAGGGAAGCTCACGGAGTAAACCGCTATCTCATGATCTTCACATCCTGTTATACACCGTTTACAGTGATATAATATCCATAAGCATATGTAGTTACGCCATCATCTGCAATCACCCTTTTGTATTCATTTTGCGACAGCGCGATTTTATAAACTTATACTACGAAACAATATAATGTTGAGCCTGGAGGCAATTGTTTGGAGTTCTTATGGTTTTATTAGATCTAAGATAACGTAGATTGCTTTCAAATGTGATATACTAGTTAATAGCGTTACGTTTAACACCTTTAAATTTTGTTATCACACTACGATGAATACTGAGTCCATTTATTTTAAATCTGAAACGGACAAGATTATTTTTGATAAATGACTTTTGCATTAGCTTCATCTTTAAAATTTACGAAAACTTTGTTTTTTCTAACTTCGTGCATGATTTGTAGAATAATCAGAGGTATCTATGGTATCTGGATGCTCCAGAAGATGTAGTTTATCCTGGTACACATCTTTGGTCGTCACGTGATGTATGAAGGAGTCAGTATTCATATGCATGAGCTTGAGGTTTTCAACTACATAAAACGGTAATAGAACGTAATAGATATGAGTACATTAGAGTTTCAGAAATGTCTAACACACTCATACCAATATGCACGGTAACGGAAAAAAATTGAGAGCTGTAAAACTTCAAATTATCACTACGGTCTCATGGAAATGGGCGAAGATAACAGAGCTGGGTTCACACGAGCAATGTGTTTTACTACAAACAAGACATACGTACAACTCCAGCTAAATACGATGTATTACGTTATCATATAAGATAACCACCGGGGAAGTAATTCAAAGAACAGTATTTCACTAAACTTCATAGCTAAATACTCATATACAAACCAAAATCTTTCGATTCAAAACTTCCTTACAGAGAATACGGCCATATGTCGTAGAAGTGCCTCAGTGCTAGTGTTCTAGGTTTGAAGTTAAGCTATTATAGGAAGAGGCGGTTCGAATCCACCAATTTGCATCTACTTTTGTTAGTCACTTTTTATATTTACACAATGTATTAGGTCCATATTCGTTCTGTGATTCTGAGTTATTTATCTGCTGTTCTCAACAAAAAAATTAGAAAACGAAGAAAAAAACTTAATTCTCCATAGCAATCTGAGCTACGGTGACTTTTAAATGAAAAGGGTAACCAATGCAATTAAACTAAGGCAATCAGAAAGAAGGAGGAAAAGCCTAATGTTCTGTGTAGCCGCAGCTAATTTAAACTACTGTCCTCAATTTTTGGGGCTTGGAATCCAACAGGTTTCTGAGATAATTGTTGTCCTCTGCTAGTTACTCCCAAGTGTCTTCTATGGCACACCAGAGCTGCGTAGCATTAGTGAATCTGCGACACTGAGAAAGCCTCTTCTTTATTTTCGCCTAAACGTCTTCTATGGGATTAAAATCTGGTGTTCAAACATGTCTTAGTCCTCCGAAAACCAACTTTGAACTCGGGCCGACCCATGGTTTGAATGGTTATACTGCTGGAATGTAATAATTCGTTCGGAATATCACCTTCGGGCAGACAGGAGGAGAACATTTTGGAGTATTTCAATATACGTTTTGTCGTTCAGGTTTTCATGAACACATGACAAAATTACTGGCCTCAACCCCAGCAGTTGCAAGTTTGACTGTAGACTTACAACTGTAAGGTTTAAACTCGTAGAAGTAATATGCATTTTATCGTATAATGCTATATAAATTATATGTAGGTTTAATGTAAGGATAATATATGGTGTCGAGGTGAAAAGAAGGAAGATATGAAAAGGGAAAGAATTGACAATTACTGAGATTTTAACGCCTATTGCCAGTGCGCAGAGTGTGTGGTTTACCTTTAAGCTTTTGGCTCTTACCTTTCAAAGGTTCCGTTTCCACATCCAATTAAGACAGTGTAATAAAATAGCCATAGATTTCTTGTTTATGTCTTCTCCTTTTACTGGTAGTCGATGTCACAATCCTGTAAACAAAATAATGTCACTGCTATTGGGACTAATCGTCAGTAGTTGGCCGCGTTGGCTGTGGTATACAACTGCAAGGTATAAACATGTATAACTAATGCATATTTTATAACATAATGTTATGGCAAATATATGTCTTTAACCTACCAACACATTACTAAAAGAGGACGTCCAGCACTACAACGGTTCCTTTATTCCATTTGTAGCTATAGCAGATGCCACTGATAAACGTTCTGCTGGTCTCACGCTTGTTTCACAGAACTATACGGCCACCAGAGCAGGCAGCATTTGTGATGTTAAACAGTCCACTGCGAAGGTGGGTAAAATTTTATCGAGAAGGAAGACAGGTTGCTGCAAGAAATAGTACAGGTTGTCCGCAAGTTTCTGCAGAGGATGAATATAGCTAATCTGTTGGCGGAGTTGGAAAGAAATCCCTGAGCCGCCGTTAAATATAGGGTTGTGTTTTTATTCCCTGGCAGTGTAAGGACTGCTAGCAACCGTTGCAAGGTTGCTGGAATTTGTTTTAGACGTACGGAAATTAAGAAATGGTTAACCGAAGCCCAAATGATTGACAGTTCGGCATGTGCAGAACAGTATGAGAACTTCGGTTGGAGGGAAGTAATTTTCTCAGATGAGGTTGCATTCAGTACTGCTAGTAGCGCTTTCACTGTGTTTGTGTACAGAAACAGAGAAACTCGCTACAGCAGATGTTACTTGGCCACTCCTGTAAGGAGTGGTAGAATGAGCGTTACTGTTTGGGTATGGATATCGCGGGATGGGGCAGGTATGCTGGAACTCGTTCATGGACATTCGAACGGCGAAACATATAATAAAATGTTCCAACATGTTCTCCTTCCATCTGTCCGACAGCATTATCCTGAAGGAATTATTACACTCTAGCAGGAAAAAATTCGATCCAGAGTTCAAAACTCGTTTTCGGAGCACACGGTCATTTTTAAGCAGATTGCACGGCCTCCTAAACTACCAGGTTTGATTTCCATAGAGGAAGTTTGGGCGAAAAAAGGAGAGCTTTCCTCTATGCCCCAGGTTCGCTAATGCTGCACCGCTCTAGTATGCAATACAGGACATGTTGGAATCTCGATCAGAGGATACCAATTATTTTAGGAATCTGACGGATTGCATACCCCGAAGACTGAGGGTAGTGTTAGAAAATAACGGAGGCCACACATATATTAGACGTTTGATTGTTCTTTCTAATTCCTTTAGGTTAATTAGATTCTTTTACATTTAAGAGCGACTGCAGTTCAGGCCGCTTTGTGAAATTAAGCTTTTAAAATTGTCAGGTTTTGAGGGTAACAAATAAATAGCTCACACACTATAAAAGAACATACCTATGGCATCATAAAACATAACCAGCATAAATATACAAAGTGGCTGTATGGAAAGCACATAATTAACAAGTACATCGGAATCGCCGCGTTCGCATCCTCTCTTCAAGTAACACATTTAGGGTCGAATTCATACTCGTCGCTTTTGTGAAAAGGAGATGCTTAAGCAATAAGTATTTCCTTCTGATAAGGAAACGCTTATTTCTATTTGATATACTTAGACGGTACTTATATGCCCAGCGCTAAACGCCCACTTATTTCCGTAGCACATGTGGCAAAATGGTTCAGCTGTTTCACAGCCACTCGGATGCGCGAAGGAATGTGTAAACGAATATGCAGGTGACCACATAGCCAGCCGCCATTTCCATTTTCGTTGTTTTTTGTTCACAACAGCTGTTGAGCACGTGGTAGAAGTTTGCGAGTTTTAAATAATTACATTTGTTAATTAATTAACTTTCGTTTAAAATCAAGTAGATTGTAAATTTAGTTAAGGGTTTGTAGTAATAGTTATACAGTTACACTAGTCAGGTCGAAAGTATGCCAAAAGGAAAACATTTCATCGAGCAGGAAGGAAACCAACTAAAAGAGTTGGTACTGAGATACAAAAAATCGTAGAAAGCAGGTAATCGGACGCTGTGTGATGTACTGGTCTTAAGTGGTATTTACTCATGGACTGTTTTAAAACTGAAAATCTATATTTTAGCGTAACGTGTTAGTAGCAAGAAGTATTTACAGTATGCACATTGTGTATATGTATGCATGGAAGCAAATCACAAATACAATTACTACACCATCTAGCAGTGCTTACAAAAGCAAAAGTACCCAATTACTTACAATGTTTGGCTTTAACAGCAGTTTTACACGCGAAATCGGTAAACCTCTGTTCAAGATTTTGATTATCCAATGTATATTTGGAATTAATGGAAAAGACGTGTGACTTGTTAAAGTGATCTAATGCAGTGGTGGTAATTATGCAAAATATGCAATTTGATCGAGGAAAGCGCTGCAGAGATATACTTTATTTATGGCAGAAATACTTTCGGCTTTTATTTTTAAGGACTTTATTAAACGATTCTGAATAAGTGCAAAGGAATCTCGTTTTCTAGCGACCTAAGGACTATGGACAACAAAAATGGGAAAGCGTCTGATCAGAAAATATATGGGTACTGTTATAGCACTGGGATTCTGTGCATTATCTTTTCAAGTAAGCCTGTCTCACGTTGCGACTTCATAACCTCTGTTTGTTAAGGTTACGTTGTTTAGCAGAGGCATTAGATTATTACAACAACGTTTTGGTAAACCAATATCGCTTCTTAAATTCAACATCCCTATGCGTTTCAAGTGAATTCTGCAAATCACGCAAATTCGTTTATTAATGAGCAGTACAGTTTCGTTATGAAATTCCATATGCTCCAAAATCGCTATTATAGTTAACCTCCGTTGTAGGCAGTTGATGCAAGATGGCGTCGGCTCTCCTTTTTGCATATAAGCGGATGTTGGAGCTTCCTTATATTTCCTTATTCGCCTGAAAGAGTCAGTGTAATGAAAATAGCTGCTTAAGGACTTCTTGGAAATCAACGACGACTATGAATTCGACCCTTAACCTCTAACACACAACGCTGTCACTGAGCCCTTTCTGCCACCGAATGTGTTCTCCTGTGTTATACGGTCAGGTAACCAAAGGTTTAAATCAAAAGGTTTGTATGGGTATTTGAGCATTTACCTGTGCATTTTTTCAAAGAACTATTCCTGGAATTACATTCCTGATAGCTTGAATTCCGCATGAGTACGATTTGTAGTGTAACACTTGCATGTGTGAACCAAGCTCTGTTAATATGATGTACTTAAGTGAGGCTAAAGCGACGCTTTAAAATTTTACAGCGCTCAATCGTTCTTTCAAGCACTGAAGGGTGGTGGAAAACTTTATTGAGCGTAATCTGACAGCAGGACTTATTCTATCTGCACTTCGATTTCAAGCAGCGTTCATTCTCAATGCGTATCAATAATATTTATGAGATCTGGGCCAACGATTCACAACTCAGGCGCCAAACGGACGAGTGGCGTCATCACGGGTCACCACGAAAACATAGGGATCGGCAGAACACCACGAATGTGAAGGCAATGCTGGTTCTTTGCTCTGATTAGGATGGTATAAGCTAAAAGAATACCGTTCCCCCAAGGCATAATGTTAATACGGAGTACTACTGTTCATTTTTAAAATAGAATCTGCCAGCCGCTTTGAGAAGAAAACGGCAACACTTATGATAGCCCAACCAGTGTTCTGCATGGCAATGTTAAGTTGCATATAGCAGCATGTGTATCTGAATTGTTAAATCGTTGGGACTGGGAGCTGCTCTATCCACATGTTTAATCTCTGGATTTAAGCCCTTAGGAATTCCACCTCATCCCTAAGATGAAGGAGTCACTTCGCGGGAATCGCTTCGTAAAGTTGAAGACGTTTTACAGGCAACTGACCGCTCTCGTTGCACCATCAAGAGAATAGGCAGTGTCGACGTGATCTAACGGCTTCTGTATCAATGGGAACAGGTTGTACACTCGCTTGCATTTATGTCCTCACCGAAGCTACAGGCAAAATTCTACTGGCCTTCACAAATGGAGTATGTATAACAAGGAGGAGGTATGTGTATCTGTTTACCTTTCACGCATGCAGCGGTGTCCTGTTTTACGTGCACAGCTCTAGATTATTCACATATGAATATACTTTGCGTAACAGCTGTACTCGTCATCATTTATAATAACAGCGATGTTTAAATACATATACATATATATTTATAGACATATAAAACCCTGTTTTGCACAATAGCTCCAAGAAAAAGCATTTTTAATGCCAACATAATGCAAAACTGAAATACATTATACCTTTTACTTTCAAAGAGGACAGGTTTACTAGACACTATAGGAATCATCTGTCCAATAGGTATATGCAACAAAATAAAGCAGAGTTTAGGACAATTTCTCCACGAAAAGGTATTTTTAATGACAATATAAGTAGTGATAAACCACGGTAATCAGCGCATCTATGTACTTGAATTACAAGCCGTGGTATTGAAAGACGGAGTTAGTACCCATGCATACGAGTAACGTGTGGCATAACGTGACGTTTGGGAGTCTTGAGTGTAGAATTCTGAACTCCGTCCCCCTCCCTGTAGCACGTTATTTCCCCTCGTGAAGTTGTTGATACACTGTATTGTTATGTTGTGGAGTTAAATGAATAATAAAGATAGTTAAAAGTCGAAAAAAATATGTGAAATTTCCATCTGCGCGCGTGCGCGCTTACGTGTAGTAAACTTTTGTCTATCGCTTATGGTTTTTTTTACCAGTTATGCAAACGTCGTTCACAATGAAGAATCGTTAGAGCCATTTTTGAGAAAAATGTTCCATGTAAAGGGTAGTCTGGGGTGGTGGGGATTCTTCTTGAAAAACCTTCGTGAAGATACTGAACAAAAATACTAAGGTTGGTGTTTATCCGACTGTTCGTTATGCTGTTCACATACAGACACACGGACATGTTTCCAAAAATGCTTCTTTTGGATTCAGGGGGTCTCAAAACATGTATTTCCTGTGAAATCTCGGTATCGAATTTTTGGGACTAAGTTTGGTGTTTATCCGACTGTGAGTTATGCTGTTCACATACAGACACACGGACATGTTTCCAAAAATGAGGGGTCTCAAAACATGTATTTCCTGTGAAATCTCGGTATCGAATTTTTGGGACTAAGTTTTAGTGTTTATCCGACTGTGAGTTATGCTGTTCACATACAGACACACGGACATGTTTCCAAAAATGCTTCTTTGGGATTCAGGGGGTCTCAAAACATGTATTTCCTGTGAAATCTCGGTATCGAACTTTTGGGTGGAATGCAATACTTCCCCTACTTACTATACGTAGTAGATAAAGTAAAAATTGCAAGAAGAGAGGCAATGAAGTGAGAAAAAAAGACGTAGGCTAATATAATATTCGAGTTAGGTGTATGAATGTTAGGCTGCATGAGTATGTTACAGAAGACTGTGTATGTGAGAAAGAGCCCACGTGCGTAACGGTATAAACTAGGTCAGTGCAAGAACGAGCATATTCAATCCCCACCACCACCCTATCCATTAAATGTGAAACGAGAATGGATCGGCGTTCACAGTCGACTGTGAGCCAGCACGATGAGTAGTGAAAATATCAGAATCGCGAGCGATAGTGACAATTGTTGCTGGGTGAACCTCGAGGAGTACGAGCAAATGAAGCAGCACTGTCTCGAAAAGCATGAGGAAATATGTGATGGCGATACGCATACCATCATCTGTAAGGAACCATCACAGCATCAACAAATGTCGTCATTCTTCCGTTGTGGAGAGTGCTGCGACGTGTATCTCAAAGCAAAGGGGTAAGTAAGTAAGTAAAGAACATGTGATAGAATAGATGTAGTAGGGAGAGAAAAAAGATAGCTAGCAAAAACCTGTGCCTTTGTTTTTACAGAACTCCCGAAGGAGAAGATGTGCCACCGCATCGCGACGTGGATCGGTCGGTGTCGACATCCGAACCCGTGGAGGAGAAAGAAGAAGAAAGGTAAGCAGAATCATTGTGAATAAAAAGAAAGAGTTTTTTTTATTAATGACTCGTGTGTTAAAACAGAGATGTTGTGTATATGTCTACTGGTCCGAAAAAAGCCTGACAAGAAGAGGAACAAGGCAAAAGTCGTAAACAAGAAGAAGATGTTGGAAGCCTCTCGAGAGAACGTTATAGTGCTCATCTTTGACCCCATTCCAGAAAAGTCAGAGGAAGATGAATCCAAATAGCGTGTTTATGCTCAACGACATCTCCATCAGCTCCAAGCATCGTGTGAATATAGGACTGCATTACGAACTCGCAACCCTCTTCATCAAAGCAGTTGACGAAACTTTTGTATACATAACAAAAGAGGACTGGCAGATAATAGTTCGAAATATAGCTGTGTTTGAAACGTATGTGAAAGACGGTAAGCTTCCTCGTTTATCGTACAGTGAGAATATAATCTATGCATATAACGTAACAGTGCATATGAATAAAGTTAATGAAATAGCATTTGTGAATACGTGTCTAAACGAAAATGTCATAAACCTGGACATTGTTGCAATAGCAGGACTGAAGAGACTAATTCCATACATTGAAATATATTTATTTCAATTGCATGACGTTCATAAATCAATGTGTTCATACGATGTTAGAGGTAGGAGTGTCAGAAAAACGTTAAAGGAGATGTATGCTAAAATCAATAAAAAAAATATAAACATTTCATTCTTTATTGATACAAAAAAATACATTTTTCATTTCTTATATGATAGATTGAACAACATGAGTTAGGGGTTTATAAGTGAACAATTTATCATGAATAATCAAACAAAACAAAGATGTTTGTGCAGGAAAATTCGCCGATGCTTGAACTTCCAATCTGATGTTAACGCCTCCAGTCACGTCTCCTCCGGTTGATGAGAACAGTCTATGACGAATAGTGGTGCATATTTCAGAAAATCGCCTCTCTTCAAAAGAGGGTAATTTTCTTTGCCATAATAAGAGTATTGAAATTTAGAATACTGATCATACAGAGATACAAACTTTGAATTTGCAAAATCCAAATTCATGTCATGATACGGATAACATTCGCTGTTGAGATAAAGCTTCAGATTGGTGATATTGCAGTGATCAAAGATAGAGCTATCTTTAGCAAGGTGGTTCAGTCTGTCGGTCTGTGCACCCACTATGACAAAACGCGGTTTCTCAAGCTTCGATGTCGTTGCAACGTTCCACGTGAACGCTTTAGTCTGCGGTACTGCAGGTTGAGTGTGAAGGTCCAGGGTTCGAAAAGCAACGTGCAATGGGCGATCTGACTGGACGAGTTTAAGTTTCTCCACCCTCTCGGCATCGGAGAGTCTAAGTACGGGCATCCTCCATTCGATGCGGTTTAGTTTAATGATAGTCACATCGTTGCCCATCACACAATTATTAGAATTTTTAGATCTAATGAGAACGAGTTCAAACTTTCTATTAAGTATCAGCTCCTTGTGATCGTCTGCGAAACCCAGAAGCATCGAAAGAGGAACGATAGCGTTCAATACACCATTTGACGCGTTCACGAGGTCTACAGCTTCTCCGGGATACGTCCAGCCGGCGTTCTGCAGGCGATTGGAGTCCAAAGTGTTGAGAGCCGCATAGTTGCGCATAGTCGTAGAAATTCCAGGTTTTCTCGTTCTATCTATGTTAGTACCATCCATATCTAAGCGGACTTCATCGAACAGAAACGCTATGGCATTGTTGGTCAGTCTTGCAGATGAAGCTTCGCCAGTAGATTTTGTCACAGATCCCTCTATGTAGAGGTAACTTCTGCTAGGAAGCGTGTACAAATCCTCGGCTTGGCATGGTATTCTAATTTCATCATTCACATCTAGAGCAGACGTATTGTAAGATAGGAAGACATGTTCCTCCTCTTTACTAATCTTATCTTCAAACGTCGGAACTCCGGTCACATCTAAAACATCCATTACAGAACCTTGAATCCCAGACGCTCGAGGAACTCTCGGTTGGATGGTGTTAGCAGTTTGCGTGTCGAAGACTGAGTAGGTATCAATCTCGAGAGAAGCTTTTTATTATAGTAATGCCTTTTAAAATTTATTCCCATTCCGTCTTATGTGCAGTCTCACTGTTATAGTTTCGTTTCTGAAGTCGAGCGTATCCCCGTTCTGGTCTACCACGCGAATGCTGAGATGATCAATGAGATTCGTGTCGATGATGGGTAGATATATAGGACTGGGCGGTTTCTGCGAGATGTGGTAGCCCGGAGGAACCGACGGGAAAAACTCGTAGAGAGAATGCCCGCTTTTACCGTTGATGAAGGATCCAGTGGCAAGGCTGCACTCGACGCGTATGATGCTGACCTTAAAGATGTTCACCAGTTCGTCAGACTCGGTCAGTACACCCGGTTCCACCGTGCGCTTGCCGGTGAAACCGAGAAGAGAGCCCACCGATCTCTCTCGAGCGAAATCGATAACGTAGGGGCACCGAACCTCAGCCTTCATAGTGTTATTATTGGGACGGAGAAAAAAGTCATCGCCGGCTTTGAGTCTATCCTAGAGGAAGGTGTTTATATCTTCTATTTCATAAGTTCCAGGTGGAATTTCGTCGGTTTCAAGTTTTCCATCCCGCACGTAATGGAAAAGGTTATTGCTAGGATCAACATTTGGTATCGAGTAAAATGTCTCGAAATTCAGTAGAGCAATCTCGTAAACTCCATCTGGATCCAGATGGAGTGGCGGATTCAAATGGGTAGAGAAACTAGAATCAGATCCGCTCACAGTGATAGTGTAACTCATTTTGACCATTCGAACATCCTGTCGAAAGTGTTTTATAACAGAAACTGCAAGCACAGATGACCACAAATGACAGAATCGAAATTCTGATACCTGTGTCTGTTATACCTGATCTTAACACCGTCGAGATAGGATTCTATCTCTCTTGGAGGTTTCAGATTGCGGAAACTGTCAAAATAAAAGGCTAAATTTCCATCCTTGCGTATAGCAACCCAATGGGTACCGGGATTCTGTGAGTTGTCCAAATTGACGACGATCCTCTCTGCACGTCTGGGTCTTAGGGGTATTTTATCTAGCATGTATACGCCTCTAAAATTAGGAATGCGTAGACGTTCAGCATAAGTTTCAATCTCCGCACCGCTTAAGGCTTTTTCCGGGATAAGTACAGACCTCGCCCCGAGTTTTTTGGACGTAGATACAAGCCCCTTCCCTTCCTGCGTTGTCCACCTCCCTTTTTAAGACCTCTGACCTTGCTCGTGGCTAATGCTTCCATGTGCTGATTGTGACGAACCAGCTCGTTCAGTTGCTTCTCCGCAGCACGTTTCTTATTCACCGAGGTAGCGATCTGTGCGGCTCCCCCTGCCAAGCTACCTGCAGCACCCAATGCTGCCAAAAGCGGTAGCAAAGGTAAGATCCCACCTCTAGCGGGTGGCGGTAGTATTCTCTTCCGACGTTTGCGCAATCCGGCACCCATGGCCAGCATTCCCTTCATGATTGCGGTCACAAGTCTAGCGGCAAGCTTCTCGCCAAAAGTAGCGTCGACAGACTGCACCCGATTCCAGGCTTTTTCCACAAGAACCTTATCAGCCAAATGCCTCGGAACAGTATCCTGATGTGTGGCGTAGGCGATATCGTGTTCTCGACACGCAGCGTCCAATTCGTTTAAAGGAGGATCCCCTCGCTGCAATCGCTTATGTAGCTTAGTTCCGGGACCGCAGTACCTGTAGCCGGGCAAATGAGCCTCAAACGGTAGAGAATTAATCAAAGAATTAAGTACTCCGGTACCCTTCCGAGCGCGTCCAGAGCTCATGATACACTATGAAAATAAAAAGCGAAAGATATAACTTATAATCTTAGTCGCACGATGGAAGTAGTGAAGCAAAAGTGCTCGTTACCCATACAAGTTTTAGACTTCGACAATGACATTCGCGAGGGTAGGCACGGCTCTCTCTTCCCGAGCAACGTCAGAGCGCTCATTCTGGGTAGCTCGAATGCGGGGAAGACGAATATCTTACTCAACCTGCTAATCCACGAGAACGGGCTAAGGTTCGAGAATCTTTACATTTACTCGAAATCACTGCATCAACCGAAATATCAGTACCTGCTCAAAGTGCTGAAAATCATACCCGATATAGGAGTGTACACGTTCGAGGACGGTGAAAAAGTACTGGAAACCTCAGAAGCCAGAGAAAATTCCATATTCGTATTCGATGACGTCATCAACGAGAAACAGGGTAAAATAGCTTCGTATTACAGCATGGGCAGACACCGTAACGTCAATGCTGTATATCTAGCACAATCTTATGCAAAGGTACCCAAACATCTAATTAGAGACAATGCAAATATGATCGTGCTATTCCGACAAGATAATCTCAACTTAAAGCACATATACGACGATTACGTAAATACTGACATGTCTTTTACGGAATTCAGAGAGTTGTGTAAGCAAGTATGGGAGAGTAATGACAGATCGAACTCGTGACCCTTTGTTTTCATGGTACCTGAATTTCCACTGAATGAAGGACGATACAGAAACGGTTTCGATGTATTTATCAGAGTGAATAAATAGAGAGTATCGCTCATTACAGCTATGAGTATCGACAGATTCGGATCGCGCAGGATCATCCCATCCAGGGGTGTGCTTAACCGTTATATTATAAATCGAGATGACACGGGAAACTATCAATTCAAGAAAAAGCGATTATGCAACATTCAGGATCCTGAAGAAGAATATGATGCAACGACTAAACACTATGTGGATACGCTTACGACTATCGTCGAGCATCGAATGCAGACGTTCACCGAAAAGACTTCATATCAGCGTATGGGCGAACTTGAAGCTATGCTTAGGCAGCACGTGCAAACATCGCTCGAAGGTCAACATCAGAGCCTAATGGAATACCTGAGTAAATATGCTTTCAACCGCGATGCAGAAAATAATGTCATTCTGGATACGATAAGAATGAAGGTACTATTGCCTGCAGTTGACGATCATGATGTTCCGAATAAAAAATATATTTTGGATTACATAAATGCACACACACCGCTTCCCGATTCGAACGGTAACGTTTCCTTTCGAAAGAAACGGATAAGGGAGATAGCCGATCCCGTGGACGATAACGATGCCGCAACTAAAAAATACGTTAGACATTTAGTTGTAAAGAAAAATGCGGAAACACAGACAGTTTTAAACCGAACTCTAGCTTCTATGCCTCAAGAAATTATTGCAGCAGTAGAAAAAAAATCTTGATACCGTGGTAGCCTCAATTATGAATAGTATTGCCAATCTTAATTCGCGAGTGAATCTATTAAATACTATTTTAGGGAAAATGAGTGGACAGCTCATCATTACATTGCAAACGAAACCGTACAGAGGTAACTCACAGAGATACATGCTAACTTCGGGACTCGAATACTACAGGTCCCCGGTTAGCGGAGAGGTGTTTGGCTGCAATATGATTTCATCATCGTATCCCAATACGAGAACGGATGCAATATTTGCAATAAATGATAAACGCGTTGAAATTTATCCTGCACCCGTCATGATAGGCGATAAGTTGACCTTCACAGCTCCAGTTAATCGTGCTAAAGATGGACATATTCTAAGTATCGAATTAAAAACCTCCTATATATTAATGCCAGCAGCTTAAATCTGCATTCATTTTACGATGGATGTAGAAGGCATCAGACTCAAGCAGTCCATCGCTCGACACAGTAAAGCGATAAGGGAAAAGTTACGTTCCCTGAGGGGTCTCAGGTTCGAAACCCAACGCGTGATGTCCGATGTTCTTCAGCCGTCACCGTTCCTCTGAAGGATATACTAAAGAATCAAGAAAAAAGCAAAACCCCTCTCTCTCTCACCCCGAAGAAGAAGAAGCCGATACCCTCGTGAATTATCTGAAGAAGGTTCGAACAGCTAGCGGCAGCGACCTGGACGTTACCTTTGGAGTACGGTACGAAGACGGGGATTATAAGATAGGAAATAAATTAATTACATTTGCAGATAACAGTGTTCAGATAGGAGATGAGACTTATGTGGCTAGCCCCGGGCTGTACGAGCTATTATTCAAGCGAGTACCTCAGACCACATTGTATACGGAAGACGATCTGGATATTTATTCTCAGATTTTGAAACAAACTCTAGTTCACAGACAGGGCTACAGCAGGGGCGGTCGTCTGAGATCGAACAAGGGGTATAAATATAAGAATATCATACGCAGGCTAATCGACACTACGACCGGTTCCGGTCTCGAATGGAAGCAGCACGTTCCGGGTAGGAAGTTGGACTACGTATACTGATCCGATCCTAATAGTCTGATTAGCAGACTCAGATTGCTAATTGCATCGAGGGAGGCTGGCAATTTGAATCATACAACGGAAATTCAAGAGAGCATCACAGAATTGAAAAACTCGAAAATAATAGCATGATTAGACGAAACATCGTTAGTGAATTACATTCCCCCGCCAGAAGGAAATTTCTACGTAAGAAAATAATTAGTAAAGGTCTTAATGATTTATTACAAATAGACCTTATTGAAATGATACCATACGCAAAACAAAACAGAAACTATAAGTACATTCTTATTGCTGTTAATTTTTACTCAAAAATGGCTTATGCAAGACCTGTGAAGGACACGACCGGAGTGAATGCTACAAAAGCAATGCGAGATATACTGGAGGATCTGAATACAACACCTAAGAATATTCAATCCGATAACGGCAAGGAATTTTACAATAAGCATTTCAAGCGATTAATGACCATGTATGGAATTAATCACTATAGTACATTCAGTGTCATTAAGGCTGCTGCTGTCGAGCGTTTAATAAGAACGCTTAAAACTATGATGCATAAGGAATTTTTGACTAAAGGTTCATATAAATGGCTGGATCTCTTGCCAAGGATCATTAACATCTACAATAATACTTACCATTCGACGATTCAGATGAAGCCTCGCGACGTCAGGAACAACGATCTCCTCCTCACGGTGTATCGTCTTGATGTTATGAGGTACGAAAAGATGAATGCCAGGAGGTTCAATGTTGGAGAACATGTTAGGATCTCTAGGCATAAGGGACTACTTGAGAAAGGTTACACACCTAATTGGAGCACTGAAATCTTTCGCATTGTCAGGGTAAGAAGCACAGTCCCACCCACCTATCATCTGGAAGATGGTGAGGGGAAGGTAATACAAGGTGGATTCTATGGTCATGAATTATTAAGAACTAGTTACCCTGACACATATCTCGTAGAAAAAGTACTACGTCGACATGGGAATAGGTTACTCGTCAAGTGGCTAGGCTTTCCAAAAAGTGAATGAATAGAAAGGAATGCTGTAGTGTAGAAGATACAAAAAACTAAGACAACCTGTAAAAAATGTTTTTACGATTCAGGATGTGTGTTGTATAATTTTATTTCTTAAGAAATAAAGCAACAGATTCCAAAAGTAATTGAGTTTTATTTATTTTTTAAAAATAACCCTACTTATTCTCCATCACCCCAAAAAAAGTATAAACATGTAAAAATGAATACTTATTCAGGTGGACATGTGTTTGCATTTATAAAACAAGATTTTGTGAACTTCAAAGCATAAAAAGAAATCTCTCTAAAAATGAGTACTTATTGAGGAGGACATGTAAAAAAGTATGGTTTACATCATAAAAAGCTTTAAGTATAAGAAATGCACAACAATCTCTCACATTAAGCAGAATTACATTAAATGGGGAGGACATTCATAAACAACACTTGTGAACTCAAAAAAATTTGGTTTACATAACATATACCATAAACTTTAAAGAAAATATAACCCTCATCCCAAAAAAGTA
This sequence comes from Deroplatys truncata, assembly GCA_030765065.1. Lineage (NCBI taxonomy): Eukaryota > Metazoa > Arthropoda > Insecta > Mantodea > Mantidae > Deroplatys > Deroplatys truncata. The sequence continues at coordinate 316,796,483 of CM060990.1, read as the reverse complement.
TAAACATGTAAAATGAGTACTTATTCAGGTGAGCATGTGTTTTCATTTATAAAACAAGATTTGTGAAGTTCAAAGTATATAAAAAAATTCAATTACAAAGAAACCTCTCTCTCTCTCTAAAATGAGTACTGGACAGGTGAACTCGAAAAAAGTATGGTTTTGCATATCATACACCATAAACTTTAAAGTATAACAATCCCTCTCTCTCTCAGTAAGCAGAATTACATGAAATGGCATACTTTCAATAAGGTAAAAAACACATAGTCTCTCTTCAACGAGAATTACATGAAATGGAACACCTTCAATTTCTCTCTCTCTCGAATTACATTACAATGTGAGCTGTGCTCAGAGGTAGCAGGATCTTTTGGAATAGAAAAATGTCCCCAGGCCATAGTTTTATGCGAGTTTTGATTCATATAACGTTTGGTATCAAGCCCTCTCAATGCAATTTTGTTCATTTCTACTGTGTGAACGTTATGCTTACGACTTTGGAAAGTTGTTTGTCTGGCATAATGTGCTACATTCATGTCATTGAGGCAAGATAGGTAATCATCAAAAGTTATTGAACGCATTGCAGTCTTTGAAACGCCTTTTGACTTCTTAACGATCTGACCATCAAAACGATATGAGTACAACTTAGACCTTAGCCCAGCGTATTCTGTCATTAATCTGCCAGATAATTCGTCTTTAAATAAGCCCATTACTTTCCTGTTTACCAGAGGTATCGAATATATGTTATCGGGTGGATAATTGGTTGTATCAAAATGCTGAATGTTGGTTTTGATAAAATCATAAACATCTGTACTAATTTCAAACAAAAATGAATCGGTATCCATGTAATTTAAAGACAAATCATTTAGGTTCTTTTTCAGAATGTTATAATAAAAGTGGTACATCACATATTTAGAAATGTGAAGTATTGCCTGTCCTATGTATATGGGCTTACACATGTGAATTTCTTCCTTTGTCAGTTCGATACCCACAACGTTCTCGTCAAATATAATGTAACGCAAAAACGTTTGACGCGATATCAGCTTTTTCGCTTGTTTCCAACTGGTAACGAGACGAAAATCGTTATACTTACATACATTTTCCATAAATTTTCCATAAAGACAATTATTCATTTTTTTCATAGATTCTGACCGAATTTAGGTTTCTCCTCAGCACGTTTTGCAGCGTTCAAGTCAATGTATGATTTTAACCAGAAGGATTGTTTGTAAGCCACTGTTCTATGTATGTATTTCAACTTCATTCCTAATTCTACACATTGCTGTAGATCACGGTAATGCAAGACATACTCAGACTTATCAGATAGTGTTGCAAGGAGCTTATTGCATTTATCCTTTGGAGGTATTTCGCTCTTTGGACACAGTGGAAGATCGTTGTGTTCGTCGTGAATGGCTTTAGGATATTCGAGATCGACTTCCAGCACATAACCCGTTTCCGAAACTGGCGGTACGGTTAAGAATTCTATTGCATTAATTTCATCTCTATTTAACCATCTGAGTTCGCCACACGGAGTTGCATGTCTTGCCATAACAAATCCGTATAAGTTTGTACAATCGAAAAGTGCTAAGTATTTAGGTGGTAGAGATTCGTTGTATTCATTCATGTACTTGTTATTGGCTTTGGAGTATCGCTGCGACACCGTGCAAAGCCCATCCCTGATTCCTGACTCGAAAAACTCTAGCATTTCTTTGTCGGTGATTAGCGATAATTTTGTTTTAGGCGTCTTTAACATCGCCTGATAGGCCAACCCGGGAGCAGTGTAGAAATGGCACGGATCTAGTTTATATAAATTTAGGCATAAGTTTCTGAAAGTTTCAAAAATGTCAGTCAATAACAATGTGTCAGTCTTAAGATATAGATCGCTGTATTCGCCTAAGTTTCATATATTTAACTCTCGCCATACTGTTTGAGCATGCAAGTAATCTTCCGTTGTTATATCATCAAATTTTGATATATCTGGTAATGCGGTCTCTTTCAATTTCTCTACGCAATCCAGATATGTGTATGGAAATACGCCTTTACGTATCATTAGCTGCCAATGTGCAGGATTTTCGTATGCTCTGTTTGTATTTTTAAAGTCCTCGGGGTTTAGCATATCAGCTAAATTGCTCAATTTATCATCGAGGAATCTATAACTATCAAGAAATCTGAAATATATACTTCTTCCAATGGACGTATATCTCTTACTGAATGATAGATAGTTTTCAGATGTTTGTGAAATACATGATATGGGTTCTCGATCGTAAGCGAGAAGTTTCACGAGAAAATGTGAATCGTAGTTTGACAGACAATGAAAAAAAATCGGTATGTAATTTGGTAACTTTCTATTGAGATTACACGAATTGTGGGCCGGTCCTGTGAATCTACCGGTCAAATGGCAATGGTCTAATATTTTGTCAGATTCGGACTCAAATTTATCTTCACACAGATGACAGAAATCAGTATTTCTGAATTTTATTTTATCTGCATCGGTCATATTTAACTCTTTGTTTTTCGAGTAAATATCCATTACATCGTCTGCAATTACAGTTAATTCGCTGAAAAAATCTTGAATCGCATTAGGACCTCTAAAGATTTTGAATTTCGATAAGGTATCGTCATAATTGCATACAAGGTTTAAAGCTATTGATACTGCTTCGTGTCTTTGTAGCGATCTCGTCCAACTGCTATCTGCGGAGGGCTGACATGAATGCACTTTTTTAAGTATTGATTCGATATCTGCATATATGACAAATGGCACCGGAGAGCACTTCGAGTATGAATTGAATCGAATGGTGTCATTTACCCCTATTTCAGGCATACTAACAACTTGCGATTTCATGCATCTCCTTTTATGTTTAGCTAGGTTGCTTTCATTCGAGAAGTATTTCATGCATTCCTCACATATACACATCCTACACTTCCGTTTAGTTAATTGTGAGGACAACAGGCGAGATAGGTCATTTATTAAGCAATAGTGTGATCTAGCTTCATCGGCAATTCTTAGGAGGTTCACATGATGCTCTTTACGTTCCGAGGTTTGATATAATGGAATAATTGAATATTCGTCTATACCATATACCGTGATAGATATACTATCATTTTGCTTTTCAAATTTTTGTATGACATCTAAAGATACTGGAAACTTTATTCCTCCGAAATTAAATTCTTTAAACATATTGTACTTGGAGTACGAACTCACTCTGTAGCTGTTACGCTTTACCGGAAATTTGGATGCCAGTAGGCAATATCCGAAACATTTGTTATCAGTATTCCTAATATTGGTCACTGCTCTCTTGTGTTTTATGAAATCTGGCACTTTTATGTTGCAACCTGCATTTAGTGGATCGTAGTGACAGAAATTTAGAATTAAGGAACATATTTGGTATAGTGATTTCGAACTGCTTTTCGATTCGAATGTATCAATGTTGAATAATATGGTATGTTTAAGTTTATTCTCATACCACTCGTTAATGTTTGTACCTTGTAAGATAGCATCCATTTTACTATTGAAATTAAATGTCTCGATCTTTTCATTTTCGGGTGTTTGGATGACATATTTGCATACTAATGTAGCACATAACTTTATTCCTGACAAATGACGAGCGAGATTGCTCCGAATTTCACTGCTAACGAGCGGTTGACATTCATCTAGAAATGTTTCAGGATCTATCATCTCCACCGAGTTTTCTATTTGACTCGTATAGATCCGATTTTTAAATGCCGATTCAATAGTCATGCATGCAAGATCCTTCTGCCTCTGTTCACTCACCGATTCTGTTCTTGGTTTCTTTGATGGAGACGCGCTATCATCTTTCGAGGTGTTCGGTGTCGTCCTCTTGTTCGGCGCTCCGGTCTTATTTGAGATCACGTGCACGTGTTCCTCTGAAATTGAAATAAATGAGGTGTCCTCAGTAATACATATTTGATATCTTTTAAGCTGAAAAAAATGTTCAGGTAAAGATTTTTTAAAAAAACTGAAATCGAATTTTCTTTTTTCGTGATATTAATTTGTTACTTTTTTGAAGCATGCATGAAAGCTGAAAAATCTATAACAAATAGTTCATTTTTATTTACAGTAATGTTTGATGTCAAAGTATCTTTAAGCTGGAAATAATGTTGATTTTATTTCAAGTAAAGTTTTTTAAATCGAATTTTCTTTTTTCGTGATATTAATTTGTTACTTTTTTGAAGCATGCATGAAAGCTGAAACAAAAATATATAGTTCACTTTATTAAGGCTGAAAACAAAATTGTCATTTTATTTCAAAGTAAAGTTTAAAACCTGAAATCTAATTTTCTTTAAAGCTGAAAAGAAAAATATCCCTTTTTAAGCATGAAATACACTTATATAACAAAACTGCTTCATTATTAATGTTTGATGCTACTGACATTAAAGTTATATATTAAAAAGAGGAAATAGAATTTTACTTATAGCTGAAAAAGAAATATTGTCAAATTATATTTTTTGTTGAATGTTTAAGCTGAAAAATTTATTATCTTATCCGATTACTTTATTATTTTCAAAATTTAATGTTTTGTTTTAACACATACATGCGAACAATAACTCACCTTTTCTTGTCATGGAGTCTAATTTTCTGTGGATTTCTTGTTTTACTGCAGTGTCTGCAGATGCATCTCCTCCGCTGGAGATTTCTCCTGCATGTTTGAACTCGTCTGAAAATTATACAATTCATTATTGAACGATCTGAGAAGTGAAAATAGTATGTCATAAATAACATATATATGTTAATTTTATCGACTGGCTATAATCTGAAATTTCGAGATATTCATTTTTTTACATGTACAAAGGCAAAATTTTTATCCATGCAGTATAGTTATGTCAAATTAATCTTAAAAGTTCAAAAAGTTAGAACTATTCCATTAAAAAAATGACATTAAGAAGTTTTTTTCTCTTTTCCGAGATGCATTATTTTTTTCTGAACTGAGCTAACACATGCAAAAACTGTTTTAATATACCTTTTTTGTAAAAAAGTAATCTTGTGACGTCGATACCCGCTAGCTAGCGTCTCTTGTCCCATATACACAAGGTGATAGCCTCCTTCATTTATAGCAGTTTTCTGTTCTGTAGTCATACTCTTAAATCGCTCGGGAAGAAAGATCTGATACTCATCTAATATTACTACGACGCGTTCCCCATATCTCGTGCTAAGCGTCTTCAGCTTGTTTATTTTGAGCGGCAAGTTTATCTGCAGATCTGCAAGTTTCTTTGTTGGTACTATTGGAGTGCCTTCTTCAATTTCATTGAGCTGGCTTATGATTTGATCTGAAACATACAGACGCGTTTCAACAGGATTATATTATTTAGGTCACGAAAAACACGGAAATAAAAGACACATTGAATCGATTGTTTGGGTCGCTGAAGTATATGTAAAAAGACACACAGATCGAAATTGTAACAAATAATAATTTTTTTCACTTACCATCCATGTTCTTTCCTGGCTGCGCACTTCTGTTGCAAATGGTCTTTTTTCGTGTTCCCTTACACATTTTATGTCCCCAACGTTGTTAACCCCCCTCCCCACAAACACTTGTTCTATGCTACAGTCACATGTCCAGCGGAGTAAGTACTAAGTTCTTAAGAACGGTATCCTACGTCTTTATAAGTTCATACTATACGCCTAGTTTCCCTTCTCCTCCACGTATGCGCACGCAGTTATCTGACCATTGGCTGAGATTCGTTCGTGAAAAAAATTACCTTGTCCACCTGGCCCCTGTACTTACGATAATTATAGCATTGGTAGGATCCGTGTTGCTGCTTCCTTTTTGCTACAGGCAATTTCTTACGCTACTTTCAGTTTTTCCTTAAACTATAATTAGGTTCATTTATAAATTTTGAAGTCCTGGTTTCTCTCTATGCCTTCGGGTTACAGAGACGAGAGAACACATTGCCTTAAGAGACATTGCATTTGCATGTCTCAGCATTAGTTTTATCTGTGAGCTCGATATGCCGAGGAATCATTCACATGTTTTTTTAAAGCATTTAATTTTAGTAATTTATAGTTCATTGCCGTCTTGACCCTTCTGTTACTGATCCAGCGTGAACGGGAATCACTCGCATGGATTTCTTATTTAGCCTTCTTGATGAAAGATTCCAAGTTTTTAGCTGCGGGGGGACTCCAAAACGTACGTTTGTTATGACGACGTAAGGGTACACCTGTCTCGAATATTATTATCCCTCTTAGTTTTTTTTTCTTATTTATAGCTCATTGCCTTCTTACTGAACGGGATCTCTCCTTCTTTGATGCATTTTTTTCAGAGTCACTCATTAGTTTTAGGAAAAAAACCTTGGATATGACGAGATAACCGTACACATAACTCGAATATTATTAGATCACATGTCCTCTGCCTCTGAACGCGGGAGCCATGCATTAGTTTTTGTTTTAGCAAACGCGGTAACCGTACACATAACTCGAATATTATTTAGACCATACGTATTTTTTTCTCACTTCATTGCCTCTCTTCTTGCAATTTTTACTTTATCTACTGCGTATAGTAAGTAGGGGAAGTATTGCATTCCACCCAAAAATTCGATACCGAGATTTCACAGGAAATACATGTTTTGAGACCCCCTGAATCCAAAAGAAGCATTTTTGGAAACATGTCCCTGTATCTGTATCTGAATAGGATAACTCACAGTCGGATAAACACCAAACTTAGTCCCAAAAATTCGATACCGAGATTTCACAGGAAATACATGTTTTGAGACCCCCTGAATCCAAAAGAAGCATTTTTCTCAAAAATGGCTCTAACGATTCTTCGTTGTGAACGACTTTTGCATAACTGGTAAAAAAACCATAAGAGATAGACAAAATTTTACTACACGTGAGCACGCACGCGCGCAGATCGAAATTTCACATATTTTTTTCGGCTTTTAATTATCTTTATTATTCATTTAACTCCACAACATAACAATACAGTGTATCAACAACTTCATGAGGGGAAATAACGTGCTACAGGGAGGGGGACGGACTTCAGAATTCTACACTCAGACTCCCAAACGTCACGTTATCCCACACGTTACTCGAATACACGGGTACTAACTCCGTCTTTCAATACCACGGCTTGTAATTCAAGTACATAGATGTGCTGATTACCGTGGTTTATCACTACTAACTTAGTCTAAAAGCAAATTAAATTATATCTTTTCTCTCAAAGAGGACACATTTACTAGACATTATTTCAATTATATGTCCAATCTCCATTCTTGTCCAATACCTGATTTAGCCGCCTAGGCACCGAATCAATTAGTTGCTGGAAGAACTCTTTTTCTAAACACAAACGTTCCAACATTTCATGACAGTGTTGCCCGAGGACACCTCTGGTTCTCCTTTGTAAAGGTAGCCAAAATTGAACCATCCTGGAAAACCTATTCTCGTTGATGCTGAGATCTGGTGACTTAGGTAGCCAGTCAAGAACGAGAATTTTGGGGTGCTCGGCAAAGACGTTCCGTGCCGTATAGGGGTTGTGTACTGAACTGTTTATCCTGTACTATGCGAATAATGGGCACCTCGTTTGCAGGATAGACTGACCGCACACTAGGAATAACAACATACCTAAGGTTAGTCATATACTCCTGAGCGTTGATGTTGGCCGTGATCTCCAGGTGCTCACCAGGACCAGCAGCGTTAAACCACCCCAAGAGTGAACGCGTGATGCATCTGGATTTTCTAGTCACAATTATGGAAGCATTCGAGAGCCATCAGACCTCCAACATTTCACTTGGTCATTAGGTTTACAACAGGAAGACTTTTCGTCCAACCATATGGTAGTTTCCCATGCTTCTCGAGTTGTTGTAAGCTCCTGCAGAGCGAATCCCACATGCAGCTGTCAATGGCGGCTGGTGAGGAACCCATTCCGTGCAGCAGTCCAAGAACGAATGTGTACCAAGTGGAGCCTCGGATGCTGTGTAAACACTAAGTTACAGTCCTGATTGCGGAGGTTAGTACAATCGACTATATAACACAGAGGAAGATATGCATAATAATATAATACGAGTGGAGGCGTTAATACACCAAACTAAAGATGACAAAAATCAAAATAACGTAATTATTAAGGAGAGAATATGCCAGAATTACCGCTAAAAATAATACATAAAATTGGGCAATTAATATAAAAAAGAAAATGTTTGTGGATTATGATGCTATCACTGAGAATGAATTAAGTACGGAGGAAGAACCAAGAAAAGAAAATAATATAAGCAATACAGGAATTAAATTTTTATAAAACGTCTGGAAAACAAGAGAATTCAAAAATACAATATATGGGTCAAAAGCCAGGAATGAGAATAAAAAAGAATTAAATAAAGAAGAGATTGGAAATATTACATTTTGCGAGGAGGATTTAAATGATACAGTGACGGTAGAAAATAACAATCAGGAAACAAGTGAGACTGTGTCAATGTCGCAACCTGCGGTTAATGCTCCTGGAGTATATGAAAATTTTGAACTGACATTGCAATTATCTAGGCTTGAGGAAGCAAAAACACTGATCGCGGCATTGACACATGTAATTAAGACGACATATGAGAATGGAGAAAAAATATTGTTTCCTTTACCGGACGCTGTTGACAGATTTGAGCTCAAATCTAAAAATGTACCAACAGCACCGGAGTAGTAAAAAGGGAGAGTTCAAGAACAAAGGAAATATGCCGCTGATTGATAATGATGTAATCCAATTAACCTTGTAATGTGATATCCCTTTGTTCCACACCGGCGGCCACGTCCACTCCTTTGTGTGCTACTGTAATACCGCCAGTCATAGCTGTAGAACAAAGGGCTATTGTCCTTTGTGTGCTGACCTGAATACCGCCCAGCAGAGTAGAACAATGGGTTTTTTGCTGTGCCGCCAGCAATGCCCTCTGTTTGTGGGCTACTTTCATGCCGCCCGGCAGAGGTGTAGAACAATAGGCTATTGTCCTTTTGTGGCGTGACATAATGCCGGCCAGGAGAGTAGAATAATGGGCTATTGTGCTCGTCACCAATAAAGGTGGGTCTTTGTGTGCTACTGATGCCGGCAGCCGGAGATCGTCGAACAATGAGTTACTCTTTCCGTCGCGTATCGCCGCCTCCACAAATCGATGTAGCTGATAATTGCGTCAATCAATCCGGTAATGTTCGTCCATACATAACGTTGTCTAACATGTTTGAAAAAAGAATTAAGGGTTTATACTGCTAACGTCCTGGCATCGGGCCTCTTAAGGGCTGGACGCAAACTCTCGATCGAAGTATCCCCACCGGATGTAACTTGATTGATTAATGTAATTTAACGCCGCTCTTGATCGATGAATACTTTTTGATTTCTTAATGAATATAAGTGTATATGAATTGACTCCGCACCTGGTTGCCATCGTATATTTGTGTGTGTGTTAAAGTGATTATTACGCGTGTATAATTATTACGACTAATAACATTTGTTTATTTCTACATTTGAGGGTATTTTTGATGGGTTTATATAAATATTGCATGATGCAGTAATTTGTATCACAAATTACTTAAATGTAAATAATGATTGTGATATGAATATGCATATTTATGTGACATTGATTTTAGATGTTTCTTGACTGTAATTATTGTTGAGAATTAAGTTTTTAATGCCTTACTGAAACTTTCAATAATAGCGCGCAATAATGCAGCGAGGGGGTGAGCTGTTTATCATTATTGGAAACGAGGAAGTTACGTAATGTTGGCGCGTTTTTTCGTTGATAATCTTCTGGAACGTTTCCCTAGAGCATATGTATTCATAATTTTCATTGGATATTAAAAATAGACGCTAATTTTGGCGCGTTTTATTAGCCAATAGTAACTCAGTTATAATCTTTAGGCATATCGGGGTGTGGGAGTATAAATAGAAGCTAGGTTAGAGGTAAAGTCCGTCAGTTGCTCAGTTCATCGAAAATCTCAATACATTACACGTCGCCTTCAGTTGCTCAGTTCATCATAATCCTTTGTGCACTACACGTCGTCTTCAGTTCGTCAGTTCGTCAAAATATTTGTATGAGATACGTCGGCTATAGATTCGCAAGTTACGAAAATCTAAAGTATTATAAAGTTAATTATACACAAAGTTGAAGTACGCGAATTAAGAGTGATTAGTAATGAAGTTATTAAAACAGTTTCAGCTTGGCGAGTGTTAAGATCAATGTATAAATGTGATAGTTAACGTGTTTGACAATAAATGTGTAAAACAAATTTCTTCATCAGTGTTATATTTGGATAAAAGATTCCTTTCCGTTTACACACTCTGATCAAGAGACATGTTCGACTGAGAAATAATAGCTAGCCGGAGGACAGTAAACAGAACTTAAAATTCTTTCAAACACTAATACTACCACAAATTGCTAACACTAGATGGAGCTACAAACCGAACAAATGAATGACGTCACAAGATGGCTTCAACACATGATGTAAACAAACATTATAAGTAATACCGCATCATGCATCACCTACATGAAGCCATGACTGAAAGGACAGAGTTGGGGTAAATGGCTAACACGAGACGTTAACGAGTGATTCTTTCACTGAAAACCCGAGCCTCGAGGTCCATCTCGTGTATGGTGTTCCACCCAAAAATGATCCCTCGGATCTACAGGCAAGGACTGCCTCGTAACCCCTCCCAAACACCCCTTTCCTCTACATGCCACTCATGGCTTCCCGCGCACTATCTAGGTGACAGAAACGACGCTGCGTTCTTTACGGCTGGGAGGAAGGAGCCGGAACTTCGCCATATCGGGTTTAACATGCGGATGGCGGCCATGTTAGATTCCCGGAAAATAGCTAGCATAAGCCATTTGAAGGGTGATAAGGAAATTCGCGGTTCAAGACATCATTTCTAAGGCTTGTTTACACTTAGAGCTGGCTCTAAAAATAATCAAATACGGGTTAGCATTATGGTTAAATATTATATAAGTTATTGATAAACAAATAATAAACTAAAGAAATAATGGAATATGGTGAGTGCCCTAAACAACTCCCTTGTTACTCTTTTAATTAACACTAGATAAAGAACGCACATAAATAAAACTCAATAGAAATATATAGCGACAGTCGAGGTAAAATACAGGGCAGGGACCTTAAAACAGACGTTGGCGATAAAGAACTCCACCCGCAGCGCAATCACGCGCATAGGCATGGACTTTAAAACAACCGTTGTGGATAAAGTACCACATTGCCAGCGCAAGCACATGCGTAGGTAGGGACTTTAAAACAGTCATTGCCGGTAAAAAACCGCATCCATCGCAAAAGCACACACACTTTCTCTCTCCTTTGCAGGTAGGAACTTTAAAACTGACGTTGGCGATAAAGCACTCCATGCGCTTAGGCATGGACTTCAAAGGAGACGTCGAAAAGAACCACACCGCCAGCGCAAGCACACGCGTATGCATGGACTTTAAAACAGACATTGTCTATAAAGTAAGACACTGCCAGCGCAAGCGCACGCGTAGGCAAGGACCTTAAAGCAGTCATTGACGGTATAAAATCGCATCCATCTCGCAAGCACACTCTCTCTATCACACTCTATATTACGCCAACGATTTATATAGTGGTTTATATACCCCTTGCAAAAATATATTGTACACCCTTCAAGAGAGTAAACCTGCCCTCGGGAAATTCCCACCTAATGGACGAGATTCATGAGGAGAGATAGCATCTAATGCGAGTGTTTAAAATTTAACACTTGAGAGGGTTTCTAGCAATACACGCCAGGAATTTCATCGAGAGAAACAACGATAATTTCTTTCCATTAATGACGCTAAAATTATATTATCGTCAAGAAAGCTAATTTGTTTATTCCATTTAAACAAACAGGTGTTTCAGCCGCCATGTCTAAAATGTATTTGATCCAGCATCATTCCAATGTAATAATAAATATCAGACTTGTCTGAGAGATAGCGTATCTATTCACATTCGAGAGGTCCTAAGTTTGAATCTTAACGATCTTTATAAGCGTGGGTGTAATATATTTCCTACCGTTATGATGTATAGATGCTGTATAATACTGTACTTAAGCATTCCTTACATTCGCATTTATTATGATTATTATTGTCATCTATTCGTTTATTCCCCTAACAAAAATGAAAAGACGAATGTAACAGACCCTTGATTGTTTAGATATGCAGCGTCTAAAGCGGTATTGAATACTAGAGGGAAATCGAACTCTGAACTTAAACTAAAAAAATACATGGACTTTCAAAACATGGATTCCTTTCTTAGTAAATATAATACATAAGGCGAGAACTTTTAAACAGCTCTCCCTTCGAAAGTTATTTTTAATATTCCAGCAGAGAGAGCGAACCATTACAACGACTTCAAATATAAATTTGATATTTGTTTAAAATCTTTTCGACAAAGAGTTATTCAGTTGTACACCCTTGCAAAATATGTTGTATATCGCTGAAGAGGGTAAGCAACGTCACGGAAAATTCCCGGCAGCAGGATACCATCCTACAGGCATTAACGGACAATGGCAAACCCTTTTCAGTAAGCGTCTTTATAAGCGGCGGTGTGTATTGTGTTTTTAAAATGATTTCTCATTCGACTAAAAAGACCGCTCTTTTTGAAAAAACCCTGCTCGTATAGATGATGGTGTAAATCTTCCTACTTGTTTGTTTATATACCTGTCAAATACAAACAATTGTTTGCATGATACCGATAATAAGCTGATTTTAATGCAATGCTAAGCAAAGATATATGATTTGGAGGGGATGATAAGACGAGTACGATATTTAGAATTAAAATGGGAGAAGCAATTCAACTTAAGCATTCGAGTGTATCACCACAGATATTTTTCCTTATGTGTCTTTGAGGCAAACCTGTTTTTCGGTCTGCTTTATACATGACTGAAATACATAATGGATTGCAGTCTTATTTAACATGGATAAAAGGTGTTTTGATAAAAACCACTTCGTGGTAACGTGCGAGATTTGAATTGAGAGGTCACCGTTTCGATTGACGGTGACCACCCTGTCTGACTTTAGGACCTGTATGAAGGTTTACGAATACATTTAATCGTTCATAATTATAGTAATTATTATTGTTATTATAATTATTATCATCGTATCATGATAGAATAATACTTTGGTCGTAGACGGGTGCTTCAAGTATAATCCTGGAGCGAATGTTTTGGTAATAATAAACATTGAATTTTAGGAATAATGAAAATAATATTTTTTTATTTTCTAGCGTCATATACAGAAGGATTTTCCCTTACAGAGCTGTGGAGTTATGTAGGATTTCTCCCGCAACATGTTTAAACGCGTTTTATGAAATACCCCCTGCGCGAGGCTAGCTCCCCCACATGCTCGATGGGTTGGAGCAGCCAATAAAAAAGCAATGTATTATATAACGTCACGCCTACCGCCACAGCTATACATGGAAAAGTTATATAAAAAAGACAGCTACTCCGGCAATTTTCACTCAGTCTTGTCAGAACACCTCGATTTAAGTACCCTTCAGACTTTACATCGCTCTGAGAAATTGCATCAAACATCATGTCGGGTAAGTTGTAAAAGTATCTTACTTTAAAAGTTAACTTATTACTCACTACATTTAGCTTATAATTGCGTTCTTGTTTTTAATGTCATACATCTATATGCAAACAGTTGAGCATTCTAAGTTAATAGCTAGCCGCGTGAATTCATTCGCTCAAACGCAAGCAGCTTAGATAATTATTCATTTTAGGCAAGCTTATTCTACATTTAATAGCTAACTGCGCGAATTCCTTTCTCCAAAAATGTGAACAGCTTTGTTAAGCATTCATTTTTTGAGGCTAACGTATTACTCCATGTGTTTATATACGGGATTTCACCCAGTTAATTATATTCCTTTATAGAGAAAATACAATTATTTGAATACCTTCTTAACGTTTTTGCTTTAGAATATTACAAAAAGTCTGTTGACCAAATCATTCTCTTTAACAAAGTAAATGTTTACATTATATTAAAACATTTAAATCGAAAAATACAGTACTTAATGAACTTCAATAGTGAGTCAGAACCTCCATTATATTTACACATATTATCATTTATTTATTATTATATTCCACAGAAAAATTAATAATTTTGTGACTTTCAACTAAATGATTTTCTTTATGAAATACAGCATTTTTCCGACTGTTTAAAGACAACAAGATCTTCAGCCAGAGGAGCCTTATGATGTAAAAGCCATAAGAAAAATTGATACGAGATACGGTGCTAGAGTGGTTGCAGTCTTAGTTGAAAAGCAGGTTTTTCTTCCGACAAGATATTCAACCCTAACAAGCCAACATTGGAGGAAATGCCAGGGACGTTCCAAATGGTATATCATGGATTAGCACCAACTGGCAAGTTTAAGACATGTAAATTGTCTTTTCTTCCTGTTAAGATTTCTAGAAATGATTGAGCCAGCCTTTCAATGTTTCAGTTAGAGTTACGGCTGTAGAGTTTATAAATTCACGCTTCACTAGAATAACATTTACATAAAGTATGCATCACTGTATTAAAACAAATATGTGTAAATAACGTCTAGATTGTAGTCTGGGTGAGGTCATGCAGAAAGAATTTTAATAGCCCTTTCAGTGATTATTTACCTCAAAGCATATACCTACAACAAGCTAAAAATAATGTGAATGAGTGTTACACGATTGCAAGTATGAAGGTAAATGAAGCGGAAAAACGAGATAGCGTAAAACAACATAAACAGAAATGTAAGAGGAACATTTTCAACAACTCCCAGTGATTTTATTCAATGAAGAATTGCAGCACCGTGTAGCGTGGAACCTGCAAGAAAAAACATTTGCGTGTGTGGAATATAGGAATAATATAAATTATGTACTCATTATTATTGTTTTATCTGTAAGTACTCTTCATTTCATAAACAATTTCATAATTATTTAAAGAAATATGCAATATCTTAAGACATTGATGCTACATGAAATCTAAACAAAAAAATTATTGAACTATTTCTGAAAGACACTTGAATAAGTGGGAATCTAGAAACCAGAGCCGTCTAATGTTTGATTGTGTGATATGAGTTGTATAATACGATTAATAGAAATAAAAACTATATAATATAAACATTTATTTTTATACGCATTATCCTATTACATTCCTTCTCAAAAACCATACCTATTTCCTAAAGACAATAGTGATAGTCTAGACCAGGGGTGGCGAAAACGACTTCCTTCCGCGGGTCACCAAATATGCAAAACGCACTGCATCACTCACAGCACGTGAAAAACAAAGGGACGGTTGCAGAGAGGGAACGGCGCCTGCGAGTTAAAAAAGATCGCGAAGCACTTTTTCGCCAACTCTGGTCTAGACCTTTTAAACACTCAGTTATATAATCGTATACATCACAGAGAAAGAAACCTGCATTATCCGTAAAAAATTAAACATCTCAGCAATGTCTGGATGACTTACTTTATAAGTTATTGATATTTCAAAGTTCCTGTTAACGATCGTCTAAATTGATTAACACAATGCTTGATCCTGGCATGGTATTACTTTAGATGTTTTCAGCTTACTTATAATTTCTTCAATCTTGCAACATGTTATACTGAATCGACTCTCTTTCCACTATACTCGAGGCTCCTGTAGGTGAGGAGTCAGGATACAACGGAAGTTGCATGAATTTGAAGTCTTCATATGGTGAGAATTCAGTGATATCTACGCTTGAATATCCGAAGATGTATAGAGGAGAATGCTATGCCGGGTCGTGCCTTTGTCCTTCACTCGATTCTACTGCTGGTGAGGAATCTGGATGGAGCGGAATACGCGTGAATTTGAAGTCTTCATATGATGATGATTCAGTGATATCTGCGCTTGAAAACCCGAATAAACTGGTAAATATATTGAGGTTATTAATTGCATCGAGAGAGGCTGGTAATAGTGATCATACGGTGGAAATTGAAGAAATTGTAAGTACGCTGAAAGCATCCAATTTTATACCCTGACAGGATCAAGCAATTTTGTTAATCAATTTCGACAATAATTAACAGCAACTTTGAAATATCAAGAACAAATACTTATAAAATACATCATCCAGACATTGTTGAGATGTTTAATTTTTTTACGGATAATGCAAATATCTTTCTCTGTGATGTATATGATTATATAACTGAGTGTTTAGAAGGTCTAGACTATCACCATTGTCTTTAGGAAATAGGTATGGTTTTTGTGAAGGAATGTAATAGGATAAAGTTTATAAAAAATAAATGTTGTTTATATTACATAGTTCTCATTTTTATTAATAGTATTAAACAACTCATATCACACAATCAAATATTAGACGGCTCTGGCTTCTAGTTTCCCATTTATTCAAGTGTCTTTCAGAAATAGTTCAATAATTTTTTGTTTAGATTTCATGTAGCATGAATGTTTTAAGATTTTGTATACTCCAATAAACAATTATGAAATTATTTATGAAATGAATGGTATTTATTGACAAGTAAAAAAATAATAATGAGTACATAATTTATATTATTCCTATATTCCACATATGCAAATGTTTTTATTGAAGGTTCCATGCTACACGGTGCTGCAATTCTTCATTAAATAAGATCACTGGGAGTTGTTGAGAATGTTCCTATTACATTTCTGTTTATGTTGTTTTACGCTATCTCGTTCTTCCTCTTCATTTACCTTCATACTTGCATTCGTGTAACACACATTCACATTATTTGTAGCTTTCTGTAGGTATATGCTTTGAGGTAAAGAATCATTGAAAAGGCTATTAAACTTCTTTCTGCATGACCTCACCCAGACTACAACCTAGACGTTATTTACATGTATTTGTTTTAATACAGTGATGCATACTTTACACAAATTTTACCCTACTGCAAATTATTTGCAGCCTGTTGTAGGTATTTGCTTTGAGGTAAAGAATCATTGAAAAGACTATTAAACTTCTTTCTGCATGACCTCACCCAGACTACAACCTAGACGTTATTTACATATATTTGTTTTAATACAATAATGCATACTTTAGGCAAATGTTATCCTAGTGAAGCGTGAATTTATAAACTTAACGGTTGTAACTCTAAATGTACAAAGAAAGGCTGGCTGAATTATTTCTAGAAAGCTTAACAGGAAGAAAAGACAACTTACATGTCTTAAACTTGCTAGCTGGTACTAATCCATGATATACCATTTGGAACTTCCCTAGCATTTCCTCCAACTGTTGCCTTGTTAGGGTTGAATATCTTGTCGGAAGATAAACCTGCCTTTCACCTAAGACTGCAATCACTCTAGCACCATATCTCGTATCAATTTTTCTTATGGCTTTTATATTACAAGGCTCCTCTGGCTGAAGATCTTGTAGTCTTTGAACAGCCGGAAAAATGCTGTCTCCAGCCAATGTGTTAAGTTGAGATGCCAAACTTTCTGCATTAAGAGCAGAAAAAACATATTGTTTATTAGAGAATGTGTTTCATAAAGCAAATCATTTATTTGAAAGTCACAAAATTATTAACTTTTCGAGTAAAACATAATAATAAGAAATGATAATGTGTGTAAATATAATGGAGGTTCTGACTCACTAATGAAGTTCATTAAGTACTGTATTTTTCAATTTAAATATTTTAATATAAAGAAAACATTTACTTTGGTAGAGCGAAAGATTCGCGCAAGTCTTTTTTTATTATATTCTAAAGCAAAAACGTTAAGAAGGTATTCAAATAATTGTATTTTCTCTAGAAAGGAATATAATTCACTCGGTGAAATCCCGTATTTAAACATATGGAATAATAAGCTTGCTTCAAAATATGTATACTTAACTAAAGTGTTCTCATTTTTTGAGAAATGAATTCGCGCAGTTAGCTATTAAACATAGAATAAGCTTGCCTAAAATGAATACTTAACTAAGCTGCTTGCATTTAAACAAATGATTTCACGCGGCTATCTATTAACTGTAGAATGCTCAAGTATTTGCATATAAATGTCCGGCATTGAAAACAAGAACGCAATTATAAGTTAAATGTAGTGAGTAATAAGTTAACTTTTAAAGTAAATAAGCTGCTTTTACAACTTACACGACATGATGTTTGATGCAATTTCACAGAGCGATATAAAGTCTGAAGGGTACTTAGATCGATGCGTTCTCTCAATACAGAGTGAAAATGCCGGAGTAGCTGTATCTTTTTATATAATTTTTCCATGTAAAGCTGGAGGCGAGAGGCGTGACGTTATATAATACATCGATTTTTTTGATTGGCTACTCCAACCCATCGAGCATATGGGTGAGCTAGCCTCGCGCAGGGGGTATTTCATAAAAAGCGTTTAATCATGCTGCGGGGAATTCCCACATCACGCCACAGCTCTGTAAGGGAAAATACTTCTGTATATGACGCTAGAAAATAAAAAAAAATATATTATTTTTTACATTATTGCTAAAATTCAATGTTTATTATAACCAAAATATTCTCTCCAAAATTATATTTGAAGCACCCGTCTACGATCAAAGTATTATTCTATCATGACATGAATGTGAGTGGTGACGCTGATGCCAACACCTGGAACTCCAACCTCATACATATTATTGTATATAAAGGTATTATGTAATAATAATTTTAGTGTGAAAATAACGAAAAAGGGAAGAATTGTTTCTGTTGATATAATTTTTCTTGTGCGGTGTAGGGATCGTGTAATTTTTAGTATGGAGACTTAAATATCAGTCGGTTTAAATGAAATATACAAATAAGCTTTCTTGACGGTGATAATAATAATAATAATAATAATTGCTATAGTTAACAATGTTTATATGTATCCGTAGACCTTCATACAGGTCCTAAAGTCACCGGCAATCGAAACGGTGACCTCTCGAATTCAAACATCGCACGTTACCACGAAGTAGTTTTCATCAAAACAGGTTTAAACGCCATTTACCGCTGTTAAATAAGACTGCAATTCATTATGTATTTCATTCATGTATAAAGCAGGTCGTAAAAACAGGCTTGCATCAAAGACACATAAAGAAGAGTATCTGTGGTGATACACTCGAATGCTTAAGTTGAATTGCTTCTCCCATTTTAATTCTAAATACCATACTCGTCTTAACACCCCCTCCAAATCATATTTCTGTGTTTAACATTGCATAAAAATCAGCTTATTGTCGGTATCATGCACACAATTCTTGTATTTGACAGGTATATAAACAAACAAGTTAGAAGATTTACACTATCATCTATATAAGCAGGTTTCATCCGATAAGAACGGTCTTTTTAGTCGAATGAGAAATCATTTTAAAAACACAATACACACCGCCGCTTATAAAGACGCTTACTGAGAAGGGCTTGCCATTGTCCGTTAATGTCTGTAGGATGGTATCCTGCTGCCGAGAATTTCCTGAGACGTGGTTTCCCTCTTCAGGGATATACAGCATATTTTTGCAAGGATGTCCAACTAAATAACTCATTATCAAATTTCTCATGGACAACTGGTGTTGGGTCTTTAGAAAAAGAATTTAAACAAATATCAAATTTATATTTGAAGTCTTCGTAATGGTTCGATTTCTCTGCTGCAATATTAAAAATAACTTTCGAAGGGAGAGCTGTTTAAACGTTCTCAAGATATGTTATATATTTATATAGAAAGGAATGCATGTTTTGAAAGTTCATGTATTTTTTTAGTTTAAGTTCAGAGTTCAATTTCCAACTAGTATTCAATACCGCTATAGACGCCGCATATCTAAGCAATCAAGGGTCTATTACATTCGTCTTTTCATTTTTGTTAGGGGAATAAACAAATAGATGACAATAATAATCATATTAATTGCGAATGTAACGAATGCTTAAGTACAGTATTATAAAGCATCTATACATCATAACGGTAGGCAATATATTAAACCCACGCTTATAAAGATCGTTAATGGGAGGGCTTGCCCTTGTACGGTAAATCACCTAACCAAGATTCGAACTCAGGACCTCTCGAATGTGAATACATACGCTATCTCTCAGACAAGTCTGATATTTATTATTACACCGGAATGATGCTGGATTAAATAAATTTTAGACATGGCGGCTGAAACACCAGTCTGTTTAAATGGAATAAACAAATTAGCTTTCTTGACGATAATATAATTTTAGCGTCATTAATGGAAAGAAATTATCGTTGTTTCTCTCGATGAAATTCCTGGCGTGTATTGCTAGAAACCCTCTCAAGTGTTAAATTTTAAACACTCGCATTAGATGCTATCTCTCCTCATGAATCTCGTCCATTAGGTGGGAATTTCCCGAGGGAAGGTTTACTCTCTTGAAGGGTGTACAACATATTTTTGCATGGGGCGTATAAACCACGATATAAATCGTTGGCCTAATATAGAGCGTGATAGAGAGAGTGTGCTTGCGAGATGGATGCGATTTTTTACCGTCAATGACTGCTTTAAGGTCCTTGCCTACGCGTGCGCTTGCGCTGGCAGTGTCTTACTTTATAGACAATGTCTGTTTTAAAGTCCATGCCTACGCGTGTGCTTGCGCTGACAGTGTGGTACTTTATCGACAACGTCTGTTTTAAAGTCCATGCCTAAGCGCGTGGAGTGGTATATCGCAAACGTCTGTTTTAAAGTTCCTACCTGCAAAGGAAAGTGTGTGTGTGCTTGTGTGATGGATGCGGTTTTTTACCGGAAATGACTGTTTTAAAGTCCCTACCTATGCATGTGCTTGCGCTGGAAATGTGGTACTTTATCGAAAACGTGTCTTTTAAAGTCCATCCCCCCAGGGGCTCACCTTATGTGAGTACGGGTGTTGGCGTACCCGGGGGTTCCCGAGCCGCCCATCGCCATATTCATCCCTTCATCCCCGTCCGGTCGAGGTGGGTTCGTTCTCGTGACCGGCGGACACAAGGTAGGCTCTGGTGAGTTCTGTGCATTTCATTCCATGTCGCCACTTGCCATCGTTTCTTTCCTCTCTTCTATTTATGCACATTTCTCCCCACGCCCATTCATTTACACATCTATTTTACTTCTTCGCCGGCCTACCTTGAGTGCGAAACACCCACACACTTTTAGTTTCTTTTAACTTTTTATTTTAATCTCCCGTGGACACAGCCCGACGGATACCCGCACACGAGGTGCGCAGCTGGGTGAGTGGGTAATGGCGTCGTCCCCACCACCCGGGGTCGTCATGTAGCGTCTGCGTTCGTATCCGCTGTTCAACTGTAGTCCCGCTGGGGACCATTGCATGAGCTGGTGACTTCTGACGGCGATTGGGCCCCTCTGTCTATGTTCTGGGAGGTGTGACCCTGGGGTGAGGTAGGTATAGATAGGCCACTCACCCAAGCCGGTTTAACGCCCGGGAAGTCAGAGCCCGAGGTCGGAGACGGTTGCAATGGTGGAGGATTTCTTTCGCTATGGAGCACCTTTTCTCCATTAATAATAATCGCCGAAAAGCCTTTGCAACAGAAGTAGCACCACCGACACCTGGTTGTTACTTAGTAATTAGCCGCACAGAGGAAGGCCAATCTTTTGAGAAGTTGAACCCTTATGTTATTCAAATGGGGATTGATACTATTGCTGGTTCTGTTCAAGTCTGCACTCGTCTTCGGAATGGTTCTTTGTTGGTTCAGAGCAAGACCGAACAACAAAGCAAGTCCTCGTTACGCGCCACGCTTCTCCACGGTTATCCTATCCGTGTTGAGAAGCACCGCACCTTGAATTCCTGTCGAGGCGTCGTCACCACTCACAGCCTCGACGGAATATCTGACGATGAACTGGTCGAATATCTTTCCGACCAAAAGGTTACAGCGGTTCATCGAGCGCAGGCTAAACGCAAAGGAGTGTTGGTACCGACTCGTACCCTGTTTCTCACGTTCGATGGCGTCGATCTGCCCACTAGTATTTCTGCAGGGTACGAACGTATTGCGGTGAGGCCCTTTATTCCTACACCTCTGCGTTGTTTTAAATTCCAGCGTTTTAGGCATAAGCAAGTTTCATGTAAGAATGCCGTTACCATTTGCGCAACATGTAGCCAGCCCTCACACGAAGGTACCTGTTCAAAAGCCCCCGTCTGCGTTAATTGCAAAGGGTCTCACTCTGCTTCATTTGCCGTCGTCCGTGGTACCTGGACGAGACAGCGATCCAGGAGATCCGGATAAAGATGGAACTCTCCTTCGCTGAAGCCCGGAGATGTTACCATGCGCGCCAGCCTTCGCTCCTGCGATCTGGTACCTTTACTTCTGTTGTTGCCTCGCCAGTACCTCGGAAGGATGCAGAAACGCAGACCTGGACCATGACCGCATTCGCCGCCACTACCATCCGGCCGTCCATTTCAGCCACAGTTAGCAAACCATCTAAAGCTGGTCCTAAGGTTATGAAGTCGCAAGGCGCTGACAATAAACCGAAACAGAAGCTACGCAAAGAAGATTTTTTGAAAGACCCTCCGCGTGCGCGCGGTAAGAAAAGTTCACATTCTCCTCCTCGAAGGTCGTAGTCCCAGGATGCTCCTGGGACAAGCCGCGCTCAGCGGCCACCTTCACTCATTTCCACCCAGAACCGATTCACGGCGCTTGAATCTGTTTCTGGCACTGAGCGCGTGGGCCCTCCCTTCGAGGAGCCTATGGAGTCTGAACAACTCCATACCAAAAGCCCGAGCCCCAAGGTTAAGCACAAAGTTATTTTGAGCCGCCCTTCTAAGTAAGAAGTTTATCCCTTTTCTTGATGGCTATCCTGACCTGGAATGTATGTGGTGTACGATTACATAGGGCGGACTTGCAACTTTTATTGCGCTCCCATTCACGTATGGTCGTGTGTTTGAAGGAGACTAAGCTTCGCCCTCACGATCCTTTTGATCTCCGAGGGTATACTCTGGTTCGCTACGATCTTGAACCGGAGAAGGGTACTACTGCTCATGGAGGTGTCATGATGTTAGTGCGTAACGACGTTCATTTTCAACGTCTCACACTTACGTCCGACTTGCAAGCTGTTGCCGTTCGACTTCACTTACCCGGCTTTTTCTTTTCTCTTTGCACTGTGTATTCACCTCCATCGTCACCCCTCACTCACGCGGACGTTCGAGATCTCCTGTCCGCTCTCCCAACACCATTTCTTCTGTTGGGAAATTTTAACTCCCATCACCCCCTGTGGGGGTCGCCAAGGGCTTGTGGAGGGGAACTCTTCTTTCCGACATTTTTAATCAGTTCAACCTCTCTATCTCAATAAAGGTGAACCTACATTTATTTCTGATTCGTCTGGTTCATTCTCTCACTTAGACCTTGCTGTTAACTCCATCCAGCTTGTTAGTCGTCTGCAGTGGAACGTCGTCGCCGACACCTACTCCAGCAACCATTACCCCTACATCGTTTCTCTTTTGTGTCACTACGGCCAGCATTCCAGAGTACCTACCTGGATTTTCAGTAAGGCCGACTGGAGATTGTATTCCAGCCTCGTGTCTTTTGCGGACCAGCCCTTCACTGACGTGAACCAAATGGTGCAGCAACTTGCGTCTACGATTTTATCTGCCGCCGAACGCGCAATTCCCCGTTCATCCTCTCACCCTCGACGGATTCCTGTTCCTTGGTGGAACGCGGATTGTCGGGTTGCATTTCGTACCCGCAGAACTGCACTTAGGGTGTTTCGGCGACACCCTTTGCTTGATAATTTGGTTACTTTTAAACAATCGCGCGCCAGTGTTCGTCGCATTATTCAGGATAGCAAGAAGGCATCTTGGACTCTTTTTGTCGAGTCTTTTAATCGCTTCACACCTTCCTCTGTTGTTTGGGATAAACTTCGTCGCTTGTCCGGTAAAGTGTCGCATTGTACTGTGTCTGGCATTCAGGTTTTCCATGCCATCATAGTGGATCCGGCTGCCATTGCTAACACTCTGGGTGCTGCCTTTGAGACAATTTCCAGTTCAGACCATTATCCCACCGGCATTCGCTCTATCAAAGACCGGCTGGATTGCGACACCTTTAATTTTCGGTCTGCTAATAATGAGTGTTATAATGAACTTTTCACAATGAGGGAGCTGGAGCACGCTCTTCATTGCTCTAGACACTCCGCTCCTGGGCCGGACGGCATTCATGTCCTGATGTTAAAGAACCTTTCAGGCAACAGTAAACTCTTTCTGTTACAGGTGTATAACCGTATTTGGCAAGACGGCCTTTTTCCTTCCGTTTGGCGCGAAGGCACCGTTGTCCCTATACTTAAGCCTGGGAAGGATCGCCAACTACCTTCCAGCTACCGCCCTATCTCCCTCACCAGTTGCATTTGCAAGGTGATGGAGCGCATGATCAACGGGCGGTTGACATGGTGGCTTCAGTCTCAGAAACTTCTAGCGAACCCTCAATGCGGATTTCGTCGCCATCGATCTACCGTCGACCATCTGGTGTCCCTGTCGACGCATATTATGAATGGATTTCTGAGAAAGTGTCAAACCGTGGCTGTGGTTTTTGACCTGGAGAAAGCTTATGACACTTCTTGGAGGGGCGGCATTTTACGTACACTGCAAGCATGGAATATCCGCGGTCGTCTTCCCATATTTCTTCGGGAGTTTATGACGGACCGCGTCTTTCGTGTGCGTGTGGGCTCGGTTTTATCTAGTCGTTTTATTCAAGAGAACGGTGTACCGCAGGGCTCTGTACTCAGTGTCAGACTTTTTGCGATTACTATCAACCCCATTGTTGACTGTATTCCACCTGGCACTTCATCGTCCCTTTTTGTTGACGATTTTGCCATTTATTACAGCTCACGACGGACCTGTGTACTCGAACGCCATCTCCAGAGCTGTATCGACCGTCTCTACACCTGGAGTAACGCAAACGGCTTTAATTTTTCCGCCGAAAAATCCGTCTGTATCAATTTCTGGCGCCGGAAGGCTTTCCCTCCGCCCTCTCTCCATCTTGTTCCAGGGATACTTCCGCTTGCAGACGAGGCGAAATTTTTGTGGTTGATCTTTAATGGGAAGCTGAACTGGATTTCGCACATTTCGTTTTTAAAAGCAAAGTGTGACCGTTCTCTTAATCTTTTACGTGTTTTAAGTGGCACATCCTGGGGAGCTGATCGGACCGTGCTTCTACATCTTTATCGCTCTTTGATCCGATCCAAGCTTGATTACGGGTGCATTGTCATTTCTTCGGCGCGACCATCTGTATTACGTCGATTGAATGCCATTCACCATCGTGGCATAAGAGTCGCTACAGGGGCTTTTCGAACCAGCCCTTTACCTAGCTTATATGCTGAAGCTGCGGAGCCTCCGCTGTCCTTCAGGCGTGAGATGATTTTGTGCGGCTATGCCTGTCGACTCTCAAGCTTGCCTGATCACCCGTCCTTCGCGATATTTTATGACGATTCGCTTGATCGGCAATATTTAGTTAGCTCCTCTGCATTGCTCCCTCCAGGGGTTCGATTTCGTCAACTTCTTCGGCATTTGGACGTTACGCCAGTGCCGGCCCTTCCAAGGGGGGAAACGCGTTTTTCTCCATGGTTGCGCGCTGAGGCCCACTGTCACCTTGGGTTATCGTTGCTGGCGAAGAATGAGACCCCTTCTTTAGTCTTTGGATCAGCATTTTTAGAACTGCAGGCGCAATTCGGGAACTTGCCTTTTATATTTACTGATGGATCTAAGACTGATGATGGAGTAGGGTGTGCCTTTATTTCTGATCATAATAGTTTTACTTTTCGTTTACCGGGTCACTGTTCGATTTTTACCGCCGAACTTTTTAGTATTTATCAATCTGTTTTATACGTTCAGCGGCGCGACTTGCGGCAGTGTGTTGTTTGTACAGATTCTCTGAGTGCTTTTCAGAGTATTAACGCTCTGTACAGTTACGACCCTCTCGTACAGCGCATACATGACCTGCTCCAATCGCTTGGTGCCTCTGGCATCAGCGTCTCCTTCCTGTGGATTCCAGGTCATGTGGGCATCTCAGGGAACGAGTCTGCCGACGCCGCTGCCAAATCGGCGATTTTATTACCCAGATTTTTTACTGCTGTTGTTCCCTCGTTATATTTGTTTGTTAGTTTACGTAGCCGCATCCTCTCGCTTTGGAGGGATGAGTGGTTGGCCCTTCGGGGGAAGACGTTATGGGAGGTTAAGCCTCTCCCATTAGTCTGGGGTACCTCTTCTCGTTCTTGTCGTCGCGAAGAGGTACTTCTAGCTCGCTTACGAATCGGGCATTGTCTTTTTAGCCATAGATACCTGTTCAGTGGTGACCCCGCACCACTCTGTGAGCAGTGTGATGCGCCCTTAACGGTGCATCACATTTTAGCAGAGTGTCAAGTTTTAGCTCCGTTGCGCGTTTGTGTTGGTCTGCCTGTTGGCCTAGCCAACGTTTTGGCAGACGTTGCGCATGCTGTAGAATGTCTTTTACGTTTTATCACTGACATTGGTTTTAGCCGTCGCATTTGATGCGCTAAGCGCCTTTTAGCTGTTTTTGATTTTACATTATCTTTTAATGGGGGCACTCCTCCCCAGTGGACATCTGGCGCTCGTGTCCCTCGCATTCTACAGTTCTTGACACGTTGTTTTATTCTCTTGTTATCCATGATTTTAGTGTGTAGATCTTAGTATTTGTTCTGTTGTGTTTTTTAGTGCTTTTGACCAAGCGGTTTGTGTGTGGTTTTTTAATTTTTTGACATTTACATTTTATATTTTACACATAGTAAGGGCGCTAATAACCTTAGCAGTTGAGCGCCCTTAAGCCCCATCTCATCATCATCATCATCATCATCATCATTAAAGCCCATGCCTATGCGCGTCAATTGCGCTGCGGGTGGAGTGCTTTATCGACAACACCTATTTTAATGTCCCTGCTCTGTATTTTACCTCGAATGTCGCTATATATTTCTATTTAGTTTTATTTATGAGCATTCTTTAACTAGCGTTAATTAAAAGTGTAACAAGGGAGTTGTTTTGTTTAGGGCACTCACCTTATTCCATTATTTATTTAGTTCGTTATTTATTTATTTATTTATTTATATTAATTTAGCGCAATATTTGAATTGTCATGTAAACTGCATTGAAATAACGTACAAAAATGGGAAATTATATTAGTAAATTATTATTTTCAACACAGTCTACCCATAGGGCCCTTTTTATCCAAAATGAAGGATATCTATAACAAATTAGTTATTAGGAACTTCTGGGAAAAGTAAAAAAAATTACGTAATTGGGATATTAATTGATATATCTGGAACATTTGATAACTTATGTTGACCATATTTTTTCGACAGACCTAAAGGAAAGAATTATCAAAAGAACTGTATAAAATTTTGAAGGATTATTGTACAAATAGAAAATAGTATATTAAAGGCGTTAATCAAATAATTTGTGAAGATATCACAAAAGGGTGTCCATAAGACTTAGTCCTGGGACCCCCTTATTGGAACATAGTGGTGGAAACTTTAATTGAGGAAACGGGAAAATGATAATTATATATAAATACGATTTCATATGCAGATGACTTGATCTTTATAAATTGAAGGTCAAAGTAGGAGGGAATTGCAAACCAAGGCAAATACATTGAGAGAGAAATTAAGTAATTGGTATAAGAAATTCAAAATTAAAGTTTTATCCATTAAATCGTGTTATATGTTGTTTAAAGGAAATTTGAAAAGAGATTATTAAGATAAATGATGAAAATGTAAGAAGGAAAAAAGTTTCCAAATGTTTGGGCATTATGCTGGATAAAAAATTTAATTTTAAAAAGCATAGAGAATATATTCGTCAAAAATTAGAAAAAATAGGTATGCTACTTGGTAGAATTACATAGAAAAGTTTTAAATTATCGTTGAAAACAATAACAACTTGCCACAATGTAATATTTGTGTCCATTATAACATGTGCTGCGGGAACCTGGGTAACCACGATGGATGATGTAATTATTAGAATATTATTGAGAAGGACGCAAAAAAATATTATTAAGTTTTACCGGTGCTGTAAATATCACGCCAACAACGGCTTTATTAATAAGAACGGCAATTTGGTTAATTATTATTTGATACGTTTGAAAGAAGCTAGATTTTGGATTCAAATAAAAAATACTCAAATGATGGAAAAAATAATTGGAGTGAAGTGCAATACTTTATTGGATATTAAACAAAATTTGAAGACAAGATGGCAACATGAATGGGAGGAAATAGAGGAGGGAAGAGGAGTTTTTCAGCTATTTTCAAATGTTCAAGAAAGATTATGACTAACATATATACAACCAACTAAAGTATTAATACACTTTATTACGGGACATGGTCCATACAAGACGTATTGGAATAAAATTAACAGAACAAATGACATGCGATAGTTGTGAAATTAGAGATACACCGGAACATACAGTTTTTGAATGTAATAGATACAATTAACATATATTAGTTGAAAGGAAACATTTAGGAGGATATACCCTGTATAAAATTTTAAGACATCCTGATTTAATTAACTATTTACAATAATTAGCACATTATGTAAGTAAAACAGCGTGGGAAAAGATATATTAGCAAAAGTAAGGAGAGAATAATTACGCACAGGGAGAGAGGAAATTAGAAGATCTGAGAGGATTAGAATAATAAATCAAAATTCAGATATGGGAGAAGATAGAAGGATAAGTGAAGGAATTGTTAGTTTACAAATGTTGACATTGACGGAGAATGAGGAGGAAGGGGTAGAGAGAAAAAGATTTTAATTAAGACGACGGGAAAGAGAGAAATGTGTTGATTATAGAACGAGGATGGAGGAAGACGAAGAAAGGAGAGAAGATGATGGTGGTGTTGGGGTGTAGGTTTACCATTATTGGAGGCGTAGCCAGCAATTTCCCCATCTTTGGAGGAGCAGCTAGCACTTACGCCATTGGAGGGGTAATTAATGTGGTTTGGGAGGGATGGTGAGTGGAGTTATGGTAATGTTAGATGCGTGGAGGCGTAAATGTCTTATTGTTATTAATAGGGGGAATTTTGAGTTTATGTAGGTTGGCGGTGGAGTTGGTGTTAGAGTAAAATGGAGGATGTGAGGGAAGTGAAGTGCTGTGGGGTAAAGTGAGTAGGTATGTGGTGATAGAAGAAAGAAGAAAGAAGGTTTAATGTTTGGTTAAAAGAGGTAAAAGCTTAAATATATAGTAATCAAATTTAAAAATTTATATATAAAATAAATTAAAAGGGAGATAATAGAAAATTAATATGGAGATTAAATAAAATATTATAAGGTCAATAGATAAACAAATAAACACAAATGCATAAATAAATATATAAATGAATTAAATAAAATATGGAACTACTATAAATTAAATAATTACTATGAAAACAATGGAATGTTATAAATAGATAACTTTAACTTTATAAAAAAATTAATTAAGGAAAATTTTAAATAAAATATAAATACAAATAAACTTTTTAAAATGATTAGTAGCTTAGTAGAAGGTTTGGTGGTGGCTACCAGTACATTTTCGCTGGTTTCGAGTGAATATACTTAGTAAATAGGAGGAGGTAGTAGCTGGTTGCCAGTTGCCAAGTTTACTGGTTTCCAGCAAGTGTAGATAAATATAGAATTTAGAATTAATTGTAATTAATTTTTTTTACGTCTTTACTCTAGTCTAATAATTTCTATTCTCTTTCTTTTTTTATGTTCATTTATTATTATAATATATTATTATTTTGTAGACATTGTGTGATTTGTAGTTATTTTATATGAAAAAATTGGATGTAATATAATATATAAATGTGTTTTGAGAATAAATATAAAGTTTGAATGTATGTCCCGGTGTAGTAACCAAGGTGCGGGGATAGTATATTCAGATTTTATTTAGTTATTTTGGTCCTGATTGTGCAAAGGTATCTTAGTTGTCCTCCGTGGTGTAATGGTTACCATGCTAGCCTCTAGTACCCGAGGTCGCGGGCTCAAAGCCGGCTGAGGGCGATAGATATTTTCGGGCCTAAAATCCTTAGCATGGCTTCCTTCGGAAGGGAAGTAAAGCCGGTGATCCCGTGTCGTAGATTTACGGCACGTACAAAACCTCAAGCCTGATAAAGAGGCCTCTGAGCAAAATTTCCGGTATTTCACGCCCAATATAGAATGGGACGCTAAGGACAACAGCAGTTAAAGAGCGTCCATAAATAAAACTCAGTTTCAATTTAACGGTATCTGTCATAACCTGAAAATGCTAGTCTCTTACTACTGCTACAAGGGAGCCATCTTCTTCGGGCGTGGATTTATTTGGCCATAAGTTTCTTTTCCTGTGATTCATGAAACCCTTAGCCCCTTCTGCTTGCCAGCGTTTATCCACCTTCGAAGTGTGCGGATGCTGCATGATATTACCCTAAAAATGTCTCCAAACAGCAAATTGGCTTCCCACATACCCACAGTCTCCCCCATCGCCTCTCTGAAATATTTGCATACATCGCGTGAGCTAAAGTTAACACACACTACTGCATGAACGAACAACAAAGGTGGCGGCGTAAATGGAAGCGAGCGTACGCAGCGCTGGTGACTACATCGAAGCCTATAAGCCTTATAACCGTGTACGTATGCTATATGGTGGAAAAGAGTAGTTGCCAGACTAAAAAATCACCCCTTCTATATGTTTATCTATGCCATGCTCATTGGTTATAACAAAAATAAGAGGAGCATCTAAAATTCTGTTGACGGCCACTGCCAATGAAGTGAATCCTTGTAAGACATAGTACACCCGTAAAACGAAAAAAGACTAGCTAAAAAAAACATGGCTGTATTTATTGCCTTGCGTATTAATTGTACGTGGAAACAGTATTCTTCAAAGGTAGCAGCAAATAGCTTAGAAGTAAAGCATGTGCTTCTCACGCTGGTAACACGCGTTCAAATATCAGCAATTGCCAATTTTTCCCCGTTTTACATTTTCCTTGTTTTCACCTTGACACCATACATCGTATCGTTACATTAAACCTACATACAATTTCTATAATATTATGCTATAAAACGCGCATAACCTACACAAATTTATACCCTACAGTTGTATATCACAGCCAAGCTTCCAACTACTGGCGATAAGGCCCAGTAGTTTTGTCAAGTGTTCAGGAAAACCTTAACGGTGAAACGTACCTATATTGAAATACCCCAAAATATTCTCCTCCCGTCTGCTCGAGAGCGTTATCTTGAAGGAGTTATTACATTCCAGCAGTATAGCCAATTAATCCATTGGTCGGCCAGAGTATAAAGCTGGTTTTCGGAACACATCGACATATTTGAACAGATTCTATGGCTTCCGAGGTCACCAGATTTGAATCCCATAGAACACGTTTGGGCGACAATAAAGAAGAGCCTTTCTCGGTTTCCCAGGTTCACTAATGCTACACAGCTCTGGTATGCCATAAAGGACACTTGGAAATCACTAGCAGATAATACCAAATATTTCAGAAATCTGATGGGTTCCAAATCCCGAAATTGAGGACAGTGATTAAATTAATTGCGGTCACACAGAGTATTATATGTTTTGTTCTTTTCTTCTGAGTGGCTAATTTTAATGACTTCTTTTTTCTCCACTTCCTTAAAAGTAACCGGAGCTCAGGCCGTCATGTAGAATTAAAGGTTTTTATTTTTAATATTATTTACTTTCTAGAACTGTAAATAATTAACTTAGAAACATAGAATGAATACGGTCCTAAAATATTATCTGTATAGACATACAAAGTGACCGTATTAAAAGTACATGCGGATTGCCAGGTTTAAACCGTCTCTTGCGATAGTACCCTGAACTTCAAAACTATAATGCTATTACTGAGGCATTTATACGTCGTAAAGCGGCATTCTCTCATTATAAAGTCATGTAACAAAAGGTTCAAATAAAGAGATTTGGGTTTTTATTTTATTAATTACATGTGAATTTTTCGAAGAACCCCTGTTTGAATTACTTCTTTGGTGGGTATTTTACATAATAACATATGATTGTGCCTTAGCTGGAGTTGTGCGTAAAGCGCTGTATTAAACGAGCACACCAATCCGCCATTGTGAATCCCAAGCTCCATGGTTCCTACTTGGCAGACGATCTTTCAGAAGATCCAGAAGTTCGGTACGATTCGCGGCTGGAGAATTGTATTTTTCTTTACCCAGGATTACTCCTCATCCTCCCCAGAGTCTGGAAGAATGAGTGAGAGCGTAAATGTGTGTCTGAATTTAATGCTTATAAAGAAAACCCAAAGACTAACACAATAGTAAAATAAGTGAGCATCATTGCCGTTGAGCAATTTACATAAGGGGGAAGTTTCTGCGGTATTCAGCTACACATGAAGACTACAGTACTTTGAGTACATCTCCCTACAAATTCTCAATGGAAACTATGACTAGCGACAGCAGACAGAAGCTAAATTAATACATTTTAACAATGTTAAAATCTGCTACCTTTTGTATTGAAGTATGCGGTGTCTCCCAAAGGATAGCAAAATGTGTCTGCTTCCACAAGGAAGTCTAAATATAATAGTGTGTGCATACGCTAGTCTTAATCGAAGTATTAAACGGACATTTGGATGTCCGTTTAATCTTTGTAATTAATTTTCAAGCATGCCAATTTTCATGTTTATCACTTGAAAACGGGAGGATTAGGGACTTATTACCTGCTGGCGTTTAGATTGGTCCCACGGGAGAAATGAAGGTTGTTACCTGCTAAGAAGCTACCTAAGTACTGGAGGAATGGGTTCTGCGCCCTTTTGCTTTGTCTGAAGTAAAGCAGCACTTAATGACGTCATTGGCAGCGTAAAGCGCTGTATCATACGAGCAGACCAATCCGCCATTGTGAAACCCAAGCTCCATGGTTCTTACTGGGCGGAAGATCTCTCGTGTGGAATATTCTTTAATTTTTAACACCCTAATTTTTGCAATGGTTGGTTGTGCGGCTCCAAATTGCACAAATAACAGTGGGCATGGGTTATATAGGTTCTATCGTATTCCTGCTGTTAACGAAAGAAGAAAGAAATGGCTTGTAAATTCCAGGCGCATGGATTGGACACCTACAACAAATAATTACCCTTGTAACGTAAGTACAAATGAATAATTAATGTTTTGGAGAAATAAAAAGTTCCTACTGCTTTCATTCAAAAACCAGTACGACCTAACTACTTATCATTAGCAATTAGAAGTGAAAGGCAACGACGCCTGAGCTGCTTAAGTTGCTTTTGAAGCGCCACTTGTATAATTGCAGAATTACCTCAGTTGGTTAACCGTTCGTCTAGCGAGTGTAAGGGCGTGAAATCGAAACTCAACAATTCCATAGTTTTTTTCGCCTTTTTCTTCCTCTTTGACATTTCTAATATGAAATCGCCTAGAATTTACTTTATAAATGACCATTACACTTTTATACACCTTATTATTAATGATAGGTCTAGCAAAAGAAAATTATTTAAACAAATATTTTCACAGGTGCATTTTCGAAGAGAACCAATTTGAACAAAACCATGCTGATGGAAAAAGGAAACTCAAGCCTAATGCCATACCAACAATTTTTATTGTGTGTAATCCACCACCTAGAATTCCGGTCCAGAGAGAAAGCATTTACAAAAGAGATGTAAGTAGGCCTATAGATATGAGTCTTTATTATTCACATATATTTTAAAGAATTTGTTTAAAGTAATGAACGTTAGTATCACAGGAATTTCTTCCTGGTTTACTAATTTAAAATAATTTCTGATATTGTTATTTCTTTAATTTTATAAAACAAGAGGCTAGACCACTAAATAGTCCATAAAATGAAATGTACATGAAACAGAATCTAACCATAAGTAGTCATTAAATTCTGAGCTCCGTAATTGTAAATTCATTACAAGTTTACAGTTGGAATCATTAATAGAGCTTCATGCACAGACTAAGGTAAATCAGCTTTTGAAAGAGGATCAAATTAATTAAAATCCAATTACAACATTATTTTTATTATCACTTTGAAATAGGATTATCCATTTAAACATCACTTACTTGTAAAAATCTTAATCCTATCAAATAACTTTTACATTACAGTTGGCTTTATCAAGATAAGCTAGTACATACACAAATCAGTATTTATGTAAAATCAATAGATTTGAATTATGGATACAACATATGGTACATTAACATTGAATTTGCATAGTAATATCATTTATAAATTAATCATATTTAGACAATAAAGTGAGAATCTTATGAAATGACAGTAAATGATATTTTATCTCCAAGGTGCAAAATACGTGCATTCAAACCCACTTGGCAATCACTTCTGAGGACATAGTATCAATGGGAGCTACAAGGCTGGAGAAAACTCCGGAGGTTATGTTCCAAGAACTGCAAAACAGAGTTGCGTTTTTGGAAAATAAGAGACTGGAAGATCAAATAGCAAAAACAAACGAGGCGTTAAGTAATTTCTTAACTTCTGAATCAAATTAGTAGGCTAGGGCATAGCTCAACCCAATGTTAGTCAGAAGTTGGGATCATAAAAGGTCTGAAGTTAAGATTTGTTTTGGGCAAGGAAGGTTATAATTTTCTTCGAAAATCTGGTTACCCTGCACCTTCTTATAGTACCCTGAATAATCATATCAGAGGTTTCAAATTAGAATCTGAAATTTTTAATTTCAGGTTTCCTTTGTTGAAAACAAAAGTAGATGTTATCTCAGATTTTGAAAGGGACAGTGTTCTCATGATTGATGAGATGGAAATATCTGGGAGTACTGAATATGATAATCCTGATAAAACATTTGTTGGAGCAGTTACTTTGGGAACCATTTCTGTAACAGGTAATCATCTCACAGTGGTTATTCTTAGAGGTGTGACTACAAAGTAGAAGCAAATAGTGGCAGCTCATTTTACTGGACCCAGCACAGCAGGAAATGAAACCAAAACTTTGCTTCTTAAGCTTATTGACATAGCAACTGATATAGGGTTGCATGTATGTGCTGTTATCTCAGACATGGGAGGTATGAACAAAACACTGTGGTGTGCATTAGGAATTTCTGTCACATGCTCAGAAAGAAAAGTAAGTTTTCAACAAAACAACATGGACATATTTGTTTTATCTGATGTTCGTCTCTTGGTAAAGAACTGTTGGACAGCCATGAAGAGATCTGACATTGTTATTCCACAAATATTGCAGTTAAGGGAGGGTTATCTTCCACTATAGATTCTTCCAAATATATTTCAAAACTCTGGGATCTAGAGTTATCTAAGAAAAATGGTCTATGGTCTCTCCATCATCTCTCAAAAGGCTCTAGAAATCCATCTCATTTTCAAAAACTGAATGTTGGCCTTGCTTTGAAAACTACTAGTGCCTTAGAAACAGCTGTAAGTTTAAAACTTTTGCCTCCAGCAGCCCTTTCCACATCATGGTGAATTAGATTTTTGAATGAATGGTTTTCTTTGCTAATGTCTAGAACCAT
This sequence comes from Deroplatys truncata, assembly GCA_030765065.1. Classification (NCBI taxonomy): domain Eukaryota; kingdom Metazoa; phylum Arthropoda; class Insecta; order Mantodea; family Mantidae; genus Deroplatys; species Deroplatys truncata. The sequence continues at coordinate 316,761,226 of CM060990.1, read as the reverse complement.
CATTAAATCAATTTCAAAGAAAAACTTTAAAAGGCAGGTACAGTTTCTTGAAGGGTTTATAGATATTATCCAAGAAACTCCAATAGGGTCAGGTGCCTAGAAACCATTAAATACAGGCTAAATTATGGGCACATAAATCTTTCATACTGTTTGCAAAACTGCTATTCAGCAAAAATTACAGATATATAATGGGAAGCAGATTCACTCAAGATGCTTTGGAGAATATTTTTGCTCTGATAGGAAAGAGAACAGGATCAAATCCTTCAGCTGTAACAGCAAAAAGAGCACTGAAACTAATTTCAATTTCATAATTTATGAACCCTTGTGAAAAAATAAATGCTGTTCTGATAGTGAAAAGGCACTATTACAGTTCTCTGATATGAAAAACATCAAAGATAGGGCAGTAGCTTGTACAGACCTGCCAAAAATGATTTATACACACATCACAGAGGAACTAAATATTCTTGACCATAATGAAAGTCTCTATATAGCTGGTACCGCTGTGAATGCAGTGCTAAAAAAAAGGCTGTGTAACATATGTACTGCTTTTTTCAAAAGTAATGGAGAAGGTATTCCAAAGGAATATCTGAAACTTACTGAATTCTGAGATTTTGGAGGTTTAAAGTACATTTCTAAGGCTGCATATGATATTGTAACAACTACAGAGCAGCTCACTCAGAAACATAAGAAGGAGTAACTGTCATCAGCAATGACTATGCAAAGTATAATCAATGATGTTTGTACCTTGCATAGAGAAGTGCCACCTTGCTGTGATGTGCTGGAGAATTTGCTCAAACATTATTCCAAAGTGCGTGGTTTAGGACTCTGCAATTGTTTGGAAACAAAAGGAAGATTGCCACCAATGTATGCTAACAGAACACAGAATAAGAAACAAAGAAGAACTTAGTATTTTGTAACATGCAACCTTGATTGTATAGCAATATCATATGAGGCATTTAAAAGTTACTGCTTTTCAGAAAATTTAAAAGTAGATTTTGTCAAGAACTTGATGCTCATTTGCTTCATATGTACATCTCATGTTCATCAGTGATAAATCATTATTGCAAAAATGGTGTTTAAATTTGATGTACCTGGATATTTAATTTAATTTCAGGTTTTAGATGTTTCATTAACATCAATATAAGGCAAAATCTGTTGCACTATTACTTATATTTTAGATTAAACAAGTATTTGCTATAAGTATTAATTTACAAATTTATATGTGCTTGTTTATGTGAAACATTCATTGTATTTTATGGTATATGTCATAATTATTGCTATAAGCATGTGCTCCATTGCTGTCATCTACTGGCAAGTATAGCCTGTAAGATACAAAAAGTATTGACAGAAGGAAAACATATCCCCTTTTCCACATAACTACTGCAGTAGTATTCCAAATATTGATTTCATTCCATTATTTAATATTTTTCCTTTACATTTCATGTAATGCCAAACATAATTAAAGGTATGTCAGAAGAATAATTAATTAGAGGGTTCATAGTTAAAGCAGACGAAGTGCATAAAACCTGTTTTTCAGATATATGCGTGAAACTGAGGCGGCTGCATTTTTGGAGTAGATACTTAAGGTAGCATCCTGATCACTCTTAATATTATTATAACTTATTGTTTAAGCATTACAGGTTTGTTTTTCCCATGTATGCACAACGATAGCTTAAGATTATCGAAGTGATGTGCTATAATTCTGAATCCTCAAAATATAAGTAAAGAATAAACAAAGCTTAAAGGTGATTATGTGTATATTTGCAAACAAATGCTGTTCCTAGTTCATTAATTATGATTATCCATGTTTCATTGATAGAAATGTATTTTTCTTATAAGTCAAACATCTTAAAATATATACAACAAACCTAGACTTATTGTTGTATATATGTCTGTGTGTATCAGAAACATTTAATTTATTTTGGTTTTTTACATAATGTCTAATTTGCGAGTCATTAGGCAAATCTTAGGCTGATCTTTAACATATGGTAAGTCAAAACAGCAGGGGTTACATTAATACAATTTTCTATTAAGAAGATTTAAAAATTACTCTCCTCTGGATGCTTTATTAAACTCTTATATAGATGTTTTCTGCATTATTTTATTATGAGTTGTCGGTCCCAGAAGGTTTCTACACTGCAGAAAATCCTATAGCTTTATTAAAGGATTATGAATCACATCAATACTGTGAGCCAATTTTTAAAAATGTTGCTATTCACACACCCATCTTTAAGTTAGCATCTATATATTTCATGTTATTACTTTCTGTACCACGTATGGTAAATAAATAGGAGAAGTATTGCACACCACCTAAAAATTTTATGTCGAGATTTCACTGAACATATGTTTTGAGGCCCCTGAATCCCCAAAAAACATTTTTAGGAAAAGGTCTGTACGTGCTTATGTGTATCTGTGAACAGCATAACTCCAAAACTAAAAGTAGATAAATACCAAACTTGATATTTAGGTTCAGCACCTTCTAAAGATGCGGCATGAAGATTTTTAAGAAAATCCCCCACCCAAAACTTCCCTTCACGTGGAATATTTTTGAAACTTTTTATTTTCTAAAACATGGCTGTAACGATTTTGATTACAATGCCATATTTTAATGACAAATAAGATCTATATCATGAATTTTTTGGGAATAGTTTGTGAAGTCCTCTTCATTAGCAAGGAATTTTGTATAATATTGTGTAACTGGCATACGTTAAGTGGTAGAAGAAAACGCACTACACAAAAAGAATAGATCTCTTTAAACACACACAATTTATTTCAAATAACTTTTTGTGGCATCACCTATTCCGAGTTATTCGTCATTAATGGTTTTAATTGTTCAATACTTAGCCATTCTTTTCAAGTCCTGTCAATTTTCAGTTGTTTCTAGAGATTTCATGCAAAGAGTGTGGAATTTTATGGGCACTGTATATCGTAAAGTTCTCAAACGTTTGATATTGCTATTTCCTTTTGTAGCGGGGTTTGGAAAATAAAGGTAACGTTTCTGGTTGGTAAGGTCTTGGTGTAGGGTTTCAGGTGATTGCCGGCTGCTCAGGTAGAGGATGATGGGTTACGAGAATCTTACCTCAGGGATTGTGTGGATGGGAGGTGAATGATACTCACAACTCCTCTCAATGGCCCATTTATTATGAAGATCCACACTGGTTTTTGTACTGCAGGCCCTTCACACAAGACGCGTTCCTATCAATTTTTCCCCCGTTACAGTCTCCGTGCTTTTACCCTTGAATTTATTCTATTTCTCATTTACTCATACTATAACGGTTGTCATCCCTAGCTACCCTATCTCTTTTCCCAATACAGAATTCTAACATCCTCTTTCTATCTCCTCCCAACACAAACTATCACGTCTTCATCCTAGCTCTTCTTAACACAGAGTTTTACATCCTACTCATAGCTCTTCCCGACACAAAGTTTTACATCCTACTCATAGCTCTTCCCGACACGAAGTGTTCCATCTTTCGCGTGTCTAAAACGCGCTCCTGCTCCTAGACCAAAATCTATTTCACGCCTCTTTTCTAGTTTTGTTCCCTGGTTTTACTATTCACGTGACATTTAATCTTCCTTATTGGTTATCTGGCTCCTCTGCGTTTTCTCACCCATTGGTTCAATTTCAATACCCTTAGGCTCAGCTAGCGTTTCTACTGTTTCTCGTTATTCACGGCTGATTTAATTTTCTGTTCGCATGAGTGACTAGCACATCCGTTTCTTTGTTTCGCGCGCCGGAGAGCACTCGGCGATTTCAATAGAACCTAACTGTTCCTCCAGCTAGCCTTTCCTGTATTTATTTAGGGTTTTTCCCTCTGGCATATTTTCTTGTGTCTGTTTCCTTTCACGTTCTTTTACTTTCTGATCTATTTATACGTGTCTCTATTTTATTTTATTTCATCCGTAATAATATTTTATTTCATTTCTACTTTATTTTATTTCATCCATAATAATGTTTATTCCCCCTTTACTTAATCTTTAATATTCTCTTTTATCTCCTTCTTATTTTGTTTGATTCGCGCATTAATCTTAACTTTTCTTCTGGCTATGGTTATTCTTGTACTCGCGGAGTACTCGCGGATCTTATCACTTCAAATGCCCTTCAGATAAGGCATTCATTTTATGCGCCTGAGTAAAATTAATGGCTTGTCTGAAAACCCACTGAAACTAGTGCTTCGCTGTTTGCGCTAAAGTTCCCCCCTCGCGTCTTGTGTGAGGCTTTTCCGTACTTAGTTCTGACGAACTGCTTTATATACATTTTAACTTACAAATTATGCTTGTGGCTCCACCTGAAAAATTTACATAGAAAAATTTGTTTCCAGGGACTGACTTCTGCGTCTCCTGGTGCCTTGTGGCGCACTTTACTTTACCTAATTTATCTATTACTTATAACCTATTCTATAACTATTTACATTTTCATTTATTTTTCACCCTTTTCATTCAGGCTATGGTTATTATTGTTTTAGTTTTTTGTCTGGTGTATATTTTCGTGTTTCCCTTTCGTGAAACATGATTTCACTTACTTAAGCACTCATTTTTTTTTCGGTTTCATTTCGTGTACTAGTGCTTTGTATTTTCTGGTAACGTATTCCGCGCACTGTTCACTTTTCACTGTTCACACGAGTTGTTGTGACTGTTTAGGGATGTCATTCACCTTTTTGAGTCTACCTGGGAATAATTACGTGTCTGTCTGACCTTACATTTTTGTGCAAGTCCCTATACCTGAATGTAAGTAAACATAATTTTCCACAGATTTACGTTTTTATTTTGTTCCTAGTTTTGCTCATGAGTGCGGTCTTAATGTTATTTACAATGAACTTAATCTATGACCTTATCCTAACATTCAATACATAATAATATTCTTTACACTCATTTGTATCATAGTTCAGTGTTTACTATGGTGAGACTTTGAACATTTTCTATATCCAGATGATTGTCCTTCTGTTCTGTTTTGGTTAAGCCTTAACTCTATATTTCCCCTTTCTCTGTGACTCTACACCTTCTGCATAGATTACTAAGTTTTCTTGCATATTGTTTAAGTTTAATATGAATTTACATTCTTTGCCTTAGGTTTAACAAATTTACATGTTTCACACTTTTACAGTTCCTAGTCCTCTACTCTTATTTTCTTATGTGCCATGCCTTTACCCTGTTCTGGTCGTTGTGTTATTGACCTTACGTTTTTCCTACTCGCTAATTCAACTGCTTTGTTTATGTTTCTGTTTTAATTGCTTACTGAGACATTTTAACGTTACATTGTGGTTCATTTTCCGTCATTTTGTAGGTACTTTGTACGGTTTTATTAAGGCCAAATTGTACCTACCAATTATTTTTAAAGTACGTGGGTTTTGTAATTCGAAAGCTCGATCACTCAATTGTTTCCGGATTACGGCCAGACCGTGCCACATCAAATGTAATTTATTGTTCTCTTTTTTCAACATGGATGACTTGTGGTGTGCCTTGTATAAAACCTTATCTCCTTCTTTCGGGTTCCATGTCTTGTTGTGTCGTTTCATGTGTTTGTTTCTTAATTCTGTTTTCCTAGTTATGTTTTCATATGCCATTTTCAACTTTTCCACCTGAGTGGCTTCTCTTGTCGGGATAGCTGATGGCATTCCTTCCATGAGGTAGTGTTCTTGTCCTGTAAGTAGAGTCAGGGGTGTGAAACCTGTGTTGCTGTTCGGTGTTTCATTGAACGTCCTTTCTATCGTGGGTATGTGGTCCACCCACGATGTGTGATTTTTATTACATAGAATTCTTAGATATATCACGAGGTCTCTCATGTATCTCTCGCATGGGTTCGATGGCGGGTGGTATACCGTTGAGTTGTAGATTTTTATCCCCTGTGCCCTTATGTTGTCTGTAAATTGTTTTCCCCTATGTATCGAAGCGTTGTCCACGAGAAGTGCATTCATTTTCCCATATTTGGGTATATAGTCGTTGATGATTTTCTTGGCACATGTTGCACTCGTTAATTTTCGCATAGGGTATAATTTTACGAATTTTGTGAATACATCAACCAATACAAAAATGTGTCTCATGTCGCCTACTCCTGCTGGTAGAGGACCATGGGAATCTCCCGCGACTAGTGTTAGGGGTTTATCCCTGATGATATTCTGAGGTGGTGTGTCGTATTTTATATTCATTGGTTTACATTTTTGACATGTGTCACATTCGCTTATATGCTGCCGTACTTTTCGATGTAGTTTTGGGATGTAAAAGTGTTGTTGGATTGCGTTGCAGGTCTTTTCTGATCCTGCGTGGATCATTGTTTTATGGAAAGTGTCAATTATTTTTGTTTCCAAAGAACTCGGCGCAAATGTCAGCCACGTTGGTTGTTTCGACCTTTTCAGTTTGTACAGTGTGCCTTTGTGCAGCCCTATCGTCTCCTTCAAGTCAGGTGTAATGTCCTTTGCCTGGCTCATTAGGGTTGCCAACTTTGGTTCCTGCAGCTGCAATGTTTGTATGTGTTTTACCTGTTTGGCAAGTTCGCTACCTGGGTGTAGTGAGGTTCTCAGAATTTTAATTTCTCTTCTGGTATGTCCCATGCATTCTGGAATTCCTTCTCTGTTTCCTAGTCGGGACAGTGTATCCGCGAAAATGTTGCTGTTTCCGGGAATGTGTTCTATATTGACGTCATATGCTGTGATTTCATGTATATAACGGGCTATTTTGGAGCTGACGAGTTTGCATGATTTAATGAATGATAAGCTCACGTGGTCAGTGTATATTGTGATTGAGCTGTTATATACGTAGTGCTTGAATTTTTGTACGCGAAATATATTGCTGCTATTTCCAGTTCTGTAATTCCCGCTGTTTTCTCTGTAGGGGTTAAAGTTCGAGATGCCGTGCTGATAATATGTTGTTCATTTTTCTCGTCGTATTGGCACAAGATGGCTCCGAAACCTGTGATGGCTGCGTCGGAATAAATGTGAAATGGTAAATTCATGTTTGGTCTTTCCAATAGTATTGCCTTTCCAAAAAGTTGTTTTATGTTGTCGAAAGTGTTTTGGTGTTCCTCCGACCATTTCCAGCGTGTGCCTTTCTTTAGCAGCTCTCTTAGGGGTGCTACCTCTCTGGAATAATTTGCGAGGAAGCGAGCTTCGTACTGCAGTATACCTAAAAATTTTCTTAGCTGTCTAACGTTTCTAGGGGGTGGTATTGTCTGAATCGTGCGTATGCGTTCCGGGTCCGGTGCCACTCCTTTGTCCGAGATGATGTATCCTAGAAATTTTATTTCTTGGCTGAAGAATGTTGTTTTGTTTAGATTCAGGGTCAGCCCATTTTGTCTAATTTTTGTTAACACAGTGTTTATGTGCTGAAGGTGGTTCTCAATGTCCGTGCTGTGTATCAGGAAGTCGTCGATGTATTGGGTAAGGTAGTCTTGCGTCGTATTTCCAAAAATTTTCTCTGTCGCTCTCAAAAATCCTGATCCGCTGACCGATAACCCGAAAGGTATCCTTAAAAATTCGAATACTTTACCCCGGTAAATGAAACTCGTGTATTGTCTGACATGGGGAGCCAATGGGATTTGTAGATATGAGTTGTTGAGATCCAAGCATGAGAACCACGTTTTCTTTCCGATTCCGGCAAGAATGTACTCGATACTTTGGGTCCTCGTGTTGTCGGGTATTATAAAGGTGTTTAAGTGGCGAGCGTCTATCGTAATGCGAACCTTTCCTGAGCTCTTTGCAACAACACATAAGGGGTTTATATATGGCGAATTCGATGGTTGTATTATTTTCTGCTCAATCATTTGTGTTATCGTGTCATGTACTGCGTTTTGAAGTGTTATTGGTATATTTCTACATTTATATTTCCATGGTGGAGCTGGTTTCACCTCAAAGGAATATTCGTAATTTTTAAAGCAACCTGTTTTGTCTGAAAATGCTTCTCTGTTGTTCCATAGAATTGTAGTTAGAGTTTGTTTTTGTCGTTTGCTGAGGGCTGAGATGTCATTCACCTTTCGTGCAATGCACTCTCTAATTTGTCGGGTGTCCGTCTCTCCGTACAGGTATTGTTCTTCATTTTCACCTGGTAAGTCATCCAGTCCGCTTATCTTTGCGCCTCCCACGGGCTTTATATAATTATTCTTTATTTCATCTTCTCTATATTCTTCGTCGTCGAGTTCATTAATATCTTCTAATTCCTCTTCCTCATAAAATCTATCATCTATCTCTACCTGCGTTTTACATATTTCGCCCCCAAGGCTGATGACTTGTACAAAAAACCTGTTCTGATGGATGTCTCTTTCACCCTCCGTTAAGTCTGGTGTTATACCTGGCGTCTTGAGGAAATGTGTAGTTACTGTTTCATTGTTTGTTGTCACTAATGTGAGCTCCCTTGTTCTATAATTTACATTAGCCCTGAATTCAGATAGCAGGTCGCTCCCAATTATTAATTGTGTCACTAAATGTGGAACCACTAGAAAAATATACTCAAAGTCTATCTCTTGAATGTTAAAGGGTATCATTACTTGTTGTTGGATTCGGGTTTTCTTTCTCCCTATTGCTAAGATAGCGTAAACATTCTTAACAGGCAATGTTTGCAGTTTTATTCCACGCGATATGATCGTTTTGTAGAACTCCATGCTGCATAAAGAAGCCATTGCTCCGGAGTCCACGATAGCCTGGTATGCTTCGCCTGCTATTTGTATTGACACTTGTGGTGAGTCTATGATATCGCCTTGTCTTTCTTCATTAATGGAGTTGTTATTCCCTGTGTTGCAAAGAGCTGGGGGTTCTAGAGACGGGAATTGATCCTGACCCCGTTTTAGTTTTCCGTCGTCCCGTTGGTACCGAATGCGCCACCGCACCTCTCATCCTGCTGTGTCGGTCCCTGGTTGTCGCGGTTGAACCATGTTTGCTTTTTTATGGTCCCTGTGTGATTTGTTTGTGTGTTGTCATTTCGTTGGTGGTTTGACCGTGGGTTGTATTCTATATGTTCCCGTCGGTTTTCTTGAGGCCATGATGGTGCGTCTACGTTTTGTCCTGGGCGGCTGCGTTAATTGAAGGTTTTATTCGGGCTGTGGCGTCCATCTTGTCGTGTTTCGTATTCACGTTCCGGTGTGTTTGTGCCCCATGAGTTATGTCTCCGGCTCCCGTTCACTCTTACATAGTTTATGTACCTTCTCCCGTTGTCTCGCGGTGGGTTCCTGTGGAAATGGTTGTCGCCCCTGTGTCTCGTAAACTGGTTGCCCCTGTCATCGTATCTGTTTTGTTGAGGGTATGGACCTCGTCTTTGCTGATAGTTGGGGTGTGCCCTTAACCCACTGAAATTTTGTGTCGGTGCTCTATTTTCCGAGCTACCGCTCTGGTGTCCTTGTAGCGCCGTCAGCAGTTCTAGTGTGTCGGCAATGGTTGTCGCCCTAGCCACAATTAAATTATTTCGGATATTATCCGGGAAATGCCTCACGATCAGTTTTACGAATTCATCTTCCTGCATGGGTGGGTCTAGTAATTGGCTCTGTTGTGCCAGATCCAGGAAGTAATCGATGAGTTGTTGCCCCTGTCCTGGTGTATATTTCCCATTATTTATTCGTATTCCCACCGCGTATTGGGTGGTAGTATTCCAATATTTGGTTAGGAATAAGTGTTTGAAGTCAGAGTATGTGGTGTGGTCGCCGATCGCTAACCGAAACCAAGAGAGTGCCCTGCCTTGTAGCCCTTTCTTTATAATCAATAATTTCAAGTTTTCCGGAATTTGTTTCAACTCGAAATATGCGTCCAAATCCATAATGTATCGTTTCGCATTGTCTCGTAAGTCATTGAACTGTGGTACGGCTATCCCATTTAATAAATTAAAATGTAGAGGGTACGCATGCACATTCATATAGCTATGTTCCTCATGAGCTAAACTAGAAGTTGGTGACTGCGACGACGCAAGCTGCACGTGAATTGCAGGTTGCGTTTCCGCGGTGATATTTTCGCGAGAGGTGGCATGGTTATTGGCGTTTTGATTTGACACATTTTGCTGTCTTGCTATTGTTGCTCTAACCTGTGCCAACTCACGCGAATTTTTGTCAATTAGTTCTAATGCCGCGTTGTGTTCTGCAGCTGCTTGGTTTGTTGAAGTGGTGATGAGTTCTTTCATTGCTGTTATTTCTGTGTTTATATTTTCCTTAATATTTACACATGCTGCTTGCAGATCACAATTCAGCTGTTCCTGGTTAACATGGTCAGCAGACATTTGTGTGACCCTTCCCTTTAAAGATTTTAGTTCTGAGCATGCCTCCAGAACATCTGTTCTAATGCTAATGACCTCCGATCGTAAAGACACTTGCCCTGCATTCATCTCCGACACTTGGGTTGCTTGTCGGTTTACCTGCTCCTCTATTTGTGTTTGGTGTTCTGAGAATTTCGTGTTCATTTTCTCGAGAATTTTTGCCTCGAGCTTCTCCCCTTGGGCAACTAATTGTGTGTGTACCTGGGTCATCAGTCTCTGTTCTAATTGTTTGAGGGTTTCCTCCTGTGCTGTTAGTTTTGCGTTTAGTGTCTCTCCTTGTGTCTGAATTTGTGAGTGTAATGTTTCACCTTGTGCGGTGATTTTCTCACCTTGTGCAGTGATCTGAGAATGCAGTGTTTCACCTTGTGCGGTGATTTGAGAGTGAAGTATTTCACCTTGTGCGGTGATTTGAGAGTTAAGTGTTTCACCTTGTGCGGTGATTTGAGAGTTAAGTGTTTCACCTTGTGTGGTGATTTGAGAGTTAAGTGTTTCACCTTGTGCGGTGATTTGAGAGTTAAGTGTTTCACCTTGTGCGGTGATTTGAGAGTTAAGTGTTTCACCTTGTGCGGTGATTTGAGAGGTAAGTTGCTGGAATTGTATAAACATTTGTTGAATTACTGCCTCTAGTGTATACGGATTTTCCGCACGTTCCTGTTGATTTGTTGTTTCTGTTGTTTGTTCCTCCGTAAGGGCGTTCTCTATGGTGATTTTTGTTGTTTTGCCGTTACGGAGTAACATTCACTTTTTCCTTGTTGTATGAAATGTTGGTTGTACTTACTCGGTGCTGTTGTTCTGTGCTGCTGTTGGTCTGGTGATGGTGGCTGGTTCCTTGGCGGCGTCCTCCGTTGTGTTGGTGTGAGTGTTGGTTTGGTAGGGTGCTAGGCGTGGGTGTAAGACACGTTGGGTGCCATTTTGTAGCGGGGTTTGGAAAATAAAGGTAACGTTTCTGGTTGGTAAGGTCTTGGTGTAGGGTTTCAGGTGATTGCCGGCTGCTCAGGTAGAGGATGATGGGTTACGAGAATCTTACCTCAGGGATTGTGTGGATGGGAGGTGAATGATACTCACAACTCCTCTCAATGGCCCATTTATTATGAAGATCCACACTGGTTTTTGTACTGCAGGCCCTTCACACAAGACGCGTTCCTATCAATTTTTCCCCCGTTACAGTCTCCGTGCTTTTACCCTTGAATTTATTCTATTTCTCATTTACTCATACTATAACGGTTGTCATCCCTAGCTACCCTATCTCTTTTCCCAATACAGAATTCTAACATCCTCTTTCTATCTCCTCCCAACACAAACTATCACGTCTTCATCCTAGCTCTTCTTAACACAGAGTTTTACATCCTACTCATAGCTCTTCCCGACACAAAGTTTTACATCCTACTCATAGCTCTTCCCGACACGAAGTGTTCCATCTTTCGCGTGTCTAAAACGCGCTCCTGCTCCTAGACCAAAATCTATTTCACGCCTCTTTTCTAGTTTTGTTCCCTGGTTTTACTATTCACGTGACATTTAATCTTCCTTATTGGTTATCTGGCTCCTCTGCGTTTTCTCACCCATTGGTTCAATTTCAATACCCTTAGGCTCAGCTAGCGTTTCTACTGTTTCTCGTTATTCACGGCTGATTTAATTTTCTGTTCGCATGAGTGACTAGCACATCCGTTTCTTTGTTTCGCGCGCCGGAGAGCACTCGGCGATTTCAATAGAACCTAACTGTTCCTCCAGCTAGCCTTTCCTGTATTTATTTAGGGTTTTGCCCTCTGGCATATTTTCTTGTGTCTGTTTCCTTTCACGTTCTTTTACTTTCTGATCTATTTATACGTGTCTCTATTTTATTTTATTTCATCCGTAATAATATTTTATTTCATTTCTACTTTATTTTATTTCATCCATAATAATGTTTATTCCCCCCTTTACTTAATCTTTAATATTCTCTTTTATCTCCTTCTTATTTTGTTTGATTCGCGCATTAATCTTAACTTTTCTTCTGGCTATGGTTATTCTTGTACTCGCGGAGTACTCGCGGATCTTATCACTTCACTTTGTATCTTTAACGAAATGTATCTTTTAGCTATTTTACGATAGGTTTACCTTTATTAAAATGAGCTAGATAGGAAAATAAACTTGTGTAAGACTAATTTGTATACTCACTAATAAGTGATAGAAAAGGTCATGTGAATGTAACATTCAGAATTTCTTTTTACATATGCATAACCTTATGAAACTGCAATAAACCTGTTGATCATAACGAAATATGGAAGGCCATGTATATGTGATAATTAAGTTTTATAATAAACTATATGATAATATGTGGACGTTAAATATTACAGTGCTTTCAAGAATAAATTGAAAACTTGGTTGTTGGGAATCTTTATTTGATAAAGAATACTTAGATAACGGTTTGATGTAGTTTGTTTTATTTAGCTAACTTAGCCTAATGCAGCACATGCAAAAGTATTGTTAAATTATTATTATTATTATTATTATTATTATTATTAAATCCGAAGCTATTTACTTTTTGCAGTTATTGTAACCCTAAGAAATCGACGTGGGCATCAATTAGCGTCAGACTAACACAGCTGTTACCTCAAATCTGTGATAGATAGATGTAAACATGCAGTGTAAGAAATGCGTACATTTTAACTAGCTTTTAGAATCTGTAATCGGATTTAAAATATTTCCTATAGTTGTCGACTTACGTCAAATGAACCAAAACAAGGACGTTAGGTACGCATCGGCACCATGGTTGCAGTGCTATCTTTTTAACTTTACAGTTTCTGTTTTGTACAATATTAGATAAAGTAGTTCTTATAATTCTTTTGTATATTAAAGATACTTTGTATAAGTGAAATAATAAAATGTATGTCCCGCTAGCTTAAACGTGCATACACGCATCTTATCCTGGCCGAGAATATCTCCTATTTAAACTGGCACCTTGACTATGGGATTCAAAATGTCGGATTGGTCTGCTTGTGTAATACAGCGCTCTAAGCGGTGGTGTCAGAAAGACGAATGGTCAGTGGGGGATCAGATAGTGATACGTAAGAATGGCATAATAGTATTTCTCTCAGCACTGTACTGTGTCAAAATCCCAAATGCCCCTTTCTGGGACGCGAGTCCCAAAGAGTGCAGTGATACAAACTACGTGCTCTATGTGTACATGGATTTACTCTGCAATGCGTATAGTGCGTGCTTAATAATAATAATAATAATAATAATAATAATAATAATAATAATAATAATAATAATAATAATAATAATAATAATAGGTGAAACATGCCAGTGATACGCATTACTTGCTCTCATGTTTACATGATTTTCGGTATAGTGCTTTAATATTTCGATTTACCATACTGTGCGTATAGCGCATAATAATAATAATAATAATAATAATAATAATAATATTAATAATAATAATAATAATAATAATAATAATAATAATAATAATAATAATAGCAAGCTAACAAACGCCAGTATTACACATTACGTGCTAACATTTTTGCATGGTTTTCGTTACGGCGGCTTTATGCTTTTATTTACTCTACTATGCGTATAGTGCGTAATAACAACGATAATAATAAGTTAAAAAATGCCTGTGCTACACACTTCGTGCTGTCATGTTTGCATGGTTTTCGGTACGGCGCCGTCATGTTTTGATTTACCTCTACAATACGAATAGTCCGTAATATTAAACAAGAACACCGAAAACAGAATTTATAAAATAAGTATGGGCGGGTACTAATAGGTCAAATAAGGATATTTTAGTTATTCATCAATCTAAAAAGTGAAATTATTCTCTCAACAATAAAGTCTTTGTAACTGAACTGGAAAGCATTCTAAGAACGCTTTCAGTCTATTTACACTGTTCTTGTCTATCATCACTTACTGTACACTGCAATGCAAGCCTGGGAACTACCTCTCAATGACCGCGATCCGCTAAATGTCTTCGTTGATATCAAGAGGAATAGAAAGAAGGTCATTCACGGCATATGCGCCAGTTTCCCACTGACCCGTGTTTGCTTGCAATTGCCCTGTTGAGTTCTACAACCCTTTTAACGCACGAAGAGATATCTATACACATAAAATTTATTGGATTAGAAATGATATATTATTACTTTACTGAGAAAATATCAAAACAAAGATTTAAATAACAGTGTCTTGTAGTATATATCGCGAATTAATGATGAAAGTGAAGTTATAAGTTGGGGTGCCTATACAGAAATTTTGAACCTGTAATGCAGAGCAGTGTTCATATCTCTTGCCTCTAGATTTTGATGTGTAGACAGTACTACATTTCATATCGAGCGGGATGGCTTAGGTGGCAACGTTTGTGGCCCGCATTCGGAAGGTACCGGGTTGGATTCCCAGTGACCACCCACTCTGGATCATTGGTTTTTCGTGGTTGCCCCGGGTCGTCAGGCGAATTTGGGAGTGGTTCTTCTAACACGACTTACCTTCCTCTCATATCCTGTACCCATCATCTTCCCTTTCATGCCCTTCAGGGTTGTGGGACCATACGAGAGTGTTTAGTGGGTTGCGACTGAATGGTAACTTGCGCAGTGTAGAGGTTTGTTCCCTTGCGTCGCTGCGGGGTCTGCTCAGTTAGGTCTCTCCTCCGAATGGGCTCCGCCCCGGGGACACTGCCGGGAGTTCGGTGGCTTGTAGGCAGGTCCGGGCGACGTCGGATGCGCTTAATCTGGAAACGTTAGGTACCCCTTCTTTGGTTGTGTCCACCGACATCCAGATCTGGTCGCTCTTCGGGTTTCTCCCCTCATCTCCCCTCCTGGGGGTCACTGATAGAAGCACAATCGTCAACTGGCCTGCGTGTTGTGCTCTGCCTCGGTTTCTCGGTCCCCTCCGTTGATTCGTATCTTTAACTTGTCACTATATTTCATGGGATGACAATGTGTCACACACGCTTCGTGAAAGGAGTATTTTTCTGCTACCAGAGCAGATGATACATGCATCTTTTTGTTACGGAGGTTTTTCTTCTTCCAGTCCAAGATTTCAATTTGAGGAGGTGCAATGTAAAACAATATGAGCGAAACAATCTGGAAATCTGGTAGACACAAAGGTGTATTGCAGAATTTGGAAACAGGGAAGTCCAATATGCAAATAACTGGCTTTAATTTCTTAAAACAGGTTCACATAATCGTAGATTTTGTAATAGATACACATTTCTGAATTCCGATAGCGATTCGCAGCAGTCGAAGATGAAACTAAAGGTAACTGATCCCCAAATGCTTTGAAATTTCCTCTCCTTTAGAATACTTATACCATCACCAATGAACGACTCGGCATTCAACTTTTACCTTTTTGGTCCAATGCACGCAGAAGCATGAAAGTATGTGGATCATTCCAAAATTAATGATCCTTTAAGCATTCATTTGCTACAGCTGTTTCTTTGCAACTTTTACTCAATTCATCGTATTCGTTAAGTTGTAGAAAGTCAACTTAAGTCAAGCAGTTACTGGTGCAGTTGGTACAGGTGAACTTTTGTGGCGGTTAGTGTAACCGAATGTGAAAATGTATGTGCTAATACCAAATGTCGCTGACGTATTTCACAAGAGGAAGGTACTATACTCAATGAAATCGATTTTCTTTAATGATGAAATTAACTTTTGCTTCAATACAGCCGCGATTACAAAGAGCGGCATGATTCCTCCACCTTTATTAGTATTGGTTTATCCACTTCTATGTTTTATACGCAATTTCGGAACACTCTTCACATTCATTAAAACTCACGAGTAAGTACAACAAACCTCCAATGAATTTCATTGGGTAGATCCCTACTTTGCAGAAAAGGAATTGTACTTCATACTTGACAATAATTGGAAGGATAGTAGGTAGAATAGATCGGAACTGCCACACCAAGATGGTGTTACATGGGAAAATATAGGGAAATCGAGGTAAAATGCCAGGCTACGCGGGATTAAATGATATAAAATGGTGATACATAGGAGAGATAGGGAATACGAGGAGAAATGCCAGGCTAGGAGAAGTTTGAAGGAGGAGAAATGGGTTTATATGGGAAGAGCTAGGGAAATCGAAGAGAGATGCTAGACTAAGAGGATCTGAAACAGAGGATTTGTGTATATTGTAGCGGACCAGGTTGAGCGCCGAGGATTACATGATATGAGGTAACCAGGCAGAAAGTGTGGAAATGAGGTTACCTCAACATGATCGCGCTTAGGAACGCCGAGTCAGCTCTTCTGTATGTATTTATACTACGGGGTTTCACTCGAGGGAAGGAATTGTCGGAAGCAATCGACGAGAGCAATTGTCGGGATCATTGAATGATTTTCTGAATTATTGTGGGAATCGACGTAGTAATCAATTGAAGGGAGAGTTGTATCATCGACGACCTGAGGTCCGCTTACCTTACACGAGTCGCCAATGCAACACCAGTCGGACAGGTAAGGATGCATCTGTTCTAAGATCTGCTTGCTTGCCGGGCTTCACCCCAATCTGAGTGGCCCACCTACGGGTCCTAATGTACTCACACTAACGTAATAATACAATTTATTGGCTCAATGCATCCCCTGTGCATTATTTAAATACCCCATCCTGGAACGCCACCCTGGCCTCCTACTACCCCAGTACCGACGCATCTCCTACCTCTGAGCTATCACCCCCTAGTACAACTAGCTACTGTGGGGTAACCACCCCCGGTAGCGGTGTTACAATATATGGGAAGATATAGGGAAAACCAAGAGAAATGCTAGTCTAGGTGAGGGTTGGAGGGGGAAATGCGTTTATATGGGAGAGGTAGGGAAAAAAGGAGAGATCTAGCGTAGACGAAGGATACAGTTGTTGGAGGGTGGTTCAGCAATCAATTTTGCATTCATTGGAGATAAACGCTAGGGTACACACACACCCATGCTCGCTGTCTGGCACGTTATGTGATGTATAACTTAAGTTCTTTCTATGGAAAATATACCTAAGCAAATCTCAACCCAAAGCAATCCTTTACTTGGGTATTTTCTCGTTTTGCACCGATTTGCTGATGTTTTATGGTAGTTTATTGCGCTTTATACGGCGTATCTTGTATACTTATATCCATATTTGCTATGTTTTAGGGTATTCTGAAAGATTTTGGACTCTGTTACACATATTATAATGCTATCAGCACAGGTTTTACAACATTTTGAAGCTTTTTTGCGGTTTAAAGTATTTTGACACTTCCAAAGTTATTTTTGATGATTCTGGTAAGAGCATTCGAGGCAATTTGAAGGTATTTTAGACTATGGAATCAGTTATAGACACAGGCTTTGCTGACAGACAGGGGAATTGCAGGTATTACAAAAGTATTTTGCAAACTGTAAAGGGCATTTAACATAACTTCATGACATTCTATCATGTTTTACAGAGATTTTATCTAGTGTTATATCTGGGTTGTGATGTTCTGCAGCCATTTTCTATCGTTTTACATATCGGTTACTTTCATGAACTTCTACATATTCTAATGCAACCGTGTGATATACTACATACAGCTAATAGTTTTTTTAAACCAGCATTGATTTTCTTCAGTGATCTTATTCTCTTTTATTCACCTTTCTCGTTTTATGTGGTTACATTTTTTGGAAAGGTGTAGTATCTCTATCAATTAATCGATGCTTCATTAGATAAGGATTGTAGGGTAGGCGCCGCTGCTTTATTTCTGGACTTGAGACTAGCGCTAGCATTTGTTCCTAACGACACAGTTAACGGCTCCCCTTTCATCTCCTTCTTCTTATACTTATGTCTTCATCAGATATCTACTAGGAGTATCCTCCAGGGGCTCACCTTATGTGAGTACGGGTGTTGGCTACCCGGGGGTTCCCGAGCCACTCATCGCCATCTTCATCACTTCAACCCCGTCCGGTCGAGGTGGGTTCGTTCTCGTGACCGGGGGACTCAAGGTAGGCTCTCGTGCGTTCTGTGCATTTCACTCCATGTCACCCCTCGCCATCGTTTCTTTCTTCTCTTCTATTTATACACATTTCGCCACACGCCCATTTATTTACACATCTTTTTTACTTCTTCACCGCCTACCTTGCGTGAGAAACGACCAAGCACCTTTAGTTTCTTTTATCTTTTTATTTAAATCCTCCGTGGACACAGCCTGGTGGATACCCGCGCACTGCGTGCGCAGCTGGGTGAGTGGGTAATGGCGTCATCCCCACCATCCGGGGTCGTCATGTAGGGTATGTGTTCGTATCCGCTGTTCAACTCCAGTCCCGCGGGGGGGCCATTGCATGAGCTGCTGACTTCTGAAGCCGATTGGGTCCCTCAGTCTATGTGCTTGGAAGTGTGACCCTGGGGTGAGATAGGTATAGATAGGCCACTCACCCAAGCCGGGGTAACGCCCGGGAAGTCAGGGCCCGAGGTCGGAGACGGTTGCAATGGTGGAGAATTTATTTCGCCATAAAGCACCCTTTCTCCATTAATTCAAATAAGCGCCGAAAAGTTATTGTAACAGAAATAGCACCGCCGACATCTGGTTGTTACTTGGTCATTTCAAGAACAGAAGAAGGACAAAATTTTGAGAAGGTGAACCCTTTTATAGTTCAGAAGGGCATAGATGCTATTGCTGGTGCGGTTCAATCCTGCACTCGGCTACGGAATGGCTCGTTATTAGCACACTCGAAGTCCGATCAGCAAACTAAGAGCTTGTTGCGCGCTACGCTTCTCCACGGTTATCCCATCCGTGTTGAGAAGCGCCGCACATTGAATTCCTGTCGAGGCGTCGTTACCACGCATAGCCTCGATGGTATATCGGACGAGGACCTGGTCGAATATGTCTCCGATTAAAAGGTGACCGAAGTGCATCGAGTGCAGGCCAAAAGTGACGGCGTATTAGTACCCACTCGTACCCTGTTTCTAACATTTAATGGCGTCAATCTGCCTACGAGAATTTCCGCAGGGTACGAATGGATTTCTGTGAGGCCTTATATTCCTAGACCTCTGCGTTGTTTTAAATGCCAACGTTTTGGGCGTACGCAAGTCTCATGTAAGAGTGCCGTTAACATCTGTGCAACATGTAGCCAGCCCTCACACGAAGGTGCCTGTTCAACAGTCCCCGTCTGCGTCAATTGCAAAGGGTCACATTCTGCTTCATTTGGCGACTTTCCGCGGTATTTGGACGAGAAGGCGATCCAGGAGATCCGTGTAAAGGAGAAACTCGCCTTCGCCGAAGCCCGGAGGCGTTACCATGCGCGCCAACCTTCGCTCCTGCGATCGGGAACATTCAGTTCTGTTTTTGCCTCGCCAGTACCCCGGAAGGATGCTGGGACTCAAACATGGACCACGACTGCCTTGACCGCCACTACCATCCGGCCGTCCTTTCAGCTCCTGTTACCAAGCCCCCTAAACCTGGTCCAAAGTCTATGAAGTCACAAGCCACAGAGAAAAAACCGAAGCAGAAATTTCGAAGAGAAGACTTTTTAAAAGATCCTCCGCGTGTTCACAGTAAGCAGAGTTCACCTTCTCCTCCTCGGAGGTCGCAGTCCCAGGAACCTCCTGGGACAAGCCGCGCTCAGCGGCACCCCTCACCCATCGCCACCCAGAACCGATTCTCGGCGCTTGAATCGATTTCTGGCTCTGAGCGCGTGGGCCCTCCCTTCGAGGAGACCATGGAATCTGACCAACTCCATACCAAAACCCCGAGCCCAAAGGTTATACAAAAGGTCATTTTAAGCCTCCCTTCTAAGTAGACAGTTTATCCCTTTTTCTTAATGGCTATCCTGACCTGGAATGTACGTGATGTACGATCGCATAGGGCAGAACTGCAACTTTTATTGCGTTCCCATTCGCCTATGGTCGTGTGTTTGCAGGAGACTAAGCTTCGCCCTCACGATCCTTTTGATCTCCGAGGATATACTCCGGTTCGCTACGACCTTGAACCGGAGGAGGGTACTCCTGCTCATGGAGGTGTCATGTTGTTAGTGCGTAACGACGTTCATTTTCAACGTCTCACTCTTACGTCCGACTTGCAAGTTGTTGCCATTGGACAGCAGTTACCCGAATTTTTTGTTTCTGTTTGCTCTGTGTATTCACCTCCATCGTCTCCCCTTGCTCCCGCGGACATTCGAACTCTCTTGTCCACTCTCCACACCATTTCTTCTGTTGGGAGATTTTAATGCCCATCACCCCCTGTAGGGTTCGCGAAGGGCTTTTGCGAGGGGAACTCTTCTTTCTGACATTTTTGATCAGTTCAATCACTCTATTCTCAATACAGGGGAGCCTAAGTTTCTTTCTGATTCTTCCGGTACATTTTCTCATTTGGACCTTGCCGTTTGCTCACTCCAGCTGGCTAGTTGTCTGCAGTGGAACGTCGTTGCTGACACCTACCCTAGCGACCATTACCCCTGCATCGTTTCCCTTCTATCACACCACGTACAGCATTCCAGAGTACCTACCTGGATATTCACAAAAACCGACTGGAGCTTGTATTCCAGCCTCGTACATTTTGACGACCAGTCCTTCACCGACATTAAGCAACTAGTGCAGCACCTTACGTCTACGATTTTCTCTGCTGCCGAACGCGCAATTCCCCGTTCATACTCTCAACCTCGGCGAATGCCTGTTCCGTGGTGGAACGAGGATTGCCGGGACGTTGTTCGTGCCCTTAGAACTACACTTAGGGTGTTTCGGCGACACCCTACACTTGATAATTTTGTGACTTTTAAACAATCGCGCACCAGGGTTCGTCGCATTATTCAGGATAGCAAGAAGGCGTCGTGGGCTCGTTTTGTCGAGTCTTTTAATCGCTTTACGCCTTCCTCTGGTGTTTTGGATAAACTTCGTCGCTTCTCAGGTAAAGTGTCGCATTGTACTGTTTCTGGCCTTCAGGTTTCCAATGCCACCATAGTGGTTCCGGCTGCCATCGCTAACACTCTGGGTGCTGCTTTTGAGGCGGTTTCCAGTTGAGATCATTATTCCGCCGGCTTCCGCTCTATCAAAGACCGGCTGGATTCCGCCTATACTTTTCGGTCTGATAATACGGAACGTTATAATGCCCTTTTTACAATGAGGGAGCTGGAGCACGCTCTTCATTGCTCTATGCACTCCGCTCCCGGGCCGGATGGCATTCATGTTCTGCTGTTAAGGAACCTTTCAGCCGACAGTAAGCGCTTTCTCTTACGGGTCTATGATCGTATTTGGCAGGACGGCCTTTTTCCTTCCGTTTGGCGCGAAGGCACCGTTGTCCCTATACTTAAGCCTGGGAAGGATCGCCAACTACCTTCCAGCTACCGCCCTATCTCCCTCACCAGTTGCATTTGCAAGGTGATGGAGCGCATGATCAACGGGCGGTTGACATGGTGGCTTCAGTCTCAGAAACTTCTAGCGAACCCTCAATGCGGATTTCGTCGCCATCGATCTACCGTCGACCATCTGGTGTCTCTGTCGACGCATGTTATGAACGGATTTCTGAGAAAGTGTCAAACAGTGGCTGTGTTTTTTGACCTGGAGAAAGCTTATGACACTTATTGGAGGGGCGGAATTTTACGTACACTCCATGCCTGGAATTTCCCCGATCGTCTTCCCAAATTTCTTCGGGAGTTTATGACGGACCGCGTCTTTCGTGTACGTGTGGGCTCGGTTTTATCTAGTCGTTTTATTCAAGAGAACGGAGTACCGCAGGGCTTTGTACTCAGTGTCACACTTTTTGCAATTGCTATCAACCCCATTGTTGATTGTATTCCACCTGGCATTTCATCGTCCCTTTTTGTTGACGGTTTTGCCATGTATTGCAGTTCTCGGCGGACCTGTCTACTCGAACGCCGCGTCCAGAGCTGTATCGTCTGTCTCTGCGCCTGGAGTAACGCCAGCGGCTTTAATTTTTCCGCCGAAATATCCGTCTGTATCAATTTCTGGCGCCGGAAGGGTTTCCCTTCGCCCTCTCTCCATCTTGGGCCAGGGATACTTCCGCTTGCAGACGAGGCGAAATTTTTGGGGTTGATCTTTAATGGGAAGCTGAACTGGATTTCGCACATTTCGTTTTTAAAAGCAAAGTGTGACCGTTCTCTTAATCTTTTACGTGTTTTAAGTGGCACATCCTGGGGAGCTGTTCGGACCGTGTTTCTACATCTTTATCGCTCTTTGGTCCGATCCAAGCTTGATTACGGGTGCATTGTCATTTCTTCGGCGCGACCATCTGTATGACGTCGATTGAATGCCATTCACCATCGTGGCATAAGAGTCGCTACAGGGGCCTTTCGAACCAGCCCTTTACCCAGCTTATATGCTGAAGCTGCGGAGCCTCCGCTGTCCTTCAGGCGTGAGATGATTTTGTGCGGCTATGCCTGTCGACTCTCAAGCTTGCCTGACCACCCGTCCTTCGCGATATTTTTTGAGGATTTGCTTGATCGCCAATATATGGTTAGCTCCTCTGCATTGCTCCCTCCAGAGGTTTGATTTCGACTGTTACTTCGGCATTTGGACGTTACGCCAGCGCCGGCCCTTCCACGGGGGGAAACGCGTTTTCCTCCATGGTCGCGCGCTGAGGCCCACTGTTACCTTGGGTTAAAGTCGATACCGACAAATGAGACCCCTGCGTCCGTCCTTAGATCCGTTTTTTTAGAACTACAGGCGTAGTTCGGGGACTGTCATTTTATATATACCGATGGGTCTAACACTGATGTTGGAGTAGGTTGTGCCTTTGTTTTTGGTGCACAGAGTTTTACTTTTCGTTTACCTGGACAATGTTCGATTTATACCGCCGAACGTTTTAGCATATATCAATGTGTTTTATACATTCAGCGGCACGTCTTACGGCGCTGTGTCGTTTGTACGGACTCTCTGAGTGCCCTTCAAAGTATTCACGCGCTGTATAGTTACCACCCGCTCGTACAGCGCATTCATGACCTGCTCCACTCGCTTGGTGCTTCTGGCATCAGCGTCTCCTTCGTGTGGATTCCAGGTCATGTGGGCATCTCAGGCAACGAGTCTGCCGACGCCGCTGCCAAATCGGCCATTTTATCACCCAGATGTTTTACCTGTGTTGTTCCTTCCTCAGATTTTTCTGTTATTTTACGTTACCGTATCCTCTCGCGCTGGCGCGATAAGTGGGCGGCTGTTAGGGGGAACACGTTTCGGGAGGTTAAACCTCTCCCGTTAGTCTGGGGTACCTCTTCTCGTTCTTGACGTCGGGAAGAGGTACTTTTAGCTCGTTTACGAATCGGACATTGTCTTTTTAGCCATAGATACCTGTTAAGTTGTGACCCCGCACCACTCTGTGAGCAGTGTGATGCGCCCTTAACGGTGCGTCACATTTTGTCAGTGTGTCAAGTTTTAGCTCCGTTGCGCGTTCGTGTTTGTCTGCCTGTTGGCCTAGCCAACGTTTTGGCAGACGACGCGAGTGCTGTAGAATGTCTTTTACGTTTTATCAGTGACATTGGCTTTAGCCGACGCATTTGATGCGCTGAGCGTCTTTTGACTGTGTGATTTTATATTGTCTTTTTAATTGGGCATCTCCTCCCCAATGGACATTTGGCGCTCGTGTTCTTGCATTCTACAGTTCTTAAACGTTGTTTTACTCTTTTATTGTCCATGCTTATAGTGTGTTCGTTTTTGGACTTTGGTGTTTCGTTTTTTACCTTTGGACATCGCGGGTTTGTGTCCCGTTTTTTAATTATGCGGTTTTTTATCGTACTTTTATTTTTGGACTGTAACTTTTATACTTTGTGAGGGCGCTGATGACCTTAGGTGTTTAGCGCCCTTAAACCGCATCTCATCATCATCACTACTAGGAGTATGCGCAGTACTTTAGTAGACTTCAATTTTAAAATTGTAGGCTCAAGGAGAAAATCCTCATCTTAAGATCCAGGTTAAATTCTCTTAAGCACTATTTGTAATGCTGTAATATCCATATGCATATGTTGTTATTCCATTCTTTGGGTGACTCTTTTGTTGTCGTAAGGAGCTATCGTGGCTTTATTCACTTGTATCGACGTAACAATATGCTCTCGTGACAGGATCAAATTCATCGGCGTTCTTACTATTTCATTGGTTTATAGACAGTGTGCATACCTTTAAAATGTGATGAACTGCTTAATGGCACTACGTTTTATACCTTTAGTCCTTTTTATCATAAAACGTTGGATATCTAGCGCAGACAAATCTTTGGTCGTAAAGCGTTGGATGCTTCTACCATTATCTTCATCTTTAAATTCACCAGCAACTTTTTTTTGAGCTGAAGAATGTTTATGGTTCGCAGTTTAAACAGCCGTATCCAGAAGCTCAAGATAGCGTAGCTTATTCTGGTATTCATCCTTTGTTCTCACCCGATGGTTGAACGAGTCTATCCATTTACATCTGCTTTAGATCTTCGCTCGCATAATACGGTAACAATACATCAAAATGTTAAAGGTACATAAGGGTTTTTGAAATGTCTAACACGCCCATACCTATGTATTATTTGAATACAATCCGTCACGAGGCCATATGCATAGCACATAAGTTATCTGATGTATATTGTTCTATAGATAAACGTGTTTTTTAGCAATTACTTTTCCACAGCCTTTTCACCCGTAATCATCATATATCCATGCGATTACGCAGGTTCTCAATAGCTTTTCCAAACATTGCACAACTGAAAAGCTTGTACAGATCCTTCTCAAAATCATTTCCAGCCAATTGCCGTAGCCTGTTGTTAAATTCGAAGTAAGGTTTTAGCGATTTTCACTGTCGGAATTGTAGCATACGATGGATTTTTGTTAGCTGGAGTCCATGACTAAGAACTTACTTTAAACCATGTAATGCACTACATACTCCTACCGGGGACCAAGATGGGGTACTAGTTCCTTTTTAAATGACTCCTTGGGCTTCAGATACTCAGGCACGAAAGGTAGATCGTTGTGTAGGTTGTGAAGGTCAGTAAAATATTCGACATCAACTTCTAATATGTATCCATGTGGATCATCTTCACATGGTGTTTCTAAGTTTGTGTCCACAGGAGAGACCCATTCAAGTCCGCCATAAGCGAGGGTGTAGCACTTGCCAAGCCTTATTGGTTATTTGAAATGTCATATGCGATAAATTGAGATGGTTTCAAAGCATCAAACTTTTCCATATAAATGTTGTTTTCTTCGGCGTACCGGTGAGACAATTGACATAAACTACCCCTTATGCCCGATTCCATCTTGAGAAGCTGATCATAATCCAGAAACTATTGAAGTTCAATTCCAGTGTACAGTGGCATGGCGTGCCAGGTAGGTCCTGGAGAAGTAAAATTGTGTGCAGGTTCAACTTTATGAGTTTTCGTGGTTTGATCTCTGAATGCCTCAAACATATCAGCTAAGAGAGGAACATTGGAAGTTAAGTAGAAATAGCTATATTCAACCAGGTTTCTCATATTAAACTCCTTGCACACATTTTCAGCATGCTCGTAGGTGGCATAACAAATATCTTCTTCATTCAGATTTTTGTAGAACGTTTCCTTAGAGGTAGACATACATCGTTCAAGACATCCCACGATGTAACATAGTCATAGCAAAGTACTTTTTTCCGAGCCATCAAACTCAAGTTGTCTTCTCCGAAGTACTTGCACGTCTCAGGATAGGATCTTAGATTTTTGGCTAGCTTATCCAAGCTTGCGTTCAGGAAATTACAGCTTTCCGCAAACTGAAGTTCTGTATCTCCAACATGCTTGGGCAATGAGATGTAGCTCACTTTAGAGTATGTGGGTGGCTCATACAGTAATATACACATATGTTGCAATCGGCAACGAGTTTAAAAAGATAGAGGATGCAGCTCTACTCCACTAGTAATTGAAGAACAGTATATGTCAATGCGGTATATGTGTGTGTGTGTGTGTGTGTGTGTTTTGCGGCAACTTTAATGTGAAGGTTTGCTTTAAAAAAGCAAATACAAAGATGGCTGACTTTTCTCACATGTGTTTTTTCCAACTAGCAGGAGATTTGTGATGAGTTATCCTAATAATCATTCGTTAAATGAATTCTTTGTTAGCTCCCTTCTCATTGACGTTAAAGGTGTAAAAGAACATAGCACAAAGCACTTGGGTCACCTTCGCTCTAAAAACTCACGTGATCTTGCAAGTGCCACAAAACATAAGTGGCACTTGTGCTGCTCTTGCCATCAATGGTCCCGTGTCACTGAAGATGTCACAGAATATGGCTTGTCAGGTTCGAGCCCCAGACCAATGACCTTGAAAGTATGATTGTTCCCAATGGATACTTAGGCATTCTGAGGTCCGAGTTTCACTCTTAGTACGGCTAAACTTCAATGTTACACTACTTTTAAGCTATTATACCTACGCGTGTGGGATTAATCTTAATACTTATATAGCTTTACGTAGATTAATCCAGCGAGTTCTTAGGCATCCTGAGGTTTGGGTTCTACTCTTAGCACAGTAAAAATCTAATGTTGAATTACTCTTAAACTATTACACTTAAGCGTGTAGGTTAACTCTCAATATTTATATAGCATTACGTGTACAAATCCTATGTATACTTTGGTATTCCCTATCATGGATTCAGCTCTTAGGACGGGAAAAAATTAATGTTGAATTACTTTTAAACTGAGACTCTTAGGCGAGTGGAATAAATCTCAATAATTATATAGAATTACGTATATTGATCTTTTGTATACTTAGGTAATCTCAGTCATGGATTCAGTTCTCTGGACGGAAAAATTTTAATGTGTAATTACTCTTAAACAAAGGTACTTACCCCAAAGTCAAGAAATCAATTATAAGAACATAATAACATCACCAAGCTTAAAATCTAAGGTATACTTAGGAATCCTGAAGCCTGGGTTCGAGTATTAATTATAAAAAGGTGATTATGTCCATCTTCTTTCTTTCATTTTTCCCTCCTTCCTAATACAGACACACAACATATAAACTCCCACATACTCACACAAAAATGCACTGATGCATACAGAGACACATACATGGAACACACATGCATACAGACTCTCACGCACACATAATAGACTCACACCCAGATACATACGTACATACCCACGTACAGACGTACACACACGCAAAGCACAGACTCACACACACAAATATACACAGATATACACTCAGACACACATGCACACAAGCACGTATACACATTTGCATCGACTCGCACATACACACATAAACACGTACACACATACACAGACTCACAAGCTCATACACACACACCCTTACATACACACACAGACCTACATACACGCACACACATACACACATGTATAGACACGTATACGCACATGCATACGGACTCACCGACACACACAAATACCCACACGCACATTCACACGTACATACATACATACATGCATAATACATACATACACGCAGGCTCAGACATACACACATGCGCCCATACACACACAAGCATATGCGCACAGATACATACAGCTCACACATAGGCGTATACACACGCGCATGCGCACTCCAAACACTTAAATAATTCGAGATAACGTTGAACAGATAAAGTACAAATACCTCCAATGGATCTCAGAACATGGAACGTTCTAATAGTACCTACCCCATAAATAGGGCTCCTCTGGACTCTGATATGCAAAGAGCGGTATGCTCAGGCAGTAACTCGCGTAGCCCCCATTCTGGAGGTCTCGGATTCGATTCCCGCCTGATGTTATTCAATCCAGCAATCCCAGCAATTAACCGTTGACGCCCTCGCATGCAATGCATGCCAGCAACCTAACCTAACATATACTAAACGGGACCAATATATGATACCACATAATTACACAGAAATACACGAATAACACGTGGAGGAAAGGAGATAGTAAAACCGATTTTCAAGACGGTAACAGACTACTTTGAAAAAACTTTACATTGCCATAAGAAATTCAAGCTAACAATAATTGAAGAGGATTTATGGTAAGAATTCAATCAGAAACTACCTCAGTGTTCTTTTATATGGTTTACAGAGGGCTTAATCACAGACTCAGGGACGATTTCTGTTATTTGGTTTAAGACTCAGGTGTAGCTTTAGTAATTCACTGGGTCTGGTAACCACGGTATTTCAAGCCGAAGTATTTCCATTTTACAATGTGCAAAAAATCTTAGAAAATAGTATGAAAACAAACAGATCTAC
Source organism: Deroplatys truncata (assembly GCA_030765065.1). NCBI lineage: Eukaryota > Metazoa > Arthropoda > Insecta > Mantodea > Mantidae > Deroplatys > Deroplatys truncata. The sequence continues at coordinate 316,732,940 of CM060990.1, read as the reverse complement.
TTTTTAGACAGACAGACAGCACTAAAGGCTTTAAACAGTCCATTAGTGTCATCTAGACTTGTAGGTGAATGTATTACTGTTTATCCAACCTGGCAGAACATAACAGAGCATGTTTGTAATGGGTCCCAGGGCATGATTGAAGTCAATAAGAAAGCTGACAAACTTGCAACTCATTGAGAGACCAGCTGAAACACAAAACAGGGCCACCACTAGGCACAACAAGTGTTCCATTAGAACAGCTATAATAACAAACTGATGTAAAAAAGCATTCTTTGGCCTGGAAGAGGATTCCAGGAATTCGGCATGGGAAATTGTTTATCAAAGAACCTGGAAGCATTTGACTAATAGACTGCTTAAATGTGGTAAATCTCAGTTAACAACAATAGTAGCCTTTGCCACTGGGCATGCACTAGTGGGAAAGTACCTACACATAATAGGAAAGCTTCAGTGTAACACGGGCTGTAGATTTTGCGAGTCTGAAGCTGAAACAGCCTGTCATATATTATGCTCCTGTGAAACGTTAGCATTAAGGAGATATAAAATCTCTGAGAAACTTTTAATGGAATCAGAGGACTACCACCCCAACGGAATATTGGGCTTGTGTAATCTGGTGAGGGACACAGGATTAGCGTGAAGGGGTAGCAGCAATTACAGGGTTAGCACAATAAGCCTTTAGGCTGCAGTGCAACCGCGGCTTTTGAAGACAGGCCCAAGTCCACAAAAAATACACATGATGGGATTTTTATTGGGCACTCCACGATTAAGTGGTGAGCCCCACATATCCCCCAGCCATTGCACAACGGCTGGGAATGGAATGCAGTAATGCACTTTTCCCTGACGGGAAAAATTCTTATCTCTGTGCTACTTATCCTTGAAGTGGCATTCTTGACTTCTCTCCAAGACTAATCTGTTCTCGAGAGCGTTTATCACGGTGAAGAGATCTACATCCCCTTGAACAAGAATTAATACGTCATTACATCAAGTGTTAGGATGAATAATGCTACATATAAGGATATTATACCAGGCGCTACTGGATACACCTGCAGCAAATGTGGAAAAAAGTTTCTAAAAGTTATCTCATGAGAAGGCATGAATTGGGCTGCAAGCACATTTTCAATTGCAAACTTTGTAGTGCATTCTTCAATAATAGCTATAAGGGACAATGGCATGAATATGTGTGTGAATTAAGCACTCCTAAGAAGAAAGTCCGAATTGAGCCTACCAGAAACTAGCTACTAACAACAATGGGCGAGTGTGACACGAAAGAGTACCAGATAGCGTTTGAAGGGCGATTAAAATTGTACTTCATTTGCTGTTATTCATCTAGTGATATGAATGCATATGTGCAGCAAGCAAAACAACGTATACTCCAAGCCATTCAGAAAGAGCTGGGCATTTGCAGGGGTGTGAAAATTAATCTGCTGGCTCAATGCCGATTTCCGAACAGAAACCTCTCACAAAGCATTTAAAACGCGCAATCGAGCTGTGTTTCTGCAGACCGATCTTGACGCTATCTTAAATACAGATTATAAGAAACTCTACACAGCAATGAAAGAGACGCAGATTAAGGGAAGCAACTGGGTCTTGCTTGCTGTGGAAGGAGTTCGGCTTAGAATCAACAAGTACAACCCACTACGAGGAAGTAGCTACATGCCACTACCGCCATCTGTTGAAGCAAGAAAAACTTAAACACCCACTATCATATTAACAAGAAATGCTTCATTCATGCACTTCTTGTCAAATTCATATAAAACAATGTACAACGCTACAGCAACTTCAAGATAAACACGACTTCAGTTGTGTTTCGTATCCTACGACACTGACTCATATATCTAAGTTTGAGAAGCTGAACAGTATCCTATAAACGTTTTCGGGCCGGATGAGAAGCAAGAAGTGTTCCCTATAAGGGTTTCTCATACTGAACTGCCTAGCCATAGTGAACTGCTACTCCTAAGTGACGCTATGGGAGTACATCGCTACGTATATATAAAGAATTTTGAGAAGCTCATTCGGCAACACAAAACTAGGCATGAAGAACAAGTGTAGACCTGTAAGAGGTGCTTTGCTCATTTTGATAATCAGTGTGGACGATGCGGTGCGGAAAACTACAAGAACATGCCATTATCTGCAGCAAGCATGATATTTCAAGGATAGTTATGTCGTCAAAGGACAACTCAATCGTGCAGTTTAAAAAGTTGAAAGCATGCTGAAACTACCCAACGTGGTCTATGCCGATTTTGAAAGCATTCTCACGCCGTGCCATATGTATATCCCCAATCCTAAAACTCCCTATACAGCCCCTTATCAGGTACGTGCACCAATGAGCGTTTGTGTGTATCTAAAACCGCTCAAACCGTGGAACATTTGGAAAAACTAGTCTTCCTACTCAAATCTATGTATATCGCGGTTGTGATACTGCCCAGAAGTTCATTAAATATCTGGCATTCCTTAAAAAGCATATCAATAATATATACAAATCTGTTAAGTCTCTGAAACCTATAAAAGAAGAACAAATGGATTTCAAGTTTTCTACAGTGTGCTACATATGTGGTAAAACCTTCACAAAAGAGATGCTGTAAAGTACGCGATCATAACCAAATCAGCGCTGAGTACCTAGAATACCTGCATAATAAATTAATTTAGCCTGCAAAACGCATAAATATATTCCAGTCTTCATGCATAACCTGTGGATATCATTTGCATTTCATCGTTAAGGAACTGGGATTACAAGCGAAATTTCATGACCGGAAGGGAGTACTTACCTACAACTATGTTACATCCTGGGATGTTTTGAGCGATACATGTCTACCTCCTAAGGAAGTATTCAACAATAAACCGAATGAAGAATATACAGTGATGCCAACTACGAGCACTCTCAAAATGTATGGAAGCAGTCTAATATGAGAAAACTGGGTGAATACAGCGACCTCCACTTAACCTCCCTTCTACGCTTAGTTGATGTCTTTGAGACATTCAGAGACTAGGCCCTGAAATCCCATATAGTTGATCCTGCGCACTAATTTACCTATCCAGGAATTACCTGGGATGCCATGTTACTGTACACTGGAATTGAACTTCAATTGCTGCTGGATTATGATCAGCTTTGCATGGTGAAATTCGGCAGAAGGAGAGATTTATGTGAAGTCTCTGATGGGTACTCGAAAGCATACAGCATTTACTTGCAAAAGTTTGATCCGCTGAAACTATACCAACTTATCCCATATGAAGATTCCAATAACCAGTATAGCTGGGCAAAGCGCCACGCCCTCCTCTTATGTTGAATTTCAGTGGGACAGTGTCTCCTGAGGACATCAACTTAGAATCACTAAACGAAGATGATCCTCATGGATACATATTAGCAGTTGACGTCGACTATGCTACTGAGCTCCACAACCCACACAACGATCTACCCTTCGTGCCTTAGTATCTGAAGCCCAAGGAGTCGTTTGCAAAGAAACTAATACCCCATCTTGGACCCCCGAAGGAGTATGTAGTGCATTACATGGCCTTGAAGCGAGCTCTTATAATGGAATTCAGCTAACAAAACTTCATCGTGTGCTACAATTCTGACACTCACAATCAATGAAACCTTACGTCGAATTTAACAATGGGCTACGAAAACAGGCTGTAAATGATTTTGGGAAGGACCTCCACAAACCTTTCGATAATGCAATGTTTGGAAGAACTATGGAGAACCTGCGTATCCCATGGATATACGACTGATTACGAGTGAGAAAACCATGGAAAGGCTATTTGCTAAACCTACTTTTATCGATAGAACAATATATGGAGATAAAATGGCTGCTGTGCATATGGCCTCGCAACGGATTGTATTAAGGAAACCAATATTCATAGGTATGGGTGTGTTAGATATTTCAAAAATCCTCAGCATCGCTACCGTTATGATGTATTGTCACTGTATTATAGAGACAACAATCTAAAGCTTATATACATGGATAATGAACCATTCATCCATCGCGTGAGAGCAAAGAATGTGTCCCAGGAAAAGCTACGTTTTCTTGAGCACCTAGACACGCATATTTACCCTGTTAACCGTATATACTATTCAGCTCAAAACAAAAAATGTGCTGAGTAAATCTAATGATGAAGCTAATGGTGGAAGCATCCAACGGTTTTTCCGACTACGACAAAAGATGTAGTATGTGTTAGATACCCACCGCTCTATGATAAAAATGACTAAATGTATAAAACATATTGCCATGAAGTAGTACATCACATTTATAGATATGCACACGGTCTTAAAATCAAAGAAATAATATGAACGCCGCTGAATGTGATCCTGTCAAGAGTGCATATTCTTACGTCGGTACAAGTGAATAAAATCACGTTGGCCCCTTACGGTAATTGCAGAGAATGGAATAATAATATATGTATATGGGCATTACAGCATCACAAACCGTGCTTAAGGGAATGTAACCTGGATCTCAGGATAAGGATTTTCTCCGTGAGACTACAATTTTAAAATGGAAGTTTACTCAAGTGCCGCGCATACACCTAGCAGACATCTGATGAAGAAGAAAGAATAAGAATAAGGACACGAAAGGAGTTAAAGGCGTTAACTCTGCGGTTAGAAACAAATACTCCAGAACTCAGGCAGAGTCGCATACCCTACAACCCTTATCTAATGAAGTATCGACTAACTAATAAAGAGACTACGCCTAGCTAAAGATGTAACCACATAAAAGCGAGAAAGCTGAATAAAACATAATAATATCACTAAAGAAACACAAGGCTGGGTTAGAAAGACTGTTAGCTGCACACAGTTTATCACATGCTAGCATTATAATATACAGAAGTTCATAAAAGGAGCCGATATGAATGTAAAACGACACAAAGTGGTTGCAGAATATCACATTCCAGGTATAATACTGAGAAAAATCGCTATAAAACATGACGGAATGCCTTATAGGTATGTTGAATAGCCGTTCTAGTTTCCAAAATACCTTTGGAACACATGGAATTGTCCTGTCTGTCTACCAAAAGTCTTAAACGCCTGTGTCCATACCTATTTCTACAGTCTAAAATACCTGCAAGGAGCCTCAAATACTCTTATCAGAACCCCCAAAAATACCTGCGGAGGTGTCAAAATGTGCTAGAAGACCATAAAATACCTCAAAATGTTCTACAATCGGTACTGATACCACGAAAATACAGCAAGACCTAAAAGCCTTCAGACAACTCCAAAAACATAGCAAATGTGGATACAAATACACCCGATACGCGTCACGAAACGTTATATACTACTATAATACCTTAGCAAATCGGTGCAAAAGGAGAAAATTCCCTAGTAAAAGACCGCGTTGGGTTGAGGATTGTTTAGATACATTTGTCAAAGAAAGTTCCCAAGTTTCACATCATAAAATGAGCCAGACAACGAGCACGGGTGTTTGTATACCCCTACCGCTCACCTCCAATGAGTGTAAAATTGATTGATGAACCACCCTCAAACTCCTTCAACCCTCGACTAGCCCAGCAGCTCTCCTAGTTTTCCCTCTCTCTTATATAAACGAATTTCCACTCCTTCAACCCTCATCTGACCTAACATCCCTCCTCCTTTCCTCTATTTCTTCCCATATAACCCCAACTCTCCTACTTCAAGATCTCCTAGCCTAGCATCTCTCCTCGGTTTCCCTAGCTCTTCCCATGTAAACGCATTTCCCTTCCTACACATTTCATCTAGCTTAGCATCTCTCTTCGTATTCCCTATCTCTTCTATGTATCACCATTTTCTTGCCACCCAACCCCACCTAGCTTAGCATTTCACCTCGTTTTCCTTTTGTTTCCCATGTATGACTAATTTGGTGTGTCAGCTTAACTCCCTTATACCTACTCAGGATAGCACATTGTCTGTTCATTATCACAGTCTGTTATAATCACCATGCAAAGAGCTACGCTGCAGAAAGTTCGCGAATAAATACAAGCCACCAATAGTTCAAAGTCTCCTTTCTACAGAAAATAAATCATGGCTCTCACTTCGCAGTTGGCAGGATATTATGTCGGCTTTTCATTCTAACAACATATTACTCTTACCACGTAAAGAGGTACGCTGCACCAATTGAATATCTATAGCTTAGCAAACAGAACGAAAGAGTGATGACTGAATGAAACTGCTCCGCAGTGTGTATGTGTAAACTTACAGACTTACATTACTGACTTACTCTCATAACCCCATGGAATTAATATTTATCTTGAAGACTTGATTTGGATTGCGAACAAATATGTAGAAGATACACTACAGAGTGCCGTTTTCAGAATAACACAGAAATAAACACGAAGGTGTAAATGACATACACGCGGTGGTCCAGAGCTCGAATCTAGGGAGGAAACTCACTGCAAACACGCTCCTTATCCCGAGGCTATAAGATCTTATAGGAGTGTATTTTGTGGATCTCTGCTTGTAATAACGGCATTTGAATCACCGTGGGTGGTACAAAAGGTTTATATGAGACTTGGTCTGTGTTATACACTTTATGAAGTCAATATTCTCATTACAGGTGGATTAAATGATTTGGTACCTTATAAAGAATGGAAGAAGTATAAATGCATAGGTTTAAGCTGCAGATATCAGTAATTGAAAAGACCAAAAAAATTCATAAGAATCGCAGATCCATCTCCAAGTTTTCCGCCAAAATTAATTATTTGTAATACAAACACGGGCTACGAATACCAGCTACGTATCAAGATGAGCTACAAATTACATTAACTACTTTGTGTTTAAGTAAATCTCGCAAATAGCCAAGTCTCTTACTTAAAAATAAGGCAGGAGTGAGGTTTATGAAGAACTTAAAGCTTAACAATTCTATACTAGTATATTTCAGATCTTGCACTCTAAAATGTAGATTATATATTTTCTATATCAAGATTGTTTGAATGGCTTCACTCTCTCTCTCTTTCTCTCTCTCTCTCTCAGAGTGACGCATAACAATTCGCGTGTATGCGTTGAACACGATATGATCGTACTTCCATTTCAGTTTTTCTGCTATAAGCTCTAGTCACTCCTTTAGCGTTATTTCACACTTTCATATGTACAAAGATAATTTATAATTATTGCCGCTTGCATATATCTTTATAGGTGGCTTTTTTGTGACATTTTTACACTTTACGTGGTTTCATCTCGGAGGAAGCTACCGTAATCTACAACATCCGTCATGACAAAGTATACTGGCCCATGCAAATGACACGTGACGTTCTATGACATTATCACAACATTTTGTAGACAATGAAAACTGCGCATCTAAGAAAGCCTCAATAGTGAATTATGCGAAATGTTTGGGTTTTATAACGCAGAAATAATTAGAACAACTTCCTTTTAAGCTATATATAGTCTTGGCCGGGCTTTTATTTTTACAACATATTACAGAATAATGATGCAAGAAATGTGCTATGGAAGACAATTTGTTTTGAACCTATTGTTCAGCAAAGAATATAGGCACCACGATATAAGCACCACAAATATCTTCCAATTTCCTACTAAAACCGCTCCATGAGTATGGACATTGTGAATATGATCTTAGATATTTTATTACGGAGGTAACGAGGGAGAAAGAGAAGATACCAATTGAGAAGGTAGCAGTGTAATTAAACGTCATATGCTGCAGGAACGCAGATGCTGTTTTTACCTTTCTTCCACTCATTTGCCGTAACATGGTTTTCTTTTGTTTTCCTGTGCTTCTTATACCTTTGACTTCCTGTTCTGATTCAGGTTTTCCCTTTCTCCTTTGCAAAGATACATAGATACACACATACTTCCAGGGTCACAAATAACAACGCCCAAGCAGGACTCCAACTTGTCGTCCCCCATTCGACGGAACATCAGAGTCAAACGCCCAAGTGACCATGGGGATCGTTTATGGATCAAACGGAAGGAAGAATATTATATATATAGGAAATAACCACATGAAGCATTTAATTTGTATTTACGTAATAGCCAGACATTAAGTATATGCATTACATATTTACTAACACCGCATTTAGTTCAATCAATGTTAACAGTAACAGGAATGTAAATTAGCTGCACTCGGATGAAGGATATGTATTTAATCCTATATATGTGTCTGTGTTTGCAATTACTGGTGTAACGCAATTGTTTGTCCTGAAAGCCAATCATTTTCAACACTTTGCAGTAAACGTTCATTAGGACAAGAATTCCGTCTAAACACTTGTGCTTTTTGTGGTTATATACAAAAAGAAGCCTAATATTCTGAATAAGATGAAGCTTATTAACAACCTCTTTGCCTAAACAGAGGCAGTAACTACTACCTGCTGCACTGATTATGATTTAAAGTACAATAGCGATAAAAGTTAAATTTCTGCGTCTCTTTGCGATAAATGAGTGGGAGATATATCACAGGAGGGTCATGATCACGATTCAGCGGTTTCAACATACATTAATGGAACCAAAAAGTGCTCACATTTATATGCTAGATGTGTGAGGGCATTCAAAAAGTAAGATTTTTAGTTCAGTTAACCTTCATTCTCTGTCAAAACGCAATACAAAATAACACAGACTTCACACCTCTTTCGATATAGTCACCCAATCTGTGAAACGTGTAACGTTGGGTAATTATTAAAATTTAAAAAGTTGTTCAACCTCACCAAAAAAACGTACACCAGTAGAAACGTGTTTGTGTATAACAGTGAATTTATTTTGGTCCATCACTTTGCCCATTCAGAACCTTTTGCCCATTCCGTTTCACAACCTACATTTAATGGTCTGCAATGAATACGAATGGAATATGGCACTCAAAGGATCACATAGTTAAATGTGGTGCAATTTGTTTTAAGCGCTTTACTAATTTCTTTTCTCAATTCTCTTTATATATTCAAGGATCAACAAATTGCTTCCCCCTGGCAAACTAGAGAAAGTGAAAATTCTTCATTTTACAGGAGAGTTAAAACAAGCTTCATTTACTTTTATAAAAATCGTTTATTTTATTTTTGGGTCACTTTTACTACTACATACACCTATTAGCCAACATGTTTTTCGGGTTACTTTAATTTTATCTCTTGTCTTAATTTTTAAGGGCATAAATGGCAGCTTCGTTACGTTGCCAGAGTGATTTTATCTTTAGTATCTTTAATATTAAAGTAAGGAGTCTGCAATACAGTTACAAAAGAAACAATTATCTGCATAAATTGCTATAGAGTTAGACATATTTTAAGTAAAGCAGGTGAAAATCCAATATCTTACATCACAAATTGAACACAATAAAAAACCAAGTAAATAAAATGATAAATTAGTAAACCAATGTCTTACACAGATAAATTTAAAGTATACTCAAAATCTGATTCTTCTGATGCATTAGGTTTAGGGAGTGTATCTCTCACTGTTTCTGATGACGGAAGGTTTTCATAAAATGCATGATAAGCCATTCTAATTTGCAGGTCATTGCAAAGTTCTTTTAGATTTTTAAATTTTGCACCGGAGATGCACAGCCTTGCAGGGTTAGCTTCCCCTACATCGGAGTCTGATGGGCGGCCTCTTCGATTCTTGAGAACGAATTTACTGAACAGATTACCTCCAAAACCAGTAGTTATCTGAACCGTACCTGGTTCGTGTTTTGTGTAACAAAACCAAACAGCTTTTTGGAAAGACAACGGATTCATACCTTCATTGGATGTAAAACTATTTCTTTTCGTCAATAAAGTCTGTGTGCATCTATGAAGAAACTTTATAGAGTGATGGATTCTTGCGTGAATTTCTTTCCTGTTGAACCCATCCTTCATTAGTGTACACTGGGAGATTCTCTGCAGACATAAATATTTTTGGGTGAATGGAGTCTCGTTCCATTAAATGCCCTGGCTCAAATTAAATGTTGATGCAGTAATTTGTATCACAAATTACTTAAATGTAAATAATGATTGTAATATGAATATGCATTTTTATGTGACATTGATTTCAGATGTTTATTGATTGTAATTATTGTTGATAAGTAAGTTTCTACGGCCTTACTGAAACTGTCAATAATAGCGCAATAATGCAGCAAGGGGGGTGAGCTGTTTATCATTATTGGAAACGAGGAAGTTACGTAATGTTGGCGCGTTTTTCCGTTTAGAAACTTCTGGAATGTTTTCTCCCTAAAGCATATGTATTCATAATTTTAATTGGATATTAAAATAGACGCTAATGTTGGCGCGTTTTATTAGCCAATTGCAGTTCAGTTATAATCTTTAGGCGTATCTGGATGAAGGAGTATAAATAGGGTAGGTTAGAGGTAGCTTGCGTGCAGTTCATCAAAAATCTGTGTACACTACACGTCGCCTTCAGTCGTTCAGTTCATCAAAAATCTGTGTACACTACACGTCGTCTTCAGTTCGTCAGTTTGTCAAAATATTTGTATGAGATACGTCGGCTATAGATTCACAAGTTACGAAAAATCTAAAGTGTTGTAAAGTTAATAATACACAAAGTTGAAGTACGCGAATTAAAAGTGATAAGTAAGAAGTTATTATAACAGTTTCAGTTTGGCGAGTGTTAAGATCAATGTATAAATGTGATAGTTAACGTGTTTGACAATAAATGTGTAAAAAAAATTTCTTCATCAGTGTTATATTTGGATAAAAGATTCCTTTCCGTTTACACAACCCTGATCAAGAGACATGTTCGACTGAAATAATAGCTAGCCGGAGGACAGTAAACAAAACTTAAAAATTCTTTCAAACACTAATACTACCACAAATTGCTAACACTAGATGGAGCTACAAACCGAACAAATGAATGACGTCACAAGATGGCTTCAACAATGATGTAAACAAATATTTATAAGTAATACCGTCGCAAATTGGCTCCCATACGTGGGGCAGTTAAAATTATGTAACTAAACAAAACAAAAGCAGCACAATATAAGATCTTTAAGTTCTAATACTTTACGTAAAAACATATTACGTAAGCTACAATAATGTTAAATAAATACAACATTAATACCGTTACAAATTGGCGCCCAACGTGGGGCAGAGTAACCAGGAAAGGAACACGATGACCAGGAAAGGGGCAGAGTGACCAGGAAAGTAGCAGAATTAACCAGGATGTGGGGCGAATGGAGAAGTGAACTGAACTACAAGACGCAGATTCCAGAAACAACAAAAGGGACGACAGACTACGCGGATGATTGGACATCGTAATTCCGAGATTACAAGGCAACAAGGAATTCAACTACAAAACAACAAAACGACGTAGATTCATCGTAATACAACGCAGAAGCAACATACAAATCTAGGAGAGAGGGGCAGGAAGCTGGACATCAAAGTAACAGCAACAGACAGCATCATAAAGGTCAGAGTATCGTAATTTTTTTGTTAGAAAACAAAATTGTAACCTTCAAATGTACTTAAGGAGTGGTAGGATAAAGAAAATAATGGCTACTAATAATATTGAAGAAATAATTATGGAGGGAGATAATGTAACAGTTAGCTGTAATTCAATACAGGTTACAGATAATAGCCCAAACAATGTAGGATTTGAGGGTGAAAATGTTAGTGCAGAAAGTCAGAATAGAATAGTAGGAAATATTACTATTGATGCTGGTATGATGAAGGAAATGATGGAAATTCTGAGAAATATGAATAAGAATCTTGAGAAATTAGAAAAGAAAATAGATCAAAACAGGGAAGATATGCAAAAGAGTCATAGGGAATTAAGGGAAGATATTGGTAAGAGCTTAGAACAAAACAGGAAATCAATTGAAAATATTGGTAGGAGTAATGAGATATTAGAGCAAAAAGTAGATCAAAGCAGTGGAGAAATTGAAAAGAAAGTTATGAAGCTAGATAGTAGTATGCCAGAAATGAGTGATGAAAAGGAAGTAATAGCAAGTGAGATAGGAGAAGTTTCAAAGAAAATGTTAGACATAAGCAGGGAAATAGCTAACAAAGAAAGTGAGGTTAATACTAAAAGTGAACATGTTGATGTAAAATGTACAGAGTTAGGAAGTAGAATGAGTAGCATTTCAAGTGAGATAAGAGAGATGAAAGAGGTTATGAATGTAGATGTGAATCAGGCGCAAGTTAATTTCAGAGGGGAGATATCAGAAATACAGAAGGAGTCAGTAATGCAAAGAAATAAATTGTACCAAGATGTTCAAAATGAAAATTCCAGTCCAGTACAGTTTAGTACAGATTTGTCAGAGTATTCTCAAATTAAAGAGATAGTAGAAGAATTGAAAATGACAGTTGTTAAGAGATGTGTTGTTCAGGAAACTTTAGATTGTTTTCAAATGGTATCATGGGACGAAATTTCATATGAATACAAGAGGTTATTCATGAACAAAAATTTGAAGGTTAGGATACAGCTACGAGTAATGTTTAGCCACACACAATTTGATCCAGGAGGGTAAATAGCAATGAGATGTAAAGTAAATGCTGGATAGTTAAAGATGACTTGCAGAGAAATGTATTGGAACGTAAGAGGGTTAATTATTTATATATGTCATTTGAAAAGAGAAATAAATTATAAAAAAAAGAGAAATGTTTTTTTTTAAAAAAAAATTAAATTTTTAGTAACTGTAACAACATTTGAAAATTAAGAATGCAAAGATTGAAACTTAATATGATATTAAAGTAAAAGTACGTAAATACAATTCCAAGAGTATTTTTAAAATAAAGTACAAAATAACAAAAATGGGTTAAAAATAATTTAAAAAAAAACAAATACTTATGTTAAAAACAGAACATGTGAAACAGTGCCTAGATTTAAGAGATGTAAATATATTTATGTAAAGGTTGAATATTTTTGGTAAATATGTTTAAGAATTACAAAAAAAATTCTTGAAATGATAAATTTTTGTTAACAATATAAGAAAGTAAACAATTTGGTAACAGTAATTAAATAATTCAGGGTACAGTATTTGCTATATATAAAAAAAAAGAAATTTTTTGCAATGTCAGATTAAAGTCTAAACACATTAAACCAGAGCCAGTAAGTAGTGGCGAAGTAAAAAAAAAACATATGTCGTGTGTTAAATGCGTGTGAAGTGTAAAGTGAAAGTGATAGCGTGTGTTCCAAGATTTAGGAGACTAAAAACCCAATTATAAAATTTTCAAACAAGTTGTAAATATTTATAATTATGTTTCTAGTGGGGCATATGATGCAGTAATTTGTATCACAAATTACTTAAATGTAAATAATGATTGTAATATGAATATGCATTTTTATGTGACATTGATTTCAGATGTTTATTGATTGTAATTATTGTTGATAAGTAAGTTTCTACGACCTTACTGAAACTGTCAATAATAGCGCAATAATGCAGCGAGGGGGGTGAGCTGTTTATCATTATTGGAAACGAGGAAGTTACGTAATGTTGGCGCGTTTTTCCGTTTAGAAACTTCTGGAATGTTTTCTCCCTAAAGCATATGTATTCATAATTTTAAATGGATATTAAAATAGACGCTAATGTTGGCGCGTTTTATTAGCCAATTGCAGTTCAGTTATAATCTTTAGGCGTATCTGGATGAAGGAGTATAAATAGGGTAGGTTAGAGGTAGCTTGCGTGCAGTTCATCAAAAATCTGTGTACACTACACGTCGTCTTCAGTTCGTCAGTTTGTCAAAATATTTGTATGAGATACGTCGGCTATAGGTTCACAAGTTACGAAAAATCTAAAGTGTTGTAAAGTTAATAATACACAAAGTTGAAGTACGCGAATTAAAAGTGATAAGTAAGAAGTTATTATAACAGTTTCAGTTTGGCGAGTGTTAAGATCAATGTATAAATGTGATAGTTAACGTGTTTGACAATAAATGTGTAAAACAAATTTCTTCATCAGTGTTATATTTGGATAAAAGATTCCTTTCCGTTTACACAACCCTGATCAAGAGACATGTTCGACTGAAATAATAGCTAGCCGGAGGACAGTAAACAAAACTTAAAAATTCTTTCAAACACTAATACTACCACAAATTGCTAACACTAGATGGAGCTACAAACCGAACAAATGAATGACGTCACAAGATGGCTTCAACAATGATGTAAACAAATATTTATAAGTAATACCGTCGCAAATTGGCTCCCATACGTGGGGCAGTTAAAATTATGTAACTAAACAAAACAAAAGCAACACAATATAAGATCTTTAAGTTCTAATACTTTACGTAAAAACATATTACGTAAGCTACAATAATGTTAAATAAATACAACATTAATACCGTTACAATGTGATCCATCTGCAGGAGCTTTTGGTGATTTTAATGATTCCAGACACATACAAACATAATGCTCCTATTTCTTTGTATCCTCTGCATTTATCTTACATCATTATTACATTCCAATATCAGAATGTGCCATAAAATATGAGAAAATGTTGCTTGAGATTTCACGCTCCCTCTCTTTCCTTAAGTCTCATCCCAAACGAAACAATCTACTAAGGCATCACCTAAAATTGTAAATTAAGTTACAGATAGCTAGCTTTCTTACATAGAAAAATGGAACTTGAGCTTCCTTTGGAGTACTTAACACAGATTGTGAATTAATTTGGAAAGCTTTGTAAGTTTTTGCATCCTCTTTGCCAATATATTTCAAACTACGAGTCGCATCTTTACTTTTCAAGTGTTTTTTCGTTTTCATTTACATTAATTTCACCTATCTTGTGTTTTTCTTCATACTTTGAGCAAATTTTGCAGTGATCTCTTCTGGGGACACAGGATGTAGGCCTGTTTCTTGGAGACACTCCTGTACTTTTCAATACTTGCGCAACTCGACATTTCAGTTTGTAAACCTCGTACATTTCGTTATGTTTAGGTTGGGCTCGATGAACCTGTATTCACTTTTCTTCCCACAACGGTATAATTCTACACTGAGAAAAGACAAAATATGTTCTCTAATAAACCTATTATCTTCTATCTTAAGCTTATTCTTTGTTTCATGTTTCCCTCTCATCTTAGGAAGTAAAATTCCTTCTTCATTTCTTTTACGTAGTGCTCCTCTTACTAAACTCTCTGAGATATTTAAGTTATCTAGGAAACGTTCACGGGAACCGAAAACCTTATCGTTACCTTTGGTAATAGTGTAGCTCTTAGTATAACATCTCCTTGAGGGGATATCGGTATTTTTTCTGTTTTAGATCTGCTCAGATACCTGATGAATGATAATGTAGCGTGTTCGGAAACTGTAGGTAGATTTCGGAAGCCTTAATAGATTTTTCCCGCTCTCCAGCAGAAAACCGATATGAACATGTGTGATTTTTCTTATGCAGACATCTTGAGATTTTCAATGATCTTGGTACTGTGTTTTTCCCTTTAATAGGGAAACACCTCCCTTAGTTAACTTCTCCTTTTAGACGCCGAGCTCTCTGAATATTTCTCCTCCTCTTTTTTGGACCAGACTCTTACGTTCCTTTGGTAATGAGCATATCTGAGTTAGCGGGCTTGAATCCTTATGTAGTTCATTAGGGTTGTTTTCAGCTTGAGAACTTCTGCCAGGTAAAGTACGTCTTTCAAACACTGCCTGTGCGGGTACGGGAAGCTTCAAAGCTTCTTGCCTAAAATTACTGTCAATTGAATGGATTAATGATCACAGACGTCTGTTTTTGACCATTTGATCTAGGATCATAATCGGTATCCTTCTCTTAGTCATGCACGAATGCAGATAAAGTTGAGTCAGTCTCTGGATTCTCATTATCGCTACCATTAAGGACACTTGGCAGAGATCGCAGGGTATCCTTACAATCAAAAGAAAGCCAGTTTTCTCTAGAATTACACCATTTAGCACAATTGACCTTTTACTGCTTATCAAAGAAGGCTTTCTGAGTGTAGCGGTATCGACCTTTTATCAGGCTTTAACTCTTTTAATTATAATAATATTTAAATATCGTTAAACAATTTCTAAAAACATTTACTTTCGTTTGTAGGTACACTTCTTTCTGAATATAAAAATCACAACTCCAACAGTATTTTTATTTTGAGTTTTTATGGGTAGCTTAAGATAGCCGGTTAACTATTTGTCCATTTGAGAAACAAATGTAATTTTTAAAATTAGGCACAATAAAGATATTTTGGTGTATTTTTTAATATTTATATTTTTCCATGGAAACTGTGCAATTTAGGATCAAAATCTTTAGCCTACCAAATGCAAATAAACATTCTGTGCAACCACAGAAAACTCCAAACTTCTAAGTTATGTAGTTTTGATAAATGTGTATCTGAAGTTTGAAAAATAAAACTTACGAGAAATCACAAAAACCAACAAGGTGAGCACAGTCTTACACACCAGTATACTATAACATCTATGGACCATAAGAGCCCCTTAAAGGTCCTAATAACAAAAAAATACATATTCTTGTGCAACTTATAATCCATTACTACAGAAAAGTTAAAATCAATTTTTTGAACCCAAATTTCTACCAAAAGCTCTTAAAGAGAGCCTGATAACATTTCCATATTTCTGAAATTATAAAAATAATTTATATAGGAATATCGTATGTATTAAAGGTGCGTTGTAAATAAATACATTCCAAATAGTCATACATGGAATGTATTTATTTTAAATACATAAGTTTAATGTTTTAATGTATTCGTGGTACCTAAATAAAACTAGTCACATAACAATGTTGTAACTGGGATAACACTAGATAAACAGTTTCATTTGTCTCTTTGGAATATTTCATAAACTTTAAGTATGTTATATTTACTGATTTACAATTATATTCAATTTACTTTACCTATATTTTGTTCCATTTATACTGTTTCATTATTTATCTGATTAATTATATTATATTACTTTCGTTTTGTTTCTAAACCTTATACATTTGGTTGGCCATACAGAATCAAGGAAATATGACTAAAATTTTAAGAATATGGATTTTATCATAGGTTATATCAATATTTTACCCAAATTATGCTTGATACACTCGGAGCTCGACTAGTTGAAGTTGAAATACTGTTATCATGAATAGAAAGGTCCTTGCTACATGAAATGTTACTTAGCTCTTCGTTTTCCAAGGTAAGCTGTAGGAGTATTCTTCCACGTGTCTTTGTGAACCTACCCATTGACTCTACTAACTAAACCTCCACTATTAGAATATTAAAACACCACTTTTGGTTAGTTGAAAACAAACACGTCTGAGAAATAAACCAACTTGAATTTGTAAACTGATTGTTGTCTCACAGCGTCAGTAAAACCGCGGTAACGTAATTGCAGTCGTTAATTAGCCGCTCAGTGAGAAGGCAGATAGCTAGTGGCTAGCACGTCAAACATGACAAATTCGTCATTTTGCTGTAGTATTATGATGACTATGTCAAACTAACCAAAATGCGGATTCATTACTTTTCGATAGTCAAAAACCCGTTATATGTAGTTTGGTAAATAAAACAGCTAAATGCTGCCATCGAGAACGAGCTACAAATAAGACACTTTGCAAACAGTAGATCTTATATAGAAGATGTATTTCTATTATATTTATGCAGATTTGCTATTTTGCACTTTCGCTAGTTTGCCACAGGTGGCACAAAATGTGTTAAATATTTTTCAATCTTGTAACAATTTATTATACAAAACATAATCATATAAACTTTTAATTTAAAATAACTTTAAGAAAATTCAATACCAGTGCGTATAGTAACGCGAAACAGTTTTACTTCTAAACTTTAACTCGTAAAACCAATTATTACAGTATCTGCCGTTACAGAGAAAAACGACAGAACTGCTTCCCACCTAACAATCCGCAACTTCAAAAATTAAGTCACCAAATTAAATGGTTTAAATTTCTTATTAGTTGTAAATGCTTCTTTGGAATAAATTTAAAAATATATTAATTTAGCCTCACCTTCTAACCCGGAATAATATAGCATTGGGAAAGTACATGCTTACCCAAATGTTGTAATTTGGAAAATCTACTTATCAAAGAACCCATATTGATTAATTTAGACAAAGCCGAAACCAGACGTATAGTCCAGCGTTATTTGCCAAATCAACAATGCTTCTGTGTGCTGTTTTCGTATTCCTGCTTCAACCCAGCGAATGTCTCTCTCTCCGTCTGGCAAACCGGCAGGCTGAACCTCTCAGCTGAAATTGGCCGAGGAGACAGGGTACTTGCAGCGAAAATCCTGCCCTTCCCCTACTGCGGCAAACTGGAAAACATATGACTTCTTTTCGGGCGACGAGCGTAGGAGCGGCTATAGAAAAACGGATGCGACTTCTAGTAATATGATGTTATCTTAACCGAAGTCCGCTCCATTATTCCGTGTAGATTTGTTTGTGGTTTCGTAATTGTGGATGCTGAAGCAAGGGGCGCCCAAACCGGTAGAGTCCTCACCCCACACGAAGAAGCGGATGGGCTGGGAATGCACCACTCCACCTCACGAGCCGAGGACATAAACACGAAACAATCAGGATGAGTGCACACATTCATAAAACAACGCACAAAACACAAAACAATTAATTTAATGAACAAAGGAGAAGAGAAGGTGACAATCAGAGTAATTTAATGAGTAGGATGCGAGTATTCCAAGAAAAGAGTACGCTGATTACACAAAATGAACACAAGTCTAAGGAAATAAATAATAAAATGGAAAAATAGGAATGCGAAAGCTAGTAGGGAAGGCGAGGGGAAGGGACTAGAGAGCTCCAGGAGGATCAAATAAATAAATAAAGGGTACCCTGTAAAACTTACAATATAAGTAAGCGAAATATTACGACTGATCATTCAAAAAACACACAAGCTAACAAAATATACTGGTGTGCAAAACCTAAGGATGAAAGTAATTTTTGCATGCTGTGATACTGCCAAGTAACATAGCTCGATGAAACTTGAATCATACATAGAGGGAACTGCTACGGTATGCTACAGTAGGCAACTAAACGAAATATGCAATGAGATGAACAGAAATGCCACTTTTATTCATAGACCATAAGCTACACTAAGGACAATACAACATATGCTGGCTCTCTAGATTTACAGAAACAGATTCATGGTGCTTAAAAGGGTGTATAATCACCACGGACAGCAATGCATGCTCTGCATCGTGCTTCCATGCCCGGCCACAAGGTTGGTAGGGTGGTAGGACGTTCCATTCCTCCACCAGCGCTGTTGACAACTGTTGGATGGTCGTTGGTGTATGTAGTGCAATACGTCTCCCCAATGCATCTCACACGTGTTCGATGGGATTTAAATCGGGAGAACGGGCAGGCCAGTCCATTCACCAAATATCCTCTCGTTCCAAAAGATCCTCCACCTGCGCTGTTCGATGAGGTCGCGCATTGTCATCCATAAAAATGAAGTCAGGGCCGACTGCACCCCTGAAAAGACGCACATGGGGAAGGAGTACAGTATCACAATAACGTTGACCAGTGAGCATACCGTGTTCAAAGATTCGGAGGTCGGTGCGCCCATGCAATATTATGCCTCCCCAAACCATAACACCCGGACCACCAAAACGATCATGTCCAAGGATGTTCTTGGGTTCATTACGTGTTCCCACCTTTTGCTAGATGAGGGTGCGTCGAGAATTACTACTTAGACTGAATCTGCTCACATTCGAGAAGAATACGCGACCCCATTCCTCGTTGATCCAATTTTGATGCTCTTGGGACAATCGCAAACGTTGCCGTTATGTGATGATGTGAATGGAACACAACGTACTGGCCATCGGGCAAAGAGACCACCTCTGTATAGTGGCCGTGCAACTGTGTATTGTGAGATCGCGTGCCTAGCTGTCTGTTAAATGTGGTTGCAATTGCACCCGCTGTTTGGCGTGGATACCTTCTTGTCTGTTGCACAATGTAGCGGTCATCTGCTGCTGTAGTTGAGCGCGGTCGACCACCACCTCTCCTTGGGAGAGCAATGCCTGTGATTTGGAAGGTTTCCCATGCACGTGAAACAATGCTGTGACATTTCCAAACTCCTAAACAACACTCGTCACACTTCGCCCTTCGTCCAGTTTCCCGATTATTCTTACCCGTGCGAAGTCATCCAAATGGTGTCTACGGGACATGTTGCAATGAAGTGCACCACTACAGTGCACCGTAACAGCTCGCTAATTGCTACACACTGTCTTGTCCTGTTTCGTCAACTGCCTCGTGGCTCGCTACACTCACGCCATGTGATGTCCAGCTTTCTGTGTACGTGTGAGAGACCTCTGGCAACATGCTGCTGCACCTTCATCTACGTCTACCAAGTATTTCATTTGGCATGTTACTTTACGCATCCTGTGCTTAGGTTTTGCACACCAGTGTATATATACAGTACTAAAGCGTCGGGCCTGACTCATAATACTAAATTGTGCATACTCTAAATATCGAAAGAAAAAGTACTAGAACAACAAAGCCAAAGAAAACTTACAGTGTGCAGGGAAAGAGGAAGGTAACAAAGATAAAAAATGGAATGGAAAGGAAAATCTGAAGACGAAAATAAGGAAGGATAGAGATAGAAGAAAGAGAAAGAAAGGAACGAGAGAGCTTGGCAGGGAGAACCCAACTGGCACAAAAAATAAAGTTAAGAACCATGCATCTGTCTGAGGACCTCGAAAGTTCGAGCAGAGGCATGGATTAAAAGGGACAAGTTCCCTGTCAGGGCGAGACATTCTAGCAAAAGCGCAGAAAAACTACAGAATGCCAGGACCAGCTAATTTAATTTGTGAAGCGTAGGAGGCAATGACATTATCCGTAATGCAATCTTGTACGCGGAACGAAACTCGGTTAGCAATTTTGATGATTATGTGGTCCAATATACCGAGGAGGCAAGCTGCTGTAATAAATATTTGGAAGCAACACTCAAAGAGTAATTGCACAGAGTACAATATCACTCACTTGAAATAGAACTAAGGTACTGTTTGAGTTATAACGTGGCGTATGTTTGTCAAAGTCGCGTCGAAGGTGTTGAAAAGTTGCATACCAAACACGCCAAATAGAAGTGAGAGATCTATCTTCCGGAAGTAGGCAGTGTAACGACCACCGATTGGTAAACGGACAAACGGGTCGGAATTTAGAAATAACATGAAATGCAACTTGCTCATGAACCTCATGCAACGCGGTATTAAATGAAAGTTGGAGGTCCGACAAATGAAAATCCCACTGGCGATAATTCTCAGAATGGAATGCCGTAAGAAAACTTCTAAAGTTCCAATTCACCCGTACCGTCAAAGAGGGGCGGGTGTAATAGGTAGATGCAGATAGAAACTCAACATCCCGTTAGAAGACAAAGGTGCAAAAGGCACGGGACAGAAAATATGAAGTATTATCTGCCACCAAAGAGTGTGGTAAGCCAAAGAGGGCAAAAATGCTAGACACTACTGCAATGACATCGTAGAGGTAGATGTTCACATCGGTGTCAACCAAATAAATTGGGAAACGGCGGCTGTAACCACAAAAATATGTCTTATTGCCATTAATACGAGGTAAATTACTCATAAAATCAATAAACAGGCAATGTATAAGGAAGCCAAAAATTTCGAACTAAAAAATACTGATTTGATGGATTTGGACGGATTAGCAAACGCACAAGAACAACGATTCCGAGCAAAATCTGCGATATCCGTACGGATATATATACGGAAATCGCAGATTTTGCTCGGAATCGTTGTTCTTGTGCGTTTGCCAATCCGGCCAAATCCATCAAATCAGTATATATAGATGTGTGTGTATGTTTCCACACAAAATATTTATGGATCTTCAATTTAGATTTATAAAGCCTTAAATGGCCACCAATACGCGACGCATGCATGTACTGTATAACCAAAGGTATTAAATTGGCAACAAAACCCAAATTTCTGTGAACAAGGCAACCGGGAATACAACAACTCATCTTTGAAGGCATCCCAGCTTTTATATTTCCAGTTTTATAACAGCTTTACATAATGAAAGGCATTGTACGTAGAGTATACAATTTGTAAGCAACTCAAAGTTACCAATTTTGTACTTGTACCACTATTGTCCTGAGGTATCGATTTTACTTTCGTCGGACTGTCACAGCAGCTTATTGAAAACATTGAAATACTGTACGCAGTTCCTTTGTAGGAATTTTATAATCCGGAGAATGTATAAAAAGATAATCGAGCTAATTTAACGCAATTTTGTATTCAAATTTATGCGAGATATAATCAGGTAGACAAGATAAGACGTAAGCACCGGCCGAAAGACCGAAGGGTACACGGCGAAATTAGTATAAGTTCCAAGGGGTTGAAAATGCCGTAACAGAACGTGACAATTCAGCTAACGGAGTTCAGAAATACGCCCGATTATATCCGGAGTATTAAAATACCTGGCACCACGCAAATAATGTGCTGTAGAATGCAAATGGGACAAAGGCGTGTAATACTGTAATATACATTATTTAACTTGTGATAATCAATAACTAAACAAAAATCTCGATCCGGCTTAGCTACTAAAAATCATGGACTGAAATACGGACTATTAGATGGCTGGATATTACTTTGTTCTAACATTCACTCAGTTTTGTTGCGCAATATCTACAATTTCGGCGGTGTACATTTATATGGCGAAGAACGAAAAGGGGTAGTATATTTTCACTGCTCTCGGTAATATCCACCATTAATTGTACCTATCTTGTCGGTAAAGTATTCTGAAAATTGTTACACCAACCGTAAAATTACACTACGTTGGTCGGCCGTCAAATGCAAGAAAGACGCTTGAAACTTAGGCGTTGGTAAAGATGGTAAAGTCAAACACTCCGGCTGACGAATGCCCAAAGAAACTTTCACCAACAAGCGAGGTTTAAATGCAAACGCCAAAGAAAAATTGGAAGAATAAAACGTACTTGTGACATGGCCAAAATAGTGTACTTAAATTCATGTCGTATGGAACATGGCTAACGACATGGAACAAGTACCATGAAAATCTGGAAATTTTAAAATGTAAGTAGACTTCCAGAATAATAATTTCGGAACCACAAACAGAATAACATTTCTCTATCCAGAATTATAACGAGGTTCGGAATTCAAAGATAATGCATTCAAAATTGGAGCACTAATAAAGTAAAGATAATTTCGGAATCCAATACTGCTAACGTAGATCGCTGAGCGTAAAGCATAGAGATTAAAGGGAATAGGTAAATGGAACCCTTATTAATTTCGGAGAAATCTCTGCATTATTTGTCAAGGAAACGGATTGTCATATTGGAAGCGTAGTCTAAACATTCAAATGTCGACTTCGCTTAAAACGAATGTGTTTGGTATGACCTATCGTTTTACGAAAAGAACAAAGGTGCGTCTTATATTGGGGTGCTGACCGAGAAGAAAGGGTTTGAGAAATTGAGTTACAAAGTCGTCGGGTGAGTCAAGGGCGCATTCGACTTAGCCTGAGATGTTACAGGTGTATGTATCACTGAAGGTTGGCGGAGGAAATGCATCTGATGATCCTACTAACGTAGCTCATCTAACGCAAGAAAAGTATGTGGATTGATAGCAAAAGTGCATTGAGACTGAGTTAAGGATTTAAGTCCTGATTATATAAGACTACAAATTAGTTCCTCGGAACCGTTCAATTGAAACACTCGTGCGGAACCGTTTACTAACTGCATATATAAGAGAAATTCCTCTGATTCTGATTGCACATCATAATGATATTGTGAAAGATAGTGATTCAAGACACGTGGTACAAAAATAAAGTACGAAGAATGAAACAAAGCTAAAGGAAATTGTTTTATCAAGGCGGTTTGTAATGAAAGAACAAATTTACCTTCTACGACTTCCAAAAGCAGCGTATAAATTCCGCTTGAAGGTCTTGCGAATAAGCCAACGTTCACAAAAATGTTAAAAATGTTCTAAAAATCGTAAACATACAATGATAGTGCACTATTAACCACAAAGTGTGCTTTGCCTAATAATGATTGTAACGGATACTTCACCTATAGTGGTATAAATTCAACTGTAGAATATAGAACTGACGTAAGTGTAACCCCATTAGAACATAATTGCGAGTCAGCTTGGTTTGTAGGTAGTATAGTACATATCGGAATCGTCTGTTCCTTTACAAAACTTTTTTGTAATGATTTATTTATCGATCAGCGCATGTGCACTATACAGACCATAGTTAATGTACATAGCATCAAAATAATGTTCAAATGAGGTAATTCGGATATCGCTCCTCATTGGCAGTAATTAGTTCACATTATAACAGGGTGTGTCTTAAGAGCTGATCCAGTTGTAGACGGCTCCTGATGCGTGATGAGAAGCTTTCTTTTTGTCAAGAGAGCAGTAAGCAGGTTCAAAGACTTTCGTTAATTTGCTATAGAATTGTTCTGTTTCTGAGGAAATTGACTGTTTGTTGTTGTTGATTCCAGTTTCCCTGCGTAGTTGGCTACAGCTGACGAACCACGGAGCGGGAGTTGAGATGCGTAGAATATTGTTTTGCAATGTTTGGATTGGTTTGACTTAAGAAGCACTAGTTCCTCCCCAAAATGCACAGGCATACAGTAACAGTGGTCGTAATAGAGTGGTATAGAGTAGTATGCGAATTTTTAGTTTTAGTGAAGAACTTTTGTTGAGGAATGGATAAGCTTTATCAGTCTCGTTTGAGGAAGTTTAAGTTTGTTATTTATGTTTCCCATGTGGGTCGACGGTCCAGATGAACACCGAGATACTTCACTGTCTTTCTTTAATATTTTCAGGTATAGGCTTTGCGACAAGTGTTATATATGACCGATAGTCCGGTCTGCATAATTTAAAGACAACTCCATTACATTATTAATTTATGGTTGAGCAAAATGCGCCACTTAACAAGTCATGGTATAATTATGTTTTTGGCCTTTTTAAAATGATTTCTGGTGGTGTAAATATTACGATGGATTCCATAGATTAGTCATGTCATCCGAAAACGTAGAAATTTGGGTTATAGGCGTTTCAGCAATGTCAGAGGTGAACAAGCTAAATAACAGCTAACTCAGGATAGAGCCTTAGGGAACGCCTGCTGTTACAGGTCTGGTGAAAGAGTGACTGCTATCTTTTCAAGGTGTACGGTGTGACAGAAATGGGAATATTACTTTGTAGAGGTAGTCTGGTTTGCCAATTGAAAACAATTTGTACAGGAGACCCTGATGCCCAACTCTGTCATATGTATCAGTGAAGTAAAGGAATGCGACAGTGGTGTGTTCTTTCTTTTCAAAGTATTTTCCACTTTCTCTGTAATCCTTATAATTTTATGCGTTGTTTACAAAACTTATATTATCAGAAACGCATTCGAAAAGCGTAGAATAAGCTAACGTTAAGTCGTATAATTCCGACGCGACATCTTTAGCAAATTGAGAAGCGGAAAGTAATTCCAGGCTTTCAATATAATAAAAAACATGTCCTCGAAATCTATGTAGCGTGGCCGTGAAAGCGGCAATAGAGCTCCAGGACAAGAATCTTGAAATTCAGGGAGCTGAAATTTGGCTGGTTTAAAAAAATTGTGTAAATCCGAATGTGTGAATTCTTAAATATCTGTAGTCACATTAACGTTTTCCCGTAGGATGTGTTTATCCGAGAGAGACACCCCGCGCACTGCATCCACCTTGATCTATTGTCCCTACACTCCACAGGAGGCAGTGATAAGAGAATGAACCCTAGAAGGTCCAAAATCCACAGGAGGATAGGGCCAGAAAGGGCGCAGAAGTCCCTAATACTTCTAGTTTGAACATCCACGCACCAGTAGAGGCAAAGGATAGAGAGAGAGCGAGTGTGTGTGTGTGTGTAGGCGACGAAGTGAAGCTAGCTGGCACGATAATGCACCTGTCGTTCACGAAGAGAAAGCTTTCCAATGTGCATGTATCCACACGATACTTGCGAAACCGCCAGCACCGCAGGATCTGAAAACACGTCGGAAACGTGAAAGGGAGAGATGAAATGAGAGAAACTAGGGAAAGGCAAAATCGTGGTAGAATACACTACCCCGGAATTCTCCTAGGCGACCAGGGGAAAACCACGAAAAACCCCGTGGTCAGAGTGAGCGGTCACAGAGAATTGAACCCGGGACCTCCCGAATGTGGACTATAGACGCCTGAGCCCTACCGCTTGGTGCATTTTCCCGTAACAGCTTAATTAGAGGATGTGGGGTGTGTTACTTCATAGCGTAAACCACATAATTTCAGCAGGAAAAAAATCATATTTTCTAAGCAGTTCAACGCTCGAGAATGCCATAATAATAATGCAAGACGCAAACCTACGAGCGAGGTAAATAACTGCACATACACTAGCGAGAGAGAGCAATGTGATTATATATATGCGTATACGCAAGGAAAGAACCCATGTCAAATCACACACAGAATAAGTTTATCGCTATAAATACATTAGTAATATAGCATTAACGAAATAGAAAAACACGCAATCATCCTCTGCTATTGCAGTGTTGGTTAATTGCTGAAATTCCGCCTCACCACAAACGTAGACCAGTGGAAACATGGTGATGTATAGCAGTGGTTTTTCTTTAAGCTTTTACTTTTGCTGATACAGAAGCCAGCTCGTTTCATAACTTACACTTAAAGATTCACAAATACTAGGAATGGAATATTTCACGTCACAGGATTGCATAGATAAACGTGCTACAATTTATTTTAAGCGCTCTACCTGTTTCATTTCTCAGTTCTTTTTATGTTTTTAAGTTTTAACATACGTCTTAAATATTCCTCTATATTGTAACAATTTCTTATACAAAACCTATTCATATAAACTTCGAATCTAGAAGAAAAAAACATTAAGAATTTTTCAAATACCAGAGCGTATAGTAACCCAAGAAAATGTTGGATCTAAAATTTAACATGTAGGTGCAGTTGCAGCAGGGAAGAGATAGAACTGCTCCCCACCTGGCAATTTGCAACTCCGAAAATTAAGTCACCAAATTAAATGGTTTACATTTCTTATTGTTTGTCAATGAATAAATGTTCTTCTTCGGAATAAATTTAAAAATCCATTAACTTAGCTTCACCTTTTTACCCGGAATAATATAGCATTCGGAAAACACATGCTTATACGTCTGAATGTTATAATTTGGAAAATCTGCTTACAAAAAACCAGCTGGATTAATTTATACAAAGCCGAAACCAGACTACTGCCCCGCTTTGTTTGCTGAACCTATTACGGCTCGATATTTTGTTTTCGTGTTCCTGATTCAACCCCGGCGAATATTCCTCTTTCTCGTGTAGCCTGGCAGGCTGAACCTCATAGATGAATGTGGCCGAGGAGGGAGGATATTTGCTGCGAAAATCCTGCCCTTCCCCTACTGCGGCAAACTGATAAACCTATGAACGGTTTAGGGCGGAGAGCGTAGTAGCGGCTGTGGCAAGACGGATGCGGCTTCCAGTAATATGATGTTATCTCAACCGATGTCAACCCTATGGTTTCTTGTAGTTTGGTTGGTGATTTGGTAATCGTGAATGGTGAAGCAGGAAGGATAAGCAAACCGGTACAAAAGAAAAGTCCTGAATGCACTACTGCAAATTTTACACCTCCCTGACGATTTGAATCCGTTGTTTGGTCTTGGAATCATCGGGGAACCAATGTTGGAATATTTCATTATTGTGAAATTTCTTCCACTCTTTAGGCATGTGGGACACAGCCTTAGCCCGTCATTAGTTTCTATAGTGCTGCCCACAATCAGTGGCATAGGATGACTTTGGATTTGAGAGAAGCAATTTATAAATGCTTCCAAGGTTAAATCAAGGTGAGGAAACGTCTTGCATTATTAATAAATATCAATAATGCTTCAGTAAGTAAAACCTTACTATGATAAAAAATTTACCTTATTTTTTTTAATGCAACCCACTTCTTTGATTTTTTATGAATAGATCGATAACATCCTCCTGAAAGCTTGGTGTGGACTGTAGTTTGGCTAACTGTGAATTCTAAGTATTCATCAGTGCAAGGAATGATGAATGGCTCTGGGAGTTTTTAAATAGCTTTTATTCCTTTTAAAGGGAAAATGACCATTTATTTGCAGCACAGGTTGCTGGTATCGTTAATATTTTCCCACAAATATAAAAGATTTGTGGGAAAATTGATGTCAGCTCTAGTTTTTGCATAAACATGTATAAGTCATACACATTGTTAAAATATGTGGATCTAAAGAAATTAATTATTATAAGTTTTATTTCAGAGCCACGAAATCAAAGAACGCTCCGTAGTTACCTTTTAGGCATTAAAACTCTGTTTCTGGATATATGCTTTATGATCATGAAAATACTTGGAATCCAGCAGATTACTCCGAAAATCGTTCGGAAACTTTACTGTGTACTTTATCAGCGATATAATTATATAGCCGTCTATTGGAACATTTTCTTTCTTCCTTTCATTGCTCAATTTGAACTGTATTGGCACGTGATGGACAATCGGAATAAGTGGTATCTTCTATTTTTTCCAGAGCTGATCAAAATTGTTTCTGAAACGTTGGAGATAGTCTATAAATTTCTTTAAACCTTTAAAATCCTTTCCTGTAAATCTTCTTACGGCAAAATGATAGTCAAATATTTTATTTTGGAGGATTTTAAAGAGAGCACCAGTATGAGAAAAAAATCAAGTAAGACATTTCCAATGTGAAATTGAAATCGAAACCGCTTAAAAGCGAAAGTAGACCATGTGCACAAGAAATTCTTTCCACATCCCATTAACTTGAATTTTCAGTAAAAGAAGCATCAAGGCTTTCAATCCCATTTTATATTGGTGGACAGTTTAAACTAGGCGGCTTTGATATTGCCAAATAGTTCGTATCACGAATGGAAATATTTTCTTAAGATACTTGTCCAACGCTTCTGTTCTCTTAGTAGACTTTGAAAGAAAGATTCCAAAGCTAGGAAGAGCGGCAAAGAACACCGTTACCTCCTGAAATTGGTAGACTGAGAAAGCACTGGATTTAATTTATGTGCTTAACAGTGGACAAATATGGCATTTGTATTATGATGCAAAGTTTTACTTGCAAAGCACCATGTTGCCCAGTCATTGTAGCAGGTGTCCATGAACAAGACTGAGTTGAATATAGCACCTTCATAGGTCTGTACCGCAAGCTTAGAACCACATTCACACTCTAATTAACTGTTGTTGCACACAAGCCGTGTGCAGGATAAGGCTGGAAATTTAGAATCAGACGACTGAAGAATGGAATGCATAGCCGCGATTTCAACCACGTATCTTCCTGTTTAGGTCCGGTGGTTGTAACTAACTCAGCTATCACGGGAATCTTAATGTCGCGCCGGCATATTACCATGGTAGCTCAATGGGTTACAGCACCCGGATGGAAACCGCAAGATCCATGGTTAAAATTCCGGCTATGGCATTGGAGTTTTCAGTTTTCGGATTCTACCCTTCCACATTCATGCTCGCTTAACAGTTCAATACCGCGATTAAACAGAGAAGTAGCAGAACGACCACCGTTCACATCTTAGAAACGTAAAAATTGTTCTTCAAATTCACCATCACTTCTGACAAACATAATGAGCGAAGACATTTCAAAGTGATATGTGAAGTCATGTACAGGATTAAAGATACAAAATTACCTGAGGGAATTTCCTTTATTTTTATTTCAAGGATCACTATTTCCGTAACATCTTGGACTACCACATTTAGTATATCAGAAGAATAACCTCGAAACGAACTTGATGAACCTAAATGATTACGCAATTACCAATCATTACGTGCTAAGGTTGTCAAGTTCACTGTAATTGCCTCTATTGGAACCTCAGTTACCTTCATCATGGCCATCAAAACAAGACCTAGCGGCCCTAAAAAGCAGACTGCAGTTATTAAATTTCCGACAAAGTTTATATTGCCTTATTAATTCAATGTGCTTTTCAGTCGCAATTTTATATTGACTGCTGAGAGCGAATTCAACTCATGTATTATTTTTGCCAAACAATTAAGTTCCTTAAGACAAGCAGTACGATTAGTAGTATTCCTATGTCAATTGTCTGCCTTATAAATGTTATTTAGTTCATAACTAGCACTATTACAAACGTGTATTTCTTTATAAAACAGTAGACATGGCCAACAGAGCATTCTGTTAAGTTCTTCATATACGCACAACCAAGGAATTCCTTCATACCAATTTATATTAAGGCGCATAACGCATTTACTTATCTTTGCTTGCAAGCTAAAGTGAGTCTTTGAGGCACCACTCTCTATTAGTTGAAGATTATTGTTGTATTTCGTTGTACTAAATGGTGTTTGAAACGTTTTTAATGACACAATAATGTATACACAATTACTGTGCCATACAAATGTCTATGAAGTTTACACTAGAAATACTTAATTGTTTATTTGATAACTGTTCACCACTCCACGACTGTAAAAACATTCTCTCACTCATTTACACTTACCAATTAGACTATCACTGACTGTGTGAAGACAAGCCAAGCAGTCTCTCTCAAGTTCTCAGCCCATCCCTTAGAGAAAAGTTCATTGGCCCGAAAAATTTTCAAATTTAGCTCAAGAAGCACCTTTCTCTTTATATACTTTACTGTTGTATTCGCAGAAAAGAAGCTACTTCCATCTCTGTATTTACTGCCAAACCATAGTGAGTAATATGAAGGTTGGAATCTAGAATCTCAGACAGCACGCGCGTTCAAACTTGCTGTCGAGACATTATACATATAACAAAGAATGTGAGCAGAAACTTCACCGAATGAGATATAATATCCAAGCCATGGAGATCGCTTGGATATTATAGACATACTTATTAGTAGAAGTGCGATAAATTGCCTTAATAGTGGCCTTCGCACCCTTAGAGGTAGAGTCGCTGGGGTGTAATGAACTGACTTGAGCGTTGAAACATAAATATGTGGGCTGTAGGATTTAATGTAGGTGCACCTTCCGCCTATGGCTGAGTGGAATGAGTATTATAACACGTATAGTAAGGTACATTCCCGATCTGAATGAATGTGTTTCTTGCATCAATGCAGTGTCTACAGCTTCTCTGTGAAGAAACGTTTGAAATTATCGTAGTTTATTTGGAATGTCCAAGCATTTCGAAGCAGAAGACGTAATGAATGATGATGATGATGATGATGATGATGAAGGTTACTTGCCATTACGTGTGCTGAATATAGAGAAAATAACTTCAAGTAGTAGGATGCCTTTAATGATAACATCCGAAGTCTGGTGGATCTTTATGAAGGTCTCCGGCAATATAACCGAATTGATAGCTTTCAGGAGAGCAACGAAGTCTCGAAGAGATGTAAACTTCTTAGAATGGGCATCCCTAAGTACAGAAATAGAAGCAGGAGCAGAAGGGGTAGCAGAGCTTTTTATGGGCCGGAAAATGTTCACGGGTGAGAGATTGTCAAACAGGCGGTTTGGTCATATATAGATTACACTGGGAAGGAGTGGATACTGCTTTGAATGTAGGAGAGAAGTGATGGATACATTTATGGCTAGGGGTATAAACACCCTGGAAGTTTACAAAGGTACCAGCAGGATGAGGATCTTTGCGGTGATCTGCTGATGCATGGTGGCTGGCGCGTTTGACGCAGCGTGTTTAGAGAGCACAACTGTGTGATGTGTGACCAAAACGTTGATATTGACAGCACTGCGTCGGACCTCATCGGATATAATCTTCAATACTGGTTTTTAAGTGACGCCGATATATAAGAGACTTTTATTTTCAAATTTTCATCGCATTGTTTCATCGAAAATATTTAAACGGTTGCAGAAGAGACCGTTTCACCTTTGTTTCCGGATGCACACTGGTTTTTCGTAAATGCCGAATGTGAAGAGACTTGATGTCTTGATTTTGTAGCTGCTGTGTGATGACGTCTATTTGGGTGTCAGGAAGAAATTATTTGAGAGCATATTGAACACCAGGGTTGGTGTTCGTAGTGAAAGCATAACACTGAAGCTTAACATTACTGAGAAAATTACAGACAGTAGTTTAATCCAGAAAACTATCGAGAAGAAGTTTCAGGACATTCTTCGCGTAATTTGCACGCAGAGCTAATTTGAACTTCTAGGAAAGTTCAGTCGTCAAGGAAGAAAACATCGTTTCGTGGCAGGGATTGACAAAAAGGGCGGAGTTTATATTCACAAATTATGCTAATAGTGTATTTCGTGTGCGCGAGCCTCTAACGTTCCAAGTAAACATTTAAGAATACTTTTATGTTCGACTGAGGAAGTCAGGAATGATTAGAAGCTGGAAGAAGTTAGCAGAATACTCAGGATGGAGCGGGACTCCCACGGTCACTTGATGAGATGGAGCATGTCGGTGCCAGTCTCCCTCGAATCTTCTTCACGCATCCCTTGCTGGAGTACCTCCTGGTATATCTTCCTCTGTTAGGTACGTCGTGGGGTACTTGGGAGCTCAGGTCGCCACTTGTCCCACCTTTTCTCCCTGGATAGCTATAGTTGTTTCCTCCTTCTCCTAGGCGTGCTCTCCCAATCCTACACCGCGCCAACTACAGCCTTCAGAAGGCTAGCTTGTGAAGCCGCAGCTCTGGATCAAGCCACTGGCACGACTGTCTGTAACGGGCGCTCACTTGCATTCCGCTCACTACTCGTCGCACCTTCCCTAAGGCCGCAAACTAGCGCAACTTGCTGCTGGAATTCTGGACATGCACATGGGACATTGGGCGCCATTGCCCAATTTGTGGTACAGAACACAATTCTCGCAGATGGGGGATGTTGCAGGTGGCCGAATCATGGGTTCCAGTTCAGTTCCAGCACACCTGGGCTGATACCGTGAATCTCGTCGCCGTACGCTGTCGTTGTTTGCACCGGTTACACTGGATCGGAATTACAGAGCGGCGTAGGGCTCCAACTTCAATTGTAGGTGCAAGATCAACTCGAACCTCACAAGCCTTTTGAAGTCTTCTGCTGTCGCCAGGTCCACCAGGTGTATAAACAGGGGTGTCCATGTTCGTTTGAACCGTCCCAGCTGAACCACCCGGAGGAAAGGTGCTCAATCGTCAGCTCATTCTTCACAGATTCCTCGGCCCCTACGTAGTAGACGTTTCCTCGCCACCGCCCGGAAAAATCTCTTTCTGGGTCTGCGCACTTTGCTGGAAGTCGACTTGCCATTCCCGAAGGAACACTACCAAGCACCCGCAATTAACGACATTCCTACTTTGCACCAGGAAGTCGTGACACACCCTAACCATCGATATCATGTAAGATTCGTTATGGCAATCGGTGTCAAAAATCTCCATAAACTTGCACAGAGAAGCACTGAAATGTGTACAGTAGATAGGTGGTAGCAGCACCACGTTCAGAGCATCAGCATAGGACCGAGTGGGGTTAGGAGGGTAGGGATTGGATCACATCTGCAAAGAGTGTAGGTTAGGGGACAAAAGTTTCGGCAGTATTTTTAGGATGAGGAGGCGTGTAGAGATGGGAATTGGGTTGAGGCGAGATGCGGGCGTAAGAGGGCGAAGGAGGGACAAGAGAAGAGAGCTGGAAGGGGCCAGGCCAGAACACAGGAAGAGCGAGATCGGTTAGAGCTGTGTTGAGCACAAAAGATAAATGTGAAGGCCTCAATTGTGGCGCTTACCATGCGGGCTTCAGCCGAGAAGCGGAAAGTGGAAGTGCATATAAGGCTGAAGGAAGTGGATGGGACAGTGTAGAAGGTGTGGTATTAGAAAGATTGGAAGGGATGAATTAGTACAATTTCCAACTTAAACCTTTCCCAGTTATCACGCAACTCCATAAGAGAGCGCACCTTAACAGATTTCCACTAAGACTTTGTCATCTTGCGTAAAGAGTAGAAGCAATAGCAGTAAGAAAAGGAATACTTTTGAGATTGTTTTAAGTCACAATAACCAATTTAAAGTGAAGAAGATAAAAACATATACATGAGAGCCTAGCCGGGAACTTATAGCTAGATAAACAAGGAAAATAGAGAAATCAAAGAAAAAGAATGGTTAGTATGCACTAAAAATCCCAGTGAACACAGGACCTGCCCAAAGGCGCCTAGATTCCACTCAGAAGACTGTAGGCTGCGGTCGTGTTCCTCTACCCATCTAAGAAGTTAGATTGCCGGCACTGTAGAGCTTTAGCACATCTGAATAGTTCCGTGCTGGCTTCGCGGGTGCTTGACAAGTGTCAGGGCCGCTCGTCGCTCCCACTCTTACCGCTACCGCTCTCTTCGCGTAGAATCTCTGGCCGTCGCTGTGGCTCGCCGTCTTGCTGTTAGCTTTCCTTTTCTTCTTTCATTTTTCGAATGGACGGGAAATACAGTTTCATTCTTACCCCATCCGGATTTCAGAGTGAAGAGCTCGTCATCCACGGATTACCACAACCACTAGAACCCAGCTACCGAAGTAGCAAGGAGAATTTTTCCTACGGTACCACATTAAGCATCCGCCTAATCTGAGGAGGAGGTAGGAACAGGTCCGCAATGCAGTCACCAATGGTTAGCTTGCTTTTGCAAGGGAAGGGAAAACACAGTTACGTATATACCCCAGACAAACTGAAAGTATGGAACTGACTAGAACATGGCACACACAGCAAAACCCCTCAACTGGATAGGACGAAGTATACGAGAGGATTACAAAAGTATAGATAACGCGTTACCGCATAGCACACGCGTTAGTCTGACAAGAGATGAGAGAGATTGAAAGGTAAGTTTCTAGGTTACAGCCATAACAAACTACACTGACTGTAGACTAGTTGTTTGAGTGTGACAATAAGGATGAGAAAGGCTAGAAGTGACAGTGGAGAATTGTGTTGTCGGTCGAAGACGTCAACAGTTCGGCACCCTGGAAATAAACTGCTGATCTGTAACTCATGCGGGTTTGTGAGCTTCCATTGAGTGGCAGAAGCATCCTGCTCTCAGATTTCAGAGCACCTGATGCACAGAACCGGAAGGATAAAGCCTACTAATTCCAATTTCTTGTTGAGTGGACCAACTGATGTTGTGGTGATGCTGAAGTGATTAATCAGTTTAAGTCTGGAGATTCCTGATGAGGTCCTTGAGAGCTGCAAGCATATGCGTTAATTTCAGGAACTCCTCATGCAGGTCCAGGACGGCGTTGCTTAGGCTCTGGACTCCATACTGATGCTGTCAACTGTGATTGGGTTAAGGTGTTGTATCTGCAGTGATGGCGGAGCCTGCTGTGCTTATGGCGCTTGTGCATTGTTTATCTAGGATGCAGAGGCAGCTAGTCGGTTCTGTTTAGTGTGGGAAGCCCCATACGTGGCACAGAAACGGTGGCGGTCGCGGAGATTGTGCAGCTTGCACACTACTGTGGTGAACGCGGCGCTACAGTAGTGGCACCTCAGAGATTCTGCTATAGTGTCACCGTAGGCACACTATTGACGTCATGGAGCTAGCCGCTGTTGTTGTGCCACTGCTGCTGTGCTCCGCCTGGAGTAAATCGTGCCCAGAGATGACCACTCTTAATCGGCTGCGTTGAGGTGGCGGCTGATGACCGACCATCGTCGGCTGGCCGGCATCCGAATAAGGGACGTAGCCAGCAAGATGTTGCGGCGAGTAAGGACTGCTGCTAGGCTGGGGTGGCGACTGATACTCTTCGGATGTCAATGAAGCGGCGCTGGCCGGCTGCTGTTTGACACCTCTTCTGAAGCGATCCTGGCTGCTTCCGTAACGTCCTAAGGAAGAGTATCGATGTTGATAACACCATGATGCATTCTATGATAGTTCAGTTGGTTAGAGCAACCGGATGGAAATATAGAATTGTTAGCCTTTTTGCAAAAGGAGGAAATAAGGATCAAAGGCATAACAATATCAGGAATAGTAGCAGTGGAATGGATATTTGGGAAGTGGAATGATTGGGACGGTACAGCGGTTTTACCCGCGTAGCAAGGAGACGGTAGAACAGACCAGCAGAGCGGTAACCAGGGAATGAGGATTGGTAGCTAGAAGAGAGGCCTGACCAGAGGCACAGCCTGTCCCCTAGTGGAGTATAGGTGAGCATACAAAGGCGCTCCTGTTGTTAATGGTGTGGATTATGGTAATGAAGAATTATGGTAGATGAGAATTTGAACGAGTGTGTTCCGGTAATATTAGAGAGTTGCGTACCTGTTCCTCCATGTCGGAGGTTATGGCAGAGATATAAGTTGGATCCTGGTCAAGCAGGTGCCACAAGTTCAGTGGTTTGATCCAGTCGGGTGTTCATTTGGGTGAAGCCTTCCGCCAGGGCCTGAGGCCGCCTATGGTTGTGTCAAGCTGTTGCTGGTAGGTGGTTGTGATATTCCCATGTAAAAATGAAGGGATCGCGCTGGCGGCATGAAGGTTCTGGATCCCGCCTTCTAGGCTTATCATAGATAAACGTGTTGTCTCTGGTCCATGCAAAATGGTGGGTGATGCAATACAGACTACTGCCTCCTCTGAGGTAGCAAGGCGATCGTGATATTCAAGACCTACGCTGGACGCCCTAGACGGCATCTGGCAAGGCGAGATTGCCGGCGACAAAATGTGGTGCAGCAGGCGCAGTGGTGACGCACTCTGCAGCTGTGGATGACCCACTGAGGCTGTCGATCACTGCGGCGACTGCGCGGTAAGAGTGGGCACTGCATCAGTGCCACCACAGGTGGCGCAACACAGGTGGATATTCTGGGGCAACTGGGCTGTACATTCGGCAGAGGCTGGTGGCGCTACAGTAGTGGCACCTAGGTTGAGCTGCGCAGGACACGGTGTGGATTTCAAACGCTCAGAAGCGGAGGCAGGGTGTGACGATCTACTCGGCTGACCTTGAAGCATAGACGCCGCCCTAAACACGGCAGGCCCGCCCTTAAAACCGCTTCATAGTATCAAATATCTGCGAGTTCCGGGCAGACAAGCATTGATGGTTCTCTTCGTGTCTGGATATAGGTCACCTTTATAGCTGAGAGCCACTGCTATTGAGCTGCGAAGAATAGATGATGGTTTGGCACATCCCAGCGTACCCCGGAAATGACGGCAGTGTCTCCCCGAGGAAGCACAGGTGGTGACAATGGCGGAGGTTGTGGTTGCGAGGTTGGCTCAGCCATCCTCCATGGTCTAGGGATAACATGCTAGCCTCCATTTCCCGAGCTCGCGGGTTCAAAACGGTGTAGGGTTATGGATTTTTTTCGTGCTTAAAAACTCAAAGCACGCCTTCCTTCCGAAGGGAAAGAAATCTATGACACCCGACCACCGGATTCACTTGATACATTAGCAGCTGCAGAAGAGGGGCAGTGGTTGAAGCTGAAGCTGTGGCCGAAGTGTAAGAAGCCTCGAATGGAGTTGATGGATATGCCAACTCTTAGGCTGATGCCGGGGGCCGGCGGAGGTTGGTGCAGGAGCAGTGGCGTTTCGCGCTGTTTCTTCTTCAGCATCTTCGAATGACCCTGAAGTGAGTATCAATCGCTTATTTTTCTTTAATTTCGTGTTTATTTTTCATTTTTGTGTGAAGAAAAATCTAAGTGTCAGAGTAAAGGAGGAGGTAGAGAGGTGGCTTCGTGGCTACCGCCAAAGGCAGCTACATCATTTGAGGGCACAAAGAGTATGGATGTTGACGCCTGTGCGAAAGCAATTAAGGGGTGAGTAGGTCTAGGCTATGAACACAGAGCCCTGAACATTACCGTAGAGAAGTAGAAAGGTGTGTAAGGAAGGCATAGAGCTGAAGTACTTTATTCTATTAATATTGCCTGTGCACTTAAGTGCTTGATTGGAGAATGATGAAGGTGATGGTGATGATGATTCAGCAGCGGCCGAGGAGTGTGTTGGGAGGAGGATCCAGTAAGGCTTGTTGGTAGATAAAGCTTTTATTAAGAATATAATATTTGTCGAGCTTCGGGTGGCTGGAATGTAGCTGTGGCAGTTGGTAGATGATGTCGTTGTGTGCTTGGTAAGGCCTCTTCAGAAGCACAGCAACTAAGGCCTCCAAAGCATTCAGTCGTTCAGTTTGGTCGTCGTTGTTGACCGGAGGTGTTTTATTAGGCTTCTCGGAGTCCGCGATGTTCCTTTGTGCTCGGTAGAGCTTCTTCTGGAAGGAAGCGATGTCTTTTCGATCTTCTCCAGCCCCTGTCTCATGGATGGTGAGTTGCGTCTTCGCTAAATCTCTGGCGGCGCTGGAGAAACTTCAGATGGTATCCCGTTGCTTTGCTTCTGAGTCGGCAAGGCTGAAAGACTAAGCATCCTTAGGCGTTTGTTGAGTTTGCCAGACTTCGTCCTTGGCTAAAGTGGAAGCATCGGTGAGTGCGGCGAGCTGGGTCTGGATGGCTTCGAGGGCATGGTGGTGGAGTTAGCTCTGTGCTGCGTGTCGACATCGGGAGCAGCTGTTCCTCTGCGACCCGTGACGGCTTAAGACGCGGCGGAGGAGGACGTCCAGGTGCAGTGCAGGACCGAGGATGTAGCGGGCAGATTGTCTGCCCAGTGAAGCAGTCTGCTGGGCCACAGGTGGCGCAGAATCTCCGCTGGTGCATGAGGTGATGCTGCTGGCAGACAGACGTGGCAGTAAGTACGCCCCACTGGTGATATCGCGGCTGTGCGGTGGTTATGCATCGGCACGCAGAGTTATTGGCAACACTGGCGTCATGGTAATGTCCAGGTGGCCCTAGTGGCATCAATCCGGATGGCATGTCGCAGGAAACACACGCCGGTGGTCAAGACTGGGCTTTAGTGCGCCCTGTCCCGGAGGACAAGGCGTAAATGTCGTATACTCCCATGGCGGTTGCGGATCATGGTCACTGAAACCAGGGAACTCCAGTTGTGCTGCGACCCTTCAGAATGATCCGAGAAGGCAAGCGCTAGTAGACACCGACAGCGACGGCTAAAGCGCCGAAACACCTGAGTATGTTGGAGGCGATATTCAGAGGAAGAACGGCAAAGTCAGCGGGAGTGCCGGCTGGTGTCGTGTAGCCGCAGGATGATTGCCGGGTATGCTACGGTGTTAGCCGTAACGACTGGTTCTTTAGTGTAGAGCAGAAACGCTATTTACGGACTTACCATTGAAAAGATGTAAGTGTGGGAGTCGCCAATTCAACGGATTCACCTTACCCACCAAAATTTCTCCACATGTTAGTGCGCATTAGGGTTTTTGTTTCCAATGCATATTAGTCGGGTCTTGCATATCACCCCCGTTAATCTGTGAAATATAAGGAGCTGACATCCGGTGTATGCGAGTGCTTCCAATGTTACTTACCCGGAATAGTAAACAACAAATGTCCTGAGCATTTCGGGCGGTGAGTCGTTTAGTGTACTTACTGTTAGTGTAAATATGTAGTGCACATGTCTAGGTTAGCTACGTTAAATGACATGCATAGGTCTACGTGAAGTAACTATTTCGCTTCAATAGTTATTGTTGTACAAGAATATACAGTAGATTCCTGCGAAACCAATCGTCAGACAGGGCAGGAGCTCATCCCCTAATTGGAAGGAAATCAGAAATAATATGGCTGTGCGTCATTATGAGGGACCTATTCGATTCTGAGGGATGGTCGGGTCTATTATAGACGTTTAAAAATATTTCCTTATTCGGCAGTTCATAGTCCATTTTCTTCCTGTAGGTTAGTGTGACCACACAGATAGGCAGCCAATGCATCTCGGCGCAGCTGCACGAGGAGTCACACGGGGAGGTCTTTCACCCTGGCCGCGTTGGTTGGGTACCACAAGCTCCTCGAAGGCTGCTGTTTGTATTGGATTACCTGTATCAGCATAAGAGGTCATGTTATTAGTGAACTGTCCTGTGTGTTCATTCAGTCTGTCTCCTGTCAGTCTTCTAAAAGACTGTCTAAGAATTTTCGTACTCCGTCCTCGTTGTTTTCGTAATTTAGGTTTCGGTCAAAGATAGATAGTAGTCCATTGTGTTTATTTGTTTGAGTTTTATAGTTCTCTAATGCTTGAATCATGGAGTTGCAATGTTTTGGAAACTTTGCCTCAGTGTCATTTGTGAACGTTTTAGGGAATTGTTCAATAGTGTGCATTTTTAATTTGTCGTGTAGCAGGTCTGATGGTGCAAACCTAGGCATCTATCCAATTAAATGTAACACTTGTTTTACAATGTTTGCAATTTCCTAATATAAATTGCATGGGCGTCCTCCCAAACAGACCCTGAGTAGGTAAACATGAATTAAAGTTAAAATGAGTTTTATTTATAGACGCTCTTTAACTGCTGCGGTCCTTATTGTCCATTTCTATGTTGGGCGTCAAATACCGGTAATTTTGCTCAGATTCCTCTTTATCAGGCTTGAGGTTCTTTTACGTGCCGTAAATCTATGATACGGAACCACCGGTTTTACTTCCATTCCAAAGAAAGCCATGTTAAGCATTTTTACGCCAAAAAAATCCATCACCCTCCGGCGGGTATGAACCAACAAACTCCCAGGCTAGAGGCTAGCATGGTAACCACTACACCATGGAGGGCGACGAAGGTTAGTGTAGGTCTCGTCAGCGTTTTGTACAGTCTAAGCCCTTTGTGCACATTTAGCGCGTCGTTTAGGTATATTAGGGGTAGAGCCAACCTAAGTGGTTATTGAGCTTGCTAATAACGTGATAAATGCGTTTTTCCATGTTAGAAATTCATCCATTTTAACCCCTAAACATCCTACTGTGTATCTCCAGTGGATTTCCTGTTTCAAAGATAAGTAATAGCCAATGGCTTTGTCGGGGATGGCCATGACTTATTCCTTTGTTGAACATTATTGCACGGATTTTGTATTATTTACCTTTATTTTCCAGTTAATGAGCCCGCGTTCCGGTGCACTGAGTGCATTCTGGAGTTTTTGTGTATTAATTGTCTTCTTCCCGATTGTGCCATTATTGTCGGATAAAGTTAAATTGAATTTTATTCATAGACGCTCTTTAACTACAATGGTCCTTAGCGTCTCATTCTATATTGGACGTAAAGGCCGGAAATTTATCTCAGGGACCTGTTTATCAGGCTTGATATTCTTTTACGTACCGTAAATCTACGATACGGGATCACCGGCCTTACTTCTCTTCCAAAAGAAGCCATGCTAGGGATTTTTAAGCTCGAAAAAATCCATCGCCTTCCGCCGGGTTTGAACCCACGGCCTCAGGAACCGGAGGCTGGCACAGTAACCTCTAGATCACTGGAGAATTTCCGAATGTTTTGCTCTAAACCTGAATTGTTCCGGCATAAGTAGATTGTACTTTTAATTAATTTATTGAACCTCTTATAGTTACTTCTTATAGGTTTCCTAGAACGTTTAGCAAACAGCTTGACGTGTAATTGTATGGTCTAGCCTGATCTTTGAGTTCTTTCGGGAAGCGAAGTACATGCGCAATTTTCTATCCTTCTGGGAAATAGCCTTGCGTTAAGATGTAGTTAAGGATTCCTGATAGGAGTTTAAGCGCTTCCTGCGGTAGATTCTTTAGTTCTGTGTTAGGTATTTTATCCGGTCCCGGGAACTTCCCTTGACACTGATTGCTTATCAGCCATTGTATTTGTTGAGGGTGTGGTTTTGCTACTTAAATGAAATTGAGTTTTATTTATGGACGCTCTTTAACTACAATGCTCCTTAGCGTCCCATTTATATTGGGCGTGAAGGGTCGGAAATTTTGCACAGCGGCCACTGTATTGGGCTTAAGGTTCTTTTACGTTGTGTAAATCTACGACACGGGACCACCAGCTTTACTTCCCTTTCAAAGGATGCCATGCTAAGAGTTTTTACGCCATTTTTCGTATTTAGCTATGCGTTATTATGCCATGCAGGTTTTCTGTTTCTGTTTCCGTTTTTTCGTTAAACCGCGTGCACGAGGAGTTTCTTTAGGGAATAGTTTCTGTTCTATTGCATTAGCTAATCTATTTGCTTTTATTCCTGTAAAGGTGGTATACGTGCATTGTGTTTGGATACGCACGTCGCGATGCGCCAAACCATGTTTCTTTCGCTGTACAAGCTGTTTTGAGTATTTTGCTACTGTTGTGCCATAACGTTGCCCGTTCTTTCACTGACCCTTGCACTGAGGTGTTAGAATCCTTCCGAGACCACTATATGCCAGGATTTTTGCCATTTTCTCCTGCCGCGGTTTGTTCTGCTGTAAGCGCTTTAGTCATTTGGGGACTTAGGACTGATTTGTTTCGGTCGATGTGCTGTTGCTGCAGTATTTATGGTAAATTTATATGCTTCTTTCACCTGTACTACGGCGTTATTTAGCTTAGCCTGTGTGGCTGTGGCTTTTGAGGTGGTTGCGTTACTGTGCGTTCGAATAGGTCCCGGTTTGCTTAGTTGTAGTTATGCCTGGGGATTGGTGGTATTTTTCTAGGTGTAATTTAAGGTAGTCAGTAAGTACAGTTGGTCTAATAAATAACACTCAATTTTTAATTCATCCCCGTCATTATGGTGTAATAAACATCTCTGAATGTTTAGCCTATCCGTGTGACTAAGGTGTGTTTCTGTTATGACCGCGGCGTGAATTTCATTCCGGGTGAGAAACTCTATTAATTCTGCCTTGCGTCGTCTAATGCCTCGAGTCTCTCGTGTCATATTCCTTCCTCCTTCGGAAGAGAAGTAAAGCCGGTGGTCCCGTGTAGTAGATTTACGGCACGTAAAAGAACCTCAAGCCTGATAAAGAGCCCTCTGAGCAGATTTCCGGTCTTTCATGCCCAATATAAAATGTGACGCTAAGGACCACATCAGTTAAAGAGCGTCCATAAATAGAATTCAGTTCCATTCTCTCGTGTCATAATGTTTACTTACTGTCTAAAGTGAATTGAAAAGGCCTGGGTGTGCTAATACGAGAAAGAAGTCTATGTATGAAGTCAGGATGGAAGGCGCCTCCGATGGTCGCTCCAACATCAGCTTTAGAAAGTGCGTGCACATTTCCAGCAGCTATGGTGTTGGCATCCCAGCGCGTCGCATTTCCTCTGGTGCGATCTCTTACGGTCCTCGACTTAGGATTTTCTCAGTCCCACTTTCACCACAGGCACTTCAGTTCCACCACCAGGAACAGTGCCAACCTCCACGGGCCTACGGCTAGGAGACGGAACCAGGAGCTATTGGCCTTGGCGGCGGAACAGCATCCCGCGCTGCGTGTGGCGTTAGTTCCTGTTCGCCAATTTAGTGAAGTGAATTCAGCTACACTATAAAGGTGTGCTCCGCTTATTCTCGATTTTAGCGGCAAGACGGAGCACCAGAAGGTAGTCAGAAATATTTTCGCCATCCGGGATTCCTTTACCAGTAGATTTCCGTATGGTATCACAGGACAATTTGGTCAGGAAAAGCTACCAAGTTCTCAATTAGAAGTTGTTTCAAATTGCTACATTCAATTTAGCTTTAACCAGAAACAAAGCACATGAAATAAAAGTATATATATATATATATACTACGTGATCAAAAGTATCCGAACACCTGGCTGAAAATGAGGTACAATTCGTGGCGCCCTCCATCGGTAATGCTAGAAGTCCATATGGGGTTGGCCCACCCTTAGCCTTGATGATGGCGTTCACTTT
Organism: Deroplatys truncata; assembly: GCA_030765065.1. Classification (NCBI taxonomy): domain Eukaryota; kingdom Metazoa; phylum Arthropoda; class Insecta; order Mantodea; family Mantidae; genus Deroplatys; species Deroplatys truncata. The sequence goes on along the minus strand of CM060990.1, from coordinate 316,689,690 downwards.
CACAAGCATATTTTCAATCAGGTGCTGGAAGGTTTCTTGGGGTATGGCAGCCCATTCTTCACGGAGTGCGGAACTGAGGAGAGGCATCGATGTAGGTCGGTGAGGTCTGGTACGAAGTCGACGTTCCAAAACATCCCAAAGGTGTTTTATAGGATTCAAGTCAGGACTCTGTGCAGGTCAGTACATTACAGGGATGTTATTGTCGTGAAACCACTCCACCAAGGCACGTGCAGTATGAACAAGTGCTCGATCGTGTTGAAAGATACAATTGCCATCCCCGAGTTGCTCTTCAACAGTGGGAAGCCAGAAGCTGCTTAAAATATCAATGTAGGTCTGCGCTGTGATCGTGCCATGCAAAACAACAAGAGGTTCAAGCTCCCTCCAGGAAAAACGCGACCACATCATAACACCACCACCTCTTATTTCACTGTTGGCACTACACGCACTGGCAGATGACGTTCACAAGGGATTCGCTATACCCACACCATGCCATCGGATCGCCACATTGTGTACCGTGATTCGCCACTCCACAAAACGTTATGCCACTGTTCAATCGTGTAGTGTTGACGCTCCTTACACCAAGCGAGGCGTAGTTTGGTATTTTCCTGCGAGATGTGTGGCTTATGAGCAGTCGTTCGAACATGGAATCCAAGGTTTCTCACCTCATGCCTAACTGTCATGGTACTTGGAGTGGATTCTGATGCAGTTTGGAATTCCTGTGTGATGGTCTGGATAGATGTCTGCCTATTACTCTTTACGACCCTCTTCAAATGTCGGCGGTCTCTGTCAGTCAACAGACGAGGTCGGCCTGTACGCTTTTGGGCTGTGCATGTCCCTGCACGTTTCCACTTCACTATCACATCAGAAACGGTGGACCTAGGGATGTTTAAGAGTGTGGAAATCTCGCGTACAGACTTCTGACACAAGTGACACCCAATCATCTGACCACGTTCGAAGTCCGTGAGTTCCACGGAGCGTCCCATTCTGCTGTTTCACGATGTCTAATGACTACTGAGGTCGCGGATAATGAGTACCAGGCAATAGGTGGCAACACAATGTACCTAAGATGAAAAACATATGTTTTTGGGGTGTCCGGATACTTTTGATCACATAGTGCATATATACAGGCTGAATCACTTAAAACTTGCAATGCAAGCATTTTCGGAAATGGAAACTGCTATTGATGTGCACTTTTCATGGCATTAATTGGTAGTCAGGATCTCGTACATTTTGCCTATAAACAAATTGTAATAATACTGAGAAAGTGTACCTTTAAGCAAACTTACAAATTTTTAAATGAAACAACGCCTAGATAAATCAACAAAATGTAGGGTAAATCAGAATGTCAATGGACTTTGTTGCGGGATTCTAGTGCAAGTGGTTTACGAGAAGTCGTATTTTGAAAATTTTCTACCCCGACAATTGTTTGTCCCATTCAACCTGCTTAGTTGCTAGGTACGATGTTTCTATGTTTGTTTGTATTGTGTTTTCTATTCATTGATTGCATTGCGACATTCTGGTTAGTTAGTTTGTGACAGTTCAAGCAGTAAGTCGTCATGGGGTATACTAATGCAGAAGAAGCCGACCTGCTCATGGTGTATGGAGAGTGTAGGAAGAATGCAGTTCGTTCCTCTACGGTGAATGCGAAAACGTATCCCAATAGACGTCAACCATCTCGTTAATTATTTATCAAACCCTGCAACCTATTACGTGAAAGTGGTACTGTAACACCTATAAAAAGAAACAGAAACAAACAAGTGACTGGAGAAGAGGCAGAAATTAATGTTTTGGCTGCCGTTGCAGTAGATCCGGATAATAGTTCCCGCACAATCGCACGTGGAAGTGGCATAGGTCAGGCATTCTGCGCATTCTCCATCGACATATATTCCATCCCCATCACATCTCTCTCCATCAAGAGCTGCATGCAAGCTATTTTGAGAATCGTGTTAACTTTTTTACATGGGCATTAAGACATGATATATCAGATTCATCATGTATCTTGTTTAGTGATGAGGTAACATTTACTAATAATGGCCAGGTAACCCGCAGAAACATGCACTATTGGTCTGTTGACAATCCCCGTTGGCTTCTTCAGGTGAAACGTCAGCGTCATGGGGTTTAAACGTGTGGTGTGGGATAGTGAACTATTAGCTCATAGGCCCTTTGTTCATAGAAGGAACAATGAACTCGCACAAGTATCACAGTCTCCTTACAGACCATCTGCCACAGATGCAAAAAGACTAGAAGAAACCTTTGTTATAAACATGATGGCTGTCCAGCCCATAGTGCACGAAGTACTACAGCTTGCCTTAACGGATTGTTTCCAAATCGTTGGATTGGACGATGAGGACCTGTACCTTGGCCGGCCCGTTCACCGGATCTGACCCTTTTCAACCTTTTTCTGTGAGGAAGGCTGAAATACACTGTCTAAGATGACATACCAACTACACCATACGATATTTGTATTGTAATGCCCTTTTGTTTTTCTTTAGTTTGTGCTACCACAAGTTGTACAAGTGTCGGTGAGTAAAGACTTCAAAATAAGATTTCTCGTAAACTACTTGCACTAAAATCTTGCAAAAAGCGCCCCCGACATTATAATTTACCCTACTTTTTTCTGTTGATGTAACTAGGTATTGTTCCATTTAAAACATTGCATGTTTGCACAAAAAGTACACTTTCTCAGTATTATTAAAAACTGCTTATAGGCTAAATGTACGAGCCGCAGACTATCAATCAATGCTTTGAAAATTGCACATCAATAGCACTTTCCATTTCCGAAATATTTGCGATGTAAATTTTAGGTGATTCATCCTGCATATACCGGATGAGTCTTCTCAGCCTACGGATTGAAAGGTTATGCAGTCCCGGCGTTGTACTGGCTATGCCGTAAACACTGTCCACTGCATCGCGTCATATAGTTTTCGGCCAAAATGACTGATTGGCACATCTGTATATATACTGACTTGCATTCCTAGCGTAACAGCGTGTGCGTTGTCCTTAAGTTGTGAAGGCCCCAGCTTCGAATACTGCTACTTAAAGTTTTTTTCGTTTACTAAATATAGCGAGAACTGATAGTTTGGCTTGGAAGTGGCGTTTCACATAATTAGTTTAATTATGTGAATTACATTACAAAGCAAATTGCTGTTTGTTAGAATATGCTTTAATAAGCATCATAAATAAATGCATATAACATTGTAATTATAACTTACAAATATAAGGCATCATTAAATAATATTTTACTATATAAAGTTATTGCTTCATAGAAAGAAAGCCAATCAATTGTTCTGAGGGTTTACAAAATGCAGTACGTACATACAAAATAGATAACATTTGCAAGCCCATACTATGATCGTTGTGAACCTCTCTGGTTCCCACAGTAGTGCATTTAACAATGACTGTGACATCATGCCGGACCATCACACAGATAAACCTTTACAATTTACCCGTTTCCACCATGTGGTTGTAATAGGTGTTCGAACTGGCCAACATCCCGGCGGATGCAAGATCTCGGTCTAACCATCATCGCTAGCCTAACCCGGCGCAATATGGCCAATGTTATGTCAAGGCAAGCTAGATGATGTGTTCCCTGAGCTGTTGAGGGGCCATTGGCCACTCTTGGTACACGATATCTTTCAGATAATCCCATAAGAAGAAATCTAATGGGCTTAGATCTGGTGAGTGTGCTGGCCGCCCTATTGGTCCATGTCGTCCGATCTATCACTCATGGTACGTTGCATCGAGATATGCAGTTACACGACGGGTCGAATGAGCTGGCGCCCCATTATGTTGGTACCATATAGTGAGTCGGTTCTTTAACGCACTTCATTCAGTAGAGTAGGCAGTTGTTATTGTAGGAAGTGGAAATAGATATTCCCAGTGAGTTGGCTATCATGAAAATACGGGCCTATTAGATGATCATTGAATATACCAGCCCAAACGTTGAAACCCCATCGGACTTGTAAGGCCGCTTCTCGCATCCAATGTGAGTTTACAGTGCTCCGGTAATGCATGTAATGGTGATTTACATGGTCTGTGTTGTGGATCACTGCTCCGTCTGTAAATAACACAGTTGCAAAAATTGTGGATCTTGTTCAGTTTGTCGTATGATCCACCTAGCGAACGCCATTCTCCGTCCATGGTCCGATTGCAGTAGCTCTTGCTGTAGTTGAAGATGATAAGAGTGAAACTTTGCATGATGTAGTATTCTCCACGCGGAAGATTGGCTTATATTGAAATGCCTGTGAATGTCTCTCGTAATAGAATGCGGATGCTGAGTGACATAGTCAGTCACACGATCCGTCGTTGCTTTGTCACAGATAGGGTGATCTCTTCGTGGATGTGGTGTCTTGTGCACTGTTCCTGATTCCAGAACGCGGTTCGCAACTCGCAAAAACGGTAATTTGTAGGAAGTGTTCTCTGCGGAAACCTGTGTTGCATTCCGCTACGCTTCCCTGTATACTAACAGCATGTCCAGATACTCTCTACTCTAAAACATTGTTCCACAGTGAGAACGAACGGCTGGAACTTTGTATTTATAGGCACATCCACTTTATAGTACATTCGGAAAGAAATCATGATTTGCTAGAATATTCTCGAAACATGAAGAGAAATGGAAAACGAATCATTTATTTGCAGGCGTGATTTTAACTTCCGACCTTTACCCTGACTTTTCAGCATGTTAGCCATTGCTCTACGAGAGCATATTAACAGCAAGCACCATCGTAGCACTAATCAGCGCGCTGGTGAATGTGGTGTAGCACCTGCATTTCGCATCGTCTGTAAAATGCGGGGTTGCCTAGTTTCTAATCCGCAGGAGAGAAGGCTCACGTGGTATGTATGTATATATATTCCAACTAAGGAAATTAATTTGAAAACAAGAAATGGAAATTAGCATAACTCCGTCAAATGCTGTGCGGAATTCAGGTAGAAGCATTATAATACATTTTGCACATCTCAGATTGAGAACATTATAATCCAAAAAAAAAACAATTACTGTATAGCTATGGATTCCATATTTTCCCACCAAAGGGTATTATGTAAGACGGCTTCAACTACTTGAAGAGCCGCACTTTTTGTATAATTCTTTTGCTGTAAAACTATCCTAAAATACATAAGATAGTCCTCATTAGGCTGTTTACAATCATACCTAAAATGATATTTAAAAGGAAATGAAAGAAAATCTGTGGTGATATACTTATGTATGTATCTGTAAAAGATATACAAAAATGAACAAGAAAGGGGTTATGTGGATAAAGATTCACCACTATCTTACTGTAACAATTAATTCTTCTAGAATGATAAGTCCACAAAACCTTCAACGCCGTTCCATTATACTTTAGCACATTTTTGGATTTACAACACTAGACTGGCTGTCTGGAGCCATTCAAATATCGGAATCAATGTTCCCTATCTTACTCTGTTGCTACCAAAATCATACACACGTGAAACTTCATGTGTATCACCACCTTCCATTCCCGTCGCGTTCCAAGAACTGCAACTTGCTATTAGCAGAACCAAACCCACCGTGAATGACGCGACAAAATGAAAGAACATTTCCTATCGCGCTGGTGGTAAGCTGTGTTCTTAACTAGGGAAAACTATAGCGAGAATATGCATAACGTTGATAATTCTCTTCTACGGCTAGAAAGTTCTTCTACTGACGTCTTGTTGAACGCGATGAAACATGTTATCTGACTCGCAATGACGTACTTTTGACCATTTTGCCCAAAACCTTCAGTGAGCCCATTCAACTCTCAAAGAAGCAACTGCAAACTAAGCGTCCTCTATGCTGCGTCGTAATTGAATACCGGCTTCCTGAGTATTACAATCGAACAAAACTATTCCACCCCTACACAATTTCTAGCAAGTAATTTTCCCCAACTTGGCAAAATTACCTAACACGTCATCCTGACGACACCAAGTCATTAAGAGCTCCTAAACCAAAACTGTATCCAAGGGCACCGGTATGAGTTCTCTTTGGACGGTCAGATCCAGTCCTCTTCTCCCAACTGTAAACGTCGACTTCCTTTTTTGTACTCACCCTCCTTCCACTCGCCTATTCCTTTTCTCCACCGCGCTGATAATATCATACAGTCGGCACTTCAGGTTTACCAACTTGAGCATCTCCATTACTTGTCCTACCGATAACCCCATCCTGACTGTGAGTGAGTGGCGAGAGAAGGAAATATTTATCCCCTATATTATTCTCGTTACAATATCCCCTTTAAGGGAAAATATTCTTCGACGAACGCAAGCGAGTGATATCCTTTAAGTTTAGAGGAATGCCATGAGCCAGAATCTCTCCCTTGCTCATTCTCTAACCTAAAGGTTTCAGAGGGAGTCACTGTCTTGACGCTATGAGGTCCCACATGCTCTAGCATCAACCTAGCACATACTCCTTGTGCTCCGTGACGAAGGCTGAGCGTCTTTACGTGGCAGAAAGTTGCCAAAGTGGAAACCTTGTTGTTTTCTACGTAAATTATTACTATTGATTTGAGCCTCGTTCGCCTTACTCCAGTGGAATTCCACTAAATCATTTCTTTCAGCCTTTTCACCCTCACAGCCCATTCTTTCGTAACTTTGCCCAAAGCAGTTGAAGGTTTTCTCCCTCTGCTGCTAACACCCTATAGGATGAATTAACTGGATAACTTTCTCTGTCATAATTTAAGAAGGCGGGAGAGAAATGAGTTGAACTGAGTTAACGGTGAACTACACTTCACCAATATATTGATCCCACATGTTGTCCTTCTGATAACCAACTATTATCTGGTTTACATTTCTGTTTGACCTCTCATCCGCATTGGCTAAGGAGTGATAAAACGATGTGCGCTGATGATGTATACTACATGCTTTAACTAAAGATTGTATACCGGCGCTAAATAAGTTGAACCCAATATTTCAAACTATTTCTTTAGAGCCTCATTCCTATTAGAGATAGTATTACGGAATTTCTCCTCATTCATTTCCGACTTTGCGCTATGTAAGGGAACTAACTCAACCCATCGAGGAAACACATCTAGCAAAACCAGCAAATGGGTATGTGCATTTTTGCTCCTTAGGTACGGTCCCATTAGATCTAAACTAACACATTCCCAAGGTTGCAACATATATCCAGGATGCATCGTTCCACGAGCAAAACCATTATCACGCGTCGCCATCTGACACGTAAAGCATATTTTTAAAAGCGCACTACATCTCGATAAATACTGGACCAGTCATATTGCCTCTTTAGCCTCCAGTGTGTCTCTTAGCAGTCCCCCAAATGACCTGCTTGCGGTGGATTACGACATTCTGCAAAGCTCCACTTCTCTGGGAGGCTGGCAAAACTAACTTCAAATTGTCACCCTCATTCTCCAGATCCCCCTCATCAATAGGTAATAATAATAATAATAATAATAATAATAATAATAATAATAATAATAATAATATGGTCCGTTTTAAGCTGCTAATCAGGAAACTCTAAAGGACGTTCAGAGACCTGCCTTCTTTTAAAATTATACCAATACTCTGGGGAACCTCGTGTATCAGAGCTAACTTCCTCTACCGCATTTACTTCCGACCAACGGGATAAGGCATCTGCCACTACGTTATGTTTCCCCTTACGATATTCTACCTTAAAATCGTACTCTTGGATATGTAATGCCCAACGGGACAGCCTTCCACTGCGATTCCTTAACTAGAACAACCACCTTCAACCCCACTGGTCCGTAACAACGGTAAATGGTTAACCTTCCAAATACGCATGATAGTGATCCAAAGCCCATACTACCGCCAAACACACCAATTCTGTGGCTCAATAATTTTGCTCGGAAGCATTTAAACTACCAGAGCTATAAGAAACAACTCTGTCCCTCTCTTGCCCATTACAAGCTTAAAACAATATAGCCCCCAGTCCGGTTTTACTAGCGTCAGTACTAAGAATAAACGTGGATGGAAAATTTTTCCCTAACCAACACTGGAGTCAGACAAGCTCTAGTTTCAGTGTTTCAAATGCCAATTGCTGCTCGTCTCCCAATTCCAGTTTCGCTTTTCCTTAAGCAGCTCTGTCAAAGTGGAGGTTATAGATGAGTAATCGGGTATAACCCTTCAATACCATCCTGCCATTCTTAAGAATCTCCTAAGTTCGGTAACCTTTTTAGGAGTAGGAAATTCCCTCACAGATGGCGTTTCATCTGGTACTACCATTAGACCATCGCCATTTACTATACAAATCAGATACTTAATTTGTTGGCAGAAAAACTCACAATTTGCTGGACTAATCCGCATATCAGCATTCTAAAGCTGCCTGAAAACTTCCTTACGAATTTGAAGAATTGTGTTAAAGTCTGGTGTCAGTACCAATATATCCTAAAGGTATCTGATTTAGCCTGTTCCATTACAGGCTAAATCAGAACCAAAAAATTATCTGTTAACCTCTGGAAGGTAGAAGAACTTCCGGTCAAACGAATGACATAACGGTGAACCAAAGTATTCCTCTGCCTGGTATAAAAAATGAAGCAATATCTTTTCTATGCTCATCAGCCAAAGTGACTTGTAAAAACACATTTTTAAGCCAATGTTAGATAAGATCTTGTCATTAAACAAATTATCCAACAACATCTTATTAGATTCGGCATAGCATAGCTGTCCTTGAAGATATCATTGACTTTTTTAAAATCCACATACAATCTGCAAGGGCAATCAGGCTTACGCACCATTCAGCGCTCGTCTCCAACTTCCGACACGTAGCAGTTCTTCCAGCTCTTTATGCATTGTCTGTAACACTTTCGCTAAATATCGGTATACCCCTTGCTTAATAGATTTAATACATTTAAGCTCTATAAAATTAGTAATACAGTTAGTTACTCCCGAGTTCCCTTGTAAAGCTTTCGTGGCTCCCCCAACTACTCGAATTAAATTTCCCCTTTCTTCCTTTGTCAGACTAACACTGACTACAGTCGGTAATTCTCCTACTATAAACTGTAGTTTTTTTACCGTAACTTATTCTAACAATTCAAAACCCTATCGTGGATGGGATATACAGCCTGTTATTTAGGTGACTTAAGATTTTTCCCAACGTGTTACCTAAGCCACATACTAGCAAACACTGATTTCTTCATTATCCCGGCTGTATTACCTCGCTGAATTAGATGCTTTACCACCGAGCGGAATGGCTCAGGCGATTACGTCTGTTACTCGCATTCATGAGGTCCTGGGATAGACCCCCGGCGACCGCCCACTTTGACCCATAGGTTTTTTGTGGTTTCCTTGGGTTACCAAGTGAATGCTGCGGTGGTTCATCTTCTACCACGACTCTCCTTCCTCTTACTTCCTGCACCCATCATCTTCCTTGTCATCTGTTTCAGGTTTGTAGGACCTGGCGACAAGCGTTCGGCGGGTTGCGGTTGGACGGTAGTTTGCGCTCTGTAATGGTTTTTTCACTGGCGTCGCTGCGGTACCGCTCAGTTAGGTCTCTCCTCAGCGTGGGATTCCGCTCCGAGATTGGTGGCTTTTGGACAGGGACCGTGAGGCGACGAATGGGTTCTATCTGGAAACGTTGGGCACCCCGTACATACTTGCGCCCATTGACACACGGATCTGGTCGCTCGGGTCTCTCCCCTCATCCTTCCTTCCCAGGTGTCACGTTGGAAGAACAATGAGCCCACTGGCCTGCGTGCGGTGCTCTGCCCCGGTTCCGGAGTCCCATCCGTGATACTTATCTTTACCTTTACATACTTTACCAAATCCTTATACTTGGTTATAGGTGGCAGCTTATCTAGAAATCCTTTCCTAGACCCAACATGTAAACCATTTAACGCTAACTGAGGTTTCACGTTATCTAAAATGTCGTGAATTTCTAATATCTCTGAAACAGCTAAATTATTTTCAAAAGTGGAAAGAAATCTATTGAACTCTTTATAGGAGATATTTTCACCTATTGTGGAAGCATAACCACCCGATTCAAATGTATCGAAACCAACCTACGCTGATTACAATATCTTGTCTTTAAAGCTTCAACAGCCGGTCGGGAATTCTCTGCAATTAACTCAAAATTACAAATAATTGCAAGTGCGTCACCGCTCAGCAACCTTTTTCAACACTGAAATTTATTTGTCTCATTCAAAGTCCCGTTCTTATCCACCATAGATTCGAAAAAGTAATAAATTCGACAGATTCCTCTGTTTTCTCGAGAAAAGAAGCCAAGGTAGTTCTAGGTAACAAGCACTCTACCAAACTTCCTCGAGAACTACCAATATTACCAGCTACCTTCGCTACAGGAATTGGCTCAACAAGAGCCAAATAATTACCCTTTGCTTTATCCACTAACTCCCCAAGTCTCTAAATTCCTGCTCAGTTTAACTAAGACGCTCATCTTGAGGAGTAAATCCATTAATGTTACTATCATTCAACAATAATAATTTGTTATAAACAATATTTGTTTTAGAGAACACTGTCTCTCTCCTAGCCATGAGATAGTTACTTTCGTTCCTCGGTAAGTCTCTCAGAAGTAGCCATAGTACTAAAGTATTATTCCACATATATTGGATTCACAACAAACAATAAGCATCAACCCTGATCATCACAATGCCAATAACTCATATCGGATAACTTATCGCTGAAATCCACCATACGGATTATAAGCATATTTTTCATGGCCCCAAATATTAATTTCCAAGTTAATCACTTTTCGTGAACAGCACTTCTACATGTAATTTCAATACACACTACAGAAGTTATATACAGGAATGGGCCATTTCATTTGAGACTGTACAATATCTCCAAAACTAAGCGTTGTAGAAAGAAATGTCTTTCATAAAAGTGACTTGACATTATGGGGAAAACTAAGTACCATTAGTTGTGTTTTGTTTGGAGGACGTTATGTAGATCATTTAGCGTCAATTTAATCTTTTTAAATGGGAACCTACAATTAAGGTAAATTTAAACGCTTAGTTTTGGAGATATTGTGCATTATCAACTCAAATGACCCACTCTGTATATTGCGGCGGGAACATCTGTCCCTGTTCGTGTGCCATTATTGTGGCACTAGTTTCTGTTGGTTATTTTAGTGGCGCGACTTCACCTACACTGTTAGGTTGTGCGCCGTCTCTTTCCCATTTTAGTGACGGGACGGAGCACCACGAAGTAGTTACAATTGCTGTTTCCTGATTATATCAGCCGCGATTCGGGATTCCTTTACTAGTGGATTCCCCCATGGTACCATACGATCGTATGGCTAGAAAAAAACTACCAAATTCTCAATTAGAAGTTGCTTAAAATTGCTATATTAAGTTCAACCTTGGGAACAATAAGATAAATGTAAAAAAAAACACACACATATGTATACATACATACATACACATAACCAACCAGAATGTAAGTATTTTAAGATTGCTGTGTAAATAAAAATAAAATCGAAAAAAAGAAAATGCACTTAAAAAGAAGAAATGGACATTAACATAACTCCAGCATATTGTGTGTATAATTCAGGTAGAAGCATTACTAATGAGTTTTGCACATCCCAGAATGGCTAGCATTGTAATCGAAAAAAGTTACTATAAAGCTACAGATTTTATATTTTCCCACCAAAGCCTATTAGGTATGGTAGCTTCAGCTACCAGGAGAGCAACACGTTCTGTATAATTCTTCAGCACTAAAACTATCCCAAAATTCATAAGCTAATCCTCGTCAGGCTTTATATAAGCTTGCCTAAAGGCTATGTTTAAAAGATAATAAAAGGAAATCTGTGGTGCTATACTTATGCATATATCCGTAAAATATATAAAAATGGAACAAAAAAGGGAATATGTGGACAAATGTTTCACCGCCATATTAACTTAATACTTAATTCTTTTAGAATGATAAGTCCACAAAACCTTCAACGTCGTCTCCTCATACTTCTTGGGGGGCTATGTATTCTTGGCTTTGCAACCGTAGGCTAGCCTGGAACTACTCAAATATCGGAATCATTATTTCCTACCTGCCTCTGTTGCTACCGAAATCATACCACAAGTGAAACTTCACGTATATCACCACTGCCCTTTCCCGACGTGTTCCAAAGATTGCAACTTGTGTATAGCAGAACCAAATCCACGATGTGCGACGCGACGAAATGACAAACACATTTTCTGTCGCTCTGGTGGTAAGCTGCGCTGTCACCGAAATATATTGCTCCATTCAACTCAGGCAAACTGTAGCCCGAATATGCATTACGTTGATAATTCTCATTTGCAGCTAGAAGGCTCTCCAACTGACGTCTTGTTGAACACGATAAAACATGTTACCCTGACACGCAATAACGCACTTATCTTGTCGTGTCGTGCTCCGTGTTTTAGGGGCACCAGGTTAACCTCTGCTTCTCGAGGTCGAGGGTTCAAGCCCGACGTAAGAATATGGATTTTTCGAGCGTAAAAATCCTTCCTTCGGAAGGTAAGTAAAGCCGGTGGTCCCATTTCATAGATTTACGGCACATAAGGGAACCCCCAAGCCTGATAAGGAGGCATCTGAGCAACATTTCCGGTCTTTCACGCCCAATATAGAGTAGGATGCTAAGGACCATAATAGTTATAGAGCGTCCAGAATTAAAATTAATTTAAGTTTTAAATTTATTTTGCCGTTTTGACCAAACACCTACAGTGCGTCCATTCAAGTTCCAACTAAGCAATTGCAAACTATGCATTCCCTATACAGCGTCGTAATCGAATGCTCACTTTCTGAATATTACAGTCGAACAAAACTATTCCATTCTTACACGTTTTAGCAAACAATTCTTCCCACTTGGAAAAATTACTTAAAACAAGTGATGACACAAAGCCATTATGAGCTGTTAAACTAAAACTGTCTCCTGCGGGCACCGGCACGAACTCCCCTCGGATGGCACAAACCAACTCTCTTTTCCCAGCTCTCAGCGTGGACTTGTTTGTATTCACTCCCCTTCTACTCATCCCTTTTCTTTCTCCACCCTGCTGATAATATCAGACAGTCGACGCTTCAGGTTTACCAGGTTCAACATCTCAGTGACTTGTCCTACCGATACCCCATCATGATTGCGAGCTTGCGACAAGAGAAGGAAATCTTTCTTCCCTACATTATTCTCTTAGGAACGGTCCCAATCGCTCGGCCGTTGCTACGCCCAGCACCATATCGAATGTCGCCAATCAGAGCAAGCCACCGCTAGTACTCCATGCAGGTCTCGTAACGACCCCATGGCCTGTCTCCACCCAGAGTGCGCACTTCCTTTTAGGAGGTTGGACGCTGCGAGTGTCCGATTCATGGGGCCTCATGCACTTGGAGCACACCACTGCTCTGGCCTTATTTCTGGCCGCAGAGTGTCCTAGCTGCTGACACCGGTTGCATTCAACTGGGATGAGTGGGTGCCTGTAGTGTTCCACCTTCACTTGCAAGCGCAAAACCGAGTCGAATTGTCGTGCTCTCTGCAGATTCTCTTCCGTGTTGACCTCCACGAGGTACATTGGCAGAACTGGGACACCGAAGCTGCTTCAGCTACCCCGCGGAGGTCGTAAGCTGGACGTGGAAGACAGCTCTGGCTCTGTTATAAAACAAATGCTTTATGATGGCTGGGTATGTCTGGTTCTGGGGTCGGGAGCTTAGCTGAATGTCCATCCAGCTTCCACCCAGGAATCCAATCAAGGGCACATAATCCCCAACCGTTCAGAACCGGATCATGAAGTCCCTGGTGCAGAGACGATATAGCCTTCATTGTGGTACTCCCGATCGAAATCTGCCCGCGTCCTGAAAATACCAGGTACATGTTTAGAGACGAATAAGGGCGCCTGTAGTCTCTAGTTAGTTGCATCGGCGTATTTTCCTTGGTGGTATGTCCAGGGTGTGGTGGGACCACGCTGGATGTTAGCTGCGTAGATAATAGCCTGTAGGTCCTAGAGCTTCTTGAACATGAGATTTCTCATGCTGTCTTCCAGTGCAGCTAGCTGGGCATCAATATTCAGAAACTCCGCGTGGAGGTCCCGAAGGGCTTCCCGAAGTGCATCCCTGGTTGCGGCTCCTGTTGTTGTATCGACGGAGGTGACCGGTGGATGATGATGCTTCGTCGTCGTTTTGCTCCTGCGTCAGCTACGGTATACGCCTCTCTTTGGGTTGTTATGGCACTGGGCCTGGTCAATTTGTGATACTACCACATGCTGCACAGTAGTGGCGGCGTCGAAGGTCGTAACCAGTGCACTTGGAATAATAGGCATTGATACCGCAGTAGTGGCACTTTGATGTTGAAGAGCAGTCGTCACCACGGTACCTGGCGTTCTACCGGCTGATCTCGATGCGTAAGCAACGCCCTAACAAGAGTATCTCCGCCCTCAATGCCGTTTTGTAATCGCCAGGATCTGCGAACTGGCGCTACGTAGCTAAATATGGGTCTGATTAGTGTCTTGTACAGTGTCAGCCATTTATGCATATTTAGAGTATTGTTTAGATTTATTAGAGGTTATAGCCTACCTAATTGGACATTGGCCTTGTTTCTAACGTGATAAATGCGCTTTTTCAGTGTTGGAATTTGATTCATTTCAACTTTTAGCATGTTACCGTGTCTGCCCATTTAATTCCCTGTCCAAAGCCCAAGGAAAAGTAACGGTCGCATGATATGTCTAGGATGACGGTGATTTATTCGTTTAGTGATCCCTACTTCATTTTTTCCAGTGGTGGAGAAAATGCTGTTAGGCACTAGAGCATTGGTGAAAGTCGGAGCTGGGAGGTTGGGACTCGCCAATAGTAGACCATACCCATTAAAGAAACCCTCCACCGGAAGGAAACAGGAATAAGGAAAACAAAGGGTTAAATGGAGAAGGTTGCGCGGTACAGCATGACACAGCGTTAGTACTTGAAAGCTGCTGTGGTGCCGCCTTATAGGCAGGAGCGGGAGAAGTATAAGTGCTATGATGCTGTCATGAAGCCTGACTGCAGTCTAGACGCCAGGAGGTGATAATGGAAGGGAAATATAGGTAACGTATGGTGTTAAAATAATTGGTGCCGGTGTCGCCATTGATTGTACTCCATGCATTTCTGCAGGAAACGTTCGACGTTCTCTGGTGCATGATTGATCTTGTGCTTCTTGTGGGATTGCACAGGGTCGCCAGTTGTGGATGGTTGTCCGATTTGTGATCTGATTTCTGAGATGTTGCTGTCCAGTACCCGAAGAGTCAGGTCAATGGTCTCGAGGTGCTGCTGGGTGTTCGGGAGATGACGTGATATTGCTGATATGATGTGCTTGTTGAGGTTTGTACTAGGCGTATTCCAAAACTAAGGTCCAATTGCTCAAAATAACGACATCGCTCATAACACAAGGATTTTATTGACAGCAATATGTGCCTACATATGTACTTTACTTTTCCACATAATGGTCGTTTACATTTATATACTTGCTGTAACGCTGCACCAGCTTCTTTAACCCCTCGGCATAGAAGTCTGCCGCCTGGTACTTGAACCAGTTGGTAACGCTCGTCTTGAGTTCATCGTCGGTTTGAAGTTGCTGTCCACCAAGCCACCATTTCAAATGTAGAAGAGGATATAGTCGCTTGATATCAGATGGGGACTGTACGGAGGGCGGTCAAAGAGTACCCAACGAAACTCTTGAATCTGCTCTTGGGTTTTGGCAGAGGTGTGCGGTCGTGTGTTGCCGTGCAGGAGGACGATGCCAGACGACAGTTTCCCGCGGCGTCCATTTTGGATCGCACGTCTCAGTTTAGTAAGTGATGCACAGTACACGCCATCTGTAATTGTTGACCCACAGTACATGAAATTAATCAAAACGATGCCATTTTCGTCCCAAAACAAGGCAGTCATCATTTTGCGATACGTCTACGGCGATTGTTTACACTCTGTTGGTTTGGGTGAACCGGAACGGCGCCACTGCATTGACTGTTGTTTCAATTTTGCGTTGGTGTACGCTATCCATGCCTTGTCGCCCATAACAATGTGGGAAAACAAAACATCTCTATCTTGTCTACAGCGCTCGAAATACTGTCGTGCACTACCCATTCGTTGCTCTTTCTGCTGACCGGTGAGATGTTTTGGCACCTACGTCGCACGAAGTTTCCAATATCCAAGCTGTTCAGTGACAGTCCTGTAAAGTGAGGTTCGAGCAATATTTGGTAATTCATCAGCCAGACCACTAATCGTCAAACCCCGATCACTCCGAAGTCTTTGTTTCACTTGCTCAACGATGTCGTCGGTCCTAATACTGGGCTTTCCACTCCGCTGATGATCGTGCACATTTGTGCGGCCATTTCGAAATTCTTGATACCAGTGTCGAACCTGTTTGTCACTCATTATGTCCGGTCCATACACAAGGCATAACTCACGATGGATGTCCGCATCTGACGATCCTTTTGCCAGCAAAAGCATAATCATACAGCGCACTTCACAACTGGCGGTATCTACAATTGCTGCGGCCATTGCAATCTGCTCTCACTGACCGACAAACGCCTATTGTGTCACAT
The DNA here is from genome assembly GCA_030765065.1 of Deroplatys truncata. Taxonomy (NCBI): domain Eukaryota; kingdom Metazoa; phylum Arthropoda; class Insecta; order Mantodea; family Mantidae; genus Deroplatys; species Deroplatys truncata. The sequence goes on along the minus strand of CM060990.1, from coordinate 316,673,242 downwards.
CAACACTGCGGTAGGCTCTTCAGGAGGCGGTAGACAGCACTGAAGGCGTGAAACGTCATTAAAACCTACCATCCGTTAAATATTGTTCACCGAAACTTTGTTTTGGAATAGGTTTCGTAGTTTCTTGATGAGATCCTCCAGGGCTGTCGGCTTCGCCGTCAGATTCAGTAACTCCGCGTGGAGGGCCCGGAAGGCCCTGAATATCCTGTTTGGTGCTGAAGATGTTAGGCGCTTGAGTTGTTGGCGGTGCTGGCGTCTTCGACTGTGCCTTCCGGCGAAGTTGCAGGTGCAGAACGCCTGGCCGGTGAAATGAGAGATTTACCCACATGTGGCACAGTAGCGACTTCGGCGGCGGAAATCTGCTGGCACTTTGGCTCGGCTGCACAGTTAGGCTCACTGTTCACGTAGGCACAGCAGCGACTACATGGAGCTACACTTTCCTGTCGGCTGGACTTGACGCAGCATCTAGGTCGGGAGGCTGGACAGCTCAGACGTATCAATGGTGACGGACCAGGTTAGAGGAGATCCCAGTGAGGGCAGTAGCCCTCAATGTTGAGGGCTACTGCTGCTGAGCTGCAGCATACACGAAACGTACCGGCAGGTCCCGAAGCACTGCAGTTACGACGATGCTAAGCCGGCCGTGGTAAGTTGGTGGCTGAAGCATAGCCATTACCAGTACGGCTTCTGCCGGTGGGAGTGGCGGCGAAGCGGTGATGGCAGGTGGTAAAGAAGAGACCTAGGTATGAGTGCCCTCTGATTGCGATGGCTGAGTCCAACACCCCTTGGTGTACCCCGGGGGAGAGGTGGAGTTTGCGGCAGCTCTACGCTACTGTGCTGCTTTCTTTTGATAATCTCGAAGAGTGGGTGTAAAATGATCTCATCTTCGTTTTCTCTGTGGGGGGAATGCACTACTGCATTCAAACTCAGGCGGTGTGTATTGTCTTGGGGGAAATGTGAGCCTCGCTGCTGAATCGCACAACACCTGCTAAAAGTCCTCGATGTGTTAGTCGTGTACTTCTGTGTAATTACGTGTTTTAGTGCATTTTCCGTGTCCCACATAGCACCCCGGGTAGTATGTATGTATCTACGTCAATCGCGTCAGTGCCTAATTTCTGGGATTGTGCATGAAACCGAAACAATAACAGCGTGAACTACATGCATTTTTATTGTGTAAGTTTAAGTGCTTAGTTTCTGTTTTTTTAAGTATGCTCAGGGACTGCATGCTAGTCATCAAATTTATAAGCTCAACTATAGCTTATTTACTAAGGTTAGAGCTCATATGTGTTGTTGATGTGATGATAATATATAACGTGGATAAATTATCCTGTGATGCTGCATCCTCTACGGTCTTCGCAGGTGAGCCCCGCTCGTCATTAATGCACAGGTGCCCGTCGTTTTGGGTAGATCCGATTCTCTTGCCGTCGTCAGACTCGTTGTCCGTGTATTTGCCGATATCGTCTGTGTGACCGATTCCATAATGCAGCTGCCCGCCTTTCGCTGCCCACATTGATCACGGTGGGAGGCCATCTCAGCAATGGTGGAGGGCTTGAGGGCTCTGCAACGGGTTCTGAAACAATAGGTAAGAAGAAGCGAAAAGATTAATAATTGGAATTAATGGGTAGTAATCATGTGTCAGTATCCTTGTCAAGGTTACAAGAGATCGTCGAGGAAGTGTTGCATTTCTTCTGTGCGGTCCTGGGCTAACGTTCGATCGAATAGTGACAATGGTCTGCTGTGTTTTTTTTGTGTCGTAGTTCCTTAATTAGTGGGTTATGATGAGAGTGCAGTTTTTATGTCTGGTGTGTTAGTTTCTAAAATGAATTCTTCTACTGTGTGCATCTTGAGTTCGTCGTGCAGAAAATGGGATTGTGCTTCGTAGGGTACTTTGGCTACCATACGCAATATTTTATTTTGGATTATTTGTAACCTTTTGATGTATGATTTTGCTGCATATTCCCATACTGGTGCAGCATATGTGAAGATTGGTCGTATTAGTGTTTTGTACAGCGTGAGTCCCATTTTGAGGATTAATTGGGAGCCCATGTTGATAATTGGGTAGATTCTGCGTAATGGGGCATTGACTTTCCCTCGTAATTGTAATATGTGCTTTTTTCATGTTTGTCCTTGGTCCATTTTGAGTCCTAGCGAGATTACGGCGTCTTTCTACCCTATGTTTCACCAAGTATGCTAAGTGGCAGTAAGTGGTGTTTGCGAAATCTGCGATTGTTACGTTTGGTGAATATTATCGCTTGTGTGCATTAACTTTAATGCGCCATTTTGTAAGCCATTATTCTAGATTATTAGGGGAGCCTTGTAATCTTCTGTGCATGCATTTGGTTTTGCCTCATTGTGTCTTTATTACTATAGCGTCAGAATATACGTATAGGTTTATTTTTACGGTTTTTTGGATGTCGTTTACATATATGTTGAATACAGCCAGCCCAAGTAGACTGCCTCGTGGCACTCCTGCTTTGATTGGGAGCGCGGTTGAGAAGTGACTGGTCACTCTTGATTGAAATCTTCGGTTGTATTAGGTTGTTTGTCATTAATCTGATTAACGAGTCGTGTATGTTTACTATTGTAAACTTCTTAATAGCCAGCGTGCCGTACTCGGTCGAGCAAAAGTGCGCCTGTTGATTTGTTTATGTTAAAACCGTAAGTGGTGCTTCGAATTCCTTTGATTAATTGTAGGGTTGTTGAATGTTTGGCTTTGAATCCAAACTGTTTCGGAGTTAGGATATTTTGCTTGATCGATTGAGTGTTGAAGCGTTTAAGCATTATTTTTTCTAATGGTCTTCCTCGTGTGCTCAGAAGACTAATTGGTCTGTAGCCATGCGGGTTGGACAGGCTTTTCCCCATTTTGGGGAAGTGGATCACAGTGGCTAGTTTCCACCTGTTCGAGTACACATAGTTGATATTTTTAGAGAGAAGGTTAATTACATCCTCCGGCAAATGCATCAGGATAGCTGTTCAGTTTTTGGGGCATTTCTCCTCGGGTGATACCTAATTAGCAATATAATTTCAATTGAGCTAGTTTTCCGCTCTAGGTTGTGCGTTACCTGTTCCTTATAGTTTTCAGCTTCCGTTCCTGTCATGAAGTGTGTACAGGACGGAGTAGGATTTGGTGTAAGTGTTTCTTGCAATGCGTCTGCTAATGTATCCGATTTTTGTTGATCTGTTGAAGCGATGGTTTGATTGTAGTGTAGAGGAGGAATTTGAGTTTTGTCGCGTGTTAGGCAGAGAGTTATTCTCCACATACAATCTCCTTCGTAGTCGAGAATCTCTAGTGTATACTGCTATTGTCTGGAGATATAGTTTGCTGTTCTTTCCCTTACTACTGCGTTTCAGTGTCTGAAGAATAAATGGTCCGCAATGTGCCGCGATTTCTGCCATTTTCGTCCAGCTCGATTTCTTTCTTCGGGTAGCATATGAATGTCCTGCGGCAGTTTAGATTGCGTTTGCTTAGCGGTACCGCCGCGGCGGTTGCGGTTTTGATTGCTGGTTCAAGTAGTGGTACTGTCGCATTCATACTTTCGATTGCAGTTGGTTGTATTGTGGGTAGGTTTTCGTTTACTGTTTTTGCAAACTTTTCCTAATCAGCTTTGCTGTAGCTGCGTTGCTTGACTGGTGGGACTTGGACTGCTGTGCATTCTAGAGTCATTAAAAGCGGTAAATGGTCGGAGGATAGTTCGTTCTTTACCTATAAGTTAATTCTGCGAGTTAAGTGCAATGTCCAGGATTTTTGGACGTTGATTTCTGCAAAAGGGAATTACGTGTTTTCAGTTGGGGCGTGAATTATATAATCAGTGTTGCTTTCTTGGTTTAGTAGAGCCGTGCGTTTGGGTTTGGTTTCGTTGCAGTCCCAAATTTAGTGTTTCGCATTTAGGTCACCTACTATTATTACTCTGTTATTTAACTGCATGACTGCATTTATGTCCACTACCTTTTATACATCTGGTGGGGCATATACTGCCGTTTCTAGCACTCGGTTGTTATCTAAAGTTGCATAAGTGCTAGTTGCTTCAAGTGTTCTGAATCGTGTTTCCGGTGATAGGTTGTGAGCTATGTTTTGTTTAATTATTGTGGCGGTTCCACCTCCGTAACTATTTCTATCATTACGATGTGTGGTGTATCCTGGGATGCTTAATCTATCTTTGTCACTAAGGTGGGTTTCAGTTATCAGTGCTATATGTGTGTTATTCTGTTTGAGAAAGCCTTTTGCTTTAGTCCTTTGTCTTCGCAGTCAGCGTGCATTCCATGTTATTAGGTTGAGGATGGGTGTGGTATTCATAAGGAGCCAGGAGAGGTGAGGAGTTCGAAAAAGTCAGAGTATGTGGCAAGAATGGCTCGAGTCTCTGACTCCCTCGTGTTCGTCAGGAGCTTGATGATGTCCGTGCACGTCTCCCTCAGCTCGCGGTCCTCTCATCTGTTAGCCCGGAACCTTAGGTACATCTGGCACTGGTGCTCCAAGCGTGGATCTGCGATTATCTCTTCGTGCATCGGTCTGTCCCTCGTTGTATGATGTGAGCTACTTTGTGATTGGCTAGGCATCTGAGCTCTGGACCAGCTCTACCCGACAGTCGCCTCCGCTGGCAGACCTGGCCTACTGAAGGGAGTCGCACAAGCGAAGTGGCGAGTGGGCGAAGCTCACGAGGGGACGCCTCCGGTCCCCTGTAGGTTGCGTGCCGCAGACGATTGTCTGTTTTTCGTTTATTTTCGAATGGAGGAGAAAAAACATTGTTTCGTACTAACCTCAGCCCCGATGGGAGTCGGAGTTTGAGAGTTGGGGCTCGCCAGTGCGAGTGGCCATACTCATTAAAAACTCCTCCAACAGAGTGGAAAGGAGTAGGTTTGTTGCGGTACCGCCTTGAACACAGTGCATTCTTTGAAGACAGTGATAACTGGCTCGCAGTGCGATAACCAATGGGGTAAGTATTCGGAGCTGGGAGACAAGATTGACCGGCGACTAGTCTGCCGCTAGCTGAGGCCAGATGAGGATAACTGGAATTTCAAGTGTTGTGTCAGGATATTATAGGAGTATTATTCTTGTTAATTATTTAGATAGTTTACTTCTAAATTCTGTCCACGCCGGAGCGCTGTGTCCTGTAGCGAAACCTGTGTCGTACATTGCAAATGCTGTACATTTATTCGAGTCAATACCTTGCTTGGGCCAGCGGCTGTGTCTCTGAAAAGAACGACTAGGCTTGTATAAGCATAAACATACAAACTTTATTTATATATAAATAAAGTTATATATATATATATATATATATATATATATATATATATATATGTGTGTGTGTGTGTGTTTAACATGGTCATACAATGGTAATACAAAAAGCTATAATTTAATGGTGAGTATATACTTAGAAGTCAAAATGAGACATATATTAGTGAGCCTTTGACATTCGGCATCGTTATATATTATATAGTGTTGTAATATTATACTCCGCTTTGTGACGTTGTCTTATGATACAGAGTTGTATTTGAGTGCTACTTTGTTAACGTTAGTATAAGAGCAACTTTGTTGTTCCCTCCGTTTGGCATTGTGATTACGTGTTTCCATTGGCCTTCTCATTTTGAAAGCTAGGTCGCGCAGAGTGCACACTCGGCGGGCTGCTTACTTAAAGGTGAAGATGCGAACCACTGTCACTCGCAGGGAGTGTCGTCCCTCGGAGCTGCCTTGGCTTGTGAGTAAGCACAAGGACTTGAGGACAACTGTAGTTAATGGAGTGTGTGCGTGTGTTGTTGTTGTTGTTCACAGTTCAGTTAGGAATAATGTCGGGGTAGATAACTAGATCGTCAAGGTACTGCTGCATGTCGATTACCGGTTCCCTGAGGCCTATGATTCTCTCGAATAGAGGTAGTGCCCTAGTGTTCATATCGTGAGTTATATCACAATCACCTAGTGCTTGCATTAGTCCATTGTGGTTTTTATTCTTTTTCTCATTTAAGTTAAAGCTGAACCTTTGGATGAGTACCTCTATGGAATGTATTTTCAGTTCTTCATGTAACTGGGACCCTGAAGTCAATTCCAGTATGCTAGCAGCAATGCAGAATATTCTTTTTTGCATTGTTTGGAGCCTCTTTACGTGCGTTTTGCCTGCATGTCCACGTACGGGGGCAGCGTACGTTAGGATGGGTCTGATTAGGGTTTTATGGAGTACTGTTTCCATCTCTAGTTTTAGAGTGCCGTTGGTATTAATGATTGGGTAAAGTCTATTGAATTGTGCATTCACTTTGGATCTTACTGTGTTGACGTGCCGTTTCCATGTAAAGCCCTTGTCCATGATTACACCTAAGTAGGTGACTGTAGTTATCCATTCTGTCGGCTCTTGTCTAAAGGTTAGTGGATGAAGGCCACGTTTATTGTGGCGAATCCATCGCTTGACTTTTCCTGGTGTTTAATTTCATTCGCCATTTCGTGAGCCACGGCTCTAGATTGTTTAGAGCGTTTCGTAGCCTAGTATGAATGATTCTTGCCATGGTCGATTGTGTGGCTAAATGTGTGTCGTCGGGATATAATGTAGTCGTTTATTCTTGTGGTTTTTGGTATGCCATATATATATTGTGCATAATAGGTCCTAATAAACTTGCTTGTGGAACCCCGGCCCTCATTGGTCGTTGTGACGATATTTCGTTGTCTACCGTTGTGCGGAACGACCTGTTGGTTAAGTAATCTTTTATAAAAACTATCATTGAATCCGAGCATTCTAATCACATGAGTTTTCGGAGTAGACCAGCATGCTGCACCTGAACAAAGATCCGTTCTACAGGATGGGCGGGAAGTCCCCTTACCCCCTAGTATCGAATGCTAATTTATTTATTTTAGCACAAGTACTGATGTATTAATGGTCCAATATATCTGTATGTTCCCCATCATGCTGTAAACACAGTTCCATACGCCTCCGTGTTCTTCTTGACATACTCTTGAGCATGTCCTGTGTTACAGTGGGAAATGTATCCTCAACTGCATTGCGCAATTTTTCGTTTGTAGTATAACGACGTGCAGATACATGCGCCTAAATGACTCCCCTAACAAGGTGTCAGGTATGGTGAGAGCAGGACTACTTGGTGGCCATTTAAAGGGAGATGGTGTTTCTGATATATCACGACCTATACACCGTCCTGGAAAGTGTTCATTTAGGAACTCACGCGTTGCAAGAGCGTAGTGAGAAGGTGTTCCATCTTGCTGAAATCATATGCGTGCTGTGAGACCCCTTTCCTCAACCTGAGGTATTAACCATGATTTTAAAATGTGTAACTAATTTGCGCCATTTACAGCCCTTCAAAAAACTACGATCCAAGCGGATGTTGTGATGTCATCGCTGCCCATATCATTACGTGAGGAGGGTTCCTTTCTAACTCGACTGTGTAATGAGGATTCTCTTTGAACCAAAAGACAATATTTCTAGCAATTAGCTGCGATAAATCGCACATTCATCTGAAAACATAACTTTGGCACGGTTCACTGCATTTGAAAATTGAGTTAACACAGCACGGAATACTAAAACGCGCTCCTTCCGCTCTCATTCCTATAACTCGTTTACGAACTTGTCGACGATGTCTAAGCTTAAGGTCTATTTCATGTGCTCTTCCATTGTTGTCCTCGGTATACTGAGTTCCGAAGCATGTCTACGTATCGACCTCATAGGAGATTTTTCAATCAGACTCCGGTACATGTTTCTTCTCGTGTATTTTTCCTTCCACACCACAGCCTGTCTTTAACACTGCCATAAGCAAAAGCACGTCTTTCCAAACCAGAAGTGTCGCTTTTCGCGGTGGAGCCTTATTAAATCTTCTCTAGAATATTTCCGTAATCTGTCTCATTGTCTGCCGTGTGTATTGACATTCGTGCACCCACAAACTTGTCATTAAGTGCTTCTTAATGGTGTAACTATGACCGCACACACCTGTCATGGCTACAAATTAAATCTCGAATGTGCAAACATGTAACCATGTATTCTAACAATTGATTCCGACAATTGATAAGAAGTAACATAGTTACATAGCATAATAGCATTTTATACTACCAACATGCATAACAACATTTGATACTCACACGAGTATGTAGTACAGGGACTTCTCATCCAACCCGTATATCTAAATAATGGGGCCTTCGTATCGCTTTGTGTTGCATCATTTGATACTGGATTATGTCAAACGGAGGAGTTATAATGTTGCCGATGCTGTGCTCTGAATCCAAATTAATCGCTAATGAGAATTGTTTTCTGATTATGTGCGTGTTGATGCGTTTTAGTATAATTTTCTCGAGTACTTTACTCATAGTATTAGAAAGCTGTAGATTTCTGGTTGTGATTGGCTTTTCCGCGCTTTGGGAAAGAGGGGTATTTTGGCTTCCTTCCAGTGTGAACGGAATCAGCATTTTTCATTTATGTGATTAAATATATTTGATAGTAACTTTAGCGCCTTGAGTGGCAGATGCTTAAGCACATATTAGGAATTTCGTCCAGCCCCGGGGCCTTTACAGTAGTTAGATGCTTGGTGATTTACTTAATCTCGCCCGCATTTGTTCTGCGCGTTTTATTGTGCGTCTGATCCCTTCCTATATTGTCTGTTCGTATTTCCGTTTCAATAAAAAATGCAAGATCTGACGGAAAGGCATTTGGTTTAAAAGTTTCCTCAAAGGCATCTGCGAACGCTTTGGCCTTGTCTCGGAGAGTTTCGGCTATGCCGTTGGTGGTGTGGTGGGGAGGGACCTATGTGTACGTTCGCTTAAGAATTTTTGCAATACTCCAGACGGTGTGGTTTGTGGGTCGATATTATCTAATATATCGTTCCATTGGTTTCTAGTGAATCCCCGCATGCGCTCGCTACCTTGGTTATTTAGTTAGGTGTATTTTTTTTAATATACTAAGTGTCGGGATATTTGCCATTTTCGTCTGGCGCCAGTTCTTTCTTCGATTATTAATCTAGTACCGCGAGGGAATCTTGTGGCCGCTGAGGTCGGGTACCTAGTGAGAACGTGCTATTCTCTTGTTTGTATAATCGCTTCTACTGCGTGTGTTGTCCTCCGTGGTGTAGTGGTTACCATGCTAATCTCTTGTTCCCGAGGTCGCGGGTTCAAATCCGGCGGAGGGCGATGAATCTTTTGGCCGTAAATATTCTTAGCAGGGCTTCCTTCGAAAAGGAAGCAAAGCTGGTGGTACCGTGACGTAGATTTACGGCGCGTAAAAGAATATCAAGCCTGATAAAGAGGTCTCTGAGCAAAAGTATCGGTCTTTCACGCCCAATATAGAATGGGACGCTTAGAACTATAGCAGTTAAAGAGCGTCTATAAATAAAACTGAGTTTAGCTTTCAGCTTCTATCGTGCTGCATATAGCCTGATCCGGCGTATTGTGTGCTTCTATTTTGAAATCTCTGATTGTGGCCTCTATCGTAGTTTCAAACGCTGTCCAGTAGGTTTCTCCGTAATTGGGTCTAGCGGGCTCGTGTTTGAATGTTATAGGGGCTTCGATTCCCAGTAACACTGGAAGATGTTTGCAGGTTACATCGCTTATCACGTGTGTATTTTTCGTATTGTAGGGCATATCTTTGAATTGCGCAATATCTAGTATATCTGGTCTGTGGTTTTTCTATGCCAGGTATGTATGTTGGTTCTTCCGGTTCAGTTAGAAGAACGTTTGTAGTGTTAATGTACGCGAGAAGTTTATTACCTGCGGTGTTCGTCATTTCCAATTACAAAGAAAGTGTTTTGCATTAAGGTCCCCTGACACTACCACCGTTTGTGCCACTTGCATTAGTAGTTAATGTCATCCGTGTCTATGTCCCCAGGGCGGTTGTATGCAGCAATAAATGTTACATCTACATTATGCAATTTGACTCTAACCGCGGTTGCTTCTATTCGGATTAGCTGTTTTACAAAGCCCTGATTGTGCTGAATTGATTTTTGTATTATTGTGGATGTTCCTCCGTCTCCTCTACGTGTATCGTTTCTATATAAAGAGTAGACCGGTACTGAGAAACGGTCTATAGGACCTGTATGCGTTTGACTGAGGAGCGCTAATTATATTGAATTCCTTTCTAAAAATTATTTGAACTCCTTGCGTTTACGATGGAGGTTGTTGCAGTTCCAGTATATTACGTTTACCAAAGGGAGGTTACACATAACTGAGCTGTAACAGAATTCCTATAAACCTTATGAAATTGTCAAACATGTGCATTGGGTCGCAGTTTGGTGAAGATAGTTTTTCCAAGAGCCATCTGGTGTGGTCCTGAATGGAGCGCCAGCCTCTACCTATATTTGGGAGTTCTAACATGGCAAGGAAATCAGCCAGTGCAAGCCTATTTTCAAATGCTTCCAGGTGGGTCAAGGACTCAGGAATCAGGTTACTTGATTCCTCTAGGTGTTGGAGGATCTGTTGTGTTAGTTTTTGTGTAGTTGGTTGTGTAGTTTAGTGTTTGTGTTGTGCTTTTGGGGTGGTCGCCTTTGGGGAGCTGTGGCTTCAGCGGGCTTGATCCACCTGTTCACGGCAGCGGAAGGGCCGGGAGTTGGGTGGGTTCGTCCACGGCCGTCCTGACAATACCATTTCCCGTCTGCGCTTGACGGGTCAGCCTGGGAGAAATTTCGATGCTCTGTAGGTGGCTTGGTGTTTCCAGGCTGTGCCCCTGGCCTTGGACCTTGCATTTTGAAGTGCGGTCAGGTGCTTGGTGCACACAGCGCCATGTTATACCGTGACCTTTCCCATTACAGAGGGCGCATTTACGTTCCCCTATAGGCACTTCGCAGCTGTAGGAGGGGTAGGGGCCTGCATATTTGGCACAAATTTCTGTGGAAGCCTGACATTCTTTTTGCGTGTGCCAACACTGCTGGCAACGCTTGCACTGTTTTGGCTCTGGAGCGGTGCTGTATTTTTTACCCTAACTCTAAGGTTAGCGAGGTATTTGATGCCGAGGGTTACCCTATGCGATGTCCTCCAGTTCAAGTAGGAACACCGGGAGAGGATACTTACTCCTGCCCCTAGAGTGCACGGCGCTAATGGCCTCTAATTTGTGGTGTGCCAGTTCCTGCTTTATGTGTTCTCCGGTGGACGGGGCGCACAATCCTTTACTAACAAATCTAGTAATCCTAATTTTTGGGTGCGGGAGACGATATAATTGTGCGCCCTCTGATATGAGGTGTTTCGTCATGTTGACATAGTCACTAAGGCTGAACATCTTAATCGCGAAGTCTCCGGAGCGATGTGCGGTGTGTTTAGTGCAGGTGTGTCTTGATTTGTATTTCCTATCAAAGCTTTGTATAAGTGGTGTATGCGTGTTGTCTGGTTTTCGTGTAGGTACAAAGGTGCCAGATTTGGCTTGTGCCCTGTGTAGTTGTTTTTAGGGGTGCCTTAATTGCATCAGCGTGGGTAACTGGAGATGTGGAGGAGGAGTAGAAAGTTCAATGTCTGTGTCTCTGGTGCTGTGTGTAGGTTGATGTAGGTTGTGTTTGATCAATTGTGTTCTGGTTCTGAGGTGTGGTGTATGTTGGTGTGAAGGTTGTAGGCAATCTGTCTGTGTGAGTGCAGCCACTTGCGGTATTTTCTGTGGTTCCGGTGCTTTAGTTTATGTATTTTGTGTGTTTTCAGTGTTTGTGAGCTCCGTGTGTGTACTTGGTGTTTGAGTTAATGTGTTTGATGTTGTTTTGTGTTTGGCTTCTGTGTGCGTTTTTGTGTGTGGCCTTTCCGGTGCTTTCGTAGTTGAGGTGCTTCGCTGCTTTTGCATGGTGTTTACTTTAGTGTAGGTGTTGGATTGGTGTTGAGTGTGTTCGCTCTGATGAGCTTGTTGGGTTTGGAAAGCGTGGAAGGAGAGAGGGTTTTAGGGTGGTTGCCAACTTTTCTCATGATTCAAGATATAGGATGTGTATATGTGTGCTGATGAAAAATAAATGTGAAGGTTATGGTAATTGTGTGCGGTGTAACTGAGTGTGCAAACAAGTGTTTTGTTTCTTAATGTGTAAGCTAGCTAAAGAAGTAGGAAGAAGAAGAATAAGGGCCTAGTTAATCTACTGCTGTGACATTTGATGGGCGTGGATCACTGTTCTCATCTTCGTATCAGCAGCAAGCAGCGCCTATCTTAATTTTAGGGAACATAACTGGGACCTTATTAACTAGATAGGGTAGAGATAAACAGAGATAGTTGAAAAAAGAACAGATAAAGGGTGCTAAAGAGCCCGAAGAATAGAGGACCTGCCCAAGCGCCTAGGTACCAGTCGTGAGACAGTTGGCTGCAGTCGTGTCCTTCTACCCTGCTAAACTGTTAAAACTCAGGCACTGAAGTGGCGATTTTACCGCTGTCTAGCGGCTTGCAGCCTTCCGGAGCACTCGGCAGGCGTAGTAGCAGCTCATCGCTTACTGTTATTCTTGCCGCTTCTGATGCTTCTCCTCTCGTTGCTGTGGCGACCTTGATTGTATGGATTGCAAGAACTTAGAGTAAAGCACGAAAACTTTGTAGAATTTACCGAAATCCAGTTATAGCAGAAGAAAGAGAGCGTAACCTTAGAAGATATAGGGCGGCGAAGGATAATTTTTAAAAATACTTTAAATGAAACTAGAAACAGATCATGGAAAATTTTGTTGAAAATAATTCAAATTATAACATTTGTGGCATCCCATATGAAATTGTGATGAAGTTTAGAAAACCTGAAGTTTTAAATTCGCTTAGAAAAGATAGTTGAAATGTGACATCAAATTGGGAAGATTGTGTAATAGAACTAATCAATCCTTTCATGCATACGAAATAAAATTATCCGCTAAAAGCTTGAAGAAAAGAAAGCCTCTGGATCAAATGATATTAAAAACGAAATCGTAATTTGTTTACTCGAGAAATTATCATCCTTTTTATGTAAATTGTTGAACGAATGTTTCTGGCAAAGAATATTCCCCCAAAATGGAAAGAAGCTAAATACTAATCTTAAAGAAAGGAAGTGACAAGGATCTCACTGAGCCAAAATCTTATCGACTAACGCGTTTGTTAAATTCCATGGGGACATTTTTTGTATAACTGATAAATAATAGCATTTTAGAATTCAGATCTTTAATTGCTATGAACTCAAATCAATGTGGCTTTAGGAAAGGCAGATCCGCGGAGCATGCCCTAAATGCAATGATCAGTACAGTAAATATCTACCTACGTAATTGATATTTTATTAATATTTCTGGAACTTTTGACAACCTCCGATGGTGCTTTTTATTTGACAGAATTTGAACTCTTCAATTCCCACGTGCAATATATGATTTACTTCTTAACTACTGTAATGATAGGAAGGTACATTTTTATGGCATAAATAAAATGTATCCAAAATAATAACCAAAGGATGTCCACAGGGGTCGATTTTAGGACCGAACTTCTGAGACATTGCGATGGAAACTCTTTTGGAAAAAGTACAATATAACCATTTAGTTACCAAAACTGTTACATATGCTAACGATGTATTTCTTCTGCTAGAAAGCAGCAGTCGGTGGGAACTTGAGGATAAATGCAACAAATTAACTATTGACTTGCTTGATTGGTGCAATAGTTCTAAAATTAAAATTTCGCCTGCCAAATCTGGATTCATTTTATTTAAAGGCAATTTAAAGAGAAATTCCATCATAAAATGTAACTACCATCCAATCAGAAGTAATCAGGAAACAAAACCCTTAGGAATCTATTTGGACGAAAAATTAAACTTTAACTGCTATAAAATTACGTAAGCACTAAAGCAGAGAAGATAGTGATGAAATTGGCAAGATTGGTTCAACACGAGTTTAGGATCCCTAATACCACTATCTCAACTTATCACACAAGTATTTTTGCATCGGTAATTACGTATGGTTCATGTGTATGGGCATTTAAAACGAGCAATATTAGCATCAGAACATTACTCCGAAGAACGCAAAGAGAGATACCTTTAAGATATACTGGGGCTGTAAAAACAACCTGGACCATGGCTTTATTAATAGCCACTACATATGACCAGTAGATATAATTGTGCGTTTAAGAGCAGCAAACCTTTGGTTACAAAAGGGGACTTTAATAAGTTTAATAGGATTGTTCGGACTTACTGTAACCCAAAATTAGAAATTAAAAACAGCATTAAGAAGATATGACAACAAAAATGTAACCACACGGCCGAGGGAAGGTGTACATATTCATTTTAACAACATTCATAAACGATTAAAAATGAAGTACCTTAACCCGATCAAAGATATTCTTGAGTGTCTAACTGGACACGGACCTTGCGGAACATATTGGGTGGATATTAAGAAAATGTCGGAGGATACTTGCATTACTTACCACAAGCAGGATTTCTCCGAGCATGATCTTTTTAATGTAATAAATACTTACAACACCCACAAGAGCAAAGAAAAGCTTTAGGCGGCCACCAACTCTACGGCATAATCAGAAAGAAGGAACTTTACCTGCAGAATCACAGGCAAATAAAATTACCTGGAAAAGTAAAATTGCATCAACAAATTTAAATATACAGGCAATTATTCAATAACCTACTAGAATATCGGAACAAATAAAAAACATGTTTACATTAATCGCGTTATTATCCTTCTATAACTCCCATAATATAAATACTCAACGCGAGACAGATGTTGTCCTCCGTGGTGTAAGGTTTACCATGCTAACCTCTAGTTCGCAAGGTCGGGGGTACAAACCCGGCAGAGGAGGATGGATTTTTTCGGACGTTAAAATCCTTAGCAAGGCTTCCTTAGAATGGAAGAGAAGTAAAGCCGGTGATCCCGTGTCGTAGATTTATGGCACGTAAAAGAACCTCAAGCCTGATAAAGAGGCCTCTGAGCAAATTACCGGTCCTTCACGTCCAGTATAAAATGGGACGCTAAGGACCATAGTAGTTAAAGGGCGTCCATAAATAAAACTCAATTATTACTACTATTATTATTATTTATTACGAGACAGATGAAGAGGATGAGGAGAGAGAATAGAAACACGAAGGAGAAGAAGAGGGAGATGCCGAAGAAGCAGAAGGGAATATGAATACAATATAAATATAATACATTTAGCCATAACAAAACACGAGACAGAAGGGGGTAGGACCAGGCGATGAATAAGGGCGGAACGAAGGATAACGAGAGAGGACAATAGTTGACCGGGTGACGACGGAGAGAATAACAAAGGCAGGAGGGGAAGGATGAGAGCTCCACAGATGTGAGAGGAGAGAATATGTCCGACGAGGGCAGAAACTGAATCTTAATGTGAAAGTGAAGTGTAGTGCAAGTGCAAGTTAGCGTTTCAACTTAAACTTACGGGCATAACAAAACGTTTTAGTGAAGTAAGAATGAACAGTGTTTTGTTAATGCATAGGTCTGTTCTGATTTAAATGTATTTACGCATGTAAATATGGGCATGTTTAAGTAATATGTATTGTAATGTGAAAAGTGAAATGCAAGAAGCGGTGAAATATTGTAAAGAATATGTTATTAAAAAGTATTTTAATCATTATAGAAGGACAAGATGAAGGAGTTTTAATGTTAAAAACAATATTTTGTTTAATTTGGTTTAATTAATGGCTGTTTTAATAATGGATACAGGTTATTTCATTACTGGATACCAATATTATATGATATATAATTTATTTAGTTTTAAAAAAGGAATGAATAAGTTTGAAGTATAAATATGAATAAATAGAAAATGAAAATGTATGTATAAAGTGAAAAATAGAAAATTAAATAAAGCATATAGATGAAATAATACACAATTAAATAAATTTAA
This sequence comes from Deroplatys truncata, assembly GCA_030765065.1. Taxonomy (NCBI): domain Eukaryota; kingdom Metazoa; phylum Arthropoda; class Insecta; order Mantodea; family Mantidae; genus Deroplatys; species Deroplatys truncata. The sequence goes on along the minus strand of CM060990.1, from coordinate 316,657,517 downwards.
AGTAATTGAGTATATTAAAAAGTATTGTTATATAATAATATACAAGATTAAGTAGTTAAAATAATATTAAAAATATAAATTGAAAATAATATAATTTTAAACTGGATATAACGTCTAAAGGTACTGAGATGAGCAACAATGAATGGGAGATGTGTTGTGATGATTGAAGAGATATTTTGTGAGATGTCGAATGTATTTTAAATGTAGTTGTGTAATTTGTATGTTTCTGTTTATGTGTTTTTGTATTTAAGTTGAATGATTAAGATTTTAATGATTAATGTTCTGGTATTGTAGTATTAATTATGGTTTATGTGTTATTTGCTTTATTTGTTTTTTAGTAATATTGTATTTATATCTGTTTTTTTTCTATTATTATATTCTTTATTATTCATATTTTTATTAGTTATTTTGTTTGCTAAATTAATTTTAATTTATTTTATTTTAAACTTCTATACAATTTTAATTTATTTACTTTAGCTACTTAATTTAGAATTAGTTATTAGTTTTATATATATGTATACATACATATAATTACATTAAAATATTGTGTTGTACAATTATTTTAAAAAGTTAATATATTATAAACATCTGGGATATAGGCCCTGGTTTAAAGAATTAGGCACCAGGGTTAAGTATTACAGATTTTTATTTATTTATTCATTTATTTATATATTTGTGGTGATCTCTCCCTCTCGCCGCCGTCTGCCGAGGCTCTTTTTTTATCCAGTGGAAGAGAGTGGTTAGGCACATCAGCCCCTATGGGATTCGGGGCTGAGAGTGTGCGACCAGGCAATAGTCGGTCATACCTACTAAACTCCTACACCGGAAGGTAAAATGAAGGAAGAAAGAAAGAAAAAAGGAGTAAATGGTGAATGTATTGCAGTTCCGTATAGCAGTTCCGTTAGTAATTGAGAGATGCTTTCCTTCCACCCTGGGTGGGAGCGGGTGAAGGATAATTAATAGACTACAGCCACGAAACCCGACTCCTAGTGACTAGAAGGTGAAATTAGAAAATAAGTGAAGGTGATATGGATATGTTAGGATGCTTGGTAATAGTGTTGTTGCTGCTGGCTGCACTCCTTGTATTTCTGCAAGAAGCGCTGGACGTTCTCTGATGGAGTTTTCCTGAACGCCTGTTGCTGTCTCGATGACGTATGTTGAAATTGTCATGCATTCCGGAGAGTTCTCAATGGTGTTGGGGTCTGCTGTGATGGCGTCAAGCTGTGCAGACAGTGTGGTTTGTTGCGGAGATGACCTGGAGGGAAGATCTCTGATGAATTCCTTCAGGACTGTTAGCTTCACCGCCATATTCAAGAACTCCACTTCGAGGTCCCGCACGGCGTCGCTTAGGTCCTGAATTTCCTGGTGGGCTGTGTTGATGGTCGGCGTTGGTGATGGTGATGTCGGTGCTGGCGGTTGTGGAGTTGTTACTGGAGGTGGAAGCTTCGGTGCTGCCTTCCTTAGAGGATGCAGGGAACAAAGCGATTGGCTAGTGTAATGTAAGGTTTCCCTACATGTGACACAGTAGCGGCGTCCGCGGCGGATACCCTGCTGTTGGCACGTAGAAGTGAAGCGCCTTAGTAGTTGTACCTCGGCTCGACTGCGCAGTTAAATCACTGTGCCGTAGGCACAGCAGCGGTGGCATGGTGTCTCCTGTCCTGTTGGCTAGCCTCGGCGCGCAACTGCCTACTTAATAAGGAACCGCTGGACGCCAAAGCGGCCTCCAGGTCGGCAGGGCTGGCCAGCTCCATGCGCACCACCGACGTTAGACCGCGGGCAGAGTTGATCATGGTGGCCATCAATTTAGAGGGCCACGGTTGCTGCGCTACAACCAGTACGAAATGTGACGGCAGGTACCGGAATATTCCAGCTACCGCGACGCTAAAAAGGTCGTGTTGAGGTGGCGCCTGATACGTGGCCCCTACTGGTGTGGTGACAGCCTGATGGAGTGGCGAGACTGCGGTCGCAGCCACGGCGGTGCCTGGCGGCGAAACACAAACCTAGGTGAAAGCGCCGGGTGGCGACTGCTTAGTTCTCTTTCCCCTGCCGGGTGCCGGGGGAATAGTAGAGATTGTGACACCTCTGCGCTGACCATGCTGCTCCCTTCTCGTCATCTCAGAGAGGAGTGTCTTCCTTTTTTGAGTTCGGGATTGGGAGTAGAAGAGTGGGAATGTAAGGGAAGGAGTGCGGTAGCTGGTGAAGTTCCCTGAGCACCTTCGTTAGTACGCGAGGGTAATTGCCAACTATTATGCTGGCAGGGCGATGAAAAGTGACCCGGTGACAGCCTTGACCCTGCCAGAGGCCGACTGGCACCACATGGAGTTTCGAGATGTGGATAGGAGTGTAGGATAATCTTATTTTCGTAATTGTTTGTTTTAAATGCGCACAAACTGCTTGTGCGGCTAGAGAGGCCGCAGGGTTTATTTATGTTATTGTTGTTGAAGTCTAGCTCGGCGGCTTTCAAATTCTTGAAAGTACGGTTAGACATAGCCGGTGATCTGTGAAACGTCTTACAAAAATGAGAAAGGGTCGTTGTGTCGATCCTGGATGGCTGAGTGTTATGCTGGTGTTGTGGCTGAGTCATCTGCGATGTCGATTGGCGATGTTTCAGTAAGTAAAATTCAGATCGTGCTCAGTAGGGGAGAGTTTCATCTGTATTGACTGGATGGTCTCTGTATTTATTCTGGGAGGTGTTGCCTTGTAGCTATGCAATTTGGCTCTGAAACGACTGAAGCAATCAGTAGAGCTGATCAAGTTTTGTGGTGAGGGCTGCGTTGAGAGGGTGGAGATCTTGAACGGCAGCTCCTATGTCGCTGAGGAAGTGGAGTCGGGCTTCTGAGTGTGCTTCAATTACGGCGGAGATGATGTGCTGCATTTTTTCTTCGATATGCTCAGGACCTCCGTATGGAGGTCCTGGATAACTTCCCAAAGTAGCTCGTCGGTGACGTACTCTATTGGTGTAGTCTGTTCCGGTGGTGGTAGCTCTACGGCCCCCCTAAAAAGGGCAGGCCCGGCCTCAAGGTCACCTCGCGGTCGGCAGGATGAGTGTTTTGGTCCCAGAGACGCCACGATTCTGATGGTCTTCATGACTCAAGGCACTGGAGTTGAGTGGCGGAGAGGATGAAGCGTGTAGGCATGTCCTGGAAAAATCCGTAGATCATTTTTGTGTGCCTGGCTGGAGAAGAATGCAGTGGCGGTAGTGTCATAGATGTCCCTGGAGGTGGCAGCATTGAGAGGTTTGTTGTGGTGTTGACTGTGCTAGGAGATGGCTGCTCGGCATTCGGAATTAGTGGCTGCGGATCGACGTGACATCTGGTGCTGATTTAGTGTGTTGGTATTGGTTTTTTGTGGTAGAGGCGAAGCAGTGACCGCAGCGAATGAAGGTCCGGTCAGCGGCGGTGGAAAGTAGGCCCTCCCGGCAAATGCCAGGGAACGGCCGGAAAGTCGGAGGTGGCAGAAACCGGAGTGGCCTAAGGTGTCGACGGCTGGGTGCGATCCCCTCAATGGGTGCCGGGGGATGTGCGGAGGGTTTTTCCTGCGCAGATTTTGGAAGACAGCGGCTCTTCTTTTTCCCCATCACCTCTCCCTGGTGTGTGTGTGTCTTCTTCGTTTTTTTCGAGTGGAGGAGAAAATGATGTTAGGCACTTCGCCCTGATGGGAGTCAGTGCTGGGAATGTGGGACTCGCCAATAGCCGACATATCCACTAAAAGCTCCTTCACCGGAAGGAAAAGGTAGAAGGAAGAAGAATGGAATCAAAAGGTAAAAATGGCGCGGTGCTGCGTAGCACCCGCGTTAGTCGTCGAAAGTTGATGTGCTGCCGCCCTATGGACGGGGCGAGTGAAGGTAAGGTCCTGGCTACAGCCATGAGAAACTGCTCTGACTGCAGTCTAGAGTTTAGGAGGGATATTAGGGTTAAGGATAGAAGGTGAGTGTAAGAGAAGTAAATTACTCCAAAGATGTTAGCGTGACATCATGGGCTTCATCATATCGGCGTATCGTCGAGAGTTGGATGCGTCATGTTGCCGGAGTTGGTTGCTGACTTCGGCAAGGTTCGTGTTCAGAACTCGCAGGGTCAGGTCTACGGATTCAAGCTGCTGCTAAATTGTCTGGTTGCCGGTGTGGTGTAGTTGTACTAATGATTCAGTTTAAGCGTGAAGTTCTCTAATTAGGACGTCCAGGGCTCTCAGCTGAGGCGCCCGATTTACGCAATTCCGCATGTGGTCTTGGTGGGCGTCGTATAAGCCAGGGATTTCATGACCTGTGCTGCCAGTTTTCATGGTCTGATAATGTGGTGATGACTGCGTCTGCTGCGGTAGTGGGGTGTTCTGAGACTGTGGTGGTTGTGCCTTCCTGCATCGAGAATACAGGGGCAGCTGGACTAGCCTGTGTAGTGCGAAGCTCCCCCATATGTAGCACAGTAACGGTGGCGGCAGCGAAGGTCGTGCTCCTTGCACGCTGCTGTGGTGGACGTGGCGCAACAGTAAAGGCACCTCTGTATAGCTGTGCACGTTAACTCTTTATGTCAGTAGGCACAGTATCTTGGCATTATGCTATCCTTTCTGGTCGGCTGGCCTTGACGCTTAACTGCCTCCCTTACAAGGGAAGGCAGGACGACCAGGCAGCCTCTATGTCGCCGAAGTAGGACAGCTCCACACGTACAAGCGGTGATGGTCTCAGAGAAGAGGTAATCCTGGTGACCCTCAAAGCAGAGGGCCACTGCTGCGCTGTAGCCTGCACAAAACGTGCCGGCGAATCCCGGGGCACATCGGCCGTGATGAGGTAGCAGCTGGTAAACGGTCACTGGCAGTGCAGCATCAGCTGGTTGGTGTGGTGGCGACTATGGTCGCAGTCCAGACGATGCTGCGGTAGGTGACACCGAAGTAGTGATCGAGACGAAAATGTTCTCGGATAGCGGCAGCTGAGTTCCTTTTCCCTCGGCGTATGCCGCAGGAGAGGTAGAGGTTGCTACGGTTCTTCAATGCTGCTTGTTTGTCATCTTTAAGCAAAGCTGATGCCTTCTTTTTTGTTTGAGTGGAGCAGAAAATGATTTTATCATTAACCCCTGGCCCAATGAGAGTCGGCACTTGCAGTGTGGACTCATCAATTGTCGCTATACCTGGAGCAAAAGGTGCTGAAACGGCGAAGTCGGCGGAGATCATGGTTTGTGCATGTTGCTACTCCGCATAATGGCATCTGGATGCCACGCTGATGGCCTCCGCTGAGTGCCCGATGGCACAGCAGCAGCGGATGGGCACCGGTCGTTCGCTCCTGCTGGCCTCAATCTGCAAGCTCTGCCTAAGCAGTGGCAGGTTCGAAGCTAAATCCATTCTCGCGTCTCATGCGGCGCCCAAGTGTAGACCAATCAGTGAGAATGGGCCTCTCGCAGACGTCTTCCGTGAAGCCCTATTGCTGACTCCCAGAGGTATCGTACTGCTTCCAGCACAAAGTGTGATGGAAGGTCCTTTGGAGCCCCACAGATGACCACGCTGTGGTGCGGTCGGCTCCGGTAATGAAGCAGGGCTGGCGGTGGTCGATGATGCTGGCGCTGGATGGACGAACTCCGACGGTGAAGAAGGTCGCTTTGCCTTCTGCAGCGATGAGGTGTCATGCCCACGCTTATGAGTAGGACTGGCGGCGGCGCTGGATGGTCCGGCTCGGGAAGATAGGCAGAACCACCAGAAGCTGCCTGATCCTCCGGTGGTGGCGGCGATGTCGAGGCTCTTGCCAGTGTGTGTTCACGGCGTGCGCTGGTGGCCGGTTCTTCCGCTTTCCTTTTCCCATTTCAGGTTTGGTGACGGCGAAGCCAAGGCCGAGGTGGTACCTCCGTGGCCTGCTGTAGAGGGAGCTGAAGTGCGTCGACGCAGAGAGTGGAATCCTCCGAAGAGAGCGCAAAAGGAAGTCCTGCAATCGAGAGCAGATCGCCCAGAGTTACCCGGGCCAGCTGTAAATCGCCACATTACCTAAACGCAACGCGGCTTTACCTTTGTGTTTTGGGGAGTTTCGTACTTGGGAAGGTGAACTTAAGGAGAGGCATTGATTGGAGGAATAAGGAAAGGTGTTGGGGTTGCGCCTTTGCGCCCCCGTTAGTGCGTAGGAATAACTGCCACGTAATCGTGCTGGCAGTGGGTAAAGGAAAGATGACCGGGAGATGGTCACCACTGCCACCCGGGGAGATACGGAAGTTACTGTGAGTTTTCTTTATTTCATAAAATGTGGTACTGTGCACAGAGTGCTTGGTTGTGACCTTTGAAGTGGCTACCGAGTTTACAGTTATTGGTTGCGTAGTCTGGCGCGAGACCGAGCTTGGAAAAGGTGGAAATGCGGTCATACATACCGTGCGATTTGTGACGGTTTTCAGCTGTGAGTACGGAGTGTAAGTTTGATCTTGAACTTGTGTCGTCTAAGTGGTCCGTTCTGCTGTCGTATGTTAGTGCCTCGTTGTTTTCTATTCTGATGAGTATCCTCTGTATAGCCTGGAGTGTTTCTGTGCTGTTCTATTCGGTCTGCTTCTGAAGTGTGCTTCGTCTTTCGTGCGATTGGATGAGTGTGTGTGGAGCTGCTTAGATCTAGCGGTGAAGTCTGTGTTGAGTGGTGAAGGTCTTACATTATGACATCAATTTGGCTGAACCGAGTTTCAGCGCGTGTGTCTGCGAGGGCCCTGGTGATGTGTTGTATACCTTCTTCGAAGATTCTCAGGCGGCCGTCTATGTTCAGGACCTCTGTATGGAGATCCTGGACGACTTCCCGGGAGACTCTTGTGCGTGGGGTTAGTTGCAGGCTATCCCGGCGCTGGTGGCTCTGCGGTCTCTCTGGGCGGAGCCGGTTCTTATGGTGTTTGTGTCGAAGCGGAAGTTGATGGGAGCTACTGTGACAGAGAGCGCTGTCTGGGGTAGTGAGGTCACTGCGCCTGTTTTGTATAGTGGCCGTAGTCGTTACAGGAGGCGCAATACCGTCGACGGTTCCTCATATCGTGCTGCGTGAAGTTGGCCAAGAAGTTTGAGGCGGCACAGTAGTAGCACCTCGGCTCGGTTACGTAGGAGGAAGCAGTGTGGCCATATCGGCGGCAGCGGTGACGGTGTACCTGGTGATATACCTTGCTAACCTCAATGCGTAGACGCTGTCCTCAAGGCAGCTTGCTAGTCGTCAGGTTCAGCAAACTCCAGTCTGATGAGCGGTCCCCGTCTGGTCTAGAGTCTGGTAGCTCTCATTGCAGAGGGCCACTGTTGCAGCGGTGAAGTTGACCGTATCGGGAAGTCTCCAGGCACACCGTAAATTACGCCGCTTTGCCTCCCTGGAGGTGTTCGGCGCAGTCGGCTGAGGCTCTGATGGAGGTTCAGTTTCCTCAGGAGGATTGAAGTTGAACGACTGTACTGGCGTCGTTTGTGGTTGCAGATTGGACGAGGCGGCGGCCGAGACGAAACTCCTACCTAATAATAACGGTGTAGTGGATGCGCTCCACGCCTGTTGTCGGGGCGAAGCGGTGGGCGAAGCGTTGTTAGTACCTGCTAGCGGCGCTGGAGAGGCTGCGTTCCCGGTAGGTGCCGGGGGAGCGGCCCACGAGTCGCTGCTGGATGGTTCCGGTGTTGGTTGGCGACGGCCATCCTCCTTGGCAATTACCGGGGGAGTAGCAGCGGCTTCTTTCACTGCATGATCGGCAATGCGGCGTTGCTTCATCCTGCAAATCTCTCAGCGCAGTTCCCCTATACGCCTTTTTTCCTGGGGGAGAAATGCATCACTGCATTCAACACCAAGATAGTGTGCAATGGCTGGGGGATTAGTGGAGCTCGCCGATTAGTTGCGGAATACCCACTAAAAACCCTTCCACGTTTTACTGTGCGTTAATTATTAGTGTATTTGTACAAGCTAGTCGGGTCCCGCATAGCACCCCGATTAGTCAATGAAAGATGTGATGTTAGCATGCATTCCATGTCAGTGTCTCAACAGTTAGTTACCCGAAACTACACACGATTATAGCGCCCTGAGTAATCCCGTTGATTAGTCGTATATTACAATGTGAAATAAGTGCTAAATAACTATCATAACAGTACCAGTATTAGTTACATACAATGAATATGCATTGATTTATGTTCTTGAGTTAGTGCAAACCTTATGGTTATATATCTAAACAAACTTACTTGTAATATCGTATCCTAGGGTTAAGGTAAATACTGTTAAGCTATCGTAAGCTGTTAGCTAGTTCTCGAGGTTGCTCAATCGTCCTATAAGGTCTTCTAGTATTCCTTCCCTTGGGAAGAACCTTCATGAATTCCGCTAGTGGTATCTCCTGGGATGTCCGAATTGCTGTTTGCAGGATTACCTTGCTCGTCTTCTCGTGGTCCATAATTGAGTGCCGTTCGTCGTTGTGCCCACACAGATAAACAGCCAACGCATTTCGGTGCAGCTGCACGAGTGTGTCACACTGGGAGGCCTTCTTCCCCCGGGGCTACCTTGGTTGTTTAGCGCATGGACTTTGAAGACTACTGCATGGACTGGAAATCTGTAACAGCGAGAAGGTCGTGTAGTGATATTAGTCTTGTTATTAGTAAATTAGAGGGATCTTAGGAGGTTGTCTAGGAATTCTTGGATGTTAGGTTCTGTCGCGAGTAGTATATATTAGAGCTTAAAAAGTTGGAGATTAGTCGCTAGTGTCACCGGATTAACTAAAAAGGCGGGAAAATTTGGCTGCAAAAGCGGTCATCTTGGAAAACATTCCGCCATGTTGGCGGGAAGCTAGAGCCACACCCTAAAACAAGATGGCGACTTTTGGGAACCAACATTTCCACCCTTTAGGTTAATCCGGCGACAGTAGCGCCTAATCCACATTGGGGATTATAAAAAAGGAGATAGAGAATATCGAAAATCAAACCTTTAGGCCTTAATAAATACTTTATATATATCGTTGTTGAAAAAATGAGAACAAATATTACACAGCGAATAAAACAATAAGTTGGTAGCCATTTTGGAAATTAATCCTCATGATGTGCGGAAACGTTAGTACAGACTCTAAAACATTATGGCACCAAAAATGTACCTGGAGGCACGAATATTGTTAAAACAAACCTTTAAGCCATAAAAAAGATATTGTAAGTGTAGAAAAGGGTACGAAAAAGCCGGGGTTAAATCGTGTATCCGGAGGGAGAGGATTGCGATACGCTGGTGGAAAAGAATATGGACCGCTTACCTGCGATGAAAGAGGTAGTACGCTGAACGAAAGGACGAAGTGTAAGTGAGCGAACCTAACAAAGATATAAAAAGAATGGGATGTGAGTGACGTCATAAAGAAGAAGGCCTGTGATTTGAAGAAAAGAACTGCAATGCTTTTGGAAGAAAAGAAGGAATAAAAGAGGGAGGAGGAAAGAACAAATGTTGCGTGAGTTTCGGCAGATGTGGGTTCGCAGTGAATGACGAGACAGGGCAATCAGAAAATGCAATAAAATGTGAAAAGAACCATAAAATTTAGTCAAACTGTACGTGTACAAATAGAAACAGTAGCATTTGCAGGTTTACTTTTGATTTTTTACACATGGGAACATTAATAAATGTGTATAATTGTACGAGGGCTGATCAATAAAGACTGAGACTGATTTTTTCCTGTAGCCTTCTTGAGAGTTTCCTGTCTCTACCATGAATATTTGAAAAGAGCGGGGTTTCATGTATAATGTCCATAGACGGCAGCGCACTTGTAGCGGTAGTTTGGTAGTAATGCGTATATTATTGACCCTACTTGAATTTCACATACCACTCGACACGAGAGGAGCAATAAAATTTTGTTTTCGTTTAAATCATACAGCCTCTGAAACTTTGAAAAAGCTGAAGCAAGCATTCGATGAGGATGCACTATCTCGTGCAAGAGTGTTTAGGTGGTTCAAGGACTTCAAAGAAGGGCGAGTCCTCTGTGCTAAGCAAGCTCGGCCTGGTGCTTCGGATTCTGCTATGACTGAAGTCAACATCAACATGGCTAATGTGATTGTTGTACTTCCTCACACTACTGTTACAGCACCGTACTACACGCCAGTATTGGCTACACTGAGGGAGCACATTGCAAGGAAACATCCAGAACTTCGTCAGAATGGGTGGCGACTTCATCACAACAACGCATGGCCTCACGTCGCAAATCAAGTCCAGAAATTCAACATCACCTGCGTCCTGCATCCGCCTTATAACCCCAATCTTGCCCCCTGTGATTTCCTTTTTATTCCCATCACTAAAGGCAAAGCTCCGGGGCATTCGATTTGAGAGCACTGAAGCGTGCTGAGGAAAAGTGAGGCGATTCTCAAAGACCTGACAAAGAATGGCCTGCACCATGTGTTTGAGGACTGGCAGAGACGGTATAAAAAGTGCATTCAAGTAGGAGAGGACTAATTTGAAAAAGATCACGTCAACATTGAAATGGAGTAATAAATACTGTGAAAAAAATCAGTCTTAGTCTTTATTGATCACCCCTCGTATAAAGCCAGATAGTAGATGTGAGAGAGAAAAGAGGTGTGCAAAGATGCCTAAAAATGTGGAAGATAGAATGTCCAGGAGGATATGAGGGTAAATACAGGGAAAGAAACAGAAACAGGATGAAAATTCAATTTCTATAAAACGCCAGTAAACTTTTATACAAACGACACTGAAGCTATGCTTTTAGACATGGTTGACTGCAGTATGTTAATGGACACATTAGACTTACCAGGCGGGTTTCAATTAGATTGGAAATTAACTCCCGAAGAGAGCGAGCAGATTGTATCATTCAGCGTAGTGAATGAAACGAATACGTATTTCTCAAATAATTTGGGGTATGTTTTTGGGGAATGTGGGAACGGTGAGTGGGAGGTTATGTATGGTGATGGGAGAAAGGTAGCAGGTAAGGTGAAGAGAAGTTCAAGATGGTCAGCTGCGGGAAATTTGAAAATACAATCAGAACGCAACGGGGGGAGGAGGGGATGTAGACGAAGGAGTGAGAATATCGATAAATCGCATACGAAAGGTACCTACGGAGATATGCAAAAAGAGCATATATGCACAAAAGCAGAAAATGCGAAAGGAATGTGAAGGTAAGATGCAAAGTTAAGCAAACAATTATAAGGTGTGAAAAGAGAGAAGGATGACATTGAAAAACAGTTGCGAAAAGCTGTTGATGATTTGGGAGAAATGAAAAGGAAGATGGAGGAGCGGGAGGAATGTATGAGCAGGCAAGGGGATTTGGTAAATAAAATAAAGGCAAACGTGAAACAAATAAATGACGATTTTTTGGGGTTGAAGGACCTGCTGTTACGGTTAGGAAAATTGTGTTCTGCTGAGAGAGGTAACGGCGAGGAAGCACCAAATTATGAGGACGAATTGATAGAAATAGGTTAAGAAAAAGAAGCAGCGGAAGGCGATGACATGTTAGAAGCGGGAAAGGAAAAATTAAGTTACGATTCAAAATGATGAAAATAATTGGAATACGAAAAGTAACCTATGAGGAGGAGAAAATAAAAATATTAGAATAGGTACCTTATTATGGCAGAACGGAGAACAGTGCTTTTACGTATGTTGTAGACTCACGCACACATACTTTGCAATGATTGAGAACGCCATATATGACATCTAACTAACGCAATATAATTGGGAAAGTCTACGACAGTTAAACTCTCCTGCTGCTGTGGTTGAATTCGCACGCACATTCGCACTATCACAAGATTGAGATTGTTATAGGAATGGGTAGGTTACGGGTAGATATGCCTATCAGATAACTACTCGAAACAGCATGTAACCAACTAGCACTAGGTATTAGAGAAAAACAAACAAAAATAGGAGAGCATATTAGAATTGAAAAGAGAGAAGATATATTTGCATAAACCTTTGGTTATTATTGAGTAAATAAAAATACACATATACATAAAATGTGTACTAAATAAAAAACGATGTTCGCAATAACGGGAGAAGCAGAAGTAGGAGGTGCAGAGTTAGCGAAGACGTTGCTCCAGAAGTCCGTATTCCACTCATGACGAAAGGGAACTGGAAGTATCAGCAATTTAAAAGGGGAATAGAATCCAGCATGGCGGCCTGTGAACGGAAGCGATAACACAACTAAAAAGCGAATATAAGTTGCTAATTGGCTGGGACCACAGGCGTAAAATTTCCACCGAATGCGAACCCGATAACCATGCGAGATGATTTGTGTTTTCCTAGAGCCAAAGCGGTGGAGAAGGCGAAGGTGGACAAGGACCTAAACTATACTGCAAATACCAACTACGAGTACTTGCAAAAGGAAAGGGCCATGGCGCTGAACAGAAGAGTGGGGGAAGAAATAGGTGATGTGCTGCGACGAATGGTTACCGGCATACAACATTACCTGTTTGGCGATCATGCTGGGAAAAACGTGTTGTTTAAGTCGAGGAACCAAAGTGAGAAACACATAGATGTTATATTGCATTATGAACACTACATTGCCATAGTGAACATAAACATGGCATTTAAGAGCAGATTTTACTGTCGCAACTGTAATTAACCGTTTGCAAACCCTAGGGAATTTCATACATGTGACCAACATTGTACAAAATGACACATGCAATGCCGACAGTCAGACGCGCAATACGTGCGATATAATTCGTCTCATAGGGATTCTAATAAACAACAGTGTTTTACGAACCATGTGAAGCCCGGTAGATTTTATTCGAAAGGCTGTAATGTGTGAAATTGAGGAGGTTTGCGTAAATTGCAACAAAATGTACAACACCAAAAATGGGAGAACAGCTCACACGTGTGGGGTAATATACTGCACGAACTACAGGGCTCATGTTGAAGCCAACGATTTGTGCTACATACAACCGTTCCAGTCTATACATTTGAACAATATTCTTTTCATGTTTATGGATTTCGAATGTACACAGAATACCAGCTTTGAAGAAAGGGTTAGACGTGTTTGAACACGTACCCAACCTGTGTGTGTTGTAGCAAGCGTGTGCGCTCTGTGTAGACGATGACACGCAAATGAGGACCTGCTCATAATGCGGTTTGAAGGAGTGGGACTTTGCGCAGGATACGGTCAAATATATTGCACATAACCTAAAGGCGTATGACGGGCAATTTATTTTAAAGCACGGTGGGAAATTTACATTGGAGTTCAGAGCTAATTATAAATGGTACGAAAATATTTAAAATAAAGCATAATAATGTTACGTTCCTGGACTCATTAAACTTTCTGCCAATGCCGCTGTCGAGGTTTTCAAAAACCTTCCAGCCACGCGAGAGCAAGGGTTATTTTCCTTATCTTTTTAATACTGCGGACAATAGGGATTGCATCGGGCCGATTCCGGACCAGAGGTATTACTGCCCGGATGGCATGATACAGGGAGCTAGAAAAGCGTTTGAGCAGTGGCATGAGGAACAGAAGGCCTTCAACTACGTGTTTTCCATGAGATGCGAAATTGTAGTCTATTGTAGAATGAATGTAGTACTGTTGTGCCAGGGTGTGCTAAAGTTTGGAAAGGACTTTCTTCAGGAGAACAGCATTGACCCGTTTAGGGAAAGCGTAACGATATCCCAGGCATGTATGAACGTGTACAGAAACCGATTTATGCCAAAAGGTAAAATAGTCATGATACCCGGCGGTTGGTTCCGCCTATCGGACAAACAGTTGCGCATGGCGTGTATACCGCTTTCTTGGCTAGAACGGCAGCAAAAGATACCCATAATGCGTGCCACGAGGTGGCGTGAGGTGCCCATTGCCGGGCACAAGGTAGACGGGTAGAGACACGACGAGACGGTTTACTCTTTTTCACGGCTGTTTGTTTCACGGGGACCCAAGTTGTTTTCCAAATGGGTAATTCGTGGTGCAATGCTCGGGAAACCAGACTATGGTCTCTCAACACGGGAGCACGGCGAAGGTCTCGCTAAAGATTCTCGACGCAGGCTTCACCCTGTTGGAAATGTTGAAATGAAGCTTTAACGCTATGGTGAAGGCAAACGACGAGTTGTATTCCACGTCGGAGCCTCTGAACCCCGCAGACGCCTTTTACGATGGCCGGACAAACTGTACAAAGCGTACTATAAACTTTTCTATTACGACGTTTGTAGTCTACCCGTTTGCGAACAAGACCAAACCATAACCTGTGGGCCTTCCAAAGATACACGTAGAGCACTTTCCCACTCTGGATGCCGTGTGGGGCGGTCTAGCAAAGTGCAAGGTACTTCCACCGTAACACCTATACCACCCCATGCTGCCTGCATACGTGAATGGCAAGCTTATGTTCCCGCTGTGTCTAACACGTGCGAAAGCGGAGAACCAGGACGAGTGGGACCACGACGATCACGCCAGACCACTATCGGGAATCTGGATGGTCGACCAGTTGAAGCTCGCCGTGGAGGAGGGCTACAGGCTGCTGGAAATGTATGATTGGTACAGAACGAACCCTCTACCGGAACGAAGGGAATGTTTCAGGACTATGTCAATCAGTTTCTGAAGATAAAAACAGAAGTGAGAGGTTGGCCTACGGAGTGCGAGACGCCTAGCGCTAAAGAGGACTATGTGAGGTGATTCTACGAGCGCGAAGGGGTTACGCTGGATCCGGCAGCCATTGTTGGCAATCCGGGAAGGCGGGAGTAAGCAAAGCTTTGTTGAACTCATTCTTGGGCAAATACGGGCAGATGGACAATTTTCCTACTTGCGAAGTGGTAGAGCAGTATCATCGATTTACTTAACCATCCGTGCGTAGAGGTGCATACCTACATACCCGTAACACAGGATCCTATGTACGTCATTTGGCGGTACTGTCAACAGAGCCCAAAAATAAGCAGCAAATTTAATGTGATGATAGCAGCATACACTGCCGCGCATGCGCGGTTAGTTTTGTACTCGTATCTAAAGCAGCTTGGCGAGCGGGTAAACTACTTTGATACCGACTCGGTTATTACCTCCTTTGCACCCGGCCAGTGGACGCCGTCTGTGGGATGTTTCTTGGGAGACATAACGGACGAGCTTCAAAATTACGGTAGAGGAACCTCAATCTCTCACTTTGTCTCCACCGGCCCGAAGAGTTATAGCCTCGAGGTGCGCTGTCCCGAAACCGGAAAGACGTTTTCCGTGTGCAAAATTAAAGGCATTACCCCAAACTCTGGCAATGTGGGTTCAGTGAATGCTGACGTGATCCGCGAGGTGGTTCTACACGATAATGCCAAAGTGGTAACGCTGCGGGGCACTGCGATTACTAGAAAGCCTCTGTGGAACGTTGTGACAGCCTGCGACGAAGAGCTTCCGAATGGTCATTACGAAACGGGTGGCGGTAGACGATTTTGACACCCTTCCTTAAGGTTATAAGAGGCCTTAAGAGCAAGCGGAAGAGGGGGCGCGTTTTCATTGGACCACGTGATATTCTTGCAGCCAGATGTCGAAGGATATCCAAAGCAGCTTACTTTCCCATGCACTATACTCGTTGCAGGCCCTTCGCGATGTGGCAAATCAACGTTTGTGAAAACGCTTATTCGAAGTGCACGTAGCATGTTTGATAGATCTTTGCAAAGGGTACTGTGGTGTCTCCCTGAGAAATACACACCCGACATGTTGGATCTGCCTTTGACCTGCCTGGCGCAGCCGGGCATACCGGCCCTGGATAGGGTAGGGGAGAACTATCTTGTCATCCTAGACGATTTAATGTATGAAGCACAGTGCTTAAACGTCTTGCAATTTTTAACCCGTGATTCGCATCACAAAAGTTTTGGCGTGATATACATTTTACAAAACGTGCTACCGCAGGGTAGGAAATTTCGCACGATATTGCTGAATGCAAACTGCATGGTGGTGTTTAAAAACAATAGGGACAAGTTGCAGGTGAAACGTAGCAGGTCTAAATTCTTATTGGAAGCGTTCGAAAATGCGACGGAAGATCCCCAAAGGTACCTGCTCCTTGAGAATACGCAGTACAAGCCTGATGCATTCCGGTATCGAACCGGCGTTCTTCCAGGTGAGCCCCTTTCAAACTTGTTTGCAAATGATCGGCAATAAACGGAATTCAGATATATTCAGGTTGTTTCATAGTTATGGAGACATGCCGAATGCAACATGGGCAGGAAACGGATGACGATCGCCAATCTGAGCAGTTTGGCGATCACCAAACCAAAGTGGCTGTCACCACTTATAGCAAGGCAACACACCAATCTGACGGTTCTGGCCAAGGCGAAGCCCGCACTGCGCAAATCCCTGTTACATAATGCCAGCCCCGACCTGATGAAGGCCGTTTTGGAATGCATGTCTAATATGATCAAGGGTGATGTGTCATTGTCTCAGAGGTGTCTAAATCGTTTTAAAAGGCACAAGACCAGTTGCAGAAGGTTAGTCAAAAAGAAGCTGTCGCTAAGGTAAAATAAATGCCGGAATGAAGCCATGGCGGCTCCTTCCGGCGTTACTGTTGCCCATCCTCGCATTCCTTGGAAGTGCCCTTGTGACAAAGGTTGTGTAATGAAGTGCGGGCGCCAGGTCGTTGTCGTCGCTCCTCAGCCCAAAGCTGTGGATAGCTTACACGTCATAGACAAGAGTCTAGCCGGTTTGGTAAAAGAGATTGATATACTGAAACGGGCCAAGATGGCGCCTCCAAAAAGTGGCGCCTCATGAAATATAAATTGTGAAAATATCTAGGGTTAATGGCACAAGTGAGGAAACCGTTTATGCCATCGGAGGACGATGACAATGGGGGTACGAGGATATTACCGAAAAGACTAGTGCAAAGACCAAGCAGCTAGAGGCCGTCGGTAGGAAAACACACAAACGCGAACCTAGGACCGAAAGCAGAATTTGCATTCCCAAACTAATTCGAGCCGTCCCCACCAAATACGGACGCAAGATCCTCGTCAATATCAACCACGAACTGTTTCTGCCATCCAACTTCGACGCCATATCTCAGGAATGCAACGATCAGACGAATTCCGCTCTTCTATGCATGACGTACGTAGGAGATGAATTGCTCAATACCGGCTACGTGAGGCGCATCGTGAAATTGTTCTCTCATCGTGATCCTACCCGTCCTAACCAGTACTCGAAATTTGAGTAGTCTCAGTTCTCCCAGTACCATGCCTTGCAGGTCCGACCCCATAGAAATTCACCCGAACCTAACGGCCAGAATCCTTTACGACGTAGATGATACCGTAAATGTTACCGGTAACTACGCCAGCGGTTGCCGTATCATCTCTCAGCAAATATACTCTTTTGGTGATCATAAAGTTTTCACCGTCAAAATCTCCTCAGTGACGCTCATATCAAGCTCGTCAGCTTCATCGTCGATAGAAACGCTCCTTTTGACGACCATTCAAAGTGCACCGCGTTTTTGGGAAAGTACAAAGTATCCTCCATGGACAACATCATCACCGCCTCGGAATCCATTCCTGCTAGATGCCGTATGCGCGATTGCATCATAGCGCCCTTGTATGTTCCCCAGTTCGATGCCGATGTCGACCCAAACTTTTGTCGCCTGCACCTCACCTGCGTCACCGGCAAGCAGCTGCCTACGCACAGTATTGGTGGTAGTGCACCATCTAAAACTTCCTTCAACATCATATATGTGTCCACTGATTCTCAAACGTGAACATTTATTATACCAGTGTAGTGACCAGTGACACATTGCACACGTAAACGTTTTTGCAAAAACAGTGTGCCATTCTGTATTCTTACGCTTCAATTTTATCTAAGTGCGTGTGTGTCACTTTATTGTAAACATTTTTTACAAACAGTACGCCATTATGTATACTTATGTTTGACTCTGTCCTAGTGTGTGCGTCAATATATTGTATACCTATGTTTCAATTTTATCCCAAGTGTGTGTGTTGTTCTATTTCTTGTCAATATTTTGTATTATTCACATTGTACTTGTTCAAAGATTTATGAATAAAGATATATATAAAGTATTTATTACGGCTTAGCGGTTTGATTTTCGATATTCCCTGCCGCCTTTTCTTTTAAATCTCCAGCGTGATTTAGGCGCTAGTGTCGCCGCATTAACGTAAAAGGCCGGAAATTTTGGTCCCAAAAGATGATATCTTGTTTTAGGGCGTAGCTTTTCCTTCCCGCTAATTGTGCACACATGGTGAATGGTTTTCCAAGATGGCGGCTTTTGGCGCCAAAATTTCCCGCCTTTTTCGTATATCCATACAGTCGCTGCATAGGTTATAATGGGTCGAATTATTGTTTTGTAGCGGGTTAAGTCTAACTGGAGGTTTAGTCATTGTTTAGATTTATTAGAGGGTATATTTTGCCTAATTGGGCATCTTCTTTTCCCCTAACTTAGTTTATATGGGCTTTCCAAGTCAAATCTTGCTCCGTTTTTAGCCTTAGCCACGTTACATTTGTGGTCCAGTTTATGTGCTTATCGAAGAGGGTAAGCGGTTGTAAACTGTATCTTGGGAATCTATGATTTATTCATTTTGTGACCATTATTGTTTGGCTCCTCGAGGCATTTACTTGGATCCAATTTGTGAGCCAAATCTCCAGGGCTCGGAGCTCATTCTGGAGGCGGGTGTATATTACTTGCAGTTTGAGCGATTGCGCCATTGTGGTTGTATCATCAGTGGCGTTTGTAGCTTTGTGCATATCGTTTATAATAAGTTGAATAATGTAGGTCCGAGTATACTTCCTTGGGAACGATCGCTTTAATGGGTCTATTGGGGCACCACTGTTGTTCACTAAGGATTGGAAATTTCTGTCTTTAAGTAGTTAGCCCTTAGTTTTATTAGCGCATACGGAATATTTAATGAGGCTATGTTTTCAGTATTCCCGCATGCCAAACTTTGTGGAAATCCCGTTCGGCGTCAAGGAGTAATGCTCTTGTTGACTTTCGTATGTTGAACTCGTGTGTGATGCTCTCTGTGGCTCTTAAAAGTTGCAGGGACGTTGAGTGTTTGGCTCCGAAGCCGAACTGTTCCGGGATGAGGATGTCCGGGTTAATGATTACTGCGTTTAGTCTTTTTAGTATTACTTTTTCTAATAGCTTGCCTAATGTGTTCAGTAAGATAATACGGCGATAGCTGTTGGGATTGGAGAGATTCTTCTGCTTTTTCGGGATGTGCAGTTCGTGGAAAATTTTCCATCTTTCGGGGAACAGTCCTAGTGTTAATACAAAGTTGAAAATTTTTGCTAAGAGGTGTGCCGCGTCATCGGGTAGGTTTTTAACGGCTCGTTGGGTATTTTGTCCGTCCCGCGACGTTTCGTTGAGGTAGATGTTAGATTAGCCATTTGATTTCGGATGGGCAGGTTTTACGAACTAAGTTGTGCGCCTGCCGTTCATGAAAGTCGCGGGTTTCCATCTCTGTGCCTGCTGTAATGTGTGGACAAGATGGAGCTTCATTCGGGATCAGAGTGTCTTGCAGCGCGTCAGCCAGTGTGTCGGCTTTTTCTTGGCCTGTAGTTGCTATTTTTTGGTTGTGGCGTAGTGGGGGTATGCGCACTTTATCTTAGATCAAGCATCTCGCTATGCGCCATGCTGAGTTAGTTTCGTTATCCAGGCTGTGTAGAGTGTTTTACCGTTGTTGGGCGGTGTAATTTGAGGTTCTCTGTCTAAGTTGTTGAGATTTTGGAAGGTTTCGAGATCAACTATGTGGCGTGTTCGCTGCCATTTTCGTCTTTCTCGATTTCGTTCCGCAGCCAGCGCTTTAAGGTCCGCTGGAAATTTTATGTCATACGCCTTTGGTACCTGTACCGGTACTGCTGTGATTGTTGCCGGTTTGATTGCATCTTCAAGCTGCGTTACGGCCGCGTCAAGGTCCGCTTGGGCGTTAAGTTGCTCCTGAGGGAGGTTTTCGCTAATAGTCCGTTCGAAAATGTCCC
Source organism: Deroplatys truncata (assembly GCA_030765065.1). Lineage (NCBI taxonomy): Eukaryota > Metazoa > Arthropoda > Insecta > Mantodea > Mantidae > Deroplatys > Deroplatys truncata. Next base: position 316,637,739 of record CM060990.1, on the reverse strand, counting down.
AATTTACTTTTGTGTAATTATGCCTTGGTGATGGCTGTGTCATCAGTATCGGCCGTTCTAAAGAGATGATTACTCGGAGGTGGTCAGACGATAGGTCGCTTCTAACTTATAAGGTAACTATTTGGTTTATGTGTCTGGCGATGCTATGTCCAGGATGTCAGAGCTTTGGTTTCTTGAGAAGGGGATGTAGTTGGACTCATTGGGAGCATGAATTACGTAGTCGGAATTGTTTTAGTGCTGGTGTAATGCAGTTCCGGGTGTACTAGTTTGCCTGTAGTTCCAAATTTGGTGTTTGGCATTGACGTCTCGTGCAATTAGTACTTTGTTGTTTATTAGGAGGATTTCGTAAATTTCCTCCGTGTTTATTGGACCTGGTGTGTTATGCGGCGCTGCCGCAAAAGTTCGAACATTCTCAATAGTGATGAATACTCCGATTGCTTCCAGCGTCGCAAATTTTGGGAGAAATGCTACGTCATGTGCTGTGTTTTGTTTTATGGTAATGGCTGTACTTCCGCCGCGGCTGTTCCAATATTTCCTATGTGAAATATAACTGGGTATATTAAATTTGATGTTGTCTAAATGTGTTTCTGTGATGGGTGCTATTTGTATATTGTTTGAATTTTAGAAGCTTGAAAGTTCTGTTTCTCGTCTACGCAAGCCTCTAGCATTCCATGTGAGTAATTGAGGATAGGTTTAAGGACCATTAAGGAAGTCAGGTGTGGCGAGGAGTTGGAAAACGTCGGTGTAGGTAGCGAGGATTGAGTGGATCTCCGACGGACTCTCGATGAGATGGCGGAGCACGTGGGTGCAAGTCTCAGTCAAATCTTCATCGCTCATCCCGGGGTGCAGTACCTCCTGGCACATCTCCCTTTGGTAGCTTCTAAAAGATATAATTTATGCTTATAAATATGCTTATCTTACTTGAATGTTTTCAATTGTTTGATAAAGATACATATTTTAACATTAAACCCTTTTTTTGGTTTGTTTGTTTCTCAATGAGCCTAATAAGTATGTTAGCATACAGCGATCAGCTTTTATGTAAGTATTCAAAAATGATTTCATTCACTTTGGTGAGTGATTAGTGATCAAATCTCTTACTTATACAGTGTCTTTTATGATACGTTTTCGCTCCAATGATGTAATAAGCAAATAAAGAAGCAGATAAAACAGCTATAAAAGACCTACAACTTGTGGTCTATATCCATAAAGCATACTTACATGTAAAATATGTTCGTTATTGCAACAGAAAAGCACAATTACTACGAGTAGCATTGTATTTGCAACGATATGCGCTTCTAAGGGATTGCGACTTTGATATAAATAGCAGCTCTTCGAGGTGAAATCTTTCATTAGTTTTAGCATTCAGAATAAAGTGCGTCTACTTGAGAACAGATCAGATCTCACCCACTCCGAGAAGCATGCCAGTGCGAATTTGTTTGTACAAAAAGTGTTTCACGATTTCACAGTTAAGCTTTTGTTAATTTCATCATTATAAATGTAAATCCCATAGTATTGTGACTTTGTCCAGTTTTTTCCAATGACTCCCTCTCTCTCCCCAAGTTCATACTGTTACTGTTTAGATGTTTTATCCAGTTTAACGTTCACTGGAATTTCATTAATTTTCAAAATCGCCTCACTAATGTGAACTAGTTAAACTTTCCCGTCAGTTCACTTCTTCGTGACGCAGTCTCTTCTTTCGGATAGTTCACTCACTGGCGAGGCGAACATAGCACCTCCACAATCTCTAGCTCCGCAGCAGCCGCTGCATACCACAGCAGTCGCCACCAAATACACTCGGAGAACGCCAGTCTCTGTCGTACCGGAAACGCACCCGCCAACTCGCTCGCTCACTGACTAACCGATCGACGCAATTTAACTCCACTTACTGGTATCGCGAGAACGTTCACTTTTATAGCCAGTAGAGTCTTCCACAGAACATTCTAGAACTATTTCGACGCACGTTCTGAAGGAGGGAGGGAACATCCAGAAGGTTTTGGCTGTCTACCGATGTCTTGGACCATAGCCGCTGAGTCACAATATTCTATATTGCCCTTTCACGTAATGAATCGGGTGCATTTTGTTTGTTTCTAACAATTGCAGTCTACTTGTAAGCGAGAGAAAGAAATTGGCATAGCATGCACCCTATGAGAAAGAGATCTGTATCCTCGATTAAAGAAGGTAACAGAAAATTCATTACAATCAATTACTAATTCATATCACTGTCTAACCTTGCTGGAAAGGCTTATGTTCCCAAAATCGATACCTGAAACGATAATTTAACTAATTTCTGAAGTTATTATGCTAGAAATGTGGGAAAATTTGCACATTATTGTTCTAATCTTAGCTCACTAAGTGAATTCAGAAAACCTCTGTTCATGTTGTAAATGATTAATTTCGCTCATCTATGAATCTATTATACATACAAAAATGTAATATAGTTTTAGTATATAACTATTTTATTTCATTATAGAGAAACATGTTTATAAGAATAGCTGAGTCAAAAATCTCATTGTTTCAACTCGTAAATTTGTTACTTCTATCATATGTAAGCCGTAGCGAAAGTAAATAGCGAACTACTTTAGCTTGTAGCCCCTTAAGATTAAGCGATAAAAATTTTATATATCTAGCTTTATTATATGCATCTAAAACAGCAGTAGAATTAATATCTATTCAGGAACTTTTAGTGTTCAACAAACTTTGTACGAGGGCTGCCCAGAAAGTAACTTCCGTTTTGAAATAAATGTGAAACCAGTACAGATACAAAGGTTTAATTATGTACATCTGAAAACTATAGCTTTTCTCTATTTTTCTACATAGTCTCCAAACAGATTCAAGCACTTGTCCTACCTTTTCACAGTCTTTGAAGTACCTTCTGCATAAAATGCTCCCGCCTGTGAAATAAGGCAAATTATCATGGCGTTTTGAAGTTCTTCGTCATTGCCAAAGCGCTGAGCTACAAGCCACTTTTTCATGTACGGGAACAGATGGAAGTCGCTAGGTGCCAAATCCGGGCTCTACGGGGATGGTCAAAAACATCCCATTTTAGCTTGGCCAAAAGTTCATTTGTGTTGTTTGCTGTGTGAGGGCTAGTGCTGACATGCAAAAACACAGCACCAGATGTTAGAAGACCACCACGCTTGTTTTGGATTGCTCTTCTTAGCCTTTTCACACTTCATACGCACTTCACACTTGGCAGGATTTTTTATTTCGGTGTTCATGTTGTTAGATTATAGCTAGCAAACACGCGACAGCACGATGCTCCACCTTGCACAGCTAGAAGCGTACTGTGCCACTGCGCACGCTGATGTCGAAATGGCGGCGCTACCCTCAGTACTTCTCGTGTTATGAATGAACGCAGGTTACTTTCTGGACTACCCTGGTATTTGTTCTATACACTTTGTTAACATTCATCATCTACAATAATTGAGATGTGCTTCCGAGTTCGAAACAATTATAAATTTAATATTGTATGAATAAGGGTATCGCAAACTCCCATTTATTTGTTTCTTTACTCATATACTCTAGTATAATTGTTCGCTGATTAGCGATGGATTAGCAGGAGACATACTTATTGGAGAAATTATATGATGGAAAAGCTGAAAAAGAAGGCCGCTGAAGTAAAGCAGTGAATAAATAATAATCATAGAGAATAAACCAAAGTCTATTACAATTAGGCACAATCAGTTAGTGGGAAATTTATATTTAAATATTGAAATACTTCTAAGACATCATAGTGACATGTGCAGACAGGTAGTACGAGGAAAAACGTATATCTATAGTTACGAATTTTCTTAAGCTTGACATACATTAGCAGTGTGAATATATGACTCTGTTGAGCTCCTTACACCGTTGTAAGCATACATCAGCTACTGTGAGTCTTGAGCGATTACACAAAAACACGCACACATACACATACACACAACCGCGTACACACATACACTTATAGACACACGATTTTGAATTAAGAAGCTGTATATTTAAGATATTGAGGTTACAAATAACATCTATACATTCAGTTTCCTGTGAATAGTACGAGAAGCATTCATTATTATTGAATTTTGTATAATTAGGGTAATTATAAGAGAGAGAGAGAGAGAGAGAGAGAGAGAGAGAGAGAGAGAGAGAAAGGAGGTGTTATATGGAGTGCGTGCTTACACCAGGATAAAAAAGTAGAACTTGTTTAAAAATGTATAATTTATGCTAAAAAACTTTTAGTAAGTTTACCCTTTACGAAATAGCAGCTTTCTCTTGTTTCGAATTTTTCAAGTAGGTATGTCAATGGTTAGAATTTGCAAGTAGCATTTTAGTTAAAATAATAGAGCTATATCATGTACAGTTTAAACTATCCAATGTTGGAAACCTGCCCCTCTAGATGGTACAATAGTATTAGCTATATCTCGGTAAGACGAAGCTACAACCCTTGCTGTGATGATAATTGCGGACGATAACTTCTAATTCTTCTGGTTGGCATAACATGCATACCTTGGCATATAAGCATCTACTGTGGGTTAGTTCCCTCTAAATTCACATCTCCCACGTGTACCTCCTTCTCTATAAAGCATACCCACCTGCTCCCTTCTCTCAGCTGTCATAGAGATTATATCATAGAATACCCGTCATCATCCCCGGATCCAGCCTCTTACATTATTAAACATTGATCAAAACAACCAAGAGCTTAAATTATACTCTCGTCTCTCAGCTACCCCTCCTCACATTACCCCAATATGGATCACATACCATCATCCCACGCCTAGACATAGAAAATTTCCTACTTCATCAATCATAAACGAAATCACTCAACAACCATCTCAAGTCACCTCCCTCTTCCCTTTCACCTATCTCAGTTCTCCCTCCTTACATTATACCATCATGGATTACCCATCATCATCCACGTATCAAGCCTCTTCCGTAATCAAAAGTAGAATAAGAAGGCGAGAACCAGCGCAAAATCGGATGCAGCTGAATCTTCCCTCTTGCTTTGTAACCTGACCCCTTAAATCAGCCGACTCCGCCCCTTGCATCGTGCGCTGACCCTTAAAAGCCGCCGACTCCGGTCCCTTGCTTTGTGCGCTGACCGGAGAAGCCGCCGACCACGACCCCTCTTTTGTGGCCTCCTAGCATGCCACCTGGCTCTGTGCCGGTGGCAACACCCATTCTTTTGTGTGCTACTAGTATGCCTCCCGGCTCTGTACCGCTGGCCACACCCTCTCTTTGTGGCCTCCGAACACAACCAACCATACTCCTCCCCTCTCCTTTGTGGTGTAACCCCGTACGCTGGCCACAACCTCTCTTGTGGCCTGACCTAATGCCGGTCTGGGTATAGGAGAACAATGGGTTATTGTTTTCGTCGCGTGTCACGGCCCACGCAAATCGATGTAGGTGATAATTGTGTTAATCAATCAGGTAATGTTCGTCCATGCATAACATTGTCTAATATTATTGAAAAAGGAATGAAGGACCTATACTGCTAAAGTCCTGGCATTGCGCCTCTGAAGGGCTGGACGCAAACCATCGATCGAAGTATCCCGCCGCATGTATCTTGATTGATTGATGTAATTAAACGATGCTCCTCAATCGATGAATACGATTAAGTATTTTTGATTGATCAATGTAATTAAGTGTATATAAATTGACTCGCGCACCTGGTCGCCATCGTATGTGTGCGTGGGGGTTAAGGTGATTATTACACGTGCATAATTATTACGACTAATAACACTTGTTTAATTCTACTTTTGAGGAAAAATCTTTTTGGATTTATAAGAACATTACACCACTTAGATGACTCCATGTCTGAAAGCACAGAGTTGTCATAACGAGGCGTTAACGAGAGATAATTTCGCTGAAAACCCGCGCGCGGTCCATGCTCTATGCAATGTCCCACTCGAGTCAGGGTCTATCACATCGGCAAGCAAGCTAGGTGGTATCCCCTCCGTTCCCTCTCGGTGCACATCAGGACCTGCTGCGCGCGCTCACTCTAGCCGACAGAGCGGTAAGCCCCCTATCCCGCTCATCGATGAAGATGCAGGAAGTAGACATTTTAAGATTTTAAGGGGACCTAGGACAGATTATATGATTTTCTACAATTTTTTTTCAATCTTATTAAAATTTTGTATGTTGGTTTCCCTCATTCTAAATAGCATTATGTGTAAATTTCAATAAAATTGATGAAGTAGTTTTTCAGATATGAGATATTTTCTGTTTTTCATATTGCGATATTTGAAAATTATGAAATACTCCATGCGGGACAAATTTTATTTTTCATCAGTACCACTTTGTCACATTAATATTTGAACTCCTTACAAATTATTCTAGTATGCTTTTTTCATTTTGTGCTTTGAATAACAAATTATTAATTATAATCATTAATTCAGATATTACAGCCTAAAAAGTAAAATTTTTTAGGGTTAATAGCCCACTGTGTCCAAGTTTTACATAGTAGCCCAAAAATGATACTACAACTTCTTTAGATAGAACAGTAGAACTATTATGCCAAGTTTCATGCAAAACTAAAGAAAGCTATCCCGCATGGGACATTTGAGATATTGAAAAATGTCGTTCTGAGAAAACTTAAATTTTATATTGAAAACATCTATACAGGCTAATGTACCTGGTGTAAAGGGTTAAAATTGTCCAGAACCATAGCTCTTTCCCTCCTCCTTCTTCTTAGCCTCTTCTGCTTGCAATTTCAACACCTTCTTCTTCTTTCTGGTGGACTTCTGCTGTTGTAATGTGGAGCGGCGACTTTCATACTTTCTGCGAGAATCTCTTTTCAGAGCTATTTTTCTTCCTATTCCAGTAATTTCTTCTCCAGTTGAACTGGCTTTTACTACTTGTGAAGCAATGCATCCCATATTATATTCAGAAATGGCATCAATTACTCCTATGTCTAAACTTTTCCTGGAAACAAAGGTTTCCTTAGGACACTTTCTCCAAATTGAAGAATACAAACTTTCATTTGCATTCTGAGTTCCACCTTGGGTGCATCTTGACAAAAGTTCAGTACAGGCTAGTCTTTGGTACAATGGTAGTATTTTTACTAGCATAGCAGAACAAAACTGTATAGACATAACCTTATGGCTTTCTGGCTTTTTTTCTTCTGCAATACTTCTATTGTAGAAGCACCATGAATCCTTTCCAGAAGGACATTTACTATGTTTTGGGCTTGCATCAGTAGATGAGCAATGATACAAAGTGGCATAGATGGCAGATTTCATCATATCAACATCAGGTAAATTAGAGACAATGGCATTCCTATAATAATTGGTTAACTTGAAATTATTAGCTTCTTTTAGTGTTCCTGGTCCTCGCCCACCAAGTTGAGTGCCTTTTGCTTTCCATTCCTGTACCAAATTCCTTAATCCCGTACCCATCCTCTTGGCAATATGGTTAACACACTCTTCTTTTATAATTGTAGTATCTGATCCATATATAGCTTCTTTTGTCAGGTGAAGGAATGTTTTGGCATCACTGTCAGATAATAGAGTTGTGTAGCGCATGGAACACTCACTTACAGACCTCTTCCATAGGATATCTGCTGCAGAAACTTCCATAGCAACAGATGAACCAGAGTAATTCCTACAGCATTCTCCAGGTATACTTTTATGTCCTCTAAGCCATATGTTATACTCTGGAGTATCTTCTCCCAGTTCATTTTGAGAGAGGACACACATGGGGCAATATTTTGATAAAATTTCAAAGTCAATGACTAATCCAGTTAAAATATCAATTACTATCCCTATCCCATATAGAGATCTGAACCCTCTTTTGTGCCAGGTTCCATCAAAAGACACAGCTATATCTATTACTTTCTTATTTATGTTTGCTGCATTCAGATCCTTATGGGCTTTATGCACTGCTTCTCTTGATTTGGAAAGAACATTTTTTCTTATGGTCTCTGATTCATCTGCTAAGGCATGCATATGCTTAGTGAATGTTTTAGAATCTATTATATTCAAATTCATGCTCATGCAAAATCTTTCCATTGTTCTGTGACGACCTCCAATTTTGAAAAATGTCTCTATACATCTTCTATTTACATCAAAAGCAGCCTTTTTACTTTTGGAATCAGTCTTTACTTTTGGGCTGGAGTAAACATCTGAAAATGTCTTGTCACAATTCTTACATTTTACAGTAAGCTTACATGCTAGGCCCTTATTTTCTCCTGTTTCAATAATCAAAGACTTTTCCCCACACTCATCACATACTATATTGCCACATAACTCATTCAGAACTTGTGAGTGAATTAAAATGTATTTATTTTCATATAGGTTAGGCTGTGTAAGTGGTGTTCCAAAATATCTGAGCTTTTTGTCACTGGCAGAAATTATTTCATATGTACTGGTATGTGTGGGTAATGTATTATGTACAACAGAAGTAGAATCTGAATTTTCTGTACTACTATTTGAATCAGATAAAATACTTTTGTGATCATATGGCAATGTTGATGGGCCAGGTTGTGATTCTATAGTTTCTTTGGGAACACCTTTCCATCTTTTTTCAATATTTTTCAGAGTCTTTAGCTTCCTTTTACTCATCCTACCTGTTGGTTTCCTCCAACTTGCACTTAGTGTATGCATTTCAATTACCAATAAATAAACTTGAAAGACACTGACAGTAATAACCTCACAAAATCAAGCTGCATGTATACATAACACATAATTATTTAAAACTTATAAAACAGATAAAATGTTACAAATAAATTCTTTGGTGTGAGACGGCTGTATATTTTGTTTCCAAAAAAATCGGCTATATTTTGAACTCATGAAGATGAAGTTTTGTTGTAGTTACAGTAATGAACACCAGATGGAAGCAATAACCAATACACACTGACTATGGTGCAAATGTGAATGATTTTTTGGAAAGAAAGTAACTATTTTGCAAGCGAGAACAAAAATGGGCGTGGCAGGCATTTAAATTTCCGTGCAGTGGTTTTTAAAAATGGCTACCAAACCCTTTAAAAAGGTGCTTATCAGCATAAAATGAATTTAAATGTTTGACTAACATTATAAAGAGTTAATTTTTGCAGAAAACAAAAAATTGAAGATTTTGGCCATTTTCACTAAAAAATCTGTCCTAGGTCCCCTTAAGAATTTCGCGGCGGCCATGTTGACTCCAGGGGAAAAGCTAGCATAAATCATTTGAAATGTCCGATAAGGAACTTCGCGCTTCAAGATATTTTTTCCAAGGTTTGTTTACACATAAAAATAAAAGCGGTTAACATTATAGCTGAATATTACATATGTTATTAATAAATAAATAATGGACTCGTCGATCGATGAATACAATTAAGTATTTATGATTCATTAATGTAAATAGGTGTATATGAATTGACTTGCGCATGTGGTTGCCATCGTATGTGTGTGTGTTAAGGTGATTATTACATGTGTATAACTATTGCGACTAATAACACTTGTTTAATTCTGCTTTTGAGGGAAATATTTTGGGGTTTATAAGAAAATCACACCACTTATATGAATCCATGGCTGAAAGGACGGAATTAGCGTAAATACCTAACACGAGACGTAAACGCGTGATTCTTTCACTGAAAACCCGAGCGCGCGGTTCATCTCCTGCAGCCGCTGTCGCGCTAATGATCTCTTGAACCTGCAGGCATGGGTAGACCGCCTCACCCCTTCCCCAATAGCCCCTTCCCTCTCCATGCCTGTCACTGCCTTCCGCGCACTTCTTTTACGCTCTCTATCGGAGAGCGACGAAAGCTCAAGTTAAATATTACATACGTTATTAATAAATAAATAATGAACTAAATAAATATTGGAATATGAAGAGTATCCTAGACAAAACACATTTCTTCTTACTCTACCAAACAGCTGAAAAGAACACAAATATATCAAGAAAGTCGATAAAGCACTCCACGCGCATAGGTATGCACATTAGAACAGTCACTGTCAATAAGTTACTCCACCCACTCACGCATGCAATCACAGAGGTAGGGTCTTTAAAACAGACCATGTCGATATAGTACCACAACCTCCAACGCAATCACTCGCATAGGCATGGACTTTAAAACAAACATTGTTGGTAAAAATACGCATCCATCACGCAGGCACACACTTTATCTCTCTCTTTGTCTCTCTCTCCTTTGCTTGCATGTATTTAAAACAGACATGGGTTTAAAACAGACACTGTCGATAACGCAATCACGCGTATATTCATGGACTTTAAAACAGGCGTTGTCGATACAGTACCACAACCGCCAACGCAATCACTCGCATAGGCATGGACTTTAAAACACACATTGTCGGTAAAAAGTACGTATCCATCACGTACTCCCTCCTTTACAGACATGGACTTAAAACAGACATTATCGATAAAGCACTCCACGCGCATAGCCATGGACTTTAAAACAGTCATTGTCGTTGAAGTACCGCACTGCCAGCGCAAGCACACGCGTAGGCATGGACTTTAAAACAGACATTGTCGCTGAAATAGGCCTCCATCGCGTAAGCGCACACACTCTCTCTCTCTGCCTCTCTCTCCTTTGCAGGCATGGACTTTAAAACAGACACAGTCGATAACGCACTCCACCCTCATAGGCATGGACTTCAAAACAGACATTGTCGATAGAGTACCGCACGCGTCAACGCAATCACGTACATATATATGCATGGACTTTAAAGAGACGTTGTCGATACTGTACCTCAACCGGCAACGCAATCAATGACATAGGCATGAACTTTAAAAAAGACATTGTAGGTAAAAATACCCATCCAACACGCAAGCACACACACTTTCTCTCTCTCTGTCTCTCTATCTTTCTCTCTCTCCTTTGCAGGCATGGACTTTAAAACAGACATGAACTTTAAAACAAACATGGACTTTAAAACAGACACTGTCGATAACGCACTCCACGCGCATAGGCATGAACTTCAAAACAGACATTGTCGATAAAGTACCGCACACATCAACGCAATTACGCACATATGCATGGACCTTAAAACAGGCGTTGTCGATACTGTACCACAACCGGCAACACAATCACTCGCATAGGCATGGACTTTAAAACAGACATTGTCGGTAAGAATACGTATTCATCACGCAAGCACACACACCCTCTCGTTTGCAGGCATGGACCTTAAAACAGACATTATCGATAAAGCACTCCACTCGCATAGCCATGGACCTCAAAACCGGCATTGGGGGTCAAGTAGCACACTACCAACGCAAGCACACGCGTTGACATGGACTTTAAAACAGTCATTATCGATAAAAAAGCGCCTACATCACGCAAACACACACCCCCTCTCACACTCTCTCACTCTCTACATTACGCCAACGATTTATATAGCGGTTTACACACCCTTGCAAAAATGTGTTGTACATTCTTGAAGAGGTTAAACCCAGCCGCTACCTGGGTTCCTACACAAGCTTAATGGACGGGATTCCTGAGAAGAGATAGGGTCTAAAGCGGCGAATGGATTTTTCCCAAAACGCCGGAAATTACATCGAGAGAAACAAGGATAATTTGTTTTCATTACTAACGCTAAGTTATATTATAGTCAAGAAAGCTTATTTGTTTATTACATTTAAACAGACTGGTGTCTCAGCTGCCATATCTAAAAATTATTTGATCCAGCATCATTCCAATGTAATAAAATATCAAATTCTCTGAGAGATAACCTGTCTACTCACATTCGAGAGGTCGCGGGTTTGATTCCTGGTGACCACCCTGTCTGACTTTAGCACTTGCATGAAGGTCTACGAATGCATAGATACAGAGCAAGCCCTCCCATTAACGAGCTTTATAAGCAGGGGATGTAATATTTTCCTACGGGGTATGATGTATAGATCCTGTACGTAAACATTCGTTACTTACGCAATTATTTTTCCCGTAACAAAAAAATGAAAAATACGAGTGTAACAGACCCTTGATTGTTTAGATGTGCAAGGTCTAAAGTGGTATTTAATACCAGTGTGAAATCGAACTCTGAACTCAAACTAATAAATACACGAACTTTCAAAACATTCATTCCTTTCTTAGTAAATATATAACTTAGGACGAGAACTTTTTTAAACAACGCTCCCCTCGAAAGATATTTTGAATATTCCAGCAGAGAGACTGAACCATTACGAAAGCTTCAAATTATAAATTTCATAATTGTTTAAAAGCTTATCTTCACAAGTGATCTTCGAAAAAAATGAAATATGTGGAAATATGTGATGAATGACAGTCTTATTTAACAAGGGTAAAAGGTGTTTAAAGCCTGTATTGATAAAAACTACTTCGTGGTAACGTGTGAGGTTTGAATTCGTGAGGACGCGGGTTCGATTCCAGGTGACCGCCCTGTCTCACTTTAGGACCTGCAAGGTCTGCGAATACATAGATAAGGAACAACCCTTCCCATTAACGATTTTTATAAGCGAGGGTGCAACCTTAAAAGGAAAATTATATCAACAGAAACAATACCTTCTTTCTCGTTATTTTCACTCAAAAATAATTATTATATAATACGTGTCAGATGGGCACTTCAAATATAATACTGGAGCGAATATTTTTATTTGATAATAATAAACATTGAATTTTAGCAATAATTTAAAAATAATATATATATATATATATTTGTTTCCTAGCGTCATATACAGAAGCATTTCCCTTACAGAGAGGTGGCGTAATTGAGGGATTTCCCAGCGTCATGTTTAAACGTGTTTTATGAAATACCCTTTGCGAGACTAGCACCCTCTACCACGACGCTTTCTGCTGAATGAGATGGAGTAGCCAATCAAAATCGCTGTATTATATACCATCACATCTCTCGCCCCCTCCAGCTTTATAGGGGGAAATAATATAAAAGAGACAGCTGCTCCGGCAATTTTCACTTTGTCTTGTGAGAACACATCGACCTAAGCACTCTTCAGGTTTTACTTCACGTCGTGAAATTTCATCGAGCATCATGTCTGGTAAGCTGTAACACCACTTCATTTTCTTTAAAAAAAGTTAACTTATTACTCAGTACATTTAACTTATAACTGCGTTCTTGTTTTCATTGTCGGGCATTTATATGCAAATAATTGAACATTCTAAAGCTTATAGCTAGACATGTGAATTTTCATTTTTTCTCAAATGCAAACAGTTTAGTTAAGTATTCATTTTAGGCAAGCTTATTGTACATTTAATAGCTAGTTGCTTGAATTCATTTTCTCAAAAAAATTGTGAACAGTTTAGTGAAGTATTCATCTTTAAAGCAAACTTATTATTCCGTGTGTTTAAATGCCAGATTTCAGGGAGTAAATTATTTTCCCCTTTTAGTAAAACTTTAATTATTCGAATACCAGCCGTATCGAATAAAAAATGTTCTTTATATGCAATACAAATTTCTTCCGAGGGTGACCGAGGGGGTTCGAACCCGGGCCTTCAGATTGCACGCCTCGGTTGAGCATTCTTCAGTTAATAGCTATTTGCCTACGTTACATTTTCCCTAACGCATTCTGAAAACTTTCACGGTTTCCATTACGTTAAAAGAGATATTTTCCATGTCCGTTCGAATAACAAATGTTTATTTGCAACAGAAATTTCTTGTTCGATAAAAGTACATCGACATTTCCGTGTATATAAGCTATTCGCAATAATGTAAATTAACTTAATAATATAGATTTTATTTTTTAAATAAATAAAATATAACACGCAAATTACTTAATGTTTTCCGCATTCCGATCTGCTAATGTACCTGAAGCTTATAATCAGCTCCAGCAAAATACACAACCCTCCACCGCTGCACCGGCGCCACCAAGCTTCCAGAGCTTCCTGGTGCCAAATCAGCATGGATGGGGCTCTACACCTTACATGCAGCAACCGCCGAATAGTAAGAATTTTTCAAAATTTTATGAAGTTCTTTTACACTTATTATTATTGTTATTATTGTTACATGGAGAGAACTTTATTTCGGAACTGGCTTCGTTCAAACCGTGACCGCTGCACCGGTACCGCCAGGCTTCCAGGCCTTCTCGGTAACAGATCAGCAGGGATGGGGCTCTGCCCCATACATGCAGCAACCACCGAATGGTAAGAATTTTTCAGTGTTTTTATGAAGTTCTTTTACACATTCTATACTATTATTATTATTACTATTATTATTATTATTATTATTATTCCAAGGAATGGCCTTTATTTCGGAACTGGCATCATTCAAGCCGCGACCGCTGCAATGACGCCACTAGGCTTCGAGACCTTCCTGGTGCCAAATCAGCAGGGATGAGGCCCTGCCCTGTGCATGCAGCAACCTCCGAATGGTAAGAATTTTACTATTATTATTGTTATTATTATTATTATTATTATTATTATTATTCCAGGGAGTGGACTTTATTTCGGGACTGGCATTGCTGAAACCTCCACCGCTACACCGGCGCCACCTGGATTCCAGACTTTCCTGATGCCAAATTTGCAGGGATGAGGCTCTGCCCCGTACATGCAGCAACCACCGAATGGTAAGAATTTTTCAGTATTTTTATGAAGTTCATTTACACATTCTATATTATTATCTTCATCATTATTAACATTATTATTATTATTATTCCAGGGAGCGGACTTTATTTCGGGACTGGTATTATTCAACCCGCGACCACTGCACCAGCCGCCTTCCCTGCGCCAAATCAGCAGGGATGGGGCCCTGCCCCGTACATGCAGCCACAGCCGAATGGTAAGAATCCTTCAGTGTTTTAAAAAAAATAATGTCACAAAATCATATTAACTTCTTGTCCATATTCGTTACTATTATTATTATTATTCCAGGGAACGGGCTCCTGGCATCGCTCAACACTCGGCCGTTGCACCATCCGCCTTCCCTGCACCAAATCAGCAGGGATGGGGCTCTGCCCCATGCATGCAGCAACCACCGAATGTTAAGAATCCTTCAGTGTTTTAAAAAAATGTAACAAAATCATATTATCATCCTTTTTACATATACTATATTATTATTCCAGGAAATTCTCTAGCTGATGAGGTAAGCCAACCCATGGACATTGCAACACAGAGTTCAGGCTTGCTGGAGATGAATGATGAAGTTACGGCCGCTGCACCGTCAGCCTTCTCATCACCCGACACGCCGGAAGAAGCTGTACCCGCTGCAACCTCAACCCCCTCATCATTCAACACCATTGATGAAGTCGCTGCACCGTCAACCTCCTCATCATCCGATGATACGGCACCCAGGCATCGGTCGGAAGCGAGCAACTTAAAATTTAAAAAGTCAACGTTACTGCTAGCAATTGCCATGGTCTGGAATGCAGTACCGTCCAATCGGCATTTAAGGGACGTATTTTCGATAGTAAAATAGCAAATACATTAAAAATACTCGATCCTAGAGTCTGTTTAGATGAGCGCAAGGAACTTGAATTTAAAGAGGCGGAAAACGTTTTGCTAAAAAGCAGGAGTGGATTAAATAAGAATTGTTCCATGGAACTTAGATATTTAATCCATAAACCTGATGAAGATAAGCCCTTTCCACCTTCTTTAATCCTAAGCCAGTACAGATATTTCCTTCAAGCGACATCAATCAGATCTTTCCTTCAATTGCGGGGAATATTTTAGAAAACATTTCCAAATTTGAGGAGAGAGCATCGTCGAAGTCCTTGTTAGAAATACTCAGCCTAGTGATGCGCTTTACACACAATGATCCTCTTCAGGCAGCTTCATACATTGAATTGCCACAGAAAATAAGGGATAAAACTGCTGTTATAAATATAAACAACGAAGACAATTTCTGCTTTGCGTGGTGCATGCTAGCCTCCAGATATCCTGCAAAACGCGACGTGAATAGAACAACAGTATACCCCTTTGAAAAGCAGAATAAGGGAGTATCCATTTCAGTGTTTGGTGTAGAAGAGAATGACAACATTATTCCTCTATAACAAACAGCTGAAAGGAAGTAGTACACGTCAACCTGCTATATATTGAACAGGAGGAAAAGTCCCACTACCGCCTGATTAATAATTTGTCCAGATTGATAAGCAGTCATGTCACCAAACTTAAAGCTAGAATATGGGCTTGTGAGGCACGTCTCAAGAGATATGCTACTGAGAAGGGTCTGGAAAAACACAGATTAAGATGTGGAAAATGCCAGCTGCTTAAAATTCCGTAACAGGATGACTGCATTGAATTTAAAGCATTCTCCAAAAGCGTTTGTACGTTTTGTCATATACGCAGACATTGAATCTGTCCTGGCAAATGTTCACTCTTGCGAGCCCTCACGCCTCGAGCTGGAGCCAAGCCATTCAAGAATATGAAGCAATGTGTATTGTCTTAAAGCTGGTATGTGGATATGACGAGACATTGTCGAAATTCTTTCTTCAGAGGTCCAAATGCCATCGATGACTTCATCAAGCAATTAAAATCAATTGCTAATGATGTCATTGATGTGTATTCGGATCCTAAATCTATGGATCTATCCCCTGAAGAGCAACAGAATTTCGACAATACCCCTGTGTGTCATATATGCCTTGGCACTTTCACTATGAGCGATTTGAGCGTTAGGAATCACTATCATGTGACGGGAATATCTGGGTGCTGCTCATAATAGATGCAATTTGAATGGAAAGGTCCCTGATTTCATACCGATCTTTTTTAGTTGTCTATCTAATATTACAGTCACTTCTTGAAAAGACACCTAGCATATGATACTAAACCCATATCGTGCACAGCTCAAAGTAGTGAAAGGTATCTTGCGTTCACTAAAAGGTACAGGGACATCAGCTTCAGCTTTCTGCACAGCTTTAAGTTTCTTAACGACAAGCTGTCCAGCCTGGCTGACATGCTGCAGCAGAGTGATTTTAAAATAACCAGGGTAGAATATCCTGTTGAAGAGCACTTTAAGCTGGCATCGAGCAAGGGGATATTTCCATATGACTATGTGTCAAGCACTACAAAGCTTGAAGATACAGCTCTACCACCAAAGGAGGCCTTCTACAGCACACTAAATGACAGTCGCATCACCGACGAGGAATACAGGCATGCTGTAAATGTCAGGGATAATTTTAATATCCTGAATCTCGGGGAATACAGCGACCTATATATCAAAACAGATATACTGCTCTTGCCAGATATTTTTGGAAAAGTTTCGAGATCTCATCCTAGGAATGTATAAACTTGACCCAGCATGGTTGTATACATTACCAGAACTTGCCTTTGATGCAATGTTGAGGACAACGGCGAAACTTGCTTTAATATCTGAGAAGAGCGTGCTGGAGATTTTCGAGTCGGGAATTAGAGGTGGACTGTGCACTGTGTTGAAGGACTACACCAAAGCTAGCCACAGGTACCTGTCCAACTTTAACCAGCATGCTCCTGTTGAGCACCTGTCCTATTGGGATATGAACAATTTATATGGTGCATCAATGATATCGGCCCTCTCCTATAAAACCTGAAATGGCTCACTAGGGAAGAAATTGAGAACATAGGTTTCAAGGACATCAAAGAAGATTCAGATACTAGCTATGTGCTAGAAGTAGATATCGAATACCCTGACCGTATGCAGGACGCCCATTACGAGCTGCCTCTATGCCGACAGAGTGCAATCTCACCGAATGGACAATACAAGAAACTGCTTGCAACATTAGATAAGAAAAGCAAATGTGTCTTGCACTACAGGGTGTTGCCGTAGTGTATCGAGCAGGGTCTAACTGTGAGACATATTCACAGGGTGGTGCCCTACGATCAATCTAACTGGTTAACGACATACATCGACGAAACTACAGAGAAGAGAGCTCAAGAAAAATAAAAATTTGGACAAAACCTCTGCAAAAAATGAACAATGCTGTATACGGGAAATTATAGAGAATGTCAGAAAATACACAAATTTTAAAATAGTTGGCAAATGGGAGCAGGCAAAGAAGTTGACGGCACGCAGCACTTATCTACGCACCATAATTTTCGAAGAAAATCTTGTAGGCCTTGAACTGGGCAGATAGGAAGTGCATATGAATAAGCCAATTTACATTGGCCATGCAATTTTGGAAATTTCTAAATTTAAAATGTGTGACTTTTTTATATCATTAAACCAAGTTTAAAAGACCTGTTGCTGAATTACATGGATACAGACTGGTTCATTTTTGAAACGAGCTCCGATATCTATGAATTCATCAGGGAGAACCCACAGTATTTCGACACCTCAAAATTTTGAAAAAAAATAATGCTAATGGCATTCAGCAAGCCAACAATAAAAAGATTGGCTTGTTCAAGGATGAATTGGGCGGCTTGGTTATGGAAGAGTATGTCGGTATCAGGGCAAAATTATATGCATACAAATACAGCGGTCAGACAATAAATAAGGCAAAGGGCATCACCAGGGCGTGTATGGAGAAACTCAAATTCGGCCATTATTTTGAATGCTTAAAGGATAACAGTATAAAATTTTATTCACCCCAAAAAACATTTCGCAGTAAAAATTATAAAATTACCACCATTGAAACAAACAAATTGGGATTGAAGGGGGGTGACGACAAGAGGAAGCTGATGGAAGGAACCTATAAGACTCTAGCCTGGGGCCAGTATTCCCTTAGACCTGGCGATTGCTAGTACTCACCTTGTAAAAATGTAAATAATGTATAAAAACAGATATTTCAAGTATGTGAGGGTTTTTTGTATTAGTTTTCATTCGGGTGATTTTTAGTATTGTATATAGTTTCGTACCCATTTAAAATGTGTGAGGGCTTTTATGTATTAGTTTTCCCTGTGATGATTTCTTAATATTGTATATAGTTCCATATGTGTGTGAGGGTTTTTATGTATTACCTTTCCCTCTGATGATTTCTTAAGGATGCATATAGTTTATATTAATTTAAAAGTGTGAGGGTTTTTTAAGTACCTATATCTTTTCCCTAAAAAATAATAAGAAGGATTTCTGAAAAATAAAAACATACTTATTATTTTACAATCATAAAGCTCTAGTCTTTATTAATTCTTCATATTACACCAAGTCCTAAAAAGAACCTTGTTTCCACGTTTACGTATAGCTTTTTCTACTAAATATGTGTTTGGATAATTAGTCTTTTTAGTTCATGTCCATAGAAGTCACCTTTTATCATCTCATTGTGCCTATCCTTTAGTATGTATTTTGTAGCCTTCGTTCTTGATTATAATTATACATAGTCAGAAGAGGATGTTGTTTTTCACTTCATTAGACTTCATGCGGATAGTTGAATGAAAAGTATCATTGTACTTTACAAGTATTCTAAATAACAGATCTAGCCACTTGTATGGGCCTTGGACTAAAAACTTTCCATACATCATATGCTTCAAGGTTTCAATTAAACGCTCAACAGCTGCAGCCTTCTCACTGGTATAGGTGCTGTAGTGGTTAATATTATACTTTAACATTAATCGTTTAAAGAACTTGTTATAAAATTCTTTCCCGTTGCCACTTTGAATATTCCGGGTTGGGACATCCATTTCTTCTAATGTATCCTCCATAGCGTTTGCAACATTAGCTCCATCCTTATCCTTAAAGGGTTTTGCATACGCCATTTTAGAGTAGAAATTGATTGCAATCGGAATGTACTTGAAATTTTTGTTTACTGTTGCATAGGGTATCATTTCAATCAAACCAATTGGTAATATATCATTCATACCTTTGCTGATAATTTTGCGTCGTAAATAGTTCCTTCTCGCCGATCCGTGAAGCTCTCTGGCGATATTCTGTTTGGCGGTCGTGGTATAATTTTAGATGCTTTCAACTCTCGGATAATTTCCACAATCTCTTGAGTGTGACTATTATTACCAACGTCCCTCGAGGCAATAAGTAGCCTCAGTCTGTTCACTAATGTGTTAGGATTTCTGAAGAAAACGTAGTCAACCTCCTTATAAGGTTTATGCTCCTTCCATGCCAGTCTTAGACCTGAATGTGTATTGAGCAGGGGACGTATTACATTTTTGTATTTATACGATTTATCAGATCTCAAACGACCATGTTTGGCATAGCCACCTCTACGAACAATAGTACTTTTCAGAATCTTAGCATACGTCTCCAAGTCTTCACTGGTATATGCAGAAATCTGAGGCAATCGCTTAAATATGAGTTACGTCAAACCAGCGGTAGACTCATACGTTTCATCGCCTATCAATATTTTATTATTTATAAATTGAATATCTTTATTTCCAAGCATATAATTACCATCCTGATATCTCACACAGATACATTGCTTCAATACGATTCTTGTCTTTTGAGCGAACGTATTAAAGGTAAGTAGAAATACTTGTAGAATCGTCATCTTCATTCTTGACGGTCTTCTCAGTCAACCCCCGCTGAGTGTCCAAAATATCCTTGAGGGGGCGGTTACGGGCTTCAAAGCTTCGGACATGACATGCTGAGTCTCAAACCTGAGACCTTTTAGAGCCCTCGGTTTTTCTCTTACAGCCCTGGTATGCTCGGCTACAGACTCTTTAAGTCTTATGCTTTGACTATCCATCTTACAAATGATGTGAAAACAGACGATTACCTTCAGTTTATAGTCTGCATCCAGCTTGAGTTCTCAATGTGTCGATAGCCTTAGCTAACATCTCTATCGAAGTTCGCAATTGCTCGGTTTCTTTCTTATGTTTCTGTGTATCTATCTTGAAAGCCTCAGCAAAGATTGCCGTATTAGCGTACTGGCTTCTGACCGAATCTTCTAGACTTGTCATTTGCTGCATATGAGTTTTGTAGGTGCCCATAATCATATTTACATTTTCCTCCAATTTCTTACGTTTATCATGGCAGGAATCGGTTTTGAGGGTATTCCAAACCTCTGTCTTTAACCGCTTGACTGTATCCTCTAGATCTGAAACCCGCTTCATTGTTAACTTTTCTAAATTACTCATTTTCTGAATACAAAGATTCTGAAGATTTCGTTTTTCTCTATCAAGCTCTGTGGTAGCTTGTTTATGAGAGTCAATTATAGAATCCATTTGGGCTTTTGTAGAAGTTGTTAGAGTATCCGCTTTACCTGTAGCTTTATTCAAATTTGCCGTGATGTCAAGCAGCTTCTTACCTATTTGCGTCTCGATTTCCTTTGGCAATTACCTGTGCAACTGCTGTCGCGTCTCGTTCGATTTCCTAATGATCATACCTCTAGCATATATTTTATTTACAGCATCCATATCTCCAAGAGGATCTGCTATATCAATGATTCTCTTATTGTCGAATATAATGTTACCATTATCATCTCTCGACTGCGTACGTGAATTGACATATCCAGTGATGAACTTTTTATTCACAACATCATTATCGTGAACAGGAACTAATCTAACTTTATCGATCACAATGCTATTTTCCTTATCGCTCTTGAGAATACATCTCGAAATCAATTCCACGATCAGGGCCTTAGCCATAACCTCAACAGTTCTAGCAGCTTGCTGAGAGATATTGCGCATCCTAATTGCGAGAGCATCCACATAGTTCTTATTGCATGCATCATGATTTTCTTCAGGATCGTGAACATTGCAAAATCTCTTATTCTTGAATTGATAGTTACCTTTTATATCTATATGTATGATAAAACGATGAAACATTCTTCTAACGGAACCGAACCTATCGATGCTCATGATTAACTACGAATTATAACTTTCTTTTTTGTTGAGCTTAATATATACATCAAAACCATTCCTATATCGACCCTCATTAATGTGAAATTCAAGAACTATAAGCACAAAGGGTCTTCCTTCTGATACACTCTCCCAAACGCTCTTACATATATCTTTAAATTCATTGTAGGTCGGTATTTACATAATCTTCGTAAATGTGCTTTAAGTTTAAATTATCTTGCCTGAAGAGTATTATCATGTTTGTATTATCGCGAATTAAATGTTTTGGAACTTAAGCATAGGATTGCGCTAGATATACAGAGTAGACATTTCGATGTCTACCCGTACTGTAAAAGGATGCTATCTTTTCCTGCTTTTCAGTATGACGTCATCAAATATAAAAACTGACTTTCCTTTGACTTCAGAAGGTTGCAAAACATCTTCTCCGTTGTCGAAGGTGTTCACTTCTATACCCTCGATATTTCCAAGTACGTTAATTAGGTATTGATACTTTGGTTGATAGAGAGGCTTTCAATAAATATACAAGTTTTCAAAGCGTAGTCCATTCTCATGGAGTAGCATATTGAGTAATACGCTTGTTTTCCCTGCACTGGAACTCCCTAAAATAAGAGCTCTGACATACGATGGAAATAGCTTCCCATGACGATCACATCTAAAGTCACTTTCAAAGTCTAATACCTGAATAGGTAGAGAGCAGTGCTGCTTAACAAGCTCCATGTTAACAACTAACTTATAAAATGTATGCGCGATGTTTATATATTACCGTGTGCACACTAGTTAATGATTGGGTTCAGATGGCAATTTGTGGTCACTATCTTCAAGCGAAGACATAAAAGGGCTAATGCATGCACTTACTCGATTAGTATATCATGAGAGCTAAGAGAGGGAGGTCGTTGCAGAATAAGCGTGGCTCTGGAATTATTAATTCCATAATCAATTCACTCCCCTTTGAAGCTCACTTACCTGGATATAGATATTGCGGGCCAGGTACTAAATTGGAAAAACGTCCAAAAAGAGGAGACCAAGGAATTAACCAATTAGACGAAGCTTGCAAACAGCACAACCTCGCGTACGCTGAGCATAAGGACACTGCTTCAAGACAAGTAGCGGATAAGATTCTTGCAGAGAAGGCTTGGAAGCGTGAACAGTCATCAGATTCAACTTTTGGTGTAAGGTTAGCTGCAAGGATAGTAACTGCAATCATGAGGGAAAGGTTTCAATGGGAGCAGGAGAGAGAAAAAAGAAGAGAGGATGGTTTTTAGCATTGATACCCATTGTTGCTGCTTTAGGTGCTGCAGCAGGCGACGCTGCTCAGATAGCCTCTGCAGTCAATTAAAAAAAGGCTGCTGATACGGACTTAGCAGAAGTTGCGAGGCATAACAATGCCATGGGGACCCGAGGAAAGGGACACCGAAAGAGAAGGTGTAAGAAGAGGAATAAAGGAGTATTCGTACCTGTAATGCCGCTGATGTCGTCTTTAGCCGCTGCAACTAAAATAGCAAGGTCCTTCAAAAAAAGAGGATCTTAAGGTAAGGGTTTAAAGAAGAAGTCAAAACATTCTGGAAGAGGATTGTACATATACCGGAGGAAGCCCTAAATAACGTACCCAGCGAATTTTATGCTAAACGCTTAAAAATTCCTTATTTTGGAGGAGTGTATATGATCGACAAACTACCTTTAAAGCCCTACTTCAAAGAGAGACTTATTACCAATCTCGATACCTCTGATAATGAAGGAACACACTAGGTTGCTGTAAGGAAAGAAGGTGATTTCGCATACTACTTTGATAGTTTCGGTAATTTGAAGCCTCCTTCTGAGATTGAGAAATATCTACAAGGTGTTAAAATCTTCTATAATACACAGAGATACCAGAATTTCGATTCAGTCATCTGTGGGCACTTGTGCTTGCAATTTCTTTTATCCTAGGAGCTGCTACATTGTCAAGATGAGTTATAAAGTTACGGTGAGTGAGTCAGGCACTATTCTTTCAACGTATCTAAACCCCCCTCTACAGCTAGGTCCTCCAGGTCATTATGATATTGCCCTTTTGAATTTTGAAACATTCTATTCAATACAAAACTTCGATGAAAGTAATTACCAAACGTCGATGAAAGTAATAATCGATTTCATTATATTCATAATGGTAAACATGAATCCATTGTCATCCCTCATGGAACCTACGAGATTGCCGATATCAATGCATTTCTAAAGGATAAACTAGGATTGAATGATGAAGTCTTCTTCATAAGGCCTAATAATAATACAATGAAGGCTGAAATTAAATGTCCTTATACAATAGACTTTTCTAAGGCTAGATCTATTGGTTCGCTTCTAGGATTCAAAGTCATTAAATAATTCCTGCTGGAGAAGCCTTTGAATCTGACGATCTTGTGAATATATTTAAAGTGAGTATCATACGTGTGAAGTGCAGTATTGCAACAGGCTCTTTCACTGACGGTAAAAGCGGGCATTCGCTCTACGAAGTTTTCCCTTTTGTTACACCAGGCTATCACATCTCTCAAGAACCCTCGAACACCATATATTTACCAGTCATAGATACAAATTATATGGATCAGATCACTATTCGAGTGGTAGATCAACACGGAAAAGCAATCAACTTCAGGAACGAGGTTATCACTACAAGACTCTACATAAGGCTCATTGGCAATACATTTTAAAAGACCTCGCAAATACTATAATAGACGACGTACACCACGTTTGAAGCATACTACCTCTCCAGCTTCCGAGGAGTTAACACGTGCTAACCGCAAGTTCCTCGAGGGTTTAGGTTACAAAGCGCTATAATGGACATCTTAAACGTGACAGAAGTTCCGGCCTTTGATGACAAGATCACCAAGGAGGAGCAGCATGTTTTTCTACCATACAACACCTCTGCTCTGGATGTAAATGATGAAATTAGAATACCCTGCCAAGCTGAATATTTGTGTACGCTACCTAACAAGAGTTTTCTCTACATCGAGGGTACTCTCACCAAGGTAGATAGATCCCCTAATACTGCGAGGCTCATTAATAATACTTTAGCCTTCATGTTTGATGAGATACGTCTAGATATGAATGCTACAACTATAGACAGAAAAAGGAATCTTGGAATTACTACCACTATACCAAATTATGTTACTCTTAACCCTAAAGAGTCGAATCGGCTGCTGAATGCTGGATGGGCCTATCCTGGTGAAGAAGTTGATATAGTACATGCAGCGAATGGAGCTTTCAATGCTGTAGTCCCTCTCTCGATGCTCCTTGGATTTGCTGATGATCACAAGCAGCTTATACTCAACAGCAATTTTGAATTGGTTCTCATAAGATCCAAAGATTCTATGGATTGTTTTCAGTCTTCGAATGAAGAGGAAGCTAATGTAAAGTTAACTAGAATCGAACGGAGGATGCATGTAATTCGTCTTTACGATGCTAAAATGATTCACATTCTAAAAATTTTCAAGTCTGATAAACCTCTACGCCTTGCCTTTCGATCTATGGATCTTCATACCCAGCCTGCTGTACCCCAGACCAGATCTTTCACGTGGAATGTAGCAACAACATCTAAGCTCGAGAAACCTCGCTTCATCATAGTGTGTGCGCAGACTGCAAGATTGGGTGATTATAGCAAGAACAGTTCCGAGTTTGATCACTGCAACATTACTAGATTGAGACTATTCCTCAACAGTGAATGCTGCTCCTACCACGATTTGAACTTGGACTTTAAAAATTCAAGGTTTGCTTCGGTGTATGAAATGTACTGTAAATTTCAAAGTTTCTATTATGAAAGAGATAATTATCTCCTCTTGAAGAGAAAGGATTTTCTTCACCGTGCATCATTATTCGTAATAGACTGTTCTCAACAACGCGAGGAGGTTACAAATGGAGCTGTGAACATCAGAATCGCGATTCAAGCATCTGCAAACATCCCCGCTCAGACGTCACTGTACCGCCTGGTTCTACATGACAAAGTATTTACCTACAAACCTCCTACTCACGTGATGCAAGCACTTATATAATTATGTGTATGTTTGGGTGAATGGTGTTTTGTGAAGGATTGTACTAGGATACTTTCATGAATAATGAATTGAATTCGTATACTAAAACACTCTATTATTGACTTTAGCATACATTTCAAGCGTTTTCTCTCTCCCCCCCTACTCCCTGAAAAACTAGTTGCTCGTGACTTGTAGAAATCATTTAAAATATTCAAATGTCTTTCAATATAGGGCAATAGCCGTTTTAGATTCCTTACACCATCAATGTCTAATGATATTACACTATTATTTAAACAAGTATTTAAGAAATGAATTGAATGGTCAAGAAATACAATAACATTGTATGCACAAATTACATTGTCCCAATATTCATCACACGCAAACTTTTTCTAGGTGTAGGTAATCTACAATCTTTGGAATGTTTTGGATATATCCCAGTCTGAGTCAAATGATTTATCACTTTCACAATTTGTGTAGAAGTCAATTTAGTCTAAGATGAACTTAAAAATGCGCATACGCAACTATTAAATGCACTCCACATACCTGATAATTACGAATTACCTGTTATAACTTACATACAGTCGAGTGAACGGAGATGTGCCAATGATTTTCCTTTCCTATCGTGTTTTTCTTTATTTAATGTTGGTAGAAACATTACCAACATTATCGCCTGCGTACCACATCATTCCTGGGTGAGCCAACCTATAACTGGTTTGAATTTAAATCTGACACACGCGCGCGTTAGCCTATGAATAAAGTTGAGGACCAGGTGAGATGCGAAATAGGAGTACGGAGACATTTCATGGATAGAGGTTATGCTTCCTAACGAAGGTCTACACCAGCCTGTAGGCTACCCCGCCTCATATTGGTATATTGTCAAAGTCTTATACTCAAATATTAATCTACGAACTTCGGCCGATTTCAGGCTCAGGTGCGAAGTAAAAGGGAGGAGTAGGACTAGGAGCTGGGGCGGACTTGGCACCTCGACCTCAGGAGATATTTTGTGCCTAGGCCCCTAACGGGACGCCCCTGGGAGAGAGGGGTGAGAGGAGACAGAGAGCTGCCAGATCAGGAGGAATGACAGGGCAGAGGACAGGGTCCCAACATTTTCCAGGTTGAAACTCCCCAGGTGGCAGCTGGTATAACCGCCTCCCCTCTCCCTGCAGGCTCTTCCACACCCTACTGGGGGTTCCGGCACTCGGAGATCGCCCCTATTCCGAGGACGAAATGTTACAGAGAGCATCCTTTTCCCCTGCCATGCAACGCCGATACTCCTGCCGATACTTTAAACCCTGAAACAATCAAGCAGATGAAAGGTGAAGTGAAATGGGAAATGAGGTCAAATGGAGGGACAGGAAATTCGGGGGATGTCATTAACCTTCCCAGCATTCGTCTAGCAACCCGGGATAACCCCGAAAACTTATGGGTTTGGAAGGTCGGCCGCGGGAATCGAACCCACCACCTCCCGAATGCGAGTCACACGCACTACCGCCTGTGCCATCTTGCTCGTTAAAGGGGGAGTAGGACAAACACTAAGCGGAGTGCTAGAACTAGGTTAGTGGTGGGGGCTACGTATAGTAGAGGTGGCTCAGTATATCCTTACCAACATAAACCATTGCGCATGATGTCGGCACGATTCCATGCAATCGACTGTACAAGAAAAATTCAATTCTTTCTATGCAACATACTCAACATGCCAGGAGTACATGTACTCACGTAACATGTACGCAAACTTTGAAAGAAATGCAAGAAATTAAATTTAGGTTCAACACAAACGTACGCCATCCATCTGTTTGGAAAAAAATTGTTTTAACTTCTTGTGCGGAATTTCAACCCAGCACCACCAGACTCTACAGAATCGAGTACTCTAATGACTGCACTATTACTAAAGATAATTGTAGTTTATCTCTTTGAGAAGTATGATATTCCATGTGAAAGTGGAGGTATCGTTTGTACACTGGCACTTGCTGACGTAGGATGTTTTTTTTAAAAAAAAAGCAAAGCTCGTAATTTTCAAAATATCGCAGTGGTAGCTATTTTCGCGCTTGTGGAAGGGAAATTAAATATTTTAGAGCGAAATTCAGACCACATTCGTTTGTCGTTTGAATTCTGCAACATACAAATATTGCCATGAGTTGTTAGACAATTCTATAACCCTAATGTACAGTTAAAACTGTGATGTATTATTACCATATTAGCTGATGAAAACCTAAAGCTCTTGTATAGGGATGCAGATTATTTCATCCATTAAGTGGTCACAAGGGGAGCATACCAAGATAAGCTACGCTTCCTTGAATAACTAAATGCAGCTGATTATCATACAAACCACATTTGCTATTCCACACAAAACTAAAAAGTGCCGGGATAGTTTAGAAATGATGCAAATGGTAAAACCATTCACCGCTTTTTAGATCTCGAACAAATACGTACGCAACCGATACTAATGGAACTGTAATCAGAAAGGTTATGGGTATTAAATGCAGTCTTCTTAACCATCATACCAATTTCGATAGCTAGGTGTGTTTTCCCAGCACTAATAAAATAATAGGATCTAGAAAGAGCTTTATCCAGTCCCGTCAGCATATTGTATTGACAGTTGAAACTATTAAAGCTACATTATATCTTATGATGACAAGAGAGTAGTCACAGGTGGTGGGATATCCACATATTCTTATGAACATTGCGGTATTGAGAAACCTCATAAGCGAATTTGATACAGATTTGAGATATTGTTTTTCTCATTGAGCTTACGGATAGTTAATAGGATTTTACACCATTATATCTTGCACAAAATGCATTATAAAGAAAGATGAAAAACAAGTAGGAAGCTGGTTAACCTGCCGCGGAATACCTTCTAGCGCTGGTCTCAAGCCCATATGTAAGAGAAGAGATACCTAAAATATATCGTCTTCAATTAGTATAACTATCATATTATTCTTTGTTATGTTCCTTTAAACTTACATACAATGCACGGTACTCTTTACGAAGATAGAATAGACATCTAAGACTTAATTGTTAGCCGAGCTTGCAAACCTCGCTGGTATGTCAATGATGAAGGTTTACGAATAGTATTTTAGTTAATTTACTGGAAGGAAACCATGCATAGCTTTTAATGGTTGAATACTGGAACCTCCACGCCGAAGGTAATATGGTTATTTCATAATCTTTGTAAGACGAGGCTATAACCTGTGGTGTAATGTTAATGGCTAAATATATCTTCTAGTAATTCTCGGTGACATAGCATGTATACCTAAGACATCTACCCATTATATGCGTGAGGTTAGTTGGATCCGAACTAGCCAATGAACACTATCTATGCTCTCCTAAGCCTACCCTCTCTATAAATAGCACCTCTTACATACTAATGTCCACCTCTCTCAGTTTTCCCTCCTCAGATTACACCGCTCATTGTCATTCTAGTCCACCTAATCTGGACAGGTGCAACAGTCCTCTTACGTCGTATCTGTAGAATACCGCAGTTTGACCTAAGTAGTAGGGAAATGGGGTTTCTGGCCCAGTTAATTTATGCATGGCTATTCATATGCAAATGAGCTCCCCCACCTCTTCTCCCCCCACCTCCTCTCCCCCACCCCCTGCTACTTGGCATGGGGATTCTGGCCCAGTTAATTTATGCATGGCTATTCATATGCAAATGAGCTCCCCCACCTCCTCCCTCCCCCACCCCCACCCCCCGCTGTGCCTTGGTAGTTTTAGTTGCAGCTGCGGTCGTAAATCATGTTGAGTACAATGGAGGCTTGACAGTTAAGCAATTAAGGCTGTCAATCAACTGTCAAAACGAACAAAGGGGTCATAAATTTAAGGTTCTGTAACAAAGACGAGATGTTTTTCCTACCCATTCCACATCCGGCCACTTCTGCACCTGGTCAGTTACCCACTCCACTCCTATTGCTCTCGAACACGTGGCAACCCAATAACAAAGCCGGCCCCTTTCCATTGTGTAAGAGATTCTATTGTGTGTGCCTTTCTATTGTCCTTGGCAAGCATTCTTTAGAAAGACCACCTGCAGCGTTCCCATCCCAATAACAAAGCCTGACCCTTTCCATTGTGTAAGAGATTCTATTGTCCTTGGCAAGGCTAGTTTAGAAAGACACCTGCAGCGTTCCCATTGTTTGGCCACCTGCTAGTTTAACAAAAGAATTCGAGGGTTGCTTTATACTCGTCCTGTCCTTGTTTGTGTGAAAGAGAGAGAAACTTGTTTACCAACTCTGCGCGACGTCATACTTTAGAAAGACACCTGCTCCATAACAAAGCCTGACCCTTTCCATTGTGTAAGAGATTCTATTGTGTGTGCCTTTCTATTGTTCTTGGCAAGGCTAGTTTAGAAAGACACCTGCAGCGTTCCCATTGTTTGGCCACCTGCTAGTTTAACAAAAGAATTCGAGGGCTCCTTTATACTCGTCCTCTCCTTGTTTGTGTGAAAGAGAGAGAAACTTGTTTACCAACTCTGCGTGACGTCATAGTCGGCCATCATGATTTTGCCTGAGGGAGTTCTCTCCGATGTTTTACGAGCTCCTACGAATATATCCGAGCATAGTTAACAAGCATTCTGTTTCAGCCAACGACTCCGAAAAGCGCCTAATATACATTTCATTACGTGCATTAAACCTCTGAGTGATATCTATAGATCGGTGTTCGATTCTTACTGTAATCAAAAGTTTATTGCTAATGAGAAATTAATGATTGATATTATTATATCATTACCTTAATTAATAAAAAAGGCGTTCAGAGGACCCTAGTTCGAATCTTACCCTGCAAACTCTAATGTGTAACATCTAGTAAATTACGAATGCGTGCTCTAAAAATATATTAAACACATGCGTATACTTAGGTATCCAAGTTGATATTTTCTTAGGGTAAAACATTATTATATCATTACCCTGATTAAAGCCCGTTCAGAGGTTTCTAGTTGGAGTCTTACGCTGCAAGCTCTATGCCTACTAACTATTAAACTATGCAAGGTCAGATTTAAAAATGTATTTAACAAATATAATTTAATTTTATACATTACGCTGTTTTAATGAAAGCTATTCTTAGGAACCCAGAAGCCCCTAGTTCGAACCTTACCCATCGAAACGCTATAATAAATACTAAATTATTGAAGAGTGAACGGGTCAGATTAAAATGTGTTTAACAAATATAATTTAATATACACGACATTACAATGTTTAACGAGCTGTATTCTTAGGAACCAGAGGTCCCTAGTTCGAATCCTGCCCTGCGAAACGCTATAATAACTATTAAACTATGCACGGGCATATTAAAAATGTATTTATCAAATATAATTATTTATATTAAACCCCTGCGTATACTTAGATATTCCGATGCCTAGACACGATTCTTTATTTTCTTTCTCCACAACTTGTACACATCCAGGCACTCCCATATACACGAGCACATGTGCATACATCAACAGGCATACACAGGTGCATGCATGCACACACACATGCACATACATGTAACGCAACAATTATCTCTTTCAAACAGAGATATCAAAAAAAACCTTTACGTGCACTGACTGTGGGAAAAGAGAGAGCCTTGAGTTACCACGAGACAAGCATCGCCAGCCCCATTCTACCCCCCCCCCGACTTCCAGGCGTCACCTGAATTGCCCGAGGGCTACT
The DNA here is from genome assembly GCA_030765065.1 of Deroplatys truncata. Taxonomy (NCBI): domain Eukaryota; kingdom Metazoa; phylum Arthropoda; class Insecta; order Mantodea; family Mantidae; genus Deroplatys; species Deroplatys truncata. The sequence continues at coordinate 316,606,576 of CM060990.1, read as the reverse complement.
TCTCTCTGCGCATGCGCTGCAAGAGACGATGTCACGTGACGTGTAACATGTCTCCCCGCAATGCCAACGCGCGCATGCGCTGAAAGAGATGTCATTGGATACAATAATCACGTGACGTGTAACATCCCTCCCCCCGCCACACCAACGCTTGAAATTGCCTGAGGGGCTCTAGGCTCCCTATATAAACCAGCGCTGGCGCATAAGAAAGCCACTGCGACTTTTAAGTTAAAGTATATTGATTCGCTTCATCGAATTTAGTGATATTGTCTTCCAGACTGCATTCATCATCATCTACATAATGCAAGGTGAGTGAGTTTTTTACATGACTAAGTGAAACACGAATCATTGCAAGAATACCATATTGTTTATCTAAATTTTTTATTTCTTTAATAATTAACATCAGAGCTGTTAAAAAATGTAGCGCTTTTATAAATGGTGTAAAAATAGTTCTTTAGATACTGCCATAAACATTCATACTTAATCTCTAATCAGTGTTCCTCTAATAACATTCATATGATTTCTCATCACGCTCTTCTATTAACATTCATATGATTTTCGTTACACGTTCTTCATGCATAAACATTCACATGATATTCTCAACACACATTCTTCTGTAACATTTATATGATTTTCTCTACATCTTCTGTAAACATTCATATGGTTTTCTCAACTCATTTCTCTATTGACATTCACAAGATTTCTCCTCTCGTTCTTCCCTTAACATTCATATGATTTTCGCTACACGTTCCTCTTTCCGAAAAGCTTCATGCGACTTTTTCACAAAGCATTCTATTAACGTTCATACGATTTCCTCTACTCATTTATTTCATATTACACGTCTTTCTCTACTCATTCATCTTTTATCAGTTATAAAAAAACAATTGAATTTACACATTTAAACTTTTTCACAGGTAATACTGCAAACTCAATGGGAGTAGCAAGAGCGGCACTCGTCAGAGGAGCGGGCTCTCGACTTAACCAATTTATGCAAGTCAATAGAGAGCCCGCTAATAACAGCACAATGTACAACATGCCGACCCCCCCGGCGGGGGATCTGATACCAGATGTGACGCTGCAAGGCACTTACATGTTTAATAGCCCCCCTTCACCAATCTTATCGGGGGGTGATTATATTATCCCTCCACCACCTGGTTTTGAGGATGTCACTCCCGTTACACGGGTGAATGGTGGCATGGGCAGCGCTTCGGGCCAATGTTGCATGTGCAATAACTGCGAATACCAAGTTGCTGCAATAAAGATGCTTAACGAAGCGAACGGTGAGTTTAGATATATTATTACACTTTTTCTGGAAATATTATCTTTATCATTAATCAATGTATAACCAGAGAACAATTCAGAACTTCAATAATGGAATGAAGCATTCAATTTATTAGCACCTTTCAATCAAAATATTCAATGTGAAGCTAATTCTGCTTTGCTTCCTTGTTCTAGTTCCTGAAACAACTTCAGACGGGGCGGGGGAGATGGACGATGATGGTAGCCTGCCCTCGCCTATCTTTTCACAGGACTACCTGACCCCGCCGCCCCCTGGATTCGAGGATGTTGCGCTGATGCCTGTAGGAGATCCATGGGCGATTATTCCCATCGATGTGTGCACTTGCGAAAATTGTGCATACAGGACCGTGTACCTGCAGATGCTTCGTGAATTGAATGGTGAGTTTTTTTAACTTCATTTATTCTAGTAACATCAATACATAAATAATTAACGTAACGTTAACGCATAACTTTTCTCAATAATATTTTTTTAATCATTTTTATTGATTAAAATACAATTACATGATAATTATCCTTACGTTAACGCATAACTTTTCTCTATCAACTTTTTCTCTCGTTTTATTATTTATTAAAATATACAATTATATAAATAATTATCGTTGCATTAACATGTGACTTTAAGATTTTTCTTCAATGATTTAATAAACTTATATTCTTGCATTTCTATTTCAACTGACATTCCAATTAATTCCACTTTATTATTGTTATAGAACCTTCAATAGTGGTCATGAGCCCGGAGCCTGAGGATGCAATGCTCCGGGGTACCAAAAGACCTCACGAGGCTGAAGAGGAACACGGACAAACAATTAGCCCCCTCACCCGCCCAGGATCTTCAATGGCTCATACATCACCAGTTGCAGGGCCATCAGGCATCGGTCGCAACCACTGTGACAACCCCACCACCACTGCTGACTCCGATAGTGACGACACCGAGTACGGGAACAACACCAAAAAACTAAAGGTTAGTCATACTCAGCTAGAGTGTAAGGTTATTGAATCGGCGTTCAAGGGCCGCCTTTTCAATAGCCGCATAGAAAACTCTTTAGAGATAGCTGACCCCAGTCAATTTCTGCAGGAATGCAGACATCTTGTATTGGGAGAGATGGTTTCTGTACTCGGAAGAAGCTCTTCTGGGTTTAAAGTAAATGCCTCCATAGAGATCACCTACCTAATACAATCTCCTGTAAAAGAGCATGCAGAAACCATCTTTTTCAATAGTAAGACAAGGCTGGGTCTTCAATCAAGTAATCTCAATGCCTTATACACTTCTATGGTCGATGAAATGCTAGAAAACATCTCGAATTTCGAAGGAGGTGCAAGCTCAAAATCTCTGTTCGCTGTCAGGACTCTTGTTATTGGAACTAGCTTCTATGATCCCTTGAATGCATCGCGATACATAGAGTTACCCACTGCTATCAAAACCAAGAAAGCTGTATTGAACATACAAAATGAAGATGAATACTGTTTTGCATGGTGTTTGCTCGCTGCCAAGTATCCTGCAAAGCGACACTGTTATAGAGTGAGCAAATACCCTGCAAAACAGTTATTCACTACATTCAACTACAGTGGGATAGACTTCCCTGTTAGCCTACACCAGATTCCAGACTTTGAACAGCAAAACAACGGAATATCAGTTTCAGTATTTGGAATAGAAAGGGAGTGTACAATTATACCGCTATACCAAACCAGCAGCAGGAAAGAATTAACTGTCAACCTATTACTAATTGAACAAGATGGAAGATCTCACTACTGCCTGATTAAGGATATGTCAAGGCTGACCAGGTCACAGTTCAGCAAACACAAGGGGAAACACTGGGTATGCGAGCCCTGCCTGAAGCACTTCAATACTGAAGGTGCTTTTAAAAAGCATCAATCGAAGTGCATGCAGTGTCAGGTGCTGAAAATGCCTAATCAGGGTGAAGTGATTGAGTTCTCATCATACTCGAAGGGTAGTCCTGTAAATTTTGTTGTGTATGCCGATATTGAGAGCGTGTTAGCCCGAGTTCAGTCCTGTGAACCGTCGGCTAATCAGAGCTGGACTCGGGCTATCCAGCATCATGAGGCTATATTTATATCGCTTAAGCTCGTATGTCGCCATGACGATTCATTGTCGAGGTTTAAGCTATTCAGAGGTCCTGATGCAATCAAGGAGTTCTTTATTGAACTTAGGTCAATAGCCGACATGGTTATTGAGCAATATAGCCGCAATGAAGAAATGACCTTGACTGCTCAGGACGTGGCTGACTTCGATAATGCTCGTCATTGCCACATATGCAAGAAGGAGTTTGAGGTAGATGACTTGAAGGTACGTGACCACTGCCATGTGACCGGTGTATTCCTGGGGGCTGCTCATAATGCATGCAATTTAAATAGACGGGTACCTGATTTTATACCCATCTTTTTTCATTGCCTTAGCAATTATGACAGCCATTTCCTGATGCAACACCTGGCATATGATGATCACCCCATTTCGTGTATCTCAAGCTCCTCTGAGCGATATATATCATTCAGCAAAAAGTACAGGACTATCTTTTTCAGGTTTCTAGATAGCTTTAAGTTCTTGGACGATAAGCTATCTAGTTTAGCCTGCATGCTGAGTAGTGATGAGTTCAAGATCACAAACTCTGAGTATCCCGATCCTGAACATCAGCAGTTAGTGAGATCTAAGGGAATATTCCCTTACAGTTACGTCGACTCTCCTTCAAAACTAGAGGAAACAGCACTCCCTTCAATTGAAAATTTTGACAATATAACACAAGAGGAATACAACCATGCTGTCAAAGTCTGGAACACTTTCAACATCAGCAATCTAGGCGAATACAGCGACCTCTATTTGAAAACGGATACGCTCTTGTTGGCCGATGCATTCGAGAAGTTTAGGGAGCTTTCTCTGGAGGTATATAACTTGGACCCCTGCTGGTACTATACCCTACCAGGACTTGCATTTGATGCAATGCTCAAGGAGACTCAGGTCAAGCTTGACCTCATCCATGATGAGGAAATGATCAAATTCTTTGAGGGAGGAATCAGGGGCGGAATGTGCACAGTGTCAAAGAGGCATGCTAAAGCAAACAACAAGTACCTTCCTGGACATAAACAGACACAAAAAGACTTATATTTGGCATATCTCGACATAAACAATTTATATGGAGCTTCAATGGCGAGCCATATGCCACACAAGAACCTCAGATGGCTTCTGCCAGAAGAAATTTTAAACATAAACTTCTTTGCTGTTGCTCCTGATTCCCCAACTGGATACGTTTTGGAAGTCGACCTCGAGTACCCTGAGCACCTACATGATGAGCACAATAACCTTCCTCTCTGCCCGAAAAGTGAGATACCACCTGGAGGCCAATACAAGAAACTGCTGGCAACACTAGAGAACAAAGAGAAATATACCTTGCACTATAGAAACCTCCAGCAGTGCATTGACTTGGGCATGAAGTTAAAGAAGATTCATAGAGTGGTTGCATATGATCAGTCAGAATGGCTGAAAACCTACATCAATATAAATACAGAGAGACGTGCAAGGGAAACTTCCAAATTCGGTCAGAATTTATGGAAGAAAATGAACAACTCTGTATATGGCAAATTTATTGAGAATGTGCGCAAATACAATGACTTCCGTATCGTTACAAGTTGGAAGCAATGCAAGAAATTGACAGCGCGACCAACTTACGTTCGGAGCATTTTATTTGCGGAAAATCTTGTAGGGATAAAACTTGCCAGAGAGGAAATTTACATGAACAAACCCATCTACATAGGGCAAGCCATCCTTGATATATCCAAACATATCATGTACAGTTTTTATTACAATATATTGAAGCCAGGCCTAGAAGATTTAATTTTAAATTACATGGATACGGAGTCATTTATTCTGGAAACCTCAAGCGACATATACAAATTTATTAAGGAAAATCAAGAGCATTTTGACACATCAAATTACGAAACACAAAACAACTATGGAATTACACCGCAAAACAAGAAAGTCATCGGCCTATTCAAGGATGAGCTTGCAGGAATCCCTATGATAGAATATGTTGGGCTAAGGTCCAAGTTATATGCATACAGGCACGAGGACCAAACTATGATGAAAGCAAAGGGCATCAACAAGACCGGCATGCGCAACATAAATTTTGAGCACTATTTCGGCTGTCTAAATGATATTAGAAAAAAAGTTTTAACAAAGACAACAACATTTCGAAGTTTCAAACATAAAGTCTCGACCATAGAAATGAATAAGGTCGCTCTCTGTGGTAGAGACGATAAGAGAAAACTGATTGAAGGTTCAGACCAGACAATTGCCTGGGGTCACTATTGTCTGAGTATGACTGACCCTTAGATGTATATATGTAAATTTTTAGTTGTGTAAATTTTTAGTTGTGAAGATTTTAAACAAATTGCTTTTATGTGTGTGTATGCGTGTGTATAGGTGTATGCGTGAGTGTTGTGTGTGTGTATTTATATATGTACATGGATAATGTAAATGTTTAGCTCTTCTATTTATTAATTTATTGATTTTTAGTTTTATAAAATGTATGTAAAAATGCAGTCTAGTGAGCGAGTGTTTTATCATGTATGTATTGTGTGTGTGTGTATATATGAAGATTGACCTAAAAATGCAAATGATAGTGTTGTATATATATATGTAATTTTTTTTGTTTTATGATTTTTTTTTACTTAAAACAACTTATTGATTTCTAATCATGTAAACCCTGTAAACACAAAATGTTTTTAAATAATGATTTTCTTATTTAACTCAATATATACAGTGAAATAAAAAACACGCATTATTGTGGAATGAAAGCCTCTTTATTTTCATTATTATTTTTCTACAATAAATCCTTTCTGTCAATCCATTGAGTATTAGGGAATCCATACCACTTTACAAGAATCCTATTTCCCTGCCTGCGTAATACTTTCTCTACCAGAAATGTATTAGGGTACAGTGTAGGTCGCAGTTCATGACCATAAAAGGACCCCTTTATCTCGTCACCATCATTACCTTTTAGCATGTATGTAACGGGATTGGTGTGATTCACATGAACAACTTGAAATATTTCAACACTCCAATTAGCTTCAAAGCCCTTTTCAAAATGTCCCTTGTCCTTCGATATCCTCACATAATCACCAACACTAAACTTTCTTGCCCCTCTCTTCTCTTTTCGATCTTGAGTGTAGTTGTAAACAGTCAGAAGAAGATCATTGTTCTTCACCTCTATAGGCTTCATTCGAATAGTGGAGTGGTAAGTGTTGTTATATCTTGCAATGATCTGAGGTAAAAGGTCTAGCCACTTGTATGATCCATTGGCTAGAAATTCGCGATACATCATATTTTTTAAAGTTCTTATTAATCGTTCAACAGCAGCTGCCTTCACGTGGGTATAGGTACTGTAGTGATTGATGTTATATTTTGCCATTAAATTTTTAAAATGTTTGTTATAAAATTCTTTTCCATTATCACTCTGTATGTTCTTGGGTGGGGTTATCATTTCTTGCAGTATATCTTCCATAGCCTTTGCAACTTGAAGTCCTGTCTTGTCCATTAGAGGTCTCGCATATGACATTTTAGAGTAGAAGTTGATTGCAATGATGATGTACTTGAAATTCTTATTGATTTTTGCATGCGGTATCATCTCCACCATGTCGATCTGCACCAAGTCGTGGAGCCCCATGCTGATAATCTTTCGACGCATGAAGTTTCTCCGGGCTGGAGCATGGAGCTCGCTTGCTATATGTTGCTTCACTGATGTCATGCTATAACCTTTGCCGCTTTTAGTTCTTGAATAATCTCTTCAATTTCTTGAGTATGATTGTTATTGCCTGCGTCTCTGGATGCCACAAGTAGCCTAAGGCGATCCACCAGATCATTAGGGTCGGTCCAGTAGATGTAGTCTTGCCTCGTATTAGGGCGATGTTCTTTCCACTGTAGTCCTAATCCCTTGTGTTTCGTTACTAGAGGACGTATAACGCTTTTATACTTGTAGGAATTACCCGATCTCAGCGGCCCGTGCTTGCTGAAGTTTCTTCGATGAACATGTGTTGCTTTAAGTATTTTACTGTATGTTTCAAGGTCATCCTCGGTGTATGCATGCATTTCAGGTATTCTCTTGAAGATGAGTTCCTTCAATCCAGGCGTGGTTTCATACGTTTCGTCCCCTATTCGAACTTTATTATTGATGAAATCAATAATCTTGTTGCCTAGCATGTAGCTACCTTCCTCATATCGTACTCCATATGATGAATCTATTTCATTTTTGTCCTTCTTTCGAACTTTATTAAGGTAGTTGTAGAGTTTCTCATCTTTCATGTCTTTCGGTGATTCCTCCTTGCTTGTAGTATTCTTTTTCTGTATTTCAAGTATATCTTGAAGCGGATCTGTCACTGGTTGAAGAGCTTCACTCATCACTCTCTGGGTTTCAAACTGCTGACCTTTAAGAGAACGTAACTTTTCTCTTATAGCCTTCGTGTGCATAGCTACAGATTCTTTAAGTCGTATGCACTCGCTGTCCATCTTGAAATGACACTGAAATTAGACTTTCACCTTAATATATACCCTATTTATTTAGCAGACTTCAGTTTATAAGAGATTTTCAGCTCGATATTTAGAAAATGGCCGTCCCTTACACGATTTGCAGGAGCAGTGAAGGCTAGTTTATCACCATTTGCAATTGGTGCAGGTAGAGCTCTCAGAGACTTGTTATTTATTTCAATTATTGTATCAGGTCTTACAGTAGGAGCTGTTGGTGACGTCATATAGCAAGAAACAATCTCGCCGTTTACGCTTGATTTGTAATATTCAAGACCTGTTGTTAACATGTACCTCTGTGATTTCCCTCTGAAAGGCAACGTCTGCAGTGTAATTACATGTTCCCCTCTCATTTGCTCTACTAATGAATTTACGACTTTCATTTGTGTTTTAAGGGTATTGATATTATCCATTGCAGATGTCAGATGCCCATCCATTGATTTCTGGCGGTTCGCCATAGTTTCCATGTGTTTTCCCACTGTTTCTGTAACTGTGGTACTTATTGCACCAAGTCTGCTGTTTAAATCTTGGCGTATTTCATTTTGTTTCCTTCCCACGTGAACTTTAACAAACTTTTTTGTTGCTCCATCACTGTCATCGACAGGATCTGCTACTTCAATTAGCCTTCTTTTTTGGAATGAAACGTTACCGCTTGAATCGAGCGGTGGTGTTCTTGCACTTATATATTCTAATACATGCTTCTTATTTGGCACGTCATAGTCCTCTTGAGGTGGCAGCATTATCTTCAATCTTATAGAATCCAGGATAATGTTGTTTCCATCGTCGCGTTTAAGGGTATTTTTATTCAGATATTCCATTAGAGCATCATGTTGCACGTCTAGCGACTTCTGGATGTGATCCCTAAGCGTAGTTTGAAGTTCGCCCATGCGCTGATATGTCGTTTTTTCCGTGAACTCCTGCATTCGATTTTCAGTAGAAGACGTAAGCGTATCCACCTAGCGTTTAGTGCTTGCGTCGTCGTCCTCCTCAGGATCCTGAACAATGCACAGTCTCTTGTTCCTGAATTGGTAATTTCCTTTTCCATCTCTGTTTATGATAAATTGATGTAGCGATCTTTTCACTGGAGCAGCCCTCTGTGATCCAAACCTATCAATACTCATGATGAACTATGGATGAGCAATTTCTTTATTAACAACTTTAATATATACATCGAATCCGCACCTATATCGACCGTCATTCATCGGAAATTCGGGAACTATTACCATAAAAGGTCTTCCTTCTGTAGAGCTCTCCCAAACACCTTTGCACAAATCTTTAAATTCAGTATACGTCATATCTGTGTTTACGTAATCTTCATATACATGTTTCAAGTTTAAATTATCTTGCCTGAAGAGTATAATCATGTTCGCATTATCTCTAATTAAATGCTTTGGGACTTTGGCATAGGATTGTGCTAGATATATTGAATCTACATTTCGATGTCTGCCCATGCTGTAAAAGGATGCAATCTTGTCTTGCTTTTCAGTGATGACGTCATCAAATATAAAGATTGAATTTTCTTTAATTTCTGATGGGTGCAAGACGCTTTCACCGTCTTCGTGAGTATACACACCTATACCCTCAATGTTTTCAAGCAGCTTAACAAGATATTGATACTTTGGCTGGTATAGCGACTTTGAATAAATGTACACATTTTCAAAGCGTAGTCCATTCTCGTGAAGTATCATATTGAGTAATACATTTGTTTTTCCAGCACTTGAGCTACCTAGAATTAGCGCTCTGACATTGCCTGGAAACAGCTTCCCGTGACGATCGCGTCTAAAGTCACTTTCAAAGTCTAGCACCTGGATAGGCAGCGAGCAATCTTGCTTCACCAGCTCCATCGTAGCAACTAAAATAAAATAAATCATCCTTAATGTATATATGCTAATAAATGGAAGCAATGACAGAGTATAAAAGAACTATGCGCCATTAAAATCGATTAGTGTACCATGAGCGCTAAGGGGGTTAAGGTCTCAAGAGGTTCCGGTTTAATTAACTCTCTCATTAACCTGCTGCCATTTGAAGCACATTTGCCTGGTTACAGATACTGTGGACCTGGGACAAAGCTAGAAAAAAGACTAAAGAGAGGAGACCCCGGAATAAATCCTTTAGACGAAGCGTGTAAGCTTCACGACATAGCCTACGCACAGCATAAGGACTCTGCTTCGAGGAACGTTGCCGACAAAATCTTGGCTGAAAAGGCCTGGAAAAGAGTGCAATCATCTGATGCTACATTAGGTGAAAGGTTGGCAGCCCGACTAGTAACAACCATCATGAAGGGTAAGGTAGCTGTTGGTGCGGGATCCAGAAAGAAGAAACGAGGAGGATTTCTACCGCTCATACCAATTATTGCAGCACTAGGAGCCGCCGCTGGAGGCGCTGCACAAATAGCCTCTGCTGTAAATAAGAAAAAGGCCGCGGATAAACAACTTGCTGAAATGATGAGACATAACAAAGAAATTGAAGCAAGAGGGAAAGGCCTACGAGTGAAGAAGAAGAAGAAGAAGAAGAATAAGGCGAGGAACACCGAAAGGAAGAGGAGGCCGAGCAAGAAAGGAAATTCAAAAAACTCCGACAGAGGGCTATACTTGTCCCGGAAAAAGCATTAAGTAACAGACCTCGACTTGTATGCCCGACGTTTAAAGATTCCTCATTTTAGGGGTGTATACATGATCGATCAGCTACCCTCAAGACCTCGTTACAGAGAGAGAATTATTGTTAATCTCGATACTTCAGAGAATGAAGGCACTCATTGGGTTGCTATAAAGAAGGATGGCAACGTGTCATTTTATTTCGACAGCTTTGGAAACTTGAAGCCTCCAAAAGAGATAGAAAGGTACCTCAGAGATGTTAAGGTACTGTATAACACTAAGAGGTTTCAGAGTTTCAGCTCAGTCATCTGTGGGCACTTGTGCTTGCAATTTCTATCGCAATGAGTTACACTATTGCAGTCAGTGGCAATGAGTCTGTGCTTACTACATACCTGAATCCACCTCTTCAGCTAGATCCAAAGTATCATTATGAGATTGCTCTACTGAATTTTGAAACCTTCTATTCAATTCCTAATGTTGATTGGAGTAATAATCAATTTCATTACATGCACAATGATGAAATTAAGATCATTGATATACCTGATGGAACTTATGAGATTTCTGATATTAATGAATACATCAGAGATAAGCTAGGTATAGATGAGAATGTCTTCTTTATTAGACCTAATAATAACACAATGAAAGCTGAAGTTAAGTGCCCTTTCACTATTGATTTTTCCGGTGATCGTTCTATAGGCTCGCTATTGGGCTTCAGAGGTAAGGTTATTCCAGCTAATCAGCTGTCTGAATCTGATTACCTGGTGAATATATTTAAGGTGAGCATCATTCGAATCGAGTGCAGTATTGCAACAGGCTCTTTCATCGATGGTAAAAGCGGCCACTCGATCTACGAGTTCTTCCCTTCTGTTCCGCCTGGATATCATATTTCTCAAGAGCCGTCAAATCCAATTTACCTTCCAATCATAAACACCAATGCTATAGAGCAAATTAGTCTTCGTGTAGTGGACCAAAGTGGTAATATCATTGACTTTAGAAACGAGGATATAAGCATAAGGCTTCACATCCGCTGCAATGCCAATAGATTTTAGAAGAAGTCAACGACGTCGAGGATATAATAAGGGAGTGATTCAACGCACACATCATACTCTACCCTTGACACCCGGAGGGTTAACATCACGCAATCGACACTTCCTCCAGGTATTGGGCTTTAGACTTCTATAATCATGGACATCTTTAATGTTACCAGCGCACCGACATTCGATGACAAGATCACTAAAGAAGAGGAACATGTGTTTTTACCGTATAATACTTCGGCTCAGGACGCTAATGATGAAATTAGAATCCCTTGTCAAGCTGAGGATTTATATACTTTACCTAATCGAAGTTATCTATACATCGAGGGGAGTATTACTAAACCTAATGGAACAGCTACTACTGCAAAGCTTACCAATAACGCTATTGCATTCATGTTTGAGGAGATTCGACTGGATATGAACGGCTCAACTATTGATCGAACCAGGAACCCCGGGATCGCCTCAACTTTACGCAAATATGCTGCTCTCAATCCAATGGAGTCTGATCGCTTGCTGAATGCTGGATGGTGCTATCCTGGAGAAGACATGGACATTGTGAATGCAGCAAATGGAGCCTTCAACGCCATAGTACCGCTTTCGATGCTTCTGGGATTTGCTGACGACCACAAGGAACTCATACTCAATAGCAAGTTTGAGTTGGTGCTGATTCGATCCAAGGACTCTAAAAACTGTATTATAGCGCCTGAGGGTGAAGAGAATGCAAGCGTTAAACTTACACGAATCGAGTGGAGAATGCCAGTGATACGACTTTCTGATGCTGAAAAGGTTGAAATTCTCAAGATTGTCAAGTCGGACAAGGCGCTGTATCTCCCATTTAGGACCATGGATCTGCATACTCAGCCTGCGGTGCCTCAAACTAAATCATTCACTTGGAATGTCGCCACCACATCAAAAATGGAGAAGCCGAGATTTGTCATTTTGGGTGCTCAAACTTTAAGATCGAGTAATGCATCTAAAGACGGTTCTCTTTTTGATCATTGTAACATAACTAATTTGAGAATTTATCTTAATAGCGAATGTTATCCCTATCATGACATGAATTTGGATTTTGGAAACTCTAGATTTGCATCCTTGTATGATATGTACTCAAAGTTTCAAAACTCTTATTATGAAAAAGAGAACTATCCTTTATTGAAGAGAAAAGATTTTCTTAAATTTGCTCCTATATTTGTTATAGATTGCTCACATCAACCAGAGGAAGTTGTAAATGGTGCTGTTAACATCAGAATAGAAATTCAAGCTAGTGCAAATATTCCTGCACAGACCACTTTGTATTGTTTGATAATTCACGATAAAGTATTTACATACAAGCCTCTGACTCATGTGATGCAGCTTTTATTTTAAACTAATCATTGTAAGGATTTGTTTTTTCATTAGCAATGTAAGGATTATTAATGAATAAAAACACTATGTAAAAACATACTTTCATTCTTTTTATTGTTATTATTTATCCTGCATTTCCATCACTTTCTTCCTCCAACTCCTCGTTCCAAAATATTGCATTACATTTGCATCAGTTATGTTACCTAAATGGTAGTCTATAAACGGTACAAGTCTTTTTAGCCTGCAAATTTCATCTCTATTTAAAAATATTTCACAATCATTTAAATTAGTGTTCAAAAATTTTATTTCTGTCTCTTGCATATAAGCAACAATATTATAAGAAAAAAGAATATTTTCACAATATTCCACACGCGGATACTTTCTCGTTTGGAGGAATGCACTGAATGTAGGAAGACTCTCACGAATTATCACCCAGTCTTGAATTGTCATGTATACAAATTTGTCTGTGTTTTTCACTAAAAGCACTGGAAGATCATAGAAGAATGCTATGTTAATGCTGCGCCTTTTCGAGATGTAGACGTCTCGGCACACGCTTCTTACCGGCATGTTTCTTGGGCGTCTCGATGTTGCTTATTCTATCCTCCAATAGCGTCAGCCTCCTTTGCAGGTCTGCAAAGCTGTTCCTCTTCTTCTTCTTCCCCTTATTGCACCGCCTGAAACATTACACAATGAAGGTCTTAGAAAAGTGCTTGGGTGAAGTTAAGGTAACCTGAAAAGAATTAAATTTCTGTTAGTGTACACTTAAAATGAAACAATGATTTTTATATATGTGAAAATACTCACGTCAATGTTTTCCCGAGTTCTGCAGGCTTTCCAAGGGGAGACTCGGAGGTCGTCTGTGTTAGATCCCCCGCCTGCTGTGAATTGGAATCCTGTTCCTCATCTACGTGTTTAGCATACTGCTGTGCAATGGGATATTCCACTATATCTTCTGGTTCTTTATCATCGGAATCTACCTCGGTTTTAGGCGCTGGTGTCGTCATTTGAATTCTGCAAAAGTCATTATAATTTCCAGTGTTAGTCGTATACAACTGCTCTTGTACTATAGTAGCATGTAATGTATGTTAGTATCGCATACAATTAATGTTTACATTAATGTTCTCTGAAGTTACGTATATGACAATAGCAATGTACAATAATGATACATATTTAAAGAGGTACTCACTTTAAATTTCTCTGTCTGAAGAGGAATACACTGCAGCTCTCATTGCATGGAAAGTATGACGCCATCTTGTCGTGCACCTCTGGTTTTGCACACAGTACAGAGTGAGTATACCCATTGCAGTACTCTGAATGCCACAGAGAGCCGTGATTTGAAATGAGGCTGAGCATCTCACCCTCACTTTCGGTATCAGTTTCTCTGGAAAGAAAGAAGGCACAATAGAATGAACCATTTTAATTTTTTCACTCTTCTTTAGAGAACAATTGCACGCTTTTTAGAGCTTGCATTCAATAATAAAAACGATACTTACGTGATGCTTCTTTTGTAGACAGGGCAGTTGTCTGTGCATATGCCTCGAGAAGTCATCTGGTCATGATAGGAAGGCATGTTACACACTATAGAATGCATGATGCCATTACACGACTCTTTATGATAATATGTATAATGGTATGATTCTTCTCCGCATTCACTCCAAAAATCGTCCATTGTATTATCGACTCGATTACACCTCGAATAATATTCAGAGCAGTGCGAGAAGGGCTGCTTATATATAGCGGCTAGAAAAACCGGTTCTTCTATCACATGTAATGACTTGCAGAGAGGATCGGTGGGGGAAGCGATCTATAGGGAGGGGGGGATGAATGTGTTTTTCTATGCAAGAGAATAAATGATTCAGTGAGGGAAATGAAAACTTTTATTATAGAGAGGCAATGCATGTAAAGGTTTTTGATATCTCTGTTTGAAAGAGATAATTGTTGCGTTACATGTATGTGCATGTGTGTGCATGCATGCACCTGTGTATGCCTGTTGATGTATGCACATGTGCTCGTGTATATGGGAGTGCCTGGATGTGTACAAGTTGTGGAGAAAGAAAATAAAGAATCGTGTCTAGGCATCGGAATATCTAAGTATACGCAGGGGTTTAATATAAATAATTATATTTGATAAATACATTTTTAATATGCCCGTGCATAGTTTAATAGTTATTATAGCGTTTCGCAGGGCAGGATTCGAACTAGGGACCTCTGGTTCCTAAGAATACAGCTCGTTAAACATTGTAATGTCGTGTATATTAAATTATATTTGTTAAACACATTTTAATCTGACCCGTTCACTCTTCAATAATTTAGTATTTATTATAGCGTTTCGCTGGGTAAGGTTCGAACTAGGGGCTTCTGGGTTCCTAAGAATAGCTTTCATTAAAACAGCGTAATGTATAAAATTAAATTATATTTGTTAAATACATTTTTAAATCTGACCTTGCATAGTTTAATAGTTAGTAGGCATAGAGCTTGCAGGGTACGACTCGAACTAGAAACCTCTGAACGGGCTTTAATCAGGGTAATGATATAATAATGTTTAACCCTAAGAAAATATCAACTTGGATACCTAAGTATACGCATGTGTTTAATATATTTTTAGAGCACGCATTCGTAATTTACTAGATGTTACACATTAGAGTTTGCAGGGTAAGATTCGAACTAGGGTCCTCTGAACGCCTTTTTTATTAATTAAGGTAATGATATAATAATATCAATCATTAATTTCTCATCAGCAATAAACTTTTGATTACAGTAAGAATCGAACACCGATCTATAGATATCACTCAGAGGTTTAATGCACGTAATGAAATGTATATTAGGCGCTTTTCGGAGTCGTTGGCTGAAACAGAATGCTTGTTAACTATGCTCGGATATATTCGTAGGAGCTCGTAAAACATCGGAGAGAACTCCCTCAGGCAAAATCATGATGGCCGACTATGACGTCACGCAGAGTTGGTAAACAAGTTTCTCTCTCTTTCACACAAACAAGGACAGGACGAGTATAAAGCAACCTTCGAATTCTTTTGTTAAACTAGCAGGTGGCCAAACAATGGGAACGCTGCAGGTGTCTTTCTAAACTAGCCTTGCCAAGGACAATAGAAAGGCACACACAATAGAATCTCTTACACAATGGAAAGGGTCAGGCTTTGTTATGGAGCAGGTGTCTTTCTAAAGTATGACGTCACGCAGAGTTGGTAAACAAGTTTCTCTCTCTTTCACACAAACAAGGACAGGACGAGTATAAAGCAACCCTCGAATTCTTTTGTTAAACTAGCAGGTGGCCAAACAATGGGAACGCTGCAGGTGTCTTTCTAAACTAGCCTTGCCAAGGACAATAGAATCTCTTACACAATGGAAAGGGTCAGGCTTTGTTATTGGGATGGGAACGCTGCAGGTGGTCTTTCTAAAGAATGCTTGCCAAGGACAATAGAAAGGCACACACAATAGAATTTCTTACACAATGGAAAGGGGCCGGCTTTGTTATTGGGTTGCCACGTGTTCGAGAACAATAGGAGTGGAGTGGGTAACTGACCAGGTGCAGAAGTGGCCGGATGTGGAATGGGTAGGAAAAACATCTCGTCTTTGTTACAGAACCTTAAATTTATGACCCCTTTGTTCGTTTTGACAGTTGATTGACAGCCTTAATTGCTTAACTGTCAAGCCTCCATTGTACTCAACATGATTTACGACCGCAGCTGCAACTAAAACTACCAAGGCACAGCGGGGGGTGGGGGTGGGGGAGGGAGGAGGTGGGGAACTCATTTGCATATGAATAGCCATGCATAAATTAACTGGGCCAGAACCCCCATGCCAAGTAGCAGGGGGTGGGGGAGAGGAGGTGGGGGGAGAAGAGGTGGGGGAGCTCATTTGCATATGAATAGCCATGCATAAATTAACTGGGCCAGAAACCCCATTTCCCTACTACTGACCTATTACGATATGATAGGGAACAGAGGACATTTAGGAATTCTGATTCCAATATTGACTTCATCTGGTTTTAAAAAAATGCTTGTAAAGCACTTTGACTATGTTTGAAAATAAGGATTTGGTTTCCGTGGTAACCTTTCTCAAATTCTCTATAAGCACAGATAAAAATTGCAAATTCTTCTTCCCGAAAACTGGGATATTTCCAAAGACTTATGTTAATGTTTGCACTCTGAGATAGGTCATATATGCCTGCGCCTGATTGGATCCACCTATTGGTATTACTAGCACAACTATTTCTGTTGGTGCTGCTAATAAACCCACCACTAACCCTACTGTTTCTGCTACCATTATTAATATTACTACTGCTCCACTAACCTTGTTACGGCGAGTTTTAACGTTGACACTATTAACTGCTGTTGCTGTAATTATTACTGTCACTACTATAGCTTTGGCTACTGTTAATACCAGTGCTGTTGCTACTTTTGCTTGACCATCACTTATGGTATAACCTGTGATCCTGCTGTTACTGTACTACTACTGAAGGCACCACCACCACTACTACTACGAATAATGGTATTAGTTTTTCGGTTGATACTACCGAAAGTATTACTACCGCAGGTACTACTACCATTGCTTAACTACTGCTACTACTATTGCTGTTGTTACCAGCTGTACGTACAAATTACCTGTTCTATCTACTGCTACCACAACTAATACTGTTATTGCTACCACCAGTAGTATTACTGCTGCTGTAGTAACAACCGCCGCTTTACTATTACATATTACCATAATATGCAGATATAAAAACTATAAAACCAGATGTAAAATTAAAGGAGTAATCATCAACCACAAGAGTAAAAATAGTGACAGAAAAGTGCAGTTAAAAATTAAAGAAAATGACGTAAGAATAGAAAAGCTTTTAAGCAGTTCTTAACCACAAAAATAGAAAAAACGGCAAAAGTTCAAATGAACATGAGAAACCTAACAGCCATGACATTAGACATAGACAAGACTTTACAAAAAGATGAAAAAAGTAAATTCAAAAAACCAGAATTAAACACAAATGAAGAAACCTTACATCGATAGTGGCAGAAAAACCAATGCACAAGAAGTAAGACGTGCATTTATAGCCACAAACACAGGGAGGGGGAATTAGATTAACTAAAAGAAAAATAGTAGATGGATGGGAGAGATGGAGATATTAGAACAGATGGAATACTGGGATGACATAGATGGGATATTTTAAAAATATGCCATAAATGCTATAGGGTGGGACATTGAAGAGAGTGATTGCCCGAATAAACAAAAAGCACAAATTTGCCACAGATGTAGTGAAATGAACTATAAAATAATGTGTAAAATTATAAAATACTACTTATGCCATTCCAATGAGCGGAAGGCAGAGACGATGCGATGTCCCGAATGCAAGAGGCTTGTTCAAGTTCAGGAAAGGGAGGAAAGGAAAGTTTTTACAATCCAAGTGCGAAATTAATACAAATAAATCTTGACATGTGTAAGCCAGCTGTGGATCTCGTTTTACACAACTGTGCAAGCATGGCTCACCGACGCATAAATTTATGCTGCTATATATCCACCGCTGAAAGGTTTAAAACTACGAAAAACTACGAGTGGATAAGAACACACACACACACACACATATATATATATATATATATATATATATATATATTCTCGATGTCATTGTTTAGTTGTTTTATCCAGTTCCATTTTCGCTTGAACTTCACTGGGTCACTTCACTAAGGTGAACTAGTTCAATTCTCCATCACTTCATTTCCTTCTCGCGTAGCCTCCTCTTCTGCACAGTTCACTCACTAGGTAATCGAACAGAAGACCTCCATAATCCCTCGCTCCGCAGCAGCAACCGTTGCACGTCACAGCAGTCGCCACAGACTCACTCGGAGAATCGTACTTGATGTAGCACGGGAAACTCTCCGCCCACTCGCTCGCTGACTGACAGATGCAACTCAACTAACTGACTCCTCCTTCAAAAACGCCAGTAGATTCTTCCACAGAACCTTCTAGTAGAACTATTTCGACACGCGTTCTGGAGGAGGTGGAAGAAACTTCCAGAAGGTTCTGGTTATCTGCAGATAGTGCGCCCGATTTTGTGCTGGCGAGCTGTGCTTATTGTTATTTATTTCGACTGCCTGGCGCCAACCTCTCGATAACCTTGGGACATAGCCGCTACGTCATAGCATATATGGGTGGAAGCTGGCGAGATGGTTCTTTACTCCTGCTATGTTCCACCTGTAACAAATGAGGAAGAAACTCAACAATTTTTATCAACATAAGACATAGTATCGAACAGCGCAGGAATAAAATAGTAAACCTATACTAATCGGAGGCGATTTTAATGCGAAGGTGTATTGCTATGGAACACCGATGGAAGATAAGAAAGGTAGTGCACTGGCGGAGTGGATCGTGAAAATTATTATAAATAGGTGATGCAAAAACACATACTCATACAGGATAGACGAAAACAAAACCCTAGAGTGGCATTACAAATAAACGAAGATAGAAAATGATGCAATGCAAAAAGGAGAACAGATATTTGCTGCTTAAAAGGTGGAGGAAAAACTGGACGTCCATACTGTACACCACAATCAAAGGAACTTGGACAGCTAATGGAAACTGCATTTAACCACGCCCCAGTAAGAAATATGGCCACCAAAACACAAAACGTCGTCACTGGTAGAGTGACACCATTGCAAAGCTAAGGAAACAAAGCACTGAAGCACGAAGAAAAGTTAGAAGGGCAAATTAGAGAAACAATATCGTAGGGTACCAAAAATATGAAATCCAGAATGAATACAGAGAAAGTCGTAAATCTGTTTAAAATTTTAAAAAAAAAGGTTAGAAGTAAGGGGCTCGATCACCACTAATAAATACGGATGAAAAACAGTTAAACATAGCCAATGCTCCATTCCCAAAACTTAAAATAAACACATGGCTAGAAATATACGTTAATGGAGAATAAATGCTTATATGTCAAAGAAATAAAGAACTGTAAGACGTATAAGAACGTATAAGAACAGCAGCAGAGCCTGGCGGAAACCCCCAGAAGTCATGAAGGTCATAGAGAAACAAAAGCCTGATATCTTTGAAAAGCAACAAGTGAACTCATTATTAAAAAATGTTAACGAAGGAATGGAAAATAGCAAAGCTAAAATTAATTTTAGAAAAATGAGATGACAGTAAACCATATAGACCACTCCGTTTAATAAATGTAACACGGAACCTTTCGGCGCAGCATATTAAAAAAAGACTCATAGAAGATATTGAACAAAAGGAAACTTTTGCACAACACGTATTTAGTTTCAGGAAAGATTTATCGACATTATATGCAACAGAGATTATAGAAAGTAATTATAAAAATAGAAACGAAAGAAGCAAACAAATACGTGGTCATGCTCACGCTTAATATAAAAATGGCTTTAACGCAGCACCATTGTTGGACATAATGAGTGAATTGAAAAGAAGGAAAGTAGCCACATACTTGATAGGACTTGCCTGCAGCTGTTTAGAAAGTAGACAGATACTGATCCGAAAAAGAGAAAGTTGGACATGAGTTACGGAATACCACAAGGATCGGTCTTGGGACTTACACTGAGGAACCCGTATTATGATGGAGCATTAAAAAAGGAATTGCTATAGGAATAGTAAGTATTGGATATGCTAATGATTTGGAATTAACATTATGAGATAAAACCAAAGAGGAAGTGGAAGGAAAAATTGAATGCTCAATGAACAAAATTGAAATCTGGATGCTCAGAAGGAGACTGTGCCTAGCTCCTAAGAAAACAGAAACAGCTATATTAAAAGGAAGAAGAACAAGGAAATAACTGCCAGGTTTAATGATAAGAAAATAGGACAAAGAAGACACCTTAGCTATTTATGTATCCAAACTGGACATGATATGACTATGCGAACGCTCGTAAATTACGTGGATGGTAAAGCAGAAAGAAACTACTACAGCATTGGCCTGGCTGATACCAAAAACTGGAGGACCTAAATCGGTAAAGAAAAAAGTATTTGGCAGCGTAGTCAACTCGATAATTGTATATTATGCAATTTGGAAAGAAGTTTACACACAGGAGAATTATTAAGGAGAGGGTAGAGGAAAGATTACAATAACAATATCCATTGTCTATAGAACGACAGAACGACTTCTACTGGAATAATAGAGGGCAGTGACTATACCATAATGCCCAAACAGAGTGAAGGGTGATTGAGCCTCCTTCCACCCGCTTCGACGTTTGTTGTGACCATGCAGGCCATAGATTTGCCGAGTTTCGGTGGTGATTTGAATGCATTGTGATATTCCTTAAATAAATTTAATACAATACAACTACATGAACGCTGAAGACCGTGGTTATAGTGCGGTTTGTACGTCAGAGTTACTTAGTAACTTTTCTAGCACAGCATATTACAAATTTTAACATATTTATCGCTTGCCATAAATGCTGACACATAAAGTTTTATAAGTCTTCAGAGGTGAGTCATTGCTTATCCTATTTCGATGCTGGTTTTTAATGTTTTTGGAAAGCATTTGCGAGCAAATATATGTGGTCCCGAAAATTGCCATTACATGTGTTGCAAACACAAGCAACCGTGGAAATTTGTCACAGGGCAGTGATTTGAATAATTCCCACTCATCTTTCTTAGAATGTTTGATTGTATTAGAGTTCTCTAATTCAATTAGTTCCATTTGGATATTGTGTGGAGCCTCATTGCAAGGGAAATTCAGAAGGTTGGTAATAAGCGAATTTTCCAGTTCATCACTTTTAGGTCGGCAAATTGTGATTCAAAATTGGTATATAACCTTATAATATAAATATATTTGTTTAGAAGGGTAACTTGTATAGTGCAGACTGAATGCAAGCAAGACAAATGATACAGATCACCAAATTCCAGGTGATGGTGTTGCCATGAAGTATTAATGGTGCCAACTAAATCCACTATTGTTTTATCTTTACCCTGTGAAAAATGTTTAATATTTAAGTGCTAAAATACCGATCGAGATGGCTTCACGGTAACGTGAGATACTCGCATTCGGGAGCTCCCGGATTCGATTCCCGGTGGACGCCCACTCTGATCATGGGTTTTTCGTGGTTTTCCTGGCTGACAAAGGCGAATGTTGGAGTGGCGTATTCTACCACGGATTTCCTCTCCCCCATTTCCTCTCATTTCAATTGCCTTTCATGTCTTTCAGATTGACTCCGGGACTGTGGTTCGGTTGGCGTCCGGCAGATGGTGCAGAGGCTTGCAATTTCGAACTTCTTCTCGGCTCTGCTAGAGGAAAGCCTGTCGATCCTCCACTGCTGGGGTACGTTCCCCCGGTCCACCAGAATGACGTCTCCGAGCGATCTTCCTGTTGCCGGTTGGTCAAGCCTGGAACTGTTAGGGAACTCTGCACATCTTTGTCGACTTACACCGGCCTCGCTCTGTAACCTATACATCTCTTGCGGTTCCCTCACCTCACCTTCCTGGGGGAGTACGCACAAAAGACCTTTAATTTATATAATGTAGCTTCATCTAGAAATAAAAAATATAGAATTATGCAAATGCAATAAAATTAATTTTCCAGTGCTATTTAGGTAGTTTCGAGTTTCATACCTGAAAGAACGTATGATCATAAACAGAATTATGATACCATTCGAAATGTCGTTTGATACTATATTGAGGCTTCAAGTGCAAATCTTTTGAACAAATGAGATATTTTGCTTGGTCGTTCTCTTGGACATAAAAATATTGTAGTTCCCGTGATATGTGAAATAAATATCTGGACAACTTTGAATATGCCAATGCAAAACCTAAACTCAGAAGGTCACCGTCACTGCAAATAAACTTTGTGACACCGATAGCTAGGAGACTAGTATGTCCTTTGTACCTTACTCCTCACGTCAAGGAGGTGGAAGTTATCTGAGTACAAGGATCGCTAACACGTATTGGTTATGTTGGACCTGCCTGGACTATACATATATACACTACGTGATCAAAAGTATCCGGACACCTGGCTGAAAATGACGTACAAGTTCGTGGCACCCTCCATCGGTAATGCTGGAAGTCAATATGGTGTTGGCCCACCCTTAGTCTTGGTGACAGTGTTCACGCTCGCAGGCATACTTTCATTCAGGTACTGGAAGGTTTCTTGGGGAATGGCAGCCCATTCTTCACGGAGTGCGGAACTGAGGAAGGGTATCGATGTAGGTCGGTGAGGCCTGGCACGAAGTCGGTTCCGAAACCTCCCAAAGGTGTTCTATACTATTGAAGTCAGGAGTCTGTGCAGGCCAGCGCATTACAGGGATGTTATCGTCGTGTAACCATTCCGCCACAACTTGAGCAGTATGAACAGGTGCTCGATCGTGTTGAAAGATGCAATCGCCATCCCCGAATTGCTCTTCAACAATGGGAAGCAAGAAGCTGCTTAAAATATCAATGTAGGTCTGCGCTGTGATCGTGCACGCAAAACAGCAAGGGGTGCGAGCTCCCTCTAGGAAAAACACGACCACACCATATCACCACCACCTCCGAATTTCACTGTTGGCAATACACGCGCTGGCAGATGAAGTTCACCGGGCATTCGCCATACCCACACCCTGCCATCGGATCGCCACATTGTGTACCGTGATTCGTCACTCCACACAACGTGTTGCCACTGTTCAGTCGTGTAGTGTTGACGCTCCTTACACCAAGCGAGGCGTCGGTTGGCATTTTCCTGCGTGATGTGTGGCTTATGAGCAGCAGCTTGGCCATGGAATCCAAGGTTTCTCACTTCACGCCTAACTGTCATATTACTTGGAGTGGATCTTGATGCAGTTTGGAATTCCTGTGTGATGTTCTGGATAGATGTCTGCCTATTACTCTTTACGACCCTCTTCAAATGTCGGCGGTCTCTGTCAGTCAACAGACGAGGTCGGCCTGTACGCTTTTGTGCTGTACATGTCCCTTCACGTTTCCACTTCACTATCACATCAGAAGCAGTGGACCTAGGGATGTTTAGGAGTGTGGAAATCTCGCGTACAGACTTCTGACACAAGTGACACCCAATCACCTGACCATGTTCGAAGTCCGTGAGTTCCAGGAGCGGCCCATTCTGCTATTTCATGATGTCTAATGACTATTGAGGTCGCGGATAATAAGTATCAGGCAGTAGGTGGCAACACAATGCACCTAAGATGAAAAACGTATATTTGTGGGAGTGTTCGGATGCTTTTGATCGCATAGTGTATTTATTGTTTAAAGAACGCACATATGATGATGGTGATGATGAATACTGAGTAGCCTTAAAGAGGCCTTGCAGGAAGGCAGTTAGAGCCCTTTGTGCCTCTTATCTAGGCATTACTCAAGTCTAATGATCCATATAAAACAGACCACGTCCTTGATATCCGCCCTTCTTACCTCCTCACGTTCCAAAATGAAGGACCATAGGAATACATATCTATGCATAGTTAGAGATCCGTAAATTTCGCGATTCGCGAAATTCGCGTAAAGCTAAAAACGCATGACTTTATACATAAAATGTATTGACATTGCGGTAAAAGTTGGTTTTTGGGTGTCTCAACCCGCAAAATACTCGCGAATTTCTTAAAATATTCAACTATATATGAATTTTGACCTTTATCCGCGAATTTTATCAAAATGTATGTACATTACACTTTCGACAACGCAGGCATAAACTTTTTAAGGTAAAAGAAGAAAAAAATTTGAATGATTGGCTAAAACTCGTCGGGTAAATCTTTATTTAACAGCGCTTGTAGCTCTAGGCGGGAAAATGCGAAACGCTGGTTGGCTGCGTGATGGATCGTGTAACTAACTTCAAGCTACAGCGTGGGGCCGGGCGGAAGGCAGGTTACGCATAATTCCAGCTATCGGCCTTGGCATAGTTGACCAGGAGTCAGTCCATATACCACAGGTGTTGCGTGATTTTTGTGTGCACTGTCCTATTTTCTTAAAGTTAACAATGCCACCAAAAATAAAATTGGGTGAGCGAGCAAAACAGTTCGCTAGCGACGGCATGATAAAATCAGGAGCGGTAATGTTATGTCGATTCTGCAACAAAAGAGTTTCATGGGATACTAGTGATTCAGTTAGAAAACACATTGCATCCAGAGCCCACGTGGAAGCCACAAAAGCAGAAAAAGGCAAACGACAAATTACTATATATGAAGCTGTTGATGGGGCTAAAGAAGCAAAGGTATGTATATTAATTCATTATTGAAATCACTTCTACATGCTGGTTTTTTGTTTTGAAAATTACTTTCTGATTACTTGCGTAATAGAAGACTAGTTTGCATTGTGCAATGGAAAACATTTGAATCCGATCTGCCTTTACGCATTGAAACTGATTTGCTATCTGACCTACGCGGATCGTATTCTTACCGTACTCAATACATACTCAATCCCCATAT
Source organism: Deroplatys truncata (assembly GCA_030765065.1). Taxonomy (NCBI): domain Eukaryota; kingdom Metazoa; phylum Arthropoda; class Insecta; order Mantodea; family Mantidae; genus Deroplatys; species Deroplatys truncata. The sequence goes on along the minus strand of CM060990.1, from coordinate 316,581,414 downwards.
AAACGTGGTAATAACTGCGGTGATGTTGGAATGCTGAGGACCGCTAAATCCGTCAAGTGGTGAGAAGTCGCAACAATGGTATAGATCTCGTCATGGATATTGGCGTAAGTCCTTGAGGGCTAGTCCAGTCAGCTAAATCCTCGCGATGTGTTTCCTTGCCACAAGTACGTGGTGCTGAATAAACGAAACCAACACATTACAATGTTTATACGGTACACTGAGCAGTCTGGCAGTACATTCTCTATGAAACTGTCGTACCCGCGAGTGTGTCGGCTTTATTAGTGCATTCATTTACATTACTGCCTCGCATTAGTTCGAAATTCAAAGGGAAACCTTGCACAGTCAGGAAAAGTATCGAACGTTTATGAGTTTATGAAACAAGTAGTCTGTGTATGGGCTCCAGAGGTTACAATGTTTTATATGTACTGCCAAATACGCTACGTTATATATATATATATATATATATATATATATATATATATATATATATATATATATATATATATCTGCCGAGCAACTTGCACCATTCTTACAACTGTCGAGGAGCAATGCCGGGATTACGATGAACGTAACGTAACGTGACTTAACTTGATGCAACGTAATGTCAAAGTCTAACACATTGTATTAAATGGAGCTATTTAGGATCGACTTAACATGACAACTTAACGCGACGTAACTTAGAGTTTGGCAACTTTTCCTTCCCGTTACGTTAAGTTAGATGTCACTGGTAATTAGAACCAATCAGCGTGAAGCAGTAGCACGAAGTAATAATACCAACTACCAATCGAGAGTCATTCTCCTTGAGTTAAGTGCATCCTAAAAGACCTTTATTTCATAACTTTACGTTACATACCGTTGCGTTAAGTAAAGTTCATCGTAATCCCAGCATTAGTGACTCGCATCATAGCACTCGATAACATGTTCGCATGTCAAAATCCCTGGCGCTACCTATACCAGTCAAGTTACTATCTATTTTCATGATTTGGCGACCGCTGGCATGCAAAACGAAATTCATGTTTCGACTATGGGGAAAAGCATTGTTGTACGCTATCGACGGCTGGTACCATTGTTCCGGTAGTTACAATCAATTTTCATGATTTGGCGACCGGTGGCATGCAAAATGAAATTCATGTTTCGACTATGGGGAAAAGCATTGTTGTACGCTATCGGCGGCTGGTACCATTGTTCCGGTTTCTCGCCAGCTCCCCTAGCATAGAAACTGAGGGTGAGATTATTCAGCGGTTGGCGGATTTAGCAGTTCTTGGCTTTCAAGCATTACCATAACTGCATTGAAGAAATGTCATTTAAATATGTACAAACATATACATAAGATCTGAATTTTAAGGGGTAATATATTTGAATTAAATAATTTATGGTTTTAAATAGATTATTACCCATTTTTTTAATTTCAGGCTGCCAAATTTGATTTTATTACCAGCACAGTTGAAATGTTTGTGACTACAAACATTCCTCTTGAAAAAGGAGACCATCTTGCATTTAGAAGTTGGTTGCATCGTCATGTAGTGGGAGGAGGTGAACTACCATACAGTGATAACCTTAGAAGGCAGTATTTACCACAGCTGGCAGATAAAAGAAAAGTTACCGCTGTTGCGGCTTTGAAGAAATAAAAATGTTGCTATTATGAGCGACGAAACAACGGACAAGAAGGGCAGAGCAGTGTTTGTTGTTATCTTATTTACTGTAGAACCAGCAGACCATCAGAAGCAGTATGTTGCTGCTGTAACATCCCTGGAGCCTGTTAATGGACGAAATTGTGCTAGAGCGATTTCTGATGCCCTGCAGGATATGGAGGTTGGGTACAATCAGGTGGTGGCATTTGTCAGTGACTCGGCAAGGTACATGAATACATGCTTCCAGGGTCTCCAAATACTTCTGTCTGATCAGGTTGTTCAGGTTCAATGTTAGGCACACAAAACTAATTTGTTGGCTGAAATTCTTCCATGCGATCTCTCGGAACTAAATAGAGTGGTTGTGTCAGTCAAACAAATGTTTTTGAATGCAAGAAAAAGGCGCCATGCATTCAAACAATACCTTGACGAAAGAAGTTCACCAGCTGGCCTCTTCCCCAACCCTGTTCCAACACGTTGGAACTCTTGGTTAACAGCAGTTGAATGGCTGACAGAGAACTGGGACATTTTCTTTAATTTCCTACATTCAAGAAGGGCAGAGGAATGCAATTTCAACTCTGGCTGCAACTTCCTGAGCAGTCTCAAGGAGGAGGATCTAAACGTGTTACATGTTCATTGCTTGTTTGTGAAGTCACTTAGTACACTATTGAAGCCATTTCTCATTCAATTGGAGACTAGTAAGCAGCCTCAGGCGGGGGAACTGTATCCACGACTTCATCATCTGAAGAAAAGACTTCAAGTTGCTACTGGAGATGTTTTTAGTGATCAAGTGAATGATGGCAGGAAAAAATTAAGTCTGTTCAAAGAGGAAGGAATATAGAATCTTTGAAGAACATTGCCGTCTCTATGTGTGTGAAATTGGACAGTTTAATTTCTTCTGATCCAGCCAGAACAATCTTGGAGCCTGTTTCCGAGTTATTCTGCAGGCAGAATGTTCTTATTCAGAACACAGATAAGCCGTAGTCCCTGATGTCTAAAGTACCCTCTTAAAAAAGTCTTCCAGCAGACGAAGATATGCATGGATATCTGGAGTTCAAGGAACTCTTGCAGAAAACTGCTAACCTGAGTGTCCTTAAAGCTCTTATATCCATGCAGAGTACACATAAAACATTTGTGGATGGGGCATTAAAAGCACTTTGGATACCAGTTTCCAATGTCGACTGTGAGCGATATTTTTCCAAGTTTTCTTGTGTTCCTACTGATCGACGAATGAACTTGAGCATGACAAATCTGGAAATACTCTCCTCCTATACTTATGAAAGTAGCATTCAGAAGTGAGTGGATATGTGTTTTATAAATGCATATTGAGGGATAAGAACAGAGACTTTGTAACTAACATTTTAGAAAATTATAGATTTTAACACAAAATACGTTGGAGAAACATTCAAATGTTTCTTTGGAGATCTTGCATCTCAACACCAATCATAGACTTTAAAATACATAACTAGCATTATCTTGTATGTGAAGAAAAAACTAGTTCCTTATTCGAAAAACTCGTGAGAAAAATAGACACATTTAATAAATAAACCAAAATGTAAATGTTCAACTTATAATTAATATAATAAACACACACCTACCTAAAGATTACTCTTACAATTTATATAGAAACTGTGATTATTTTTTCTCTCATGTTACCCAAGAATTTTTACCTTTATTGCCCAAGAATTTTAAGGATCTCTACCCAAGAATTTTACGGGTCCCTATGCATAGCGAAACCTTCGCATTCACATAGTATATGCTGTAAGGTCTGAAAATCCCTCACACATTTCCGACATAAAGGATCTTGTGTAAGCTCACTTATGTATAAATGTCTTCGCAAATTGTTGTGGTCTGTAAGATAGCCCACAACTCCTCTGAGCTTATATCTGATCAAATTCAGGAGAAACTTGCTCACCTTTCCTCCAGACGCCGATATCAAGGCATGGGTCCACCTGGCGATGGTTTGCTTACTCCAGATTTCACGATGAATCCCCAACGTAAGCTGGGTTATCTCCTACTTGACGGTTCTAGCCGACACACCGCAGAAGATCCCAGGCCCAATAAAATAAAACCCCGATCCCCTCTTTACAAGGAGGTCTTCCATTTTGTTTCCTTTAATACCAGCTGTCCAGGAATCCAGAGAAATGTAACCGCACAGCCGGCACAGAGTCCATCCAACATCTTCTGGCATTGCCACACCAATCTTGATGTAGGTTTAGTCATCCCAAGGGCTTTTAAAGCTGCCATGCTATCTGAGCAGATGGACATCTCCGCTTGTCTGCGTGGCATAATATGAATATGTACAATACAGGCTAAGGTTGCATATACCTCAGCCTGAAAAATCGTGGCAATATTACCAAGGGGAAAGACAAGCCTGATTCTAGGGCCACAGACCCCAGACCTCGTCCTGCCCTCGAGGCGGGAACGTCCGTAAACCACGCCCTACCCCTGCTTTCGGGAGAGACCCTATCTCTTGTTCCCACTCATTGCCGGAAGGTATTGTAGTATAAGATGGACTTAGATGAAACATAGTCCGCATCAAATCCCATATCTTCAGGGTAGTAGGACACATCTGCTGAAGTCCAGAAAGGATCATTTATAAGGTAGCTTAAAGTAACACCCCACTAAGGTCCAGTGGCAGTGCGCATTCACCTTGGCAACCTCCTTAACAAACAAGTGCAAAGGGGGGAGGTCCATCAAGATCTCTAGGGCGGACTGTAGGGTAGTTCGCACCGCCCCTGTCTTCATCATACATATCAATATTTGCAGCGAATCCAGCCTGGCAGAAACTGCCTTCACAAGAGAGGTAGGACACCAAAACTGCGCCACATTAGAATTCGAAGACCTTATAACCCAGGTGTATAGGCATTTTATTTCCTTAGGTCTCAGGCCCACCTCAGTCCTATAGATCTCCGGCAGACCGACAAAGCATTGTAGGTGAACTTTACTTTATAATCTACATATTTTTCCAACTCAGCCCAGCATCCAGAATAACCCCTGGATACTTAACCACTTCGGAAAGCTTCAACTTCTTCTCAAGAAGATGGGACTGTCAAACCTGGCAGCCTCCTCCTCCTTGTGAAGATCATTGTTTCAGTCTTTTCCGGATTAACAGATAAGTTCGTTGCTTTACACCATCCTCTAGAGCATGCAGGGAGGCCTTATGAGCTCCGAAACAGAATTTGGGAATTTTCCACTTGCTACAAGGCATATGTCATCGACCTTCAAATAAATCCCTCCCCTGTTGAGACTGTTTATCAGATTATCCACTACCATACACCACAGGGTAGGTGACAAAACTGCCCCTTGTGGGCAGCTCAGAGGCACTGTTACCCGCAAGGTCTCATTCCCCAGGGTTACCACTATCTGACGGCCTTACAAAGAGGTCATAATCCAGTCCGTGACTACGGGGCTGACTGCGCTACTCTCCGGACACTTCCGCCGTTCCTAATGTCATATGATTGATGGCACCTTCAATGTCCAGGAAAACTACCATGGCCAGTTCTACACAGTCCACCACGTTCTCCAGTCTCACCAAGCGCTGATGGAGTGCCGCTTCCGTGAGTTTACCAAGCCAATGGTAATATCGATGAGGATGTATGGGTCTGTCAACCAGTACCCCATCCTTCAAATATCTATCTACCAGTACTTTCAGAGCCTTCAGCAGTAAGGATGTTAGACTGATAGGGCGGAAATCCCTGCCCCTGCATTAGGATTGTCTACCCGGCTTAGGTATAAACACCACCTTAACCTGCAACCAGAGGAAAAAAATGCCTCAAAGGAAGAAAGGCCCTAAATATCTTCTCAGGTGTGAGGAAGCGATCTCTCAGCCCTTCTGAAGAAGAGTCAGTAAGATCCCATCCTCACCCGCGCCTTTATTGAGCTCAAAATAAAAAAATGACCCATTAAACTTTTTTAAAAGTAACAATCTCAGTAGCCACTAGCAGTGTTCTCGCTAAGGTCTGCGTGCCCTAACCAAGGTTGGTTCTTGATCTGTTATGCAGGTCTTCGGAAAGTGGTCTCAAGCAACAGTCTCAAGTCACCCCCTCCGACTGCGTAGGGCGATAATGACCTTAAAGTTGAGGGTCCTTAAACATAAATAATCATCCGACTGCATTATAGCACCAGATGGGGCCTCCAACGAGGCCAACCTGGCCCTACCTCGGGAAATCAGCAATTTCTGCAAACGATCAACACTCGTCTGCTTCTGTATATTATCGCAGAAGTGCCTCCAAGTTTCTTCGGAGGCCTTCTGATTTCCTTTTTATACGTTCTTTGGGATCCCTTATAATAACCCTAGGTAGCCTGACACTGATTATCCAGATATGCATTATAGAACCTGCGAATTATTTTCTTGATGAGTGTAAAAAAGAATTCTATTTAAGTTTATCTTCAGCCCGAACCTCCTGTATTAGGTGGGGGGCAATTTCTCTCACAAGCAGAAACCAGGGTGTTCATGAAAAACCTCAAGCACCACTCCAGGCCCTTCGCATGTCTTAGCTTGATTTGGGTTCCATTCTTAAGCCCGCCGTCCAATTCACCTCTAAAGGATTCCTAATTGGTCTTCTTAGGGTTCTTGTACAGACAGTCGTTTCATTTTCCCTCAAGGTAAAAGCAAATGTGTCTGTGGTCGGACAGGAAAGGTTCCAAACAAAACCTTCAATCCTTGATATTCCTCTAGAATCGCGAAGGACGCTAATGGCAAGTCTAGGACCTCCTCTCTTTGATAATTCAAAAAAGTTCGAATTTTCCTTCACTTGAAAATCCCTAGATCTCTTGTGCTCAAATACTCGAGCAGCATTCCTCCCTCCCGTTGATGTCCGTACTACCCCAAATGCTTTGATGGACGTTGGAGTCACAGCCAATAAACAAGTTGAGGTTTCTGTCCTTGCAATAAAGCGCGTGATTTCTGAACTCCTTAGGAGGAGGAGATTCCTCAGAGTCATATGTGAAATGGGCAGAGTAAACTAGCACCTAACGTGGCACTCCGCCTTCCTCATATCTCACTAAGAACGCCGTCAGATCTTTCGAAAGAAAGTCCGGCAGAGCCCACGTGTTACTGGGCCTTGTCAAGACAGATGTTCGGTGTTTTACGTCAGACAAAGCACCTAAGCAGTAAAATACCTTTATTTAGTCCCATAATATGACCCTGCCATGGACAGGGTCCTTGTACATATTATGTCAACATCCAGATAATACCTCGTTACATTACTAGAAAGAACTCGCGAGGTGGTAATACTGTAGTGCAAGTGAGCCTGAATGAATGAAATCCTAGCTTAATCTGCCCAACTTAAATCTATTTTGTTAGAGTCCAGTTTTTCTAAAGATACTGGTCCTCTTCTGGGATAACTGAGGGATACTGATCCCCCTTCTTTGGAGGCGGTAGGCGAATGCTGGAGTGGTTTCTCTTCTACCATGATATCCTTTCCATTATTTCCCTTTCGATTCCGTTTCCTTCCCATGTTTCGAGTGTGCTTCTAGATAGTGATTCAATGATCATAGATTAATTTATTTTAACTATTGTTTTGAAAATTGTCAAAAAGGAAGAAATAAAGAACGAGAAAAAAGTATAACCAAGGGCAAGTAAATTGGCTGGAAATGAAAACAACTTGATAGTATCTATTTGGAGTGTATGGGTTCTTCAATGAATCAAGAAGTTTTAAGTTAATAAGAGCAGAATTTCAAGCTCCAATATCTAGGACAGTACCAAAAATTAAAAGAAGCAAATATTCTGACAAAGCTTAGATCGATATTTTACAAAAGGCTAGAAAATGAGCGACGAAAAAGTAGACGAATATATCAGAAAGCTATATTTGCAGAAGAGAGGGAAATAAATTTGAATAGATATCGACAAGTAAAAAAGATTAAAAACCTCCAAGAAGAAACTAGAAAAAATTCATGCAGCATTTTAAAGAAAAATATTTGTCACAAATATATGGGGAATGCCCCATAAAATTATTATGGAAAAGTAATGATCCCATAAATTTTAGCAATATTAAATAAAGGAGACGGGTAATTGAAAACAAATTGGAAAGATTCCGTAAATATTCTGTTAAATAAACCACTTCCCGACGATGACTATTAAACGATGAAATACACACTTTAAATAAAATTAACATGAACATTACTTTTTACAATGCAAAAGCAACTCATCACTTCAACATTACTGAAATTAAACTCGTGATAAGAAGCTTAAAGAAGAACGCAGCCGGTCCAGATGCAATAAAATAAAGTATTAGTGCATTTAGAGGACAAAAGCACGCCGTTCTTATTTAAATTACTAAACAACTGTATATGGGAAAGTCGTTTTCCACTATGGTGGAAGGAGGATAGAGTTACCATTTAGAAGAAAATCATAAAGATCCCAAAGAAGCTAAATCATATAGATCAACATATTTGTTATATACCTTGGGAAGAATATTCGAACAAGTAATATGTAAGAGAATATGGAAATATGTTATGCTTGAATTAAATACTAGTTGACTATAGACATGTCTTTACAACCGTGGATGTCATAAATCAACTGATAAGTACAGTTAAAATCTAAAAAGCTAAGTATATTATTCGAATCCAGTGGACATTTCTGGTGCATTGGATAATTTGTGTTGGCCTCGTCTTTTTGAGAGATTAAGATAAAAGAATTATCCTAAATGTCTATATGCCATATTAAAAAATCCCTGTACTGATAGAAAAGTACATATTAAAGGTTTGAAATTAAATTCTATTTACGAACGTTAGTAGCATATATAGGAGAGAGCTGGCGAAGTTTTTTGCGTTTACATGGGAAAAGATAGGGAAAACGAGGATAGATGCGACGGTTCAAGAAGGAAAATGCGTTTATATGGGGAAGATAGGGTAAACGAGGACAGATCCGAGGTAGAGCAGGTGCTGAAGGAGGGGAACGTCCTCTATATGAGAGATGTGGGGAATACTAGGGCAAGTGTTACACAGAGTTTGAGGTGTGGAGTATGCGTTTATATGGGATAGATAGGGAAAACGTAAACAGATAACAGGCTAGACAGATGCTGAAGGACGGAGCGATAGCTTTATACGGGAGAGATAGGGAATATGAGGAGAGATGCTAGACTAGACAGGGTTTGAAGGGTAGAATATGACTTTATATGGAAGAGATAGCACACCGAGGAGCGGAATTGGGCTGAGGAGGGTTTGAATGACAGAGTATGCGTTTATATGGGGAGACGAGGAAAACGATGGGAGTAGCTAGGTTGGAGGAGCGTTCAAGGAGGAAAATACGTTTATATGAGAAAGATAGGGAAGACGAGGATCGATGCTAGGCTAGACAGGGTCTGGAGGAGTGGAATGCGCTTTATATGAGAGGTAGGGAATACGAGGAGAAGTGCTAGGCTAGACAGAGTTTGAGGTGTGGAGTATGCGTTTATATGGGAAAGATAGGAAAAACGTGGACAGATGATAGGATAGACAGATGCTGAAGGAGGGAATATGGGCTTATATACCGGAGAGATACGGAATGCGAGAAGAGGTGATAGACTAGACAGGGATTGAAGGGTAGCACATGTCTTTTATATGGAAGAGCTAGCAAACCGAGGAGACGCATTAGGTTAGGAGGGTTTGAATATATGTTTATATGGAGAGACGAGGGCAGATTCTAGGTTGAGAGAACCTTCAAAGAGGAAAATGCGTTTATATGGGAGAGATAGGGAAAACGAGGAGAGTTCCGAGGTAGAGCAGGTGCTGAAGTAGAGGAATGCCCTTTATGTGTTAGAGGTAGGGAATACGAGAAGAGGTAGTTAGACAGAGTTTGAGGAGTAGGGTATACGTTTATGTGGGGAAAATTATGGAAAACGGAGAGAGATCATATGCTAGGAGAGAGTTGAAGGAGGGAAATGCGGTTTATATGGGAGAGGTAGGGAATAGAGGAGAGGTGCTCATCTAGACAGAGGTTGAGGAGTAGAGTATGCGTTTATATGGGAAAATATAGGAAAACGAGAAGAGAGGCAAGGTAGGGTATTGTTGATATATGTGTAATGTTCATCCATGCATAACATCATTTAGACTCATTGAATTCCAGATATAAACGCTAACAAAGTCTATATTGCGTTCTAACGTTCCGGTATCGCCCCTCTAAAGGGCTGGACGCATACCCTCGACTGATGTACCCACCGCCTATATTTTGATTGATACGGTATAAAGAGGAATTCGGATGGTATCGTATATGTATATATATATATATATATATATATATATATATATATATGGCGTAAACCGGTTAGTATCACAGTGTTCACGGTAATTTAGAGCAGCGATTCGTACCAAAGCTGTTTAAGGTACTTTTAATATGATTCGTGTAGTATGTCGGGTGTTTAAGTCATTTTAACCCTCCGTTGGTCGCTAGGGGCCTGAGAGACCCCTGGTATTATATAAATGTTATAATTTTCGAACGAAAGCACCTATCCAATTGCCTGATTAGGACATCTAACATTGCACTTTGCGCGATTATTTGCTGCAGCGATAACCCTATCTGTTTATTTGTTTGTTTGTTTGTTTGTTTGGAAGAATGACTAATCAGCAGTTAAGTGTTGCACAGGTCAAACAGACCCCGCGCGCCTGCTCTCGTTACACATTGTTGGCAGATTTGTTTCTCATTAGCTGTTGTGCAATATTGCTTTGCCATTGCAAGGAGCTGTTATTGCTTCGTCATGAATACGAGTAAAAGGTACGACCTACAAAAGTGGTACATTACCTACTTTCCGATGATAATGCCTTGCCCGTGGATGACAACTTATATGAATCAGACGATTCTGATTCTGAAGATGAACTCGAAACGAGATCTTTAGATTTTGAAACTGACCATGCTAAAATTATTTGCGATAGTTGCTTAGTCGGGGAAAAAACGGGTGATATATTAGATGATTCTGAGTAATTGAACATTTGACATTACAAGTTGTATGTATACCTGAAAATGGCAATGTATTTCTTTATACTTACTGTAATACAATTTATAACGTATATGTATTCATATTTTAGCTTGCATGTTTATGTTGTAAGATAATACCTATTAATGAAAGCCATGTACGCTTAATATAAATAAAGGTACAAGTAGGATAAAAAAAGAAAGTAATCGAAGGAAAACAAAAATACGAACAAAAATGTAGCGCGGGTCTATCAGGCCCCGCGCGACTAACGGCGTTCTACTAAAGCGCGCGCCTGTCGGAGGGTTAAAAGGTAATTCAGATAGCGTCACAGGTGTTCATGGTAATATAGAGTGTAATTAGATTATAAACATTTCTCATCCAACCTTGCAATACCTTTATATACCTTTTTTTCTAAATCTTACAAACTGTTTATGTGTTAAACCGTTAGTGTGCGAGACGGAGAGGAATAATCTGTACATCGATTTACAGTGAAGGTATATAGAAGTAATCGAGACTAACCCCACAGCGAACGCCCTAACCTATCCCTACCTTGACTTCTCATTCTCTATTCAATCCTATCATCATCTAACCTAACCAACGTAACAAGACGTAACACTGCGTAACATAACCACGTAACCAGTAAACGTAACCACGTAACAAGACGTAACACCACGTAACATAGCCACGTATCACAACGTAACATAGCCACGTAACCACGTGACAAAACGTAACATCGCGTAACATAACCACGTAAAAAGACGTCACACTACTTAACATAGCCATGTAACCACGTGACAAGACGTAACATCACGTAACAAGACGTAACACCACGTATCATAATCACATGAGAAGACGCAACCAACGTAACATCGCGTAATATAAGCACGTAGCACCACGTAACATAAGCACGTAACCACGTAACAACACGTAGCAACCATGTAACCATGTATCATAGCCACGTAACCACGTAACATGACGTAACACCCTGTGACATGGCGTACCAGAAACGTAACAACACGTAACACTACCTAATCTCTCTAACCAGAGATATATTCGTGTTTGTTTTAGTGAAATTGCGGCGTTTTACTCAGGTTTTACTATTTGAGAGTCTTAATTGAAAGGTTATACATCAACATACCTTTATTTCAGTTCGTTGTAGGCGCCTTTACCCTTTATCTGGGCTTAAGACTAGCATTAGGATTTGCTCCTAGTGGCAGGGTTAACGCCTCTCCTTCCATCTTCTTATTCTTCTTTATTCATCAGGTGTCTGCTAGTTGCATACACATCACATGGACAAACTTCCGTTTTTTAAATATTGTAGACTCGCTGAGAAAATCTTCATTTTCGGCTTACATTCTCTTATGCGCTGTTTGTCATGCTGTAATACCCATATACATATGTCGTTATGCCAACCTCGGCAATAACTCTTTTGTCATCGTATGGCGTCAATGTAATTCTATTCAATTGCACTGCGCTAACAGCATGTTCCCGTGACAGTATCAGATTCATGGGCGCTCTTATGATTTCTTTGTCTTTAAGACAGTATGTATAGCTGTCGAATGTGATATACTGCTTAATATCACTACGTTTTATGCCTTTAATCTTTTTTATCATAGAGTCTAGAATATCTAAGGCGTACATCTTAGGTCGTAGCACAACAAAGCATAGAACAATTTTGCTATTAGCCTCATCTTTAAATTTCCCCAGCACCCTTTGTTCTGAGTAGAGTGGCATATAATGTTGACAGGGTAATCAGCTGTATTCAGGTGTTTGAGAAACCGTAGCTTGTCCTGGTAATCATCTTCAGTTGTCACACGATGAATTAATAAATCAGTGTCCATATAATTAAGCTTCAGGCTTTCAGTCCCATAATATGGCAACAAGACATCATAATTATAGTGATACATTAATGTCTTGGGGATGTCCAACACAATCATACCGATGTATATAAGCTTGTTGAACACGAGCTGTCGCGAGGCCTTATGTACAACAGCTAGTTTAACAGCATATATCGTCCTATAGATAAACGTGGGCCTTCCGATCAACTTTTCCAGGGTCTTCTCATTTACAACCAGTCGTATATCCATACGATTACGCAGGTTCTCCATAGTTTTTCCAAACATGGCGTTGTTAAAGAGCTTGTAGACGTCTTTCTCGAAATCATTTTCAGCTTGTTATCGTAGCCTATTGTTAAATTCCACATAAGGTTTAACCACTGTGACTGTCAGAATTGTAGCACACGCTGGATTTTTGTTAGCCGTAGTCCATGATTAAGGGCTTGCTTCAAAGCCATGTAATGTACTACATACTTCTTTCGAGATCCAAGATGGGGTATCAGTTTCTTTGTAGTCGAGTCCTTAGGCTTCATACACTCAGGCAGAAAAGGCAGGTCGTTGTGTAGACCGTGAAGTTCAGCAGGATATTCGATGTCGACTTCTAATATATATCCATGAGGATCATCTTTTTGTGGTCTTTCTATGTCGACTTTTTCAAGTGACTCCCCTCAAATCAACCATGAGGTAGGGCGTGGCACATGGCTCAACCATATTTCTTATTGGCGTCCTCATATGTAATAAATTGGGTTGGTCACGACGGATCAAACTTCTCCATATAGGCGTTGTTGGCTCCGTCAAACCGGTGGGAAACTTGACATAAACCTCCTCTTATGCCAGATTCTATCACTAGTAATAGGTCATAATCCTGTAAAAATTCCAGCTAAATTCCAGTATACAGCAACATGGCGTTCCATCTAAGTCCTGGAGAGGTGAAATAATGTGCAGGGTCGACTTTGTGTGTTTTTAGGGTTTGATCTCTAAATGTCCCAAAGACATCAGCTAGAAGAAGTACATTAGAGATTAAGTAGAGTTCGCTGTGCTCGCCTAGGTTTCTTACATTAAACAGCTCCCATACATGTCTAGCATGATTGTAGTCGGCATCACTAATTTCTTCTTCATTTAATGTATTGTAGAAAGAGTGCTTAGGAGGCAAGTAGGTTTCGTTCAAAACACCCCATGACGTGAGGTAATCATAGGGAAATACCCCTTTACGGGTCATCAACTTCAACTTGTCTTCTCCAAAGTGTTTCAGGGTACGATGTTGGATTTTTCACCAGCTTATCCAAGCTTGTACTGAGGAGCCGAAAGTTATCCACAAACCGAAGCTTTATATCTCCTACATACTTGGAGAATGATATATAGCTTTCTTCAGAGCTAGGAATTACTTCCACCCGCTCACTTGTTCATCCCAGCGCCTTAACAATGAAGTGTGAGTCATACCCACTAACGTTGTGCATGTAGACTGGTATATATTTATGAGCTTTGCAGGCTAAATTGCATTCATTATGTAAACTTCCACAATAGTCACCACTGATGTCATCATGGTACGTACTTTGTAGTTCTTTTCAGTAGAGGTTTTTCCACACAAGTAGCATACTGTAGAGGAGTTGAAATCAATTTTCTGTTGATCTGTAAGTTTCAGAGGCATGAAAGATTTGTATGTATTACTAATTTCCTTTGCAAGGAACGACAGGTATTCCATAAATTTCTGAGCAGCCATTTTTCGGATGCGTGACGTATAGCTCCGCCCTGGACGTTGCTCTCGCACAGGCTGAATCACGTGGGATCTGCTGGCCGGTCGTAAACCGGGTCATCCCCACCACGGGCCAAGCAGTTCCTCCCACTTCTTTTCCACCCCCTGGCGGTCGCTAAGGGAAGGTGCACTCTACCGGTTCGCCTCCGGTCTGGAAGGACGAAGGCGGAAATCGACATTTTAGGGTTTTAATACCTGGAGGTGGCATTCGAGAGGTCCCCAGGATAATTCCCGTAGGATCGGTCACTCTGACCTTAGGTTTCTTGCGGTTTTCGCTGGTCGACAGCCGAATGCTAGTAGCTTCTCATCTACCCGATTTCCTTTCCCTTACATTCTAATTCATTTGCATCTTTCACGTGTGCTTCTAGGGTTCGGGGTTTGATTCCCGTCGGTCGCTCACTCTGTCTCCGGGGTTTTTCGTGGTTTTCGCTAGTCTGTTGTCTGCAGGTGAATGTCGGAGTGATGTACGCTAGCGCGACTTCTTTTTCCCTTCATTCTATGCCATTTACATCTTTCACGGTGCTTCTAGTGTTCGGGGTTCGATTTTCGTCGGTCGCTCACTCTGGCCTCGGATTTTTCGTGGTTTTCACTGGTCTGCAGGTGATTGGTAGTTTCTCATCTACCACGATTTCCTTTCCCTTTCATTCTATTTCATTTTGCATCTTTCGTACGCTTCTAGGGTTCGGGGTTCGATTTCCGTCGGTCACTCACTCTAGCCTCGGATTTTTCATGTTTTTGCTGGTCTGTAGACGAATTCTGGAGTGGTGTATGCTACCACGATTTACTTTCCCTTTCATTCTATTTCATTCGCGTCTTTGTGCTTCTAGGTTTCGCGGCGTATCCTTGCTCAAGGATACTTGTCCCATGCTCGGTTGACGGATCGTTCATCCCCCTCACGAGCCAAGCACCCGAATCTGCACGAAGACCTACGAACAATACATGAACCCTCGCAAACACTTACTCTAAGCATCCGAACCTGTACGGAGACGCCCGAACACAACCGAACAATGCATGCATCCTCGCAATACTTTGCTCACTCACTCTAAGCACCCGAATCTGCACGAAGGTCTACGAATGCATAGATACACGCGTTCACTTCCACCAAGCACACGAACCTGCACGAAGGTGTACGATCATCTCCGAACAATACAAGCGTCCTCACAATACTTCACTCGCTCACTCTAAGCATCCGAACCTGCACGAAGACATAGATACACGCGTTCTCTTCCCCCAAGCATCCGAAACTACGAATACGTACAATCATACATAAACATCTCTGAGCGCCTCTCTAAATACATGAACATGCGCGAGGACCTACGGATACACCTGAACATCTGTGTAACAAGCATTGAAGTATAAGAGCTTAGACGCTTAATCACCGTTTAGTATTAAAATTCAGTATATAATTGATCTAGAAAGGTTCGTCCCTCCTCTAAAAATAGGGCGATCTCGGGCATTGGATTTCATTCTGCTAATTATCTCCGAGTTGTCAACATCGTTGTTCTCTCAGAAAATAATCGGCTTTCTACAGTGTTATCAAGGTGAATAGGTCTACATTTCCTTGAAGAGGGATTAATACGTTATATAATTGATCTAAAAAAGGTTCGTGCCTCCTCTATAAATATGGTGATCTCTGGCATTGGATTTCATTGTACTAATCATCTCCGAGGTGTCAACATCGTTGTTCCCTCAGAAAATAATCGGCTTTCTAAATTGTTATCAAAGTAACGAGGTGTACATTTCCTTGAAGAAAGATTAATACGTTATTACATCAAAGTAAAGATGAATAAGTCCTCATATAAGGATATCATTCCTAATGCATCAGGATATTCTTGTGGTAAATGTGGAAAGACATCTCTACGTGGGTATGATAAAAGAAGGTATGAGCTACGTTGTAACAAGCTCTTCAAATGTAAATATGTTAATATAACCTTCAAAGACAGTTATAAGGGTCGGCAACATGAAGATGCATACGAAATAAGCAGGCCTGAGAAGAAACGTAGATTAGAACCTACTAAACAAGAGTTACTATTTACAATGAATGACTGTGACATGAAAGAATATGAAACTTCATTTGATGGACGCTTGAAATCACATTTTATACGCTGTGAATGAACCAAGGATCTGACTATGAACCTGCATGAGGCAAAACAGCGGATAATCCAGGCTGTACATAAAGAGCTTAGTATTCACAAGAGTGTGAAAATTAATCTGTTGACTGAGTGTCGATTTGTTAACAGTATCGGAGAAACCTGCGACAAAATATTTAAAACCCGAAATAAAGCTGTTTTCCTAGAAACGGATCTGGACTCTATGCTGGAAAGGAAAATGAAGGAGTTGGTTACTTAAATGGAGGAATCACAACTTAAGGGCAGCAACTGGGCTCTATTTGCTGTAGAAGGGGTTCGCCTTCGTATTAACAAGTACAATCCGTTACGAGGAAGTAGCTACATACCCCTGCCACCATCTGTTGAGAGAAGGAAAGCCTGCAAAAACATCCAGAATTATAATGATGAGCAATGCTTAATGTATTTTGTATTAGCCAGATTCGTTAAGAAGGAGGCACAACGCGTGAGCAGATACAAGCAACTTCAAAATAAATATGACTTCAGCTGCGTTTCTTTTCCAACTCCGCTTTCTAAAATTTAAAAATTTGAGAAGCTTAACAGGAGGTCTATCAATGTCTTCGGCCTGGATGAGAAGCATGAAGTGTGTCCAATAAAGGTCGCTGAGGCTGAACTACCTGAACACCGTGAACTCCTGCTACTGAGTAACAGCATTGGAAAACATCACTACGTTTATATAAAGAATTTTGAACAACTTATTCGACGTCAGAAAACTATGCATAATGGACGCGTTTATACCTGTAAGCGTTGTTTTACACATTTTGATGATCGATATGGACGAAGTGGACTGGAAAAGCTACAAGAACATGGAGCCGTCTGTAATCAACATTATGTTGCAAGGGTAGTTATGCCTACCAAGGAGAAATCAATTAGTCAATTTAAACATTTTGAAAGGATGTTGAAACTCGCTTACTTCATCTATGCAGACTTTGAAAGCATTCTCGCACCATGCCATTCATGCCTCCCCAATCCTGAAACTTCATATAGAACCCTTTATCAGCAGCGTGTACCCATGAGTTTATGCGTTTACGTTAAACCGTCATCCGACATTGAACATCTGGAAAATAATCTTCCTAAGCATCCTTACGCATATCGTGGTGTTGACGCTGCTCAGAAGTTTATGGAATACCTGTCGTTCCTTGCAAAGGAAATTGGTAATATATACAAATCTTTCATGCCCTTGAAACTTTATATCAGCAGCAGATGGATTTCAACTCCTCTACAAAATGCTACTTGTGTGGAAAAACCTTTACTGAAGAGAACTACAAAGTACATGACCATGATCACATCAGTGGTGAATATCGTGGAAGTCTACATAATGAATGTAATTTAGGCTGTGAAACACCTAAATATATTCGAGTATTCATGCATAACCTCAGTGGTTATGACTCACACTTCATTGTTAAGGAGCTGGGATGCACAAGCGAGCGAGTGGAAGTAATTCCTAGCTCTGAAGAAAGCTATATATCATTCTCCAAGTATGTAGGAGATATAGCGCTTCGATTTGTGGATAGCTTTCGGTTCCTCAGTACAAGCTTGGATAATCAAATATTTCTGATGAGGACTACTCCTTCTGTTACTACACGTTTTGCAATTATTAGTACTATTACCTTTGTTTTTGACTTCATGCTTCCACTGCAAATACTTCTGCTAATAATACAACTTCTGTTGCTGCTAACTCTATTATCAATATGACCGTAAGCTCCGCCCTCATCGTAACATTCCTGTATCTGTTCCTATTTACTCATTACTGTTATATATATATATATATATATTAATCTGGCTGCTGCATCATTGTCTAAAATAAAGTTTGTTACCCAATACGACTACTACTACTACTACTACTACTACTACTACTACTACGACCACCACCACTATTACTTCTACTCTATCAGTAGATAATTACAACTGATACGTCTACTACCACTACTACTTCTGCCGCTACCACCACCACCACTTTTGTTACTACTACTACTACTACTACTACTACTAACACTACTACTGCTGTTGCTATTCATTACTGCTGTTAATGTTGTGTATTTCACTATAGAAAATACTACTACTGGTGGTCTGCATTTTCGAAGAGCCAGATTTTTCTGTCGCAAAATCTAATAGGTTACAATTTTTATAATCGTATGTGCACGGTTTAAATTATGCAACACCAATGAACTGCAGCAACAAAGATAGGGTAAGTGCGGGTGAGATGGCCATAGGTTTTAAAATTGTGGATTATACGAAGAATTTTGGAAAGAATGTGTTTAAGTAGTTAAATGAATTCCTTGAATATTAATGTTTGTAATAGTAGGTACTCATGATCACACAAAATTTATTTTTGATGAAAAGGTCCCGAATTTTAAAAACCTATGCATTGGCCATCTCTTGCTATGAGTACGGGTGAGATTGCCATGTTTTACGGTGATAGATGGCCACGCACGTTTTATACCTAAACAACATGTTGAATGACTTATTAAAGTAACAATAACTATGCGATACGTTTTTACACCTTTGCTTATCAGCAGTAATGTTCCCTGCAGAAAAAAGGGTTTAGGAAACTCTGTATATTAAATATGAATTAAATTGTTCTTTGTTATGGCTTCTCCACGAGGCAAACGCTAACGCATGAAGCGCATGTTTCATGAAGCCAACGCTGACAAGGAACACATTGGATAAACTCAACATTCTGCTTTGTCTTTTCGTAATCCTCATCGCAACCAACACATTTGTTAGCAAACTCCATGAAGCACTTGTTACTGGAATCATATTCAACCTCTGCTCCTTCCTCGGAACTGAAGCTGCTGGTTGAAACAGATCGTTGTCTAACCATCTTGTGCTTCAATACCTGCGTATTGTTGAATTTTGCCTTGCCACTAGACTTATCAGCATTGATCTTTACCCTTTCACTATTCTGGGGGAGGAGTTAAAAGTATAGTGTCAAGTTAGGCTCTTTTTCCTGGCAGTTTTTAAAGGGACTGGCAAGACAGTATTCAAAACTTTTGTGGGAGTGCGATCCATAACGTGCTTAGATGTATTTGGCTGTGGCTCAAGATTTTCTGGCTCACCTAAACTTGAGTTTTCTCTGACATTTTCGTTATCAAATTCAAATTGATTATTCCACATCCTTTCTACAGCTGGAGGCTCACTTGAATCCTGATTTACGTCTGTGAATGCATAGTCAGGAATAGCTTCAGGGCTGTACGGATATATGCCAGTAGTTTTGAATCCAGAAATGACATTTTCAGGTGTGGCTGATTTTCCCCAACAGTCGTTCCCCCAGTCATTTGGTAGCCTTGTGATTCTGTGGCCAGGGTGGTTCTTAAGCCATTTGGCGGCAGCACTGTAAAAATCACTCTTCCAAGATCTAAAAAATGCCCGATCCAGAGGCTGAAGATAGTGGGTGGTATGACTGGGGAGACAAATCAGAGTTATACCAGTTGTCTTCGCAAATTATAGCATCGGTATTGAGTTGCAATGTGAAGAATGTCCATCTAGCACATTCCTTTCTGGTTTTCGAGGAACAAACGGCTTTCTCAGCCAATCAAAGAGTATATTTATGTTTATAATTGTTCATTTTTCAGACATGTAGACAGCTGATTCTAGAGGCATTCCATGTTAGAAATCCTGCTTTTTTCCCCTTTCATGATAGAAACAGGAGGGAGCAACATCACTTCGGCATTACAGCATGCTGTAACAGTAATAGTTTCACCTTTCTCTGTAGATGTTACTAGTGGAATGGCTTTGGACCCCTTTTCAGCAATCACCTGCCCTGGGCGATTATTCAGCTGTAGACCTGTTTCGTCCATGTTAAAAGCAGCTGATGGTTTGTTGAACAAACATGTCTCTGCTACTATTTCTCCTAATAGTTGGAAGTAATTGTTGACTCCCTTGCGATTCATTCCCCGAATCCATGCTATGGCAACACTTTCGGATTTACGTAAAGAAACACCAGCATGCCTGAAAACAAACAGCTTCAGCCAATTATATCCCGCATTTTCTTTCTCTTTATTAAAACTGTATTTCAGGTCAAGTTCTTCGGCGAAATTGTATGCTAGAGTACGAATATCATCTCTTGTTTGAGGAAAGCCATGCTTCTGCATTTTCTTAGTATATCGCACCAACTTATCTTCATTTTCGCTAACCAAACAACCGTTTGGTTCCATGGGTCCTTTTGAGACATTGTCAGTTTTCACTCTTCTTTCCAGAGTCTTTCTAGGATATTCAATGTTATAAATGCATAACGCATTGAAGTTTCATTAGCAACAACATCAATAGCCTTGTTCAACTCTTCATGTTTCCAATTACCGCGAACACTGCCCGGCTTTCCTTCGTATTTTGTCGATATCTGAAAGCCACAAGAAAGACGTACATATATAAAAAGCATTTAAATGATTTAGTTCATTACACCTGGTTATACAGCACAGTGATAAAAGTTAGTAATAATGACGAGGTGGTGTCTCACAATGAAAACAAACAAATAAAATGAAGAATATTTCTTTAAGAATACAAAATACAATGAAAACATATCTCCGGGAAGGCTGGCCAACCCTCCCGGAAAATTGTAAGCCATTTCGCCATTTGTAGAGGTGAGATGGCCACAGGCCACAACAAAACTAGAAGAATTTTATAATAATGTAAGCAACGCCAGTAAAATACCCAATACGTACTTACCGTGTGCACAAAGTTTCCAACTGCTGTCTTGAAAGGATGCTAGGATTTCACTGACTTCTTTCAACAGCGGAAAAGTAATTGACCATTGTGAAAAGTAACAACATAAATAAACTGGCGGAAATACAACCATAAACAGTGCACGTGATCAACAATCGATAACAAGGACCGAAAGCTTGCCGCCAGCCGAATTTCAAAAACATCGCGCCAAAGTTGCGAAAATGGGAGCCATTGGTCATCTTTCCCGTATGGCCGCCTCCCCGGAATTACTGGCTGAAAGTATATTCATGTACTGTACATGACATGGAACTAATCTGAATTTGGGCCTTTAGTGCTGCAGAGTATTTCAAAACACAGGCTTTGTTATCAGTTGTAATTTGGTAACGCTTATATGTGTGAAATATAAAAAGTGCACATTAATATATATGTGAAATAAAATTACCTTTCTAAACCGAAGTACAGCATAAAGGACCAAGTTCATCAATTGAAAGTGTCCATTTCTATAATTCATGTTAACGCTATTTTAACAACCGTATTAAGTACCAATATTATTTTCTTTGTTTTACCATAACCTGGTAGTATTAGAATAGTAACACTTTTCCTATAATTACTAAGAGAGATGGCTCCGGGGTATGTGAGGCTAGAATTTGGGAGGTTCAGGGTTCGCTTTTCTTCAGGCCGGAAACTTTCACCATGGGTTTTCCCGAGGTTTTCACGGATAGGTAGGTGAATGCTGGGTGATTCCCGTTCTATCATGAATTTCCTGTCCATCATTGGTGAGTATGAAGGTAGTGGCAGGATTGCTCCAACCTTTTAAACTTAGGCTTTCGAATAAGCAGGTTGATGGCAGGTCAGCCTGTAGGGGAAGGAGCAGGCTGCAATTTTTGTCAACGCTTTCAAACCATCCTTCGCGCTATCTGAACGTCCATGGCTCTGAATATCTGCAATTAAGGCAAGCTATTGTAGAAAAACAATAAGTAAAGTATATTTCTCTTGTTCGTACAGTCCTAGATACAGTAAACATGACAAGATAATATACTACACCGTAGCTTAAAACATTTCTAGGACACCATATTATGTACCCATTTTCATACGCAATTCATAAGAAAACATGTGGAAATGATTCTAAAAGATAGGTGTTTCATAGCAAATCCACATCTTAAGGGACACTGGGACTGGGTTTTTGAGGCGAAAATTACAAAATTTGTGAGTTTTAATTATATCATATAAATATTATATAGACACCTGTGAAACATTTTGGCCGAATATTTTTTTTACGATCCGCAATTTTTAAAAGCTCAGCAACATGTCTAAATCACCTGTGCGCCCTCTTTTAACCCCACTGAACCCTTTCAGTATGTGTTGTTTCTGAGTTTTACATTTTTGCGCATTAAATTTATTTCTGACATTTTCGTTTTCCTCTGGTTTCTTGTAAAGATTCAAGCGTGCGTTTTATAATTTCTTTATTCATTGGGTTACAAAAAATTAATTTATACTGAAAAACAAAGAAACTGTTAACACTAACTAATCATAAAAATAAAAATTAATTTCTCTACAACTAATAAGATCAACTTCAATCATTCATATATACGTATATCTATATATAGATATACATATACAGAGAGAGCCAAAAAACTACGAACCGGCTGCGCAGTGTTTTTCCTGTTCGCGTCCTCGGCGCTCGTTGCCGTCTGCCGCTATCATAGAAAGGCACGGATGAAACCATACAACATTTTAAAAACCACGTTTAAAGACTTTACCTACCAACTTTAGGAAAGGAGATGCTGAAACTGGCCATCGTCGTTGTCCATACATTTTTGGCACCTCTTTGGGAAACTATCCATCATTCGCTGTAGTTCAGGTTGAGAAATGCTGGCCATTTCCTGACGGATATTTTGTTTTAATTCTTCCAGGGTGTGTGGGTTTGTCTTGTACACTTTGTTTTCAGTTACCCCAGAGTTAGAAATCATAGGGGGTTAGCTCGGAGGACCGAGTGGGCCACAAATCTCTACTAATAATTCTGTCCTCAAACACACCTTCATAAAGTTGTTAAGTAAAGCCTTTAAAAGTAGTTTTAAAAATGTATGGTTTCATCCGCGCCTTTCTATGATGGCAACGAGCGCCGAGGATGCGGACAGGAAAAGCACCGCGCAGCCGGTTCGTAGTCTTTTGACTCTTCCTGTATACATAAATATATATACACTTAGTTTCGCTATACTAAAGTATCATAAAATGTCACTATCATACTTCTCTGAAAAAATTTAATGCGCAAACTAGTTTTAGAAAATTTGCATTTTTCCACTAACTAAAAACATTTCATTTTATTATCTGTGAAAGTATTTGAGCTAGAGCTTTGAAGTTTTGCATGGTCATTTCTTCTTTCTTTTTTTTCAAATTAAGTGTGCCAATTTTCAAGTAAATAGCTTTAAAATTAAGAAAGTCAGAAAGCCCAGTTCCAGTTTCCCTTAAAGGAAGAGGAAATCTTTTATTTCCTTTATTGCATAAGGGAATTATTAACCAGAAAAACAACCGTCATTTTAAGACGGTATTCTGGCATTAAATTAATAGAAAGCAAAAACAGACGCAAGAAAAGCGATGTAGATAGTTAATAGCCAAATGAAATAGTTCATAAATTAGTGACAATGTTTTATGCAAAAGTGAATGGCATATTTGAAGGAAAAGACACACAGCATTTTCAAAAAAATCCTTCTCAGAACAAGAGTACACAGAACTCTGAAAAGAATGGCACTCCATGGTTCATTAAACGCACGTCGTTACTAAGTCAATAAATAAATAAAACATGTGCATATGAAGAGCGTAAGAGAGGATGTGACGCAGCTTTAGAATATAGGAAGGCTAAAACAAATACAAATAATGACACACACACCGTTAATTGGCCTGGCTGCAAGACAATTGCATAGCTGCCGTTTAAAATTTACAATTAATGTATTCTGCGGAAATTGGTACTGCATGAATAATTAGGCACCTGGTTTTGCCGCTAGCAAGATGGTATCCGAATGAAAAGATGGCATGGTTAGGGAGGGTGAGATTTGCATCTAACTAGGCAACATCACTGACTGACGGAATGACTGGCTGGCTGTCTGCTGCTGATAGAAACGATTTTCCTCTTATTGGCTGTGTGTGTGGAATGGACGGTTATATAAACGGTCTGTCTATAGACACATCCATTTGAGGAAGCTCTGAGTCATCAGCCGTGCAGTGGATGGATGAATATTTCATGATACAGCCTCGTTCAGCGTCGCTCTCCGCACGGCACCGTAACCAAAGCTGCTGATTCGCTTTTTATTCGATCCAACCCAAATGATGGACATCGCCAAACTTTTCACCAGCGAACAAGCAGACTATGAACTGGCAACAATCAACACGTGTTGCCCAATTACTAATTTTTTTATTTCACCGCCCCTTAAATGGTCAATATTGATGGTGTAACATTTTTGGTGCAATAACACATTCCATGAAAGAATGATTCCCATTAAAAATCTTGTTCCTATATAGCAGATATGTTTATTAAATGTGAATAAATGTTTATAAACATAACTAGGTAAAATAATGTTGGTATGCGTATCTTGCGCAGGTTAAAAATAGGTTTTTATGTGGCATTATTAAGACCACTAATCCTGAATTTACTAAATGAATAGCATAGCAATAGGAACCCTTGCAAACTTCTGTCCTATTTTGTCTCTGTTTTCTCACAGCTTCATAAACATGTAGCTTTTATTTCAGGGCATTTCCTTCTTTGATATATTCTAAACAAAGTTCAAAGTAAAGGGATGATCAAAACTGAATATCAGGTACAGTGAAAAACGCAATAGAAATGGACTAGAGCTACTGAATGGTATACCTTCTCTGGTCATTCGCTATTTCTCCACCAATCGCATATGCACAACTTCCTCTCACCTCGTCCATACAGAACTCTGCCAAGACCCAGAGTCATTATTTTCTATCAAGTAGCTTCTTAATTGGTGCTCAAGGACCTCACAAGTCTGAGTGTGCTTCGTTCCAGATCTGCTAGTGCAAGAACAATTCTTTTTCCAATACTGTAGAGTGAACTGCCATCTTTTTACTCTCTGAG
This sequence comes from Deroplatys truncata, assembly GCA_030765065.1. NCBI lineage: Eukaryota > Metazoa > Arthropoda > Insecta > Mantodea > Mantidae > Deroplatys > Deroplatys truncata. Next base: position 316,556,423 of record CM060990.1, on the reverse strand, counting down.
CAGTAAAGCTACTGAATCGTTAAGGACTTGGTTGTATCACCAATATCAATTTACCAAAAGAGTAGTTGATATTAGCACAAAACACATTTACAGTAGATAGCTGTAGCTGATATACTACTACTACTACTACTACTACTACTACTACTACTACTACTACTACTAATAATAATAATAATAATAATAATAATAATAATAATAATAGGTTCATTTGACAACACTACAATTTATCAGGATCACATCAACATTGCAAGTAACAAAAAGTATTTTATAGTCAATCTGCTGATATAGGTGTATAGGTATAGGTATATGGTATATCGTGTATGGGTATATCGTGAGATCCTATTAATTCTTTTGTGTAAGTATTATTCAAGGATGTATGTATAATAACCCTTTTAGCTCATCCTGTGGTGTACCGTGAGGTCCCATTAGATAGTAATCTGGGCAGATGATGCTTTTTAAGAATTCCTAGTTGTAATTTTGTTTCTTTCTTTTTTCCGTACACGGATATATGGTTTATGTGGATGTTTTTATTATGTGCTCATGAATGCGCGGATCGATCCATTTAACTTTACTATCTATAAGACCTACTTTGGGGGATTTGAGCCCTAGGAGCGATTGCAACACCTAGTGATACGTTGCAATTTAGACATTTCACGCTCATGACTGCGGATATGGCCACGGAACGCATGATCTTATGAGTTTTATTAATTCTGACAACTCCTAATGTATGTGAAACTTTTTCGAAACTGTCCCTATAGAGGTAACGCTGGTGGTGATTTTTATGCGCTACCTAATAAGACCTATATGAACATTCAGTCGCAGTACATTTTCGCTTCCCAATGTTGGGTATATGTCCCTGTGTCACCTTATTGTACAATTAATACCACTAATTCTGCGTTCTGTAATTGGTTGGTTTCCAAATTCCAAAGCATTCAGGACGGATATTCATCTGTGTTTCAATCCAACGATAACCCTCTAAGAGGTGATGGATGTATTTTGGCTCACAGTTTTTACTGGCTGATAAACAACATATAACAAACAAGTATGTTTCTAACAATGTAATGCACGGAATATTGCAGAAGATACGTCAATTTAACCATATTGTTATAATTCTCAATACATATTCTTGTGACAAAGTCATTAATCTTTAGAATGCCATGCTTCTCGACTCTTCCGGTGCGGCTCTATTGTTTGAACTTTTACATCAAGCAACCCACACTGAGCGGTTGTATAGGATATGTATCCACCCGCCATTTGCACCCTTTGGTGATATCGTCTTATTTATTGGGTAAAGTTTTGGATACTCTATGGCATAATAATTCGGGTTTTTGGCTAGTCTGGGGGAAGGAAGCCATTGGTAAATACTATAGTACGCCAATTGTTGATTGTGTATTTTCTACGCAATTTATTATGCTGGGCTTACAAATTCCTTTATTCCAAGCGGATGTACAACAGGCGGTGGTGCGTTATTTTACTCCCATCCCCTCGCATTTCTTGACAAAATTTATATGATCAACTTGGAGGGACGCGCGGTTGCGATCCTGTATACCCATGATGCTTTCTGGCCTTTGCTCCCGCAATGCGATACTTCTAAGTCGAGTTTGTCCTTGGTAACCCCTGGCATATAGAGTCTCCGTGTTATTTGCCTCCTGTGCTTTTGCAATTTTTCATGAAACGTCAATTTCCAATTTACTCGGTTATGCCCTATCTCCTGTATTGATAGCCATAGATTAATGTTATCACTTTTTGATGCCTTTACCTTTACGCTCACTCATGTGCCTTCGTTTCAGGTTCACTGTCCGAATTCACAACGTATTCTTTAATTTACATAGAGATATTGATGAATATCAGGTTCGGCTTCCATGCCGGTGTCATATTAAAGCTTCCCATTATGTGCTTTCTCCGCCCAGACAATGCATTTCTACCGTTTAACCATCGGTAGAGATCCGTCGATTAATAACGCCGGCCCTCGTAGCCGTGGTCGCTGGAGTGTATAGCTCCGGCGCTCCGCCAAGCTGAATGTCGTTGGTTCGAGTCCCACCATGGGCATGGGGTTTGTGTGTATATGTGTGTTATGTAATGCAGTAATAAGCGGTAACTAAAACAGTAAAAACACATAAACTGGGAAATTTTAAAAAAAGGACCGGCACCTTGGTCATCTTTTGCAACTATTATATTACCCCCGTGCTATTCTGCTGCATATCCCGCCAATACATCACTGGATGAGTGTTATAATCCAAAATGGCATTCTCAAGATTGCTCGACTGTTACTACTATGGTTTCAACTTGTGTATTATTCGGTATTAATGTTTTAATAATTGTTTATTTTCTTTGGTTGCCTACAACCAATGGGTTACATCCTGTTTGCTGGCGCAATTTTACGCCCTAGTCTGCTGCTTCCCCTTCTCATAGGCCTCCCTCATTCCAGGCTTCCCGGTCGCGGCACGGTTATGATGATGTCGCCCGCCCCCTACCCGATTCCACTACCATCTACTCCTGACACTTCGTGTTCCGCTTTTCCTCCATATTCACTCCCCCGTACGAAGGAGAACACCTATATCTTTCCTAGGCCAGTGGATCAAAGTTATGTTCGGTCTCGCCCAAAGCGCATGCTAAAATTTGTACGTCATCGTGTGACAAAGTTATCTTTTGATGGGCGAACATGCCCGCTTTTTGTACTTACTTCTATTATCGCTTTTTTGCTGGCTCAATATATATATATATATATATATATATATATATATTATATGCATTTAAATTTTTGTACTTTTGTGGATTGTGGAAAGGCATCGGTTATATGTATGAATTGCTGTTTGGCCAGCAAATTTGGGTCACGTTTTGCTTTACTCTGTGGCCCCCCTTTTCCTTTCTCCTACCTTGTGGATGCCTCTTCTTATCTTTTTTACCATATCGTTCTCTATTATTTGTCTGTCGCTACTGTAATGGTTTACTACTAATGTATGATTACTGAGTGATATATATGTATATTTAGGGTAGTACGTTTTCTTGTTGGTTACCCCTATTAATACTGACCTATTGTATTCCTCCCTTGCTCTGTACCCCCTAGCACCCTCAACTATCTCTTTTTGTTCCTCTGTTATATTTACATTCCCACTCCCCAGAATTCTTCCTCTCTTTTAATAATCATTTTCCTGTGTCCTTCGGTTACCCGGACGAGAATGTACACTCGACATGCCCGGAGTTCGTCGCACCCCGCTCAGCCTTATGGACGATGCCTGCGTCACTTGTTTCTTCAGGACGACCAGGGAAACTCTAACTTATATGTATAGGAAGCCTTTCTGATCGATTATATGGACCTAAGTGTGCTTCGTAAACGAAACGAACAGTTTATTACTCTTCCTCCACAAGCAATGTGTCGTTTCCTGAGTCGGCTTTTACAAGTGGTTACAGTTCCGTTAGACAATTTACGGTGCGAATTATGGTTGTTGGTACTGACGGTGCTGTGGATACGACTGCGTTCTAAAGTCAATATATGGTGGGCGCGTTCGATAAGTGTGGGCTTGACGACCAGACCATTTCCTCGGTGGTACGCTGGGTGCGTCCAAACTGCTGTGTGCAACTGCACTTTCCCGTGTCTGTGATGTTCTGGACCTACCGTCCTTCTGGGTCGGCTCTCCTTATTTCGTGTTCCTTTCTCCTTTCCACCTTTTTTTGTTGTCCTGCTGTACTTTTTTTCTTTTCTTACAGGTGCTGTCATTCTTCTTTTGCTAGATTTTGTATTTCTTTGTATTTCATCATCTATTTTTTACTTCATGTATATCTTAGCTGCCACTTCCTGGCATAAATGTTTATTGGGCTAACATATAGCCTTATTATTCCTTTTATTATATACTATTTTGTACTCATATGTATGTATTTTTGTACGATCACCTTGAAGATCAGTTGTATTGTACATTTATGCTATTATTTTTTCTTCGCCGAGGACGGCGATTTTTCAGCCGTTGGGGATATGTCGCGCGTGCTGTTGAGAGGTGAAAAGGAACATGTTAAGCTTTGGAGATTTATTTTATGGACCCTTCTTTATTTTGAGAGAAATCATAAATGTTTATATACATTATATATTTTTGTATTCCATAGTCCTTCTTGACTTATGGGTCGTAACACCATCTAGCATGTAACAGAAACAACGTGAGTAACCACTTCCTATGACAATTCCAATGAATTTTAAGATGACATCAGCTTTCTTAGGGCTACCTTCAAACTTGCACAACATCAAGCTGCATCCTGAGCTTTCATGCATCACTAGTAATGGTCTGGAGCAATTTATATGCCATATTGCTATTGTCTGTTGCAACTCAAGCCTGGGGCGTTGGTATACCGCATTTGGTAAAGCTTACGGCATGATTGTCGGGATCCCCCTAGGCAGAGATTACCTATATAAACAGCTCCAGAACTCATTTGCGGGGTTCTCATTTGTCTGGTCCGACACCTTGCACGGCGTCACCTCTCGCACGGTACTCAACACATCTCCGAAGGTAAGCCCGTATGAGGGAATTACACTCTGTAATTACGCTTTGTAATCTTATGGAAGTCTCTTCAAGACTGCAGCCAAATCTTTTCAAGACTATCAGGCAGCTAACGTAATGTTTCTTTATACACCCTAATAAATGGGCCATCCAGCTATTATGAGAGTTTTCTCTACCCTCTCTTCATTTCCCTCTACTGTCTGCGCTCTCTAGTCACATCCAGCGGGTGTGACAATATAAGACTGACAATCTAAAGTACACTTAAATGCCAACTTCCAGGGCAGGGATCGATTCTCCAAACTCAGGCTGGAAAGTCAGTGCTCAAATAAAAATACCACCAGAATCAACATCATAAAAATGATGCTGGTGATGTGGCTAATCAACTCCCAATCAATTATGGCCTGCTGCACTGTTCTAATTTAGGTAGTATTTGATCGAAAATGAATGACCTCATTAACATACACCAAAAGGTTATCTATTATCGAAGCTCAGATTCTTATGACATGTCTTTTAATTGTTGCATCATAATCATTGTTGGGTTTCAGATTAAGAAAATTCATTCTTATTAGATAATTTTGTGGTCATTTTATAACTTTTTCTATTTTAAGGCATTTTTTCGATTTTCCAAAGTAATTATGTCCTTTTCTTATCTTTTGCATCTTTAGTTACTCCCTATGTTGCATTTACATTGGGTAAATAAAAATTTTTATGTTACTGACATTTTAGAAAACCATGCTTTCCAAACATCAGAAATTTCATAATTCAACTGAGAGGATGAATTTACTTGCACGTTTGGAAAAAATGTATTCCTATTTCACAGTTAGTTTGGAAGTTGTTGCTTGCGTTTGGAGGGGTGGCTGTTTCCAGGGGAGCAAATATCATTACAATTATAAACTCATGCCCCAAACTATGGATGAGACCGGTCAGTTTTCCCCTTTTTGCGTTATGAGCTTGTACAATCAGGTTGTTACTGTCTTTATCCTTATGACATGTCACAGGATATGAAGTAATTTCATTCGCTATGAATTTGTATAATCTAGGACTTCAAAAGGGCTAATGCTACAGTTTTGTAAGACTCGGCGCAATAGGCAGGTAACCAAATTTCGAGACCATCCGGTGCAATGCTGCCCCCAAAACAGATAAAAGAGGCGTTTAATTCAAGGAAAGGACAAAAGAAAACGATGAAGGAAAGAATCGGGCGAGAGAAAAAAGGAAGGAAATCAGTATGCCCCAACCGAAATAGCTTCAGCACCGTCATACGGCGACTACCAGAAAAAGAAAACAGTCCAACGTGGTGCAAAGGAATATCCCCCCTGAAAAAAGCCAAAAGCAATAAACAAACTTGAGGTTATTTTCACACAGGAAAACGCACTATTCAGACAATCTCAGGGACACCTTAAATATAAAATATTTAGAAGCTACCGGGAATCACCAATATATTTGTTAATAAAGGCCCAGGAAGCATAGACAAAGTGGTATTCAAACAGCCGCTTGAACCACCGCCGACTAACGTGGACCCACAGCAAGTAAAAACCACTAACAAAATAATCACCGACCACGCCCGTCGGCAAAGTCTTCAATTGGGAGACATGTGGGTGCGCAGCTTTTGGATGCGAGCATGTCTAAGCTTTCACTAAAGACCTTTGGATATGTGCAAGATCGTATAAGAACCCGTAAAGTAGGGCTGACTTCGCCATAAAGGCAACACGTTTAGAGCTTTGGGTATACTTCCTGCACATAACTAACTGACTACACCACAAACGGGCGAAGGCTAACCATTTTCATCATACCTCCTCTTCAGTATCTAGTTTGATGATTTCCAACTTCTCAAGGCATTGTTCCAATTTTCTTGATCTTCTCGGGAGTGACTTCATCGGGATGAGTCAATAAAAGACCATAAATTTCAGAGTGCTGAATTTGGCGCATAGACAAACTTCAGTGGAAAGGGATGGCCATGTGGAATTCATGCCTAGCGATTTTGAAACGAACTGCAGCCATTGAAGATTAGTATAGCAGGCTTTGTGCCGCTCATGATGAAAGGCAACCAAAGTGGATTGAAAATTCCTATTAACCTTTTCCGCGTGAGATGGCTTGGCAGAGAAACGAATAGTCGTAGCTCATTACACCCCTAAACTATAACAAACACACCGAAAAGTGTTAGCATTAACCTTGGAGGTGTAGTCCGAAACCAATGTTTTCGGAGGACCCCAACAAGCAAAAGGGTAACCCAAAACTTTACTTACGGCGCAGCCTAGCCGATGAGACGCGAAAACCCAGAAAATCTTATGAAAGCATAAGAAAAATAGCGAAAGTATTCCTAAAACAGACCGACATAAGGGACCAACAAAATCCTCAAAGTGCTCTAATGGTTGCGTAGCATGATAAGAAGCCAGACCACTCTAGGTCGTGGGTTGCGCCGGATTAGACTAAGCACACAAAGGAGACGCATTAACTCGTACCGCGATATCCTTATCTGTACATTTCCAAATGAATTTGTCCCTGATTTTCCTTCGGGTAATAAAAATTCCCAAATTGGTCCTGACGCAGGATTCATGAAAATAATGAAAATTCATGCTACGAGAGATGGGGCAAGACTACCTTAAATTTGCCGTCGTAATTAGCCCCAGCAGTAAATATATTTCCGCGTAAACGGTAAGACAAACTCTCCTTCCCCACTGAAGCGTCTCTATTAAATCCGCCAATTCCGGATCCTGACACAGATATTGGCCGCCATCCATAAACAACTGGGGTAAGCCGTCACAAAGCAAGGCTGACGGCTCGAAATTCCCGAGACCTCGACTGCAGACACTTCATCCAACATCTGTGTCAAGGAATACGCGATAATATTATCAGTACCCTTTATATAAATCGGAGTAAACTTAAAATAGGAAATCAGAATCCCCAATGGGCAAATGATCGCCTCGTCTTCCTCGGGGTGGCCAGGACCCAGGTTAACGTCTAGATGTTTCACTCTAGGACTAACGGAACATGATCCAGATACATTAGAAATTTCTCGAGGCCAAATAGGCCGGCCGAAGTCTACAGCTAAGGCAGAGAAACCTTCCTTTCGGCGTCCGACAGAGGACGGGAGGCGTAATAAATGGTGGCACGCCCTTTTGGAAACTCCTGAAGAAGGATTGTCGCAAACGAATGTGCCGAAAACTCCGTCTGCAAAATAAAGTTACCCATAAAATCCTTAAAAGGCAAAGACCGGAGGTTTGGAGACGATCAGCTTTAGGTCTTCCAATGCACGCTGTAGTTCCGGACCCCATTTCAACATTACCCCTTGCGCTGGAGACAGTTAATGGCTTCGGCTCGCTTGGCTATTTGGGGAATAAACTTAGAAAAAATACTATGCCATAAAACCGGTCAGCTCCTTCAAATTACGAGCACAAAAAATCCGAATATCCGCAGTGCGATCCGGATCAATGATAATCCCTATTGAGAACACATAGTGGCTTAAAAACGCGTACTGTGAGGTAGCGAATTTCACTTTTTCGGGTTTCACGGTAAGACCATCCGCGCCCAAACGGAAAATTCTTCAGGAAGGTGTAATAAATGATTGTTAAATTCGGGGAATGTAGGGAACGATTATCTAAGTAATGCTACAGGAAGCCAAACTTCGGGTCAGACAACAGATCATCTAAAAGGCGAAACAAAACCTTGGCATCGGTGGCAACGCCAAAAGGCACCCTGCTAAACCCATAAAGTCTGTAAGGTGTAGCACATGCAGTAGACATGTTTGCTGCTTTCAGGCAAAAGGATCTGATACTAGACGTTCTTGAGATATAGATATCAATGCACCTTTGCCCCGGCAAAATGATGCGCCGTGGTAGGCAAATCCGGTGAAGAGGTAAACTCTGTTTATCTGCTAGTTCAAAGCCCGGTAATTGACCGCAGGCCCAAAGTCATAGAAAACGCTTCAGAATAAAAATCATCGGACCGTTGTGTGTCGATTGCGACGGTCCAATTATATAATTGCTTAACATATCCTGGATTTTATCCTTCAAGACAGCTATCTCCGGTGGGTTAAACCGATACGGGGGTAATTTCTCGGAGTAGAATCTATAAGCTGAACGCCATAGGCTATCATGTGTGTGAGGCCAGGGCGATCCGAAACGTCTGGTCAAAGTCTTTAATCGGAAGACGGATATTTCTCGCTTTTCCGGCGGCAAGTGACTAAGAAGCTCCAGAACCATAAATCCCAATGCCGGAGTATCAGAAAATTGCAACCGAGGAACTGAAGGACGCAAAGTGCGCTGAAAAGCATAATAATGATCGGAAGTAAAAGCAAACGAAACACAGTTGTTATTAAAGTCCAGCCTTAATACGGGTACGGGCGATAAAACCCACTCCAAGGACAACTGGATGAGGTAAACCGCCAGGTAGATCACATTCACCTTTCCAAGTAAAATAAGAAAACCGTAAGGAACAAGTCACCTGCGAATTCACCTTAAAAGTCTGTCCATTAACTTCCATACAATATAGGCCGCATTCCAATATTCCACCACTCCGCTTACTCAACCAATTTTAATAACTCTAGATCTATGATAAACACGTGCTCCCGTAGTCCAAAAGGACTAAACAGGAGTTTTACCCACAATGAGTTAACCATAGATCTAGCCGATCACGGCTGGGAGACAATTGTAGAGGTGAAAGCCAAAAGAAGCCGACTCAAACTTCACCTCATGCGCCCTTTATTTACTGGACTTCCAGTAGAATGAAATCTACTAACTTCCCGCCGAACAGCGGATTGAACCTTACTGACGGGACAAACGATGGCGACATGACCCAACTCCTTTCACCGAAATCACACCACCGGAATCCTATCTGAACTACCAAGCACAGCCTTGCTTCCCACCATTGCTGCTTCCCACCATTGCTGCTGCCAACCGCAGGGGACCACGACGTGGGTGTGGACGGAACACGTTCCGAAGGAGAGGCTAGCAGACGTCTATCCATCGAAAGAAACTTCAATGATAACTGGTACTAAAACTTGCATATGCGCTGAAAGTTGTGGCTTTGGTACCAAAGACAACCAGCACGGATATAGATGTGCAGGCCCCTTATACATGTCTCCATCATCTCCCCTTCGGTGTCTCCACTTAGCATGAGGTGAGAATAACGCCAAATCGTGTGATATAGCCCCAAAGGGTTTCCTTCTCCTTCTCAGAACTCAAGTAAAACTCACGTAAGCTCTCCGCCCTCTCCCTCATTTATTACAAAATAATGCAATACAGCGAGCTGAAAACCACGGAACGATGGCAACGTTAGCCTATAAGTGCAAACTCAAAACGAGGCCCCTCAAGTAACTGCCGACCAACTCCAAAACTACATGTGAATTGAAGCAGCAGTTGTAAGTGAGGTCCAACACCTCCACCCAAAAATCCAAAACCTCTAGAACCATTGTCGCGTCGACCATCCTGAAGGTATCGGCTTGATTAATTTACGTTTGCAAATTATGCTAGACCTTAAGATTTCTCAAGGCGGAGTTCACCCACATCGGAACGTCTGCCCTCTCTCCTGAGGCAACCCCGCGAGGACTACTCCTCTGCATCACGCATGCATGAGGACGTCGCCAAACGAGCCCTTAACGTGCAGATATCCTTCTAAATTTCCAACATCCTCCAAGCCTATGAAGGGGCGAAAAATTCCGCGGCAAATAATGCACCCACATGGCAGGTAATGGCAAAAGGCGTACGAACAGACATCAATGTGTTCACAGGAAGGCGGTCCATTCTTATGGAATTCCTTTAGTACTTCTAGAAAGTCCAACCAAACATAAGAAAAGTGATAAGCCGTCTCAAGAATTCATGGACTATCAGCAGACAAAACCGTTAACTCCTAATCCTTGATTGCCCCGATAACCGCAATAATAGGGGTACCTCATTGGCTGGAGCGCTTTCCCCCATAATAACCAGTTAACCAGTTCAAATAGCAACTCCGTCTTAACTAAATAATATACATGACGCATAGCGGACATCCTAATGCACGCATAAAAAAGCAGTACTATAATAAACAAGTCAAGTAAAATTTAACTGCATTTTATTTATGAACACTCCTTACCTTTAACCTCCCATTCTACAGTAGGCATGAAAGACCCGAAATTTTGATCAGAGACCTCTTTATCTGTTGTTAGTTTCAGTTAAGTGACGTAAATCTACGACACGGGACCACCGGCTCCTTGTTCCTTCTGAAGGGAGCCATGCAAACGATATTCACGCCCGAAAAAGTCCCCTGCCCTCCGCCGGGGTGAAACCTGCGACCACGGAATCTAGAGGTGAGAATGCTACCACTAGACCACGCAGAGCAACAACCACGTTAAGGGACAACCCATCCGATTCGAGTTGGTCCAGAAGTGTACCAGGGCCTGCTTCCAGAATTGAGCCACTGGGATAAGTCTGCTGATAAGTGTGCGGCCAGAAGGACTCGGGAAAAGATTTGGGGGATCTCTAAAGAACTCGAGATCCTATGTCAATCAAAACCTTATTTAAACTATTAATCCCACAATGGGTAACATACAATAACGCAGATGGTGAAGTGCCTTCCATCTAAAGCACTACTATCACACATACTTGAGGGCTTAAGCCTTTGAAATAAAATAGCTAAAAGTATATATCAGTGGATGCTGCCCTAGTAGAAATGCAGAAAGTTACACTGTGTCATTAAGTGCCACCACAAACTGAAGAAGCTGAAGGATTTAACCTTCAAAGCCCGAGATGGGAAATGGGTTTGTTAACCGATTAAGGAGGTTTACTCCAAAGCTCTTGCCCTCAGACTAACCGTTAAACCCCGGAGCATAAAAGCTTTGATTCTAGTAACTCGCATGTACCGTAATTTAAATCAAAGTCACAAACTACTGCTAACTACTGCAGAACTAATTAAACCTGGTGCAAAGAAACTGTACGGAATTTTAGGCATATATAATGAGTTAATTGTATGCTACAGATTACTGCAAAGCACCGCAGCGCCATTTAAAATACTGGGACATGAAACCCATGGCTAGATTATTAAGCATATATTATAAATGAAAGTGATGACACAAAAAGCTGTGAAGCCCTCAAAGCTGATTGATATTTAAGCATTAAAACGATAGCTAGAATATTACGCATACATTATAATTTAGGTCAATGCCACTAATTACTGCAAAGCACTGCAGAGCTGAAGTATGAACACCGAAATATGAAAACTGTGACTAAATCGTTGGGATATATGGTGGATTAATTCTATGCTACAAATTACTGCAAAACGCAACAGAGCCGATCTAACTTCAGGTACCAGAGCTATGGCTCGGTTATTAAGCATAGACCATAAATCAAATAAATGCCACAAATTACTGTAAATCCCAGGAGGACTGATTAACACTGATGCATGAATACTCTAGCTAAATTGTTCGGCACACATAGTGCTTTAATTCGATTCCACAAATGACTGCAAAATCCAGCAGAGCTGATTAACATTGAAGCATGGAAGCTCTGGATAAATTATCAGATATATATATATATATATATATATATATATATATATATATATATATATACTTAGCTGGGCTTTGCAGTACTTAATGGCATTGATTTAATTTGTAATATGTGCTTAATAATCGGGCCACAGTATATATATATATATATATATATACATACATATTGAGTTAACACAATGCTTCAAATTACTGCAAGGCACTGCAGAGGTAACTAACCCTGGAGCATGAAAACTGTGGCCCGATTATTAAGCACATATTACAAATTAAATCAATGCCATTAATTACTGCAAAGCCCAGCTAAGTTGATTAACACTAAAGCATGAAAACTGTGCTTAGGTTACCATGCCTATATACTCAGTTACTTCAACGCGATAAATTACTGCAAAACACTGCAGATCTAATTACCCCTGGAGCATGAAAACTATGACTAAGTTATAGAAGCCATGTACTATAAATTAAAACGATGCCAAAAGTTACTGCAAAGCACTGCAGAGCCAATTAACCCCGAAACACTAAAACTGTGACTGGACTATTAAGCACTTTTGACGAGATACTTCAGTTCTACAATTACTGCAAAACACTGCAGAGGCAATTAACGGTGAAGCATGAAAACAGTGTATAAATCATTATATCTATGAAAATCCAATTAGAGGCCACAAATAAGTAAAAGAAGAACCTTCCACAATGCCTGCAAAACCTGGTAACTCGAACTTAATTCATACTGCATTCTCAATTCTCTAAAAATATTAAACATTGTCTTTCCGCCAACATGGCTAGACCCACATAAGGAATCACAATATGCCCTTAGCAAAATATAACTTGGCCCATGTAGCTACAACAAAACTCCCCGGTAAAGTCACACAAAGAGTCATAGAGGTTAAAGCTACAAAACTCAAAAAGTACTTCAGAAGATAATAAAACGCAAATACTGTACAATCAGAATAAAACTGCTCCTTTTATCCACGAAACTTAAACTCAAGCAAGCCACCAAGCTCATCCTGAAGCCAAGAGCTACGGCGAAGCACCATCACACTCCGCTTGTATCGGAGCAAATGCCTAGCCATCGCGAGCCGATCACACTCCCCAGCCAGCCACGTCCAACATAAAGAGCAGCCGGCAAGCGAATGACAGACACGCAAACTGAGAGCGGAAAGGTTCGATACCAACAGTCAAAATTCTCCCTCCCAAACAGATAACGATCGTCCTCCGTGGTGTAGTGGTTACCATGCTAGCCTTTGGTTCCCGAGGTCGCGGGTTCAAACTCAGCGGAGGGGGTGGATTTTTTCGGGCGTAAAAATACTTAACATGGCTTCCTTCGGAAGGGAAGTAAAGCCGGTGGTCCCGTGCTGTAGATTTGCGGCACGTAAAAGAGCCTCCATCCCGATAAGGAGGTCTCTGACCAAAATTATCGGTCTTTCACGTCCAATATAGAATGGAACACTAAGGAGTTCAGCAGTTAAAGAGCGTCCATAAATTAGACTCAATTTAAAATAAAGGCGTTTAATTTACGGAAAGGGCAAAGGGAGTGAGCCAGTCAAGAGGAAAAGTATAGGTAGACAGCACCCCCAGAGAAATAGCTCCAGCGCCGTCCCACGGCGACTAACAGGAAAGTAAACAGACCAAGCTGCACGAAAGCCCCCGGAACGCACACTGGAAGTAGGACACGCACAAGCGGGTACCACACCAGGCGCCCAGTGGATGATAAACACTCACCGTCGTTCGCCGCGTATGATTAGAGCGGAAGAGATATGTTCAAACGACCTCAGGCTATCCAGCACACAAAGTTCAGAACAGGTACCCGACAAATCAACGACACAACAGGATGAGGAAAATGCACCAAGGGCAACCGGAAGCAAAAGATAGCTACACAGTTAGATCATCTAACATACTCCCAAGGCGAAACCACCGTCGAAAAGCCACACCACGACCCAAGCACCCGGAACAGAATAGACGCGCCGGGTGTGGCGCCAAAATTGGGCAAAAGAATAGCCCACCTGGAAAAAATGAAGCCCAGAGCAACAAAAGTGATGGATGCTACTTTCACAAAGCAAAACACACTGTAGAGACGCTGCCCGGGACATCTTAAAGTAAATAATATATACAAACGACACCGTCATTGACCATTTTGTACATATTAATAAAAGCCCAGGAAGCAAAAATAAGGTAGTATTCAAATAGACCCTGCAACCAACGTTGACGAACGAGGCAGCATAGCAAGGAAAAACTAATAACAAAGTAAGCACCGTCCACGTCCATCGGCATGGGCTTCAATTGGGAGATATTGGTCCGCCGTAGTTCTTGGGTGCGTGCATGACTAAGCTTGCATGAAACACCTTTGCATAGGTGCAGGATCATATAAGGACCCAGGTAATGTGAAGCTAACTTAGCCATAGAGGCACCACGTTTAGAGCTTTGGGGTAATTGATTCACAGAATCAACAGAACTACACAAAATGGCGAAGGCTTCCTGTTTTTATCATATCGCTTCTTCATTGTCTGGTGAGATTGTTTCATGGCATTACTCCAACTTTCTTTGATGTTCTCGAGGGTGACTTCATCGGGGAGGAAATTATTAACAGACCACAAATTTGAGAGCGGGTAATTTGGCGCATAGACAAACATCAGTGAAAGGCAGTGGCCATGTGGAATTCATGCCTAGCCGTATTGAAAGCGAACTGCAGCTATAGCAGGTTGGTATCACTGGTGTCGTGCCGCTTGTGATGAAAGGCAAACAGCACGGATATAGGATTCCTATTAACTCTCTCTTTGTGAGGTGGCTTGGGATAATAAGCGGTAGTTGTGACTTCTTTGATCCCCGAACTATAACAAAAACGCCGAAACGCGTTAGCAGTAAACTGGGAGACGTCCGAAACCAACAACGTCATGCCAAACTTTACTCACATTGTCAGCCGTACCTGAGGAGACCGCGGAAATCCAGCAAAGCCTCATGAAAACTTCAATGAGAATATTTGCATAGGTATTACCCAAAACAGATGGAGGAAGTACCCAACAAAATCCACAGATATCTCTTCCAATTGTCGCGTACCTTAATCAGAAGCCAGACCGCCCCAGATCGTATGCTGCGCCGGTTTAGACAAGACACGCAAAGTACACGCCTTAACTCGGGCGGCGATGATGATGATGATGATGATATGAGGTTTAAGGGCGCTAAACTGCTGAGGTCATCAGCGCCCTTACAATGTATAAAATATAAGGTCAAAATATAAAAGACAGGTAAAAGAACCGCATAATTAAAAAACGGGACACAAACCCGCGATGTCAAAAAGCTAAAAATAACAATGATATAACAATAACGATAACAACAATAATAACAATAACAAAAAATAACAATAATAACAATAACAACAATAATAACAATACAAATATCTGAAAAACCAACACACTAAAAGCATAGGCAATAAAAGATTAAAACGTGTCAAGAACTGTAGAATGTCAGGGACACGAGCGCCAATGTCCATTGGGGAGGAGATGCCCCATTAAAAAACAAGAGAAAAGTACATAGTCAAAAGACGCTCAGCGCATCAAATGCGTCTGGTAAATCCAATGTCATTGATAAAACGTAAAAGACACTCTACAGCACGCGCGTCGTCTGCCAGAACGTTGGCTAGGCCAACAGGCAGACCAACACGGACGCGCAAAGGAGCTAAAGCTTGACACTCTGCTAAAATGTGACGCACCGTTAAGGGCGCACCACACTGCCCACAGAGTGGTGCGGGGTCACCACTCAGTAAATACTTATGACTAAAAATGCAATGTCCGATACGAAGGCGTGTTAAAATTACCTCTTCCCGACGGGAAACACGGGAAGAGGTAGCCCAGACTAACGGGAGAGGCTTAACCTCCCGCAACTTGTTCCCCCGGAGGGCCGTCCACTCATCGCTCCAAAGCGAGAGGATGCGGCGACGTAAAACAATAAACAAATCTGACGAGGGAACAACAGAGGTAAAACGTCTGGGTGATAAAATCGCCGACTTGGCAGCGACATCGGCAGACTCATTACCTGAGATGCCCACATGACCTGGAATCCACAAGAAGGAGACGCTGATGCCAGAGACATCAAGCGAGTGGAGCAGGTCATGAATGCGCTGTACGAGCGGGTGGTAACTGTACAGCGAGCTAATACTTTGAAGAGCACTCAGGGAGTCGGAAGAAATAAAACAGTGCCGTAAGTCGTGCCGCTGAATATATAAAAGAGACTGATAAATGCTAAAAAGTTCGGCGGTAAAAATCGAACATTGCTCTGTTAAACGAAAGGTAAAACTATTTCCACCACAAAAAAGGCACATCCTACTCCAGCATCAGTCTTAGATCCATCAGTAAAGATAAAAAGCAAGTCCCCGAATTGCGACTGAAGTTCTAAAAACGCTGATCTAAAGACTGAAGAAGGGGTCTCATTCTTCGGCATTGACGATAACCCAAGGTGACAGAGGGCCTCAGCGCGCGACCATGGAGGAAAACGCGTTTCCCCCCTTGGAAGGGCCGGCGCTGGCGTAACGTCCAAATGCCGAAGTAGCAGTCGAAATCGAACCCCAGGAGGGAGCAATGCAGAGGAGCTAACTAAATATTGTCGGTCAAGTGAATCCTCGAAAAATGCCGCGAAAGACGTGTGGTCAGGCAAGCTTGAGAGTCGACAGGCATAGCTGCACAAGAGCATCTCACGCCTGGAGGACAGCGGAGGCTCTGCAGCTTCAGCATAAAGACTGGGCACGGGGCTAGTTGGAAAGGCCCCTGTAGCGACTCTAAGACCACGATGATGAATGGGATTCAAACGACGTAACACAGATGGACGTGCCGACGAATAACCAAAACACCCGTAATCAAGATTGGATCGGACCAAAGAGCGATAAAGGCGAAGAAGGACGGTCCGATCAGCTCCCCAGGATGTGCCACTTAAAACACGTAGAAGATTAAGAGAACGGTCACACTTTGCTTTTAAAAAGGAAACGTGCGAGGTCCAACACAACTTCCTATCAAAAATCAACCCCAAAAATTTCGCCTCGTCTGCAAACGGAAGTATCCCTGGCCCAAGATGGAGAGAGGGCGGAGGGAAATACTTCCGGCGCCAGAAGTTGATGCAGACGGATTTCTTGGCGGAGAAATTAAAGCCGTTGGCGTTACTCCAGGCGTAGAGACGGTCGATACAGCTCTGGAGACGGCGTTCGAGTAGACAGGTCCGCCGTGAACTACAATAAATAGCGAAATCGTCAACAAAAAGGGACGATGAAATGCCAGGTGGAATACAATCAACAATGGGGTTGATAGCAATCGCAAAAAGTGTGACACTGAGTACAGAGCCCTGCGGTACTCCGTTCTCTTGAATAAAACGACGAGATAAAACCGAGCCCACACGCACACGAAAGACGCGGTCCGTCATGAACTCCCGAAGAAATATGGGAAGACGACCGCGGATATTCCAATCGTGAAGAGTACGTAATATGCCGCCCCTCCAACAAGTGTCATAAGCTTTCTCCAGGTCAAAAAATACAGCCACGGTTTGACACTTTCTCAGAAATCCATTCATAATATGCGTCGACAAGGACACCAGATGGTCGACGGTAGAGCGATAGCGACGAAACCCGCACTGAGCGTTCGCTAGAAGTTTCTCAGACTCAAGCCACCATGTCAACCGCCCGTTGATCATGCGCTCCATCACCTTGCAAATGCAACTGGTGAGGGAGATAGGGCGGTAGCTGGAAGGTAGTTGGCGATCCTTCCCAGGCTTAAGTATAGGGACAATAGTGGCTTCGCGCCAAACGGAAGGAAAAATGCCGTCTTGCCAAATACGGTTATAGACCTGTAAGAGAAATAGTTTACTGTCGGCTGAAAGGTTCTTTAACGTCAGGACATGAATGCCGTCCGGCCCAGGAGCGGAGTGCCGAGAGCAATGAAGAGCGTGCTCCAGCTCCCTCATTGTGAATAGTTCGTTATAGCATTCATCATTAGCAGACCGAAAAGTATATGATGCGGAATCCAGCCGGTCTTTAATAGAGCGAAAGCCGGCGGAATAATGGTCTGAACTGGAAACCGCCTCAAAGGCAGCACCCAGAGTGTTAGCGATGGCAGCCGGATCCACTATGGTGGCATTAGAAACCTGAAGGCCAGAAACAGTACAATGTGACACTTTACCTGAGAAGCGACGAAGTTTATCCCAAACAACGGATGAAGGCATAAAACGATTAAAAGACTCGATAAAACGAGCCCAAGATGCCTTCTTGCTATCCTGAATAATGCGACGAGCCCTGGCGCGCGATTGTTTAAAAGTCACCAAATTATCAAGTGTAGGGTGTCGCTGAAACACCCTAAGTGCAGACCTACGGGCACGAACGGCGTCCCGACAATCCTGGTTCCACCACGGAACAGGTGGCCGCCGAGGTTGGGAGGATGAACGGGGTATTGCGCGTTCGGCAGCAGAGAAAATAATAGACGTAAGGTGCTGCACTAGTTGGTTAATGTCGGAGAAGGGCTGGTCGTCAAAATGCACGAGGCTGGAATACAAGCTCCAGTCGGCTTTTGCGAATATCCAGGTAGGTACTCTGGAATGCTGTACGTGGTGCGACAGAAGAGAAACGATGCAGGGGTAATGGTCGCTGGAGTAGGTGTCAGCGACGACGTTCCACTGAAGACGATGAGTAAGCTGGATTGAGCAAATGGCAAGGTCCAGGTGAGAGAATGTACCAGAAGAATCAGAAATAAATGTAGGTGCACCTGTATTGAGGATGGAAAGATTGAACTGATAAAAAATGTCGGAAAGAAGAGTTCCCCTCGCACAAGCCCTTGGCGAACCCCATAGTGGGTGATGGGCATTAAAATCTCCCAACAGAAGAAATGGTGTTGGGAGAGCGGACAGGAGGGCTCGAATGTCCGCGGGAGCGAGGGGAGACGATGGAGGTGAATATACAGAGCAAAGAGAAAACAAAAAGCCGGGTAAGTGAAGGCGAACGGCAACAGCTTGCAAGTAGGATGTAAGTGTGACAGGTTTAAAATGAACGTCGTTACGCACTAACAACATGACACCTCCATGAGCAGGAGTACCCTCCTCCGGTTCAAGATCGTAGCGAACCGGAGTATATCCTCGGAGATCAAAAGGATCGTGAGGGCGAAGCTTAGTCTCCTGCATACATACGACCATAGGCGAATGGGAACGCAATAAAAGTTGCAGTTCCGCCCTATGCGATCGTACACCACGTACATTCCAGGTCAGGATAGCCATGAATAAAAGGGGATAAACTGTCTATTTAGAAGGGCGGCTTAAAATTACCTTTTGTTTAACCTTTGGGCTCGGGCTTTTTGTATGGATTTGGTCAGACTCCATAGCTTCCTCGGAGGGAGGGCCCACGTGCTCAGTGCCAGAAACCGATTCAAGCGCTGTGAATCGGTTCTGGGTGGCGATTGGTGAGGGATGCCGCTGAGCGCGGCTTGTCCCAGGACCGTCCTGGGACAGCGACCTCCGAGGAGGAGAAGGTGAACTGTTGTTACCGCGCGCACGCGGAGGGTCTTTCAAAAAATCTTCCCTACGAAGTTTCTGCTTAGGCTTCTTTTCAACGGCTTGCGACTTCATTGATTTGGGACCAGGTTTATACGGTTTGGTAACTGTAGCCTTAATAGACGGCCGGATGGTAGTGGCGGTTAATCCAGTCATGGTCCAGGTCTGAGTTTCGGCATCTACTCGTGGTACTGGCGAGGCAACAACAGAACTAAATGTGCCAGATCGCAGGAGTGAAGGTTGGCGCGCATGATAACGCCTCCGGGCTTCAGCGAAGGAGAGTTTTTCCTTTACCCGGATCTCCTGGATCGCCTTCTGGTCCAAGTACCGCGGACAGTCGGCAAACGAAGGAGAATGAGACCCTTTACAATTAACGCAGACGGGGGCTGTTGAACAGGTACCTTCGTGTGAGGGCTGGCTACATGTTGCACAGATGTTAACGGCACTCTTACATGAGACTTGCGTATGCCCAAAACGTTGGCATTTAAAACAACGCAGAGGTCTAGGAATATAAGGCCTCACAGAAATCCGTCCGTACCCTGCGGAAATGCTCGTGGGCAGATCGACGCCATCAAATGTAATAAACAGGGTACGAGTGGGTACCAATACGCCGTCGCGTTTGGCCTGCACTCGATGCACTGCAGTCACCTTTTGATCGGATAGATATTCTACGAGATCCTCGTCCGATATACCATCGAGGCTATGGGTGGTAACGACGCCCCGACAGGAGTTCAATGTGCGGTGCTTCTCAACACGGATGGGTTAACCGTGGAGAAGCGTAGCGCGCAACAAGGTCTTACTTTGCTGATCGGATTTAGTTTGTGCCAATAAGGAACCATTCCGTAGACGAGTGCATGATTGAACCGCACCAGCAATAGCATCTATGCCCTTCTGAATTATAAAAGGGTTCACCTTCTCAAAGTTTTGTCCTTCTTCTGTTCTCGAAATGACCAAGTAACAACCAGATGACGGCGGTGCTACTTCTGTTACAATAACTTTTCGGCGCTTATTTGTATTAATGGAGGAAGGGTTCTCCATATCGAGATAAATCCTCCACCATTGCAACCGTCTCCGACCTCGGGCTCTGACTTCTCGGGCGTTACCCCGGCTTGGGTGAGTGGCCTATCTATACCAGACTCACCCTAGGGTCACACCTCCCAGAACATAGACAGAGGGACCCAATCGCCGTCAGAAGTCAGCAGCTCATGCAATGGCCCCCCCGCGGGACTGCAGTTGAACAGCGGATACGAACACAAACCCTACATGATGACCCCGGGTGGTGGGGATGACGCCATTACCCACTCACCCAGCTGCGCACGCGGTGCGCGGGTATCCGTCAGGCTGTGTCCACGGAGGATTTAAATAAAAAGATAAAAGAAACTAAAACTGTGTGGGCGTTTCGCACGCAAGGTAGGCCGGCGGGGAAGAAAAAGAGATATGCGAATGTCGTGGTGCGAAATGGCCGGAAAGTGATAAGGGAAGAAAGAAACGATGGTGAGGTGCGGTATGGATGAAATGCAAAGAACGCACGAGAGCCTACCTTGGGTCCACCGGTCACTTGAAGAACCCACCTCGACCGGATGGGGATGAGGGGATGAATGTGGCGATGATTGGCTCGGGAACCCCCGGGTGCGCCAAAAACCCGTACTCACATAAGGTGAGCCCCTGAGGGGGACTCGGGCGGCGATGTCCTTATCCATACCTTTTAAAATAAATTTTTCCCTGACATTCTCCCTGGCCTTAAAAATTCCTAAATGGCCCCTGACACCGCAATCATGACAATAATGAAAAATCATGGCTACCAAAAGCTGGAAAAGGCTATGTTAAATTTTCCGTTGTAATTAGCTAGAGCAGTCAAAACATCCCCGTGTAAATGGTAAGGCGAAATCTCCTCCTCCACTTAAACTTCTCAATTAAATCAGCGAATTCCAGGTTCTAGCGCTCATTAATGGTTGAAATCGGCAAACTAAGTAAACTGTCACAAATCAAGGCTGACGACTCGAAATTACCAGGGATCTCAACTGGAGACTCTCCAACTAACATCCGTGTTAGGGAAACCGCGATAACGTTATCTGTACCATTTATGAATCATTCCACATCAACTCGCACAAATTTTCACAAGATTTGAGCATCATGTCTCCAATTCACTTCAAATTTTGTCCATGGATTACAAAAGCAAAGTGAATCATGTTTTAAGTTCTTATTTTCTTTAAATCACAATATCGTAAAAAATATTGCGCAATACAGCCTGGGTAAAGCGGCACACCCCTCTACCTTTCAATTAAAATATTTCACAGGCGACAAGTGATAAAATTATGTTATAAGGTGCAATGCAAAACTTAGTATGTAAGCATTTACTTAATATTTATTATAACTGATATGATTCATTATTTACATAAATTTTTAAAATGCAAAACTTGAAAAGCAAATATCCCTATTATCCGCAAGTTAATATTTCTATGAAAATTATAAATAAATTCCTTATACTTTTGGCATATATTTGCATAAAACAAAGATGGGATCCGGTATCGTTGATTTGAAATAAAATAACTTAGAAAACAATGCGTAGCGGGATTCCAGCGCAGCGCTGCTGGAGAGTAGTGATAGTGGTAGCATCAGTCATTGGACACCTGTCAAACATTCATAGCACTTTAGCTGCACTAGTTTATTCACATTTAACTTAAATTTGGCATACAACTGAGAAACATTCGAACTTTAACCTCATCCTATGTGAGACAACTTAACTACTATCTAAATGCACACTTTTTTCTTCCAGGCTCGAAAGAACACCATCTGATTATTATTACATTATTGGTTGCTGGAATAAATGAATCTAGCTCAAAGGTACCAGGGATCCCTTTCACGTTGCTGTATCTCGCCTCAAAATCGTTACTATGTTCAAAACCACTTTTAGATTATTCACGGCACTTGTACTTTGTAGCACAAAATCACTGTTATCAGTTTTTGGTTCTTTGGGACTTTTTTCGACATACATCACATAGTTTTAGGTCCAGTAAAAAGTTAAGTTTTCCATCTTTAAGTTTATAAGCAATTTGCGGGAAACCAAGCTTAATAATTTCTGCCTTGTACTATGCTTGGAAGCATCAAATGTACTGAATCAATAGTCATAGCTCCGATTCTTAAGTCCACGCATTATAGACTTTCATAGATCACAGAGCTAAAAATGAACTTCTAACGGAAAAAGCTGAAGATAAAGTTAAATTTAAAATGAAACAGCGGAGAGACGCTTTATAGAATATCAGATTCCAGTTGCAATGTTACACTGAACACCGGAAGCGATAACCTATCACGTTCGTACTACGTAAGGCATCGGCCGGCGTGCTACTACAGTGTGAAGCACTCAGTCAGCAAGCAATCTCTATGTTCTAAAATCTTACGCGATAAAACAAATAAACTGTTTAAAAGTGCACTTCTAAGGAAGATCATCCTGATATTAACATGTTTAAAACAAAATATATCACAGAGTTCTTCTGTATTTTTCCCTTATTTTAACATTAGGGGATTAAATATGATAATGCGATTTCAAATATTCATACTCAAAAAAGTGATTGTTCTTCTATTTCGAATAAATAGTATTTTGAATGAGGAAAACCACGATGTTTTACCCCCAAAACGACACATTGTTCTTACCCCTGACCATTTTGTATTCCGAGAATAAATTGCTTCAATGTAATGTGTGAACATAAGAAAAATTTGAGTACCCTGTAAATCGTAAAATAATTTGATTTTTCAAAAAATATAAAATACGTGTCCGTTTATATTATGTGTGGAGCACGTAAATTAAAATTCAGAAAATTCAAAGAAGGTGGTGTCCTGTGTGTGTTCGGTTTGATGTGGAATGACTCTTATGTGATTCGGAGTAAAATTAAAAAAGGTAATCTGAACCCCAACGGGCAATTCTCCCATCTTCGTTGGAATGGCGAGGGCCCAAGTTAACGCCTGGTTGTCTCACTCCAGGAGAAACGGGACATGTCGCACAAACATGAGAAATATCGCAAACCCAAATACTACGGCTGATTACAGTTCATAAACAAATACTTGCTTTCGGCGTCTGACCAAGTACGGGAGCATAATAAACGGGGCGACGTCCTTGTGGAAACTCCTGAAGGAGAACCGCCGCAACCGAATGTGCCGAACAATCCGTCTGCAAAATAAAGCTACCCGAAAAATCCGGGAAGGCTAAGACCGAGGGTTTGGACCTGGCCAGCTTTAAGTCTTCATGCATGTTGTTTCGGGCTCCATTTAAAATAAGCCCTTTGCGCCAGAGACAATTGAGCGCTTCGGTCCCTTTGGCAAATTGGGGAATAAACTTACCACAAAAATACCATGCTATGAAACGGGTCAGCTCCTTCAGATTAAGAGGAACAACATAATCCACAAAGCCGCCATTTCTTCCAGATCGTTGGTAATCCCATTTGGAGAAAAAAAACTCACCTATAAAGGCCATTTGCGAGGTAGCGAATTTCACTTTGGAGGTTTTCACCGTAAGACTAGCACCAGCCAACCGGGTAAAGACCTCACGCAGATGTAACAAATGAGTGTCAAAGTTCAGGGAATATACGAAAAGATCATCTAAATAATGCTACAGAGAGTTAAACTTAAGCACAGAAAACAGATTATCCAAAAGACGGGATAAAACGTGGGTACAATTGGCAATGACAAACGGCACTCTGTTAAACCCATAAAGTATCCAAAGTGTAGCAAGCGCAGTGACGTATTTGCTGCTTTCAAGCAAGGGATCTAACACTAGGCATTGTTGAGATCTAGATATGTATAGAACCCCTCCCTGGTAAAATGATGCGTCGCGGTATGCAAATCTTATAAAGTGGTAGACTCTATGTGTATCCGCTGGTTCAACGCCCAGTAATCGACCACAGGACCAAAGTCATCCGAACTCTTGGAAACCAAGAACATCGCACAATTATATGTCGACTGCGATGGCACATTAATCCCCGTGCTCAACTTACCCTGGAAATTTTGCTTCACGAAGGCCATCTTCGATGGATTAATCCGATCCGGGGATAACTCATCTGGAGTAGAATCTGCAAGTTGTATGTCAGGTTATCATGCTTGTGAGATCACTGCAATCCGAAAAGAGTTGGACAAAATCTTTAATCAGAAGATGTATGTAAGGCGCTTTTCCGACGGCAAGTGACTAACAAACCCCCGATACTACCTAAATGACAAAGGCGGAGTATCGGGCAATTGCAATAGAGGAACAGAGGGACACAAGGCGCACTGAAGAGGATACCACTGATTGGGGGCAAAAGCAAACGAAATACGGTTTTTTAAAGACCAGCCTTAATTTGGTTGGGCGATAAAACCCGCCCCAAGGACAATAGGATGAGGAAAACACCAAAGAAGCAAACATGTACGTTTCTAAGTAAAATGAGTAAAGTAAGCAACAAGTCACCTGCGAATTCACCATAAAAGTCTGCTTATTAATCCCCATACAACATAGGCCGCAATCCAATATCCTACCACTCTGTTTACTCAAACAATTTAGAAGAAGCTCTACATCGATCATCGAACATGTATTCCCGGAGTCCAAAAGGACCAAGACAGGGGTTTTACCCATCATGCCCTCGACCATAAGTCTAGCCGACCACGACTGATCGACAATTTTAGAGATGAAAGTAGGAAAAAGCCGGCTCCGTCTTGACATCTACCGTCATTTATTTACCATACTACCAGTAGGATGAGACCTACCAGCTTCCCGGCGCACGGCGGATTGGATCAGAATGACTAGACAAACGCTGGCGACATGAACTAACCCCTTACACCGAAGACACACCACCGCAATCCTATCTGAACTAGCAAAAACGCCCTAACATCACACCACTCATGCTGTCGACCGCAGGGGACTGCGACGTGGGTGTGGGCGGAACACGTTCCGAGGCGGAGCCTCGCAAACGTCTACCCTACGAAGCAGAGACTTCATTGATGACTGATACCAAAGCTTTCAATTTATTGAAAGTTGTGACTTTGGTGGCAAAGACGAAACTAGCACGAAACTGTTCAGGCCCATTATAACTGTTTCCGTCACCTCCACTTCGGTGTTTCCACATAGCAAGAGGCGAGAATAGCACCCAACTAGTGACATAGCCCCAAAAAGATTCCTCCTCCGTCTGAGGACTCAAGTAAGACTCACGTAAGCATTCCGTCCTCTCCCTCGTTGATTCGATATAATGCAACGCAGCGAGCTGCAAATCACGCAGCGGATCGGAAGTAACGTAAATCTATAAGAGTAAACTCAAAGCGAGGTCCCTAGAACGGGTGCTGGCCAACTTTAAAACCACATGCGAATCTAAGCAATATGTGTTATCCAGGTCAACCACCTCCATCTAAATATCCAAAATATCTAGAACCGAGACGACCACATCAAATGTAGCGGCTTGCACAGTTTACTTCTGTAAAGGATGCTAGATTTTAAGATTACCCAAGGCGGAGTTCACCCGCAGGGGAACGTCTGGCCCCCTCTCGTGAGACAGATCCTCTCGTGAGGACCACTCCTCTACATCGCTCATACATGAGAACATCGCCAAACGGGTCCTTAAGCCTGGAACACTTATGGAGTGCATACGCACCCCATATCCTTATTCAACTATTCATGTCTGTTCACATATGTTTCACCAAATGCTGTTCAACGCTGTACTTTCTAATGCAACATAAACATTACCACTGTCGTTTAGTTAATGACTCCCATATTGTTCTCTGTACTTGGCGAAGGTACTGAGTATGTTTTAATGACTGGGATTTTCAGGTACCAAGGGGTTTTGTGTTTCGGCGTTGCTGTGGGATTATTGTTGCATATGTTTCACTTTTACTTCTTACAGTGATAGGTGTGCAGTTCAGGATGACTTTTAGAGCGAAAAGTCCCACATTCAGTGAAAAAATCCGAGCAGCTTTATTAGGTGATAGTGCTAGTGAAGACAGTGATTTCTAGTTTTCATCAGAAACTGAGGATAATATAGTTTACATTCCGAAAAGGATACTGAATTGAGTGCCGGAGACAATAGCAACGAGGAACCTGAAAAACAATCTAGAAGTTCAGCGTTAGTTTTCGGCAAGAGTGGACTCCAATGGTATACAGAATATAATAAGCGTCAAGGACGTAAGTTTTCTTTTCGAGTGGACGAGAAAATGATATAATCACTAACCCCAGCCCTGATGGGAGTCGCAACTGAGAGTGTGGGACTCACCAATGAATTGGCATACACACTAAAAGCTCATCCACCGGAGTAGGAAATAGTAGGTTTGCTGCAGTACCGCCTGAAGCACCCGCGTATTCCATGGAAAGAATATAACCTGGCGCGCAGTGCGGTAACTAGTGGAGTAGCTATTATGAGCTGGGAGACAAACTTGACCAAGGCCCAGCCTGCCCCCAGCGGAGTCCAGGAGAGGATTGATGGGATTTCATGTGTCGTGTCGGGATATTACAGGAGTAATATTCTTATTTATAAGTTGTGTGAAGTATTGTCCACACCGGAGCGCTGCGTCATGTAGTAGTATTTCCGTCGTGCATCACAAGTGTTGGACTTGTATGCGAATCAGTGACTAGCTGAGCCGGCGGCTGCGTCTCTATAACAAGCTTAGAATAAACTTGGAAATATGTATATATATGTGTGTGTTTGTGTATATGTGTATACATTACATGATGGTGTGATGCTAGTATCTGAGCAATATATTACATGATGGTATGGTGGTAGTATATGAGACGAGAGTTAGTTAGCTATGATATACGCACAGTAGTATATAAGTATAACGTACCAGTTAGCTTATACCCTATGGCGGCATCGTCGTGTAATGTAGTGCTCCAACATGTGGCATTGTCTTGTGATTACGTTATTGTATTAAATGGTATTTGTGTTCATTAGTACAGAAGAAGTTTGGTGTTTCTCCCTGACTAGGATTGTCATTATGTATTTCATTCGTCGTGTTCTTTTGGAGAGTTGGGTGGCATAGAGTGCGCACCCGATGGGCTGCCTGCCTGAAAGTACAGGTACGAGCCGGTGCCACATACAGGGGGCCCTCGTCCCCCGGGTTCGCCTTGGCTTGTGAGTAAGCGCAAGGACTTGAGGGCTGCTGTAGGTAGTGGAGTGCGTTAGTGTGTTTGTGTGCTGTTTAGAGCTCAGTTATTTATATCGGGTAAATAACTAGGTTGTCTAGGTACTGCTGCATGTCAATGGTCGGTTCCCCGAGACCTATGGTTCTTTCAAATAGAGACAGTGGCCTTGAGTGCTTGCCCTGAGTTATGTCGTGGTCACCTAGTGTCTGTACTAATTAATTGTGATTTTTATTATTTTTCTCTTCTAACTTAAAATTGAGCCTTTTGATGAATTTCTCTATAGAATGTATTTGCAGTTCCTCATGAGTTGAAACACTGGGGCCACTTCTGGCAGTCTGGCAACAATACGGAGTATTCTGTTTTGCATTGTTAGGAGCCTTTTATATGCGTTTGGCTGCATGTTCCCATACGGGGGCAGCGTATGTTAGAATGGGTCTGATTAGGGTTTTGTACAGTGTAGTTCCCATCTCTAGCTTTAGAGTGCTGGTAGTATTAATGATTGGTTAGAGTCTGTCGCTTTGGCTCTGACTGTGTTGTCGTGCTGTTTCCATGTAAGCCCCTTGTCTATTGTTACTCCTAAGTATGTGACTGTGTTTCCAGTTTATTGGCTCTTGTCTAAATTTTAGTGGCCGAAGTCCATATTTATTGTGACGATGTTTAATTCGCTCGGTGAATATTATAGCTTGGTTTTTCCTGGTGCTTACTTTTATTCGGCATTTCATGAGCCATGGCTCTAGGTCATTTAGGAAGGTTTGTAGCCTATTAGGAATTATTATAGGCATGGTCGATTGTGCGGCTAGAGTTGTGTCGTCGGTATATAGGTACCTGTCTACTCTTGTGGCCTTTTGTATGTCATTAATATAGATGTTGAAGAGAATGGGTCCTATTAGACTCCCTTATAGAACCCCTGCCCTAATTGGTCGCTGTATAGAGACTTCATTGTCCACTGTTGTGAGGAACGACCTGTTCGTTAGGTAGTCTTTTATAGTAGCTAATAGTGAATCCGCGAAACCTAACTGCCTGAGCTTTCTGAGTAAACCAGCATGCCACACCCGATCAACGGTTCGTTCTATATCTAAGAAAGTGGCGCAGTCTGAATCCAAATTGTTCGTTTATGAGGATGTTTCTTATTATGTGTGTTGACGCGTTTTAAGATGATTTTCTTGAGTACTTTGCTCATGGTGTTTAGTAGGCTAATTGGCCTGCGTAGTTTTCTGGTTGTGAGTGGCTTTTTCTCAGTTTAGGGAAGAGCAGTACTCTGGCTTCCTTCCATTGTGGGGGGAATCGGAAATTTTTGTTGTGTAATTAAATATACTTGCTAATAATCTTAGCGCTTTGGATGGCAGATGCTTGAACACTATATTAGGAATTTTTCCCGGACCTAGGGCGTTTCTAGTGGGTAGATGTTCTGATGATCCATTTGATTTCGCCCTCGTTTGTTCTGCGCGTCTTATTGTATGTCTGCACCCTAACTATGTTGTCGGTTATTGCTCCCGTTTCAGCCACATATTCATGATAGGTCGAAAAGGCATTCGGTTTAAAGGTTTCCTCGAGGGCTTCTACGAAAGCTTCGGCCTTGTCTCACGGAGTTTCGGCTATGCCATTGGTGGTGTGGAGGGACGGGACTTGTGTGTGTGTGTGTGTGTGTGTTCGTGTAAGATGTTTGGCTATGTTCCAGATAGTATGGCTGTGTGGGTCGATATTGTTTACTGTCTCGTTCCACTGATCTCGAGTAAATTCCCGGATGCGTTAGCTAGCTTGGTAGCTTAGCTCTATTTATTCATTGCGGTGTATTAAATTTCGAGGTTTTTTGCCATTTTCGTCTGGCGCGATTTATTTCCCGGATTGTTAATCTTGTGTCGCGGGGGAGTCGTGTGGCAGTTGAAATCGTGTATCTAATGCGGACGTGCTGTTCTGTTGCTTCTTTAATTGCTATTACTTGATTGTTAATAGTCTCGTCGTGTGTGTTGTGTGTTTCGATTGTGAGATCTCTAATTGTGGTTTCTAGTATAGTTTTAAAAGCAGCCCAATCCGTTTGTCTATAATTGGGTCGTGCAGGTTCACATTGGAATGTAATTGGGGCTTCGAATTCTACTAGCACTGGTAGGTGATCCGAGGTTAGGTCGTTAATCGCATGCGTGTTGGTGTTATATGGCATGTTTTTGAATAGTGCAATATCCAATATGTCCGGCTTGTGGTTTGCTATTTGCGGTATGAACGTTGGTAGTTCCGGTCCAGTTAGAAGAATATTCGTGGCGTTAATGTACGCGAGGAGTTTATTACCAGCACTGTTTGCCTTCTCGCAATTCCAAAGAAAGTGTTTCGCATTAAGGTTCCCTGCCTCTACCACCTTTTCTGTAGTTTGCATTAGCGAGTTAATGTCATCTGTGCATATGTCCCCAGGAGGGTTATAGGATGCAGCAATAAACATGACATCCCCATTGTGTAATTTTACTCTGACCGCAGTTGCTTCTGTTCGAGTTAATTGTAGTACAAAGGCTTGGTGGTGTTGAATAGATATTTGTGTGACGATTTCTATTTCTGTTGTTTTTATATACTGAGTAGCCCGGGACTGAGAAACGGTCTATCAGTCCTAAATGTGTTGCATTGAGGAGCGCTATTTGAATTGAGTTGCTTTGTAAGAATTCTGTTAATTCTTTATGTTTGGGTCGGAGGTTCTTAAAGTTCCAGTATACTACATTTACTGATGGGGCGTTACATATAACTGAACTGTGAAAGCATTCCTAAGAACCTTGTGACAGTCAAAGGTGTAAACGGGTTGCAGTTTGCTGAAGCTAACTTCTCCAAGAGCCATATGGCGTGCTTCTATAAGCAGCGCCAGCCTATGTCAATGTTTGGGAATCCTAACTTGGTGAGGAACTCTGCCAGTGCAAGGCCTGGTTCAAATGCTTCGCGCTTTGTCAGCGACTCAGGAATCAGTATGCTTGATTCCTCTAGGTGTGGGTGTATCTGCTGTGTCTGTGTTTGTGTTTTCAGTGTTGTTGGTTTGTGTTTGTGTTGTTTGTTAGGGGGTTGTCGCTTTTGGTGGGCCGTGGCTTGGGCGGGCGTGACCCGCTCGTTCACGGCAGCAGAAGGGCCGGAAGCTGGTGTGAGTTCATCCGCGGCGGTCCTGAATATACCATTGCCCTTCTGCGCTTGACGGGCCAGCCTGGGAGAAGTTTTGTTTGTCAGTTTTGGGTTTGGGATTTCCAGGCGATGCCCTTGGCCTTGCCTTCTTAAGTACAGTTAGGTGTTTGGTGCAACCGCGCCATGTTGCACCATGACCCTTCTCACCACAGAGGGCGCATTTGCGTTCCCCTATGGGCACTTTTCAGCTGTATGTGGGGTGGGGGCCTGTACATTTGGCGCAAACCTCTATTAGGGCCCGGCATTCCTTTTGCGTGTGCCACAGCCGCTGGCAACACTTGCATTGTTTCGCCTCAGGAGCATTCCTATACTCTTCTACCCTTATTTGAAAGTGAGCGAGGTATTTGAGGCCGAGGATCTTTCTATTTTGAGTTGTGTCCTCCAGTTCGACTAGAAACTTCGGGAAGAGGTGCCTACTCCTATTCTTAGAGTGCATTTGCACTGATATAATGGCCTCAAACCTTTGATACGCCAATTTCTGCCTTATGTGTTCTCTGGTGCACGGGGCGCACAGTACTTCAATTACAAATCTGATGGCCCTACCTTCTGGGTCCGGGAGAAGATAAAATTGTGTACCCTCTGCCTCGAGGTGTTCTATCATATTATGACAGTCATTCAAACTAAACATCTTTATCGCGTAGTCACCCGAGCGTTGATCGGTGTGTATAGTGTATGTGTGTGTGTGTAGGTTTGTGTTTCCTATCAAAACTCTGTGTAAGTGTGTGTAATCGTGTTGACTGGCTTTTGTTGAGGTACACAGGTGCCAACTTTAGCTTATAGTCAATGTATTTCTTTGTGTTAGGGGATGTCCAAACTGCGTTGTCTTAAGTATTTGGGATGGGTGAGTAGAGAGATGGAGGAGGAGTGGGAAGTTCAATGTCTGTATCTGTGATGCTGTGTGTAGGTGTTTGTGTTAGTTCAATAGTGTGCTGAATCTGAGGTGTGGTGTGTGATGGTATGACAGTTGCAGGAAAGCTGTCTGTGTGAGTGCAGCGCCTTGCGGTGTTTGCTATGGTGTGTGTGTTTTAGTTGGTGTTGTTTCTGAGTTCTCTGTGTTTGTGAGATCCTTGTGTGTTTTTGAGGTTTGGCTCAATGTGCTTCGTGTAGTTTTGAGTTTGTCTTGTGTGTGTGATCTGGTGTGTGGCCTCATGGGTGAGTTCTGAGCTGAGGTGCTTGGCTGTTTCTGCATGGTGTTCATTTTAGGTTGTGTAGATGTTGCGATGACATCAAGTGTAGATGAAGGAGACAGGGTTTCGGGATGGTTGCCAACTTTGCCAATGACTCAAGGTATCGAATGTTGTGTAATGAGTTGGTGAAAGCCTGAAATATATATATGCTAGAGAAAATGTGTGCTTAGGTGTGTATTTATGTGTGTGTGTAAGGTTTCCTAAGGTCTAGCCTAGCTAAAGAAGTAAAAGAAGAAGAAGGATAAAGGCCTAGTGACACTTGACACTTGATATAAGTGGATCACTGTTCTCGATTTAGTGTCAGCAGCATGCAGCGCCTAACTTAAATCTAGGGAACCTAGCCGGAACCTTACGTACTAGATGGAATAGAGGAAAATAGAGATAGTTAAAGAGATAGAGGCGCCAAAATGCCCGAAAGACAGAGGATCTGCCCGAAGGCGCCGTGGTACCAGTCGAGAGACTGTTGGCTGGGTCGTGTCTTTTTACCCTGCTCCGCCCGCTGGACTCGGGATCGCTCGGCTGGCGTCGGGGCCGCTCGCCTTTCGCTGCCTTCAGCCGAAGACGGCGTACAACAGCAAGAAACATTGTTCTGCGAATTCCAGGAAATAAAGGTGCGGCAAAGAATATAACCAAAGAACTTGAAGCATGGAACCTTCTTGTTAGCAATGACATTGTTTCGAGAATTGTTGAATACACAAATAAAGAAATAAACATAAAATAATCGAATTAGTCAGATCCTTCAAAATTCTGCCAACAAACAGATGAAATCGAAATCCTTTCCTTTATTCGCCTTCTGTATGTTGCAGGGACTTATAAGCAGGCAAAGCTAAATGTACGAGAAATGTGGTCAGTGAATGCAGCACCGTGTACAGAGCAATAATGCGAGAAGGTTCTTTCTGTTTCCTGCTAAACTCCTTACGTTTTGATGCTAGGGATGAGAGAGATAGCAATGATAAATTTGCTCCTATGCGCGAGATCTGGACCACTTTCATCTCCAACTGTTAGTTACTACACACCACACTAATGCTGCACCATAGATGAACAATTACCTGGCTTTCGAGGAAAATGTCAATTCCGAGGGTATATAGCATCCAAACCAGATGAATGTGGCCTAAAAGTATAATCATGTGCGACAGAAGAAAATTTTATATGGTAAATGTATTGACATACATTTGGAAGGAAAACAGCAGCAGTACTGAGCCTCTTCCTTTGCAGTACGTTCGTGAAATCAGCGGTTCAATTCATGAAACAGGAAGAAATCTTACCATGGACAACTGGTTTACATCCGTGCCTCTTGCTGCGAAGATGCTAACTGAGTATAAACTTACTGTTGAAGGCACGCTTAGGAAGAATAAGACAGAAATTCCAAATCCCTTCCTTCCAAATACGAAAAAGGAGGCTCTCTGCTCCCAATTTGCTTTCCAAGGTGATAAAACTGTTGTATCTTTTACGCCAAAGAGAGGAAAAAGTGTATTTATTCTTTCAACAATGCACAGCGGCAAGGAAGTAGATAATGTAACAAAGAAGCCTGAAATCATACATTTCTATCATTTGACTAAAGGAGGGGCGGATAATTTCGACCAGCTGATGCATACTTATACTGTCGCTCGCAAAACAAGAACATGACCACTTGTTTATTTTATGGAATTTTAGAACAGGTTGGAATCAATTCCATGATACTGTATCTGAATGCACATCAGGTTGCATACAACAAAAAACATATCCATCGGAATTATCTGACAACATTAGGCCTTACTCTGGCAGCTCCTTACATGCAGAGAAGAATACAGCAGACAATTTAAAAGCAACTGAATGAAATTATTGAAAACATGCTGCGGGGAAGCAAGAGTAGAACTGAAGATGAAGTCCAAACAGCACTATAGCCGCCACTGAAGATTAGGAAGCAGGAAAGATGCGTATTGTGTCCTCGAGCCCGTCACAGGAAAGTAAAAACAAGTTGTTCAAAGTGTGTGAAATCTGTGTGTTCAGAACACAAAATGAAGTGTGTACAATATGCCCAAAGCAAGATGCAAAGCTAGTGGATATATTATATTCTTTTGATGATTTTCTTTTGAAATTTTTAGTTTGTTTATTTTTCTGCCTACTATGTTAAGTGAGATACATTAAATATTAAAGACTGTGTCCGTATACTGAATAAATAATCTAACTTTATACCACAGGTATGGGATTTTAATTTTATGCATGTTTTATAGGAGTTATATCACTTTTGCGCGTGTAAATATTATATTATTATTATGTCAATCTCTTATCTATATTAGTGTCAGGCCTTCTTATACTTAATTTCCCTTTGACTTATATAAATATGAATGACTTCATTTAAAAGCTACAAATTCGTTTCCCTTGTAGGGTGCGCGCACCCCGTATGTAGTAATAGCTGCCAAAAAAGGTTTGTACTCCAGGGTTAACGTGCGGATATCCTTCTAAATTTCGAATGTTCCCCAAGCCTAGGTAAGAGCGGATAATGCCGCGACAAATAATCCACCCAACCGGCCAAAGTAGCAAACGGAGTTCCAATAAAGGTCTAAGGTGTTTACATCCTTATCGAAATCACTTACTATTTCTAGAAACTCCGACCAAATCTGAGTAAAATGATCAGTCGCCTCAACATTTCACTGACTATCAACAGGCAAAACCACTAAAGGCTGGTTCACAACCAACGAGAACGGTAACCAGGACGAGAACGAGAAAGTTGAAATACATGTATTCAAATGGGAATGTTCACAACCGACGGGAAGTCTTCCCGGGGCCCGGGAACGGAAAAGAAGAGTTGCCCAACTTTTAGCTTTCTCGTTCTCGTTCCCGAGCACGGCATATTAGATTCCTATTGTGCATATTAGACTCTTCACTCTAGAGGTTATTCTAAGCGGCCGTGACATGAAAAAGTCACTAGTGCTCTCTATAGTCGCAAGCTGGAAACATGAAAATGGAAGGAATTAGTAGTAAATGTGCTTCCTAACCTCATCCCGACACCCGCAAATCTAATCAGCGTTGGTTCCTCTGGTGAAGGGATCATTTGTAGTTTGTTTACATGTAACTCAAAAGTGGCTATTACCTAAAAACAATGGCAAAAGCTACAAAGAACAGCTAAAACCGGTGGAAATGAAAAAGGAACAATAAACAATTTTAATGTATGCCATTAAATAAAGGAATGAAGGTTAGGCATAAGTAGAGGGATCGGAAATGTAATGAATATGCATTTAGATAATGTTTACTATATCGAATTTTGAGATTGGCTTGGCTAAATTGGAAGTAGGTGAAAAAATGTCATTGGTCAGTTAAAAACAAATGAAATCCCAATGCGTAAAATGGACTTTCACTTTGTGATCGATATGCATTTCCGTTCTCGTTACCGGGCTGTTCTGAATCAAAATTTCTTGCTTCCCGTTCTCGTTTCCGTTCTGGTTACCGTTACCGGGAGGTTGTGAACCAGCCTTAACTCCTAATCTTTGGTTGCCCTGATAGCCGCAATAATAGCCGGTACCTCAGTGGGCTGGAGCGCTTTTCCTCACTAATAACCAGTTCAAATAGCAACTCCGTTTTACGTGAATAATCCAACTGGGACATAGCTGCCATCCTAACACAGACCCAAACAATACTACCAAAATAACCAAGTCAAGTAAGCTTTAATTAAAGTTTTATTCATGGACGTTCTTTAACTACTAGGGTCCTTAACGCCCCATTCTATAATGGGCGTCAAAGACCTACAATATTGCCCAGAGACATCTTTATCAGTCTTGAGGTTCATTTACGTACCGTAATTCTACGACACGAACCTTCGGCTTTGCTTCCCTTCCGAAGGAAGTCACACAAAGGATTTTTACGCTCGAAGATGTCCGCCGGGATTGAACCCACGACCTTGGAAACTGGAGACTAGAGTGGTACCTCTAGACCACGGAAAATGATAACCGAGTCAAAGGACAACCCATTCGAATCGAGTTGATCCAGACGCGTAATCATACCCTGATACCGCAAGTGAGCCACTAATATAAATGCACTTTAAAGTGCACGCCCAGAAGGACTTTACAAACTCGGTAAAAGGATTCGGGAAAGCTTTAAAGAACTCCAGGTCCTATCTTAGCACAAATCTTATTTAAATAATTGATCCCACAATGGGCAACATACAATAACACATATCATGAACTATATCCCATTCAAACACTACTACAATACACACTACAGGGCTTAAGCTTTAAAATAAAATAGCTAAAAGTGTAATTGAGTGGATGTTGTCTTAGTATAAACGCACAAAGTTACAAAGTATGATTAAGTGCCATCACAAACTGAAGCACCAGGGCAGAGAGTATTAAGCACAGAATAACAATTAAAATGCAAAGGATTTAACCTGAAAACCCCAAAATGTGCAGTGGGTTTGTTAACCGATTACGGGGGTTTACTTCAAAGTTCTTCTCTTCCGACAAACCGCTAAACTCCGGAGCACAAAAGCTATGGTTCAAGTACTTGGTATATGTCGTAAATTGAATCAAATCCACTAATTACTCCAAACCACTGCAGAACTAATTAACCCTGGTGCATAAAACCTGTGGCTAAATCATTAGGCACATAAAATCAGTTAATTTAACGCTACAAATTACTGCAAACCACTGCAGAGCCAATAAACGCTTAAGCATGAAACCTGTGACTAGATTATTAAGCATATATTATAAATTATATCAATGCAACAAACAACCGTAAACCCCTTCAGAGTTTATTAATACTTAAGCATGAAAATGATGACTGGAGTATTAAGCATACATTATAATTTAAATCAATGCCACAAATCTCTACAAAACACTGCAGAGTTCATTTACACATAAGTTAGAAAACTGTGACTAAATCGATGGATATATATAGTGGATTAATTCAATATTACAAATTATTGAAAATACTGCAGAGCCAATTAACCCTGAAGCATGAGAACTGTTGCCGCATTCTTAAGCACATGTTATAAATCAAAACATTGCCACAAATTACTGCAAAGACCAGGGAAGCTGATTAACAGTGAAGCGTGAAAACTGTGGCTAAATCATTGGCATATATAGTGCATTAGTTGATTTTCCACAAATTACTGCAAAACCCAGTAGTGCTGATTGACACTAAAGCATGGGAGCTATGGTTAAGTTATCAGGCATATATAGTGTGTTAACCCAATGCCAAAAATTACTGCAAACCACTGCAGAGTTATTTAACCCTGAGGCCTGAAAACTGTGACTAAAGTATTAGGCATATATTATAAATGAAATCAATGTCACAAATTTCTGCAATCCAATGCAAAATTTATTAAAACTGCCCAGCATAGAACTATGGCTAAATTATCAGGCATATATATATATATATATATATATATATATATTGCATAATTTCAATGCCACAAATTACAGCAAAGCAATGCAGAGCTAATTAAGCCTGGAGCATGAAAACTGTGACTTGGTTATTAAGCATATATTACACATTAAATCAATGCCACTAATTACTGCAAGGCCCAGCTGAGCTGATTAACACCAAATCATGGAAACTGAGGCTAGATTCTCATGCACATATAGTAAGTTACTTCAATTCTACAAATTACTGCAAAACACTGCAAATCTAATAAACCCTGGAGCATGATAACTGTGGCTAAGTTATAGTAGCCATGTACTATAAATTAAATCAATAACACAAATTACTACAAAACATTGCAAAGTCAACTAACCCTGCGGCATGGAAACGGTACCTGGATTATTAAGCATATATGATGAGAGTAGATGCTATAGAGGATTCCTGGCGCAGTTTTTTGCGTTTATATGGGAAAGGATAGGGAAAACGATGATAGATGCGGAGGTTCACGGAGGAAAATGGGTTTATATGGGAGAAATAGGGAATACGGGGACTGATGGTAGGCTAGACAGTGGTAGAAGGAGGCGGAATGCGCTTTATATGAGAGAGATGGAGAATATGTGGAGAGATGCTGAAGGAAGGGAAACATAGGTTTATACTGGAGAGATAGGGAATACGAGGGAAGGTGCTAAGATAGTCGAATGTTAAAGGTGGATGCGTTTATACAGGTTACACAGGGAATAAGAGGAAAAAAGCTAGGATAATCAGAGATCTAGTGGAGTATAAGTTTATACGGGAGAAGTAGGGAGACGTTGATAGGTGTTAGGGAATGGTTAAAGAAACTGTAAACAAACAACCGCATTATTCAGGAACTTCAACAACAAAAAGACTCGAGCATAGATCACCTGTAAGGTATTCGAGGAGGGGTCCTTAGTGGAAAACCACCTAAGTCAGTAGTACAGAAATGAGATTTCTGGCGCAATTAATATGCAGGAATGTGTACTCATATGCAAATGAGGTTCCCCTCTCCCCCCTTCCACAGCTCCTTGGTACTTTCTGTTGCAGATGAGGGTCATAAATCTTGTTGAGTATAATGGAAGCTTGGCAGGTAAGCAATTAAGGCTGTCAATCAACTGTCAAAACGAACAAAGGAATAATGAATTACGCTTCTGTACAAAGGCGGAAACGTTAGTCTACCCACTCCATATCCGGCCACGTGCTTTCCTGCACTGCAGCAACTCACCTCCACTCGCATTTTTTAACGACCACGTGCAAAATGCTATCCATCAACTGTCAAAATGAACAATGGAGTATGCTGGACAAAGGATCAGACGCTATTGTCCCAGCTCTAATGAATACACTTAGGAAAGCCACCTGCGAGCTCGCAGTCGCATTGTTTGACGACCACGTGCAAGAGAACAATAGAAAGGCTTGATGCAAGCTAACAAAGCAACAGATTCTATTGTATCCCTTTCTGTTGTCCAGAGCAAGGCTTCTTTAGAAAGACTACCCGTGTAGCACGCCGCTTCCACAGCAGTATAACAAAACTACAAAGCTTGTCCTGCACCTGTCAAAATGAACAATGACCATGATAAATTATGTTTGTAACAAAAGAGAGCCTGAAGCCTGCTAACAAAGGAACAGATTATATTGTATCCCTTTCCATTGTCCGACCACGTGCATGTTTTAACAAAAGAAACTGGGGGAGGCTTTATACTTACCCTGTCTTTGTTTGCCCATGTGAAAGACAGAGAGGTCAGTTTACTTGCTAGTCCGTAAACAATTCCACCAATGCTCTAGTCCGCCAACAAGGCGTTGGCTTTGCCCTGAGGCCAAATCTCTCTGAATGTCTTCACGAAGTCCTACGAATATACCCGAACATAGTTAACAAGCTCTCTGTTTGGCTCTTTTCAAGCAGCGACTCGGAAAAGACGCTTAATATATTTCATTACATCCATTAAACCTCTGTGTATACTTGGATATCCATAGATCGGTGTTCGAATCTTACTGCAATCAAAAAGTTTAATTGTTGCTAATGAGAAATTGATGATCTGAAAATATTATATCATTACCATGATTAATGAAAGGGTGTTCAGAGGGATCTAGTGCGATTCTTACCGTACGAAACTCTAATGCTTAATAAATATTAAATTATGGACGGTCGGATAAGAATGTATTTAACAAATATGATTATTTATATTAAACACGAGTGTATACCAGGGAATATTCCAAATTGATACTTTGTTAGGGTAAAACATTACTATATCATTACTCTGATTAATGAAGTACGTTCACGAGTACCCAGAGGTCCTAGTTCGAATCTTACCCTGAAAATCTACGCGTAATAACTATTAAATTATGGAAGCATGCACGGGAAGATTAAATACGTATTTAACAAATATAATTTAATTTTATATGACTTTACAGTGCCTAACAAGCTATATTCTTAGGGACCCAGAGGACCCAGTTCACATTTTACCCAGCGAAACGCTATAATAAATATTGAACTAGGTGAGTGTGGGCGGTCGGATTAAAAATGCATTTAATAAATATAATTATTTATATTAAACCCTTATGTATATTTAGATATCCCACGCCTAGACACGATTCTTTCTTCTTCTCTCTTTTTCTTTCTATCTATCTCTTTCTTTCTCCTCCACTTGCACATCCAAGCGTTCAAATATACACGAGCACACGCACATACATTAACAAACATACACCAGTGCACGCATACACGCATACACATGCACACTCACATACGCACACATACATATACCTGTTCACATACACACACCCACACCCGCACACACATGCACATACACACTCATACGCACACACATATACCTGTTCACCCACACACACACCCGCACACGCACACATGCACATTCATGCACACACGCATACACACTAATGCACACACATACACAAACGCATACGCACATAGACACCCCAGCGCACACACCTACACACACTCGCACGCACACACCCTGAATGAAAAGAGATAAAACGATGCAATAAAAGCTGAGTATAACCCTGGGATGCGACGCACCATTTACAAATTGTTTGAAACTGGCCGGGATGCATGGGTTCGAATCCTAGGAGTGATTACAAATTTATCTTCTAATAACTCCAAAACCAAATAAGACAAGGACGCCAAATAAAATTTGTTACTTTAAGGTCAATAGGTAGTTTTAGTACATTATATTAGGGTATCAGGCGTCATGTTTTCGATCCTTAATTCTTAAATCTCAATTATCTCAGAAACTAGCAGAGATAGAGATGCACACTAAAGCATGATTGACAGCTCCTATAATGGACAATTAATACTGTATGCAATTTCCAATCTGTTGTTCTTAGTTCGAATCCTGATCTTTCAATGACTTCATTAATTTTCCTCTGTACTCTAGAATATATCACTTAGATTGATGCTGTAACTGCATACAGGTCTTTTAAACATGTCAAACTACTATTATAAATACTTTTGCTTCTGGTGCTTAGAGTTCGAATACTGGTTAAATGAAACTTACTTATAAATTTAATAACTCCGGAAATAATTAAGATAAAGACACTAAATAAACGTTATTACGTTTATGTCATTAGGTAGAAGCTTGTGACTGTATTTTAGAGTACCAGTCGTTACGGGTTCGATCCATAATTTTAAAACCCTATTATCTCAGAAACTAGCAAGGATAGAACTGCGTACCAAAACATGATGAACTGTTGTGATCTTATTAACTCTACATTTAATTTTAAAGAACTTCAAAAGCAACGCGATGTGTTTTTAATTCAAGAAGAGGTGCAGGCCATTTATAAGTACAGCACACATCAACAAGAAACAAAGCAAGGTGAGTGAGTTTTTACATAGCTATACAAAATCACTGTTGGCTTTTCCAATATATTTAATTTTGATTAAAAGATGCAGTACATGAAAGACGATCCGTTGCAAGAGCATCATATTATTTAATCTGTACTTTACATTCACGTGGATTTCTCTGCGTACGCTTCTTCAGTTCACAGGATTTTCTCTACTCATTCTAATTCTATTAACATTCCCAACGTTTTCTCTGCACATTCTTCTTGTATAAACATTCACATGATTTTCGCTACGCATTCCTCTCACATAAACATTCATATGCTTTTCTCACCTCATTCTTTGTTTCTCTGCAGGTTCATCCTCTATAAACATTCATACATTTTCTCTACTCATTGTTTGTTTCTCTGCAGGTTCATCTTCCATGAACATTCGTACGATTTTCTCTATTCATTCTTTGTTTCACAACGCATTTCTACGATTCTCGCTACACATTCTTCTTACATAAACATACATACAATTTTCTCCGCTCATCCTTTGTTTAATTCACACGATTTTCTCTACTCATTCTATGTTTCTCTGCAGGTTCATCTTCCAAGAACATTCACATGATTTTCTGTACATATTCTTTGTTTCTCTACACATTCATACGATTTTCGCTACACGTTCTCCTATT
Organism: Deroplatys truncata; assembly: GCA_030765065.1. Taxonomy (NCBI): domain Eukaryota; kingdom Metazoa; phylum Arthropoda; class Insecta; order Mantodea; family Mantidae; genus Deroplatys; species Deroplatys truncata. Next base: position 316,514,709 of record CM060990.1, on the reverse strand, counting down.
AATATTCACACGGTTTTCTCCACTCGTTCTTTGTGGCTCTACACATTCTAAAGCATACTTACAAAACCTTTGGTGATGCAGCACAACACACGCTTTAGTTTTAATATAAAGAAATGTGTATCTTGTCCTTCAACTTGAATAATGTAGTGAAAATAGTAATTCATGTCAATGCCTGTTTCAGATTGTTTAGCAGATAAACTTAACAAAATGGCTGAAAAGAGTAGTTTCCTACCGACTCGACGAGTTCAAGATCTCGAAATGGGTCTTATATGAGATAAAGTCCTTAAAGAGAGTTCAAACAAGCCACGGTGCCAGGATCGTATCTTCGCTGGAGGAATGTCAAGTGTTCTTGCCTGAGCACTATAATTCGTTAACCGATCAAGAGGTTGCAGAAATACCAGGGAAAGTATACTTTGAATATAACGATGTGGTAGAGATGGGGAAGTCTAAGATGTAAATTTTCTTTTATATCTCCAGAGAAGGTATTAAGAAGTGTCAAACTTAAGTATTGAATGTTCTCCTATATAAAAATGAAAAATTCATAAATAAAACACCTGAATAATTGATATTACATACAAAGTTACAAAAGATGCATGTTATAGAATTTGATAAAACAATTTACGAAATCACAATATCACATGTTTTGAATTTAGTTATATCTATCGCATTGAAATAACGCCTGATTTTCTAATACTTATACAAATCTTTTGTGTTTCATTTTACATGTATCATAACAAAAATGCAGTTATTCAAGGTTAACTTTACTTACAAAAACATGTTTTCTAAGACTTTCATGCTGTAATGTTTCAGACTGCGCAATAAGGGTAAGAAGAAGAGGAACAGCTTTGCAGACATGCAAAGGAGGCAGACGCTATTGGAGGATAGAATAAGCAGCATCGACACCTCCAAGAAACATTTCGGCAAGAAACGGGTGCTGAGACATCTACATCACCGAAATACATTAAGACAGGACACTTATATAACATTACAGGGCATACGATGAAAAAACACGGACAATTTTGTAAACAAGCCAATGCATAGCTGAGAGACAACTCAAGCGAGTCTCCCTATATTCGGTGAAAATAAGAATTGTGAGCAGTAATTTAAATGATTGTGAAAAGACTTTTAAATAGTGATGAAATTTGTACCCTAAAATAATTGAACCCTGTATACATTAACAATATCAAAACTGTTTGCTCTGTGGGAATACAAATTATGAAAATAAAGAGACTTTTATTTCGATAATAAAGAAGTTTGCATAACTTACCGTTACAGGTGAAACGTCATACGTTGGAACAAGGAGTTGGATGAGGAAAGTGATGGAAGAGCACGATAAATAATAATAATAATAATAATAATAATAATAATAATAATAAAGAATGAATGTATGTTTTTGCATAATGTTTTTATTCATTAAAAATCCTTACATTCCTAACGAAAAAATAAATCCTTACAATGATTAGTTTAAAATATAAGCTGCATCACGTGAGTCAGAGGCTTGCATGTAAATACTTTATCATGAATTATTAAACAATACAAGGAGACCTGTAGAGAGATATCTACACTAGCTTGAATTTCTATTCTGTTGTTGAAACAGCCATTTAAAGCTTCCTCTGGTTGATGAGAGCAATCTATAACAAATATAGGAGCAAATTTAAGTCATCTTTTCTCTTCAATAAAGGAGGATTCTCTTTTTCATAATAAGAGCTTGAGTACATATCATGCAATGATGGAAATCTTGATTTTCCAAAGTCAAAGGATAACATTCACTATTGAGATAAAGTGTCAAATAAGCTAGTTACAATGATCGAAAAGGGAACAGACTTTAGTTACATTACTCGATCTTAAAGTCAGAGCACCAAAAATGACAAATATAGACTTCTCCATTTTTAGATGTGGTGGCCACATTCCATGTAATTGCTTGCGGCACAGCAGCTTGAGTATGCAGATGCATGGTCCAAAATGGGTGAAACAGAGTGTTATCCAGCTTGGCAGCATTGAGGATCTCAGCATCAGAAAGTAGAATCACAGGTCTTCTCCACTCGATTAGTAAAGGTTTAACAGCAGCATTCTCTTCACCCTAAGACTGTATAATTCAGTTTTAGAGCCCTTGGATCGAATCAACACCAACAGCGACTGTCTATTGTGCATAAGCTTTGCAGTAGTAGCTGCTCCGTTAGATTTAGTAATACTTCCCTCGATGTATAGATAACTTCAACCAGGTAAAGTATATAAATGCTCAGCTTGACAAGGGATTCTAAACTCGTTGTTAGCGTCCAGAGCTGATGTACTATAAGGAAAAAAACACATGTTCCTCTTCTTTAGCAAACTCGTCGTCTTATCTCGCCGTCGCGGCAAAACTGCTGATATCCTTGATTATAGGATTCTAAAACCCAATGCCTGAAGAAACTTTTGATTAAATGACGTTAACACACTAGTTGTGAATAGAAGGGCATGGAATGGGTGTCCTTTTTATACCCTCGAAGTCTCTGATTTCTTCTTCTAAAATCCATGTGCATTATGCTTATATCCTTGTTTCTAAAGTCAACCATATTGCTGTTATGCTCACCTATACGAAGGCTGATTTGTTCAATGAAGCGAGTGTTTATGAATACCAGGTAAATTGGATTTGATGGTTCTTGTAAAATATGATATCCGAGCGTAACAGATGGGAAAACTGGTAGATCGAGTGTCCTCTTTTACTATCGAGGAAGGAGACTGATGCAATACTGCGCTAGATTCGTATGATCCTCGACCTAAACATATTCACCAGGAAATCAGATTCAGACAGCTGATTATCTGGTAGAACTTTGTTGCTGAATCCCCAGATCCTCAGGTTCTTTTATACTCTGTCATTGTTCACGAACGTTAGCATATATTCATTAAGCATTATTTATTTTACATGGTATAATAGAACTGGTGAAGCAAGAATGTTCGCTGCCTATTCAGGTGCTAGATATTGAAAGCGACTTTAGACGCGAACTTCATGGAAAACTGTTTCCTGTCAATGTTAGAACGCTAATTCTAGACATCTCCATAACGTAACCCATTCGCGTAAAAATGCGACCCACTCACGCAAAAAAGTGACCCACTCACGCAAAAAGGTGAGCCACTCACGGTCAAAGGTGACCCACTCACGTAAAAAGGTGACCCACTCACCCAAAGAGGTGACCCACTCACACAAAAGGTGATCCACTCACGTAAAAATGTGACCCACTCACTTAAAAAGGTGACCAACTGACTGAAAAAGGTGACTTGCTCGGGTAAAAAGATGACCCACTCGCGGAAAAAGGTGACCCACTCACGTAAAAAGGTGACCCACTCAGCCAAAAAGGTGACCCACTCACGTAAAAAGGTGAGCCACTCGCTGAAAAAGATGACCCACGCACGCAAAAAGGTGACCCACTCACTGTAAAAGGTGACCCACTCACGCAAAATAGGTGACCCACTCACGGAAAAAGGTGACCCACTCACGGAAAAAGGTGACCCACTTACGGAAAAATGTGACCCGCTAGGGGGAAAAAGGTGAGACACTCACGGAAATATGTGGCCCACTCACGCTAAAAAAGGTGACCCACTTTTGCTAAAAGCTCTCAGATATGTTCAACATTTTCGCTAAAGTAGGATGCATGAGCTTCAGACTCAAGCTAAGTAGATCAGTATCTCACTCAGCCCTCGCATTCTCAGTGCTAACTATCAAGCAAAGTTGCACTCTTATCCCTATGAATCCATTTGATGCTACTTGAATCTGCGTGTATTTAATGAAATAGTTCTAATTAACAGAATTACAACCTTAATGTGTGAATTCCAAAATATATCGCTTGGTCTAATTTGGAGATGACTGTTTACATGTATCAAAGCCTGAGATCTTATATAAATACGTAAATGCCGAAAATAGTTCAGTCTCCTGTTGTCGTATATGAATTCAACATCTATAGTATACATTGACTAGTCTATATATACTGTTTGAGCAAGAACACTCATAAAGATGCTCAATTAGAGTCAATTTACGAGAATCTTGATTTTTCGTACGTTTCCCAAGGGAGAAGGAATCGTTTAATTAAGTGCTGCATATGCAATAGAACTTTAAAAAACAGAACTATTTCAAGACTCAAGCAACATAGGAGAAAATGCTGTAAAGAGATGACCAGCTGTGTATTGACTACAATCCCAAAACGCGATCCTGAAATCTTCTCAGGTTCCGAAGAGCGGGATTCAAGATGTACCTTCCTTGGAACCAATTCAAGTGATCCTGTACTAACATCAAGAGCTACCACGGATGAATCAATAAGAGCAGTTTCTTTGAATGAGCAAACTCGGAATAAACACACCAATGAAAGCAAGCATACTAGTTTCAACTCACCAAGTTTAGAAGATATATCCAAAGCGAATACTGAGGACATGCTATACCGCTACACCGATCCTAATGATTTGGTACACCTGCTAAGGTTGCTAATGATGCTCCATACACCAGAAAAAAATGACTTTTCTGATGCGATTAGAGAGATTACTCTAGAAATTAAAAGCTTAGTGGTTTTATAGCGTGATTAGCATCTGCGGAACCTTGAAACCAACGAAAGAGTTAGAAAGATTCCTCATATGTGTTAAGGTGGTGTTAAGAGGTTTCAGAGTTTCAGCTCAGTCATCTGCGGGCACTTGTGCTTGCAATTTCTATCGCAAGGAGTTACACTATTGCTGTCAGCGGCAACGAGCCTGTTCTTACTACATACCTGAATCCTACTCCTCAGTTAGATCCAAAGGGTCATTATGAGATTGCTCTATTGAATTTTGAAACCTTCTATTCCATTCCCAATATTGATCAGAGTAATAATCAATTACAATACATGCACAATGATGAAATTAAGATAATTGATATACCTGATGCAACTTATGAGATTACTGATATTAATCAATACATCAGAGATACGCTAGGGTGGATGAGAATGTCTTATTCATTAAATCAATTAATAATAATGCCATGAAACCTGTATTTAAAATGCCCTTTCACTCTTGATTTTGTTCCAATTTTTGTTCTATAGGAACGTTCTGGGGCTTCAGCGACAGTTATTCCAGCTAATCAGCTGGCTGAATCTGATTTCCTGGTGAATATATTTAGGTAGAGCATCATTCGAATCTAACGCAGTATTGCATCAGTGACCTTCCTTGATAGTAAAAGAGGACACACGATCAATCAGTTTTCCCATCTGTTACGTTCGGATATCATATTTTACAAGAACCATCAAATCCAATTTACCTGCTATTCATAAACACTCGCTTCATAGAGCAAATCCGCCTTCGTATAGGACAGCATAATGCAAATATCATTGACTTTAGAAACAAGGATATAAGCATAATGCCCATAGATTTTAGAAGAAGAAATCAGAGAATTCGAGGATATAATAAAGACACACACTCCATTCCCTTCTATTCACAACTAGTGTGTTAACGTCATTTAATCAAAAGTTTCTTCAGGCATTGGGCTTTAGAATCCTATAATCAAGGATATCACCAGTTTTACCGGGACGGCGAGATTCGACGACGAGATTGCTAAAGAAGAGGAACATGTGTTTTTGCCTTATAATACATCAGTTCTGGACGCTAACAACGAGTTTAGAATCCCTTGTCAAGCTGAGCATTTACATACTTTACCTGGTTGAAGTTATCTATACATCGAGGGAAGTATTACTAAATCTAACGGAGCAGCTACTACTGCAAAGCTTATGCACAATAGACAGTCGCCGTTGGTGCTGATTCGATCCAAAGGCTCTAAAACTGTATTATACAGTCTTAGGGTGAAGAGAATGCTGCTGTTAAACCTTTACTAATCGAGTGGAGAAGACCTGTGATTCTACTTTCTGATGCTGAGATCCTCAATGCTGCCAAGCTGGATAACACTCTGTTTCACCCATTTTGGACCATGCATCTGCATACTCAAGCTGCTGTGCCGCAAGCAATTACATGGAATGTGGCCACCACATCTAAAAATGGAGAAGTCTATATTTGTCATTTTTGGTGCTCTGACTTTAAGATCGAGTAATGTAACTAAAGACTGTTCCCTTTTCGATCATTGTAACTAGCTGATTTGACACTTTATCTTAATAGTGAATGTTATCCTTTGACTTTGGAAAATCAAGATTTGCATCATTGCATGATATGTACTCAAGCTCTTATTATGAAAAAGAGAATCCTCCTTTATTGAAGAGAAAAGATGACTTAAATTTGCTCCTATATTTGTTATAGATTGCTCTCATCAACCAGAGGAAGCTTTAAATGGCTGTTTCAACAAAAGAATAGAAATTCAAGCTAGTGTAGATATCTCTCTACAGGCCTCTTTGTATTGTTTAATAATTCATGATAAAGTATTTACATGCAAGCCTCTGACTCACGTGATGCAGCTTATATTTTAAACTAATCATTGTAAGGATTTATTTTTTCGTTAGGAATGTAAGGATTTTTAATTAATAAAAACATTATGCAAAAGCATACCTTCATTCTTTATTATTGTTATTATTATTATTATTATTATTATTATTATTATTATTATTATTATTTCTCGTGCACTTCCATCACTTTCCACATCCAACTCCTTGTTCCAACGTATGACGTTTCACTTGTAACGGTAAGTTATGCAAACTTCTTTATTATCGAAATAAAAGTCTCTTTATTTTCATAATTTGTATTCCCACAGAGCAAACAGTTTTGATATTGTTAATGTATACAGGGTTCAATTATTTTAGGGTACAAATTTCATCACTATTTAAAAGTCTTTTCACAATCATTTAAATTACTGCTCACAATTCTTATTTTCACCGAATATAGGGAGACTCGCTCGAGTTAACTCACAGCTATGCATTGGCTTGTATACAAAATTGTCCGTGTTTTTTCATCGTATGTCCTGGAATGTTATATAAGTATCCTGTCTTAATGTATTTCGGTGATGTAGATGTCTCAGCACCCGCTTCTTGCCGAAATGTTTCTTGGAGGTGTCGATGCTGCTTATTCTATCCTCCAATGGCGACATACACCTTTGCATGTCTGCAAAGCTGTTCCTCTTCTTCTTCCCCTTATTGCACAGTCTGAAACATTACACCATGAAGGTCTTAGAAAGCATGTTCTTGGAAGTAAAGGTAACTTTGAAGAACTGCATTTTTTGTTATGATACATGTAAAATGAAACACAAAAGATTTGTATAAACATTAGAATATCAGGCGTTATTTCAATGCGATAGATATAACTAAATTCAAAACATGTGATATTGTGATTTCGTAAATTTTTATCAAATTCTATAACATGCATATTTTGTAACTTTATATGTAGTATCAATGAGTCAGTTGTTTTATTTATGAATTTTTCATTGTAAAATAGGAGAACATTCAACACTTAAGTTTGACACTTCTACATACCTTCTCTGTAGGTATAAAGTATAACTTACATCTTACATTTCCCCATTTCTACCATATCGTTATATTCAATGTATAATTTCCCTGGTATATCTGCAATCTCTTGTTCGGTTAACGAATTATAGTGCTCAGGCAAGAACACTTGACATTCCTCCAGTGAAAATACGATCCTAGCACCGTGGCTTGTTTGAACTCCCTTTAAACACTTTATCTCGTATATAAGACCTATTTCGAGATCTTGAACTCGTCGAGTCGTTAGGAAACTACCCTTTTCAGCCATCTTGTTAAGTTTATGTGCTAAACAATTTGTAACAAACATTGACATGAATTATTATTTTCACTACATTATTCAAGTTGAAGGACAAGTTATACATTTCTTTATATTAGAACTAAAGCGTGTGTTGTGCTGCATTACCAAAGGTTTTGTAAGTATGCTTACGAATGTGTGGAGAGACAAAGAACGAGTGGAGAAAATTGTGTGAATATTAATAGAAGAACGTGTAACGAAAATCTTATGAATGTGTAGAGAAACATAGAATAATTACAGAAAATCATGTCAATGTTCATGGAAGATGAACCTACAGAGAAACTAAGAATGAGTAGAGAAAATCGTGTAAATGAGGAAGAAAGAATGAACGGAGAAAATTGTATGAATGTTTATGTAAGAGGAATGTGTAGCGAAAATCGTATGCATGCGTTGAGAAACAAAGAATGAATAGAGAAAGTCGTGAGAATGTTAATGAAAGATGAACCTGCAGAGAAACAAAGAATGTGTAGAGAAAATTTATGAATGTTAACAGAGGATGAACCTGCAGAGAAACAGAGAATGAGCGGAGAAAATCGTGTGAATGTATATGTAAGGAGAATGTGTATCGAAAATCATGTGAATGTTTATACAAGAAGTATATGCAGAGAAAATGGTGTGAATGTTAATAGAAGAAGAATGAGTAGAGAAAATCCTGTGAACTGAAGAAGAGTACGCAGAGAAATCCATGTGAATGTAAAGTACAAGTTAAAAAATATGATGCTCTTGCAACGGATTTTCATTCATTTACTGCATCGTTTAAACAAAGTTAAATGTATAGTAAAAGCCAACAGTGGTGTAATGAGATGAGGTGGGGCTTAAGGGCGCTCAACTGCTAAGGTTATTAGCGCCCTTACAATGTGTAAAATATAAAATTGAAAAGTCAAAAAGCTAAACAACCACACACAAACCCGCTTGGTAAAAAACACTAAAAAACACAACAGACCAAAAACTAAAATCTACACTAAAATCATGGTCAATAAAAGAATAAAACAACGTGTCAAGAACTGTAGAACGCAAGGGACATGAGCGCATTATGTCCGTCGGGGAGAAGAGTCCCATTAAAACTGACAATATAAAATCTCCAAGCTAAAAGACGCTCAGCGCATCAAATGCGCCGATTAAAACCAATATCACTTATAAAACGTGAAAGACATTCTACAGCATGCGCGTCGTCTGTCAAAACGTTGGTTATGCCAACAGGCAGACTCACGCGAACGCGCAGTGGAGCTAAAACTTGACACTCTGTTAAAATGTAGCGCATCGTCAAGGGCGCATCGCACTGCTGACACAGTGGAGCGGGGTCACCACTGAGCAAGTATCTATGACTAAAAAGGCAATGTCCAATTCGTAAACGGGCCATAAATACCTCTTCCTGACGTGTAGAACGAGAAGAGGTACCCCAGACTAACGGGAAAGGTTTAACCTCCCGCAATTTGTTCCCCCGGAGGGCCGTCCACTCATCGCGCCAAAGCGAGAGGATGCGGCGACGTAAAATAACACACGAATCTGACGAGGGAACAACAGAGGTAAAAAATCTCGCTAATAATATCGCAGATTTGGCAGCGGCTTCGGCAGACTCGTTTCCTGAGATCCCAACATGACCTGGAATCCACATGAAGGAGACGCGGATGCCAGAGGCACCAAGCGTGTGGACCAGGTCATGTATGCGCTGTACGAGGGGTGGTAATTTTACAGCGCGCGAATAATTTGAAGAGCACTCAGGGAGTTTGAACAAATAAAACAGTGCCGTAAGTCGTACCGCTGGACGTATAAAAGTGACTGAAAAATACTAAAAGGTTCGACGGTAAAAATCGAGCATTGCCCGTATAAACGAAATGTAAAACTACGATGACCATAAACAGAGGCACACCCTACTCCAACTTCAGTCTTAGATCCATCAGTATATATAAAATGAAAGTCTCCGAACTGCGCCTGAAGTTCTAAAAAAGCCAATCTAAGAACTTAAGAAGGGGTCTCATTCTTCGACATTGACGTCAACCCAAGGTGATAGTGGGCCTCAGCGCGCAACCTGGGAAGGACCGGCGCTGGCGTAAATTCCAAATGCCGAAGAAGCTTTCGAAATCGAAACCCTGGAGGGAGCAAGGCAGAGGAGCTAACCACATATTGCCGATCAAGCGAATATTCGTAAAATACCTCGAAGGAGGGGTGGTCAGGCAAGCTTGAGAGTAGACAGGCGTTGCTGACAAAAGCATCTCACGCCTGAAGGACAGCGGAGGCTCTGCAGCTTCAGCATACAGACTGGGAACAGGGCTGGTTGGAAAGGCCCCCGTAGCGACTCTTATGCCACGATGGTGAATGGCACTCAATCGCCGTAATACAGATGAACGCGCCGACGAATAGACAATGCACCCGTAATCAAGCTTGGCTCGGACCAAAGAGCGATAAAGATGTAGAAGGACGGTCCTATCAGCTCCCCAGGATGTGCCACATAAAACACGTAAAAGATTAAGCAAACGGTCACACTTTGCTTTTAAAAACGAAATGTGCGAAATCCAGCTCAGCTTCCTATCAAATATCAACCCCAAAAATATCTACTCGTCTGCAAACGGAGGTATCCCTCGCCCAAGATGGACAGAGGGCGGAGGGAAAGCCTTCCGGCGCCAGATGTTGATACAGACGGATTTTTCGGCGGAGAAATTAAAGCCGTTGGCGTTACTCCAGGCATAGGAATGGTCGATACAGCTCTGGAGACGGCCTTCGAGTAGACAGGTCCGCCGTGAACTGCAAAAAATGGCAAAATCGTCAACAAAAAGGGACGATGAAATGCCAGGTGGAATACAATCAACGATGGGGTTGATAGCAATTGCAAAATGTGTGACACTGATTACAGAGCCATAAGCGGCACTCCGTTCTTTGAATAAACCGACTAGATAAAATCGAGCCCACACGTAAACGAAAGACGCGGTCCGTCATAAACTCCCAAAGAAATATGGGATGACGACCGCAGACATTCCATGCGTGCAGTGTACGTAAAATACCGCCCCTCTAACAAGTGTCATAAGCTTTCTCCAGGCCAAAAAACATAGCCACGGTTTGACACTTCCTCAGAAATCCTTCATAATATGCGTCGACACGGACACCAGATGGTCGACGGTAGCGCGATGGCGACGAAATCCGCACTGAGCGTTTGCTAGAAGTTTCCGAGACTCATGCCACCATTTCAACCGCCCGCTGATCATGCGCTCCATCACCTTGCAAATGCAACTGGTGAGGGAGTTAGGGCGGTAACTGGAAGGTAGTTGGCGATCCTTCCCAGGCTTAAGTATAGGGACAATGATGGCTTCGCGCCAAACGGAAGGAAAAAAGCCGCCTTGCCAAATACGGTTATAGACCTGTAAGACAAAGAGTTGACTGTCGGCTGAAAGATTCTGTAACATCAGGACATGAATGCCGTCCGGCCCATAATCGGAGTGCCTAGAGCAATGAAGAGCGTGCTCCAGCAACCTCATTGTGAAAAGTTCATTATAACACTCATTATTAGCAGACCGAAAATTAAAGGTGTCGGAATCCAGCCGGTCTTTGATAGAGCGAAAGCCGGTGGAATAATGGTCTGAACTGGAAAAAGCCTCAAAGGCAGCACCCAGAGTATTAGCGATGGCAGCCGGATCCACTATGGTGGCATTAGGAACCTGAAGGCCAGAAACGGTACAATGCGACACTTTACCTGAGAAGCGACGAAGTTTATCCCAAACAACAGATGAAGGCGTAAAGCTATTAAAATACTCGGCAAAACTATTCCAAGACGCCTTCTTGCTATCCTGAATAATGCGATGAAGCCCTGGCGCGCGACTGTTTAAAAGTAACCAAACTATCAAGTGTAGGGTGTCGCCTAAACACCCTAAGCACAGTTCTACGAGCACGAACGGCGTCTTGACAATCTTCGTTCCACCACGGAACAGATAGTCGCCGAGTTTGAGAGGATGAACGGGGAATTGCGCGTTCGGCGGCAGATAGAATCGTAGATGTAAGGTGCTGCACCATTTTGTTAATGTCGTTGAAGGGCTTGTCGTCAAAATACACGAGGCTGGAATACAATCTCCAGTCGGCTTTTTGTGAATATCCAGGTAGGTACTCGAGTGTTGGACGTGGTGAGTCAGAAGAGTAACGATGCAAGGGTAATGGTCGCTGGAGTAGGTGTCAGGAACGACGTTCCACTGCAGACGACTAGCAAGTTGGAGTGAGCAAACGGCAAGGTCCAGGTGTAAGAAAGTACCAGAAGAATCAGAAATAAAAGTAGGTTCACCTGTATTGAGAATGGAGAGATTGAACTGGTAAAAATGTCGGAAAGAAGGGTTCCCCTCTTACAAGCCCTTGGCGAACCCCACAGTGGGTGATGGGCATTAAAATCTCCCAACAGAAGAAATGGTGTTGGTAGAGCGCACAGGAGAGCTCGAATGTCCACGGAAGCGAGGAGAGACGATGGAGGTGAATAGACAGAGCAAAGAGAAAAGAAAAAGCCGGGTAATTGAAGCCTAACAGCAACAGCTTTCATGTCGGACGTAGGAGCGAGAGTTTCAAAATGAACGTCGCTACGCACTAACAACATGACACCTCCATGAGCAGTAGACCCTCCACCGGCTCAAGTTCGTAGCGAACCGGAGTACACCCTCAGAGATCAAATGGATCGTGAGGGCGAAACTTAGTCTCCTGCAAGCACACAACCATAGGTGAACGGGAACGTAATAAAACTTGCAATTCTGCCCTATGCGATCGTACACCACTTAAATTCCAGGTAAGGATAGCCATAAAGAAGAGGGATAAACTTCTTACTTAGAAGGGTGGCTCAAAATTACCTTCTGTTTAACCTTTGGGCTCGGGCTTTTGGTATGGAGTTGGTCAGACTCCATAGCCTCCTCGAAGGGAGGGCCCACGCGCTCAGAGCCAGAAACCAATTCAAGCGCCGAGAATCGGTTCTGGGTGGCGATGGGTGAGGGTTGCCGCTGAGCGCGGCTTGTCCCAGGAGCGTCCTGGGGCTGCGACCTCCGAGGAGGAGAAGGTGAACTTTTCTTACCGCGCGCACGCGGAGGGTCCTTCAGAAAATCTTCCCTACGAAGTTTCTGCTTTGGTTTCTTTTCAGCGGCTTGCGACTTCAGTGCCTTGGGACCAGCTTTAGATGACTTGCTAACTAGAGCAGAACTGGACGGCCGGATGGTAGTGGCGGTTAAAGCAGTCATGGTACAGGTCTGAGTTTTGGCATCTACTCGTGGTACTGGCGAGGCAACAACAGAACTAAATGTACCAGATCGCAGGAGAGAAGGTTGGCGCGCATGGTAACGCCTCCGGGCTTCGGCGAAGGAGAGTTTCTTCTTTAGCCGGATCTCCTGGATCGCCTTCTCGTCCAAGTACTGCGGGCAGTCGACAAACGACGCAGAATGAGACCCTTTGCAGTTAACGCAGACGGGGGCTGTGGAACAGGTACCTTCGTGTGACGGCTGGCTACATGAGGCACAGATGGATACGGCACTCTTACAGGAGACTTGCGTATGCCCAAAACATTGGCATTTAAAACAACGCAGAGGTCTAGGATATAAGGCCTCACCGCAATGCGTTCGTACCCTGCCGAAATGCTGGTGGTCAGATCGACGCCATCAAATGTTATAAACATGGTACGAGCGGGTACCAACACTCCGTCGCGTTTGGCCTGCACTCGATGTACTGCTGTCACCTTTTGGTCTACGAGTGCATCGTCCGACATACCATCGTGGCTATGGGTGGTAATGACGCCTCGACAGGAATTGAATGTGCGGTGCTTCTCCACACGGATGGGATAGCCGCGGAGAAGCGTAGCGCGCAACAAGACCTTACTTTACTGATCGGACTTCGTTTGTGCTAATAAGGAACCATTCCGTAGACGAGTGCAGGACTGAACCGCACCAGGAATAGCATCAATGCCCTTTTGAATAATGAAAGGGTTCACCTTTTCAAAACTTTGCCTTCTTCGGTTCGTGAAATGACCAAGTAACAACCAGTTGTCGGTGGTGTCACTTCTGGTACATAAAGTTTTCGGCGCTTGTTGGTATTAATGGAGAAAGTGTGCTCTATAGCGAAATATATCCTCCACTATTGCAACCGTCTCCGATCTCGGTCTCTGACTTCCCGGGCGTTACCCCGGCTTGGGTGAGTGGCCTATCTATACGTATCTTACCCCAGGGTCACACCTCCTAGAACATAGACAGAGGGACCCAATCGCCGTCAGAAGTCAGCAGCTCATGCAATGGCCCCCCGCGGGACTGCAGTTGAACAGCGGATACGAACACAAACCCTACATGACGACCCCGGGTGGTGGGGATGGCGCCATTACCCACTCACCCAGCTGCGCACCTCGTGCGCGGGTATCCGTCAGGCTGTGTCCACGGAGGATTAAAATAAAAGGTTAAAAGGAACTAAAATTGTGTGGGCGTTTCGCACTCAAGGTAGGCCAGCGAAGAAGGAAAAGAGATGTATAAATGAATGGAAGTGGTGCGAAATGTGCAGAAACAGAAGAGAGAATAAAGAAACGATGGCGAAGGCGTCATGGAATGAAATGCACAGAACGCACGAGAGCCTACCTTGAGTCCACCGGTCACAAGAACGAACCCTCTTCGACCGGACGGGGATGAAGCAATGAAGACGGCGATGAGTGGCTCGGGAACCCCCGGGTACGCCAACACCCGTACTCACATAAGTTGAGCCCCTGGGGGCCAACAGTGGTTTTGTATAGTTATGTAAAAACTCACTTACCTTGCATTCTTTCGTGTTGATGTGCACTGTACGTGTAGATGGCCTGCACTTCTTCTTAAATTAAAAACACATCGCGTTGCTTTTAAAGTTATTTAAAATTTAAATGTAGAGTTAATAAGTTCACAACAGTTCATCATGCTTTGGTCCGCAGCTCTATCCCTGCTAGTTTCTGAGATAATAGAGATTTTAAAATTAAGGATCAAACCCGTGACCCCTGGTACTATAGTGTACATTCACAAGAAACTACCTAATGACATAAACGTAATAAGGTTTATTTGGTGTCTTTATCTTAATTATTTCCAGAGTTATTAAATTTATAAGTAAATTTCATTTAACCAGTATTCTAACTCTGAGCTCCAGAAACAAAAGTATTTATAATATTAGTTTGACATGTTTGAAAGGCCTGTATGCAGTTACAGCATCAATCTAAGTGATATATTCTAGAGTACGGATGAAAATTAATGATGTCATTGAAAGATTGGGATTCGAACTAAGGACAACTGATTAGAAATTATATACAGTATTAATTGTCCATCATAGGTGCTATCAATCATGCTTTAGTGTGCACCTTTATCTCTGCTAGTTTCTGAGAAAATTGAGATTTAAAAATTAAGGATCGAACCCATGACGAATGGTACGCTAGTATACATTCACAAGAAGCTACATATTGACCTGAAAGTAATAACGTTTATTTGGCGTCTCTATCTTAATTAGTTTTGGAGTTATTAGACGATGAATTTGTAATCACTCCTAGGATTCGAACCCATGCATCCCGGCCAGTTTCGAACAATTTATAAATAGCGCGTCGTATCCCAAGATTATAATTACAGTAGCGACGATAGTTCTGTGCCTGTGGCCTTATTTCTTCACGCATTGAAGAGAGTTATGTCCAAGCGTCATATCTTCTGCTGGCAACTGGTTGCTAGAAGATGAGAGACGGAACACAGCACGGCACGGCTATATTTCACAGCACAGCTTGTACTTACTACTGCTTTTATTTCACAAACGTTTCAATTTACAGGAAAAGAAAAATATGGAGCGATGGATTTGTGGGTTAAGTAGCAACGCATGGTAGCGTGTTAGCCCGTCCTCGTAGCCATTGTAGCTAATGTGTTTGATACTGGTGCTGGTTACATAGAGGACCGCGGGTTCGACTCCCGCCTCGGGCATGGGTGTTTTTGTTCGTGTACATGTGGTGTATGGAAACGGTAAACAAACAGTAAAACAGAAAACCCGGGAAAATAAACCGGCAAAAGAATAACTAAGTAGTATGCTATCACGTGACTCACCGTATTGTTGTTCATTCCTAGAATGACGGCCGCTACGGACCGGTGCGTGATCGCGCTGCTCACAGAACAATGTATTGCACTCCTCACAGAACACCAGGTTAATATAAACCATTTTAAATATTGTGGTCCAGCTCGTTTCTCTTTCTTGCAACACGCACACAGTTTAATCAATGAGGTATCTAATCATCTGGCAAATATTCAACACCTGACAGCTCGCTATCATCATCATGTTGTCCTTCTTCCTCTTCTTCTGCTTCCTCACCTTCACTACTGTCACTGTCTCCTGATACTTGCACTATAAAGCTCTCTATTACATTTTCAAAGATTCCTTCTTTTTTAATGTAATCATTTTCAATTTTTTTAGCGTGCAGGCACACATTTTTCCACTTTTCTTCACTGATATCTGCAACCTGTTACTCACACAAGTTCATGACATCCTGTAATTTAAATGTCGTGTTACGACCTGCTACCCATTGTTTTATGTCTGCCCAAATAATTTCTATGGGGTTTAGGTCAGATGAATATGGTGGTAACCTGAGCACTGAATGGCCATGCTTGGCTAAGAGGTCGTCGACCACGTAGGTTTTATGGGATGTCTTATGCACCTTAACGAGGCTGTAGAGCTCTACTTTCAACATTTGTTGTTGAAAGGGCACTTGCCTTGATATGAGCCATTCCTGCATACCTCCTTTTGTGGAGCTGCTTGTAGGAGCCTTATCCAATTGCGCATTAAGGTACGGAGCATAACTATTACTAAAACAGATTTAGGAGCCAAATTAGGAATTAGTTTCTCTGTTAACCATTTCTTGTAATTCCTCCCATTCATCTCATCGTGATAGTCTTCGGTTTTTTTGACTGGAACATTAAAAAAGCACCAGGAACAAATCCCAATTGCCATCCTGCATAAACTATAATAACTCTTGGTCCCTTTGCAACAGGTACTAATAAGCCAGAGGTGCTGTCATCGCTCCAATTATTTGGCCTTGTGTGGTTGCTATGAAGGTATGTTTCATCTTCATGTATAATCGGCCTTCCTTCGTCTCTAAACTTTTTAATGGCACGCAAATATCACACGCGCCAATCTCTTATCTCATGTCTTTCCTGTAACAAGAGCTTTTGTTCCTTGTTTTCTTCCGCTTGAAATCCATATCACGTAAGATAATATTCAAACTAGTGCTTCCCCCTTTAAAGTTAATGGAATCCTTAAGCTTCAGGAGAAGATTTCTGACAGTGGGCACGGTTTTCTCCTGAATATAAACGTAAATTGTTTGCCGAATCACACACCTATCAAAGTCATCAATGTCTGTGATCCATTTTGGTACACGATGTACCTTTCCAGGTGTCCCAAAGGAGGTTCCCTGTTCCTCACATGTTCCCCCTTCTTTAATTATTTTACGTATTGTCCTCTCAGGTACTTTTTTTGCTCCACTAACCCTCTCTTGCACTTTCTTCAGTGGAATTAGAATGTTGCCAGCAGCTGCTTCCCGTTTCATGAAGAAATGGACGTTATTAACAACTTCACGTGTTTGGCTGTGCAGTGTTTTTCCACCAAGTTTGCTTTGAATGGGAGGCATTTTAGTCTAAATAAGCAAATACATATACACGCACACACATACACACAAGACACAAAACACTAATCACGAATGCGATTAACAATCAGTTTCTAAAGCTTGTAAAAGTTAAACGTACTGGCACCGAAGCGGTAGAAGACGGATGTTGCACGGTCAAAGCTCTCCACGATACTGGCCATTTCAGTATACTCCGCATGACCGAGAATATAGGCTCGGCAACGGGCTCTAAACGCTTGCGCACCCAGTCTTCACCGGCACAAATCCATCCTTCCTGCTGTAGCTTTTATTGCATCGTATTATCTCTTTTCATTCAGGGTGTGTGCGTGAGCGTGAATGTGTATATATATGCTTGTGAGTGTGTGTGTGGGTGTGTGTGGGCGTGTGTGTATGTGCTTGCATGTGTATATGTGTGCGTGTGTGTGGCTGTGTATGTGTGTGCATAAGTGTGTATGTGTGTGTGCGGTTGTGGGTGTGTGTAAGTGAACAGGTATATGTATGTGTGTGTGCGTATCTGAGTGTGTATGTGCATGTGTGTGCGGGTGTGGGTGTGTGTAGGTGAACAGGTATATGTATGTGTGCGTGTGCGCATGTGAGTGTGTATGTGCATGTGCGTGTGTGTGCGTGCACTGTTGTATGTTTGTTGATGCATGTGTGTGTGCTCGTGTATATGTGAACGCTTGGATGTGTGTAAATCGAGGAGAAAGAAAGAGATAGATAGAAAGAAAAAGAGAGAAGAAGAAAGAATCGTGTCTGGGCGTGGGATATCTAAGTATACACCAGGGTTTAATATAAATAATTATATTTATTAAATGCATTTTAAATCCGACCGCCCATACTCACCTAATTTAATATTTATTATAGCGTTTCACTGGGTAAAATTCGAACTAGGGCCTCTGGGTCCCTAAGAATACAGCTTATTAGGCATTGTAATATCATATAAGAATTAAATTATATTTGTTAAATAAGTATTTAATCTGCCCGTGCATGCCTCCATAATTTAATAGTTATTACGCATTAGAGTTTCAGAGTAAGATTCGAACTAGGACCTCTGGGTTCCCGTGAACGTATTTCATTAATCAGAGTAATGATATAGTAATGTTTTACCCTAACAAAGTATCAATTTGGAATATTCCCTGGTATACACTCGTGTTTAACATAAATAATCATATTTGTTAAATACATTTTAATCTGACCGTCCATAATTTAATATTTACTAAGCATTAGAGTTTCGTACGGTAAGAAACGAACTAGATCCCCCTGAACACCCTTTCATTAATCATGGTAATGATATAATATTTTCAAATCATCAATTTTTCATTAGCAATTAAAACATTAAACTTTTTGATTGCAGTAAGATTCGAACACCGATCTATGGATATCCAAGCATACACATAGGTTTAATGGATGTAATGAAATATATTAAGCGTTTTTTTTCCGAGTCGCTGCTTGAAAAGAGCCAAACAGAGAGCTTGTTAACTACGTTCGGGTATACTCGTAGGACTTCGTGAAGACATTCAGAGAGAACTGGCCTCGGTGCAAAGCCAACGACATGATGTCGGACTAGAGCATTGGTGGAATTGTTTACGGTCTAGCAAGTAAACTGACTTCTCTGTGTTTCACATGGACAAACAAAGACAGGGCAAATATAAAGCCTCCGCC
This sequence comes from Deroplatys truncata, assembly GCA_030765065.1. Classification (NCBI taxonomy): domain Eukaryota; kingdom Metazoa; phylum Arthropoda; class Insecta; order Mantodea; family Mantidae; genus Deroplatys; species Deroplatys truncata. The sequence goes on along the minus strand of CM060990.1, from coordinate 316,495,742 downwards.
AGTTTTTTTTGTTAAAACATGCACATGGTCGGACAATGGAAAGGGATACAATATAATCTGTTCCTTTGTTAGCAGTCTTCAGGGTCTCTTTTGTTACAAACATAATTTATCATGGTCTTTGTTCATTTTGACAGGTGAAGGGCAAGCTTTATTGTTTTGTCATACGGCTGTGGAAACGGGGTGCTACACAGTAGGTCGTTCTAAAGAATCCTTGCTCTGGACAATAGAAAGGGATACAATAGAATCTGTTGCTTTGTTAGCTCGGATCAAGCCCTTCTATTGTTCTCTTGCACATGGTCGTCAAACAATGCGACTGCGAGCTCGCAGGTGGCTTTCCTAAAAGTATTCATTAGAGCTGGGACAATAGCGTTTGATCCTTTCTCCAGAATACTCCATTGTTCATTTTGACAGTTGATGGATAGCCTTTTGCACGTGGTCGTTAAACAATGCGAGTGGAGATGAGTTGCTGCAGTGCAGAAAAGCACGTAGCCGGATATGGAGTGGGTAGAATAACGTCTCCGCCTTTGTTACAGAGGCGTAATTTATTATTCCTTTGTTCGTTTTGACAGTAAATTGACAGCCTTAATTGCTTACCTGTCAAGCTTCCACTATACTCAACAAGATTTATGACCCTCAGCTGCAACAGAAAGTACCATGGAGCTGGGGAATGGGGAGGGGGAGAGGGGGTGGGGGACCTAATTTGCATATGAATACACATTCCTGCATATTAAAGAGACCTAGGACACATTATATGATTTTCTACAGTTTTTAAATATTTATTAAATTTTGTGTGTTGGTTTCCTTCATTCTAAATTGCATTATGTGTAAATTTCATTAAAATTGATGCAGTAGTTTTTCAGATCTGAGTTACTTTCTGCTTTTCATATCATGATATTTGAAAATTATGAAACACTCCTTGCGGGACAAATTTTATTTTTCATGAGTGCCACTTTGTCACATTAATATTTGAACTCCTACCAAATTAATCTAGTATTTTTTTTTCATTTTGTGCTTTGAATAACAGATTATTAATTATAATCATTAATGCAGATATTACAGCCTAAAAAGTAAAAATGTTTAGTATTAATAGCCCACTGTGCCGAAATTTTACATAGTAGCCCAAAAAGGATACTACAACTTCTTTAGATAGAACAGTAGGACTATTATGCCAAGTTTCATGCAAAACTACGGAAAACTGTCCCGCATGGGACATTTGACATATTGAAAAATGTCGTTCTGAGAAAACTTAAGTTTTATATTGAAAACATTTATACAGGCTAATGTCCTGGTGTAAAGGGTTAAAATTGTCCAGAACCATAGCTCTTTCCCTTCTCCTTCTTCTTAGCTTCCTCTGTTTGCATTTTCAACACCTTCTTCTTTCTGGTGCACTTCTGCTGTTGTAATATGGTTATTTTGAGCTCCTCTCTTCCTCTTTTTTTGCCACTATCATTTTTTTTAAAAATGCTGTCTTCCCAATTTGACCAGTTTTGATACCCATTTTTTGCATAACTTTAAGCCTACCACTACATCCTTCATTAACCCCTTCAAGGATACCCAATGAGAGTAAGAATAAAAATAAAAAAAATGTCACTTTGGGGCACGAACCTCTGACTATGCAACGTATCCATATTATGCCACAATGCCTTAAACCGCTCGGCCATCTGAACACAAGCTAACCGCAGCATTTTTTGGCCTCATTAGGTAGTCAACTGCCTAAAATAGTGAGTGATTTTTATTAAAAGAAACGGCGGTAAGATGTATGTACGTGCACTCAATTGAAACCCGTCAGCATCCAACCGTGCCGTCACACCGCTTGCTTTAGTTGGGCCCTCCCCATCCTTTTCCGCAGTTTCAATTGAATGCAGAACATGCATTTTACCGGGTTTCGATCCTACGATCCTTGGTCTTGATAGGTTAGCTACTCCTATCGTGCCTTAGACCGCATGGCCATGAATCCCGATGTCGAAGTCATGTTGCAGACGTTTCTCGCGGAAATTCCCTCCCGGTGTCCCTAATCCTGTACCCATCCTCTTGGCACACTGACTATGGCGCAAATTTGAATGATTTTGCAAGCGAGAAAAAAATGGGCGTGGCAGGCATTTAAAATTCCGTGCATGTTTTTTTAAAAACGCCTGCCAAACTCTTTAAAAAGTTTATAGCACCATAAAATGCATTTAAATGCTTGACTGACATTAAAAAGAGTTAACTTTTGCAGAAATCAAAAAATTGTAAAATTTTGGCCATTTTAGCTAAAAAAATCTGTCCTGGGTCCCCTTAAGTGGGTCAGAAAACTCATTTCTATACTACTGACTTAGGGTTTTTTTCCACTAAAGACTTCTCCTCGAATACCTTACAAGTGATCTATACTCGAGTCTTTTTGTTGTTAAAGTTCCTGAATAATGCGGTTCTTTGTTTACAGTTTCTTTAACCATTCCCTAACATCTATCAACGTTTCTCTACTTCTCCCGTATAAACGTATACTCCACTAGATCTCTGATTATCCTAGCTTTTTTCCTCGTATTCCCTATGTAACCTGTATAAACGCATTCCACCTTTAACATTCGTCTATCTTAGCACCTTCCCTCGTATTCCTTATCTCTCCAGTATAAGCCTATATTCCCCCTCCTTCAGCATCTGTCTAGCCTAGCACCTCTCCACATATTCCCTATCTCTCTCATATAAAGCGCATTCCCCCTCCTTCTACCACTGTCTAGCCTAGCATCAGCCTCCGTATTCCCTATCTCCCCCATATAAACGCATTTTCCTCTGTGAACCTCCGCATCTATCATCGTTTTCCCTATCCTTTCCCATATAAACGCAAAAAACTCCGCCAGGATTCCTCTATAGTATATATTGATGAGTTATTTCAATACTATAGTTACTGCAAAGCACAGCAGAGCCAATTAACCCTGAAGTATGGAAACTGTGTCGAAATCATTAGTATGTATGAAAAACCAATTAGAAACACTAAATAAAGTGAAAGCAAAACGTTTATAATGGCTGTAAAATCTGGTTACTCAACCCGAGTTGAAATTGTATGCCCAATTCCCGAAAAATGTTCAACATCCGTTTTCCGCTGAAATGGCCACACCCACATAAGGAATCACAATATGCCTTAGCAAAATATAACTTGGCCCATATAACTGAAATAAAACTCCCCGGTGAAGCCCCACAAAAAAGCCTCGAGCTTAAAACTACAGAAATAACAAAACAACTTAAAAGTTAACAAAAGGCAAACCCTGGGCGATCAGAATAAAATAGCCTCTTTTATTTACAAAAATTCAATTCAAAGTAGCCCTTAACTCATCCTGAAACCAAGAGGTACGGCAAAGCCCCGTCACACACCGCTCGTATAGGAGCGACGGCTTGCCCTCCGCGAGCTGACTACCTTCCCCAGCCAGGCATGTCCAAAACAATACGCACTCGGAAGGCGCAAAACAGGCAGGCAACCTGATCGTGGAAAATGTCGAGACAACGGGCGCAATGCTCTCCCCCAAACAGATAAAAGAGTTGTTTAATTTAAGGAAACGGGAAGGAGAAAGGAATGAGCAGGCAAGAGGAAAATGGAAGGAAAGCAGCACACCCCCAACGAAATAGCTCAAGCGTCATCCCACGGCGACTACCATGAAAGGAAACAGTCCAGCCTGCACGGAAGCCTCCGGAACGCCCAGAGAAAATAGGACACCCACAAGCGGGTGCCGTTCCAGGCACCTAACGTATGATAAAGCTCGCCGTCCTTCGCCGCAGATAATCAGAGACGCAAGAGATATGTTCAAATGAGCTCATGCTATCCAGCACACAATGTTCAACGGAGGAATAAAATCCTGGATTAAAGCATTCCGCACAGAACACTTGCGCACTTGAACCCCGTAGCAGCAATATGCAAAATAGCCAATGCAGGGACGCGCACCACCAAATAAGCGTGCACAAGGAGCGTGGGAACGGGAAGCTGGACAAATCTTTCCACTCTATATTCTTTTGTAAATTCATCAAACCTTTTATTCCAGCATTTTTACTTCCTTTTAGCCCATAAAGCCCTTATTAAATTTCAGGACCGTTCCTTTCTCTATTTTCATTCCCCGTTCAATCTTTATATGAACTTCATTGTCTAACTTTCTATTCAGGACTGCTGAAGGAATATCTAGTTGCTTCACTTCGCAAAGCTTGCATAAGAAGCACTCTTATTGTATCTATTCTGGAAACAGGTACATAATTATTTACATATGTATCACTCTTCTGCATCTTAGCGCCTTTAGCCACTAGACTTTTGAGCTCTTTTTAGCCCTTTTGAGTAATCTTGCTTTATTCACAAAATCCACTTTCTATCAATAGCATAGTTTTTCATCTGGAAGTCTTGTCATTGTCCATGTATTCTTCTTTTCTTGTGCATTTATTTATTTCTTAATAGTAGCTTTCTGCTCTTTATCTTCAACAGCTTCTTCCCGTGTTAATGCTTCTTCTGACAGCATAAAATGCAATATTGGATTCTGTGTTAGTAACCATGTCATAATATTCTAGGTGTTTTGGTTTTTCTGTTCTTCTTCCTAATCTTACTTTTGGTTTACTGTCTATATTACCACCATTTTGTTCTTCAAATTCTTCTTCATTTTGAGTGTCTGTGCATTTGCTCATTTGAAGGCCACAGGCAAAGAACATTCTAATTCACACAAGGTTAGTTTTGAAATATTTTAGTTTAGAAGTTTAAAGTCAAACTGCATGAGCTTAATTAAAGATAAAAATTTACAATTATGTTCAAAATAAAGATCATTTAATTGACATTTGTCCAGTCACACTTAAACACAACATCTCCTCTCTATAGAGTCTCCCCCTTTTTAGGCTAAATAAGAGATATAGAAGGACATTACAAGTAATGGAAACAGGGAAATTAGACAAGTATTGCACACAATCGGCAAAAAGACATTACTCATTAACAGTGTTTCATCAAAATATTCAAAGTTTAAGAAATAAAATCTCTGAGTTATTAATTAGTTTAAAAACTGAAAGTAAAATACCAGATATCTTATGCATAATGGAACATCACATGGACAAACAGGAAATATTACATATATCAATGGAAAGCTATAACAGAGCAGCATACTACTGTATATAAAAACTCTCTAAAGGAGGTGTGAGTATCTTAGTTAAGAAAAACATAGAGTTTGACAATATTGCTCTGGATATATACTGCATAGAACAAACATTTGAGTGTTGAACGGTTCATATTAAAAAGGCAGACAATGAACTAATTATATTAACAGTATACAGAGCCCCAGCTGCCAATTTTGAAAACATCTGGATGCTGCTCTAAAATACCTATTCAAGCCTAAGATTGAATTTATACTTTGTGGTGACTTAAATATAGACTTCATTAAAGACAGCAATCAAAAGGAAAAAATTTATACGTTATTAAGAACATACAACAATATGCATACAGTAAACTTTCCAACTAGAATTAAAAAAAATTCCAAAACAACTATTGATAATATTTTCATAGATACATATGTCTAAAAATGAGTACCATAAAATCCAACCCTTAATCAATGGGCTTTCAGACCACGATGGGCAGTTGCTTAAAATCGATTATAACATTTCACATTCCGAAATAACAAATCATGTATCCAACTACCGAGTCATTAACAGTGAGAACATAAAACTCTTTAATCACCAGCTTTCAGAATAATCCTGAAAAGAAATATACAAAAAGAACAATATGAATGACAAGTTCAACTCCTTTCTAAATACTTTCATAAGGATTCATAACTCAAGTTTTCCATCTCATGTAAAGAAAATTATTAACACACTTAGAAATGGCTGATTATCACAAGGAATTAAGATATCCTGCAAACACAAAAGAGAACTCTACATGGCTACTAGAGAAAGCAACTGTGAGAAACATAGACAACACTATAAAGAATATTGTAAAATTCTAAAAAAGGTTATAAATGTAGCTAAAATACTCTGCTATGAAAAGTAGATAGAGTCCTCAAATAACAAGCCTAATACAACATGGTAGATTATAAAAAAAAAAAGAAACTGGTAAACGTCACACAAAAATGAAATAAAAGAAATTACAGTAAATCATATCAGCACAAAAGAACCTTAAGAAGTAGCAAGATTATTTAATGAGTGTTATATTCAGTTAGCAGAAAATTGGCTGTTACAGTCCAAACAACATCTGGAGGACCCTATTTCATATTTGAAAAAAGCAAGCTTAGAATAGCCTACGTGTATAGAAATAGTACCCATGAGCACAACAGAAGTAAATAAAACTATAAAATCCCTCTAAAGCAAGAACTCATTGGGTTATGACGAAATAACTACTAAGATATTAAAACTATGCGCCGATAAAGTTAGCAAACTTTTAAGTCATATATGTAACTTCTCCTTTGTAACAGGGACTTTTCCTGACAGGCTAAAATATTCTATAGTTAAACCACTATACAAGAAAGGGCGAAAGTCACAACTGTTGAACTATAGACCAGTATCATTACTAACTGCTTTCACCAACGTATTTGAAAAAGTTATGTTAAAATGAATATGTCACCACCTAATTAAAAATAATATTTTAGCAAAGGAACAGTTTGGATTTAGGAAAAACATGTCAACCAATGATGCCAGTTTCAACTTAACGAATGAAATTTTGAAATCACTTGATAATAAATGTAACACACTAGGAATATTCTGTGATCTATCAAAAGCATTTGACAGTGTAAATCATAACACATTCTTATCAAAATTATCAGATTATGGCATTAAGAATAAAACATATCAATGGATTGCATCTTACCTATCAAACAGACATCAAAAGCTCATAATAACAGCTGCAGATAATTCCAAAATATATTCCAAATGTTCAGAAATAAAGCATGGTGTTCCACAAGGTTCGATTTTGGGTCCATTATGTTTCCATTATATGTCAACGACCTCCCCAGAGTAATAAATAAACATGCTCACCCAGTTCTCTTTGCAGATGATACAAGTATTATAATTAAAGAACACAATATCAGTCGCCTCTCAGAGTTATCCAACAGTATTTTCAGTGTGCTAAATAATTGGTTCGATAGTAACAAAATTCATATTAACTTTGTAAAAACTAAGTATATCAATTTTTGCACAAAAAATAAAAGTATTGCGACGTAAGAATTGAACATGAAAGCAATGAAATTACTGAAACTTGTAGCATAAAATTTCTTGGTCTTATTATAGATCATAATATGAATTGGAAATACAATATTGACTACATCCTACTAAAACTAAGCTCTGTGTGTTTTGCTATTAGATCATTAATTAATTTTACAGATAAAGCATCCTAAAAACAGTATATTATGCTGTTTTCATTCAATTATGACTTATGGAATAACATTTTGGGGAAATTCAGCAGATCCAAAAAAATATTTCTTTTGAAAAAAAGGTTATAAGAATAATGGCAGGTGTAAAGCAATCAACTCATTGTAAACCACTTATTCAAAGCATTTTGAATTCTATCATTAGCCTGTGAGTATATTTTAGCTGTACTTTTAACCGTGGTTGACCACCCATAAATGTTCATAAGAAATTCAGACATACACAGGAAACAAGCCAGAAATCGACAGGACTTACACAGGCCAAGCAATAACCTACAATTATTCCAAAAAGTGGCTTACTACAATGGTATAGTATCATTCAATTCACTTCCATTATATATTAAGGAACTGAAAACTAATAAAAATAAATTCAAGCTTGCATTGAAAAGATATCTCATAACTCATACCTTCTATACAGAGGAGGATTTCTTTCATTCAAAAAAAAGTAACTGACTATAAAATGTTACTAAATTTTATAAATACATTAAGTATAAATAATATTGTTTTAAAATGTTTTAGCTCTAACGTACTCTACATAAGAACTACAATTTATTTGCATACAAGTACACAATGTAATTATGTATTTATAACATAATCTACATCCTAGAGTATACTAGCTTCTTTTAAGCTGGTCTAGCTCACTATAGGGTCTACAGATTGAGATGTTATGTTATATTATGTTAAATGAGTATACAGGATGGTCAAATTACAAAGCAGACGTAGAACAAAAATTCACTTTTGCCCAGTCACGATATTAGTCTTGGAGACAGTATATTATCCTTAAATGTGAGTGTAAATTATCGTTGAATTACAAAGTTGAATTTTTAACAAACATAAAATTTTATTCAGTCACTTTTGGGTCACTTAGACACATTATTCTGCTCGTAAATTTAAACACTGTAGTTGAACTAAAGTTTGTAAAGCAGAAATTAAGTTTTCCTATTAGAAAACAAAGATCACATATCAGAAAACTTTTCCAGCTGGAATAGATAAGTTTCATATAAATCCCATATTCACTTCTTATTTTCATTTGTGGCAGGTTTGTAAGGTACAACTGAGCTCCTGGGAAACAAAACTTCTTGAGCACTTCTAGATTGGCATATTTTGCAGCACTTATTGGCAATGGTGCCGGATATAATCTAATGAGATCTTCATCTTGATAATTCTTTTTCTTTGTATGCTCTATGAGGATGGGAGATAGCCAAGCCCCATTGTACGTTTCTTGATATTGGAATGTCTGTGCATGTTGTGAAGTGAACTTCATTTCTTTAATTGGTTGGGTTGTAAATTGAGCCTTCTTTCTGTAACCAATATTTGAAATTGTTCTTGCCAATTTAAGAACACTGATTGATCACACTTTATAACTTTGAAAGCAGATGGCTGGGTGTGACTTTCAGCAATATGGTTTATCCAATCATCTGATAACTTTAAACTCACTTTTTTATTAATTTTGCCCACATCTTCCTCTGCCTCCATGTAGGAACGGCTTCTGATAGAAAGTGAACAGCTGCTGTTTCAAATCTTTTGGCCACTGTGCAGAGATAATCCAAGAAGCACATCACTGTGAAATTCTTACTTTGTCATGCATAAAACAACCTTGCCATTGGACAGTTGGTGTATGTTCAATCAGTACAGGCTCAGTTGTCGTTTATAATAAACATCATTGGTGGTCAAATTTGGGAACTAAAGCTTTTTCATGTAATCTAAGCAAATTCCTTCATGGTCTGGTTCTTTTTGGGGGGGCTTCTTTTTTGTTAGGCGTTTTCGATTGTAGAATGTTTGAGCTTGTTTTAGATGTATTACATACTCAGTGTTCAGTGCTTTGACGTTCTCAACTTGAAAGGCTTTCATTTTAGCCTTTATTTCATCATATTGTGAACAGCTATCTTTTCCTGGGTAATGGAAGGAAAAGTTGTGTTCATTGTGAAAAATATGTTTGTAATATTCATAGTTTACTGGATTATTTGGATATTTTCCCATGTACATATTGTGCGCGTATCTCATTTGTTTTAAAAATGTGTCTTAGTATGCTCTTTGCCTGTGATCTTCATTTTGTTTTTCTCCTTTCCTCTTTTCTTTTCTTCTTCATAGTCACTGCTTTCACTAATATGTGATATACCTACACTTTTCTTCACTTCTGAACCTATTAGGAGACTTTTTGTTCTGTCCTTAATTACTTAGTCAACTCACCCTCCACGTATATAGGGCTTACACCCTCTAAGACTTACAACCTTCAGAGGCCTGTAGAGAAGCAGACAAACATTGAATCAGGTGGAACAGGGGATCGGCCCATAGTAAGGTATGAGAGTGAGGGAAGAAGGTGATATATGAAATGAAGGCAAAATGGATGAAAGGAAAGGTGATGATGAAACAATTGGTGAAAAAACGGCCGGGAAACTGAGAAACACGGAGAATAATTGCCCAGATGACACTTCGTCCACCACAAATCTCACAAATGGGTCCCTGGGATCAAACCCGTGCCTTGGTGGGAGTACAGTGGTCTAACCACTCGGCCACAGCACTGCCATTGTTCTGTCCTCAAAATCATTTTTTTTAACTTTAGCATCGTTGTCATTAAATATCATATCTCTGGAGAAAATGATCCTTTCTGGGTCACAATGCGCGAATCCATTTCGAGAATATCCTATGAAAATCATCTCCCTTGCTCCCGGTTCTAATTTGCTTAGTTTTGGTATATTCACCATTCAAGGTTAGTATCCAAAAACTTTTAGTCTCTTTAAATGTAAATGCCCAATCCAAATTCTAGCAGGAATGTCACCACTTAGTGCCACTGTAGGACATCAGTTTGCTACCTTAGGATCAGACTGACGTAACTACATGAATTCATGTTTTGGGATATTTAAGGTTTTAAGTTTGTGATTATGCTATATGTATATTAGCGTTGCTGAACACAAATTTTGTTATGAAATTCGATAACCTAGTTCATTTGCCCAATGATTGGCATTGATGTTTAGTTTGTTATAATCAATTATTAAGTATATATTTAATATTTTAATAAATTGCGTTGTAGTTACGTCTCTTTGATCCTAAATAAATTACGATTTCCTGCTGCGACTCTATGGGCATTGCAATCTTATAATGAAACTGCATACGCTTTGTTGTTGTAAGACATTTTTATTAAAGCATAAAATAAATGATAAACAAAATTACATTAATATTACACTGTTGTAATGGGAGTGAAGTGAGGAATAAAACTGAAGGTACTTCTGTGGAATTATCCCTTTCTGGCATAACTCTTTCAGATCGGATAGTTTCTCTTTGGTGACTGGCAGGGGACCGTCATAAACACGTTGTAATGCTAAATCCTCTGCTTGATTTCTTCTACTGTGCCCAGCTCTTATGATCTGCAACTCATAATATTCTGCCTCATCGTAACAATACTGAAATATATTTTGTATGGTTCACCCTTACGTATTGCATCCATACAATTTTCAACAAGCTCACTGCTTCTCCTTTTTCATCCGTCTTTCTATTCCTAATTGTTCCTTTGTGAAGTTCAGTAAAGTTTACGAATTTCGTAGAATCCATCTCTATGACAGTGTGTCTCTTTGATGCCATGCTACTACAGTGAACCATCCTATGGGATCGAACACATCTACGTGCTTGCTCTAATTTTCTATGCAGGCATGTACAGAGTCCACTTCCATCTGAGAGTGACCTGGTTCGAAAAACCGCTGATTGATTACTGGAATGTGCATATTCTGAACGGCATATAACAACATCGTACACATGTTAATATTTCAGTTTTGTGCACCACATGTATCTGAAAATAGTGTTATTTCCTTTCCATTTGCAACATCTCTCAGAAAGTCCAAAACACACGATGCACTTCTGTTGAACCCCTTTTCGCTGTTGACTCATCTCACATGTTGGCTTGGTTGTTTGATAAATTCAAAATTGTCAAGTTATAGACAAAATATTGTCTTTTATAAAACAAAGACTTGGAATTTGTCTTAGGGCAGTACAGTACTGCCTCCAAATCATATTCTGTCATAACACATTCACCTTTTTTTGCTTCATCCTTTTTCTTATTCTTCATTTCTCATGCCAATTCCTTCTTCTCGATGTGATCATCATTGCTTTTCTTTGTATTTTCATCTTCCTTCTCCATCTGTGTAAGATTAGAATATTTGAAACGTTCATTGTTATACAGGATCCAAATATTTAAATATGCAGGTAAGTATTCCTTGTTAAACTTCTTCCTGGAATAATGTGATGGGAGAACTGGAAATTTTCGGATATGGTTTCTGATTTCCTCCTCCTTATCTTCTGGTGGTTTCCAAAAAGGTACATAGTGACCTTTTTTCTCCTTCTCTATTACGTTGTGATCACCTCTTTTCTTAATGTTTGCCCTCACAAACGTTTCCGATATGTCAAAGGTAGTGAGGAAAAATTGCTTGTATACCTGAATTATATCAAATCCTTTGACTAGGAAAAGACGTTTACTATTTTTTCTTCTAGAATGTTCTGATTATGTTCGGATACTCTCCTTTTCATATTCATCAACTAATGAACTCAAATATTGTCTCTCAAGTTCAGTAGAAGCAAGGTCCCAAAAAGCTTGATGGACTTTTTGTCTATCATCGTTACTGAAACTATCATCACATTTTCGAATACACCTTGAACAATCTTTTTCACGCACCCTTCGAGCTGGAATATCTTGATTTGTGGTAGAAGTGTATGCTTTCCCCGATTGTCTATTGTGACGTATGCACAGATAATAGGATACAAGACTCTCTGGGCACCAAGATTCGAGACAGCAGTCTGCCTGGGAGTAGGGGAACTAGGTGTTAGGGGAACTAAGTGTTAGGGAGGGGATAGCGTCAGTGACGCTTGAAGAGTTAGCGTTGGTTTGGGAGTCAGCAAGTAAGATCCGAGTAGGAAAGACGTAGAACTGCTTTCTTCGTGCTCCGGCACGATGGCCTCGTCAACAGACAATGGGAAAAGAATGTAAGTAATGTAATTAGTCTTTATCTCATTATACCCTTAGCCATCCACTCTTGACGAGTTTTAATTATGGTAGCGTAGAATCCTTCCTCTCCCTTAAAGCCAGGTATTATTCTGATTAGTAATATTTTCTGTACTTTCTTTAGCTGCGTTCCCCTTCGTAGCCTCGCAATGTGAAGTTCTTGTTTAATTTGCCCGTACCTCTTGCAAGCGAGTGCTCTCCCGTCTGTTTCTGAGAAGTATTTTAAAGAGAGGCTACGACAGTTGGTGGAGGGCGAGCAGAATTTGGTTTTTTGTGAGATTTTTAAGTGCAAATTTTTTTTTCCTCGGAATGTAACGGTTTGTGCTCCTCCACGTGGTCGCAAAAATCTAAATTTGTTTCTGGCTTAAGGGTAAGGATTTTGATGGTGTAATTTGGGATTTCCATATTCTAAATTTTGTTGCTTTAATTTCTGAAAGTCTTGTTTCTAAATTTTAATTTTGAGTTCATTTTTGCATTTTTCCCATTGTCTGTCGGCGTGACGCTAAAACTCCTGACTCCATTTTCCTCTTATTTTGGCTTCATTTCTATTAAATTGTATTGCTGTGCTAAGTGGTTCGTGCTGGTTATTTTGAAATATATTTTTGTGAAAGGTGAGTTGTGAAACGAGTGAGATATTTGCAACTTTGAAAATGTGCTCGTCACGTGTTGGCGATCTAGGTGAAAATATTGTTTTCTGTGCTTATTAGCAGTGGTTCTGGAAGCGTATAACTTTATATTCCATTGATTGTGATTTCCAGCTGTTTACTATACTTTTGTGGGACATTTTTCGTGTAACTTTTATGTACGCACGTGTGTTATGTAATTCCCGCGTGGTCATGCATTTCAGCACTAATTCTAGCTTGTGAAACCAGTCTTCATCAGCACGTGTTTTGGCGCGTTTATTTGCGTGTGTATACCAGGTCAGCTACATCTGTTTAAAAAAAAAAGAGAAGGAATTTTTTTTGTGCTACGTACAAATTGCAAGTCTGTATTCTGCTCCTTTTGAGATGTTAGCGGTGGTCACAGTAGGTGTGACGTGGTTTTTTTAACTTCCAGTTCGAGGTTTCTCACTGAAGACATCATTTTGATTTTCTTCCATGTGTTCATTCTGTTTAAAAAATCTTGGTACTGTGTCCAAGTGGTTTGCGTGTCATGCTTGTGTAAACCGTATGTTGGTATAAGTTCCTGATATTTCGCCGTGGGCGCTTAATTGTAATACTTTTGGTACTGTTTTATTTGGCTATGTTCTGATCTTGCTACTTACATTCATGTGATGCTATAAGTGTTACGTTTGGTGTAATCTGTATTGCGTTTCATATTGTTCATTTACTGGTTGTGTTATCTTTTGTGCTGCAATCATGCCTAAGCGACGTACTACGCAGAAATCTGATATGGCAATTGCTCCAGTTAGCGAGCACAGTGAAGTAGAATCTATGTCCAGTATTAGTACGCCTGTTGCTATTCAGTTATTATCAGTGATGCCTAACCCGCCCGTGTCGCGGCGAGTACAATGTAGTCAGCTGTGTGTCGCCCGGTCATTGACCCCTCTCACGTTGAGAATTCCAGCAAGTTGTCGGCGTATGAGTTACTTCAGAATTTTGAAATGTTCGCTACTACTGCTAATGGCTGCTCTGAGGAAATGATAATGATGATTATTTTGCTTCACCGTTGTCAAGTTTGGTTTATTTAATTCCGCAATGCATATTTTTAGGGAAAAATATTTCACAGTTACTCATGTAAGTAAAAGTTTCAGGAGCTACTACCAACCTTGCCAGTATCTTCACCTAATTAGGTTTGATGTGCCTCTAATATGGACCAGTACGATGTGGATGTTGAGAGATCAGCTGTATGTGTGTTACCAGATTTTGGAAAATTTACACTGGAATTTTGTGGTAAAAAGAATAAGAAAAAAAATATAACCTGTAAGTATGTAAACATTGTGAGTGCTAAAGTTTGGACGAATGAAACAGTTTTACAATTCACACAGGTATGCTAAATTTTTATTGTGTCACTGACTGATGCTTAATTAAGCTTTGCTTTTCAGGAATAATATGTGCTATGAATGTCTCTGCTAAATTAAAAGTGTATTATTATTTTGGGTGTAACTTAAATTTTAAATTATGTTTTGGGAACTGCAAATCAGTTGTTTGTTGTGTTATGCTGCAGGAATGTGTTTCATGTGTACTATGTGCTTAATTGAGCTTTCATTTTCAGGAATGTTATGTGACAGTATTGTTTTGAGTAATGATGTGATGTTGTTTTGTTGCATTCAATTTGATTTGACTTGACTTGATGTGATTTTGGGTTTCATAATTATGCTGTGATCTTTATTTGCAGAAAATTGTTGCATGAATAGTGTGTGTATATATGTGTGTATTTGAGGTTATGTGAGAAATATGAGTTGAGATTTGCCTCGGTGGATGTGCGTAAGAGTAACCCCGACGGTGCTAATGTGAGAGATGAGATGAGAAGAGATGGGATGATGTCAGCTTCGGTGGAAGTGCCAAAGAGTAACCCCGACAGTTGTTGTATGAATGTGTTGATTTTTCAGGAGGGCTACATGTACCTGGAAAGTTGATGTGATGTGATGATTTCAGAGATTTTGCTTATTGGTGTTGCTGTAACGTGCCCAGTATAGCGTGTGTGATGTATTCACACGAGAGATTAAATGGATGGAAGTGATTGTAATGTGAATAATTTTTTTTCTGTTTATGCAACAAGTTTATTACCATCTTAGATAGCAAATTTTAATACCACCTGTTTTCCAGCTTAATTTTGATTCGGAGGATGTGGATGCAACAGTATAATGTCATGTTATTTGTGTCATTCCTGAAATTTTAATGTGATTTATTCAAGGTTATGCCTATGTTAGATATTTTTGACTTTGCAGCATGTTAAATGAGACACGTCAGTGAAGATGTTTTGTTTTTGAAGAGAAAATTGAAAGTTGAGATAAAGATGATAATGACTGAAGTAATGATGCTGATTGAAATACTGATGATGATGATGATTATTATTATGATTGAGTTGATGATAATAATGAGATGTAGAAGATAGTAATGTAGACGAGAAATTGTATTAGTGACAGAGTATGACAATAGTAGTTGAAAGCATGTCACGTAGTGTAGTTTGAGGATGTATTGTGGATGTATTTTGTAGTTTATAGCAATACATACAGTAGTTTGAGTAACTAGTTAAGTGAGTGTTGTGTGTAATTTGGGCCATGGTCAGTGTGAATGAGTTCATTTCATTGTCATGTGTGATTGTCTTGTAAGTGCACTTATTTTCTTTTGTTAGTGATACCAGCTGGTCATTAAGAGTTAATATTGGGATCCCAAATAAGGTTATGTTTTTCTGTCATGTTATTGTATGAAAAAGTCACTGTTCTTGATATAATGTTAATGTATTCTGAGTCTGTTTTAATGTTTTATTTGGATTCTGAAGCATTGTGAGTTAAATTTTGGATGGCAACTCTCTATAAAATTTAGTTCTTATGCCAATTTGTACTTATTTTTTTCTCTTTCTTTGCCCCATGTCAAAAGAATTTTAGTGCAAACCTTTCAAATATCTGATTGTACATGACATACCGTTCTTTTTATGTGTGATTGCTTGTTGGAGCACCCTTTTTATTGTTTGGTGGTTTTGTTGTAGTATTTTGCTGTGGCGGAGCTCGAAAGCATAAGGGAGCATCCCACGTGGCACACCAGAAGTTCAAGAAACACCACAGGGAAGCTGTCGGGCAGCCACTACACTGCCGTGGCATGAGGAGCCACCATTTCGGGGGGCAGTCCAAGCCAGCGACTGCCCACCCCGTTGTCATCGCCAAAGACCAGCAGTAATAACAATTCTACAGCCAGGACAAATCGTCGTTGTGGGCACATTATAAATATACCCACAAACAGTTCCAGCGGACCATCAATATCTTGTGCAGTGTAGTGTGCGTGTGAACAGAGGCAGCGTGGTGTGTGTGCGTGTGCGGGGTGCTCAAGCATAAGTGCAGTAACAATATTATCCATAGATCGAGACTCTTAAAAAGGCCAGCAAGAACCAAATTTATATTATTACATTTTCCTTTCGGTGCTCAACACATATGTTTCATTTTTTTCTCTTCTTGTATGTCATTTTGTTTGTTCTTTTATTGTCTTTGTTTTGTTTGCCTTGTGTCGACGAGGGCGTCGATCTCGGTGGCCAGGGGGAGATGTGGCGTATGCACAGATAATAGGATACAAGACTCTCTGGGCACCGAGATTCGAGACAGCAGTCTGCCTGGGAGTAGGGGAACTAGGTGTTAGTGGAACTAAGTGTTAGGGAGGGGATAGCGTCAGTGACGCTTGAAGAGTTAGCGTTGGTTTGGGAGTCAGCAAGTAAGATCCGAGTAGGAAAGACGTAGAACTGCTTTCTTCGTGCTCCGGCACGATGGCCTCGTCAACAGACAATGGGAAAAGAATGTAAGTAATGTAATTAGTCTTTATCTCATTAAACCCTTAGCCATCCACTCTTGACGAGTTTTAATTATGGTAGCGTAGAATCCTTCCTCTCCCTTAAAGCTAAGTATTATTCTGATTAGTAATATTTTCTGTACTTTCTTTAGCTGCGTTCCCCGTCGTAGCCTCGCCATGTGAAGTTCTTGTTTAATTTGCCCGTACCTCTTGCAAGCGAGTGCTCCCCCGTCTGTTTCTGAGAAGTATTTTAAAGAGAGGCTACGACACTATTACGTCTTTTTTATTTCTTTTCCATTCTTCCGTAACAACCCTCTTCTTTCTTTTCCTTATAACGGGGTCTTCACTGATTTTAACATTAGTTTCCTTAGATTCTGCAACCTGCTTGCTACATTTTCATTGACATCCCTACCTATCTGTTCATCACAGTTGGAATATGTAATAAATTAATAATAAATGGTAGCTATAAACAGGCCTATTCATAAATATAGGAATAAATATGGCTTAATAAAAAGATAGTTCCCTAAGCTCTATGATGACTCATCCTTTCATACAGATCATCTAGCACAGGCTCCTTGCCTGAATTAGTATCATCCATTTCCATAGATTCTGCAACCTGAACCATGTTTACAGTAATAATGCCTCTCTGTGTCTCCTCATTACAATCTCTAATACATTATATTCCAAAATGTAGTACCTATGTTAATCAGAAGAACTTTCAGAAGGTTACAAGATCATCACCCTTCTCATCCAGATAATTAGAATCGTTATTGTGTTCATTAACTGACTCAGGACTATTAATTTCCATAGATTGTGCCACCAGAACTCTGGCTTTCACATTAGGATTGACAACGCCCATCTATACTTGTTCATCATTAGAATCTGTAATAAATGAATAATGTATCTATAGTTTAGAACTCCAAAACACTATAACAACAACAATAATAATAACAATAATAACAAGGTGTAGGAGTAATAGTAACTAGTCCAAAACCATAACATCATAATTATTACTCACCATTCTCACTTAGATCACTTTTTGGCTCATAATCAGAATCAGTATCTGAGTCAGTTGCTGCTATAAATTCTCTAAACAATGCTTCTCCTTCCTCATCTTCTGATGTCCCACTGTCATAAACTATAAAATAACAAAGTACTGAATGCTTTAAATAAGTTACAATGTTTAAATGATAGCTCATATATAATTCAATTATTATTTCAATATCGTATATACAAGTTTAATAACTAACAAACATATGTTTATTTATATTTTGTTCCAATGTATTTTATACTTACATTTATCATTATTTTCATTATTCTTCTGTTCACTTACTAACTGAACCATTCTTCTCCCTCTGGATTCCATAATAGAGTTTCACTAATTTTTAAATCTACAGATGTAATGCTTATGGGCTAAAAACACACTGCTAAGCAATATTGATAACAAATTCCCTTTAAATACATGCGCTTTCATGCGCGATTTGGTGATTTGCACTCCTTCAAATGTGGAATTGTGTATGTAAAGGCAATAATTAAAAAAACAACAGGAAAATTGCAGTGGTCAGTCATGTAGGTAGGAAGGATGAGACAAACATAAGAGCTTATCAGGTGTCAATAATAAAATGAAGCGTTAGGGTCAGACAAACGTATCAGCCTTTACCTCCTCTGATCCCTACCAAAATTATTATTTTGCAGATAGCGTTAGGGTCAGTCAAACGTAACAGCCTTTACGTTCCTTTGACTCTTACAAAAAGTATGACATTGTAGTTACGTCGATGCTTAACTTTGACACTATTATAGCTAGAGATACGATTGTTTGATCCTAAGATAAAGCGCAATTTTCTGATTATGGAAGTAGTCGTAACTCAAACACAGCAAAACATGTAGTTATGTCAGTCTCCTCCTAAGGTAGCGAGTTGAGTTCTTATTGCCAAAGCTAGTACTGCATAGTCCCCATCAGTGCCTTGATAGAAACTATCTGCAAACTTTGTTCTTGTCTTATTCATCAAGATGCAGTTCATATGCTCTGCTTTACCATTCTGTTGAAGTAAGTACTGCTGAGTGCACTCAAGTTTTATTCCTTTGTTCACAAGCCACTTCTTCAATTATTTGCAGTAAACTCTCCTCCACTGTGCATTCTTTTAGTTTCAATGTAATGTGTTTTTAATTCCTTTATGTAGAGTTTATAACTTTTTTCAGCTTTATTTTTGTGCTTAAGTAATTTTACTGTGTGAAATGTGAAAACCTATATATTATTTGAAAGTATCTGAAGTCTTCTTTTGTTGGGATGTGAGGCCCACTCAAGTCTGTGTATAGTAATTCACCAAATTTATTTGTTTCCTCTCATTTCTATAAAACTTTCGTCTGGTAGCTTTCTTTTTACTCATTCTGAGCATGGTTGATTGCTTGTGAGTAGGCCTGGAATTTTCATTCCTCCATAATTAAGATGTCCCAAGCTTCCACGCAATGTTACAGCATTATTTGTTCCTGCTGCATAGGCTGCATTATTTTTGTTTAATCTGTCAGGTATCAGTGTATACAGTTTGTTTTCTTCCTCTGCATGAATGAGAATTCTTGAATCTTTTATCTGAAATCCATGCCTTCAGATGCTTTCACTGCTAACTTCTTCACTGACTACAAGCTATGGCGTATGTCTTTTACTACTAAAGCTATTATGCTAATATTTCTTTCTTCATAGCAAGCTTATAACTTCCTGTCTCCTCTCGCTATTAGCATTTTATTGTTGGCTACAAATATTTCCACTTTGGTTTGGAAATCATGTTCCAAATGTATGTACAGTTCCAACTCTTCCTTTATGTAGTGCTAGTTGCTCCAAATCAGTAGCAGCTCATGAGTATACAATTTATGTGTTTATAACACTTTAGTGAAACAGTCCCGAAAATGTGAAATAGCATCTCCTGCATAATAATTATGATTATTAACAAACTCATACAACTACAGGCATTCCCAACAACAACAACAACAATGACAATGTTAATGATGATGATTATGGTAATAATAATAATAATAATAATAATAATAATAATAATAATAATAATAATAATAATAATAATCCATAGTTTGTCTGATGAAAGAAGGGCTTTTGTGGATGTTTGTTGTAGACAATTAATTACAGCATTTTAGGGCAAGAACAAAGTAATGTGTACATTAAATTGTAATTGAGATTATGGATGGTATTAAGAAACAGGGAGAATTTTCTGTGCTGGTGCAAGTTGCCTACTCCTGCTATAGTGACTGTAACTTCTGCCGTAGTGTACTACCACCTACTGGCATTGATGTAAAATGTAGTGACAGTATGGAAACAGAGTGTGAGAAAAGCTTTGCCAACTCATGCACGTCTTCAAGTGTGCACGACCTGTATGTATTTGGTCTCATAAGGTAATTGCATCATACCAGTTGTGCATGCGCAAAAGCTCCTTAAAACGTGCACAAGTCTGGCTGTGGTAACAACCCTGATGCCATGTTTTTCATCAAGTTTAGAGGAGTGTCATGGTAGATTTAATTGCTGCTGATTTTAAATTACCATGTATACGTTGCATTTAATAGCACTCAAAGAGAAAATAATCAATACTTCTGTCAGGTCACAAAAGTTAGAGTGTCGATGTACAGAGCGGGATGACTCAGGCGGTTACGTCTGTGGCCCGCATTCGGGAGGTCCTGAGATCGATCCCCGGGACCGCCCACTCTAGCCCATGAGTTTTTCGTGGTTTCTCCGGGCCGCGAGGCGAATGCTGGGATGGTTCATTTTCTATCATGACTCTCCTTCATCTCATTTCCTGTACTCATCTTCCTTGTCATCTGTTTCAGGGTTGAAGGACCAGGCGACGGTGTTCGGTCGGTTGCGGCTGGGCAGCGGCTTGCGCTCTGTAAAGGTCTCTTCCCTAGCGTCGTTGCGGTACCGCTGTTAGGTCTCTCCTCAGCGTGCGGCTCCGGTTGGTGGTTTGTGAGCAGGGACCGCGCGGCGTGGATGCGTTCTGTCTGGAAACGTTAAGGTACCCGTCCATGCTTGCGCCCGTTTACATCCGGATCTGGTCGCCCTTCGGGTCTCTCACCTCAACCCTCCCTCCCAGGGATCACGTTGGAAGCACAGTGGGCCGACTGGCCTGTGTGCGGTGCTCTTCCCCGGTTCTGGGGCCCCTCTATGATATGTTCCTTTACCTTTACCTATAGAGTGTTCATGTGCTCTTATACAGCAGCCGCCACTGCCCATAATCTGATATAAATAACTTCTTGTTACTATTCTGTTTTTATGCAATTCTGTGAATGCATCTGTTCTACCTTCTGAATAAGAAAGCTCTGATCTAGGCTTTTCCTCTTGCTCTTCTTGTAAATTATTGCTTTCTTCTTCTGCCTCTATCGTGATATCTGTTCACTCTGCTTTTATGCACTTCCTTTTTACCCCACTTTATTACATCTAAAGTATGTGATTTCTGGTATTTGTATTTGACATGTGATTTTTAATGCAATGTCAGAAGATAATATATCGTCACATTTCATTACTATTTTTAGTTTCTCGTCTAGCAATTTTGTCTTGATGTATTCCAATGTACATTCTCTATTCTTTGTACATTCCCCTTGTATGTTTCTATGACTGTTACGACAGAGGCATGTTTGCATGGAAACCCTGTCATTAAATAGAAAATTTTATCCATGTCTTCTAGTTTGCTGCCTACAGACTTGTAGCTCATAGTGTCAAACCGAGAATAGTCTTCTATTCTCACATTTTCATAACACTTAAGTGAGGTTAGTTTCCTTAATAAGTGGATTTTTTATACTATACTTTTATGTTGATATTGTCCTTTTAGAATGGTCATCACTTGTTTAGCTGATGTGGTGTCTTTAACTAAACATAAGTATCTATCTTCCAGGCAGTACACTATTATAGATGTTGTTTTCACATCCTTTCTCAGCATTTTCACTTGATTGGCAGCTTTCAAATTTGTTATATTACTTGTTGATACTTCTTTCAAGTCTTTCTCATCTAATATGGACTCTACTCTGTATAAGCAATGATTAAAGTTTTCTGGAGTGAGCTTTAGTAGGTCATATGATGTCATCTTTTCTTACATTATTCTTTTTATCTTTAACATGTGTTCCGTATGTTAAGTATCTGGGCCCATAACCTGTTGAATACTTGTCTTCATATTTGTGAAGAATTAATCATCACATGATCCATTCTCATAGGAATTTATGATGAAACAATTTTCTTGTTACAATAAATTAGCTAAACTACTAAGATGCCATTTTCTAACACACATGAATAACCATGTAGTGCTGATACTTCTTTGAAGTCTTTCTCATCATTTTCTAACACATATGAATAACCATGTAGTATTATCAACATTTATAAACATATTTCCCCTATTTTTGTTAATAATTTCAACAGGTAGATGGGCGGACGTTTGGGCATATGGGTAGGTAGAGTAGATGTGCTCAGTGAACCAAAAGAAGACAATAGTATCAGATAAAATCCTAATAAGGTGTTTTGGGCATTTTTAAGGGCATAGACTAATTCAGTGAAATGCAGAACTCTACAATGAACTTTAAAAACTTTGATTCTGAGATAGAAGAAAACACCCTACTCCCTACGCTTAAATGTATCTAACAAATTTATTGAAATTCCTTCAACTCTGATTTCAAATGTGTAGCCATTGGATACCAATTCTCTTTCTGCAGTGATCCCAATGGAGGTACTTCACAAGTGTCACTGGCCACCACTGTTACAGGCTGTAGCACAAAGAAATTTGACTGTAGTGCTACTTACTTTATTTGTTCTTTAGATCTAGATTCCTTTGCCAGTTCTGTTTCAATCAAACCTACAACATCAAATTCTCAAGAATTGTAAAATCTCACTGCTCAGCATTGCTTAAAAACACGTTTCCTTTTTATCTTCAGTTCTGTGTAAGCACTTCAGCCTGCATCATTAGTGTGGTTTTATTTTTCTGTTAGACATAGTTACATATCTCCTTTCAATGTAATCTGCGCACCTAAATTTCATCTGTCTTTCTTCCCCATCCCTTGTTCTTCTTGCATTTCCTTTTAAAACTCCAGCTTTCAGATTTCTCTAACTTATTTTCAGATTTCCATTTTCACTATTACAGTTGCCAGCACAAAAGAGGCACTTGTGGACACACAGAGAAGGTTCTATGCAAAAAATTAACAAGGTATTATGTGTGAAATGTTATACTATGTAGTGCAGAAACTAGATGAACAGATGAAGTAAGGAGAATGACCAGAACCATTTGAAATGCTCATATGGAGAAAAATAGGCAAACATAGTTAATGAAGCTGCCTTAAAAAGAGAAG
The DNA here is from genome assembly GCA_030765065.1 of Deroplatys truncata. Taxonomy (NCBI): domain Eukaryota; kingdom Metazoa; phylum Arthropoda; class Insecta; order Mantodea; family Mantidae; genus Deroplatys; species Deroplatys truncata. The sequence continues at coordinate 316,472,643 of CM060990.1, read as the reverse complement.
GCAAAAGAAGGACAATGCAAAACTTCAGCAGGAATAGGAAAAGAAATTATTTGGGACATTGGATGAAATGAAGCGTTTTCCTAAGAAATAGAAGGAGTGATGAATCAAATAATGTCCACAGCAGAAATAGATACTAGATAATAGACAACTTTAAGGTGGCCATATGATACACGGTATACAAGTTTCTTAAATGTCAGTGTGCAGTAATGCTAATTTTTCTGTAGTTTCATAACCTTCAAAACAACACAGTTAGGTACAACTGTATTTTAGAAAAAAGGTTGAAGCAGTGGTTTATAATACTTTAATTTGTTGTTATTTACACTACATAATTAAAAAAATTTTATCTCCCACAGTTATACAACAAATTTCATGAAATTTGCACTATAACAGTCTACAAAAATGAGGAATATCCTTCGAATCTTTAGTTTAAATTTATTAAGAGTAAGGGGCTAAAAAATTAAATTACTTTGCACAATATTGTTTAACAAGTTCTTAAAATTACATTGTTATACTTAATCTTCTCCTTCTGATAGGAACCATGCAGACATGTACTGTTATCTTGAGCTAAAAAAAAGAATTGTGCAAATTTTTCTATTGTGTGAGTGCTATTACATGTTCAGAAATGAAAAATTAGGGAAAATTACTTAACGGTAAATTGCTGTAAAGATGCTAGTAAATTTTCCATTGACATGACTGCTAGGATTCCTCCAAAAAACCTCCTGGTTCATACACAACCCTTCCTTGGCAGTTGTTTCTCTTCTCTCTTCTTTTCAAGGCACTGAGCTTAAAAACAAGATATTATTGTTATTATTAACACTGCTAGCTTCTTCACCAAGATTTTCAGTGTTGTCTTTCGTGGTCTAGGGTAACCATGCTAGCCTCTAGTTCCTGAGGTCGCAGGTTGAAACCTGGCAGAGACCAATGGATTTTTTCAGGCTTAAAAATCCCTAGCATGGCTTCTTTTGGAAGGGAAGTAAAGCTGGTGGCCCCATGTCATAGATTTATGAAATGTAACAGAACCTCAAGCCTGATAAAGGGGCCTCTGAACAAAATTTCTGGTCCTTCATGCTCAATATAGAATGGGAGCTAAGGACTATAGCAATTAAAGAGTGTCCATAAATAAAACTTGCATTAATTTAAGATTTGCAGTAGATAATTTTCTGTAAGGTGCTCTAGGTTATGTTGCTAATGAGTATTTTCATTCTTATTTACATTTTCTGTTGAAATGTTTGCTTTGGAATATTGTTTCCCAAGAATTTCCAGTTTCTTTTCATACTAATGTTTCAACTGAAGCCCTTTTTCACTGAGCAAACTATAAAACATTCATAATACTACATTAAAATAATGTGAGTCAAATGGATATTTGAGTTGCTTCACTAATAATTAATACCTGAATGAATTTTGTAGGCAATTCAGGTAATTAAGTGTTAGTGAAGCAATTCAAGTGTCCATTCAACTTGTATTGCAATTTAGTATTATAATTTGCGCTTTACTGTGTACCACTTCCAGCATTTGACTTTTGGATTAATAATTCAATAAAATACTAATTTATTTTTACAACCACTTGATAACACCACCAATTTTTTTTATTTACTAAAACCCATGTTTTGTATGTGAAGAACAAGTGAAGAATAAGTTGCCTGAAAATGAACAACAAATTCAAAGTTAGATCAAATTTGCCTGGGAAAAGCAAATTATATGTGAGTTGTCAAGTAGAACAATCAGACTACATGGAGTAAAGAATTTATTTGTATATAAAATATGTATGTTATACATATAAAGCAGCAAACTGCAAGAAATTCCCTGTTAATAGAATAAAAACCAAAATTGTGAAATTGGAAGAAATTTTGCACCTTCAGCTTATATGCTCAGACAAATAGGAAAATAGATAAGAAGGAAAAATGAATGTGGTTGGATTTTTGCTGTGAAGGTCCTGCTCTTGAGCAAAATTCGATGATTGACTGACTGCCAGCAAGTGTTTCAATAACCAAAGTTCCTAATTTTCAACTGCTTCACTATTTTTTCACTATTGCTCAGTTTTAGTGCTATGTTTTATTCATGCATAACTGACAGGTCATGTTTTCCTATTTCAATTCATTAGGTACTAAAGTATCCTTAAGATTAAATTCCTGACTTCTTAATTTGGTGATTAAAATAAATCTCACAATCACAATATGGGTTTAACTCCGTATCTTTAGCCTAAATAGGCTCTTAAATATTATCAGCAGAATTTTCCCAAGTTTGCAGCAATTTCTGCAGCAGTATTGGAGCATCTTTTGACTCTCAAATAAGACTGGTCTCATAGGCTCTAGTAGGTTTATCCTTACCTGATTTATGACTCTCTTTATTTTACAATACCACCACTAATCTTCTAGCACTTGAAAAAACACTTTTGCCATTTTCAGTAAAAGAGTAAAAACTCATTTCTACAGCCATAAGAAAGCAATTGATGTCGCAGGACAGTATTACCTGCTGTTTTCCCAGAGATTGTTACTAAGATGCTCAGAAAATGGCACTTTCTCTGTTAGCAATGAGTATTAAAGAGGAAATATAACTGATCATACCTCATCTTATGGGATGAAGTATTGTGTAAAGAGGGATTCCCTCCCACCTGCCAATGTATTTAGACAAATCTTCTGAAATAGTAAGAACTGAAAAATGAACAACTATTCAATAGTATATAACAATGAATCACTCTATGACTAGTTGTGACATGAGATGTCTATCTATGTGCACCAATAGAGAATAATGACTAAATATCTCAATGACTAAATATTCCAAATTCAATAATTTGGATACACTTAATAATTCTATATGCACATACCTGAGAAATGTTCCTTTGTTGATTTATGGGTAATACAGGTACATTGTTGATAATACAGATATCATTCAGCATTATTTATGTAGAATGATACTATAATAAATATCTTAACCTTCAAGCATCTTAAATTACAGCATCATATGAAAAAGTTGTAATAAGGAAAAACACAAGAAATAATGTTAACCAGGCATTTACAGTTTACTATTCCGAATTAAGAATATTCACAATATGTTCCTTATTTGAAAGATGACAGTTATTCATCACAGTAAGTTAACATTGTTGATGAAATGCTTATTGAACCCCTAGGGAATGCATGTGGTATGAGCAAAAATGTAATGGCTACAATAATCTGTAAACAGAGTGCTATTGTTAATACATGTTAATGTTTTAAAAAATGCATATTGATTCAAGCAAATCATGTTTATCCAAAATTTGCAGCTTAAAAGTTATTAACTGCCAATAACAGAAGATGCTCATAATTCAAATTGGAATTTAACAACACATTCTACAGAAACAAAACACAAAAATGTTGCATCCTACATGAAGGATGTGTCCTGAAAAATGCAATGGTAAGATTATTTCTACACACTAGCATACTGTTATCACTGTGTAAGCTAAATGAAATCTGCATCACATGCCATCAGTACACAGCGTACATTGTAGGGAGCTTTGGATTTATAAGGCAGTCACTCCCACGTGTGTGGTAATACACTTAATAATTATTGTTCTTGACGTTATTTCAGGTTCAACAGAATTGCATTTTGCGGTGGTATGTTTGATGATGGCAGTACTAAGTCACTTTAGTGTCATACAAGTAACATAATATTGTGAAAAAGAAGTTGTCCCTGTTTAGTGCATATGGTTGTAATGTTAACAGTAAAACACACACAGGAGAACTCGTTTTCATAATTTTCCAAATAAAGACATTTTCCAAAAGATATGGGTAGAATTTTGCAAAAGAAAAAGAAGTTTCATCTCATCAAAAATGGTTGTCAGGGAATGGTCAATATGACTCCCGAGGATTTTCAGCCAAATAACTGGTGTTTTCCATCATGGATTTCAATTCCTACAAATTATTGATTTTTAATTTATTCAAAGAGGTAAAGTGAAAGGCCATTTGGAAAAGGCAGCTTGTGATAACACAATGACTAGGCTTGTAAGACATGAAATGTGTGCAATTAAAGTGTGTGAGGTTTTACTTGGCAAGGATTTTTAGAAAGAGAAAGATAGATTCACTCACGTTTTCATTTGTTTAGGGAACTGATGATAAGTGGGAAGTTCCTTCCATGCCATCCACAGAGTCAGTGGCAGAATGATCGTCCTCAAAGTAGTTTGCCTTGTCTTCATCTTCACTGTCAGAGTCACCCAAGTTAATAAGGAACCTGTCGATGATGTGGTCCACTAATCCATCACATTCCCAATAAAATTCTTCTTCTTTCTTCACATGCTCACATGCCTGTTTCCAATTTCCAATTGTTACATTTGCCAATGCATGTGCTAAATACTTTATATCACTGGATTTAAATAACATTTTGTGTTTGGGGATATAATTCTTTACCTTGGCCCAGATGGGCTCTATTGCATTGAATTGAAAATGATACCATAGCTGATGCACAGCAATATGCCCATGAAGATCTACAAATGTGTCTATTTTGATGCTTTTGGATCAAATTCAATGTTGCACTCTCGTAACCAGGCTTGCAACATCTAGAGTTATTTTAAGGAAAAGTTAGGTGCTTTGTTTAACACTACCAAATGATATTTTGCATCATGCATAACTATTATACTATTTTGGGAATATTTGGTAGGATTTTATTGACAAACCAATCTTTGAATATGGTAGTATCCATTTCTTCATGGTAGTTCTTTGCAAACAAAGACTGAAAGTAAAGAATTGGGAATGAATCCACCGGAAAGTCCTGCATGCATTACAATATATCTGCTTAGTTTTCTTAAAGGTATCTTTAAAGGCAACTCTCCATCACAAATCCACAACTTACTTCTTGTGTGATTAACATTGACTCATGTTTCATCAAGGTAGACTATTGTTTGTCCACTTGCCCTTAATTGTTTCAGTTTTCTTAAAAAATGCTATTTTTAGCTAAAACTTTAGACATCTCCATCAGAAACTTACATCCTTGATTGTTGCTGACATAAACAAAAAGTTAAGTCCTTCAATATTTTACATAGGGTTCAAATACTACCTTGAATTAGATTTTCCTCAACTAAATCTTGATACTCTGTATGAAAATGTCAATGTCTGTTTTTTCAGTGTTCTGTTTGGTAGTTTCCCAGGGGTTTGCAGTTTCTCTCCTAATTCACTGGCTTCTTCACATTGATTATCCTGCACACCAACCATTGGGATATCCCTGTAGCAGCCACAATTCATACAATGATGTCTGTTACTGATATTGTAGACAGTCCATTAATTAATGTTTCAAGATCCTGAGCCCTTCCCCAAAAAAAAAAAAAATCATTTACCTTACACACAATTTCCCTTCCATCTATCGCAGCAGTTTTCCTGTTCTTCCACCTATTAGCACAATTGTTAATATGAGAACAAAATTTAGTGCAACTGGAATGAAATTCATGGTAACCATTGACTGTCGCACTTCCATTACTATATATAACTCACTGAACACAACCTAATGTTACACACCAAGACTGCTTTTCAATTGCAGTAATAACAGGCCATCACCGACTATCTTGTGACTGCAAATGATTGACAGCTAACAAAAGGAATCACCTAGCCACTAAAGGTGTGTTGAGACAGAAACCTTACCCACCCCTCCTAAAAATCAGGGTAGGTACTTGTGCCACGTTAAACCTCACAGACTTTAATGAAAAAAAAATTGTGTTTTATTTATGGACGCTCTTTAGCTAGTGTGGTCCTTAGCATCCCATTCTATATTGGGTATAAAAGACCGGTAATTTGCTCAGAGGCCTTTTTATCAGGCTTGAGGTGCTTTTATTTGCCGTAAATCTATGACACTGGACCACCGGCTTTACTTCCCTTCCAAAGGAGCAGACTTTAAAGTTTTCTCTCTGACAGACATAAAGGTGTAAGCTATCTGTTACAAATGCAGTATCCATAAGTTAAACATGAATAAATTTGATGTATGATATATATCTGAAACTTTAATGAAAAAAATTAAAACTGTAGAAAAATATACATATCTTGGAAGCGGGTAGAAATAACCATTTAAAGTAGGCTGCACAAAACTGTAATGAGAACCATGTCATCTTTTTTACAACTATTTTTCATCGTATAAAAAGTAATATAAATGGCTAGAAAATTGTGAATGGAAATTTTGTGAACACAATGAATTCTTGGAAGCAGATGAAGTAAATAAATTATGGATTAAAGGACAGTCAAATACCTATAATCGTGTGAAGAAATATATTTTCAAGGGTACCTCCTTAAAAGATTTGGCTCATATTCCACATTATATGTGTGCATGCATGCATGCGTGTGTGTGTGTGTGTCTGTGTGTGTCTGTTTGCTGGCCGTTTAAAAAGCTTTCACAGTATTTGTCTTGGATATACTCCAAAAGGAATGCATTTTTTTCATATAATGGCCTTACATTTAGATTCATGAGTCCAGTGTCAGATCATGAATACAATGTAAATAAAAAAATATTAGTAGCAAAAGTCAGTATTACAAAGCATCTGGGTCTTGGATAACTAAAACATAAAAATAAGGAATCTAACAAAGAATGTAAACTTCTGATAATGAGTGAAATGAAAAACAAAGCTTTGACTCACAATATATGGATCCATTACCAATGCAGCAATTGATCTGTCAGAATGAAAGAATATTAGTGAAGTTTGAAGCCTACATATACCCCACTGGATTCTGGAAATGCATTTATAATACAAGCAATACACATGATGGTATGATGACTCTTCTTTTGTGTCCCATAGCAGTCCATGAATTAGTGCAGGCTGTAAACTGTTTTGTTGCAGCTATATTTCCAGGTCTTATTAACCTCTTCAAGGATACCCAATGAGGTGAGGTAAGGTGTGGTGTATTCCTCTTGGAGTAAGAATAGAAAAAAAAAGTTTTTTTGATACTTTGGGGTTCGAACTTCTGAATATGTAACATAACCATATCATGTCACAATGCTTTAAAACGCTTGGCCATCTGAACACACAATAGTTGCAGCATTGTTTGATCTTATTAACTGTGTAATATTGTGAATTAATTTTTTTTTAAACATAAAAGGGTAAAATGCATATATGTGCATTCAATCTAAACCCGTCAGCATCCAACCATGCCGTCATCCGCTTGCTTTAGTTAGGCCCTCACCATCCTTTATCACAGTTTTTATTGAATGCAGAACATGTATTTTAGCGGGTTTCGATCCTACAATCCTCGGTTTTAATGGGTTAGCTATTCCTATTGTGCCTTAGACTACATGGCCATAAATCCTGATGCCGAAGTCAAGTAGCTTCCAGTTATTTAGCAGTTAGTTAAATTGATTATTTAAAAGTGCTGCACAGAACACATCACATCCATATTGGTGAAGGGGTTAACAGGCTTATTGGCAGTGAACAATTTTGTTTTAGCTCTGCTGTTTGTTTTTAATTCTAAACCATTCCTCACAATGTTCAAAGCATTACAATCTATAGAAATTTATGAAACTTAGGGTACTTTGTTATACAAATAAGGTCACCCTTCACCAATTCTATGTTTTCATAGTCTGAGCAACACACACATTCCTCATCTTTATTCATAGGCATACATTCATTACACTTATTCCAATAGATAGATCCAGCACATTTATCAGTGTTTGCACTAACAATCTCAGAATCACTGTCAAAATGGTGTAATTCCTCAAAATTGCAGTTTTTTTATTCAAAAAGATAAGATTGCATATCATGTTCATTCATTTTAAAAGCAGATGCCAGACTGATACCTATCACCTAGTACTAACTGGATTATGAGAAGCGATTGGTTGGTTTATAGGTCTGCTCTCTGTCTCTAGAGATATATTGTATTATAACTTCCTCTAGCTAAAATCACATGGAGACCTTGTTTGTCATTTTAAGTGCCTTATAATGCTGCATATCCTTTTATAGTGTTTATCTCATTTCCCAGTAAGCTGAGTAATCTGATGACATCATATATGTATTAAAGTAGATGCTGTAATGCAATGACTATTGTCTTTACAATTGTGGGACGGCATGTATTGCTAATTATTCCTGAGTACATATGAACTAATGTAATGACTGAAATATTCAGTATTGTGTTTTGTTTCCCATGAAAATCAAGCTAGGTAGCACCATGGTAATGTGTGCAACTCACATTTGCGAAGTCCCAAGTTTAAACTCCTGGCGCCAACCAATCTGACCAACAGTTTTTTGCGGTTTTCCTCAGTCCCTAGATGAATGCTGGATTGGATAATTTTATTTGCAAATTCTTTTATCATCCCTTTCATCATTACACTTCATGTTCTTCTTCATCACCACCATACTAGGCATTGGGCTGATCACCCATCCTGGATATGCTATTATATAAGGTTTGCTTACTCCTCGACAGGCTAGTGACACAAGACATTGGCCTGTAAGTCCTCCAAAGAGGAGGGCAATCCATTAGAGAAGATGTTTCTCATGAAGAACGAAGGGCTCAAAAAAGTTTGCGCCAAACTGAACATGGGACTAGAAAATATGATAAAACCCCCATAAATGGGGAAAAAATAAGAAAATCAATAATATAGGATAAACCACAAATACGTTGGCTCACTATGGAAAGAATAATGGAAGAGTGTAAGTCATGTTAGGAAATTAAAGCTGAATTGTATTATATAGAATAGAAAAATAATTAACAAAAAGACATAGGAATGTACTTTACCATCAGAAGATTTAATACTACACTCATGAGATAACTGCATTACAAAGGAGGCATTTATATAACATAACTTGGTCTAAAATAGAGCTCTGGTAAGATTCTGCATGAAAATCTGCAGTATAGAGATATAGAAAATCAGGATAAAAAGGATTGTGGATGATTGAGAAAGACTGTCATTAATGTAAGCAAAAAATTAACAGAATGCTAATATTAAAAATCATATTGTAGTGCCTAACTGCTTTAGAACACTTTTCTACTTCCACCAAGCACAGAGCACTTAAGTATTTCATGGGTTATTGTGATTCACATACAATTATTTCTTAATGTCACTTTCCTGAGTGATTCCTCTTCTGAACAGCTAAAGACCATCACTAACAAATACATTCAAAATGCTACTTAAGTATATTGAAATAAGACCTTTCACCACAGAATACCCACTTCAAATACCTACCTGAGCAATACTGTAATTCCAAATAACTTAACAACAGAAAATCTTTGTGGTGCTTGTTGAAATATTTAAAATATGTTTATCTCACACACATACACAATGAACAAATAAAAATGATTTTCTATACTTGTGTACTCCTTTTTATTAGTGTTTTATTCTCTGTACTTTGCTTACTGCCTCACTTGTAAAGGACAGTCCCTACCAAGAGCAATTTTCTCATTGGGAACTTCTATGTAAATAATTCAAATCATATTTTCAGAAGGATGTTGTAAGGAGCAATTGAACATTCTGTATTATCTGCAAATAACAAATGTATTAATGCTGAAGTATAAATACCAGAATTTCTTTATTTTTGCCCCCTTGGCTATCACATCCTTCAAAACTGTGAGCGTGTATGTATAACTGTGCTGTGTATAACATAGTGTGTCTCACGCTTAAAAGACAGTACAGTTTAAATGGGGCATACTGTTGCCACATATACTATAAGTAAGCTTGCAACTTTGGTACCCAGCTGTGATAGGTTCACCAATGTAATGTTATGTTGTGAATGATGCATAACCAAATAGAAAAATGCCCGCGCTGCTATTTAAGACATTTAATTTTCACCTGTGCTTTATCTCTCCTCTTTGTATTTTTAGTAATTCAAAATACCATCTTACAGGCACAAAAATACATATTACAAATATGGAGACAAATTGATAAAAGCTTCAAGTTGGTAAGGTATCATTGCTGTTTACCCTTGACAAAATTACATTCAACATGGTTTAAATGCTTTCAAACAGCAAAGAAACAATGATGCGCCGCTTTCCACTTTCCTTTATTCCTTCAAATTGCATTAACCTAGCATGTTTTTGTTTCCCCCACCTTTTTTGCTTCCTTTTTTGGTGGCATCCTTAGAGGTCCACTCATTCATTCCTACCCGGTAACCTTAGCTGTTTCTTTTACTTACTTACTAATGTTCATTTTACTTGAATAACCCACCACCATTATTATTTTGTGTTTCTTCTTAGTTTACCAACACTTAGTTTCTTCCTAGCTTTTACCTCCATAAATATAAATATTTATGCAAAATGTTATATTTTAAGGAATTATAAGGTATTAAATTTAAGCTTAACTAGAGGGCATTATCCACTGATTGTGGATTTTATGATGCACACAGCACAAGTAAAACACAATATAAGAGCGGAAAGCTATTGTAAAAAAGAGTATATTAGCTATAAATGGAAAGAAGAAGTTTGTGACACATTTAAACAGACCCTAGATTCAAATTATGGAAAGATATGTCTATGTGGAGTAACATTCATGGTTAAGAATAATCAAATAGAGAATGCAATAGATATCCTTAATACAGTTATGCAAAGGGCGGGAGGGGAAATGAAAACAAAAAAGAGGGTTTACATATATGATAAGGACTGGTTTGACGAAGAATGTAGGTTATCAAAAAGACAAGTAAAACAACTGTTGGTTAGGTGGAGGGAATTAGGTGATAGAAAATCTAAGGACGATTATATGCAAGGGAGGAACTCACATAATTTATTGTTAGAGCAAAAGAAAAAGGACTGGAGAGAAAGTAATGAAATGAATTTGATAAAATGTCTAAATGAAAATAATGTTAACAAGGTATGGCAGGTTCTTAAGTTGACCTATAATAAATGTGCAACTAAACCCAATATTGAGCCAGGACAATGGATGGAGTATTTTAAAACATTATATGGGGAAGACAGGAGTATAGGAATTATGGAATTTCTGGAAATAGGGAATGTTTTTGTAGAGATATTGGATGGTGAAATTAGGAGTGAGGAAATAAAAAAACAAGTTAAGTTACTGAAGAAAAATAAAGCTATTGGAATTGATGGCATCCAAACAGAGTTTCATAAGGAGTGGTGTACTGAAACAGGAAGAGTGAAAATTTTATTACATTTATTTAATGTAATTATTAGAAAGGGATATGTACCTAAACGATGGAGGGAAGCTATCATCCATCCTATACATAAAGGCAAGGGTAATGTCCATAAACCTAATAACTACAGAGGTATTGCATTATTATCTAATATAGGAAAACTTTTTGCGGGCATTTTGGCAGCTAGACTACAATTTTGGGTTGAAGAATATAACATCCTTTCGGAATTCCAGATGGGCTTTCGCAAGGGAAAGAGAACAATTGATAATTTATTTATTATAAAGACATTAGCAGACAAATATTTAAAAGAAAAAAGGGGTAAATTCTATCTGGCTTTTGTAGACTTAGAGAAAGCTTATGACCGAATTGAGCTACAATTTCTGTGGCATAAATTAGTATGTAAGGGAGTATGTCAGCAATTGGTGAATATTCCTAAAATACTTTATTTTGAGAACTAATTCTGTGTAAGGGTGGAGACAGGCTGTGTAACAAGAGAAATTCAATGAAAGAAAGGCCTCAGGCAAGGATGTAAGTTAAGCCCAGTTTTATTTAATTTATACATCGATGATGTCTTACTAGAAATTGGAAGGAATAATAACTGTGCACCAGTAATTAACAACATCCAAATCCCAAAACTTCCTTTTGCAGATGACCTAGTGATAAGATCTATTACAGTAAGTGGTTTAAAACAATCATTACAAGCAATTGATGTATATTGTAAAGAATGGAGGTTAAAAGTGAATCAAGAGAAAACACAGATTGTGGTATTCAAAAAGGGGGGAAAATTAAGCAAATATGAAAAGTGGAAGGGAGAAAATAAAGATTACAGTTACAGGGTGGTGCGTGACTGTATTTATTTAGGAGTAAAAATATATGGAGGTAATAAATGGGAGAAACAAAAGAAGTTTGCATTGGCAAAATGTAAAGGGGCAATGGCAGCAATTACAAGATGCAAATACAGAGTACCTAATATAAATGTTAAATGGCCGGAAAAAGTTTATGAGATGGTTGTGGAGGCAAAAATGATGTATGGTATAGAAATATGGGGATTAGATAGAGGATGGGAAAGTATAGATGAGGTGCACAGGATGTTTTGTAGAGAAATACTAGGACTACCAAAGTCAATTATAAGACAGGTAGCACAATTACAGATGGGCAGGGTGGCAACTAAGGGGAAGATAATGGAAAGAGCTTTGAAATTTTGGTTCAGAACTTTAAATCTAGGAAAAAGTAATGTGTTAAGACAATGTATTGAATACCAAGAGAATAGCTTAATGAATGATGGATGGGTAAGTAATTATCGGAACATTTTGGAGAAAATGGGTTAGGAGACATGTGGAGAAGGAGAGAAAATAACATGAAAAATTTTTGGAAAAAAGCGAGGAAAAGACTGGAAGATATAGAAATACAAATCATGTTCAGTGAGATTGCCAAAAAGAGATCATTAGTTTGTTATAGGCCATTGAAAAATACATGGGGTAGGGGAAAATATACAGGCATAGTAGATAATGAAGAGAGAGAATCTATTGCATGGGTAAGGACTGGAGCATGGAGGCTAAGAGGGTTAAGACAGGGTATTCCTCAGAACCAATGTCTGATATATGGTGGTAATGAAGACATTGAACACATAGTATTTAAATGCCAAGGAACAGAAAATTGGAGAAAAGATTTGTGTAATAAGAAGTGGTTGAAGGGGGATATAAATACGCTTATGATCGAAATGATGTGCAAGGACGCTAGAAACATTGGACAGTTTTTGTGTAAAGTAAAAAATAAATGGCTTTGGACAGTGGATAGAGAAAAGTAAGAGGTAGCGTATCTTACTTTGAATGGAAAACTATAGCGAATGTGCAATGTTTAAGTAATCAATAAGTCAAAAGTGAAAAACAAGCGGAAATGGGACATGAAAAAAAAGACAATTTATTGACGAGAAATTGTAAAATGTAAATAATCTGTAGTGATTGTCTACAGAATGCGTTGACGGGAAATTGTAAAATGTAAATAAACTGTAGTGACTGAATGAGTGGCCAGGGTCAAAGTGCAGTAGATAATCAAATTGTAAAACTCTTAGCACAACATATAAATAATAAAACAAATATCCTACATAAGACTTCTCAGTGTTCCACAGACTATAAACATATATATACTTCCTTACAGCTGATGTTAATCTTTACTGCCTTCTGCCTCACACCTGGCACCTATTAGCTGAATAGATGGATGGTTTTTGTTGTTATACACAATGAAAGTAAGACATTACAGGATTCTGGCATCTTTTAAAAACTGCTTCCAATTCTCAACATTTTCTCTTGCTTGGTCCCTGTTGTAAACTCAATAACAAAAAGGTTTCTTGCTGCCTAACTTTTCTACTGCATAGGTATATAGGTTTCCAAAAATATGTTGTTGTTGTTGTTCACCATCTGCATCTGCACCATCTGTTGTTCATCTGCATCATTTTCTCTCTGGCTCCCCAATATAAGGTCTGTAAGCTATCACTTTTAAAGCCTTTGCATTTGGCGAGATGCTGTTTGTTCAGGATGACATCTTCTACACAGGCAGCGCACTTGGGTGTAGGTAGGCATCGTATTTTGTAGAGGTTTCCAAAAATATTTAATTTCAAAAATTGTAATGCTCATCTTATTGAAAACACAGAATTCAAACTAGGCAGGTATCAGTGCTCTAGTTTTCTCTAAGGAAAAAATACTATTGCTTTCTACCCTTTAGTGTATTAGTTACTGTGTGATAAGTATAGAAACACCAAATATCAGAATTTTATTGAAAAACACATTTTCTTTAGAAAACTTTGACCCATATAAATCTATAAAGGCCTAAAAATTATATAATCTTATGCAGAAAAAATATTCTGTATAGGATAATGTGCTCAAAGCTGAAAATTATAGCCACTGAACATTTAAAACATTTCTTTTAGCAACTTGGCGACAGTACAAGGGTAGAAAAGGACATTATGCATGCATTACAGACAGAGATATCTCATTTACTTCCATACTGTCATTTAAGGTTGAGACAAGCTATATTTAAATAATAATATATTCTCATGGTTTGTTAAGTTATTAATGAGCCAAACAATAGGTTATGGACCCAGGGCTTAAACAGAAATCAGGTTCCAAAGCAGCAGTAAACTTCTGTGAGTGTTTGTTAAATTAGAAATGTCTTCGGAAGATGAAAAATATAAACTCCCCGTATTTGATGGCTCAAACTATGTAATCTTGAAATGCCACTTAATGAAAAGAATCTTATGGAATTCACACAGAGAGAACTACAAACTGTCAAGGTTAAAACACAGAAGAAGAGCAGAGACAACAACGCAATCAGAATGCAGAATTATGTATGAAAGATAAAGCCTGTAGCAAGGAAGTCACACAAAACATAGGTAATTCACACATGGAATATGTTCAAGGAAAAGAGACAGCATTCAACCCTTGAGAATAGGTTTTGAGCAGCAATCTCTAGCCATGCAAAGCTGAATCAAATGAAAGTTAGCTGAGCTGAAGTTTAATTCCAAAGAAGACACATATTTATAGAAATACTTTCTTAAATTTTACAAACCTATACTGGAATTAAAAAATGCTGGTGGAAAACTATAAAAAAGAGAAGTAGTCATAAATCTTCTGTAATCTCTCCCTGATGAGCACAAAACAGTAGTCAGTGGACTAGAAATACTCTTCATTGCAGATGAGAAACTAATAACAATAAAAGTCATTAAAGGGAGACTACTTGACAAAGAAGTAGTTAAAATTCATACAGGACAGTACACCAGAGAAATTCAGTCAACAACAGCATTTACTGCTCAACAAGAAAGAGCAATTGAAACAATAGGAACTACTAGAATACAGCAAAAGTGATTGGAACACCAAGAAAGCACTTCACTGAACAATGATCCAATGGCCAGAACAGCAGCATGGCCAGAGAAGCTTCCCATTCCTTTATCATAACTGTGGAAGACTAAGACATAAGTGAGTGGAATGCAGGAAGCAGGTATCAAACTTCAATTGGTCAAGAAACCTTGGAACAAGTTTCCCAGAACTGTCAGCTTTCTCATTTTAAGCAACACAAGATGGCAGTGAAGCAGAGCATTAACCTCATTGGTATCTAGATTCAGGCTCCAGTGTACATTTAGTATCCAATGAACAGTGTGTAACAAACATCGAAACTTTGTCAAACTCATTGCTCATAAAAGTAGCAAAGTCAGGTCAGTATTCTTTTTGCAGATGACCTAATGGTAGGATCTATTACAGTAAGTGGTTTAAAACAATCATTACAAGCAATTGATGTATATTGTAAAGAATGGAGGTTAAAAGTGAATCAAGAGAAAACACAGATTGTGGTATTCAAAAAGGGGGGAAAATTAAGCAAATATGAAAAGTGGAAGGGAGAAAATAAAGATTACAGTTACAGGGTGGTGCGTGACTGTATTTATTTAGGAGTAAAAATATATGGAGGTAATAAATGGGAGAAACAAAAGAAGTTTGCATTGGCAAAATGTAAAGGGGCAATGGCAGCAATTACAAGATGCAAATACAGAGTACCTAATATAAATATTAAATGGCCGGAAAAAGTTTATGAGATGGTTGTGGAGGCAAAAATGATGTATGGTATAGAAATATGGGGATTAGATAGAGGATGGGAAAGTATAGATGAGGTGCACAGGATGTTTTGTAGAGAAATACTAGGACTACCAAAGTCAATTATAAGACAAGTAGCACAATTACAGATGGGCAGGGTGGCAACTAAGGGGAAGATAATGGAAAGAGCTTTGAAATTTTGGTTCAGAACTTTAAATCTAGGAAAAAGTAATGTGTTAAGACAATGTATTGAATACCAAGAGAATAGCTTAATGAATGATGTATGGGTAAGTAATTATCGGAACATTTTGGAGAAAATGGGTTAGGAGACATGTGGAGAAGGAGAGAAAATAACATGAAAAATTTTTGGAAAAAAGCGAGGAAAAGACTGGAGGATATAGAAATACAAATCATGTTCAGTGAGATTGCCGAAAAGAGATCATTAGTTTGTTATAGGCCATTGAAAAATACATGGGGTAGGGGAAAATATACAGGCATAGTAGATAATGAAGAGAGAGAATCTATTGCATGGGTAAGGACTGGAGCATGGAGGCTAAGAGGGTTAAGACAGGGTATTCCTCAGAACCAATGTCTGATATATGGTGGTAATGAAGACATTGAACACATAGTATTTAAATGCCAAGGAACAGAAAATTGGAGAAAAGAATTTTTTAATAAGAAGTGGTTGAAGGGGGATAGAAATACACTTATGATCAAAATGATGTGCAAGGATGCTAGAAACATTGGACAGTTTTTGTGTAAAGTAAAAACTAAATGGCTTTGGACAGTGGATAGAGAAAAGTAAGAGGTAGCGTATCTTAATTTGAATGGAAAACTATAGTGAATGTGTGATGGTTAAGTAATCAATAAGTGAAAAGCGAAAAACAAGTGGAAATGGGACATGAAAAAACTGAAAAAAACAAGATAATTTATTGACAAGAAATTGTAAAATGTGAATAATCTGTAGTGATTGTCTACAGAATGCGTTGACGGGAAATTGTAAAATGTAAATAAACTGTAGTGATTGTCTACTGAAGGAGTGTCCAGGGTCAAAGTGCAGTAGACAATCGAATTGTAAAACTCTTAGCACAATAAATACATACATACCTAAAAGTAGAAAAGTATGGAAACATTGAGTTAAATTCATCTGTTGATAGGAAAAATGTAAGAATCACTATCAAGGATTGTCCAAGAACTAGAATCTAATCTGTTGTCTGTAAGAAAACTAGATTTAGTTGGATTTGACATTTCTTTTAATAATGACAAATCAAACATTGCAAAGAATAAATGTGTTATAGCAGTAGATTAAAGAGATCATAAGCTTTAAAAAGTGAGTTTCATGTTTATCTTTGTTGATGTAGCTAAACTAATTCAAGCTGAGACTAGAATATGGTATGCGAGATTAGGTCATATAAGAAAAGGAAACTTAAAAAGAACTTGCGAAGTTAGCAGAGGACAATCACTCAGGAACAAATTTTAGTAGATTACTTAAGAACAAAGTGAAACATGTGTTTCATCTATGTAAACTAGTTTACCTCATACTCAAGAAAGAATCAGAGCATGTAGGCCACCAGAACTTGTTCACAGTGATGTATTTGATCCCAATGAATCTTATGACAGCAAAAGGTAAGTTCTTACCTTCATTGAGGATTATATTCTGTTTATTACAGCCAGTTACCTTCTAGAATACAACTCAGAAATGTTTCACTATCTTAAAGTTTATGAAGCAATGGCAACTGTTCAAAGTCATTTTAGATGTGATGATGAAGGTGAGTTCATATATATATATATATATATATATAATGATATTAAATCCCACTTTGAAGGAAAAGGTATAAGGTATACTCCTCAACAAAATGGCATTGCAGAGAGAATGAATAGAACCTGATTGATAAAGCTAGATGCATATTATTGATATCAGGTCCAGCAAAGAATCTGTGGAATGAACAGCTGCAGTGTACATTGTAAATAGAATTCCAACAAAAAGTCTAAACAAAACTTCCCAGCAGAACTACAGTCTGGAAGGAAGCAAAACCTAAGCAACATCTAAACTTTTGGATACATTGCTTATCTTCGGCTTCCAGACACTAGAAGTAAATTTGAGTCCAGAACTCTGAATACATGGTAGGATAGGTACTCCACCAATGGCTGCAAATGTTGGAGTGTACAAAATATGACAGTAATTACAGTTAGGGACATATTCTTTTATGAAAATAAAGTTGTAAATACATGACAGTTACTAATAGCCTGGCAAGATGGTTAAACTGGAAGTAGCAATTGTAAAAAATGTCAAACAGAAGGTAAAATAGAATTAATTATTCTTCCACACAAGCGCTGTGTAAGACAAGGTTGGAAAGATAGAATCAGACGACTGAAAAATTCAATGACATTGTCAGGATTTGAAACATGGATCTTCCGGTTTCCATCCAGTTGCTCTAATCAACTGAGGTACCATGGCAACATTCTGGTACAACATTAAATTCCCCAACTGACTCACATTTTTACCAGTAACCACAAGGTGATCTCACATGTAAGTGGGGAATTTAATGTAGTACTGGTATGTTGCCATGGTAGCTCAGTTGGTTAGAGCAGTTGGACAGAAACTAGATCTATGGTTCAAATCCCGGCTATGGCATTGAACTTTTTAGCTGGCTGATTCTACCTTTCCAAGAAGGAAAATAGATGAAACTTGAAATTCAGAGTTTACAACATGGGCCCAAGAATCACACTCAGAAAAGGTTCTTCAAACTGGAAAGAGACTAGGGTAAGGAAAGTGCCTACCTATTTGAAAAACTATGTTGTAAACACTGAACATGAACTGAACTTTAATTTGTGTGCACAAGTGCTTAGCTTTAATGCAAAATCTTATGCCCACAATGTACCAAATGAATATGAGAACATCAAGGGCAGGGCAGATGAGCATTTGTGGTTAGGCACATTAAATGAAGAACTAAAAGCTCTATGGGAAAATAACACTTGGTTGTTAACCAAGTTATCCCACAGTAGAAAACCACTTGATAGCAAATGGGTGTTTAAAATAAAGACAGAACCAAATTCTGAAATAAAATACAAAGTAAAGAGATAACATATGCCCCAGCAATAGGATGGAGTGAAAATATGAAGTTTATGGAGTCAAAATGTTTTACCTGGGGAAAGTGGTGGGACGATATTATAAAGAATAAAAAACCATGCAAAATATTTTTATTCTAACTTAATATTTACAGGTACACCAAGAGTATCATAGTATTTTGAAATTTTCACAAAATTTGGAGATTCAGTCTTTTAGCAACACAACATTCTCCAGTGGTTTAATCTGAACAGAATATTGGAAAATGTTTAAAAGCTGCATCTTAAAAGACTCTGAATATTTCTGCTCCCCTGTTATTTCATGTTGAAGTGGCACAGAAACCTCCATTATAAGAAAATTGGATACAATCATAAAACTTTTAGGTATGATATACTTTGTGAAAATCCATTCATCTTATGTCACAGAGTATTTAATTACAACAATGGTTTTAATTGAGATAAGAAATCAAGACCTTCTGGCCTGTATTTGGAGGAGTTGAACCCATCAAAATTACCTATTACAGCTTAATGAATTGTTATGTACGAGTAAATAATGAATTAACACCTGACTTCAAATCAAAAGAATCTGCTGCTGAAGAGATTCCAAAGAGTTGTTATCAAAAGTAAGGAAATCATCAGGATACAGGCATCTATTCCAATATTCAGTTATACAAGAACATTACAACATTCTTACCATGGTCAACACAGAAACGTAATGAAACCGTATAAGAAACGGCATGTTAACACAACTGCAATGCCAAAATTGTAAAATTAAAGAACAAACAAACAAATTATTGCATATATTCAGTTGCAAATGCAAGAAAATTCAATACTGTAATTGTGATAAAAACCATCATGTTATAAAACAAGAAAGAACTTTTTAATAGAACAGAAAGAAAGACGGTAACTGAACTGTTGATTTAGTTGTCAGTAAACAAAGACATAAAAAAGAAAGAAAGAAAGAAAGAAAGAAAGAAAGAAAGAAAGAAAGAAAGAAAGAAAGAAAGAAAGAAAGAAAGAAAGAAAGAAAGAAAGAAAGAAAGAAAGAAAGAAAGAAAAAGCACCCTGCATGTTTCATATTCAGATTCATATTAATCTTGTCATTCCCCAGAATGTGTTTCAGCTGAAAGAAATTTTAGCAGCAGAAATGTTGCTATCAAACTCTCAAAAATATTGTATACTTATTGCAACCCCAAATTAGTCATCCAAATAAAGCTTAAATATGTGATTTTACAACAATTCACTAGCTACATAATGAAGAACAAGCTATAGGTCTAATATACAATATACAACAAAAAATAACAATTTTAAAAAACTTCATAGCCCTTTGGGTACCTCAAAAATTAAATGTAGGAACCAGGGGCACTTCAAGTGTTTGAATCACTGAGTTACCTATCTTTTTTAACAACCTAATGTGGCTATACTTTATCTTCTATCATTTATCCTTATTTATAAAAATTCTGCAAATTGTATTTACAAATTCATAATAAAATCCCTTACCTTGCAATTCACCAGTCAGTCATGAAGGTTGCCTACTTCATTGAAAATGATGCAACTTCAAAGGGGGAAGCTGATTGCAATGCAAAGCATCACAGAGTGGAGTGCAAACTAGTTGGCAGGGAGGGAAAGTATTGTCGGTTGCCATGACTACAGATACATTTCAGTGGGGATCTTTTCTGCAACAAACAGTGTTCTTAACACAATGCAAGACAACTTTTCATTTTTTCTTGCCTATTTCAAGTGAAATAGGTTGGTAGAAGTGGTAGCACTTGGAGCTAGCCCAAATACTATTGTTTATATTCATTTGCATTGCATGTTAAAATGTGAATTTTTCCTTAAGCAATTAGTGATTACTGTTGTGTGATGTGTGAAATTCTCATAGATTCTTTCATGAAGATGAAAAAAAGAAAAATTGTTTTGATATATAAGCAGTATGATAAGTCTTATTTAATTAATGAATAACTGAAGCAGTAATCATTAACAATTCCTCTTTAATCTTTTTTATCATTTTATCAAATTTAGCCTCTGTATTTGCATGTATTTTGCAGCATGTCCCCTCCTACTCATACTTCAACTGTCACTTAACAATTGATGCTATTCTGTGCGTGTGCACAATCTGTAGGTGACTGATGCCTACTTTAAACTGCACGCATGGAAAATATTATAACAGTATTAATAATAATAATAATAATAATAATAATAATAATAATAATAATAATAATAATAATAATAATAATAATAATCATAATCATAATCATAATCATAATAATAATAATAATAATAATAATAGTAGTAGTAGTAGTAGTAGTAGTAGTAGTAGTAGTAGTAGTAGTAGTAGTAGTAGTAGTAGTAGTAGTAGTAGTAGTAGTAGTAGTAGTAGTAGTAGTAGTAGTAGTAGTAGTCCCTGTAAAATGGGGATACTTGGTGAGTCATCTGATAAATTCGTCCAGAGCTGCACCTGGTAGGAACTGCATATTCTCTACATTCCTATGTTAAGTGAAAGACAGATTTTTGCAATTATTACATTTACAAAAACATAAAAAGTAAGTATTTAATTTTAATCAGAGAATAGTGAAAAACAATGTTGGTTGATACAAATTCAGGTTTTAATTCAGAGTAAGTTAGTAATTAGTAACAGTTTTACTATATGTACACTTATTTAAAGACTATAATATCATTTGTTAAGGTAAGAGGTTAGTTTTGATCTGAATGTAAATAATATTGTGATATTTTGGATACCAGTGTCAAGATCTGTTGAATATTCTCCAGTAAAGCACAGGAAAAGGACAAGGAATGCAGACAATTAGGGAAGAAATGTTTGAAGAAGGAGTATCATGCGTGGAGAAAAATATGTTTCAACATCAGGAAAACTTATTTCTGCAAAGACAGTTTCTCATGAATGTTCATGTAAAAGAAAGTGCACATCCAAACTCTCAGAAGGTATTAAGCAACAAATTCTTGATGATTTCAATAATATCATTGATAGGAACACTCAGGATACATACTTGATAGGGCTAATTACCTGTTACAGTATTCATAAGTTAGTATTGAATGACGTACGGCTAGTTTACATTCACATAACCATCAAAGAGTACTGGAACTAACCTGTAAATCTCAAAATATTATTTATTATTATTAAAACATAAATTTTACACAATGAAATATGTGTTGTATAAAAATATAACACCTAAGTTCCTAGTAAGTTCTGCCAACTTCACTACAAACCTATTATGTATACTGTTATTTGTTCAGCCTTGTTATATTAACATACTATAATTGTTTTTATATGTAATATTGTTTAATGAAACCAAACGTTAAAAATATTTATATAAGGAATAAAATTAACTAGCTGAAATATGTAGAAAAATGCTTATAATATTTAATTTTTTTTATAGAAAGTTTCCTAGCCTCAGTTTGAAGTGGAGAATATTTAAGAATTTGGCTACTGGAAGGAATGATACAGAAAGTGAAGATGAGAAAATGGAACTAAATGTAAAAAAACAGGGCTTCATCATTTAAATACAAGATAATTCTCATATAGAAATAGTGTAGAGCATCTAGTATATATTATGCTGCACCCTTCATTTTAATGTGTACTTTATATATTTTTCTATCATTACTATTATTATTATTATTATTATTATTATTATTATTATTATTATTATTATTATTATTATTTTATTAGCATCATCTTATTATCATTATTATTATGATTATTGTTCTTGTTGTCATGCTTGACTTATAGTTCATAATCTATATTTGGCTAACAAAATTTATTCTTTGTTTTGCATTATTAGGCATGCATTGCTGATTCAGAATTAGTTCTATGCAAGTTAGAATTTCGCAATCTACATGGACTAAAAAAAGGGAAGGGCGGTATAACTTGCTCAACATAAGTGTAATTCCATTGCTCCACCAATTGGCTAGCTAGGGAAACATACTTCAAGATCAAACAGAATAAAATATGGCATTGTGAAGCGGATCTGTGAACACATATGGAGTTTTCCTGCATGCTCCTCTCATTACTCCAGAAAATCAAGTAAGAAGAAGTATCTCATTGCGGACTTAAGTGTGATGAAAATGCATATGCTATACCTGGATAAATTTTAACCAGAGACATTTCTAGCCATGAGAAGCAAACTAAACTCATACCTAAGGTTGCTTATGAATGTTACCTTAAGGTATTTAATACCAAGTTTATCTTCTTGATTTCAATGATCAGAAAATTGTGAAATGTGTGGTACTCTTAAGTTGAATTTGGAAAAGGAAAGTAATGAAGATAGTAAGAGATAAGGAGGCAGAGAAACACTTGCTCAGAAATTCTATCATGATCTCAAGTACGTAACTTAACTCGCCCAGCATGCCACAGCTGTTGGAACTTTGTGATTTGATTATCAACAAAACCTTCCAATTCCTGTACTCACTATAGGCAAACTGTTCTATAAGAGACAACTTTGGGCGTCCAACATGGGTAAATTTTCTTGTACAACTGGAGAGTCCAAAATGCGCGCACACACATACACACGCACGCATGCACACGATAAAACTTGTGGAAGGGAGGGATCAAATAAATTTGTTTCAGTTTACATAGAGAACTATGTTGATGAGAAAGTTAAAACCCTGTATCACTTTCGCAACAATTGTGCAGGGCAAAACAAGAATATGTTGATAGTGCAGTATTTAAAGACACTTACTGCTTTGGGAGGATTTAGTAAAATATATCACCATTTCCCAGAATGCAGGCATTCATTCATGCCCTGTAATTGAGTGGTTGCACAAATTGAGAAGACCAAGCAAAAGAAAGCGTAGCTACATCTTTGTGCCCGAGTAATGGTATGGTATTGCATTATCAGCTTCAAGAAACTTATAGTAGAGAAAATAGAACAGAACAGATATTAGACCTTAAAGGACACTTTCAGCCATTATTGAGGAAAATTCCAAAATATCCAGCGTATCTTTCTTCCTATGATTTTTTAGCATCATATACTCCTTACGTTTTTCCTAATCATTAGTCAGCTTTAGCCCTAATTTTTCATTCCCTTGCTTTGAATGATATAAGTTTCCGATTAACTGGTTAATACTGCTCCTCTCTTGTGCCCGAATTCACTGTCATACATCCCGATGGCCATCATCCCTGCAACGTCCCCAAAACATTCCCTTACCTACCTATCACCAGATAATGATATTCAAAATTCTTATTTTCTTTCCAAATTTATGAGCACATGTTCGGTTCATTACTTTCACAATTCGCTAAATGAAACCAATGAATTTCATTTTTTTAAACATATTGGTTACAATTATGAAGCCTGCGTAAATACATACATTGTTTCGTGTAGTGTTCTGAGATTCGAGTTAAACATTCATGTTGCCGTTATTCGTGTACTGAATGTTCCCCTTCGTAATTCTACAGAGAGAGAGAGCCAAAAAACTACGAACCGGCTGCGCGGTGTTTTTCCTGTCCGCATCCTCGGCGCTCGTTGCCGTCTGTCGCTATCATAGAAAGGCGCGGATAAAACCATATAACATTTTTAAAACTACTTTTAAAGGATTTACTTGCCAACTTTATGAAAGGAGATGCTGAAACTGGCCACCGTCTTTGTCCATACACTTTTAGCACCTCTTTAGGAAACTATCCAGCACTAGCCGTAGTTCACGTTGAGAAATGCTGGCCATTTCCTGGCAGATATTTTTTTTTAATTCTTCCAGGGTTTGTGGGTTTGTCTTGTACACTTTGTTTTAAGTTACCCCAGAGATAGAAATCGCAGGGGGTTAGGTCGGGGTACCGAGGGGGCCACAAATATCTACTAATAATTCTGTCCTCAAACACACATTCATAAAGTTGTTAAGTAAAGCCTTTAAAAGTAGTTTTAAAAATGTTGTATAGTTTCATCCGCGCCTTTCTATGTAGCGGCAGACTGCAACGAGCCCGAGAACAAGAAAAACACCGCCAGTCGGTTCGTAGTCTTCCTGTACTTGCTGGTTTGATATACTTCTCGATCTTTTCTCCTGCTTCTTAGTTACCTTCTATCGCTTTGTTATTGTAGGCTTCTTATCTTAGCAAGGTAACTAAAACTTTCATTTCCTTCATGGCATGGATGCTTTATCTATCGGCTGGCACTTTGAACATTAATCCATTAATGCCATGAAAGCCGCGTCTAAATTTAACTGCCGTAATCCCAATATTCCTTGCAAATGCTTCCTTTGCAAACCTTAGCATCTTTCCCTAAAACATCTGGCTTTTGCGGCGCTGTGCTCCAATATGATAATGTGATGCTTCTCATCGTGTTGCTGCATTTATCTCACAAGCTTGCTTTGCCCTATTTCTCTATCTCTTTATTTCTTTGTTTTTTATGTTGATATGTTTCTTTTATAGATGGCACCCTTTCACACATAGACAGCGAAGTGGAATAGTGTACACCCCCGCGTTCTACCACCCACCATGGAAGAGGACGGTTGCATCGCCCTCTTCAACCCAACCCTACTCAGAGTTTAACCAAGGTGATGGCCAACTTAAGAGTTCGTTTGAGTACCCCTCCCGCCTTGGGGCTCAAGGTGGTAGACTATCGATGCCTAATTGCCCACGAGATTATACTATGGTAACATCAGTGGGTGCGTGTGTGCATAACTCTCAAACCTTTCGCAATTTCCATTCGCCATAGAGACCAGCCACTCTCTCTTTTTCCTTTATTTGGACGTCAGCCATCAAATCAATGCTGTAGAAAACTGGGACCTATAGCTTTGTTTCTTTAAACTTTTGTTTTTAATACATTTTCATTTCTTTTCCATGGTCTGTAATTAGTTTTTAAAATAGAAAACATGTTATTCATATGTTTTTTTGTGATGTTTGTATTTAAATCATTCCAAAACATTTCTGCTCCTCTTCTCATGTCCTGCAATACTCAATCCATTTAGCAACGCAAAGGGAGTATTTTATTTTCTCCTGGCATCAATCACTTCCCCTGCTTTAAGTGTGTTGTTCCTTGAGAAAGGCGAAGTGGTTGGTGTTACGCGAATTAAATCGTATATCGCATTAGCGTTTAATCATATTTCCAAGTGAGATTCTAAGATGCTAGGTAAAGCTTTAACTTTTCTAAATTATATGTTGCATTCTAGGAATTGAAATTTAGCTTTTGGGTCCGTATCAACGCTAAGAAAATAGAATGGATCTTTGGATTTTCTTAATTTTATCTGAACGTTGAATCCTGGAAGAGGAAGCGTGGATATGTTAAATAAATCGCCATATGTGACAATTTTTTAGATCTTTATTTAGATCTTTTGCTTTTTTCCCATCGCTCTTTCCAGCCTAAATTTGAATCTCCAGCTGCCAAAGTTCCATTTTTACCTGCCTCGTCTCCCGCAAGTCCATGAAGAGCATATCTAAGAACCAAAAACAATTTGTGAGATGACTTTTGGCGGCATCGTGACTATAGGTTAACACTACTTACAGATAGCTTCTATAGTGGTAGAGATCTTCGGAAGGGGTGATAGAAACGCCATTTAGAGAGAAACTTAACTGATTAAATAACGAGTGTAGCCAATTATTTACTCCTGTAAGCTTTTCATCAGACAAATCTGTTCCATCCAGTTTCGTGAACTTTCTCTTAAGTATCAAATAAAAATTTAAATCTATGTAATGATAATTATCGCCGGGAACAACATATCCTAATACTGATTGCTCTACAGGAGCAATGGGTTTGTATGAACTTTGAAAATTTCCAATTACCGCCGAGTGAAGCAGTTTTTAACAAATATACCAAATTCCGATTTAATCATAATATCACCCCTTAAAGTTCTGCACGAACAGCCTCTAAGCAAAGTCTATTTATGAGAAAATGTCTCTTACATCCTTAATTTTTTTAACGGTTCTCTTCATTTTAGATTTTTTTTTTTATTTTGGCCTTTACCTCTCTCTTTACCACTCTGCAACTTACTGGCAATGTCTCTTGTAGAATCTATCATTCGCCTGGCTACAATATCTTTAATTTTGATTTCTGATTGTAGTTATGTCGGAGAGTGTATTGGTTCCCGCAGATAGGGCTATTTTGCCTAGAGATTTTGCCCCCGAGAAGAGAATGGGTTTTACATTTCTAAACAGGCCTCCCAGAAAGTTGCCTAATCCTTGACCTTGTTGTACATAAGGACTCCCAACGCACACGGAACGCCAAAGAAAGTCTTCGGTGGATTTTGTATCATTTTCTGTGATCTTTTGAGGCGTGTCCTTCACCTTACCTATCGCAGAGCGTGGTGGCTTGAGAACACAGCAATAAGGGGGAAAAGAGGAGAGGTTGATGTCTTTGCTTTTTCTGGCGTTATTGAAACCAAAACGTGTTTATTGCGTCAGACCAGTCATGCCGTATACAAGCGAAATTACTCGTGGACGTATCGTGGGCATGTGGGAGGCTGGTCGCACTGTTACAGCAATTGCAACGCAGTGCATAAGTGTTTTTATAGTAAATTACTGGATAAACATATTCCAGGAAAGTGGGGAAGGTGGTCTATTCGTTTACTAAATGCAAATTACTCCTCTGTTATAATTGACTGATCATGTTTAGAAACTAGAGATAAATATATATGTGCATATGGTTTACCGAATATGACATACATATTATGGCAATAAAATTGGACTATATTTTTGTCTATAATCCTGTTGTATTCCTATGATCATCAATACGTCAGTAAAGGTATATTAATCAATTATAGTTTGAATTAGAGGGAAAACATGCTGCTTTATTTATTTATTGTTTAGTTATGTCTGCTTCTATGCAGCAACAAGCATTGATATCACTGTGAGAATGCAGTTCTGTTTATTTTCGTTATAAAGTCATGCCTTGATATGTATTTAATGAATACCATTCAAGCTTTAATTTGCACCCCCTGAAAATCTACACATTCTGCATTTCGCTAACCTGGGCGCTCACCAAGTTTTCCCCTTAGCTTTTAATCCTTTCAAAGGCGTGTCCTGAACTAGCCGATAAGGTATGGGCTACCAATCCCGATAAGAGTTCTGTATGACAAATTGAATGCACTCACCCTATTTCTTTCTCTTTTAGCCAATACGCTCGAGAGCGTAAACATATATTTCGTTTCTACGCCATTTTGTAACCTTTGTTGTGATTATTGGTGCAACTATTTAGCAGAAGGAGTGGCACACCCTTGCACTATGGCCTAAAGCAACCAACGAGCTGGCCATGGCTTCGCAACGCCACGTGCAACGATAAATAATGTGACGTAGACGCGAGGTGCAGTGAGATTTTCTTTGGCACTCTTTGTAGATGGGCACAATGAAGTGTCCAAGACGTCGTCCACCGCTCTGATTGATATAGTATGCTGTCAGAGGATCCGATGTAAAATGTTGATATTCGAGAATTAATAAATAGAAAACACTCATCTGCTGTCCAACACCCACTCGGCGATAGCTAATGCCGTCGAGCGAGCACAGTGTATGCCATCAAATAGGTGACAAATTCAATTGGGAGTTTCAAAATTCAATTTCTTACAACCGTGAGTTTCGATATTAACTGTATTTAAATTTTTTAGCGCCTTTTGAGGCAAGTTGCCTTTTACAAAATGTATACCTAGAGGTAACACCTCCATTGTTGTGTTAAAGCCAGCGGTCTCCCAAGGAATCCCCGGAAACGATTTTGAAGCCACGTATTAGTTTTCATTACTCTTTCTGTGAGCTCATTCCACGTGCAGGGTGGGTCATGCAAATCATGGAGGATTACTTGAGTATCCTCTTCCACAGTTGTCACGGCCCATTCTTTAATGATTACCTGATCCCTAGTATCATAAAAACCCTCAAAGATAATGGAGAAAGACCTGAAATCAAACAATAAAAATTTAAAATAAAGTATTACTCGCGCAAAACTTCTGGAATCGTGACCTTGATTGCTACCTAAGCTGCCGAGCCTAGGAATGGTTTATGTTTAACTTTATCAACGAAAGCGATATAATACCTTTGCTTACTCACAGTGCGTAAGTAGGTATATATAGAGAGATCGAGCGCAGTTTTTTGCGTTTATATGGGAAAGGATAGGGAAAACGAGGCTAGATGCGACGGTTCAAGGAGGAAAATGCGTTTATATGGGCGAGATAGGGAATACGAGGACTGACGCTAGGCTATACAGTGGTAGGAGGGGGAGTGCGCTTTATATGAGAAAGATAGGGAAAACGAAGTTAGGTGTTAGGCTAGACAGAAGTCGAGGAGTAGAGTATAGTTTATATGAGAGGTATAGGAAAACGAGGGGAGGTGTTAGGCTAGACAGAGGCTGAGTAATGTATGGTTTATATGAGTGGTATAGGAAAACGAGGAGAGGAGTTAGACTAGACAGAGGTCGAGGAGCAGAGTATGGTTTATGTGAGAGTCATAGGTAAACGAGAGCGGCGTTAGGCTAGACAGAGCTAGAGGAATAGAGTATGGTTTATATGAGAGGTATAGGAACAGGAGAAGAGGTGTTAGGCTAGACAGAGCTAGAGGAATAGAGTATGGTTTATATGAGAGGTATAGGAACAGGAGCAGAGGTGTTAGGCTAGACAGGTAGTGTAGCAGTAGGAATATGGACTTATATACAGGAGAGATAGGGAATAACAGGGCTGATGCTAGGCTAGTCAGATGCTAAAGGAGGGAGGGATATGCATTATACGAGAGAGATAGGGAATACAAGGAAAGATGCTATACTAAACAGGACTTGAAGGGTAGAATATGAGCGATATAGCGAACCGAGGAGAGGTATTAGGATAGGAGTTTTTAATGATAGAGTAGGTCTTTATATGCGAGAGATAGGGAATACGAGGGTCGATGCTAGGCTAGACGGTGTTGAATGAGGGAATGCATCTTATATGAGAGAGGTAGGGGAATATGAGGAGAAGTGCTAGGCTAGTCGGGAAGGTCTGAATGAGAGATTATACGTCTATATGGGAAAAGATAGGGAAAACGAAGGTAGGTGCTAGGTTGAGAGAGTCTTCAAGGAGGAAAATGCATTTATATGGGCGAGATAGGGAATACGAGGACTGACGCTAGGCTAGACAGTGGTAGGAGGAGGAGTGCGCTTTATATGAGACAGATAGGGAATACGAGGGGAGGTGCTAGGCTAGACAGAGGCTGAGTAGAGTATAGTTTATATGAGAGGTATAGGAAAACGAGGGGAGGTGTTAGGCTAGACAGATCTAGAGGAATAGAGTATGGTTTATATGAGAGGTATAGGAACAGGAGAAGAGGTGTTAGGCTAGACAGGTAGTGTAGCAGTAGGAATATGGACTTATATACAGGAGAGATAGGGAATAGGAGGGCTAGACTTGAAAGCGACTTTAGACGTGAACTTAGTGGAAAACTGTTTCATGTCAATGTTAGAACGCTAATTCTAGACATGCCCATCACGTAACCTATTCAGGGAAAAGGTGACTCGTTCAGGGGAAAAAGGTGACTGCTCAAGGAAAAAGGAGACCCACAAAGGGAAAAAGTTGACTAGCAAAGGGAAAAACGTGACCAGCAAAGGGAAAAATGTCACCAGCAAAGGGAAAAAAGGCGACCACCAAAGGGAAAAAGGTGACCTGCAACGGGAAAAGCTAACCCACTAACACTAACAGGTAAGTAATTCAGATAGTATTGCAAGAGGCTGACTGGATCATAGCAGTGTATGATTTCACAGGTAATTCAGCTAGTATCGTATGTTTTAGGCTAATTCGTCTAGTAACACAGGATAGATTCCAGAGGCTAACTGCATCATAGCTATGCATGATTTCACAGCTAATTCAGCTAGTATCGTAGGTATTTAGGCTAATTCAGCTAGTATCACAGGAGGTTAGATTCCAGGGTTGGGTATAGCATAGTTTCATATTTCACAGGTAATTCAGAGGGTATCGTAGGTATTTAGGATAATTCAAGTAACATAGGTGTTTAGAGTAATTAAGCAAGCATTACAGGAGGGTAGGTTCCAGGGGTTGGTTATAGCCTAGTTTCGTATTTTACAGATAGTTCAGGTAATATCATAAGTATTTGAGGTAATCAGCATAGTTTCACAGATATTATTGATAATTTCGATCAGAGATTTGTATCACAGCTATTTAAGGTAAATGCAGATGATTCAGGTTGTATCAATGGTATTTGAGTCATTTTAACAGGTAATTCAGATAGTATCACAGGTGCTCGTGCTAATTTAGAGCAGGAATTCGTATCAGAGCTAGTTAAGGTAATTTCACATGATTCGGGTAGTATCACAGGTATTTAAATCATTTTCATAGCCAATTCAGCTAGTATCGTGAGCATTTAAGCTAATTCAGCTAGTATCACAGGAGGCTAGATTCCAGAGGCTAACTGCATCATAGCTATGCATGATTTCACAGCTAATTCAGCTAGTATCGTAGGTATTTAGGCTAATTCAGCTAGTATCACAGGAGGTTAGATTCCAGGGTTGGGTATAGCATAGTTTCATATTTCACAGGTAATTCAGAGGGTATCGTAGGTATTTAGGATAATTCAAGTAACATAGGTGTTTAGAGTAATTAAGCAAGCATTACAGGAGGGTAGGTTCCAGGGGTTGGTTATAGCCTAGTTTCGTATTTTACAGATAGTTCAGGTAATATCATAAGTATTTGAGGTAATCAGCATAGTTTCACAGATATTATTGATAATTTCGATCAGAGATTTGTATCACAGCTATTTAAGGTAAATGCAGATGATTCAGGTTGTATCAATGGTATTTGAGTCATTTTAACAGGTAATTCAGATAGTATCACAGGTGCTCGTGCTAATTTAGAGCAGGAATTCGTATCAGAGCTAGTTAAGGTAATTTCACATGATTCGGGTAGTATCACAGGTATTTAAATCATTTTCATAGCCAATTCAGCTAGTATCGTGAGCATTTAAGCTAATTCAGCTAGTATCACAGGAGGCTAGATTCCAGAGGCTAACTGCATCATAGCCATGCATGATTTCACAGCTAATTCAGCTAGTATCGTAGGTATTTAGGCTAATTCAGGTAGTATCACAGGAGGCTAGATTCCAGGGTTGGGTATAGCACAGGTAATTCATCTAGTATCACAGGTACTCATGGTAATATAGAGAGTAATTCGATTATAAAACTTTTCTCATCCAACGTTACAACAATTTATATACTTTTTTCTAAATCTTACAAACTTATTATATGTTAAACAGTTATTGTACGATGCGGAGAGGGATAAACTGCATATTGGTTCACAAATTGAAAAGCTTTACGTCAACATACCTTTATTTTAGTTCGTTATAGATGTCTCTCCCCTTTTATCTAGGCTTGAGACTAGCACTAGGATTGCTCCTAATGGCAGGGTTACCACCTTCCCTTCCATCTTCTTCTTTCTTCATCAGGCGTCAGCTATCTGCATATACAGCACACAGATACCTTCTTTTTTAAGATTGTAGACTCACTAGAAAATCTTTATCTTTAACTTAAATTCTTTTAAGCACTGTTTGTAATGACGTAATGTCCATACGCATATGTTGTTATCCCGTCATCAGCAATAATTCTTTTATCATCAAACGGAGTCAATGCAATTTTATTCACTTGTACTGTAGCAAGGGCATGCTTTCGTGATAGGATCAGATTCATAGGTGTTCTGATGATTTCACTGGTTTTAAGACAGTCTGTATAGCTGTCAAACGAAATGTACTGCTTAATAGCGCTACGTTTTATACCTTTAATCTTTTTTATCATTGACCCATGAATATCTAAGGCATACATCTTAGGACGTAGTCCAACAATGCGTAGGATGATTTTGCTATTAGCCTCATCTTTAAATTTTCCCAATACCTTCTTGTTCTGAGTAGAGTAACATATATGGTTGACAGGGTAATCAGCTGTATCGAGATGCTCAAGAAAACGTAGCTTGTCCTGGTACACATCTTCAGTTGTTACACGATGAATGAACGAATCAGTGTCCATATACATAAGCTTCAGGTTTTCAGCTCCATAATAAGGCAACAAAACGTCGTAATGATAGTTATACATTAATGTCTTGGAGATGTCCAACACACTCATACCAATGTATATAGGCTTGTTGAATACAATCTGACGAGAGGCCATATGTACAGCAGCTAGATTATCAGCATATATCGTCCTGTCGATAAACGTAGGCTTGGCGATCAGCTTCTCTAGAGTTTTTTCATTGGTCACCAGTCGTATATCCATACGATTACGCAGGTTCTCCATAGTTTTTCCAAACATAGCGTTGTTAAAGAGTTTGTAGAGATCCTTCTCGAAATCATTTGCAGCTTGTTGTCGTAGCCTGTTGTTAAATTCCACATAAGGTTTCAACCACTGAGACTGTCGGAATTGTAGCACACGATGGATTTTTGTTAGTCGTAGTCCATGACTAAGAGCTTGCTTCAAAGCCATGTAATGCACTACATACTTCTTTCGAGGTCCAAGATGAGGTATCAGTTTCTTTGTAGATGATTCCAATGGTTTCATACACTCTGGCAGGAAAGGTAGATCGTTGTGTAGATCGTGAAGTTCTGCAGGATACTCGATGTCGACTTCTAATATGTACCCATGAGGATCATCTTCTTGTAGTGTTTCTAAGTTGATTTCTTCAGGTGACACCCACTGAAATCCACCAAAAGGAAGGGCGTGACACATTGCCCACCCATATTGGTTATTTGCGTCCTCGTATGTGATAAATTGGGTTGGTCTCGTCGGATCAAACTTCTCCATATAAGTGTTATTAGCCTCAGCATACCGATGAGAAACTTGGCATAAACCTCCTCTTATACCTGATTCCACCATGAGTAGTTGATCATAATCTGTAACAGCTCTAACTTAATTCCAGTATACAGTAACATAGCGTCCTATGTTAGACCTGGAGAGGTAAAATAATGGGCGGGATCGACTTTGTGTGTTTTAAGGGTTTGCTCTCTGAACGTCTCAAAGACGTCAGCTAGAAGAAGTACATCCGAAGTTAAGTAGAGATCGCTGTACTCTCCCAGGTTTCTCACATTAAACAGCTCCCATACATTTCTAGCATGATCGTAGTCAGCATCAGTAATTTCTTCTTCATTTAATCTATTGTAGAAGGAGTCCTTAGGAGGCAAGCAGGTCTCGTTCAGGGCATCCCATGACGTAACAAAATCATATGGAAATACACCCTTACGGGTCATCAACTTCAATTTGTCTTCTCCAAAGTACTTTAGCGTTTCAGGATACGAGGTTAGATTTTTTACCAACTTATCCAAGCTTGTACTGAGGAATCGGAAGCTATCCACAAATCGAAGCTTTATATCTCCTACATACTTGGTGAATGAGATATAGCTTTCTTCAGAGTTAGGAATTACCTCCACACGTTCACTTGTACAACCCAGCTCCTTAACAATGAAATGAGAGTCATATCCGCTAAGGTTATGCATGAAGACTGGTATATATTTAGGTGTTTTGCAGGCTAAATTACATTCATTATGAAGACTTCCACGATATTCACCGCTGATGTGATCATGGTCGCGTACTTTATAGTTCTCTTCTGTAAAGGGTTTTTTACACAAGTAGCATGTCGTAGAAGACTCGAAATCCTTTTGCTGTTGATCCGTAAGTTTCAGAGGCTTAGCAGATTTGTATATATTACCAATCATTTTTGCAAGAGATGTCAGGTACAGCATAAACTTCTGAGCAGCATCAGCACCACGATACACATAGGGTTGCTTAGGAAGACCAGTTTCGAGATGTTCAACACTGGATGTAGGCTTCACGTAAACACAGAAGCTCATTGGTATGTGCTCTTGATAAGGGGTTGTATAGGAAGTTTCAGGATTGGGTATACACGTATGGCATGGAGTGAGAATACTCTCAAAATCCGCATAGATGACATAAGGTACTTTCAGCATCCTCTCAACATTTTTAAACTGTACAATTGATTTCTCCTTGGTAGGCATAACTACCCTTGCAACACCATGTTGAATACAGACGGCTGCATGTTCTTGTAGTTTTTCCTGTCCACTTCGTCCGCTCTGGTCATCAAAATGTGTAAAGCAGCGCTTACAAGTATAAACCCGTCCATTATGGTTAGTTTTCTGGCGTCGAACGAGTTTCTCAAAATTCTTTATATACACGTAGTGATGTTTTCCACTGCTGTCATTCAATAGTAGCAGGTCGCGATGTTCAGGTAGTTCAATATCAGCAACCTTTATCGGATACACTTCGTGCTTCTCATCCAACCCGAAAACGTTAATAGACATATTGTTAAACTTCTCAAATTTAGGTATTTGAGAAAGTGGAGTAGGGTAGGAAACACAGCTGAAGTCGTACTTATCTTGAAGTTGTTTGTATTTGCTCACACGTTGCGCATCCTTCCCTATGAATTTAGCTAATATAGAGTACATGAAACATTTCTCGTCGGTAAAGTTCTGAATGTTTATACACGCTTCTTTAGCTCCGACAGATGACGGTAGTGGTATGTAGCTACTTCCTCGTAACGGGTTGTACTTGTTGATACGAAGTCGAACTCCTTCCACAGCAAGCAAAGCCCAGCTGCTACCCTTAAGCTGAGACTCCTCCATTTCAGTCACCAATTTCTTGAATTTCACTTCAATCGTTGACTCCAGTTCTGTTTCTAGAAACACAGCTTGATTCCGTGTTTTAAATGTTTTGTCACAGGTTTCTCCAATACTGTTAACAAATCGACACTCAGCCAGCAGATTAATTTTAACACTCTTATGAATGCTAAGCTCTTTATGCACAGCCTGGATTATACGTTGTTTTGCCTCTTGCAGATACATATTTAGGTCCTTAGCTGATTCGCATCGTATAAAATACGATTTCAATCGTCCTTCGAATGAAGTTTCGTATTCTTTCATATCACAGTCCTCCATTGTTGACAGCAACTGATGTTTAGTTGGCTCCAATCTTCTTTTCTTCTGAGGGCTGCTTATTTCACATATATCTTCGTGTCGCTGTCCCTTATAACAATCTTTGAAGGTTACATTACAATGTTTACATTTGAAGAGCTTCTTGCAGCTCATCTCGTGTCTTCTCTTGTCATAACCTCGGAGGAACTTCCTCCCACATTTTCCGCATGCATATCCAGTAGCGCTTGGAATAATATCCTTATACGCTGAGTTATTCATCTTTATTCTTGATGTAATAACGTATTAATCACTGATCAATGAAATGTAGACCTCTTCACCTTGACACCACTTTAGAAAGCTGATTATTCTTGGAGAGAACACGATGTTAACACCTCAAGACTAATTAGCACAATGAAGTCCAATGCCCTAGATCACCATATTTATAGAGGGAGCACGAACCTTTTAGATCAATCATAAACTCGTTTCATAACCAGATGTATATGATCGCTCAACGTGTATTAACCCCACAGCCATATAACCTCAAGTCTAGAGACAGGATGCTTATGACGTCACACCCAGAGACAGAATGTCTGACAGCATCAAACACGTTTAAACTCGTCTAATAACTACCTGCTTAAGCTGTCACACCAGCAAGAGAAGATTTCTCCCACGCTCATTCAGACATATATTTCAAATTCAAAGCCTACCACCACCATCACCACCTATTGTACCAAGGTTAATTACAGCTGTATTATCACAGTACTTAAAGTAAAAGCTTAAAAGGTAACGAGAAGATGTCCCCCTTATTTACTTAATTATCTCATGTTTTCATTCCGTTTTCAATTCTTCCTTTCCATCTTCTCACAGAAAGCCCATTACATTTAACTACAATCACGAGAAAAGCAATTTTTCCAGAGTTTCACAGATTCTAAGCTTCTAAATCGAACCTGGTAATACTTTTAATAAATGTATTTTAGCTCCCCAATATCAGCATCTACCATTTAATCTTTACTCGAACCTGATATGATCCATAAGCTTGAAGATATATGAAATCACCCCTTCGGGATTCTATCTAAGTACTTTAAAGTAATTTTTATAACGATAACGATATTTAAGGACTAGATACTCTGTTTACGTTTACCTTGACATGTCTATCTAAATTAAATTACGAGTTATTAAATGTTTGCAAGTAAATTTCATTGAATCGGTATTCGAACCCAGAACACCAGGAACAAAATAATTTATAATATTAGTCTGACATGTTAAACAAAGCTGTATGCAGTTACATCATCGATCTAAGTGATATATTCTAGTGTACAGAGGAAAATTAAGAAAGTCATTAAAAAATCGGGAATCGAACCAAGCACAACTGATTGGCAATTATATACAGCATTAATCACCCAGTACAGAACCTATCAATCATGCTTTGCTGCACTCCTCTACAGCACTTAGTTTCCGAGATAATGAAAATTTAAACATTAAGGATCGAACCCAGGACGTCAGGTATCTAGTTACACATTTACAAGATACTATCTAATAACATAAACGCAATAAAGTTTATTTGGCGTCTTTATCTTAATTGGTTTAGGAGTTATTAAATTTATAAGTAAATTCCATCGAATCAGTATTCGAACCCAGAACACCAAGAACAAAATAATTTATAATATGAGTTTGGTATGCTTAAAGGTGCTGTATGTAGTTACAGCATCAATCTAACTGATATTTTCTAGAGTATAGAGTAAAATTAAGGAAGTCATTAAAAAATCGGGATTCGAACTAGAGACAACCGATTAACAATTATATACAGTATTAATTACACATTATAACAGCTATCAAACATGCTTTGGTCCATTCCTCTAGCTTTCTTAGTTTCCGAGATAATAAAGTTTTTAAAATTAAGGATCGAACCAAGGACACCAGGTACCAAAATATACATTCACAAGAAACTACCTAATGACATTAATGTAATAAAGTTTATTTGGCGTCTTTATCTTAATTAGTCTCCGAGTTATTAGAAGATGAATTTGCATTCACTCCTAGGATTCGAACCCAGGCATCCCGGTCAACTTGTAACAATACCCTAATGACGCGGCACATTCCAAAGAATTGATTAGTTTTTATCCCAATGTTCTATCTCTTTTCATTCAGGAGATATAATCGATTAAACAGTAGAAATAAAATGAGAGAGCTGGCCCACAGAGAGATGCCGACATCTGATACAGTTCGTTGATCTATGCCGGCAAGCTCCGCCCATTTTATTTCTACTGTTTAATCGCTTATATCTCCTGAATGAAAAGAGATAGAACATTGGGATAAAAACTAATCAATTCTTTGGAATGTGCCGCGTCATTAGGGTATTGTTACAAGTTGACCGGGATGCCTGGGTTCGAATCCTAGGAGTGAATGCAAATTCATCTTCTAATAACTCGGAGACTAATTAAGATAAAGACGCCAAATAAACTTTATTACATTAATGTCATTAGGTAGTTTCTTGTGAATGTATATTTTGGTACCTGGTGTCCTTGGTTCGATCCTTAATTTTAAAAACTTTATTATCTCGGAAACTAAGAAAGCTAGAGGAATGGACCAAAGCATGTTTGATAGCTGTTATAATGTGTAATTAATACTGTATATAATTGTTAATCGGTTGTCTCTAGTTCGAATCCCGATTTTTTAATGACTTCCTTAATTTTACTCTATACTCTAGAAAATATCAGTTAGATTGATGCTGTAACTACATACAGCACCTTTAAGCATACCAAACTCATATTATAAATTATTTTGTTCTTGGTGTTCTGGGTTCGAATACTGATTCGATGGAATTTACTTATAAATTTAATAACTCCTAAACCAATTAAGATAAAGACGCCAAATAAACTTTATTGCGTTTATGTTATTAGATAGTATCTTGTAAATGTGTAACTAGATACCTGACGTCCTGGGTTCGATCCTTAATGTTTAAATTTTCATTATCTCGGAAACTAAGTGATGTAGAGGAGTGCAGCAAAGCATGATTGATAGGTTCTGTACTGGGTGATTAATGCTGTATATAATTGCCAATCAGTTGTGCTTGGTTCGATTCCCGATTTTTAATGACTTTCTTAATTTTCCTCTGTACACTAGAATATATCACTTAGATCGATGATGTAACTGCATACAGCTTTGTTTAACATGTCAGACTAATATTATAAATTATTTTGTTCCTGGTGTTCTGGGTTCGAATACCGATTCAATGAAATTTACTTGCAAACATTTAATAACTCGTAATTTAATTTAGATAGACATGTCAAGGTAAACGTAAACAGAGTATCTAGTCCTTAAATATCGTTATCGTTATAAAAATTACTTTAAAGTACTTAGATAGAATCCCGAAGGGGTGATTTCATATATCTTCAAGCTTATGGATCATATCAGGTTCGAGTAAAGATTAAATGGTAGATGCTGATATTGGGGAGCTAAAATACATTTATTAAAAGTATTACCGGGTTCGATTTAGAAGCTTAGAATCTGTGAAACTCTGGAAAAATTGCTTTTCTCGTGATTGTAGTTAAATGTAATGGGCTTTCTGTGAGAAGATGGAAAGGAAGAATTGAAAACGGAATGAAAACATGAGATAATTAAGTAAATAAGGGGGACATCTTCTCGTTACCTTTTAAGCTTTTACTTTAAGTACTGTGATAATACAGCTGTAATTAACCTTGGTACAATAGGTGGTGATGGTGGTGGTAGGCTTTGAATTTGAAATATATGTCTGAATGAGCGTGGGAGAAATCTTCTCTTGCTGGTGTGACAGCTTAAGCAGGTAGTTATTAGACGAGTTTAAACGTGTTTGATGCTGTCAGACATTCTGTCTCTGGGTGTGACGTCATAAGCATCCTGTCTCTAGACTTGAGGTTATATGGCTGTGGGGTTAATACACGTTGAGCGATCATATACATCTGGTTATGAAACGAGTTTATGATTGATCTAAAAGGTTCGTGCTCCCTCTATAAATATGGTGATCTAGGGCATTGGACTTCATTGTGCTAATTAGTCTTGAGGTGTTAACATCGTGTTCTCTCCAAGAATAATCAGCTTTCTAAAGTGGTGTCAAGGTGAAGAGGTCTACATTTCATTGATCAGTGATTAATACGTTATTACATCAAGAATAAAGATGAATAACTCAGCGTATAAGGATATTATTCCAAGCGCTACTGGATATGCATGCGGAAAATGTGGGAGGAAGTTCCTCCGAGGTTATGACAAGAGAAGACACGAGATGAGCTGCAAGAAGCTCTTCAAATGTAAACATTGTAATGTAACCTTCAAAGATTGTTATAAGGGACAGCGACACGAAGATATATGTGAAATAAGCAGCCCTCAGAAGAAAAGAAGATTGGAGCCAACTAAACATCAGTTGCTGTCAACAATGGAGGACTGTGATATGAAAGAATACGAAACTTCATTCGAAGGACGATTGAAATCGTATTTTATACGATGCGAATCAGCTAAGGACCTAAATATGTATCTGCAAGAGGCAAAACAACGTATAATCCAGGCTGTGCATAAAGAGCTTAGCATTCATAAGAGTGTTAAAATTAATCTGCTGGCTGAGTGTCGATTTGTTAACAGTATTGGAGAAACCTGTGACAAAACATTTAAAACACGGAATCAAGCTGTGTTTCTAGAAACAGAACTGGAGTCAACGATTGAAGTGAAATTCAAGAAATTGGTGACTGAAAT
Organism: Deroplatys truncata; assembly: GCA_030765065.1. Lineage (NCBI taxonomy): Eukaryota > Metazoa > Arthropoda > Insecta > Mantodea > Mantidae > Deroplatys > Deroplatys truncata. Next base: position 316,432,448 of record CM060990.1, on the reverse strand, counting down.
GGAGGAGTCTCAGCTTAAGGGTAGCAGCTGGGCTTTGCTTGCTGTGGAAGGAGTTCGACTTCGTATCAACAAGTACAACCCGTTACGAGGAAGTAGCTACATACCACTACCGTCATCTGTCGGAGCTAAAGAAGCGTGTATAAACATTCAGAACTTTACCGACGAGAAATGTTTCATGTACTCTATATTAGCTAAATTCATAGGGAAGGATGCGCAACGTGTGAGCAAATACAAACAACTTCAAGATAAGTACGACTTCAGCTGTGTTTCCTACCCTACTCCACTTTCTCAAATACCTAAATTTGAGAAGTTTAACAATATGTCTATTAACGTTTTCGGGTTGGATGAGAAGCACGAAGTGTATCCGATAAAGGTTGCTGATATTGAACTACCTGAACATCGCGACCTGCTACTATTGAATGACAGCAGTGGAAAACATCACTACGTGTATATAAAGAATTTTGAGAAACTCGTTCGACGCCAGAAAACTAACCATAATGGACGGGTTTATACTTGTAAGCGCTGCTTTACACATTTTGATGACCAGAGCGGACGAAGTGGACAGGAAAAACTACAAGAACATGCAGCCGTCTGTATTCAACATGGTGTTGCAAGGGTAGTTATGCCTACCAAGGAGAAATCAATTGTACAGTTTAAAAATGTTGAGAGGATGCTGAAAGTACCTTATGTCATCTATGCGGATTTTGAGAGTATTCTCACTCCATGCCATACGTGTATACCCAATCCTGAAACTTCCTATACAACCCCTTATCAAGAGCACATACCAATGAGCTTCTGTGTTTACGTGAAGCCTACATCCAGTGTTGAACATCTCGAAACTGGTCTTCCTAAGCAACCCTATGTGTATCGTGGTGCTGATGCTGCTCAGAAGTTTATGCTGTACCTGACATCTCTTGCAAAAATGATTGGTAATATATACAAATCTGCTAAGCCTCTGAAACTTACGGATCAACAGCAAAAGGATTTCGAGTCTTCTACGACATGCTACTTGTGTAAAAAACCCTTTACAGAAGAGAACTATAAAGTACGCGACCATGATCACATCAGCGGTGAATATCGTGGAAGTCTTCATAATGAATGTAATTTAGCCTGCAAAACACCTAAATATATACCAGTCTTCATGCATAACCTTAGCGGATATGACTCTCATTTCATTGTTAAGGAGCTGGGTTGTACAAGTGAACGTGTGGAGGTAATTCCTAACTCTGAAGAAAGCTATATCTCATTCACCAAGTATGTAGGAGATATAAAGCTTCGATTTGTGGATAGCTTCCGATTCCTCAGTACAAGCTTGGATAAGTTGGTAAAAAATCTAACCTCGTATCCTGAAACGCTAAAGTACTTTGGAGAAGACAAATTGAAGTTGATGACCCGTAAGGGTGTATTTCCATATGATTTTGTTACGTCATGGGATGCCCTGAACGAGACCTGCTTGCCTCCTAAGGACTCCTTCTACAATAGATTAAATGAAGAAGAAATTACTGATGCTGACTACGATCATGCTAGAAATGTATGGGAGCTGTTTAATGTGAGAAACCTGGGAGAGTACAGCGATCTCTACTTAACTTCGGATGTACTTCTTCTAGCTGACGTCTTTGAGACGTTCAGAGAGCAAACCCTTAAAACACACAAAGTCGATCCCGCCCATTATTTTACCTCTCCAGGTCTAACATAGGACGCTATGTTACTGTATACTGGAATTAAGTTAGAGCTGTTACAGATTATGATCAACTACTCATGGTGGAATCAGGTATAAGAGGAGGTTTATGCCAAGTTTCTCATCGGTATGCTGAGGCTAATAACACTTATATGGAGAAGTTTGATCCGACGAGACCAACCCAATTTATCACATACGAGGACGCAAATAACCAATATGGGTGGGCAATGTGTCACGCCCTTCCTTTTGGTGGATTTCAGTGGGTGTCACCTGAAGAAATCAACTTAGAAACACTACAAGAAGATGATCCTCATGGGTACATATTAGAAGTCGACATCGAGTATCCTGCAGAACTTCACGATCTACACAACGATCTACCTTTCCTGCCAGAGTGTATGAAACCATTGGAATCATCTACAAAGAAACTGATACCTCATCTTGGACCTCGAAAGAAGTATGTAGTGCATTACATGGCTTTGAAGCAAGCTCTTAGTCATGGACTACGACTAACAAAAATCCATCGTGTGCTACAATTCCGACAGTCTCAGTGGTTGAAACCTTATGTGGAATTTAACAACAGGCTACGACAACAAGCTGCAAATGATTTCGAGAAGGATCTCTACAAACTCTTTAACAACGCTATGTTTGGAAAAACTATGGAGAACCTGCGTAATCGTATGGATATACGACTGGTGACCAATGAAAAAACTCTAGAGAAGCTGATCGCCAAGCCTACGTTTATCGACAGGACGATATATGCTGATAATCTAGCTGCTGTACATATGGCCTCTCGTCAGATTGTATTCAACAAGCCTATATACATTGGTATGAGTGTGTTGGACATCTCCAAGACATTAATGTATAACTATCATTACGACGTTTTGTTGCCTTATTATGGAGCTGAAAACCTGAAGCTTATGTATATGGACACTGATTCGTTCATTCATCGTGTAACAACTGAAGATGTGTACCAGGACAAGCTACGTTTTCTTGAGCATCTCGATACAGCTGATTACCCTGTCAACCATATATGTTACTCTACTCAGAACAAGAAGGTATTGGGAAAATTTAAAGATGAGGCTAATAGCAAAATCATCCTACGCATTGTTGGACTACGTCCTAAGATGTATGCCTTAGATATTCATGGGTCAATGATAAAAAAGATTAAAGGTATAAAACGTAGCGCTATTAAGCAGTACATTTCGTTTGACAGCTATACAGACTGTCTTAAAACCAGTGAAATCATCAGAACACCTATGAATCTGATCCTATCACGAAAGCATGCCCTTGCTACAGTACAAGTGAATAAAATTGCATTGACTCCGTTTGATGATAAAAGAATTATTGCTGATGACGGGATAACAACATATGCGTATGGACATTACGTCATTACAAACAGTGCTTAAAAGAATTTAAGTTAAAGATAAAGATTTTCTAGTGAGTCTACAATCTTAAAAAAGAAGGTATCTGTGTGCTGTATATGCAGATAGCTGACGCCTGATGAAGAAAGAAGAAGATGGAAGGGAAGGTGGTAACCCTGCCATTAGGAGCAATCCTAGTGCTAGTCTCAAGCCTAGATAAAAGGGGAGAGACATCTATAACGAACTAAAATAAAGGTATGTTGACGTAAAGCTTTTCAATTTGTGAACCAATATGCAGTTTATCCCTCTCCGCATCGTACAATAACTGTTTAACATATAATAAGTTTGTAAGATTTAGAAAAAAGTATATAAATTGTTGTAACGTTGGATGAGAAAAGTTTTATAATCGAATTACTCTCTATATTACCATGAGTACCTGTGATACTAGATGAATTACCTGTGCTATACCCAACCCTGGAATCTAGCCTCCTGTGATACTACCTGAATTAGCCTAAATACCTACGATACTAGCTGAATTAGCTGTGAAATCATGCATGGCTATGATGCAGTTAGCCTCTGGAATCTAGCCTCCTGTGATACTAGCTGAATTAGCTTAAATGCTCACGATACTAGCTGAATTGGCTATGAAAATGATTTAAATACCTGTGATACTACCCGAATCATGTGAAATTACCTTAACTAGCTCTGATACGAATTCCTGCTCTAAATTAGCACGAGCACCTGTGATACTATCTGAATTACCTGTTAAAATGACTCAAATACCATTGATACAACCTGAATCATCTGCATTTACCTTAAATAGCTGTGATACAAATCTCTGATCGAAATTATCAATAATATCTGTGAAACTATGCTGATTACCTCAAATACTTATGATATTACCTGAACTATCTGTAAAATACGAAACTAGGCTATAACCAACCCCTGGAACCTACCCTCCTGTAATGCTTGCTTAATTACTCTAAACACCTATGTTACTTGAATTATCCTAAATACCTACGATACCCTCTGAATTACCTGTGAAATATGAAACTATGCTATACCCAACCCTGGAATCTAACCTCCTGTGATACTAGCTGAATTAGCCTAAATACCTACGATACTAGCTGAATTAGCTGTGAAATCATGCATAGCTATGATGCAGTTAGCCTCTGGAATCTAGCCTCCTGTGATACTAGCTGAATTAGCTTAAATGCTCACGATACTAGCTGAATTGGCTATGAAAATGATTTAAATACCTGTGATACTACCCGAATCATGTGAAATTACCTTAACTAGCTCTGATACGAATTCCTGCTCTAAATTAGCACGAGCACCTGTGATACTATCTGAATTACCTGTTAAAATGACTCAAATACCATTGATACAACCTGAATCATCTGCATTTACCTTAAATAGCTGTGATACAAATCTCTGATCGAAATTATCAATAATATCTGTGAAACTATGCTGATTACCTCAAATACTTATGATATTACCTGAACTATCTGTAAAATACGAAACTAGGCTATAACCAACCCCTGGAACCTACCCTCCTGTAATGCTTGCTTAATTACTCTAAACACCTATGTTACTTGAATTATCCTAAATACCTACGATACCCTCTGAATTACCTGTGAAATATGAAACTATGCTATACCCAACCCTGGAATCTAACCTCCTGTGATACTAGCTGAATTAGCCTAAATACCTACGATACTAGCTGAATTAGCTGTGAAATCATGCATAGCTATGATGCAGTTAGCCTCTGGAATCTAGCCTCCTGTGATACTAGCTGAATTAGCTTAAATGCTCACGATACTAGCTGAATTGGCTATGAAAATGATTTAAATACCTGTGATACTACCCGAATCATGTGAAATTACCTTAACTAGCTCTGATACGAATTCCTGCTCTAAATTAGCACGAGCACCTGTGATACTATCTGAATTACCTGTTAAAATGACTCAAATACCATTGATACAACCTGAATCATCTGCATTTACCTTAAATAGCTGTGATACAAATCTCTGATCGAAATTATCAATAATATCTGTGAAACTATGCTGATTACCTCAAATACTTATGATATTACCTGAACTATCTGTAAAATACGAAACTAGGCTATAACCAACCCCTGGAACCTACCCTCCTGTAATGCTTGCTTAATTACTCTAAACACCTATGTTACTTGAATTATCCTAAATACCTACGATACCCTCTGAATTACCTGTGAAATATGAAACTATGCTATACCCAACCCTGGAATCTAACCTCCTGTGATACTAGCTGAATTAGCCTAAATACCTACGATACTAGCTGAATTAGCTGTGAAATCATGCATAGCTATGATACAGTTAGCCTCTGGAATCTATCCTGTGTTACTAGACGAATTAGCCTAAAACATACGATACTAGCTGAATTACCTGTGAAATCATACACTGCTATGATCCAGTCAGCCTCTTGCAATACTATCTGAATTACTTACCTGTTAGTGTTAGTGGGTTAGCTTTTCCCGTTGCAGGTCACCTTTTTCCCTTTGGTGGTCGCCTTTTTTCCCTTTGCTGGTGACATTTTTCCCTTTGCTGGTCACGTTTTTCCCTTTGCTAGTCAACTTTTTCCCTTTGTGGGTCTCCTTTTTCCCTGAGCAGTCACCTTTTTCCCCTGAACGAGTCACCTTTTCCCTGAATAGGTTACGTGATGGGCATGTCTAGAATTAGCGTTCTAACATTGACATGAAACAGTTTTCCACTAAGTTCACGTCTAAAGTCGCTTTCAAGTCTAGCCCTCCTATTCCCTATCTCTCCTGTATATAAGTCCATATTCCTACTGCTACACTACCTGTCTAGCCTAACACCTCTTCTCCTGTTCCTATACCTCTCATATAAACCATACTCTATTCCTCTAGATCTGTCTAGCCTAACACCTCCCCTCGTTTTCCTATACCTCTCATATAAACTATACTCTACTCAGCCTCTGTCTAGCCTAGCACCTCCCCTCGTATTCCCTATCTGTCTCATATAAAGCGCACTCCTCCTCCTACCACTGTCTAGCCTAGCGTCAGTCCTCGTATTCCCTATCTCGCCCATATAAATGCATTTTCCTCCTTGAAGACTCTCTCAACCTAGCACCTACCTTCGTTTTCCCTATCTTTTCCCATATAGACGTATAATCTCTCATTCAGACCTTCCCGACTAGCCTAGCACTTCTCCTCATATTCCCCTACCTCTCTCATATAAGATGCATTCCCTCATTCAACACCGTCTAGCCTAGCATCGACCCTCGTATTCCCTATCTCTCGCATATAAAGACCTACTCTATCATTAAAAACTCCTATCCTAATACCTCTCCTCGGTTCGCTATATCGCTCATATTCTACCCTTCAAGTCCTGTTTAGTATAGCATCTTTCCTTGTATTCCCTATCTCTCTCGTATAATGCATATCCCTCCCTCCTTTAGCATCTGACTAGCCTAGCATCAGCCCTGTTATTCCCTATCTCTCCTGTATATAAGTCCATATTCCTACTGCTACACTACCTGTCTAGCCTAACACCTCTGCTCCTGTTCCTATACCTCTCATATAAACCATACTCTATTCCTCTAGCTCTGTCTAGCCTAACACCTCTTCTCCTGTTCCTATACCTCTCATATAAACCATACTCTATTCCTCTAGCTCTGTCTAGCCTAACGCCGCTCTCGTTTACCTATGACTCTCACATAAACCATACTCTGCTCCTCGACCTCTGTCTAGTCTAACTCCTCTCCTCGTTTTCCTATACCACTCATATAAACCATACATTACTCAGCCTCTGTCTAGCCTAACACCTCCCCTCGTTTTCCTATACCTCTCATATAAACTATACTCTACTCCTCGACTTCTGTCTAGCCTAACACCTAACTTCGTTTTCCCTATCTTTCTCATATAAAGCGCACTCCCCCTCCTACCACTGTATAGCCTAGCGTCAGTCCTCGTATTCCCTATCTCGCCCATATAAACGCATTTTCCTCCTTGAACCGTCGCATCTAGCCTCGTTTTCCCTATCCTTTCCCATATAAACGCAAAAAACTGCGCTCGATCTCTCTATATATACCTACTTGCGTAACACATACAGTCTGCATAGAAAGTGTCTGCATCTGGTTGTAATTTTAAAGAGAGCCGTATCTAAATAGTACTTATTTTATATTTGTTATGTTTATAACCATGGCTCCTACGGTTTCAAAGTTGAGTGCTAAGTTGTTACACAGTCAAAGTAGGGAAATAATTGCAAATGTCCTTGACTTCATGAAGCAAGAAGCAGAGATGAAGGAAGAAAATATATGTTCATCCGAGTTCCACAAAAGCCTTAAGAGAGTGAAAGAAAGAGTAGTCAAAGCAACTGGTGTTTCACCGAGTTCCGATTCCAGAGTTCTCAAAGATAAGAGAAAAAAAAACATATGGATGAAAGAGTACCATTTGACACACCTGGGAAGAAACATAAGGTCCCTAAACGTATTACAGAAATAGATGATTTCGAATGCGTCATTCGGCGCACGATTCACAATTCCTATGTGGAAGAAAAAACTGTGCTAACAATAAGCAGATTGCTCATCAAGCTGAAAGACAGCAGAAACTTTCAAGGTGGTGCTACAAATCTCAGAAAAATTATTAAAGATTTAGGGTTCAATTGGAAGAAACCGAAATCAAATAGAAGAGCTCTTAACAGAAAAGCAAAACAAATAAATAAAATAAAAAATAATAAAATAAAAAAAATAAAAATAAAAAGTAAATGTTGCTTAGTCGGTTAGAGCAACGGCACGGAAAGCCTAAGATCCGTGGTTCAAATCCCGGCTATGGCATTGAATTTTTCAGTCTGATTCTACCTTTCCAAATGACTATAATTTTATATGTACTTATATCAGTGTGTACGTATATCAGCATCAATTTTCAAGGTGGTGCTACAAATTTCAGAAAAATACTATAATGTATGAAGACGAGTCATACATACACAGCAGTCATACAGCATCTAAACGTTGGAGTGACGATAGCGAATTAGGTTTGCAGGCACCTGTTGCCAAAGGGCAAATACTTATTATCGTTCATGCTGTTGAAAAGATCGGCTTCGTTCCAAATGTCCTTTTACAAGTCGCAACAAACAACAGGAGATTTTCATCAAGAAATTAATGCAGAAAATTACATGAAGTGAATCAACGCCATGTTGATACCTAATATGCCTGTTGGGTCTGTTCTGGTCATCGACAATGCTTCACAATGCGTCAACACTCAAATTCACAAATCACCTACCTCAACTTCCTTGAAAGAAGAAATGAGAGCTTGGTTACTTAAACATAATAAAGCTTTAGATGAAAGCATGAGTAAAACAAAGCTATATAACTTAATTAAAGCCAACAAACAGCTTCAGAAGTCATACATACTTGACCAGATAGTAATACAACATCGCTAGACTGTCATCGTATCGCCCAGATCTAAACCCAATCGAATTAATCTGGGCTGATATCAAAAAATGGGTGGCATACAGAAATATCACTTTTAAATTAAAATATGTGGAGCAGTTATAACGCCAGCAATTTGCTGAAATTGGAAGGCCAGAATGGGAAAATGTATGGCGACATGCTGAATAAATTAAGAATCATTATTCCGAAAAATACGGAATTGCAGAAAATCAAATAGTAATAATTCTCATCCAGGATAATCGTGCAGAAAGTAGTGACAGCAGTGATGACGGCAATAATGTGAGTGATTCCGCAGAAGAGGAAGGGTTGTTAGTAGAAATAAAAAGCCGATTCTGGCGCACAGAGAGATGCCGACAACTGATAAGGGTAATTACATGTGTTTTAACACATGTAAACACATGTAAACATGTGTAACCGCTAATGACCGCCGCTAATGACACGTCTAATGGATATGCGTGGTAATACATATGTAAACATATGTAACCCGCTAATGAGCGCCGGAGATGCCGACAGCTGATAAGATATACTCGACATCGTTTGTTCTGTGTTGTCGCCTCCCGCCGGCTCACTTTGAGGTGTGCGGTAGGGAATTGTTTTCTCGATGCCTGCCGCCCCTCGGCAAATCAATTAGGTAATGTTCGTCAAACGTTATTGAAAAAAAGAATTGACATTTTTATGACTACTAATGCCTGCACATTACATCCTCGAGCAATTAAGTTTTTTTGATTAATTAATTGTATATGAATTGACTCGACCGCAAGTGGTAGCGTGTGTATAAGTAGCACGCTCACGGAACAGTCCGCCATGTTATGAAAAAACCCCGCAACCTACTTCTGTCTGAGGATAACGGTAATATCCATGTATACATACATTAGCGAACAACAGCCTGGCTAGCTGACAACGTTAGACGCTTTCACCACATTAGTAGACTTTAAGATTGCATCCCGGATCTGTATACAGTCATTAGCGAACAATGTCAGTAATTGTTTTCCTAAGTGCTCTGAAAAAGCCGCAACCTACTTCTGTCTGAGGATAACGGTAATGTCCATGTATACATTAGCTGACAACGTTAGACGCTTTCACCACATTAATAGACTTTTAAGATTGCATCCCGGATCTGTATACAGTCATTAGCGAACAATGTCAGTAATTGTTTTCCTAAGTGTTCTGCACAACTCTGACCCCTTCAGCTTTTATCGGAGGAAATGATATAAAAGCAGTAGCTTCTAAATGATTTTCACAGTATCGTGAGAACACAGCGATCTAAGCACTCTGCACACTTTATTCTTTCAACGTGAAATTTCATCGAACATCATGTCTGGTAAGTTGTATCAACAATTCATTTTCATTAAAAAGTTAACTTATTACTTAGTACATTTAACTTATATTTGCGTTCTTGTTTTTAATGACGGACCTTTATTTGTAAATAGCTGAGCATTCTAAAAGTTAATAGCTAGACAGTTGAATTTTCTGAAATGTGAACAGTTTAGTTAAGTATTCATTTTAGGCAAGCTTATTCTACATTTAATGGCTAACTGCGCGAATTTTCAAAAATGTGAACAATTTAGTTAAGTATTCATCTTATTGAGTAATTATTATTCCAGATATTTAAATACAGGATTTCAGAGAGTGAATTATATTCCTTTCTAGACAAAATACAATTACTTGAATACCCTACGAATCGAATAAAAAATTTTCTGTATAAATATTCTTCCGAGGATAACCGGTGGTAATCGATCCGGGGACTTCATGTTTGCATGCAATGATCGAACATTCATCAGTTAATGTTTCATTCCTCTTGTGCATTTTATTTAGTAAAAACTTCCAGCCTGGTTCCAACACGTTAAAAAGAGATATTTTCCATGAGTGTGTCGAATAATACAAGTGCTTTATTTTGACATAGAAATTCCTCAGGTGTTTAAAAATACATCGACATTTTTCCCTGTATAAGCTATTCGTAATAAAGTAAATTAGCTTAATAATATAACTTTTCTTAAAAAATAAGTAAATAAATAAATAAAAATCTAACGCGTAAATTAATTACGTTTTCAGCATTCAGTTCTGCTAACGTAGCTGAGGCGTACATCCAGCTCCAGCAGGATACCCGCCACAGGCTGCAGGATCGTTCCTCAAATACAGACATGATTCAGGCACCCGAACACCCGAATATTAAGCATTCTTCAGAGATTAAAAACTTTCGAGGGTAACCGGTGGTAATCGATCCTGGGACTTCATGTTTACATGCAATGATCGAACATTCATCAGTTAATGTTTCATTCCTCTTGTGCATTTTATTTATTAAAAACTTCCAGTCTGTTTCCATCACGTTAAAAAGAGATATTTTCCATGAGTGTGTCGAATAATACAAGTGCTTTATTTTGTCATAGAAATTTCCCAGGTGTTTAAAAATACATAGACATTTTCCCTGTATAAGCTATTCGCAATAAAGTAAATAGCTGAGCATTCTAAAAGGTAATAGCTAGACAGTTGAATTTTTCTGAAATGTGAACAGTTTAGTTAAGTATTCATTTTAGGCAAGCTTATTCTACATTTAATAGCTAACTGCGCGAATTCTCAAAAATGTGAACAGTTTAGTTAAGTACTCATCCTGTTGAGTAATTATTATTCCGTATATTTAAATATGTGTTTTCCCCAAGTGAATTATATTCCTTTCTAGACAAAACACAATTACTTGAATACCCTACGAATCGAATAAAAAATGTTCTGTATAAATATTCTTCCGAGGGTAACCGGCGGTAATCGATCCGGGGACTTCATGTTTGCATGCATTGATCGAACATTCATCAGTTAATGTTTCATTCCTCTTGTGCATTTTATTTAGTAAAAACTTCCAGTCTGTTTCCATCACGTTAAAAAGAGATATTTTCCATGAGTGTGTCGAATAATACAAGTGCTTTATTTTGTTATAGAAATTTCTCAGGTGTTTAAAAATACTTCAACATTTTTCCCTGTATAAGCTATTCGCAATAAAGTAAATTAACTTAATAATATAACTTTTCTTTAAAAATAAGTGAATAAATAAAAATCTAAAGCGTAAATTAATTACGTTTTCAGCATTCAGTTCTGCTAACGTAGCTGAGGCGTACATCCAGCAGGATACCCGCCGCAGACTGCAGGATCGTTCCTCAAATACAGACATGATTCAGGCACCCGAACACCCGAATGGTAAGCATTCTTCAGAGTTTTAAAAAAAATGTAACAATTCATATTCACTTCTTGTTCATATTCTTTATTATTATTATTATCATTATTATTATTATTTCCAGGAAGCGGAATTTATTTCGAGGTCTGTCATCCATCGACCGCTGCAACGGCACCTGCAGGCTTCCAAACCTTCCTGGTGCCAAATCATCATGGATGGGGCTCTGGCCCGTACATGCAGCAACACTCGAATGGTAAGAATTTACAGACCGGTGTTTGAGCAATTGTAACTAAAAATTATTTAATAGTAGGTATACAGGGGCGATTCTAGCATGCAAAGACCTACCTACGACAGCATAGAGTTCTGGATTGTATATGGAGAAAAGGATATATTTAAGGGGAGTTTCTCACCACATATGCAGTCACATAACTCTTTCGTTCTCCCAGAATACCATGTATTTTCACGCATGTGTTTAAAACATCTATTTTTCACGTATAGCGTATAGATTCTTTAGAACTCTGTACTTAAACATGCTATACTATTAATATTATTATTATTATTAATATTATTTATTTTTTCCAGGAAGTGGACATTATTTCGGGGGCGGCATCGCTCAACATGCGACCGCTTCACCGGCACCTCCAGGCCTCACAACCGTTGCACCTGCACCACCAGGCTTCGCGACCGCTGCACCGCCACCCCCCGGCTTCCAGACCTTCCTGGTACCAAATCAGCAGGGTGGGGCTCTGCCCCATACATGCAGCAAGCACCGATCGGTAAGAGTTTTTCAATATTTTATGAACTTCTTGCTTTACACATTCTATATTATTATTATTAATATTATCATTATTATTATTTTCAGGAAGTGGACTTTATTTTGGGATGAGTCAGCCATTGTCCGCTGCACCAGCACCACCTGGCTTCCAAGCCTTCATGGGGCTAAATCAGCAGGGTTGGGTCCCTGCCCCATACATGCAGCAACCACCGACCGGTAAGAATATTTTTCAACATTTTATGAAGTTCTTTTACACATTCTATATTATTACTAATATTGTTATTATTATTTCCAGGAAGTGGACTTTATTTCGGAGGCGGGATTGTTCATCACGCGCCCTCTGTACCACACGCCTTCCCTGCACCAAATCAGCAGTGGTGGGGCCCTACCCCATACATGCAGCAACCACTGAATGGTAAGAACCCTTCAAAATTTTATGAAGTTATTTTACACATTCTATATTATTAATATTATTGTTATTATTATTAATATTATTATTTCCAGGAAGTGGACTTTATTTCGGGCGCGGTATCGCTCAACATGCGAGCGCTGTACCATCAGCCTTCCCTATACCAAATCAGCAGGGACGAGGCTCTGACATATGTGTGCAGCAACACTCGAACGGTAAGAATCCTTCAACATTTTATGAAGTTCTTTTACACATTGTATATTATTATTATTAATATTATTATTATTATTATTCCAGGAAATGATCTGGGTGACGCTGGAAGCCAGCCTATGGACCTAGCAACACAGGGGTCAGCATCGCCGGAGATTGGTGAAGACTCGACCACTGCACAGTCCGCCTCCTCATCGCTCAACACTCTGGAGGAAGTTATACACGGTGAACCATCGACCTCCTCAGTCGCAGGCGATGAAACCGCTGCACCATCGACCTCCTCCTCATCATCATCATCCAATGATGTAGAACCAGTTAATGTAAAGAGAGGACCGACATCGGATGGGAGGGAGCAGCTTACAATAAAAAAGCCAAGGTTAGTGCTAGCAATTGCCAGGGCCTGGAGTGCAATACCATCCAATCGGCATTCAAGGGACGTATTTTTAATAGTAGAATAGAAAATACATTAGAAATACTCGAGCCCAGAGTCTTTTTAGATGAGTGCAAGGAGCTTATTATTAAAGAAGCGGAAAACGTTTTGCAGAAAAGCAGGAGTGGATTAAAGATGCATTGTTCCATGGAACTTGAATATTTAATCCACAAACCTGATGAAAAGAAGTGTCTTTCGGCTGGTTTTAATTCTGAGCCTGTACTGATTCTTCCGTCAAGCGATCTCAATCAGATCTTCTCTTCAATTGCGGGGGATATTTTGGAAAACATTTCTAAATTTGAGGGGGGAGCATCGTCGAAGTCCTTGTTAAACATACTCAGCCTGGTAATGGGCTTTACACACTACGATCCTTTACACGCAGGTTCATACATTGAACTACCTCAGAAAATTGTGAAAAAACATGCTGTTATAAATATAAAGAATCAAGATAATTACTGCTTTGCATGGTGTATGCTAGCCTCTAAATACCCTGCTAATAACCATGGATATAGAACAACGGTACACCCCTTTGAACTGCTTTTCAAAGCATTCAATTATGAAGGTATCGAATTTCCGACACCCTTCCATCAAATTGAATGCTTTGAAAAGCAGAACAATGGAGTATCCATTTCAGTGTTTCGTATAGAGGAGGAGAATGAGAACATTATTCCCCTATACCAAACAGCTGAAAAGAAGCAGGACCATACCAATCTGTTGTATGTTGAGCAGGGAGAAAAGTCCCACTACTGTATAATTAAAGACTTGTCCAGACTTGTAAGCAGTCAAGCCACCAAACATAGGCATAGAGTGTGGACATGTGAGGCATGCCTCAAGAGATGCGCCTGTGAAAAGGCTCTGGAAACACACCGATTAAGATGCGGGAAATGCCACCTGCTTAAAATGCCTCAACAGGATGTATACGTCGAATTTAAAGCATTCTCCAAGAGCGTTCCTGTACCTTTTGTTATATACGCAGACATTGAATCTGTTCTGGCGAAGGTTCATTCTTGTGAGCCCTCAAGCAACTCGAGTTGGAACCGAACCATTCAGGAGCATGAAGCAATGTCTATTGCCTTGAAGGTGGTATGTAGGCATGACGAGGCATTGTCAAAATTCTTCCTCTTCAGAGGTCCGAATGCCGTCGATGACTTTATCAAGCAATTAAAATCAATTGCTGATGACGTCATCGATGTGTATTCCAATCCTAAACCTATGGATTTAAGCCTTGAAGAGCAACAGAATTTTGACGTTGCCTCTGAGTGTCATATATGCCTTGCTGCTTTCACTGTGAGCGATTTGCGCGTGAGGGATCACGATCATGTGACAGGGGAATATCTGGGTGCTGCTCATAATAGATGCAATTTGAATGGAAAGGTCCCTGATTTCATACCGATCTTTTTTCATTGTCTATCTAATTATGACAGCCACTTCTTGATAAGACGCCTGGCGTATGATAATAAACCCGTATCGTGCATCGCTCAAAGTGGTGAAAGGTATATAGCGTTTAGCAAACGGTACAGGAACATCAACTTCAGGTTTCTGGACAGCTTTAAGTCTCTTGACGACAAGGTGTCCAGCCTGGCTGACATGCTGGAGGAGAGTGACTTTAAAATAACAAGGGCAGAATATCCTGTTGAGGAGCATTTTAAGCTGGCTAAGAGCAAGGGAATATTCCCATATGATTATGTTTCAAGCCTTGCCATACTCAAAGAAACTTCTCTACCACCGAAGGAAGCCTTCTACGGCACTCTCACTGACAGCCACATCACCGATGAGGAATACAGGCATGCTGAAAAAGTCTGGGATACCTTTAATATCCGGAATCTTGGAGAATACAGCGATATATACGTGAAAACAGATATACTGCTCTTGGCGGATATTTTCGAAAAGTTTCGAGATCTCATCCTGGGAATGTATAAACTTGACCGAGCATGGTTTTATACATTACCAGGATTCGCCTTTGACGCTATGTTGCAGATAACAAAGGCGAAAATTTCCTTAATATCCGACAAGAGCATGCTGGAATTTTTCGAGTCGGGAATTAGAGGCGGACTGTGCACAGTGGTGAAGGGCTATACCAAAGCTAACCACAGATACATGTCCAACTTTGACCAGCATGCTCCTGTTAAACACCTGTCCTATTGGGACATAAACAACTTATATGGAGCTTCTATGGGGTCTGCCCTCCCGTACAAGAATCTGAAATGGCTCACCAGAGAAGAAATTGACACCACAAACTTCGCAGAAATCAAAGAAGACTCAGAGACTGGCTATGTGCTAGAGGCTGATATCGAATACCCCGACCATATCCATGACGCCCATAACGAGCTTCCTTTCTGCCCACAGAGCGCGACACCACCGAATGGCCAATACAAGAAACTGCTTGCGACATTAGAACAGAAAAGCAAATATGTCTTGCACTACAGAGTGATGCAGCAGTGTATCGAACAAGGTCTAACTGTGAAACATATTCACATAGTGGTATCCTACGACCAGTTTAACTGGTTGAAGACATATATCGACGTGAACACCGAGAAAAGAATTCAAGAAAAGTCAAAATTCGGGCAAAACCTATGGAAAAAGATGAATAACGCCGTATATGGAAAATTTATGGAAAATGTGAGAAAATACACTGATTTCAAACTAGTTGGAACCTGGAATCAGGCAAAGAAGTTGATAGCACGCAGCACTTACCTACGCACCATAATGTTTGAAGAAAATCTTGTAGGAATCGAACTGGGTAGAGAGGAAGTGCATATGAACAAACCAATCTACATAGGACACGCAATTTTGGACATTTCAAAATTTATCATGTATGACTTCTTTTATAATATAATGAAACCAAATTTAAAAGACTTGCTGCTAATTTACATGGATACAGACTCGTTCATTTTTGAAACGAGTTCTGATATCTATGAATTCATCAGGGAGACCCCCCAATATTTCGACACTTCAAACTTCGAAAAGGATAATGCATATGGTATTAAGCAAGCCAACAGGAAAAAGATTGGGTTGTTCAAGGATGAATTGGGCGGATTGGTTATGGAGGAATATGTCGGTATAAGAGCAAAGTTATACGCATACAGATACGGAGGGCAGACAGTTAAGAAAGCAAAGGGCATCACCAGGGTGGGTATGGATAAAATCGATTTCGGCCATTATTTTGAATGCTTAAAAGACCATAGCCTAAAAATTTATTCGGTACAAAAAACATTTCGGAGTAAACACCACAAAATTACAACCATTGAAACAAACAAATTGGCTTTGAAGGGGGGTGACGATAAGAGGAAGTTGATGGAAGGAAGCTATAAGACTGTAGCGTGGGGCCATTATTCCCTTAGACCTGGTGATAGCTAGCGCCTAAACTTGTAAATATGTATATTTTGTAAATATTTGAAGATTTCTTGTTTTTTACTTTTTTCATTCTGAATTTTGTATATTTCCATTTTAAATTGTGTATGAGGGTTTTTATGTAATAATTTTTCCCTCTAATGATGTTATTGTATATATTCATTTAAGTATGTGAGGGTTTTTATATATTAATTTTCCGTCTAATTATGTTAGTGTATATATTCATTTAAATTGTGTATGAGGATTGTTATATAATAATTTTTCCGTCTAATGATGATATTGTATATATTTATTTCAATTGTGTATGAGGGTTTTTATATAATAATTTTTCCCTCTAATGATGATATTGTATATATCCATTTATAGTATGCGGGGGTTTTTAAGTGTCTACATTTTTCCCTCAAAAAAAGAAAAAATATGAATGATTTTTTAAAATAAAAATAATCATGATTTTACAATCATAAAAACTGGTCTTTATTAATTCTTCATACATTACATCAAATCCTTTATATCAATCCATTGAGTATCTGCAAAACCATACCACTTTACAAGAACTTTGTTTCCACGTTTACGTATAACCTTTTCTACTAAATATGTATTAGGATAGTTAGTCTTTTTTAGTTCATGTCCATAAAAGACACCTTTTATGATTTCACCATTCCTATCCTTTAGTATGTATGTTGTAGGCTTGGTACGGTTCACACGAAATACTTTGAAGATTTCAACGCTCCAGTTAGATTCATAACACTTTTCAAAATGTCCTTTATGTTTAGATATCCTGACATAATCACCAACACTAAACTTCCTTGAAGCCTTCTTCTCTCTTCGTTCTTGATTATAATTATACACAGTCAGAAGAAGATCGTTGTTTTTCACTTCATTGGGTTTCATGCGGATAGTTGAATGAAAAGTATCATTGTACTTTACAAGGATTCTAGGTAAAAGATCTAGCCACTTGTATGAGCCTTGGACTAAAAACTCTCGGTACATCATATTCTTCAAGGTTCGAATTAAACGTTCAACAGGCGCAGCCTTCACATTGGTATAGGTGCTGTAGTGGTTACTATTATACTTAAACATTAATCGTTTAAAGAACTTGTTATAAAATTCTTTCCCGTTGTCACTTTGAATATTCCGGGGAGGGACATCCATTTCTTGTAATATATCCTCCATAGCCTTTGCAACATTAACTCCGCCCTTATCCTTTAAGGGTTTTGCATATGCCATTTTAGAGTAAAAGTTGATTGCGATCAGAATGTATTTGAAATTTTTGTTCACTCTTGCATATGGTATCATTTCAATCAAATCAATTTGTAATAAATCATTCATACATTTGCTGATAATTTTGCGTCGTAAATAGTTCCTCCTCGCCGACCCATGAAGCTCTCTGGCGATATTCTGTTTGGCGGTCATGCTATAATTTTAGACGCTTTCAACTCCCGGAGAATTTCCTCAATCTCTTGAGCGTGACTATTATTAAAGGCGTCCCTCGAAGCAATAAGTAACCTCAGTCTATTCACTAATGTGTTAGGATTTCTCCAGAAAACGTAGTCAACCTCCTTATCAGACTTATGCTCCTTCCATGCCAGTCCTAGACCTGAATGTGTATTGAGCAAGGGGCGTATTATATTCTTGTATTTATACGATTTACCAGATTTCAAACGACCGTGTCTGCTGTAACCACTTCTATGAAGAAAAGTACTTTTCATAATCTTAGCATACGTCTCCAAGTCTTCACTGGTGTATGCAGAAATCTGAGACGTTCGCTTAAAGATGAGCTCCGTCAAACCGGCGGTAGACTCTTACGTTTCATCACCTATCAATATTTGATTATTTATAAAATGAATATCTTTATTTCCAAGCATATAACTTCCGTCCTGATATCTCACACCGTACAATGTATCAATGCGGTCCTTGTCTTTTGAGCGAACGTGTTGAAGGAAAGTAAAAATACTTGTAGAATCATTATCTTCATTCTTGACTGTCTTCACAGTCAACCCTCGTTGAGTGTCCAAAATATCCTTGAGGGGAGCCGTTACAGGATTCAAAGCTTCGGACCTGACATGCTGAGTCTCAAACCTGAGACCTTTTAGAGCTCTCAGTTTTTCTTTTACAGCCCTGGTATGCTCGGCTACAGATTCTTTAAGTCTTATGCTTTCACTATCCATCATACAAATGACGTGAAAATAGACGATTACCTTTAATTTATAGTCTGCGTCCAGCTTGAGCTCTCATCGTATCGATAGCCTTAGCTAACATCTCTATCGAAGTTCTCAGTTGCTCGATTTCTTTCTTATGTTCCTGCGTATGTGTCTTGAACGCTTCAGCAAAGATTGCCGTATTAGCGTACTGGCTTCTGACTGATTCTTCTAGACTCGTCATTTGCTGCACATTAGTTTTGTAGGCGTCCATTATCATATTTACATTTTCCTCCACTTTCTTAAGTTTATCATTGCAGCAATCAGTTTTGAGGGTATTCAAAACCTCTGTCTTTAACTGCCCGACTGTAGTCTGTAAATCTGAAACTCGATTCATCGCTAACTTTCCTAAATTACTAATTTTCTGATTGCAAAGATTCTGAAGATTCGTTTTTTCTCTATCGAGCTCTGCAGTAACTTGTTTAATAGAGTCCATTACAGAATCCACTCTGTCTTTTGTAGAGGTTGTTAGAGTATCCACTTTACTCGTAGTTTTATTCAGATTTGCTGTGATGTCTAGCAGCTTCTTACCTATTTGCATCTCGATTTCCTTTGGCAAGTACCTGTTTAACTGCTGTCGCGTCTCATTCGACTTCCTAATGATCATAGCTCTAGCATATCTTTTATTTACAGCATCCGTATCTCCGAGAGGATCTGCTATATCAGTGATTCTCTTATTGTCGAATATAATGTTACCATTACCATCTCTCGACTGCGTGCGTGAATTGACATATCCAGTGATAAACTTTTTATTCACAACATCGTTATCGTGAACAGGATCTAGCAATACCTTCAATCTAAGTTTATCAATCACAATGTTATTTTCCTTATCTCTCTTGAGGATATATCTTGAAATCAATTCATCGATCAGGGTCTTAGCCATACCCTCAACATTGTTAGCAGCTTGCTGAGAGAAATCGTGCATCCTAATTTCGAGAACATCCACATAATTCTTATTGGAGGCATCATGATTATCTTTAGGATCGTGAACGTGGCACAATCTCTTATTCTTGAATTGATAGTTTGCTTTGACATCTCTATTTATGATAAAACGATCAAACACTCTTCTAACTGGACCAGTTCTCTGAGAACCGAACCTATCGATGCTCATGGTTAACTACGAATGATCATTTTCTTTTTTGTTGAGCTTAATATATACATCAAAACCATTCCTATATCGCCCCTCATTCATGTGAAATTCAGGAACTATAAGCACAAAGGGTCTTCCTTCTGATGCACTCTCCCAAACGCTCTTACATAGATCTTTAAATTCATTGTAGGTCATGTCGGTATTTACATAATCTTCGTAAATGTGCTTTAAGTTTAAATTGTCTTGTCTGAAGAGTATTATCATGTTTGTATTATCGCGAATTAAATGTTTTGGAACTTTAGCGTAGGACTGCGCTAGATATACAGGAATCGACATTTCGATGTCTACCCATACTGTAAAAGGATGATATCTTTTCCTGCTTTTCAGTGATGACGCCATCGAATATAAAGATCGAATTTTCTTCGACTTCAGAAGGATGCAAAACATCATCCCCGTTGTCGAAGGTGTTCACTTCTATACCTTCGATATTTCCAAGCACTTTAATTAGGTATTGGTACTTTGGTTGATAGAGAAACTTTGAATAAATATACAAATTTTCAAAACATAGTCCATTCTCATGGAGTAGCATATTGAGTAATACGTTTGTTTCCCTGCACTGGAACTCCCTAAAATAAGAGCTCGGACATTAGATGGAAATAACTTGCCATGACGATCA
Source organism: Deroplatys truncata (assembly GCA_030765065.1). Classification (NCBI taxonomy): domain Eukaryota; kingdom Metazoa; phylum Arthropoda; class Insecta; order Mantodea; family Mantidae; genus Deroplatys; species Deroplatys truncata. The sequence goes on along the minus strand of CM060990.1, from coordinate 316,411,656 downwards.
CTTCTAAAGTCACTTTCAAAGTCTAATACCTGAATAGGTAGAGAGCAGTGCTGCTTAACAAGCTCCATGTTAACAACTAACTTATAAAAATTGTATGTGCGATGTTTATATGTTACCCGATGTAAAAGTAGTTAATGATTGAATGCAATGATATAAAAGGGCTAATGCATGCAATTACTCGTTTAGTATATCATGAGAGCTAAGAGAGGGAGGTCGTTGCATATAAGAGCGGCTCTGGAATTATTAATTCCATAATTAATTCGCTCCCCTTTGAAGCTCACTTACCTGGATATAGATATTGTGGGCCTGGTACTAAATTGGAAAAACGTCTAAAAAGAGGAGACCCCGGAATTAACTAATTAGACGAAGCTTGCAAACAGCACGACCTCGCGTACGCTGAGAATAAGGACACCGCTTCAAGACAAATAGCGGATAAGATTCTTGCAGAGAAGGCTTAGAAGCGTGTGCAGTCATCAGATTCAACTTTTGGTGAAAGGTTAGCTGCAAGGCTAGTAACCGCAATCACGTAGGGAAAGGTTGCAGTGGGAGCCGGAAAGAGGAAGAAGAAGAGAGGAGGGTTTTTACCGTTGATACCCATCATTGATGCTTTAGGTGCTGCAGCAGGCGGCGCTGCTCAGATAGCCTCTGCAGTCAATAAAAAAAAGGCTGCTGATAGGCACTTAGCAGAAGTTGCGAGGCATAACAAGGCGATGGAGACCAGAGGAAAGGGACTCCGGAAGGGAAGGTGTAAGAAGAGGAATAAAGGAGGATTCTTACCTGCAATGCCTCTGTTGTCGTCTTTAGCCGCTGCGTCTAAAATAGCAATGTCTTTGAAAAAAAGAGGATCTAAAGGCGAGGGTTTAAAGAAGAAGGCAAAAAACGGAAGAAGAGGATTGTACATATACCAGAGGAAGCCCTAAGTAACGTAGTCATCGAATATTATGCTAAACGTTTAAAGATTCCTAATTTTAGAGGTGTTTATATGATTGACAAACTTCCTTTAAAACCACACTGCAAAGAGAGACTTATTACCTATCTCGATACATCAGATAATGAAGGAACACACTGGGTTGCTATAAGGAAAGAAGGTGATGTCGCATACTACTTTGATAGTTTCGGTAATTTGAAACCGCCTCCTGAGATTGAGAAATATCTACAAGGCGTTAAAATCTACTATAATACACAGAGATACAAGAATTTCGATTCAGTCATCTGCGGGCACTTGTGCTTGCAATTTCTTTTATCCTAGAAGCTGCTTCATCGTCAAGATGAGTTATACAGTTACAGTGAGTGGGTCAGACACTGTTATTTCAACGTATCTAAACCCGCCTCTACAGCTAGATCCTCCAGGTCATTATGAGATTGCTCTCTTGAATTTTGAAACATTCTATTCAATACCAAATGTCGATGAAATTAATAATAGATTTCATTATATTCATAATGGTAAACCTGAAACCATTGTCATCCCTCATGGAACCTACGAGATTACCGATACCAATACATTTCTAAAGGATAAACTAGGATTGAATGATGAAGTCTTCTTCATAAGACCTAACAATAATACAATGAAGGCTGAAATTAAATGTCCTTATACAATAGACTTTTCTAAGGATAGATCTATTGGTTCGCTTCTAGGATTCACAGACACTAAAATAATTCCTGCTGGAGAAGCGTTTGAATCTGACGATCTTGTGAATATATTTAAAGTGAGTATCATACGTGTGGAGTGCAGTATTGCAACAGGCTCTTTCATTACCGGTAAAAGCGGACATTCGCTCTACGAGTTTTATCCTTCTGTTCCACCGGGCTATCATATCTCTCAAGAACCTTCGAACCCGATATATTTACCAGTCATAGATACAAACTATATAGACCAGATCACTATTCGAGTGGTAGATCAACACGGAAAGGCGATCAACTTCAGGAACGAAGTTATCACTACAAGACTCCACATAAGACGTAATGTCAATACATTTTAAAAGACATCGCAAATACTAAAATAGACGACGTACACAGCGTTCGAAGCTTACTACCTCTCCAGCTTCCGAGGAGTTAACACGTGCTAACCGCAAGTTCCTCGTAGGGTTAGGTTACAGGACGCTATAATGGACATCTTAAACGTGACAGAAGTTCCAGCCATTGACGACAAGATCACCAAGGAGGAGGAGCATATTTTTCTTCCATACAACACCTCCGCTCTGGATGTAAACGATGAAATTAAAATACCGTGCCAAGCTGAAGATTTGTATACGCTACCTAACAAGAGTTATCTCTACATCGAAGGTGCTCTCACCAAGGTAGATGGATCCCCTACTACTACATCGAAGCTCACTAATAATGTTATTACATTCATGTTTGATGAGATACGTCTAGATATGAATGCTACAACTATAGACAGAACAAGGAATCCGGGAATTACTACAACTATACGAAATTATGTGACTCTCAACCCTATGGATTCGAATCGGCTGCTGATTGCTGGATGGGCCTATCCTGGTGAAGAAGTTGATGTAGTACACGCGACGAATGGAGCTTTGAATGCTGTACTCCCTCTCTCGATGCTCCTAGGATTTGCTGATGACCATAAGGAGCTTATACTCAACAGCAAGTTTGAATTGATTCTCATAAGATCCAAAGATTCTAGAAACTGTCCCCTGAGTTCGAATGGAGAGGAAGCTAATGTAAAGTTAACTAGAATCGAATGGAGGATGCCTGTAATTCGTCTTTCCGATGCTGAAAGAGTTCACATTCTAAAAATTGTCAAGTCTGATAAACCTCTACACCTTGCCTTTCGATCTATGGATCTTCATACCCAACCTGCTGTACCACAGACAAGATCTTTCACGTGGAATGTAGCAACAACATCTAAGCTCGAGAAACCTCGCTTCATCATAGTGTGTGCGCAGACTGCAAGATTGGGTGATTATAGCAAGAACAGTTCCGAGTTTGATCACTGCAACATTACTAATTTGAGACTATTCCTCAACAGTGAATGCTACCCCTACCATGATTTGAACTTGAACTTTAAAAATTCAAAGTTTGCTTCACTATATGAAATGTACTGTAAATTTCAAAGTTCCTATTATGAAAGAGATAAATATCCCCTCTTGAAGAGAAAGGATTTTCTTCACAGTGCCCCATTATTCGTAATAGACTGTTCTCACCAACCCGAGGAGGTTATAAATGGAGCTGTGAACATCAGAATCGAGATTCAAGCCTCTGCAAATATACCAGCCCAGACGTCACTGTACTGCCTGGTTCTACACGACAAAGTATTTACTTACAAACCTCTTTCTCACATGATGCAAGCACTTATATAATCATGCATATGTTTGGGTGAATGGTTTAGTAAAGGAATGTACAAGGATAAGTTTATGAATAATAAATTGAATTTATATACTAAAACACTCTTTTATTGACTTTAGCATATATTTCAAGCATTTTCCTTCTTCCCCTCCTACTCCCTGAAAAACTAATTGCTCCTGACTTGCAGAAATCATTTAAAATATTCAAATGTCTTTCAATATAGGGAAATAGCCGTTTTAGGTTCCATAACCCTCAATGTCTAAAGATATTACATTATTATTTAAACATGTATTTATGAAATGAATTGAATGGTAAAAAATACAATAATATTGTATGCATAAATTACATTGTCACAATATTCATCACACGCAAACTTTTTTTCTTGGCGTAGGTAATCTTCAATCATTGAAATGTTTTTGGATATTATATCCCAGTCTGATTTTGTAATATAAACAATTGATGTATCACTTTCACAATTTATGTAGAGGGAGGGTATGTCATAGTATAGTCCAATATTCACGGAATGGGAGGGGGAGATGCTGACGTCATCAAACGCCTGTGATCGATTCTCCATGCTCCTCCGGCGAATGCAGGGTATCTTCAATGAATAAGAAGACCCTAGGACCCTCGTTGAGGATCCTCCTCTTACACCTCATCCTCTGCTTTCTCTTCACAGTCTCGTTCTGCCTCTTCCTTCGTTCCCTCCTCACACCCCTGCAACATATATTCAAAACAATATTAGAAATAGGTTTAGTTAATGATTTCATGCCCTATGAAAGAGAAAGTACATATATTAGAAAAATCCTATCCCCTTGCCACACAAAAAGTACTATCAAAGTGTGTCATACTCACTTCACGGGCTTGCACGATTCTGCGTGTATCTCGGGCGAGCAATCTGGAATCGTCTGATTTATCCCCTCCTGTACCCTCGTTGCTTTATCATCAGGGGTAGTAGTAATGTCGGGTAGTGGAGCAGCATCCTCATCCATAGGCTGCGTATTGGGCTCTGCGATTGGATATTCCTCTATATTGACAACGCGTCTCTCAGGATCCAGCTCCTCTATTGGCACGGGTACCTTAGGCTCAGTCATTCGCAGTCTGTAATAATTTAATTTTCGGTTAGACACAGAGTAGCATTAGAAGCAGTAAATGAATATGTAATTTAACATTTCTTCTACTTACTCGAGTTTTCTCCTCCTGCGCTGGTAGACCTCGCAGTTGTCGTTACATAGGAAAAAGGATGTCATGCGTTCATGCTGGGCCGGGTTAGTACAAAGTACAGAATGCATTATCCCGTGCACGACTCTGTATCACATTCAGTTAGATATTCCGAGATGAAGACATCGTCATCTTCATCGACATCGCTAAGATCCTCCACATCATCACCCATGCGATTTTCACTGAAAGAATAAAATAATTTCAAGTTAGTTTTCATTTAACATGCGTACAATATATTACCGAGTTATAGAAATATATATATTACTTACATGTTCGCTCCTCGATAAACAGGTCAGCTCTCTGTGCACACTTCCAGTGTAATCATCTGATCATGATGCGATGGTTGAGTACACAACACTGAATGCATTAAACCATTGCATGTTTCGGTATGGAAGTATACGTAGTGAAAATAATCTTCTCCGCACTCGCTCCAGCAATCATTCATCTCAGATGCACGATTATCACCAGCCATTTCGATTATCACTGAACGAACAATAAATTGATCGCTCTGGCTGCCGACGTTCCTTATATACTGTAGACGGTGACGTCACGCGGCTGTGGAGGGGGTTGAATGCATGTTGAGACCTGTTATTCACCCTCCAGGGAGAAGCCGGCTGTCTATTTTTGAATACAAAGGCATTTATTTTTTTAATAACATTTATAATATTTAACTATAATGTTATCCGTATTTATTTTATTTTTAATAACATATGTAGTATTTACCGATCAATGAAACGTTTATTTATTTTTAATACCGTATGTAATATTTCTTCCCGCCAATCTGAATTCTGAATACTTTATTCGCAATATTTTATTGAAAGAAATAAGAACTATGAAACTTAATCATTAATTATCAGGGAAAAAATTGTCTAGACTTGGGTTTTTCCACAGTTTGTGATAGAAATTCTACGAACTAAAAGGTATTTACATTGAGTGTCTGGGGTTTTTCAGAGCACTTAGGAAAACAATTACTGACATTCTTCGCTAATGACTGTATACAGATCCGGGATGCAATCTTAAAAGTCTATTAATGTGGTGAAAGCGTCTAACGTTGTCAGCTAATGTATACATGGACATTACCGTTATGCTCAGACAGAAGTAGGTTGCGGGGTGTTTTCATAACATGGCGGACTGTTCCGTGAGCGTGCTACTTATACACACGCTACCACTTGCGCTCGAGTCAATTCATATACAATTAATTAATCAAAAAGCTTAGTTGCTCGAGGATGCAATGTGCAGGCATTAGTAGTCATAAAATGTCAATTCTTTTTTTCAATAACGTTTGACGAACATTACCTAATTGATTTGCCGAGGGGCGGCAGGCATCGAGAAAACAATTCCATACCGCACACCTCAAAGGGAGCCGGCGGGAGGCGACAACACAGAACAAACGATGTCGATTATATCTTATCAGCTGTCGGCATCTCCGGCGGTAATTAGCGGGTTACATATGTTTACATATGTATTACCACGCATATCCATTAGACGTGTCATTAGCGGCGGTCATTAGCGGTTACACATGTTTAAATGTGTTTACATGTGTTAAAACACATGTAATTACCCTTATCAGTTGTCGGCATCTCTCTGTGCGCCAGAATCGGCTTTTTATTCCTACTAAGCCTGTTTTAAAACCGAAACATCAGTCTGGCAATATTTATTCAATTCTTGTTTATTATCTAAAATAGAGGCCTTTTTGGAACTGTACCATTTTAAAACTTAATTTCGTTCGTTATCCGTCACTTGATCTGTTCCATAACATTTAGTTTCTGGTATCGGCGAATGTAATTAAAATTCTTCGGTGTGTTAAAAAATGAGGGTAATAGCCCTTACAGACCGAACTTACTCCAAATGCCTTAGGTAGGCTTCTTAGGCTCATGGGTAGACCATTCAAACTATCCAACCACACTAGATGTTCCATTCCTTTGCTCAATATCTTATTCCCGTTCAAAACTAAATCTGGAATCCACTCTGATTTTATGGCATATGCTAAAAAAATTGAAGGTCCTAAGCTCTGGTATTTGAGCTATGACAATAATTTTATCGCAAAATAGTCTATACTGTCTTAAGTAGTCCATACATTTCTTAATAGAGTCGTTCCAAAATAAATGTCTCCGTTTCCCACATTGAAGGCAGTCAGTATCCATAATTTCGATTTTTTTCAAAAACAAAACAAAATTGTTCGAGGCATAGCAAGTTGGGAATGTGTATGTAACCTATTTTCCCATAAGGTGTTGATTGTGTGCACTCTATATCGTAAAATACAGAGGAAGGTATTTTTGGTGATAAGGTCGGCATGTGGCAAAAATATTCGGACATTTCGTTACTCCTGCAGTTTTTACAATGAATCTTACTGCATTCGTGATTGGGTAATATTGATTTATTGCAAAGCTTATAAAATCGCTTCTTCTTGCATATATTTTTGCTTTCATGCTTATTTTGTTTATGATTTTTGTAACAGAGCTTACTTCTAAAGCACCTATGGCATTCATCGCAATAAACGAGATTCCATTCTGACCCACAAGGCGGCAGGCAGAACATCCTGTACAACTTTATTCGCATTTGTGAGTAAATATACCGTTTAAAGAAAACCCTTCACTACATCTTTTACACACGTGTCTCTCAGCCATGGCTGCGGTGAGATTAACAATTATTGCTGTAATGGTTTTCGGCAGAAACGTGCTATTGTAATACCGTGCTCTTAAGGAGGGATAGTCAGGTTGACTAGAAATAAAACACGCACATTTTACTAAATCTAAATAAAATTAATATATTTAAAAGAAAAGAAACTTTAATTGATTGTTAGTACATTCCCCAGTATTTCCTGAAACGCTATCTAGCTAACTATCCTACATACATATGAAACACTAAACGTAACTGAGATAGTTCATTATTAATATTCTAAGTATGATGAGTATTCGTCTATTTTGCTCACTGAGTTTGGTTTACTATTTGTTTGTATATTGGCAGTTTCAAGTCCAGACAAAAGAATTGATTACTCACATATCAGGATGGTTTGCAGGACAACACCCTTCGGGCTGCAGAGCAGCGTGGACACTAGTAGCAATACCCAGACACAAGTCCTGGGGCATCTTCCGTTCGTCCCTTATTTATACTTCTCGTCCAAGGCGTCGGTTTTGCCACTTCCTTGGATTTGCAGAACATTGCTAGTCATGCGGTGAGGCATCCTGTTTGTCTCATGCACAACCATCATCACGTGACTTTTAATGAAGTAATTTTGAAAGTATGATAGCCACGTACTAGCCAAAAGTTGCCAAATATTGATCATTTATAATTCATGTGGTTTTGAAGGTTATCATAAACAATAACTGCTTATTGGCACGATGGTAGTCACGAAATCCTTGCGTGATATGAAATAAATGTGTTGGTAATTTCGCAACACTGTAGTGCAGTAAATGAAATCTTTATCAGAATCTGTTCTACCGTCAAAAATAATGTTTTCACATCTTAATACCGAATAAACAACAATGCGGTATCCGAAGAGATAATTTTGGAATTTGATTAATTCAGGAATGCCCGCACCATTGCTCAAATCAACATTTGCCCCTCTTATGATCTGCTCCATCTTTAGTTTAATTTTGCTACCTTGTCCGTAAGCCTTGTGGTTAGGATCGCCAGATAGGTGAGCCTAGCAATGATTAAAGCATACGCAAGGCATTGAAATGTTGCCTTTACTTCAACAATAAATTTTTTAATGTGTCAGAAAATATAGTCCCTTCCATTTGACTTTACACCATTGCCTTTTTCTAGATTCTAGTGCAAGTGGTTTACGAGAAATCTTATTTTGAAACTTTTACGCACCGACACTTGTACAATTTGTGGTAGTACAAACAAAGAAAAACAAAAGGGAATTACAATACTTCTGTGGATTCTTACAAGTAAATAGAATATAGCCCTTCAAAGGTTGTGTACAAAATGACCACTGGCAGCTTCAATACACGCTTCCAGTCTGCTATGGAAAGATTGCTGCACACGTTCTAGCATTTCAGCGGAAATTTCAGAGCAGGCAGCAGTAATACGTCGTTTCATATCGTCTGGTGTAGTTGGTACATCCTTGTAGACAGTGTCTTTCAGCCTTGCCCACAGAAAAAGGTCTAACGGGGTCAGATCCAGTGAACGGGCCGGCCAAGGTACAGGTCCTTTTCGTCCAATCCAACGATTTGGAAACAATCCGTTAAGACAAGAGTAGTTAAGACCCCGGATTATCCAATTGGATTAACGATAATCCTGCCGCTAGGTGGCGTTGGTGTCGCGTTAATCCTTCTTAATCCGCCTTAATCCGATGGATTAAGGTGGATTAGTGGGATTAGCGGGAAGTTTGAAAAGTTGCCACTAGCGGAAGGATTAACGTTGATCCAGGTTGGTTAATCCGAGATGCAGATTAAGATTGAAGTTAAGGGTTGGTTGGATATGTGGTGGTGAAGAAAAGGTAGAAGAGGGTGAGGGAGATGGGTAGTTTAAGGTCACGTGACTTGGAGAAGGGAATTTGCGATGTGTCTTTGTGGAGAGTTGGGAAGGGAAAGAGGGAATGATTAGCAGGTAAGTGATAAAAAGTGGATGAGGAAGTGACGTGTGATGTTGTGATTGGTGAGAATAAGAAGTGATGTTATTGGTGGAATGAAATGAATGAAAGGTGTGGATTGGTGAGAATAAGAGAGAATAAGATTGGTTGAGAGAAAAACAGTTGGGAGTGGGGGAATGTTGGAGATGAGGGGAAAGGTATAAAAAGGGGAATGTTGTGGGTGTAAAGAAGTATATGGTAAAGATGATGATTGCGATAGTGATAGCGTTGGTGATAGGAGGAGTTGCTGGGGCAGAGAGGAGTTGCGTTAGTTTAGGGAGGTGTGGGTTCGAGTTGAATGTGGAGACGGGACATTTGGAAAATGTGACAGGATGTGAAAAGGATTACGAATTGTTGTCAAACTGTACATGCACCTTCCGGAAGGGGAGTGGGTGTAGGTTTGGATCTGATTTTATTAACTTGGGGACACTTAAGAACGTGTATAATTGTTTAAAGCCTGTAAGCAGATGTCAGAGGGGAAAGAGATGTGGAGGGTTGATGTACGGGGGTGTAAAGATGGGGCAACTTGAATGTCCTGAGGGTTACATTTTAAATGGGAGATGTGGGTGTGAGGTAGGTGGAGCGGGTGTGGATGACAGGTGTAAATTTTATAAGAAGCCTGTGGGTATGTATGCTAGCGACAACACTTCGATTCTGGTAGAGATGGTGGATTGTAGTTTGTTGGTGGACACGGTAGACTTGCCGGAGGGTTTGGAATTGGAATGGAAGTTGACGCCGAAGGAGAGTGAGCTTATGATGGCTTATAGCGTAGTAAATGAGATGAATTCCTATTTTTCTGACAACTTTACGTATATATTTGGGGGATGTGGAAAATGGGGTGAGTGGGAGTTGAATGTAGGTGGTGGAAGGACGATGAGTGGGAGGGTGAAGCGGGCGTCTAGATGGGGTGCGGAGGGGACTTTGAAAATAAATTCGGAATGTAATGGTGGAGATGCGGGGAGGGTGTCGGTGACGAGCATACGAAAAGCAGCATCTGAGAGGTGCAAAAAAGGGGTGAATGTGATAAAGCAAAAAATGAAAAAAGAATGCGATAGGAAGGTGAAGGAAGGAAACAGGGTGATTGAGGGGTTGAGGAAGGAAAAAGAAGAATGTGAAAGGAGGGTGGGCGGCATGCAGGGATTGTTGGAAAGAATGAAAAGAGAATTGGAAGAGAAAAAGCAGAATGTGACGAAGCAAGAGGAGTTAGTGAATAGAATAAAAGGAAATGTAAGTAAAATGTACGAGGAATTTGAGGCATTAAAGCAGATGATAGGAAAATTGGAAAGCGCATGTACAGGCAGAGGAGAGGATGAGGAGTTTGCTAACTATGAGCAATCGTACGACGAAGACGTAATACCGGAGGAGGGAAAGGAGGAGGAGGACGTTGACGGAGGGGATGTAGAGGAAGGAGAGGAGGTAGAATTTGAGACGAAATGAAAAAAAGGAAAAAGGTATCTGAAACAGAAAACATGAATTATACAACACAATATTATAGCACTTATTGCACTAACAGTGCATGTTTGTTTTTTTTTTGTTTTTTTGGCATATGTTTGAGCATTAACTTGATGGAATGCATTGCGAACGTTGAAGATTGTTTTTAATTTTTTGGAAAAGAATATTTCTTTGTTTAAAATTTTTAAATTAATGATTAAAAATATATATATTGGTTTTGTTTATTTGTTTGTGTTTTAAATATCCATATATAAACGAGTGCTATGGAGATATGGGGGAATGGAAAGGACCCTAACTAGGTGAAGTACAAATAAGGAAATAACAACACTTGCATTAAGTTTAAAAGCACAACATGTGCAGTGTATTATAGAGAGGAAAAAAGCAAACAGAACATTTGGAAATAAAAAGTTTTAACAAAAAGAGTTGTGTTAAACACGAAAACGAAAAACAAATTGTTTGAACATGCGGACTGTATAAAAACACACACACACACACAATAGCAATTGTTTGCAAATGGAATTATACAAAGTAGTTGTGTTAAACACGAAACATAAAATTTGGTTGAACATGCGCACTGTATTAAACACACACACATAGAATAGCAATTGTTAGAAAATGGAAACATACAAAGATTGAACATAAAATTTGTTTGAACATGCGCAATGTATTAAAACACACAATAGCAATTGTTTGAAAATGGAAATGTACAAAGAGGGAAACCAAATGCTTAACACCATGGAAATTTACGTAACAAACATTGCTGTGCACCGTGGGCAGCAAGATTGTTTTTGTGTTTGTAAATGTTTATACACAATTGGTAAATTGTTGATAACACACGAGCGCCGTGCATGGCATTGCAAACACAGGGGCGAATAGCAGTTATTGCCATTGGTGCTATACCACACCGTGTATGGTTTGTATGAGTTTTGCAAAAGTTCTTGCTGTCTTGCGAGGAACTGTGCGTGCTTGCAAGCTACGCAAAACTTTGTTGAACGATCGCACTGTGGCTGGTACATGCATTTCGAAAAGTTTGGAATGCGGTTCTCGCCACTGGCTGACGCCGACATGTTTAATGGTCTGTAATAGGGGTAGGACACTGGCAAATATGTTGCTGTTTGAAAGGGCTGGAAAGCCCGTATCTAAGGCAAGCGCTAAGAGCTTGGCAGTAGAGGCACTTTGGCTGCAGAGCCAAATTAGGTCGATTTAAATCAAAGGGTAAAACATCGAGCTTGTCGATGTAAGCATTGACTGAAGTATCTGTGGAGTAATAGGGTTTCCACACGCAGCTGTAAATGCACTGGACGCTTAACATACGGTGCTTACAGCGTCCGCACTGAAATTTAATTGGGCGTCGAAGGGTTGGCACAAGGGGCATTGGTTTTTTTCTGCGGTAAGCAGAAATGTGATTCATGCCGGTTTTTTTTTGTTAAAAAAAGGGGGGAAAGAAAGAAAGAAAAGAAAAAAGTTTTCAAATTATGTTTTGCTTTAAAAAATAATGCTAAAAGAAAAAAAAAGAAAAAAAATACACTGCACCTTAGAAGCAGAGACACTTTTATTACTCTTGAAGAACGCGCACGCACTCAACACTGATAGGTATTTAGGAGCAGCAGCGGAGTTTCTTCATTCTGCGTTGTGGTGTGACGGCAGCATTTCTTGCTGCACGTTGTTGGCGAGCTAAACGGCGCCGCGCTTCTTGCGTGATAGGCACGAGTTGTGGCAGTGCCAGACCTGTTGTGTGTTGAACATCCACCTCAGGAAGCGCAGCAAGTGTAGAATCGAACCCGTCGTCCTGGCAGCTGAGAAATTTGCACCAGCCGCTGCTATGCTGCAGGAGCACAGAATTTGGGCTCCACTGCGGGAAGAGGTTGCGGCGAAATGGAAGGTGACAGAATTGCCGTGGAGTGCAAGACAGCACTTGCAGGAGGGAGGCGTTTGGAGGGGAAATGTTGCTGAAGTGGGGGTTAAGGAGAGGAGAGGGTGAGGTGACGTGGGCAGGGGGAATATATTGTTGAGGGGAGATAGGCGTAAATTGGGGTGGTTGAGGAGAAGATATAGAGGAAGGGGTCGGGGGAGGGTAATTAGGTGAATGAGGAGAGAAAAGGGGTTGAACGTCGATGTCCTCGAGGGCCACGGGCTCTAAAGCCGGTAGGAACAATGGGAGGGAAGAAGGAGAGGAATGAAGAGGGGTAGAGGTGACATGTTGTGGAGGCGGTTCTTCTGAATTGTTGGAGGAAAGACGGAGGAATGGTTCAAGGCGCGGAGTTAGATAATGTTGATAGGGTGATGGAGAATTCAGAAGAAGAACAGAGGAGGAGGAGGAGGAGGAGGAGGAAGCTGGGAAGTAGGTTGGAGGCGGTGTAGCTCCTGCAGCATGGGTGTTGAAGGTGTTGGCAGAGAACACCCCGCTGTCCGCGCTGGTTCCTGTTTGCGCCGAGTTGTTGCCGACCTCTAAGGAAATCGACGAACAAGAAGAAGAAGCAGCAGAAAAACCTTGGCTATCGTTGGTATTAACCCAAGGCAGGTGGTGTTGAAGGTGTCCAAATGCTGCTTGGAAATGCGGCAGCGGCTGGTGTTGTTCTTCCTCTTCAGCGTGGTCCTCTGGTGGTGATGGTAGAGCGGGGTGAACGACGGGTTCAGCAAACTGTTGTTGTTGTTGCAAATTTTGAAAATCCAGAAGGGCGTAAACCACGTCCTCTGGGTGGCTGTAGATGTTGTTGCTGTAGTACTGCTGTTGCTGTGTGAGCAGTTGCTCGTATACTCTACCCGTAGTAGGCGACAAAAAAAAATTTGTCTAGTCACGGTGATCGAAGACTGCGGTAACCTCTCCATGTTACTTGTCGGGGATCTCGACGAAGACTGAGTGTGAAGCTGGCGAGCCGAAGTGACAAGTTTTAAAGGGGCTTGTAATCAGTAGCGGGATGTGTGTCACAATATGGCCGCTGCTGATTAAAGGGCTAGAAAGTGCACGTGGTCTTGTTAAATGGCCATGAGAACGGAAGTCATTAGAACGAAAAATGTTTAAATGTGGTGGTGTGGTTGCCGGTTTAAAATTTTAATTGTTATCGCAACCGGATGGTGCGGTGGTTCGCTGGTGAGACCGGAAGTTCGCCGGAAAAGTGTCTGATTACAACTCTGGAAGTTGTGGCGCGATAACAGACTGTAAATTTTAATGAGGCCTTTAACTGAGTGCGCATGCGGAAGTTGCGGTTGAGATAAGCAGAGTATAAAAGCACCAGGCGATAAGCGCTCGCGAAAGTGTGTATTGTGCGAGAAATGTGTTTTGTTTGGCAAATATAAGGTTTTCGCTTTTTGGAACATTGCCGATATATTGGAAGTGTTGTTTTTGCGAGAAAAAGACCCCATTTGCTATACGCAATACGCAAGTGCGCGCGTGGAGGCACATTGACGTTGTTAAGAAAAAACAACAGAATCGTTGCGCCTTGCAGGAGTTGTTTATATATCGAAAAAAGAAGCAGCGTATAAAACAGCACTTGGTTGACGTGAATGAAAAGTGTTTGAACGTGAAAATAGGTTTTTAGGCGTTGTTGAACAACGCACGAAGCATGGAGCCGGAGCAAGGGGAAAGCGAATCTGGAACCCTGCAGCCCAGGTTCGACATTATAACCCATAGGCAGAGAACGTTGAAAAGGCTTTTCTCCGGCTACACGGAAACAGAAATTACCGTGAACCCGGGTCCCAGAGATGCAAATCCAGAGCAATGGGTGACGCTTCTGTTTACGGACATTATTAACTTTGCGAAAGAAAATCTATTGGAGAAGGAACCGTGATATTTAGGCGTAAGCATTGCGGACGAGGAACACCCGGCCAAAGCTTTTAACATGAGCGTTAGACGCACGGACCAGGTGAATGCGGAGGCGGTTATAAAATCGATAGAGAAGGTGATGCAAAGCAACCAGCAGTTCTTGCTAGGGGGACCTCTGAAACTCACTTTTGTTTGGACCAAGGAGGTGTCGGGTTCGTGTCACAAGCCGTGCGATGCGTGTGCCGGCAATAAAGGCATAGTAGAAATTATGAACAAAGACAGCTTGTGTTTAGCAAGAGCTATAGCGGTTGGCAAAGCTAAAGTGGATGGAGACGTTAATTATAAAACCATGATGCGGTCGGAATACCTGCAGAAACAAAAAGCTGAAGCCTTGTGCCAAATGGTAGGAAAGCCGAACGGTCCATTTACTATCGATGACGTCAGAGATTTTGACGCGAGTTTAAAGGGGTACGCGGTGACGGTGTTTGCAGATCATACGGGCAAGCACGTCATGTACGCGTCAGAGAAGCAAACAGAAAAACCCATTGACATCATGTTTCACGAGGGGCACTTTAACGCCATTGTAGACCTGCACAAGTGCTTTAAATGCAAGTGGTATTGTCGGCATTGCCATTATCCCTCGGTGAACAAAAAAGAATTCCATCGATGCGATGGCGCTTGCACAAAGTGCCACCAGCAGTGCCCTAAGCGCTATGAAGCGTTCATACACTGTGGCGCGTGTAACCGAGACTTTAAGGGTGCAACCTGTTTCGCGAATCATGCGAGGAAAGGCGGCTTTTACCCGAAGGCGCTATCGGTGTGCGACGTGGAAAAAGTGTGCCCTACTTGCAATAAGCTGGTGAACCTGAGACACCGAAAAGGGGCGCACGAGTGCGGAGAAAAATTTTGCTCCTATTGCAAGGTTCACGTGAACAGCAATCACATGTGCTACATGCAACCGTACTGTTCACCGAGCAAGAGAAACCGCTTCGTGTTCATGTTCATAGATTTCGAATGCACGCAGAACACGGCGTACAAGAACAAAGAGAACACCTACGAGCACGTTCCGAATTTATGCGTGCTTTACCAAGCGTGCCCCCTGTGCATAGACGAAGGCGAAAAGATGGCGTTCTGCACCGAGTGCGGCACGAAAGAACACGTTTTTACCGACGCGCCGGTGAAGCAGCTGTTCGATCACGTGATGCAGCCGAGGTTCGAAGCCTGGGACGTCGTGCTGCTGGCCCATAACATGCGCGCCTACGACGGCCAATTTCTATTGAAATACATGGTGGACACTTTAAAGTGGACGCCCGAGCTAATCATGAACGGCACCAAGATCTACCAAATGAAGCACGGTGACGTCACGTTTCTAGACTCGCTCAACTTCATTCCCATGCCGCTGGCTCGCTTTTCTAAGACTTTCGGATTACATGAAAGCAAAGGGTATTTCCCATACCTCTTTAACACGAAGGAAAACGAGCATTACGTGGGTTCGATTCCCGCCGCAAAGTACTACTGCCCGGACGGCATGTCGGTGGAGGGGATGAAGGCGTTCGAGCAGTGGCACGAGGAAAGGGCGTCCTCCGGGTACGTGTTCGACATGCAGCAGGAAATGGTGGCGTACTGCAAGATGGACGTGTTTCTTCTGAGCCGGGGAGTTTCGAAATTTAGGAGAGAATTCCTGGACGAGAACGGAATCGACCCGTTCCGAGAGTGCGTCACCATTGCGCATGCGTGCATGTGCGTCTACCGAAAGCGGTTTATGCCGCGCGACAAGATCGCACTGTTGCCCACCGGCGGTTACCGCCTGGCGGACAAGCACTCGCGCATCGCCTGCATTTGGCTCTCTTGGGTAGAGGCGCAGAAAAACGTCACCATCCAGCACGCCCTTAGAGGGCGCGAAGTGAAGGTTCTCGGTCACAAGGTGGACGGGTATACGGAGGACGGGGAGGGGAAGCGGGTGATTTTCTTTCACGGGTGCTGGTACCACGGCTGCGAGCGATGTTTCCACAATCGCCACGCCGTGCTGTATAACACGGGGAAAGAAACGATGGCCGGCAGGCACGACAGCACCGTGAACATCTCCAACAAGATCCGAAGCGCCGGGTACGACGTCGTCGAGATGTGGGAGTGCGAATTCAACGCGATGGCGAAGGCCGACCCGCAACTGGCGGCATTCGCGAAGGCATTCCCCCACCCGGAACCCCTGAACCCGAGGGACGCCTTTTTTGGCGGGCGCACCAACTGCACCAAGACTTACGCCGAGGCGGCGGGCGACACCAAGATGTTTTATCTCGACGTCTGCTCCCTCTACCCCTTCGTGAACAAGACGAAGCCGTACCCCGTGGGCCACCCCAAGATCCACTTGGATCGCTTTCCCAACCTCGAGGACATCCAGGGCGGATTGATCAAATGTACCGTGTTACCTCCGAACGCCCTGTATCACCCCGTGCTGCCGGCTCGCATCAACGGCAAGCTGATGTTCGTCTTGTGCCGCGCATGTGCGGAGGCGGAAAGCCAGGAAGCGTGCCGGCACCCGGAGGTCGAGAGGTGCCTGACGGGGACGTGGGTCCTGGACGAGGTGAAGGTGGCCCTGCACGAGGGTTACCGTCTGCTGAGCGTGTACGAAATTTGGGAGTACGACACGGTGCGGTACGACCCCGTCACGGGCGAGAAGGGACTGTTCGAGGCGTACGTGAACCAGTTCCTCAAGATCAAGACCGAAGCCTCCGGTTGGCCTTCGGACTGCCACTCGCCCGAGCAGAAGGAAGCCTACTTGAAGGAGTTTCTGAAACGCGAAGGCGTCGCTCTCGACCCCGACGCCATCGCCCCGAATCCGGGCAGGCGCGAGCTCGCCAAGCTCATGCTCAAATCCTTCTGGGGCAAGATGGGGCAGAGGGACAACCTGCCCACGTGCGAACTGGTCGATCGCTACGACAGGCTCGTCGAACTGCTCAACGACCCCGCCGTGGAGGTGCAGTCCTACCTCCCGGCCACGGACGATGTGATGGTCGTCGTGTGGAGGTACGTCGACCGGAGCCCCAGGGTGAACCCCACGGGGAACGCCGTCGTGGCCGCGTACACGACCGCGCACGCGCGCGCGCACCTGTACGGGTACCTGCGCGCGTTGGGGGACCGGGTCTGCTACTTCGACACGGACTCGGTGATCGCCACGTACGCGCCGGGCCAGTGGATGCCGCCCGTGGGTCGCTTCCTCGGCGACATGACCGACGAGCTGGAGAAGTACGGCAGGGGCGCCTACGTCTCCCGGTTCGCCTCCACGGGCCCGAAGAGCTATTGCCTCGAAATTAGGTGCCCGGAGACTCATCGGAACTTCTCGGTGTGCAAGGTGAAGGGCATTACCTTGAATTCCGGCAACCTGGAGCGCGTGAACGCGGACGTCATTCGGGACGTGGTGCTCGGGGATAATGCCAAGAGGGTCACTCTCGTGGGTACTCAGATATCGAGAAAACCCCTCTGGACGTTGGTCACCGAGCCTTGCACCAAGACCTTCAGGATGGTGGTGAACAAGCGCGTGCTTGCCGACAACTGCGACTCCTATCCCTACGGGTTCAAGAGGGAGTGCGCGCATAAATGAGACGTCAAGCGCCCTAGGCGTCCATTTCGAACCCGGGACCCGCACCATGCGCCCGCCGCGCAGCCTTAGACGTTTCGAGTTTCCCAGCACGATGCTGGTCGCGGGGCCGTCGCGCTGCGGAAAGTCCACCTTCGTGAAGTACCTCATACGCAACGCCGACGAATCGTTCGACCGGCCTCCCTCCAAGGTGCTGTGGTGCCACCCGCCGGAGTATTCGCCGAAACTCGAAACCCTACCGCTAGAGTGCGAGACCCACGCCGGCGTGCCCGAGCTGGGTTCCGTGGGCGAAAACTACCTCGTCGTCCTCGACGATCTCATGTTCGAGGGTGGGGGTTCGAACGTGTCCAACTTTTTCACCAGAGACTCGCACCACAAGCGCTTCGGAATCGTGTACATCCTGCAGAACGTGTTCCCGCAGGGCCAGAAATTTCGAACGATATCTCTCAACGCAAACTACATCGTGGCATTCAAGAACAACAGGGATAAGATGCAAATAGAGAGGCTGTGCCAACAGATCGAACCGAGGAACTCGAAGTTTCTGCTGGAGGCCTTCGAAAAGGCCACCGAACAACCGCACGGGTATCTGGTGCTCGACTGCACGCAATACACGCCCGACCGTTACAGGTATCGAACGGGCGTCCTACCGGGCGAAACGCTCTCGTATTTCGTTCCCAACGAGCGCCGATGAGTGAGGTTTCGTTTTTAAATAAAGCGCGCCTTTCGACGCCAACGTCATTACAGCGCAAACATGGTTCGGGGTAAGACGAGCATTGCCAAATTGAGCAGCGCGCGCATAGCCAGGCAGCACGGAAATCTGACGGTGCTGGCCAAGGCGAAACCTGCCGTGCGCAAGAAGGTGTTGAAAAACGCGAACGGAGATCTCGTAAAGGCCATTTGCGAATGCATGCTCAACGTGTGCAGAGGTCACGTGCAACTACCCACCAGATGCGTGAATCGCTTAAAAAGGCATAAAACGGCTTGGAGGAAGTTAATCGACAGGAAGGTGCCGTTGAAGAAGAAGAAGAAAATTTTGATTCAGAAGGGAGGATTTTTACCGGCGTTTCTTCTACCCATTCTGGCTTCTCTGGGCGGCGCGCTCGTGTCGAAACTTACAGGATGAAACTCGGCAGGCAGATCGTCGTGGCTCCGCAGCCGAAAACCGTAGAAAAGCTTCACCTCATCGACAAAACCATAGCTAAGCTGGCCAAAGAGATGCAGGACCTTCAGCGCAAAAAAGAAATATCTGCAGACCAAAAGTGGCGGTTAATGAAATATAAATTGGGAAACTATCTCGATCTCGTGTCACAAGTGAGAAAACCCTACCTTCGCGAAAGCGACGACGGCGACGAGGACGACGTTCACCTTCTGGAGGAGGTGCACGTAAAGAAGGAGAAGTCGGGGCCATCGCGATCCGTAAAAGCTAACCCTTTCTCGCCCAAACGCAAAAGACCGCCTGCTGCCTCACCCAAGAGGAAACCGAACAGGCCCAGCTATAACCTTCGCATGCGAAAGTGGGATCCTCTTTACAAGTAAGCGATGAAGGAATGGAAGACGATAAGGCGCTATTATGCAAAACCGGAACATCCAGCCGGCTTCGGCTCGGTAAATGCACTGCGAAAGGCCACGGGGATATCGAAGGCGAACGTCCAATCGTTTCTTCGAACCCAGGACAGTTACACGTTGCACAAACAGGTGCGGAAGCGATTCCCGACTCGATACTACCACGTCACCAACATCAAAGATCTTTGGGAGGCGGATCTCAACGTCATGAACAGCATCAAGGAGCAGAACAAACCTTACGCGTACATTCTCACCGTCATCGACGTCTTCTCCAAGTATGCTTGGGCCGTACCTCTGAAATCGAAGCTGGGCGCCGAGGTGGCACAGGCGTTTCGCTCCATATTCTCCGAGCGCGTTCCCCGCGTTCTGCAGACCGACAAGGGAACAGAGTTTACCAACAAAACCTTTCGCGACTTTCTTAACCAACACGGCGTGCTTCATTACACCACAAAAAATAATGTCAAAGCCAGCGTCGTCGAACGCTTCAACCGCACTCTCAAGGCGAAGATGTGGAAATATTTCACACACACGAACCGCTACAGATACGTGGAGGTGCTTCCGGCACTGCTGCAGTCGTACAACAGTTCGTATCACAGGTCCATCAAAATGGCACCCAAGAACGTAAACGATACGAACATCGTGCAAGTGTACCACAATCTTTACGACGACAAGCGCCTTCCGCGTAAAGCGCCACCCAAATACTCTGTCGGAGATCACGTGCGCATATCCAAGGAGAAAATGAAATTCGACAAGGGATACGAGCAGAACTGGACAGACGAAATCTTCGAGATACACAAGGTCGTGCGCGGTCGGCCGGTGGTATATAAGCTCAAGGATCTCGCCGGAGAGGACATAGACGGCAACTTTTACACCCAAGAGTTGCAAAAGGTCGAGCTTCCTCAAACTTTCAAAATCGATCGCGTCCTGCAAACCAAGGGGCGCGGGCGAAACAAACAACTTTTGGTCAAGTGGAAGGGATATCCTTCCAAATTTAACTCGTGGGTTCAGGCTTCGACGATCGCTTCGATATGATCAAGACCGAACCCTTCTCGCTCACGCTCGTGAGCAACGCTTCCATGGATCACTTCACCGACAACACCACTTCCAAATTTTCCAACATATTGCCAGAGCGAATCGTGATGCAGGGAGAGTGGGAAGTGGCCCTGCAAAAGGTGAGGTACCCCGTGAAATTCTACAACGTTTCTGAAGGCGACGCGCAGCTCATCGGCACCAAGTACACCATGACGCGCCTGCCCACGCATTCCAAATTTAGCTTGCAAATGCCCCCGGGCATCGTGCACGACCCTAAAGACCTCGTCAGCCGAACCAACGCCGTGATCGAGCAGAATTTGCACGTGGAAAACGTTTTTCTATACAACGACCACAACAGAACGGTGAGCGTTAACGCTGCAGTCACGCATGTGCAGCAACTACCCGACATTCCTTTTGACGGTTTCGTGGAGAACGTCGTCCGCGTCGCAAAGACCACGGTTCTCAGCGAAGCGATGATGGGCGACGCACCGGGCAAACTGAAACCATCCAGAACCCCGAAACCACCGCCACCAAGGCCCAGACCCAGCGGCACACACCATCCGCCAAAGCCGCCGGGCTCTCCCAAACCAGCAACCGCCTCGCAACCCCCATTCGCTTCTGCACCGCAGCCTAAACCAGAGCCTACCGCTCCTTCCACACCAACGGCCGAAGGCGCACATCCACCCTCTTCGGAGACCGCCGCAACTCCCGATTCCGAGCGCCCCGCTGAAACCGAACCGCTCCATCGCATTCACAGCTTGCTGCTGTCGCCAGCCATGGCCAAGATGCTGGGTTTCGAACCCTACACCAACATCATCCTGCAGAAAGCCCCAAAACACCCCGTAGACCCGTATATGGGGTTCCCTTACGAAATGTTCATCTACTGTAATCTGGTGGCGCCGCAAGTGGTGGGCGACACATTTGTCCAAGTGATAGAGAGCGTGGCGGTGGAATACGAAAAAAGCAACAACACGTACATGTCCGACGAAAAATCCTTCTTTCCTCTCAACTGGGTACCGCTCATAACACAGGACTTCAAAACAGTCAACATAGATTTAAGGAACGGTTATGGCGATCTTCTCCCATTTGCCGACGGATTATCCTCCACTATAGTTCTCACTTTCAGACCAAAACAACAGTAATGGACGTGCACACCGTCACGCAATACTATCTCAATCAAGCCGGTGGCGCTCTAGACCATCGGGATTTCGCTCTCTATCGCGGTAAGCGCTACCAGCGAGGAAGCGGTCTGTTTTCTGCGCTCGGAGGCCTTTTCAGAACCGTTTTACCCTTCTTAAAAAGCGGCGCTAAGGCGGTCGGCAAAGAGGCGCTCAAAGTGGGCGCTCACGTGCTGTCCGACGTGGCCACCAGAGGTAGACCTCCTAAGGAAGCTCTCAAGCTCAGGCTTAAGGAGGCAGGATCGAATCTCAAACGCAAGGCAGACGAAAAAATCGATTCGATTATAGGATCGGGCATGAGACGGCTCAAGGCAATAAAACGCGCGAAACTCTCCAAGCCGAAGCAGTCGAAGCTGAAACGCGGCAGGCGAAAGGTTCAAGACGTGTTCTCATAATTTCCGAAGCAGTCATCCACATGAGTTCCGAACTCGACCTCTTCAAAGACCTTCCCGTTCAGATGAACGTGGAGGAGTCTCGGTTCGTATCCCTAAACCCTCAAAACACCATCATGAAGAATGCTCCCATCACTTTTCATTATTCTGGAAATGCGGACGAATACCTCGACATGACTTACGTCGTCCTCGAACTCTTCGTTCGCATCCTCGATGCCGATGGAGCGGCTCTCAAAGCCGAGGATAACGTCACTTTCGTCAACAATGCGCTAAATTCCCTGTTTCAACAAGTGGAGGTATCGCTCAATAGCGTCATCGTCTCCATGCCACAGGCAGGATACCCCTACAGAACGTACCTCGAGACTCTTCTCAATTATTCGGAAGATGCCATGAACTCCAAGCTACAGTCCGCTCTCTGGATGAAAGACACGGCGGGTATCATGGACACGTTCGCCGCAAACGCAGGGTTCTTGTATCGCAAGGGGTTCACCACTACCAGCAAGGTCGTCCAGCTCATGGCGCCCCTATCCAACGCCCTATTTAGGCAGGAATCATTGCTGCTCAACAACGTCAGCGTCACCATAAAGCTCACCCCTTCCTCCACCCAATTTCATTTGTTTTCCGACAAGACCACCTTCAAAGGTTACGCCGATATTCAGTCCGCCACGCTACATCTAAAAACCGTTAGACCCTCGCCCACCATCAAGCTTGCTCATCAGGTTGCGCTTGCAAAGAGCAACGCAAAGTACCATCTCAAAGATGTGAGCTTTCACGCCCTCAGCATTCCCAAAGACACTAGCGCAATGACCTTTAGCGACGTCTTCACAGGCCAAATTCCCAGAAGGGTGGTGGTCGCCATGGTCTCCGACAAGGCCTACACTGGCGACGTCACCAAAAACCCCTTCAATTTCCAACATTTCCACATGAACACATTTCAACTCTACGTCAACGGACAACCCGTACCCTCTCAACCCCTTCAACCCGACTTTGATAAGGGCCACTACATGCAATGCTTTCAAACCCTTCAAGACGGTCTCGGCATTCATTTCAAAGACGAGGGGCACTCCATCTCCAGACAGTCCTACGCCCACGGTTACACCGTCATGGCTTTCGACCTCACTGCCGACATGAGCGCAAACGAATCTTACATCTCCGGTCAGCGCCACGGTTCCGTGTCTATAAGAGTCCGTTTTGCCAAACAGCTGACAGAACTAGTCGTTCTTCTCGTACTGGCGGAAATACATCGCACCCTCCAAATCGACGCCAATAGGTCCATCCTCATATCATGAACTCCCTTCAAATAGACCGCTTTCTATCCACCTGCCCCTCAACGCGCCCTCACTTTTTAGGCGTTTTCGCCTGCGATACGCTACCCGCAGTAAACACCCATCGTAAGCTTCCGTTTGCCTTAGTCGTTAACACCGATCCCATCACCCTGCCAGGCAAGCACTGGGTTTGCATCTTTGTCGCACAGAGCGGTCACGGAGAGTATTTCGACAGCTACGGTCTAGCACCACTATCGCCTCATTTTCTAAAGTTTCTCAACGGCTGCTGTGGTAACCGATGGTCGCACAATGCCAGAAGATTGCAAGGGTATGATAGCACCACGTGCGGTCATTACGTCATCGATTATCTCACCCACCGCTGCTCCGGCTTTCCCAAAAATGCGTTCTTTTCCAAGTTTCACATCAGCGATTATAACCACAATGATACCGTCATTCAAAACACCTACAAAGACGCATGTCTCCCCAAATGTTCCGGCGCTCTACAGTCGTGTCAACCGTTGCAGGTAACGAACTTTCTGTACACCCCTCATTTCACTCCATAGTCTCTGGTGCTCATTCTCTCTCTCGTGTGCTTTCAGAACTCGCTCCCGCTGCTATAAAGCGCCATACGCGTGCCGCCGGCCTTATTCGCAGTGAAACATGGAAACCGCACACACACCGCCCAGGTAAGCAAACTCCTTCTCTTGCGCTTTTCGTTTCCGCTTCATCCCATCTTACAATGCTCTAACACGCTCGTCTCTCTCTCGTTTCAGTGCCCTGGGTCTACAAACGCCGCAGCAATCGCCATCAGCCAAGAGGCAACTTACCATCCTCCAGGAACATCCCGAAGAACCGCAAGAACACCCGCCCAAGCAACATCCCTTCATCGGACCCCTTTCTGATATTTACTTTCTTAACCCACAACAAACCAAGTTCGTGTGCGTCGGCTTTTCTCCCACACCGCCACACCAGCTTGTGGTCACCATTGCAAAATGTGGAAAACGCAACGCCGTCGTCCTCAGCTCCACAGAATGGAACACTCTCGCCGAGACAAAGTCTATCATCCATCGCAACCTTCACCACTCCGAGGGACGGCTGCAAGAGTATCAGTTCTGCGAACGCATTTCGATCCTCTTCAGCTGCGCTTTCGGAAAGCTAAACATCGTCTTCAAAGATCTGCAAGGCAACAGCATCTCCCTCACCCCGCAAGAATGGGACGCACTGGAGAGCTTGCAACGAATCATTACCGACATCCTCTATCACAAAAGGAAAGAAGAAATGGACGTGCAAAATCAAATATTAGCCTACCGCAAGTACCTCCTTCATGCTTCCAACGCACCTTTCGATTCCACAAACTTTACCCAGTTCACCAAGTATATCCGGTGCGCTACTTTTCGAACCTTCCTGGAAATAGAACATTTCCTTAAACCTCTCCTCATCCAAAACATCTCTCAACCATAACCGTCAGTCGCCTCGCAACCACCAACCCATAAGCACCTCCAGCATGGGATACAGAAACTACGTCTCCGTGTACTGCGAGGGAACCAAGGTGTTTAAAAATTACGAAGCAGAGGGGCATCCTAAAAAAATGCTCCTTATGCACTCCGTTTCATCGATCATTCCTACGACGACAAACTTGTGTCCGTCAAAGTTCACAGCTGCGAGAGCCAAATTCATTTCGTGTTCTCCAACATCAGTTTCAACGATATCCATTTCAAAACGCATTTGTGGCCTTCCTGCAACACAAATCGTAAAGAAGAAGAGCACCATTCGTCCCAACAATGCTTCCAATTTGTTGCCACAAGAGGTTTATACATAATCTTCTTCGAACAACAGTACATTTCTGTAGCTAACATGCAGGAAATGATACACCAAGACCGAATGTGCTTCGGCAGATGCTTAACCGTACATTTGGGCAATGTTCCAACCTATATTCTACCCGATCTTATACACGGCAAGTGGAAGTTCAGCGTCCATCAGAACAAAACTATTGTTCAAGAAGAAGAAGAACACCAAGAAAAAATTACCTACAGCAAAAGCAACGTTTGGTGGTGAGCTTGGGTTTTTTCCAGTCCACCGTTATTTCCTTCCATTTCAAATCCTCCCATTATCGCTTCCTGCGGATGCGGTTTTCCAACCGTTCAACATATCCTGCGGATGCCCGCTTCCCTTTACCACACTCATTATCGCTTCCTCAGGATGTCGGGGTTTTCCATATCTCCCTTCCTGCCAATTAACAACCCAAGCACTTCCTCCGGATGTCCCGTTTCCTGCTATATCCATACCCACTTCCTTTCCCACATTCATTATCGCTTCCTACCGATTAACATCCCCACCACACAGTTCCTGCGCATGCAACCTTAAAATAAGCATACCCCTCCACGTTTAGCACGCAGTCCGTGCTCAGCTGTCGTCGTGACATGTCAGCAGACCCCTGTGCGGTTCTTCACTGCTCCATCTGCTTCCATCCAACGTGCAGCTGCCAACTCCGTTATCGTCTCACTCACCTGTGCCAGCGGTGCTACCAGGGCTTCTACGAAGACCTCGCACAACTCAACCAGCAGATCCAAGAGTTCCTCCGCAAATACGCCGGCAGAAACAACTAATGACCTGCGGGTGCTTCACCGTATTGTTAAAGTACCTCGAAAACGGAAAACGCCTTCAGGTGCTCCTGCCCCAAGAACGTCAAGTGCTCCTGCAAAACGGTAACGCCATCTTCACTCGTTACCCTTCATTCGACGTAAACATCGTTTGGCATCAGCTTTCCATCGACGCAAAGGAAGTTTGTGCTCCCTACCGAAGGTGCACCAAGCATTACAACCTACCAACACAACGCATCCATTTCGACGGCCCAGCTCCGTTTGTTAAACACTGCCGCTTCTGCCAAAATGGACGCCATTCGCCAACTTGAAGAATTATCCAACACCTGCGACATACTCAGCGTCTCATCCCTACGTGAAAACGTACCATACCGTGTGCAGAGTGTCAAATCAGTCGAAACCGTATACGGAGCCAAAACCGTCGTCAAACTAGACGACGATACCGAGGTTTTCCTCCCTTCCAGATTTGGAAAAGCCTCCCCCGAACTCATCCAAAACCTAAATAAAAACCCTTTCTGCATCATCTACAAAGGCGAAGAAAAACTCCGCAGTGGATTCAAACGTTACGTCGTACAATTCACCTCCGCATAATGGCCTGCAAAACCGACCCCATTTTCGTCGGCAACAACCTCTCCCTCAAACTTCTCTTCAATCCCAGTCTCTCCACCAAAGGGCAATTTCCCTCCAATTTCCGCATCATCTCCTCCTGTACCACCTTCTTCGGTGACGTCAAGACCGTCACCATCAAACTTTTCATAGATCATGCCGATGTTATCCACGTCAACTGTGCTCCTAACAAAATTAACCTCTTCCTACAAGATTCCACCTGCAGCATCTACATCAACAACAACGCAAAATCCGCACTCTGCAACCAAGTCACCGCTTCAGGTTGTCATGCCATCAGCTTCGACACAGACTTCATCATACCCATCCACATTCCCACTCCCGACGAACATCTCAGCGACAACTTCTCACACCTCCTCATCACCTGCATCACCCAACCTCTCCGTCGTCAACACGTGTTTCGCATAGACAGCAGCAGCAGCAGCGATGCAGATCAAGATATAACGGTCCAACGTCCACCTCCCAAACACACCACATTTTTTAAAGTTATCCTAGTGCGTGAGTGCATAAACAAGTGTGACAATGCATCTCAGACATAAACAGTGTATATGTGCTATATATCAATGTGATTTCTTTTTAATCCATTTTTTTATTCATATGTGTTTTTGTACTTCTTATCACAGTTTTCATAGCTTTATTATCTATCATCCACATGTATATTTTAATGCTTCTTGTATGTACTCGTTTTACCAAATATATAACATATATTGTATATCTCTCTCTGTATCCTGTTTAATACAAATAAAAATAAAAATAAAAAAGACCCCGGATTATCCAAGTGGATTAACGCTAATCCTACCGCTAGTGGCAACTTTTCAAACTTCCCGCTAATCCCTCTAATCCACCTTAATCCATCGGATTAAGGCGGATTAAGAAGGATTAACGCGACACCAACGCCACCTAGCGGCAGGATTATCGTTAATCCAATTGGATAATCCGGGGTCTTAACTACTGACAAGCTGTAGTACTTCATGCACTATGGTTTGGACAGCCAGCATGTTGATACCTCAGGTTCATCCTAGTCTTCAAAAAAACGTCTTCTAGCATCTGCGGCAGATGGTCTGTCAGGAGGCTGCGTTACTTGTGCGAGTTCATTGTTCCTTCTATGAAAAAAGAGCCTATGAGCTGATGGTTCACTATCCCACACCACACGTTTAAACTCCATGGACGCTGACGTTCCACCTGACAAAGCCAACGGGGATTGTCAACAGACCAATAGTGCATGTTTCTGCGGTTTATCTAGTCATTATTAGTAAATGTTGCCTCATCACTAAACAAGACACACGATGAATCTGGAATATCATATCTTAATGCCCATCCACAAAAGTTAACACGATTCTCAAAATCCTTTCAATGCAACCCTTGAAGGAGAGAGATGTGATAGGGGTAGAACCTATGTCCATGGAGAATGCGCAGTACACTTGCCCGACTTACGTCACTTCCACGTGCGATTGTGCGGGAACTAATTTGCGGATCTACTGCAACGGCAGCCAAAACATTAATTTCTGCCTCTTCCCCAGTCACTTGTTTGTTTCTATTACGTTTTCTAGGTGTTACAGTACCACTTTCACGTAATTGGTTGAAGAGGTTGATAAATAATTGCCAAGATGGTTGACATCTATTGGGATACGTTTCCGCATACACCATACAGGAACGAACTGCATTCTTCCTACACTCTCCACACACCATGAGCATGTCGGCTTTTTCTGCATTAGTAAACCCCATCTTCTACTCCCGACTTACTGTTTGAACTGTCACAATCTAACTGACCAGAAAGTCGCAATGCAACCAATGAACAGAAAACACAATGCAAACAAACATAACAACATCATACCTAGCAACTAAGCAGGTTGAATGGGACAAACAATTGTCGGGGTGAAAACTTTTCAAAATACGATTTCTCGTAAACCACTTGCACTAGAATCCTGCAACAAAGACCACTGACATTCTAATTTACCCTACCTTTATTCTGTTGATGTAACTAGACACTGTTCCATTTAAATATTGTATGTTTGCTCAAAAAATACACTTTCTCAGTATTATTAAAATCTGTGATAGGTTAAGTGTACAGTGGGCTGCAAATGTTATCCGATGGACCAAGGGGTGCAGAGGAAGAGGGGGAAGAAATTTCTTATCGAGTAGTCATGCCTGGCTATAGCCAGCGTGCCGGTATCGTCTCAAAGGTCACATTTACTTCTGTGTATACATTCAGCGACCTGAGTCTAAGAAGAAAGAAGAGGAAACCAAATACTTTTCTCTTTACTAGAACTATTCAAGCGAAATAAATTAGCATATATTCTTCGCATAATATGTTGTTTAAAAATCAAATATTGCACTCTTTATGCGGGTGCTACATGAGTTTAAGATTCAGTAATTTTCTTGAGAAACAAGGTCCGCATAATGTATATCTTGTTTTTAACGTTTGTTGCTAGTAATAAATAATAATAACATTAATAATAATAGTTTCATAATTATCACCAATAGAACGTTCTACACGTGCTCCGAGAGTATTTATTAACTTAAATATAAGTTCGTTTTGCTTTTTAATTGCCATAGATATCGATCACAACGTTTAGCGCTAAGTGTGTAGTTCCATACAGTTGGCACATTCAGTTCTGATAATATTCAAGCAATGTTTTACAAATATGGCAGCAAAAGTAATATTAATGTCAAACTGTTGAAGCATTTTGAAAACAATTAAGCATAAAATTAAATTTTCTTCAAAATGAGATATATTTTGCGTTTGTTACTGAAAAATCTGATGTGTTGCACTCACGTGACTTTCTCTACTCTTGTACAAACTATTTTTACAAACGCTTTTTCTCCATATGCTTCATGTTAATCGAGATATTCAGATCTTAATCTTATTGCTAATTTTCTTGCAGATGCAAGGGAATTGGTAGGCTTTAAGCGATAGTGAAATATTTTAAGAGCTAGTTGCTATGTGGAGTATTCCATTCTCTTTGCATTACCAGGACAAAAAAATGAATAACGAATTCCCATTTGAGAAAAAGTATTAAAAATTTAAGGGAATAACAAGCAATATCTCGAAAATGGTTCACTCAACAATATATATATATATATATATATATATATATATATATATATATGGAGTACTACAACACGCCCAATCTAAGGAACGCCGAGTCAACTCTTCTGTACGTATTTATACTACAGGGTTTTGACTCGGTTGTGGGCAATCGGGAGAGTGATCAGGGGGCAATCGATCGTCAGTTGTCAGGAGGGGAGTAATCGATTGTCAGTTGTCAGAGGGCAGCGATCAGTGAGTAATGAATGGTCAGTTATCAATGATCAATTGTTGAATCATACGTCGAGACCCCGTACACGAGTCGCCAACGCAACACCAGCTGAACAGGTAAGAATGTATCTCTTAGTTCTGCTTAATTGTCGGGCTTCGCCCCAATCTGAGTGGCCAATGTACTCATGCTAAAGGAATAATATAATTTATTGGGTCAATGCATCCCCTGTGCATTATTTAAATACCCCCATCCTAAAACGCCACCCTGGCCTACCTACCACCCCAGTACCGACGCATCCCCTACCTCTGAGCTACCATCCCCCCTAGTGTAATCACCTACTGCGGGGTAACCATCCCCCGTGGGGAGTTACAATATGACATAAATTGTGTATTTTAACGCGATCTACATTTTTTGTGTAGTAAAATTTTTTCTATCTCTTATGGTTTACCAGTTATGCAAACGTCGTTCACAATGAAGAATACTTTTGCAGACATTCCCAGAAAATTCGAGATATACATTTCATTTTTCATGAAAATATGTTAAACATAATGTATTTTCATCAAAATCGTTAGAACCATTTTGAGAAAATTAAAATTTTCGAAAAATTTTCCCTGTAAAGGGTAATCTGGGGTGGGGGGATTTTCTTGAAAACCTTCGTGTCGCATCTATGGAAGATACTGAACCTAAATACCAAGTTTAGTGTTTATCTGACTGTTCGTTTCTGAGTTATGCTGTTCACAGACACACACAGACACACACACAGACAGACACAAACACGGACATGTTTCCAAAAATGCTTTTTTTTATTTAAGGGGGTCTCAAAACAATAAATTTTTCCGGTGAAATCCCGGTATCGAATTTTTGGGTGGAATACAATACTTCCCCTATTTACTATACGTAGTAGAGAAAGTTAAAACGAATAAAGATTGTTTTATTTAAAGCAGAATTCCTCTTACACACACTCACAAGTAAAAAGTACAAAAACCGTGCCAGTCGTATAGTGGACGTAGAGTAAACACACCTATTTAGGTATTGTATGCAAAATGTTAATAGATACGAGGAAACAACCTTTAGCGCAAAATATGCAGTTTCTATATAGGTAGCTGTTTTATTCGTTTAGAATAACATATAAGCTAAATTTTCAAAATAGTGACCCGAAATGTTAATGCAGATAGGTTGATGTGCTTTTGTTGCAATTAGTTCATTTGAAAGCACTCTATTCTGAAAACTAAATTGCTTTCAAGTTACAAATCTGAAGATGCCCCCCTCCAAAAAAAAGGCTTTGTATTGCGATTCACGTTCTGAATTCTTAAAATGCTTCTCTTCTCTGGTCTAGAACGGAATGGAATATGTAACGGAGAGGACTCGACCCCGATCCAGTGAAAGAGGATATTGTGCTTGTGACCCTCGAGGGTGCGCTCCCGGGAGGGAGGGACGAGGTGAGAGACACCGAGCGGCCGGAACCAGGATTGACGGCACAGCAATGACAACGTTCCTAAAATTTCCAGATTGAGACGCCATGACAGTTGGGCAGGCAAACCAGGGACCCCACCCCAAACAGAGGGTCCAACACCCCTCAAGAAGCGGCCCTTATTCCCTGGCAACCAGCCGAAGACCGAGGGACGGATAAGGTTCCACAGAGAGAACACAGGTTCCTTTTTCTGTGCCACGCCGTACCGGAATACCATCGCCGACACTTCCAATCCTGAAACAGACCTAACGGGGTTAAGGATGAATGAAATGAGGAAAGGAACGATATTCGGGGGCTGAGAGAAATCATATCAGGATTCGCCTGACGACCAGGGAAAACTCTAGAAAAAAACCGTGGGTCAGATTGGGCGGTAGCTGGGAAGCGAACTAGGGATCTCTCGAATGCGAGTCGCACGCGTTACCGCGGCGCTACCTGGACGTAGACTGGAAGATCCGTAGTTCAAATCTCGGCTATGACATTGAATTTTTGAATCTGATTCTATCTTTCCAACCTTGTCCTACACACGGCTTGAGTGAAAGGGTCTTCTTGTTAATTGAGATGAAACTGCAATTACAAACTTCGTTGTAAGTATAAGAAGAATGCAGTAGCTCAAACGATAGTCAGATTTTTATGTGGTGTCTTTGAAACTTCACGCTATTTGCATTACCACGAGAATTATGATTAGAAAGAATTATATTTAAATATAGATTAAATTATTATTTTAAATTGAACAAACTAACGTGTTGCATTCACATAACTTTCTCTTCATACCATTCTACAAATTATTTTTTCTAAATCTCATTTTTCTGTCTACTACTTATAATCCAGATAAACTTGCAAATCACATTTAGCTCATCTGTGTGGTGTGGGGGTCTGCCTCACATTCAAGAGGTCCCGAGTTAGAATCTCGGTTAAAGTGAAATACATGGGTAAAGTTTTTTCCAAGTTTTCCTCTTATCCTGAGAAGAAGAATGTTTGATTCTAATTTCTAGTGACCTCGGGCCCATTTGAGCATAATTCTAACCATTTCGTTCATTCACCGTCCGTAATGGCCTACCCGGTTGAAGGACTTTAATTGAATATCAAAAGAAAAAGTTACCAAAAGTATATGTAGATAAAGCGATAGTCACATTTTCAAAAAGCATGTCACTACGTGATGCTTTGAAATTCCATGCTGTTTATATGATCGCGACAAAAACAAAACGAATAGCAACTTCTCAGTTACAGAAAATATTCAAGCCAATAACAAAAAATATCTGGGAATTAGTTAATCTCATAATGTATATATATATATATATATATATATATATATATATACAACAAACTGCGTGCTTTAACGGGGTCTGCATTTCTTGTGTATCAAAACTCTGTCCAATTTTTAGAGTTTACCAATTATACAAAAGTTATTCAGAATCAAGAAGGCTTTAGAGGCTCTTCTCAGTCAGTTCAAAATATTATTTCGTTTGCCATGAAAATATTTTAAACAGTGAGTATTTTAATCAAAATCATTAGAGCCATTTTTAAGAAAATAAATTTCGAAAATTTTTCCATGTAAAGGGTTGTTCAGGATGGGGAAATTTTCTTGAAAATCCTTGTCTCAACTTTGAAAGATGCTGAACTTAAATATTAAGTTTGGTAGTTAACCTACTTTTCGCTTTGGATTTATGTTGTTCACAGGTATATGGAGGTTTTGCCCTAAAATATGATGTGTTGCATTTGCATGATTTTCTCTACTCACTCCTCTTACAAAGTTTATTTGCACCTATGTCATGTTAATACCCATAAACCTTCATCACTTATTTTCACAATTCGTTGTGGGTATAACCAGAACATATTATGCTAAAGCGACAACCATATCTCTCAAAGCTGATCGATACGTGATAGCTTTGGATTGGTTGGCTACGGATGAGACTCGGCACTGATCCACATAGTGGATATTGTGCCTACGCCCCACAAGGGGGCGTCTCCGGGAGGCAGGATGAGGCGAAACAAGATACCTACGTCCGGAACCAGGAAAAACGGCCCAGGAATGGCAGGGTCCCTAAGTTTTCAGATAGACTCCCCGTCAGACGGCTAGGGGGACTCCACCCAGCACAGAGGGTGTCCAATGCTCCTCAAGGAAGTTAGGATACTCCCGACAGGCAGCCGAAAGCTGAGGGACGGAGAAAGTCACAAAAAACATTCTTTTCCTCTGCCACACTGCACCGAAACACCATCGCCGACACTTCCAACCCTGAAACAGACCAACGGATGAAAGATGAAGGGAAATTAGAATGGAGATGAAATGGAGGTCCGGAAATTCGGGGATGTGAGAATCCTTCCCAGCATTCGCCTGGCGACCCGGGAGAATCCCCCGAAAAAACCTATGGGTCAGGAAGGTCGGCCAGAGGAATCCAACCCACGACCTCCCGAATGTGAGCCACAGACGTGATAGCTTTGAAATTCTGATCTCTTTGTATGAACTCGAGATAGAAAGAAAGAAAGAAAGAAAGAAAGAAAGAAAGAAAGAGAGAGAGAGAAAGAGAGAAAGAAAGAAAAACAATAGCTATTTGCAGTTGAGGGAAGTATAAAGTATTTGAAAATTTAAACTAATATCACAGAAACTTTCAGAACAGGTAAAATATAAAAGTTATTTGAATAAAATAAAAATGTTATTTGATATAAATTTTGTGCTTTAACAAGATCTACAGTTGTTGTGCGGTAAGATTTTGTCTCTCTCTCTCTTACGATTTACTAATTATCAAAAGTCATTTACAATAAACACCGATTTACAGACTATTCCTAGAAAATAAAAGATATGCATTCTATTTATCATGAAAATTGCATAAACATATGTATTTTAATCAAAATCCTTACAGTCATTTTTGAAAGAATAAAAAATTTCGAAAAATGTCCAATGTAAAGGGTAGTTTGGAGTGGAGGCTTTTCTTTAAAATCTCAGTGTCGCATTCTTGGAAGAAGTTGAACCAAGTGTGGGTTTTAACCAACCGTTTGCTTTTGAGTTATGTTATTCGTGGATACACACACACGCTTGGACCATTGCCTAAAAATAAATTCCTTGGATTCAGGGGTCACAAACGTGATTTCTGTTGAAATTATGACATTGAATTTTCAGATGGAACACAATACTTTCTGTACTTACTGTAGCTACGTAGTAGAGAAAGTAAAATGCTTACTTTGGATTCAGGGGTTTCAAAACGTGAATTCCGTTGAATCTCGTTATTAAATTTTTGTGTAGAATGCAATACTTCCTCTACTTATTGTAACTACGTAGTAGAGAAAGTAAAAATGCTTTGTTTGGATTCAGGGGGTCTCAAAACGTGTATATCCGGTGAATCTCATTCAATTTTTGGGTGGAACACAATACTTGCTCTACTTGCTGTAACTACTAGTAGAGAAAGTAAAAAGCTTTGTTTGGTTTTAGGGAGTCTGAAAACGAGTATTTCCGTTTCGAGTATTAATATCGTTATTAAATTTTTGGGTGGAATATAATACTTTATCTACTTACTGTAACTACGTAGTAGAGAAAGTAAAAACCTTTGTTTGGTTTTAGGGAGTCTGAAAACGAGTATTTCCGTTCCGAGTATTAATCCCGTTATTAAATTTTTGGGTGGAATACAATAATTCCTCTACTTACTGTAAGTGCGTAGTAGGGAAAGTAAATTCAA
This sequence comes from Deroplatys truncata, assembly GCA_030765065.1. Taxonomy (NCBI): domain Eukaryota; kingdom Metazoa; phylum Arthropoda; class Insecta; order Mantodea; family Mantidae; genus Deroplatys; species Deroplatys truncata. Next base: position 316,376,690 of record CM060990.1, on the reverse strand, counting down.
TGGGGCTCAAAACGTGTGTTTCCAGTGAATATTGTTATTGAATTTTTGGGTGGAATACCATACTTCCCCTACTTACTGTAAGTGCGTAGTAGGAAAAGTAAAAATGCTTTCTTTGGATTCAGTGGATCTCAAAAAGTGTATTTCCGGTGAATCTCGTTTTTACTTTCTCTACAACGTATAGTAAGTAGGGGAACTATTGTATTCCACCCAAAAATTCGATACTAAGATTTCACCGGAAATATATGTTTTGAGGCTCCCTGAATCCAAAACAAGCATTTTTGGAAACATGTCCATGTGTGTGTGTGTCTGTGTGTGTCTGTGAACAGCATAACTCAGAAACGAACAGTCGGATAAACACTAAACTTGGTATTTAGGTTCAGTATCTTCCAGAGATGCGACACGAAGGTTTTCAAGAAAATTCCCCCACCCCAGATTACCCTTCACATGGAACATTTTTTGAAAATTTTAATTTTCCCAGAAATGGCTCTAACGATTTTGATTAAAATATCAGATATTTAAGATACTTTCATGACAAATAAAATGTATAACATGAATTTTCTCGGAATGTCTCCAAAAGTATTCTTCATTGCGAACGGATTTTGCATAACTGGTAAACCATAAGAGATAGACAACATTTTACTACACAAAAAATGTAGATCGCGTTAAAATACACAATTTATGTCATATACTTTTTTTTGTTGAGTGAACCATTTTCGAGATATTGTTATTCCCTTAAATTTTCCAGTACTTATACTTTTTCTCAAATGGGAATTCGTTTTTTGTCCTGGTAATGCAAAGAGAATGGAATACTCCACATAGCAACCAGTTCTTAAAATATTTGACTATCGCTTAAAGCCTACCAATTCCCCTTGCATCTACAAGAAAATTAGCAATAAGATTAAGATCTGAATATCTCGATTAACATGAAGCATATGGAGAATAAGCGTTTGTAAAACTAGTTTGTACAAGAGTAGAGAAAGTCATGTGAGTGTAACATATCAGATTTTTTAATTTTTGGGTGGAATACAACACTTTCCCTACTTATTATAGGTAAATAGTTGAGACAGTAAAACTATGAGTTGTGGAATAGATAGGCGGCTGGTTGTCATTACGGTATCTTGCATGCCAAATAGGGAAAAGTGTAACCTTAAATAATTTCTGGCCCAGATTGTTGTCACGATGCACGATACTTCATAAGGACATTATGAAAATAAAGAACATATGTTAGTTAATAATGGGTAGAGAAAGCAGTAAATATATAAAAAACCAAACCATTTTGTTTTAACACTTGCTTGTTATAGGTACAATAATATGATGCCTCTAATTCCTAAAAATTAGTTTGTATACTGCTTATGTCGCTGTGTTGTAATGTTATTGCTGTTTTCTTTTCACAGTTATTACATTCTTACAGCCAAGTCCAAGGGAAATGTGTTGGAATAATATTTTGTTTAGCTTGTTACATTTCTTAACCTTCCTTGTAGAGCGTGTATGAGCTAAGATACCTGGAATAACTTCTCGATAAGCACCCTGCCTGCCCCACTCCCGGTGCAACGGCAAACATTTGGAGCTGTCTGTACGAGCACCTGACTACCAATCAGTGCTGTGAAAACTGCACATCAATAGCACTTTCCATTTCCGAAATATTTGCGGTCAAGTTTTAGGTGATTCACCCTGTATAAAGGGGCTGTGTCTAGCCTCACATCGTCAATGTGTAGCAGAAGACACATCTCCAACAGATACCAGCAAGGTAAGTTAATATATCTCTCTTTTTTACATCTTTGTAAACTTTAAAATTCAAATATTTTGACTTCCATTTTCTCTTTGCAGATAATGGAATTGGTATAGAAATTTCAAACTGTTGCCAACCAGAAGTCTATACGAATTAAAGACTTAGAATTAAACTTTGAATACCAGCTGGCCAGGGCCGAGAAATTTTTAGCCAAATATGGTAATACCATACTGCTAAAGTTATGGGAAAATGATGAGATTCCCTTTGTAGCGTGTTTTCGGGTAAATACGACATATTTTTGGATACCGACATTGAAGAAATTAATAAGCATATGCTAAAAATTAAATGTATTTACCAAGGAATGATACCCCTTACGGGAGCATACATCTTATCTCTTAAAACGTACGAGTAATGGTAAAATTCTATTCTTTTCAGCAAAATGGCACCCATACTAAGGTTTCATAACGTTACACGCAGAGAACTAACTCCCACAAGAAACACAAAACACAGCGGGTTTGGACTTATTTTGCAGACTCTAGTTATAATTTAAAACCTCAGCCTTTTAAAGCAGTGAAAACAGGTATTGCTTTTGAAATACCAAAGGGCTTTTACGGAGGAATCGCTGAAAGATCTGGACTAACTCTGTTTCATCGTACAGGCATTGGAGGCGGAGTTATCAATTATGATTATAGAGGAAATATGTTTATTATTGTTTTAATCATCATTCAACTAGGTCTTTTAAAATAAAAAAGCCACAAAATAACCTGGCTAATTTTAGAAAACATTTGTATACCTACATTAAGAGAAGTACGCACATTATCAAACACTGAAAGAACAGTAAAGGTTTTGGTTCTAGTGGTTAAAATATGTTTTATTTAACAAATAACATAAGTTAACACGACTTCATTAAGAGGCTCAAAATTCCTGTGGACACATTATTTGACTCCCTGAGTTTAAGGTTGTTAAAACAGAAGTTACCTTAATTCATTTTTTACTAGTGCAGCTGTACAGCCATAATACAATTGCTGGAATTTATGTACGTATATATTGTAACTTGCTGGTAAATCATTCTATCAAAATTGTATAGAATTATATGTATCCGAAAACTATGAAAAATTGTTGCCAAACATGTTCGCGTTCTGGCTTCTCGAAGGAACGTAAAATTTGGATTATGAGTACATGGTTTTCAATCTAGTGCACAGCGTGTATAAGGATTTTTATTTGATGCGTGAATGGAAGCTAAACTATAACAATTTTGATGTATTGAAGATCATATTGTAAAATCTTTATCAAAAGTATCTCTGAATAAATATTGGTTAGATTTTGTAGATTATATTTGGATAGATCGAATCATATTGTTTTCACTGCATAATGTATATTGAAATTCAAAACAGTTCTCGACTAGTTTCCTTCTATAGAAATAAATAAAATATCCTTGCATTTAAACCTCTAATTAACCCCCCAGTACTGTTTTTTAAAAATAAAACCGAGCTTAAAGTTCAGCCATCAAATTTGAAGTCGTTGGCATCTTATATTTTTGGAGATACACATTCTTACATGACCGCAAATACAGCGCGCCAAAACTTCTTTCAGCTATATTATAATACATCCATTGAAGAAATCATGCCTCTAAATCCACCCTTTACTGTTGTATATCAGTATATACGTTTTCGTGACAAACCTTCTAAAAAGAATGATGACGTACGCTGTAAGATAAAAGTCGTCAGAATTCTAAATCAGGATGGGTATATAAATATTGTGAGTAAACCTAGTGTGTGATTTATTTATTGTGACAGTAGTAAAAGGATGAGGACTTAAGAACACAAAGGAAATGCCGCCGACTCCTCCCCCTTGCTTTGTGTGCTAAACCTTAAAAGCCGCCGACTCCACCCCCTTGCTTTGTGCGCTAACCCTTAAAGCCGCCGAAGACGACCCCTCATTTTTGGCCTCCTAGAATGTCGCCTGGCCCTGTGCCGGTGACCACGCCCCCTCCTTTGTGCTCTACTAGCATACCGGCCGTCTCTGTGCCGCTGGCCACACCCTCCCCTCCCCTTTGTGGTCTAACCCCGTACGCTGTCTACGCACCCCTCTTTGAGTGTGCTGGTCTGAATGGCTCCCTGACAAGTAGTGGAGGTACGCTGGCCACACCCTCTCTTTGAGGTCTCCCCTCTCCTTTGTGGCCTAACCCCGTACCTCGCCACGCGGTCTGTTCTGATTGGATCCCTGTAGAAGGGTGGAGGTAATAGGGTATTGAGCTAGTAGCTAATGGAGGTGGATCTTTGTGCGCTACTGATGCCGATACCCGGGGATCGTCGAACCATGTGCTATTGTTTTCGTCGCGGGGCTCCCCCGTACGCAAATCGAAGTAGGTGATAGCAAAAATCAATGGTTTATACTGTTAACGTACTGGATTCGCACCTCTGAAGGGCTGAACGCGAACACTCGATCGAAGTATCCCCGTCGCATGTATCTTGATTAAAGTAATTAATCGATGCTCCTCGATCGATGAATACGATTAAGTATTTTTGATTGATTAATGTAATTAAGAGTATATGAATTGATTTGCGCACCTGGTTGCCATCATATATGTGTGCGTGGGTGTTAAGGTGATTATTACATGTGTATAATAATTACGAATAATAACATTTGTTTAATTCTACTTTTGAGGGAATATATATTTTGGATTTATAAGAATATTACAACACTTAAATGAATCCATGGCTGAAAGGACAGAGTTGCCGTAACAGGCGTTAACGCGTGATAATTTCGTTGAAAACCCGCGCGCGACCCTTCCTCTATGCAGCGTCTCACTCGAGTGACCGGTCCCTCAAGAGCAGTGAGCAAGGTAGCTGGCAACCCATCCCTCCTTCGTGGTACAGCTCGCCTCCTGCAGAGCGCGCGCACTCTAGCCGAGAGAGCGGAAAGAAATTCCGCTCATCGACGAAGAAGGCTGAATTAGAAATTTTAAAAGTTTAAGGAATGCATGGCGGTGGCCATGTTAACTCCAAGGAAAGCTAGCATAAATCATTTGAAATGTCCGATAAGGAACTTCACGCCTCAAGATATGTTTTCCAAGGTTTGTTTACACATAGGGGTGGCTCTGAAAAATAAATACGGTTAACATTATAACTGAATATTACATATGTTATTAAAAATAAATATTGGCGGTTAACATTATAGTTAATATTACATGCGTTATTCAAAAATAAGTAATGGTCTCGCTGATCGATGAATACGATGAACTATTTTTGATTGATTAATGCAATTAAGTGTATATGAATTGACTCGCGCACCTGGTCGCCATCGTATATGTGTGCGTGGGTGTTAAGGTGATTATTACATGTGTATAATTATTACGAATAATAACATTTGTTTAATTCTACTTTTGAGGGAAAATATATTTTGGGTTTATAAGAATATTACAACACTTAGATGAATCCATGGCTGAAAGGACAGAGTTCTCGTAACGAGGCGTTACCGCGTGATAATTTCGCTGAAAGCCCGCTCGCAACCCTTCCTCTATGCTGTGCCGCACACGAGTGCCGGTCCTCACATGGCAGCGAGCAAGGTAGCTGGCTCCCAACCTTCCTCTCGGAACAGCTCGCGACTGAAGCGCGCGAACACTCTAGCGGAGAGAGCGAAAAGCTCGCTCTTCCGCTCATCGAAGAAGATGGCTGAAGTAGACATTTTAAAAGCTTAATGAATGCATGGCGGCGGCCATGTTGACTCCAAGGAAAGCTAGCATAAAGCATTTGAAATGTCCGATAAGGAACTTCACGCTTCAAGATATTTTTCCAAGGTTTGTTTACACGTAGGAATGGCTCTGAAAAAATAAATACTGTTATCATTATAGCTGAATATTACATATGTTATTAACAAATAAATAAATACAGTTAACATTATAGCTGAATATTACATGATATTAATAAATAAAAATGAACTAAATAAATAATGAAATAAGTAGAGTATCCTGAACAAGACACCTTCCTTGTCACTCTTTACCAAACAGCTGAAAAGGAGCACAAATATATCATGACAGATGATAAAGCACTCCACAACCATCGATATGGACTTTAAAACAGTCATTTTCAAAAAGTACTTCGCCCACTTACGCATGGAAGCGCGTCTTTAAAAAAACCGTTGACGATATAGTACCCCGCCGCTCACTCAAGCACACGTGTAGGCATGGACTTTAAAACAGACGTTCACGATAAAGTACCGCACTGCCAGCGCAAGCATACGCGTAGACATGGACTTTAAAACAGGTATTTTCCATAAAGTATAGCATTGCCAGCGCAATCATTCACATACATGGACCTTAAAACACATATTTTCGGTAAAAATAAGCATCCATCACACACACTCTCTCTGTCTCTCTCTCCCCCCCTTTGCAGGCATAGACTTTAAAACAGACATTATCGATAAAGTAACATAGCCCACTCACACATGCAAACACATAGGTAAGGACTTTAAAACAGGCATTGTCGGTAAAGTACCGCACTGTCACCGCAAGCATCCTCTTAGGCATGGACTTTAAAACAGTCACTGCCGATAAAAGAACTCCTCCTTCACGTAAACACTGTCTCTCTCTCACGCACTTCCTCTCTACATTACGCCAACGATTTATATAGCGGTTTACACACCCTTGAAAAATATATTGTACAAAGTTCAAGAAAGTAAACCGAAGCACTAGCTGACTTAATGGCCAGGATTCCTCAGAAATATAGCATCTAAAGATGGTAAATGGATTTTTCCTAAGATACTGGAAAGTACATCGAGAGAAAACAAGGGTAATTTATTTTCATTACTAACGCAAAAATTATGTTATCGTCAAGAAAGCTTATTTGTTTATTCCATTTAAAAAGACTGGTGTTTCAGCCGCCATATCTAAAACATTATTTGATCCCCATCATTCGAAAGCATAAATGTCATAATTCTATGAGAGATAACGTGTCTATTTACATTCGAGAGGTCGCGGCTTCGAATCCCGGTTAGGTGATTTACTGTGCAAAGCAAGTCCACCCATTAAGAGGTTTATAAGTGTTGGTGTAATATTTTCCTACAGGGTTTGATGCATAGGTCCTGTACGTAAACATTCGTTACATGTACAATTATTATACCCGTAACAAAAACGAAAATGATTCGTGTTATAGGCTCTGACTGTTTAGATATGTAGCGACTAAGGCGGTATTGAACACCAGAGGGAAATCGAACTCTGAACTCAAACCAATAAATACACGGGCTTTCAAAAGATGCATTATTTCTTATTAAACATAGGATGAGAACTTTTTTTAAACAGACCTCCCTTCGAAAGATATTTTGAATATTCCAGCAGAGAGATCGACCCATTACGAAGACATCAAATTATAAATTTCATATTGGTTTAAAAGCTTTTTCTTCACTTGGGATCTCCTAAAAATTCGACGAGTTATACAGCTGCACACCCCTTGCAAATATATGTTGTATACCCCTTGAAGACAGTTTACCTGCCGAGGGTCTCGGAAATACCTTAGGCGACCAGCAACCGTCAAATAGCCCATTTACGGCAATGTCGGACCCATCTTCATTAAGGAATCTATTGTGCTTTAAAATGGTTTCTCTTCCTGTGAAAAACCCATACAGCTCATACAGACGAGTGTGTAAATATCATAAATTAATTGTTTGCACGATATCGACAATTAAACTAATTTTTATGGAATGCTAAACAAATAAATATGATTTGGAGAGGGTAATATGAAGCGTATGGTATTTTAGAATTAAAATGGGAGAAAGAATTCAAATTAAGGGATCGAATGTATCTGATAGTTTTTCTTAATTGTACTTTGAAGCTAGCCAGTTTTACGGTCTACTTTATAGATGAATGAAATATTTGATGAATGACAGTCTTATTTAACATGGGTAAAAGGTGTTTAAGGGCTGTTTTGATAAAAGATACTTCTTGGTAACGTGTGAGGTTTGAATTGGAGGGGACACCGGTTCGATTCCAGGTGATCGCCCTGCCCGACTTCACAACCTGCATGAAGGTCTACTAATACATTGCCCGCCCATTAACGATTTGTTTATAAGCGAGGGTGTAACCTTACAAGGAAAATTATATCAACAGAAACAATACCTTTTTTTCATTATTTTCACCCTAAAATTATTATTAAATAATACGTGTCAGACGGACACTTCAAATATAATACTAGCGCGAATATTTATGTTTTGGGGTGATAATAAACATTGAATTTTAGCGTTTTATAAGCGAGGGTGTAACCTTACAAGGAAAATTATATCAACAGAAAAAATACCTTCTTTTTCGTTATTTCCACTCTAAACTTACTATTAAATAATACCTGTGAGGTTGGTGCTAGCCACAGCGTCGACATTCACATTCATATCATGTTAGAATAATTCTTTGATTGCAGACGAATGCTACAAATATAATACTGTAGCGAATATTTTGGTATTACATAGATACAGTGCAAGCCATCCCATTAACGGTCTTTATAAGCCAGGGTTCAGTCGGTAACATCTGTGACTTGCATTCGAGGTCGTGATTTCGATCCCCAGCAGCTGACGCTCCTGACCCCTGGATTTCTCGATTTCCCTGGTTGCTAGGCGAATGCTGTGAAGGTTCATTACTACCGCGAATTTTTTCCTCCACCCCGTTTCACCCATATTCTTATTTTACTCAGGCTTTCATCTCTCCGGCTCTGACTGGTAATATTTACTACTGAACGTCGGCACTCATGTGATACAGATGCTTTATGAATAAAGAAACATATATGTATGTAGCAAAAAGGACAGGGATACGTAGTGTTTAAAACAGAAATTTTTTCCACCCTCGACGTAAAATACAGGGAATACCCCAAAACACGCATCCCGAGAAGTTAAGTGTAAAGGTCCTGTATATAGAGTGCTATCCTTAAACAGACGCAGCAGGAAGGGAAAGCCATTCGAGTGTATTGGTTTTACTTCTCTTTTTGATGTGACAGCATATACAGCTAGTGATTACACATTCTTAAAGATATGGACCGCTTACTCTGGTCTCGCTTTTTTCGCGGTTTTCCCTGGTCCGCATGCGAATGCCTGAGTGGTGTATTCTAGGGCGATTTCCTTTCATTCTATATAGTTTGCATCTTTTGCGCATGCTTCTAGGATCTCTATTTTGAATACCGTCGACCACTCGCTCAGACCTGAGATTTTTCGTGGATTTCCCTGGTCTGTAGGCGAATGTCTGAGTGGCGTATGCTACCACATTTTCATTTTATTTCATTCGCATCTTTAGCACGTGCTTCTAAGGCAGCTGTTTGGATTACCGTCGACCACTAGCTCAGACTGGAGAGTTTTCGTGGTTTTCCCTTGTCTGCAGGCGAATACGTGAGTGGCGTATGCTGCCACGTTTTCATTTTATTTCATTCGCATCTTTAACACGTGCTTCTAAGGCCCTCTGTTTGGATTGCCGTCGGCCACTCGCTCAGACCTGAGATTTTTCGTGGTTTTTCCTGGTCTGTAGGCGAATGCCTGAGTGGCGTATGCTACTACGTTTTCATTTTATTTCAATCGCATCTTTAACATGTGCTTCTAATTACCCCTGTTTGGAGTACCGTCGGCCACTCGCTCAGACCTGAGATTTTTCGTGTTTTTCCCTGGTCTTTAGGCGAATGCCTGAGTGGCGTATGCTACCACATTTTCATTTTATTTCATTCGCATCTTTAACATGTGCTTCTAATTGCCCCTGTTTGGAGTACCGTCGGCGACTCTCTCAGACCTAAGGTTTTTCGTGGTTTTCCTGGTCTGCGGCGTATGTCTGAGTGACGTATGCTACCAAGATTTCCTTTCATTCTATATAATTTGCATGTTTCATTTCAGTCACATCTTTTTTGCTTCTAGGTTTCGTTGCGCATGGTGAATGCCTGCTCAAAATGATACATGTCGCTTCCTCGGTTGACAAGCTCACGATTTAAGCACCCGAATCTGCGCGCTTATACCTGAACAATACGTACATCTTCACAATACCTTACACTTAATCTAAGCATCCGAACCTGTACGGAGACGTCCGAACACCGCCGAACAATACATTATCGTTGCAATACTTTGCTCACTCACTCTAAGCACGCGAAGCTATACGAAGACCTGTGAATACATGCAATCGCACATAAACACCACAGACCGACTCTCTAAATATTCGAAAATGCAGGAAGACATACGGGCATGTGCTTATCAGAATCCATAATCAGATTGGAATGACAGGCTTTAATGTAGATATTTATTTACAACCATAACAAGAACACATCACATCTAAAAACTGTCTTAGACAGGAACATTCTCTTTAAGACACGCTATGTATGCTATTCGCTTGTTTAGATTCAATAGAGGTTCCAAACTTACATTTCGGAAAAAATTGTAGGCAATTTAGGGCGCTCTTAAAGTTAAGATAATTTTATCGAGGTTTCTCTTAAATGAAAGCATGACATGCAACATTTACCAGATAATGCTTCTTACATAGGCTTACAATAGCGAGTTCGCGACTTCAGATGCATGTATACGACAATCAACTAATTTGTTCACGGTTTTGCTTGAGAAATTTATTTTGGGCGTGAAATACTGGTAATTTTGCTCAGAGGCCTCTATCAGGCTCGAGGTTCTTTTACGTGCCGTAAATCTACGACACGAGTCCACCGGCTTTACTTCCCTTCCGAAGGAATCCATGCTAAGGATTTTTACGCCCGAAAATATCCATCGCCCTCCGCCGGGCTTGAACCCGCGACCTTGGGAACTAGAGGCTAGCATGGTAACCACTACACCACGGACGACGACACACAGCTAAGGTCATTTGTGTGTAACACTCTAGCTAATCGAGTGGAATGGCTCAGGTGGTAAGTTTGTGACTTCTATTCGGATCGAGGGTTCAATCCCAGTAACCCACACCCCCCTGATTCCCAGAGGTTTTTTTCTTCAAGGTTTTTCGCTCACTAGACGAATTCTGTGAAGGCTCGTTCCACCTCTGAATTTTTCCTCTCATCGTTTCACCTCCATCCTCATTTTACTTTTTTCATCTTCTTGGTTGTTTCAGGGTTCAAACTAGCGGAGAGGGACTCTCGGCATAAGCGGAGCTTATGCTCTCTGTAACTTTCATCCATGGAATGAGTGTGGCCCCGAATCCTGGACCTCTCAGGAGATGTGTAAGTCTGTAGTCCTCGAGAGGAGCCATAGATTGCGTCAAATGCAACCAGGGAATTTTTTATCCGTGAAAGGTAGGGGCCCTGCCCCCTACCCTTTGACTGTCACGTCGTCACGCTATGTAACAACGTCGTCACGTTATGTAGCAACGTCGTCACGCTATGTAAGAACGTCATCACGCCATGTAACAACGTCGTCACGCTATGTAACAACGTCGTCACGCTATGTAACAACGTCGTCACGCTACGTAACAACGTCGTCACGCTACGTAACAACGTCATGGCGCTATGTAACAACATTCAGAAGGCCCCTGATCATCAGCATACAGGTGACGGAGACGCGGCACGATTTGGAACCTTCCCAGATCTATAAACGTTAGGGACACACAATGCAATGCAACCTATACAGATCTAAACAGACCGTCATAGTTTACTTCAGAAGGTAACAGTTCGCCGAAATGTAGATGGTAGAGACGCGCAACTAGTTGGAACGATTCAGGAGCTGGGGGGTGTTAGGGACATCCAGCGCAATGCAAGCTGTACAGATCTAAACCAACCACAAAACTTTAATTCAGAGTAACAGATCGTTGACATGAAGATATTATAGACACTCGACCAGCTGGAACGATTCAGGAGCTGGAAACGTTAGGGACACACAGCGCAATGCAAGCTGTACAGATCTAAACCAATCACCAAACATTACTTCAGAAGGTAACAGTTCGTCGAAATGTAGATGGTAGAGAGGCGCAACTAGCTGGAACGATCCGAGATCTGGAAACATTAGGGACATCCAGCGCAATGCAAACTATGCAGATCTAAATCAACCACCAAGCTTTAATTCAGACTAACAGATCGTTGACCTGAAGATGGTAGAAGCGCGCAACTAGCTGGAACGTTCCGATATCTGGAAACGTTAGGGACACACAGCGCAATGCAAGCTGTTCAGATCTAAACAGACCGCTAAACTTTACTTTAGAACCTAACAGTTCGTTGACATGAAGATGGTAGAAGCGCGTAACTAGCTGGAACGTTCCGAGATCTGGAAACGTTAGGGCCACCCAATGCAATGCAACCTGTACAGATCTAAACCAACCGCCAAACTTTAATTCAGAGTAACAGATCGTTGACATGAAGATGGTAGAGGCAGTCGACTAGCTGGAACGATTCAGGAGGTGGAAACGCTAGGGACACACAGCGCAATGCAAGTTGTACAGATCTATACAGACCACCAAACTTTAATTCAGGAGGCAAAAGTTCGACGAAATGTAGATGACAGAAATGCGTCACGATGTTGAACGGCCCTAGATCTGGAGATGTTAGGGACAATCCGTTGTGCCGATGACGAGTGTTTCCAGAGAGCATCCCTTTCCACGAATGTTTCCAGAGAACAGCCTTTTCCCATGCTCGCACTCGCCATCTTCTGGTTACGTGGCATTGTAACGTAATGTTAAGCTGTAAGGACGGTTCAGGAGACATGATAGGCAAAAAGAGGGGCCCCCTACCATTTAAAGATTTGAACTTGGAGTGTGTTCCATCCAACCTGACGTCTGCGGCTCCGTGAACAATTGTTGTCTAGATGACTAATTTTCCAGAGAGCATCCTTTCCCTCTGCTATGCATAGATCGAGGTTCCCTCCGCTGTCTTCATCCGAGATATATACATAGTTGTATGTTATGAATTCATTCATTCGCTTTTAATTCCCTCGAGCGTTAGCACTCGCGTATTCATTTAATTTCTTTTTAGAGTTCTGGCATGAGCTATTACCGGATAAAATCTGTGCAACCAACGTATGAGGAACTCAATGTTTCACACATTACACATGGAGGAAAACGTGTAAATAAATGCTGTATATGCGGGCGGATTTTTAAGAATCGTTCTTTGTCAAGACTTAAGCTTCATAGAGCAAGATATACCAGATCGGACCTCTATCCTTCACTCGAGTCTACTGCTGTTCAGTAATCTGGATACAGCGGAAGTCGCGAGAATATGAAGTCTTCATATGATGATGATTCAGTGATATCTACGCTTGAAAATCCGAATAGACTAGTAAATATATTGATGTTACTAATTGCATGGAGGGACGCTGGTAATAATAGTCACACACAAGAGATTGAGGAAATTATAAGTAAGCTGAAAGCTTATAAAGTTATAGCATGAAAGGATCGAGAAAGTGTGTTAATCAATTTCGACGATGGTTAACAGGAACTTTGAAATATCAAGAACTTGTACTTATAAAATGCATCATCCAGACATTTCGGGTGTTTAATTTCATGGTTGTGAGGGGTGAGTTGTGTGTGGAGACAGTTAACATCTACGGGGTAGGGGGCAGGGCCCCTACCTTACACGGTTAAAAAATCCCCTGGCGGCAGTTGACGCAATCTATGGCTCCTCTCGAGGACTACAGACTTACACATCTCCTGAGAGGTCCAGGATTCGGGGCCATACTCATTCCATGGATGAAAGTTACAGAGAGCATAAGCTCTGCTTATGCCGAGATTCCCTCTCCGCTAGTTGGAACCCTGAAACAACCAACAAGATGAAAAAAGTAAAATGAGGATGGAGGTGAAATGATGAGAGGAAAAATTCAGAGGTGGAACGAGCCTTCACAGAATTCGTCTAGTGAGCGAAAAACCTTGAAGAAAAAACCTCTGGGAATCAGGGGGGTGTGTGTTACTGGGATTGAACCCTCGATCCGAATAGAAGTCACAAACTTACCACCTGAGGCATTCCACTCGATTAGCTAGAGTGTTACACACAAATGACCTTAGCGCCGTGTCGTCCGTGGTGTAGTGGTTGCCATGCAAGCCTCTAGTTCCCAAAGGTCGCGGGTTCAAGCCCGGCGGAAGGCGATGGATTTTTTCGGGCGTAAAAATCCTTAGCATGGCTTCCTTTGGAAGGGAAGTAAAGCCGGTGGTCCCGCGTCGTAGATTTACGGTGCATAAAAGAACCTCAAGCCTGATAGAGGCCTCTGAGCAACATTACCAGTATTTCACGCCCAATATAGATTTCTCAAGCAAAACCGTCAACAAATTAGTTGATTATCGGATACATTCATCTGAAGTCGCGAACTCGCTATTGTAAGCCTATGTAAGAAGCATTATCTGGTAAATGTTGCATGCCATGCGTTCCTTTAAGAGAATCCTCTATAAAATTATCTTAACTTTAAGAGCGCCCCAAATTGTCTACAATTTTTTTTCCGAAATGTCAGTTTGGAAACTCTATAGAATCTAAAGAAGCGAATAGCATACATAGTGTGTCTTAAACAGAAAGCTCCTGTCTAAGACAGTGTTTAGATGTGATGTGTTGTTGCATGTATTCAAAGGTCTTCGTATAGCTTCGCGTGCTTAGAGTGAGTGAGCAAAGTATTGAAACGATAATGTATTGTTCGGCCGTTTTCGGACGTCTCCGTACAGGTTCGGATGCTTAGAGTAATAGTAAAGTATTGTAAAGATGTATGTATTGTTCAGGTATAATCGCACAGATTCGGGTGCATAACTCGTGAGATTCTAAACCGAGGAAGGGACAAGTATCCTTTTGAGCAGGCATTCACCATGAGCAACGAAACCTAGAAGCAAAAAAGATGTGAATAAATTAAAGATGCAAATTATATAGAATGAAAGGAAATCGTGGTAGCATACCTCACTCAGACATTCGCCGCAGACCAGGAAAACCGCGAAAAATCTCAGGTCTGAGCGAGTGGCCGACGGTAATCCAAACAAGGGACCTTAGAAGCACATGTTAAAGATGCGAATGAAATAAAATTAAAACGTAGTAGCATACGCCACTCAGGCATTCGCCTACAGACCAGGAAAAACCACGAAAAATCTCAGGTCTGAGCGAGTGGCCGACGGTAATCCAAACAGAGGGCCTTAGAAGCACGTGTTAAAGATGCGAATGAAATAAAATGAAAACGTAGTAGCATACGCCACTCAGGTATTCGCCTGCAGACAAGGGAATCCACGAAAAATCTCCGGTCTGAGCAAGTGGTCGACGGTAATCCAAACAGCGGCCTTAGAAGCACGTGTTAAAAATGCGAATTAAATAAAATGAAAACGTGGTAGCTTACGCCACTCAGGCATTCGCCTGCAGACAAGGGAAAACCACGAAAAATCTCCGGTCTGAGCGAGTGGTAGACGGTAATCCAAACAGCTGCCTTAGAAGCACGTGCTAAAGATGCGAATGAAATAAAATGAAAATGTGGTAGCATACGCCACTCAGACATTCACCTACAGACCAGGGAAATCCACGAAAAATCTCAGGTCTGAACAAGTGGTCGACGGTATTCAAAATAGAGATCCAAGAAGCATGCGCAAAAGATGCAAACTATACAGAATGAAAGGAAATCGCCCTAGCATACACCACTCAGGCATTCGCATGCGGACCAGGGAAAACCGCGAAAAAATGCGAGACCAGAGTAAGCGGTCGATATCTTTAAGAATGTGTAATCACTAGCTGTATATGCTGTCACATCAAAAAGAGAAGTAAAACCAATACACTCGAATGGCTTTCCCTTCCTGCTGCGTCTGTTTAAGGATAGCACTCTATATACAGGACCTTTACACTTAACTTCTCGGGATGCGTGTTTTGGGGTATTCCCTGTATTTTACGTCGAGGGTGGGAAAAATTTCTGTTTTAAACACTACGTATCCCTGTCCTTTTTGCTACATACATATATGTTTCTTTATTCATAAAGCATCTGTATCACATGAGTGCCGACGTTCAGTAGTAAATATTACCAGTCAGAGCCGGAGAGATGAAAGCCTGAGTAAAATAAGAATATCGGTGAAACGGGGTGGAGGAAAAAATTCGCGGTTGTAATGAACCTTCACAGCATTCGTCTAGCAACCAGGGAAACCGAGAAATCCAGGGGTCAGGAGCGTCAGTTGCTGGGGATCGAAATCACGACCTCGAATGCAAGTCACAGACGTTACCGACTGAACCCTGGCCTATAAAGACCGTTAATGGGATGGCTTGCACTGTATCTATGTAATACCAAAATATTCGCTACAGTATTATATATGAAGCATCCGTCTGCAATCAAAGTATTATTCTAACATGATATGAATGTGAATGGCGACGCTGAGGCTAGCACCAACCTCACAGGTATTATTTAATAATAAGTTTAGAGTGGAAATAACGAAAAAGAAGGTATTTTTTCTGTTGATATAATTTTCCTTGTAAGGTTACACCCTCGCTTATAAAACGCTAAAATTCAATGTTTATTATCACCTCAAAACATAAATATTCGCGCTAGTATTATATTTGAAGTGTCCGTCTGACACGTAATATGTAATAATAATTTTAGAGTGAAAATAATGAAAAAAGGTATTGTTTCTGTTGATATAATTTTCATTGTAAGGTTACACCCTCGCTTATAAAAAAATCGTTAATGGGCGGGCTATGTATTAGTAGACCTTCATGCAGGTTCTGAAGTCGGGCAGGGCGGTCACCTGGAATCGAACCGGTGTCATCTCCAATTCAAACCTCACACGTTACCAAGAAGTATTTTTTATCAAAACAGCCTTTAAACACCTTTTACCTATGTTAAATATGACTGTCATTCATCAAGTATTTCATTCATCTATAAAGTAGACCGTAAAACTGGCTAGCTTCAAAGACCAATTAAGAAAAACTATCAGATACATTCGATCCCTTAATTTGAATTCTTTCTCCCATTTTAATTCTAAAATACCATACTTTTCATATCACCCTCTCCAAATCATATTTATTTGTTTAGCATTCCATAAAAATTAGTTTAATTGTCGATATCGTGCAAACAATTAATTTATGATATTTACACACTCGTCTGTATGAGCTGTACGGGTTTTTCACAGGAAGAGAAACCATTTTAAAGCACAATAGATTCCTTAATGAAGATAGTTCCGACATTGTCGTAATTGGGCTCTATGACGGTTGCTGGTCGCCTCAGGAATTTCCGAGACCTTCAGGAGGTAAACTGTCTTCAAGGGGCATACAACATATTTTTGCAAGGGGTGTGCACCTAAATAACTTGTCGAATTTTTAGAAGATCCCAAGTGAAGAAAAAGCTTTTAAACAAGTATGAAATTTATAATTTGAAGTCTTCGTAATGGGTCGATCTCTCTGCTGGCATATTCAAAACATCTTTCGAAGGGAGGGCTGTTTAAAAAAGTTCTCGTCCTATATTTACTAAGAGAAAGCCCGTGTATTTATTGGTTTGAGTTCAGAGTTCGATTTCCCTCTGGTGTTCAATGCCACTTTAGACGCTACATATCTAAACAGTCAGAGCCTATTACACGAATCATTTTCGATTTTGTTACGGGAATAATTATTGTACATGTAACGAATGTTTCCGTACAGGACCTATACATCAAACCCCGTAGGAAAATATTACACCAACACTTATAAAGCTTTTAATGGGAGGACTTGGTTTGCACAGTAAATCACCTAACCGGGATTCGAAGCCGCGACCTCTCGAATGTGAATAGACACGTTATCTCTTATAGAATTTTGACATTTATACATTCGAATGTTGGGGATCAAATAATTTTTTAGATATGGTGCCTGAAACACCAGTCTTTTTAAATGGAATAAACAAATAAGCTTTCTTGACGATAATATAATTTTTGCGTTAGTAATGAAAATAAATTATCCTTGTTTTCTCTCGATGTACTTTCCAGTGTCTTAGGAGAAATCCATTTACCCTCTTTAGATGCTATATTTCTGAGGAATCCTGGCCATTAAGTCAGCTAGTGCTTGGGTTTACTTTCTTGAACCTTGTACAATATAATTTTCAAGGGTGTGTAAACCGCTATATAAATCGTTGGCGTAATGTAGAGAGGGAGTGCGTGAGAGAGAGACAGTGTTTACGTGAATATAGGAGTTCTTTTATCGGCAATGACTGTTTTAAAGTCCATGCCTAAGAGGATGTTTGCGTAACAGTGCGGTACTTTACCGACAATGCCTGTTTTAAAGTCCCTACCTATGCGTTTGCATGCGTGAGCGGGCTATGGTACTTTATCGATAATGTCTGTTTTAAAGTCCATGCCTGCAAAGGGGGGGGAGAGAGAGACAGAGAGAGTGTGTGTGATGAATGCTTATTTTTACCGACAATATGTGTTTTAAAGTTCATGTCTATGCGAGTGATTGCGCTGGCAATGCTATACTTTATAGAAAATACCTGTTTTAAAGTCCATGTCTACGCGTATGCTTGCGCTGGCAGTGCGGTACTTTATCGTGAACGTCTGTTTTAAAGTCCATGCCTCCGCGCGTGCTTGCGCTGGCATTGCGGTACTTTATCGTCAACGTCTGTTTTAAAGTCTTTGCCTACACGTGTGCTTGAGTGAGCGGCGGGGTACTATATCGTCAACGTCTGTTTTAAAGACGCACTTGCATGCGTGAGTGGGCAGGGTACTTTTTCGAAAATGACTGCTTTAAAGTCCATATGTATGTTTTTGGAGTGCTTTATCGTCTGTCTTGATATATTTGTGCTCCTTTTCAGCTGTTTGGTGAAGAGTAACAAGGGATGTGTATTGTTTAGGATACTCTACATATTTCATTAATTATTTAGTTCATTTTTTATTTATTAATAACATGTAAAATCCAGCCATAATGTAACTGTATTAATTACCTTTTTATAACATATGTAATATTCAGCTATAATGTTAACAGTATTTATTTTTTCAGAGGCATTCCTACGTGTAAACAAACCTTGGAAAAAATATCTTGAAGCGTGAAGTTCCTTATCGGACGTTTCAAATGCTTTATGCTAGCTTTCCTTGGAGTCAACATGGCCGCCGCTATGCATTCGTTAAGCTTTTAAAATGTGTACTTCAGCCACCTTCGTCGATGAGCGGAAGAGCGAGCTTTCCGCTCTCTCGGCTAGAGTGGGCGCGCGCTGCAGTCGCAAGCTCTACCGAGAAGAAGGGTGGGAGCCAGCTACCTTGTTCGCTGCCATGTGAGGACCGGCACTCGAGTGTGACACTGCATAGAGGAAGGGTTGCGAGCGGGCTTTCAGCGATATTATCACGCGTTAACGCCTCGTTACGAGAACTCTGTCCTTTCAGCCATGGATTCATCTAAGTGTTGTAATATTCTTATAAATCCAAAATATGTTTTCCCTCAAAAGTAGAATTAAACAAATGTTATTATTCGTAATAATTATACACATGTAATAATTACCTTAACACCCACGCACACATATACGATGGCGACCAGGTGCGCGAGTCAATTCATATACACTTAATTGCATTAATCAATCAAAAATAGTTAATCGTATTCATCGATCAGCGAGACCATTATTTATTTTTGAATAACGCATGTAATATTTTAACTATAATGTTAACCACCATAATTTATTTTTAATAACATATGTAATATTCAGTTATAATGTTAACTATATTTATTTTTCAGAGCCACCCCTATGTGTAAACAAACCTTGGAAAACATATCTTGAGGCGTGAAGTTCCTTATCGGACATTTCAAATGATTTATGCTAGCTTTCCTTGGAGTTAACATGGCCGCCGCCATGCATTCCTTAAACTTTTAAAATTTCTAATTCAGCCATCTTCGCCGATGAGCGGCATTTCTTTCCGCTCTCTCGGCTAGAGTGCGCGCGCGCTGCAGGAGGCGAGCTGTACCACGAGGGAGGGAGGGGATGCCAGCTACCTTGCTCACTGCTCTTGAGGGACCGGTCACTCGAGTGAGACGCTGCATAGAGGAAGGGTCGCACGCGGGGTTTCAGCGAAATTATCACGCGTTAACGCCTGTTACGGCAACTCTGTCCTTTCAGCCATGGATTCATTTAAGTGTTGTAATATTCTTATAAACCCAAAATATATTTTCCCTCAAAAGTAGAATTAAACAAATGTTATTATTCGTAATAATTATACACATGTAATAATCACCTTAACACCCACGCACACATATACGATGGCAACCAGGTGCGCGAGTCAATCATATACACTTAATTACATTAATCAATCAAAAATACTTAATCGTATTCATCGATCGAGGAGCATCGTTTAATTACATTAATCAAGATACATGCGACGGGGATACTTCGATCGAGTGTTCGCGTCCAGCCCTTCAGAGGCGCGAATCCAGGACGTTAGCAGTATAAACCATTGATTTTTTTATCACCTACATCGATTTGCGTGGGCGGCGACACGCGACGAAAACAATAGCACATTGTTCGACGATCCCCGGCTATCGGCATCAGTAGCGCACAAAGATCCACCTCCATTAGCTACTAGCACAATACCCCATTACCTCCACCTCTCTACAGGGATCCAATCAGAACGGACCGCGTGGCGTGTTACGGGGTTAGACCCCAAAGGAGAGGGGAGACCACAAAGAGGGGGTGTGGCCAGCCTACCTCTACTACTCTACAGGGAGCCATTCAGACCAGCACACTCAAAGAGGGGTGCGTAGACAGCGTACGGGGTTAGACCACAAAGGGGAGGGGAGGGTGTGGCCAGCGGCACAGAGCCTGGCGGCATAGTAGTAGAGCACAAAGGAGGGGGCGTGACCACAGGCACAGAGCCGGGCGGCATGCTAGTGGAGCACAAAGGAGGGGTCGTGGCCACCGCCACAGAGCCAGGCGACATGCTAGGAGGCCAAAAAGGAGGGGTCGTCTTCGGCGGCTTTAAGGGTTAGCGCACAAAGCAAGGGGGTGGAGTCGGCGGCTTTTAAGGGTCAGCACACAAAGCAATGGGGGATGAGTCGGCGGCATTTCTTTGTGCTCTTAAGTCCCCATCCTTTTACTGCTTGTGACACACCTTTATTTTTACTAAGGAGCTATTATCATGATTTTGGTGACAGAATTACAAATATATAGAACATTATAGGTAATAAGTAGTAAGACAAAATCCTAAGATCGTGTACTAGCAATAGCAATTACACATATCACTTTCAAAAGTCTTGTGTTCAATGATA
This sequence comes from Deroplatys truncata, assembly GCA_030765065.1. Taxonomy (NCBI): domain Eukaryota; kingdom Metazoa; phylum Arthropoda; class Insecta; order Mantodea; family Mantidae; genus Deroplatys; species Deroplatys truncata. Next base: position 316,355,882 of record CM060990.1, on the reverse strand, counting down.
TAATTCATATTCAGTACGGTATCATACTAAGAGCAGTTGCAATATTAAATGCCAGAATCATTCGTGGTAAGATCGTGTAAGTACTTAGGCACGACCTGTACGTATCATACAGCTTCTATTAAGCTTGTGAGAAAACTTTCCAGTCTACATGTTTGTTAACTCTTAACGAGAAATCATCAACTTTTGTCGTTTTTATGTAATCAATTATACATTTTGTTGAAAATAAAGTACTTAAAATGTCCTGTTGTTTTATTTCTTGAATTTATCTACACAAGCCTTTACCTTATTTTCTTTATCACAGATATCTAGAAATCCATGCCAGGTTAATTATTATAGATGGTTTCTCATAAGTAATGTCGGTTAAACAAAACTTTATTTGGAACGTTTTCTGACAAATTAAACTATTCTTCAAAGTAGGGACCATCAGCTTCTATATTCTTTAGCCATCTTTGAGCGAGGTTTATTATCCCGCGACGGTACCAGTCTCTGGTGTTTGATGCGAAGAATTCGGTGAGACCCACTTCCACAGCTTCAAAGTTTTCGAAATTTCTTCCACGCAAGAAATGTACTATGGATCGAAACAGATGGTAATCTGAAGGCACAAGGTCAGGCAGTTCGTCTCCTTCCAATTCCTGAAGTTTTGTCATGGTTGCTCGTGCTGCAAGAGAACTATTTCGGTTAACTAATGCTGAGCATCGCCGTCTCAAAATTTCATGAACTCGTTTTAGTTGTTGAGAATAAAGATATGCATTGATTGCACGCCCGTTTGGAACAAACTTCCAGTGAATCACTCCTTCAAAATTCCACCAGACCCACAACATTAATTTAGGGCCGAACTGATTTTCTTTTAACGATGACTTTGGCAGGTTGACGGGGACTGAGCCACTGTTTCGAGGCGCCAGGGCTGCGGTAATAGACCCATTGTTCATCACATGTGACAGTTCTCCTGATAAATATATCATCCCTGGATTATCGATAAGCTGACGACAGATATCCACTCTACATTGAGCCTATTGAGATGTCAATTCAGGAGGTACAGATCTACAGCTTCTGTTTGATTTTCCAAGTTTCTTAATCTGGCGATGTATGGTATCTTTTGATGGACCAAGTTCTTCTGGCAACATATGAGTACTTTTTCCGCATTTTCTTCCAAAACTCTGCGTGTATTATCAATATCCCAAGACTTCCAAAACGTGGCAAATCTTTAGTGTTTTTTCTCCAGTGTTGAAACGTTGGAATCATCGTTGTGCCACACGCTCACCAAATACACCTTCTCATTCCACTTCGCATATTTTTCGAGCCGCGGCAGCAGATTTATAATTTTGTTTCCAGTAGTGCTTCAGAAGGACTCCAATCTCAAACTTTGTAATTTCCATTTTGTGATTGTGTATTAACACTTGACGACTAACACATTCTCGCAATATACGCAATACTAGGCATGGCATCCTGTAAATAGTATTGGCGAACCAAAGGAAACCAATTCCATCTTATAAAATAGCAAACTTAAGAACCAAAATTACTTATGAGACAACCAAATATTATCTTGTATTAAATTGTATTCCTGATTGTTCACTTTAATCTTTCTTTCTTCACTTATTTTAAGATTTTAGATTTTTCTTGTCAAACGATCTGATTGGTGGGAGGGGAGGTCATTTGACCAAATGCAGCATTTTGGATTGGTTGGCCAAACGCGACCTATCACTACTTATGTGCGTGGCTTTAAAAAATGTTATGTATCATTTTGGCGTAGAATATTGCATTGGGCATCATTTTTTGCATAGAAATTTGTGAGAATGGCTGGAGGTTTTCGAAATTTGTGCATTTCATAATGTGGTAATTGGTGTGTGCCAGCTGGTGGTGGGGTGCTTTTTTATATGGAAGGTGGTTATACCTTGGCAGGTAGTATGTTTCCAGGTATCTTGAGATACACTTGCTCACAGAGATCAGTGTGGACGGAATAATGAAATGATAAAATCTGATGTGTTACATTCGCATGACTTCCTCTACCCTCTATCGTTTATTAGTGGGTATAGAAACTATTCTACGAAAGCTTATTTCTCTATGTTCTTCATTTCAATTCAGTTAAGCTTTGCAGAAATAACTATATCAGGTATACATTTCGTTAGAAATACAAAGGTAACAGTGACAGTCAAATGTTTAAGAACTGGACGCTATATGCCAGCCTTCAAATTCCATTACTCTTTCCATGCAATCGCGAGAAACAGCTGAATATCTACAGAACCTTAAAAGAATGACAAAGGTACTGAACAATTCGAAGTATTAATAAAGGATGTTTTGGAAATGGCTTATGCGATAAACAAATATTTGAATTGTGTGCTTTAAGGGCACCTTGTAGTCAAACACACTCATTTACGCAGGAAAAACATTAATATTTTAATGTGAACATCACCTGAATCATCAAGGCTACAGCCATGAATTTTTTCACTGCATGTTCTATACTACTTGGGACAGAAAATATGTTACAAGGAATATAGTAGGTGCAAAGGGATGCATGTGACAACTGTGTAAGCTAATACATAAAAATATAAATTTTAGATTGCCGAAGTTAATTTAGACATCATTATTTAAGGAACTATCTGCTCTAATGAGTCTTAACTTATGTGGCGCCAAGAAAATGGTATTTGTTACAAAATGAGGTATTAGTTTTTCAATTTTCCAGTTTTTTAGTAAAAATAACAGTTAATATATAATTTAAAACTTTTTGCTGAATTTTTTCAATGCAGAAAGTTATTGTTTATAAATTATTTGAAAATTATGACAAAAACGTACCGCTCATTTTTAAGTTCATGTGACATTTTAGCCTCTCAGGAAATTTCAGTTTTCTGATTGGAATATATTTGGAGATAATGGTACCTAAGTGTACAAAACTTTAAGTTACCGAAAAATGCAAAAACAAACAAACAAACAAACTACAACTTTTGGGGGGGAGGAGAATTGTCGCTGTCCATGTTTCTGCCCCATATAGTAATATACTTTGTACTATGGAAATTTAAATTAGTGTTTTTAGTTTTATGTAAAATGTTTCTGCTAAACAGGTATGCCAAATAAGGTGTTTAAGTATTTTGTTTTTGTTCGTGCAGGGCATTTGTCTTCACTTGTTTATACAGTTGGTATGCTGATTTTATACTGTAGCTACCTAACAGAGAAGACATGTAAAACGAACTATTGCTCAGCATATTTTGCACTGAGCAAACCTCAATAAAAAGGCTCTGCTATGGAAAAATGAACAAAAGTTGTTTATTTTTACATTTTAACAGTACTAATCACGGTGCATGTTTCTGCCCCATATAGTAAGTAGGTATATTTTGCAATACTGAGTTTTAAACTAGGTTTTAGCTTCATTAAAAATGTTTCTGCTGCATAATATCGAGTTCAACATTCCAATTGGGCTGGCCCCGTAACTCAGTCGGTAGAGCGACTGCCTGCTGTGCGAGGGGTCTCGGGTTCGATTCCCGGCTGGGGGAGGGAAGTTTTCTCTAGCCAAGATTAATCCCTATTCTCCCTAGAGTCTGGAAGTATAAATGAGAGTGTGAATGTGTGTATGATCTAATGATTAAAAAAGTGCAAGAAACCCAACTAACAAGAGTTACACGAGTTAACACCATTGCCAATAGACAATAAGTTCCATAGAAAAGGCCGCCTATAATACCAATGTAGTTAAAGGCGGGGTATAAATGGAACTAAAAAAAACTAATTCTGTTTCTTCCTTCACTTGTTCTTTTTTTCTATTTCTAATTTACTAGTTCCATCTGCTGATATGGCTGATCCCAAATGCTTAAATTTATTGACAATTCTAATTTCTTCATCGATAATCTCTAATTTTTCACCCGTGTTCATTGTCGATGATAATAAATTTTCTGTTTTGCTAAAGTTAATATTAGGTCCCTACAATTTATTTTCCTCAATTAATTTTCTCATCCTGTATGAAGCGTCCTTAATATCTTCTCAATTTGTCGTCCGAAAAAAATAATTGATGTTGAGTGTAATTTTCATTAATTTGAATTCCATCGTATTGTATTTTTTTGACCATCAGAGTAAACAAGCATCTATATATGTATTAAAGAGTACTGGTGTTAGACACATCCTTGTAATAGTCCCTTAGTGAAACAGAATTCCCTGGATACATAATTTCCGAATTTTACTTTGCACTTATTTGCCTAATACATAGCTATTGATATTTCTATCACATCTTCACTTATGGAACAGTGAAGAAACCAGTTAGGAGAAGAAATCAGGAAAAAAGACAGCAATTGACCAGCCACCTCCTATCAGTGGTATCCAGACATCTGAGAGCTTTGTAATTCATTAGGGCTGTGATAGTGTAGTGATAATGATCATACTTAAAATATGAATTAAATTTTATTTATGGACGCTCTTTAACTGCTGTGGGCCTTAGCGTCCCATTCCATATCGGGCGTGGAAGACCGGTAATTTTGCTCAGAGGCCTCTTTATCAGCTTTGAGATTCTTTTACGTGCCGTAAATCTACGACACGGGACCACCGGCTTTACTTCCCTTCCAGAGGAAGCCATGCTAAGGATTTTTACGCAAAAAAAAAAGAAAAGAAAGAAAAGAAACCCATCGCCCGCAGCCAGGTTTGAAACCGCGAGCTCAGGAACTAGAGGCTGGCATGGTTACCACTACACACGGAGGATGACATGATGATCATACTTAAGAGACCATTAAACATACGCCAAAGACCACTTCCACAATGATTTAGTGCAAATATTAATAGGTTAAGAATTGTGTAACTTAGACACACCATAAATAATTCGAGGACAAGAATGTCGCAGAATAAGTAAAATGTATATATTACTTTCTTATATTTTTATTATTATTATTATTATTATTATTATTATTATTATTATTATTATTATTATTATTATTATTATTATATTCTTTGTTTATAACATGTAATGAGTCATTATTATTATCATAATAAGGTGATTAACATGCAAACAACAAAAGAAATATGGCGATACGACTGCAAATTAATGCAATGCAATACATGTAGGAATACCTGCACCGAGCGAGGTGGCGCCGTGGTAACGTGTGCGACTCGCGTTCGGGAAGTCTTGGGTTCGACCGGTGACCACCCACTCTGATCCATGGGCTTTTCATGGGTTCCTCGGGGTCGGCAGGTGAATGCTGGCGTCGTTTCTTCTTTACCACGATTTCTTTTCCATCTTTCTTCTCGTCTTTAAGGTGTGCTTCTAGGTTCGTTGTGTATGGCGGTGCCGGACAGATGACGCGGATGCATGCTCAATGGAAACATTATTCCTCGTGGACACCAGAGGGCTTCGTGACTGGCCTCTCCTTCTCTCCGCGGCTTCAGCAATGGGACTTCTGCGAGCTTGGAAATGCTAGGTACTTCCGTGCGTCTCTGTGGCCTGTCTGCCTGCGGCTATATCCTCCTGTGGTTCCTTAACACCATTCCTTCCTCCTGAGGGGTGGTAATCACAATAGATCTATGTAGGTCGCAGGACGAGGTGTCTCCCTCCGCTGAATAACCCACATCTATACCTACCAGTAACTGCTCCTGTGTATTCCACACTCATTCAGGATTAATCCATGGACACTTGCCAATTCACCCAACCAGGATGCATTGAGTTTCATTCTACCCCCAATTAATTCATTTTGTTTTCTTTTTTGTTGACTTTAAACAAACTTAAATCATATTTACATGTTTCCTTTATTCACCTTACTGAAATCTCCAACTTTCGATCTCCATTACATATTCTTGGGTCATCTTGAATTTCCCTCACTTGAGAAATTTTCAAAGGCTTGTTCCTTGCCAATCTGATGGTGGAATTACATCTGATAATCACCAAGTTATGACACGAAGTAGCAAATTGAACCCTAACTGATTTCCAGCTCCTGCGATAGAACAATTTGCTAGTGCATGCCCTTTTTCCAGCTACATCAGTTTTTGTCTGTGTCGCATGGTATCTACTGGCTTTCATTCATATGACATATTTTAAAGTATTCATATCGGTTGATTTATTCAGGCATGAAGGCTCTGAAATTAGAAAGCTACTGATCATGTGTTCTTGGTTGTTAACACGGTATTTTGCTTCACCACATTTTTCATGCACTTGAGCAATCTTCACGCAATTAGGACTTTCCCGCAGCTACTGGCTTTTAGTGAGCTTCTGGGCAATTTCTCTAGCCTTATATTACTTCAGCCATTTTGACTTTCCTATTTCTCATGCCATCAGCTAAAATATTAATATTTTCTGTTCATGAAGTTTCCTTTCTTACCTCGTATAATATTGTCTTATATGTTTTTATTACTGAGCAGGATGATCAGGCTGCAACGTCTGTGGCCCGCATTCGGGAGATGCCCGGTTCGATCCCCGGCAAACCGCCCACTCTGACCCATAAGGTTTTCGCGGTTTCCTCGGGTCGGCAGGCGAATACTGGGTGGTTCACCTTCTACCACGACTTTTCTGCCCCTCGTTTCCTGTACCCTTCATCTTCCTCATCATTTGTTTCAGGGTTATAGGAACCAGGCGACGGTATTCGGCGGGTTGGGGCTGGACGGTGGCTTGCGTTCTGTAGAGGTTTCTTCGCTGGCGTCGCTGCGGAGACTCTCAGTTAGGTCTCTCCCCGCGAGTGGGCTCCACCCGATGGGGACTGCCGAGGATTGTTGCTTGTGGGTGTGACTGAGTGGCGGCGGATGCGTTCAACCTGGAAACGTCCATCCTTGCACCTTGCGGCACCCGCATCTGATTACCCTTCGGACCATTCCTTCCTCCCAGGGGTCACGTTGGAAGCAAAAAGCGCCGTTGCGGCCGACTTGCAGTGCCCTGCCCCGGTTCTGGGGGCCCCTCCTTGATATGTACCTTTATCTTTATATGTTTCATTATTTATTCCATATCAAATCCTTACCATTCTTGATTTGGCGTGCATGTGTGTTCGTTTATTTATTGTTGTTAATTTTAGTACAATTATTTTTCTTTCTCCCCTACTTTAATTTATTTATAATTATTTACATCCACCTTCTTTTTATTTAGTTTGAGGCAGATAACTCTACATCAATACTCAACTATTTATGGAGAAGCACTCCACATTTTAATCTGTTTCTTTTATGTTCGTAATTTAAGTAAAATATGATCCCATTTAGACCCCAGTTTGAAATTTTCATTGAATTCTTAAAAGCATGGATAAATATATATCCTTTTCAAAACCATAGGAATTGCAGGTTTGTAGTCAACTCAAAGCAATTTCTTTTTTGAAATGACTGGATATTGTTCTTACCAAAACATGTATTATTGCATGTCATATTAAAGCTTACTGTAGAAGCTTTAAAATTAGATCTCAACTGTATCTCCAGGATAACTAGAGCCTCTGCTGAATGGGTCTAAATACTGATCTGCATGCTAATTTTTGACAATTTTTTATGTTTTGCAGCAAGTACAACCCACAAACAGAATGTTTATAGTAATCTGAAAAATAATGAACATGATTTCCTTTCTGGCATGAATGCAATTTCAAAGTTTTTATTAAACTGCAGATTGTGATGTCCACAAATATTTCTGTATTGGTTGATTGGACATGCAGTGACCTTACAGGATTTTGGAGCCAGAAAAGGTTCAGAATTGGGTAAAAGAATAGGTAAAGATGAAGAAATGAATGAAAAAAGTATTACGTTTGTTCAGTTTTGTTGAAATAACAGTACAGTGATCATAAAGGTCCTTTAAGGGAGAGGATAACATTGACGAGTTCAAATTTATTACCACAAGTGGTCAAATATTGTAGATTTTACTGTGCATGGTTGGTAGTCAACAGTAGCATGGCCAGAAAATTATTAAGGGGAGGTATGCATACAGTCCATTTTTAAAACAATTTGTATCAACTTAAATGATAAATATAAATTAATTCTGAGTTGAAGTATTTAAATAAATCTATTTTATAATGACAGATTAAGGTGCAGCAATTGAAATTAAAATTAGCATAGAATGGTTTGCAAATTCTAAGTGGAAAATGTGTTGACACATGAGAATTAATGACCACTGTGAAGTATTTTATATTATCACCATAGGCATTTTATTTCACTACAAAATAGGGTTTCTAGTTATGTTCTAAACTGGGAGATATTGCACTAATTTGGAAACCACACTAAAATTTAGCACCAAACGAAAACATGCCCCTGATATCTTATCATGGTTGTACCAGAAGCATCTAAAGCACAATCCCTGTTGCTGTCACCTTTGGTCATATTGTGCAAGACATGCTGTATAAATGTAGTGCTACCAGTGTAATGATTAGGAAGTATCTTGTTTCTGCCAACCTAGAAAGGTGCTATTATTATTTTAACAGAGCTATTTTGGTATTAATTTTTACATTTTTTTACCAAGGGGGTTCTAACTTCCAAAACCACACTCCTGGCTATGTCTCTGGTGGTCCTTATGTTCAGTGATAAAAATTTTAAAGTGATTATAGTGGATGTCAGAAGTGAAATGTTCATTAATCAGCACAATAAGCAGGAGAGGAGAATGGCATGGTTGAGAATTTGGAAATTAAGGGGTTTTAGAAGTAATTGTGAACATGAAATTTGTCCTACAATCACAAATTTGGAAAGTGCAGAGCATTAACTGTTTGAATATGAGGAACAAGTGAATGATGACAACTTGCAATACATGATAAATGGCTTAAACTGAACAGCTGAACTGCAGCAAAGAACATTCTTTTTATGAAAATGCAAATCTTGAGGAATATTTGTATAGAGTTAAGAGCAATTGGCTATGGTCAGTAAGGAGAGGTGATTTATGAGTTTGATTGTGTTTGCTTTGTGTAACTGGACAGCAATGCTAGTTTTTGAATGTGTACATAATAGATTAAGGGCCAAATGTTTATGTGGATGAGTTTATTTAACTTTAAGTACTGGGGCTGAAATAAATTAAAATAGATTTAAGGCTGGTTCACAATAATCCCAGAATGGTAACCAAAACAGAAATGAGAACACAAAGCAATACAGCATACAAAATTTTGGTTCATAATAGTCTGGTAATGAGAATTGGGAATGCATATCGATTATCATATTGATCACAGAGCGGAGAGTCAATTTTGCACATTGGGATTTCATTTACTTTTAACTGCCCAATGATACTGTTTCACTGGTTCCAAATGATCGAGCATAATGTGGGTTAGCCAACTCAAAATTTGATAGAGCAAGTATTATCTAAATACAGATACATTACATTCCCGATTCCTCTAGTCAAACCAAGCTTCCATTACTCTATTCAATGCCATGCATTAAAGTTGTTTGTTATTCTTTGTTAATTTCTACTGGTTTTTGTTGTTATTTGTAGTTTCTGCTATTGTTTTTGAGACAATAACCAGTTTTGAGTTGCATGCTACATGCAGCAACTACCAGCTTTAGAAACAGCTTCATAAATAGTAAAATTATTTAAGTCGAGTATTCTTTTAAAATAAAAACTTGAAATTCTACCCCTTGGAAGTGGTGCAACAGCTTGAAAATCATAAAAAGCCATAACTACATTTTTTTCCTCAGTAGGCTGACAAATGTCACTCTCTTTCTCTTGTCTAATCTTTTTTCTTTCTAAGATGAACTTTGTATTTGTCTGGTGAAGGTAGTAGAGGAGAAAATGAAGTTAGTACCTGTGTGATGGAATTTCTGAAAAACTGTGGAAATCAGTGATTATCTATTGTGATATAATTGCACTGGAGAGAACAAAACCAAGTAGTATCTGTATATTTGTATACAGTACAAGACTTTGAAATTCCATCAATTCAACATCAAATTGTGGTGGTGGGGCAAACTCAAAATGATGATTCTATGCATCTTGTATAGAATATAAGAAGAAAAGGGCATTGAAACATGGTCCCATTTATGTTCCTTTGCAGGTTGCTACTATAGCAAGTCTTGCAAAAAGAGCTGGCAAACCTCAACATAAGGCAAATGGAAAAAAATGACTTCATAGCTGCAAGTATTTGTGCAATGAGATTGTAACTAAGTTTGCCATAAAGAGGAAGAAGAGAAAGTTTCATGGAACGCTCTGCTTGAAATAATGGTACAGGGGAAATGCCTGGTATTATCTTCTATAAAATACACTAAACTGAAAAGGCATACAAACAAGTGCATGTTTGGAAGAATAGATGAAGGTGTACACAAGGCATTCAAACTCCTAAACTGAAGCCAGCCTATAGAAAGGGACCCAAGATTTTGGCTAATAAAATAAAAGGACCAGTTGTCACTTTGTGCTCAGAATCTCATGCCGAAGATGTATCATTCCTTCTATACAGTTTAGAAGCAGGAAAGGAATAAAGTATGTATTAACTTTAAAAAAAATATGTTTATCCTGAATGTGAATTAGTTAAACAGTTCAATGTTAAAGTAAAATAAAACATTAAACATTTCTGAACACTTTTCACCCATTCATGTTTATTTTATTATACGCTAGAATAAGCCGAGTTGTGTGATGAAAATGCAGTATTATTTAATGAATTGCAGTAGATTGTCCAAACAAACCCTCATCATTTCAAACTTAAGTCAATTTATGACCTAAAAACAGTTTGTATAAACTTTTACAAATGAATAATAAAACACCCATTTTACTTTTTGTTATTATTATATATAAATTAATCATGGTTTTTATAGACTATAGCCTAGTCTTGGCAAGTTTTAAATATAAAGTCAAGTGTAAAATTCAATGCCACAGTTGGAATTTGAACACAGTTCTCCCGTTCTCCATGCAATTGTTCTAACTATTGAGCTACTGTGCCAACATGGTGGTGGGACTTTGAGTTCCCCAATTGACTCAAGTTGTTTCCCAGACAGACCACTAAGGCATCTTACTTCAGATGACAATCTTAGCAGCGACCTGCTATCGCAAGTACTTCAGTGCTGGGTAAATGGGCGTTTTTAAGGTTTTACATTTTGTTATTATTATATATAAATTAATTATACTTTTTTTAGATCTTAGCCTGGCAAGTTTTTAATATAGAGTCAACTGAAAAATTCAACACCACAGCTCTCCATTCGGTTGCTCTAACCATTGAGCTACTGTGACAACATGCCAGTGGGATGTAAAATGCTGTAATGCATGTTTTAATGTCATAAAACTGAATGTTATGACTATCAAAACCTTGAACACCAGTTTCTTAGTAAAGTGACTCTTGTAGATATCATGGTTTAGCACTGGCATTGGCCTTCATTACTTGATGTTTTTACTTTATACTGTCTATGGTAATTATTTGTTCCCAGGGTTGCATTTGGATTTTTGTAAGGACATGCTGTGTAATTCCATTTTTTAAAATGTAGGTACTTGATAAATAGAGATACTTCTATACCTGTTTCATTGAACTCAGAATAATACAGTACTTAACTTAAAAACTAAAACTATGAATTATTAATTGTAAACAATAAAGCTCACCAATATTGATGCCATTAATGAAATTTCCATGAGGGATGAAGAAATAGTTTATACATATTTACAGACCATTGTAAACCAATTGGAGCTGACCTATTTAAATCTATGTTTGGTTTGTATAATAAAATAATTTATGTCTAAGTGCATAATAAAATTCAAATGAATTTGTATGCACTCCACCATATCACAGTTTGTTTAAATGTAAACTCTACTCTTCTATTATGAGTAGTAAATTCCTTCTTGACATTGTCATGAAACAAGGGCAGTGATTTCAGTTTCAAAAGCAGTTCTTTTCCAACAGAGCATAGCTAGGGAGGGGTTTTGGGGACTGTAACCCCTTTGCTAAAAAATGTAAAAATTAATACCAAAAATAGTTTCATTAAAATAATAAAATCTTTCTAGGTTGATGGAAATGAGATACTTCCTAATTGTATCACCTGGTAGCACTATATTTACACTGCATGTCTTGGACAGTATGACCAAAAGTGACAGCAACATAAACTGTACTTTAGATGATACTGGTGGAGTCATGTTAAGATATCGGGGTCATATTTTCATTCCAGTTCTAAATTTAACTGGTTTCCAAATGAGTGCAATATCTCCCAGTTTAAAACATAACTCAAAACTGTATTTTGTAGTTAAATAAAATGTCCTGTAGCAGTAACAAAAATACTTCACAGTGGTCATTAATTTTCATGCCACAACACACTTGCCATTTAGAATACGCAAAACATCTTACCCTAATTTTAATTACAATTGCTGCACCTTAATCTGTGAATATAAAATCCATTTATTTTAATATTCCATCTCAGGCTTAATTCATATTTATCACTTGAATTGATACAAATTGCTTAAAAAATGGACCTTTGTATATGTTACCTCCTTAATATTTTTCCAGTTATGCCACTGTTTTTCATTGGATAATAATGCAAGACAGTTCAATCTCTCTTGTGACAGTGTTGCTCTGATATAATTATGTATTCTTCTTAATGCTGAAAATGATGTCTACTAATGCAGTAGTGCCTGGTATAGACAGAATTAAAGAAGCTAATTTTTAAGTTGCTGAAAATGATTTCTCTACTGATGCAGTAGTGACCAGTATAAACAGAATTGAAGAAGCTCACTTGTAAGTTTCACACAAAATTGTGTGAATATTATTGGTATTTGTATATGGTACAGCTCATGGACAGGTTGATTTTCAAACTCAGGGGAATAACAGAAACAAATCAGCTCATTTTGTAGTTTAAAAAAGTCAAATAACTTTTATATAGACTGGTATTGAGTTTATTTAATAGGATGTTGGGAAAATTATATGTGTCTATTTTCATTTTTGTCACCACAAAAATTTTTGCAGGAGATTCATCTGTTTCCTGTTTCCCATACTTCAAAATCATTTTTTCACAACAAAAGCTGTTCTTGAGATCTTGAAATTTCTTTACTAGAATATTTGTTATCTGGGGTTTCTTATGAAGTACATTGAAAAGCATGTGTGAATGGCAAAATACTCTTGATAAAATCTCCACAAAAAACACTTTTTGACATTTGACAAAAAATTATTAAATCCATGAGCCTGTGATATATATATAAGGAACCTCAATCTTCACAGTTTTCTATAATGTGTTCAAAAAATTACTAACTCATTCCTCATTCCATAATTGTATTTACAAGCCTTGAATAGAAATTCTGTAGGGTAGGAGCTGCCATGGGTAATTTGTTCTCTCTATAAGCTGTTGAAGGGTATGAGTTCTTTTGGATGACGCTGAAAAAATGCAGTTAACCCAGATAGTGTTTTAAAAAGTATACAACAGATCTTAATTTGTTAAAGAACACTGCTGTAATACTAAATTTATAACATGGCTGTAACAATGGGTAAATTGGGTTGAAAGATGTATCACCTGCACCCAAACTTGTAGGCCAGTTATTTGTTCTGCCATGACAGCAGTCCCATTGTAGGTCTATCCAACAAACTTTTAATTACAAATCAAGGTCATTGGCAATTTTGACATGCTAACATAACACTTCAGTAGATCACTCTGCACTTACATCAGAAAAACAAATAAATATTTCTTGGGGTTCCCCTTTATAGTCCACATACCTCAGGCATGTAAAACAACTGTAACCCTTTTATCTGCCAATGTTCCCAATTGAGAATGTTAAATGATTTCAAAATTTCTACTATACTGAAATAAACATTTTGTTGTTTTTCATTTTTAATATCAATTTGAGGTCTATATTTAATTTCTATTACATTACTTCACCATTTTTAATAATCATTAATTTTATAGAGAAGCATCAGATTATGCTCAAATAGCTTAATCCTCTTCATAAATGTATATTTCTCTAATTACACCTAGTTCAATTACTTTATTTTTAACTGAGCAACAAAGAGTACAAACATTATAATACATGCAAGAAAATTTATTTCTGGCTTGTGGGTCTAAAATTATAACACTGTTCCCAAAAGGGGAACATTGGCGGTTCAAACATACTATTTATACAGGATGCTGGGAATATCTGGTAGAATGAAATTTGAGAGGAATGTAATTTCCCATTGTTGAGAGGCAGCATTTTCTATTTTAACTCAACAATGGTTATAAATCTCATGCATCTAATTGGCTATAAACAGATGTTAGCTTCAATTCTTAATTTTAAATGTTTATAGTTGTTAGTGATTTGGATACCTTTGAACAGACAGGATGGCATCGAAAAAAGTTTCTCATATTAGAACAAGCTTTTGAATATATCAATGAAGTTTTGGATGATGATAACCATGACAATGAAAAATAAGTTGATATATGCCAGTTGCCCCCAGAAGAAATAGGAGATATTACTGATGAAGAGGACATTGATGACAAAGTTTTAGAAGAAGTTATTCCTTCAGATGTGTGTGGTCAGTTAGTTGTCACAACTAATATGGAACAATCTTCTCCATCCTGTCTTCAACCACCCACATTGAAAAAGGCTTAAGTGGAATCAAGTGTGCATGCAGTAAACCTTTCATGGAAAAAGGCCACAATTGTATGTAGAAACTGATTCTTTACAGGACAATGCCAAATGCAAGGCTTGTCTGAAAAACAAGGCTTGTCTTAGCTCTTAAAGCTATAGAACTAATTTATAAAACATTGCCTGAAACATACTTGGACCATCTGGCATCAATGACTTGCTGTTATGCAGCTCAGAAGGGTAAAATTGTATCATACAACAAAAGTGGTATAGCTCAATTTTTTGGTTAGCTTCTAATCAACGGCTATCATACCATATGGAAAGAAGATATATATGGTCAACAGCTGAAGATGTTACTGTTACAATTGCCCCAAAGGTAATATAAACACAGAAGTTCCGTGATAGAAAGAGGTATTTCCATGTCATGAACCATACTCAGTTGAAAAAAGGTGACCAACTTGGGGAAATTTTACCAATTTATGAAGAAGTAAACACAAATTTCCAACAGTTTGGAATGTTTCATAAACAATTGAATATTGACCCTACTACGATAATCACTCTTGCAAAATATTCATAAACGGAAAATCCATTCGTTTTGGGTTCAAAATCTGGACACTTTCTTCAAGTGACAGGTAGCCTTATTTCATGAAAATATATCACGGTAAAGAAATTGATGAACACATTGCTCTACTTGGGAGCATATTGGTAACTACTCTGTTGAACTTGGTCACCAAACCTCTACAAGTTGAGATATTCTTCAATAGATTCTTAACCTCATACGCATTGCTAAGAGGGTTGAAGTTCAAGGGCTTCAAAGCAGTCGGCACAGTAAAAGAAAGAACCGGTAGAATGTCCCTTGTTTCCTGCAAAGGAAATGTAAAAGAGAGAGGAGAGTTCAACTACTGGGGTGATGGTGATATCTACATGTATAAATGTGATGACAATTTATTGGTCACCTTAGCGTCCAACTACAGAACACATCTACCATTAGGAACACAAAAAGGTACTTTTGCTAAATAAAGAAGAAGACTGATGTCCCTAAACTTCACATAGAATGTAAATACAACCAGGAAATGGGTGATTTTGATGTCTTCGACAGGTTGTTATCCAGCTATAGACCTGCACTTTGAAGAAAAAAATGGTGGTGGAATTTACTCTTCAATGCTCTAAATGTAGCAGTAGCTGCAGCCTGGAAAATTCACAGAGAACTTCGTGGAAATAATTCAAAGAATCACCTGAATTTCTGAAAAAAGTAGCTACCGCTCTTATTCACAAAAATCCATGAGCAACTTCAAGACCAGAACCAAGGGTTAAGATCCCAAAGACATTGAGGAAAGCAGATGGTCATTTTCTGGTTGAGACTGAACAAGGAAGGTGTGCTCTCTGCAAAAAGAATTCATGACTGAAATATCATGAATGTATAAGGAATATGCTTTATACTGTTTTCCAGTTTTCCAGCCTATCAACAGTTTAGTGCATGGGTGATTTTGAGAGTGAGTTTTTTCTTTGAGATGAAAAATGTGCTGTATACATGTTTAGTTGTATTATGCTATTTACAATGAAAAATTTGTGTGTTCAATGTCAGTAATGAAACTCTTTAATATAAAATTTCTCATGAAATGCCAATGTTCCCAATTTTTCTGTTGAGAAAAAATAAAAAATGTCAAAGTACTTTCATAATTCTCTTGATTGAACATCAAATAGACAAAATATATCCATAAGTTCTCAATTTTTAAATCCAAAGATAATTCGGCATATAAAATGTTAACAATTGTATGTAATTTCCCCTACTTAGGGACTCAGCAGACTCATTGTGGCCTCTAAATGGGAGCTCTTGTTTAACCAAAAGGCCCACAATCAATCAATCAATCAATCAACCAATCAATCAATTAATTAATGTTTTTAAAACCTGTCCCTTTTCCCACAGTCTGATTATGAAATTGAACAGGTATTTTCATTTGTTGATTTAATTGCAAGTCTATTCTTATTCATCCAAATGTTAAAAGTTATAGCCTGGCTCTAATATAGACAAAAATTTTTCATGCCTTGTAGTAGAACTTTATGGCATATTGAAATTACGAAAACCATATTTTGTCCAAATATTTATTCTGCTGACATCGGATAATATACAAGGCCAACAAAACAGTTTCTGTTCAGCTTTGCTACCAGCTAATCAGCTTGTTTTATTATGTTGTGAAGTTTGAAAATGACTTATGTACTCCTGCTTCATATCCTTATGTTTACTGGATAAACTAATCAAAGAAGGGCAAAGTCGACCATTTCCAACTATTTTTTTGTTTTTCTGAGAATGACCGAAAGCTGGATGGTTTCTTAATAAGGTCTACAATAAAGCTTTCCTTGTCACTTTTCACCATATTTGTATATGAGCTTAATATTTCATATCATACTATGACACTTGTGTTCAATTGCAAATAAAAAAGTTAATAAGACAAGGAAAACAGAAACAAAAAAACAACAATTCCATACATATGTGTAAACTGTTATAATGCATAATACTGAATAAAACAGCACAGTAAAATGTTTTAAAAAGCCCATAAAAATTCAAATGTAATTTTAGAAATGTAAACCAACAATACAGGTAAACTACACAATAAATATTTTCTTTGTCTTGAATTCATGGGGCAAAACATAAATATTTACTGTAATACCTTTGACTTTAATCCAGGTATTCAGCGGCTTGGTTAGCAGCAGCTTCAAAATGTATGTAATTGACATCTAGTTCTGGAACTCCATCTCTTTGTTTACTACACAAGAAGGTATAACATGGCTATTTTTCTTTCCCAAAGCTTCCCATGAATTAATCTAATATACTTTGAATTCTGGTGGTTCACACTGATAAGTTTTAATACCGGCCGTGACACCTAAATATACACCAACAAGCATAAGCGAGTAAGTGTAATGCAAGCGTTCACTTAGCAGTAGAAACAATGCATGAGAGTGTCTGGCTGGGCTGTACAGATATCATCACTCCTAACATGTACTTGTATCAGCAGGTAATAAATAGTGTTCCAGACATCGTACAAAAGCTCAGTTTTTTGTGTTGTTTTTCTCTCAGCGACACCACCCTTAACAACAAATAATATAAATAGGTGTTTTGGAAGTGGACAGGGCCTTTAATATTGGAGATTCTTCATCATCTTCATCTTCATCTTCTTCTCCTCCTCCTGTTATGGGGCAAAGCTTTTTCTGATGATGCAACTTCTTGCCCTACCAAACACGACCATATGGAACTAATAGTTTCAGAGCTTAAATTACAGTTTGTTAATTATTTATAGGTTTATAATGCTTCATATTTTTGCAGCAGTATATAATTTCATTTACAATGCACTTTAAACTTTAGTCAATTGGTTCAAATTAATCGCTAAAACGTGCTTTAGAGGTAGTCAATTAGATAGGGTTATCAAATTCATTTTATGAAACGTAGGACACTAGTGGTCTAAAATGTAGGGCATTAGACAAAATTGTAGGACATTATACAGAAATCTTAAATGTTGGGAAATCAAACTCTAAAGCTAAACCTAATGGACATATAGATTTTATACATTCTTAAGCATTCATCTAATAAAAAGATTAACAGCAGCTGTCAAAGCACCTTAATAATTATACTTATGTGAAGAACATATTTTATACAAAACATCTGGCTTTGAAGTGCTATATATAATCTTGACATTCTGCACAACTTAAATGTTAAAAGTTGTATTTTACTAGAGAAATAACTTTGACTGAGTCAATCAATAGCCTCTTTCTTTTGTGTCTACTGTGCTGACTGTGCTTATATTAGTGAAAAAAATGCTCTCAACATTAGCGTTGTATGTAGCAAAGTAGTAGCAAAATAATTTCACCATTTTCAACAAATATTTTTTTTGTAATCCTTCTTGAGATGCTAATCAATTTGAAACTAAAGAATGTTTACATTCCTCAAAATGCAGGACATTCCAGATATTTCAAAAATTCCTCCCAGATGCCAGATAGAAGGTAAAAATGTAGGGTACGTAAGTCTGGGATTTTTTGGAGATCTGGTAACGCTACACATGCCTGACTCTGCCAGAATTAAAATCCCACAGCCAATCACAGTAAAAGGAGATGGAGGCCAGTCTGTCTACTGGGTAGAGAAATCTGGCTATAAGAAAACATGGTTTTACAACTACTGCAGTCAGATGACCTGTCTGTTTCTCTCATTCACAAATCCTGGCAAATATACAGCTGGGCAAACAGCAGTAGTGCTGTGCCTTTATATTTGTATCAGAGATGTGCAAATTTCCAAAGAGTGTCAAAGAGTTGCTAAGTGGAAAATATAATGAAGATGTATAATGTAAAGAGTAATAAAAGCATGTAATGATGTAGTTGAATTAAATAGCATTTCATTCAAAAGATATCTTGGGTAGACAATGTCTATCCTGTCTCCCCTGATGCTTTGTCTTGGTGGTGACACTAGTAATACATGAAATAAGATTATAATTGGAAAAGGAAATTTGGGAAAGAAACATTGCAGCCTAAGTTAAGTGTACTGCATTTGCTAGTTGTGAGGATTGAGGATGACCTGGAAAAAACCTCAATCAGGGAGGACAGTCCTGGCTAGATTTAAAGTGTAGACTTTCCATTCATGAGTCTGTGCCTTAATGGCCTTGGCTGACCATGTCAGTTTTTATGTAACTATCATAATTTATTGCTATATAGCTTCTACAAACTATCCTTACAAAAGCTTGTTTTTCTATTTACTTCATTTGCAGTAAAGATTTCATTGTACAATTTGTTGTAGTTACAAGGAGGATAGAGGAAACTGAATTGATATTCAGATGATTAAAGGTCAGTCACAGTAGGCTGGCCTTGAATTTCCATACGCTTTGTGCAGCATTGTAGGAAAACAAGTGAATAGCAGCACTACTTTAAACAACTTACAAAGCATTGAAAAGTTCAAAACAATATTAACAGATAACTCAAAAATGGATAATGCCACAAAAGTTATATGAAATAAATTATGCGTTTTAAAGATATGTATACATGTTTTGTGTAGTAAGTATTCATCTAACTCTTTGGTTTATTGGTTACAAAACTGTACAAAATGCCTTCCAAATGAAGTATACTTCACAGGCTGTTCCCACAAAATTTAAGATATACGGTTTCTTATGCAAAACTCTTTAATACATGGTACCTGCTTTAATAAAAATCCTTAGAGCCATTTCTGAGAAAATCAGACATAAAAAGTTTTTTCCATGTAAAGGGTTGTTTGGTGTGGGGAATTTTTATAAAAATCTTCATGTCACATCTTTGGAAGATACTAAACTTAAATACCAAGTTTGGTATTTATTCCATATTTCATTTTGGAGTCATGTAGTACACACACACACACACACACACAGACACACACACACACACACACACACACACACACATGCACACACACACGCACGCACGCGCGCGCACACACACACACACACACAGAGAGACACATGGATCATCTCTCCTAAAAGTACTTGTTTTGGATTCGGGGGACCTAAAACCTTGTATTTCTGGTGTTCAAATTTTAGGTGAAATGCAATGCTACTTCTGCCTATTAGGTATGTAGTAGCAAAAGTAAAAATAGTAAGAAAGTGTTTTATTAAGCTGAAATTTTACACACATAGTCTTTATATCATAAGCAAGAAGCATGCAAACATACAAATCCATAGATGAATCAGCTCAAAATTGCCTGCTAGGTTCTAATTAGAAGGATATTTAGCATAGAGTTACAAGTTTTCATTGCAATATTTAAAATGTCATTTTATTTTTATTTTATACAGAAAGTAAGGGACAAAAGCAAATTGCAGATAAATGTACAAGCAATGGCGACAAATTATTTTATTGAGCTGAAGTTTGGAGACAAAATCCTGCTATCATGAGCAACAAGCATACAAACATAAAAGTCTATGGAATCATCAGCTTAACCTTTAGACTGCTATGTGGGGTCCAGCTGGACCTCGGTATTAAACTTTTTAGTTTTTATGAGTGAAAAATGTAATTTAGAATTTTGAAATTTTCATATGTATTACAAATTTAATCAGCTTTATCACCATAAAATAGTTCTGTAAAATGTTCAATAAATACAATTGTAAAAAATAAAACACAATTTGGAGTCCACTTGGATTCCCTTATAGCAGTTCATATCTCATAAAATGTTCTGCATCTTGAGAGTTTTATATTGGTTGCCTTGTGTTTTTATTTATTCTAGCATGCATTGTTGGCTGCCTTGTTTTTTTTCAGTTATTCTACAGTCCCGTGGCAATTAATCGGAACAAGTAAACTTTACTGCATTTTCCCAAACAATTGTCAGCACTGTGCTTATAATAAAAATCAAATGCTCTCTGGCCATGGTTACTTGTTGTTTCACATGTCAATTGTTATGTGGCAGTTGGTTTTCAGTTAAAATGTGCATTTATTTGGATGTGGTTGAGTTTTATAGTTCTGTTGTAATATTTGTAAATTTCAGTCTTCGATGGATACGGTTCCCAGGAAGCGAAGTGCAATTCTGTCATTAGCACAAAATACCTCTATGATGCAAAGAGAGATAGTTACAAAGTTCAGTGTTGGTGTAGCCACTATACATAGAATTATTCATCACTACAAAGAGACTGGCTCCATTACACCAAAGAAAAAGGGGAACTGTGGTCGGAGAAAGAAAACTTCACCAACTGATGACTGCTTTCTCCTTAGGAAAAGCAAAACATACCCTAGGCTCACTGCTGTGGACTTGGCTCATGACCTGAGGGACAGGGGAGATTAGATGCATCTAATGCCCTGCGCAGACTTTTAGCAGTTGGAAGAAAAGCCCAAAAACCTGTGAAGAAACAACTTCTTACACAAGCAATGCATAAGAAATGCCTTTTATGGGTGTGTGCTCATGAATTGGACAATGCAAGACTGGAAAAAAGTTCTTTTCTCTGATGAGACTCATTTCAAAGTGCAAGGTGAGAGGGTTCAGTACATGTACCGAGCAAATAATGAACCTCCAAATTCAGCACATTTTCAACAGACTGTAAAACACCCTGAGAAGAAAATATTTTGGGGCTGTTTCACCTATGAAGACTAGGACCTTTGATTCCAGTTAAAGGCATGATTAAAAGTGATCAGTACATCACAGTACTAGTGAGAGTTGTTCATGAACTGCAGCAAAGGTTTCCGGAAGCTGATGGAATTTTTCAGCAAGATTCCTACCACACTTCTAAGAAAGTGAAGAAATTCTTCAAAGATAACAATATTCATGTGCTTGACTGGCCAGGGAATTCACCTGACATTAACCCGATAGAAAATATGTGGGATATTTGCAAAAAGATACTTGCAAACCTTGACTGTTAAAGGAATGTTTGATATTAGCTTTAATTCAATTGTGGTTTCATGATGGTGATCTCAAAAATGTGTGTTCCATCTTGTGGAGTCAATGCCTAATGGTGTAATGGAACTTATAAAACAGAAAGGAGAGTAGGCCGTCAAGTGCAAAACTCGGCTTATCCAGGTAAAACGAATTTTCAGAAAACCCGAAAAACTAAAATTAGGCAAACAGCAGAACATTTGAAAATTCTCATAATGTAATAATGTCCAGACTAGAGCCTTAAAGATGCATGTATTCTCTTGAAAATCAGTCTCAAATAATATGGCGGTAAATCAAAATTGAATTTTGGATAAAGCAAGTTTTGCACACAACGGTAGTGATTTGGCGAGTTTTGGTGGAAACACAATACCAAATTACAATTAAGTGCAAACATTTTCACATTTAGTTCCCAATATTTGTGTTTGGCAATGTGAATAAATGACTTCTTGCAATATTTGTATAGGTATAACCATTTCTGATTTCATTTTAGTTAAAAAAAATAAATATTCACAATTTTTCCACCAATTTCGCATAAGGATATCAATGAATTACTCCTTTCATAGTTTGCTCACTAAAATTGACCAGTTTTCATATAACATACATCTTATAACTTGTAAAATTTACATATTATATTTGAAATGTAGTACTAATAACTAAGTTGAAAAACAAACATATCAAATTCTAAGTTGTCTTCCTCGCTATCCAAGATACTCTCACAAACAGCATCTACTTCTTTATCGTCATTGGTAATATTGTTTTTAGACATTAAATTCTTGTTAAACACAGGCTTTCATTTTCCTCCCGGTTATCACCAAAGGTTTTTTTAATAAATTTTTGAACTCTTTAACTTTTTCCTCCTTTACTTTTATACCTACATCTAAATGCCTTGCAATATGCATTTATAAGGTTTTCCCTCACTTCAGAATTGTCTTGCCTACACACAAATTGGACTGATAATTTGCCTCACCTCGCACTAGAACTTTGCCTGAGGTAAAACGTAAAATAATATGTTTAGATGCCTTTAATTTAAAATGGCAGGATCCTGGTAACTTCAATGCTTTCTTCGCAGCATACTTCAAATTTTGTACAGATACATCTGTCCCTAGTCTGATTACCTTTCCATGATTTTTGTAGATTTCAAAATATTCTTCAGACCTACTGATAGTGTTTCTCATTATTATTTCTTTCTATATTAGCCCGAAAATACAATTGGGAGGGGTGAATGAATGGTCAGGAATAGGAAAGATCATTTCTATCACCTGCACGTTCTGTGGTGCTTGAATACCAAGCCATTTATTATAATGCCTATCATAATGGTGTTTTTATTTTGTCCACAGTAGGCATCTGCAAATAGCCTTACTTTCTTAACTCTAGAAAAATTGAATTTGAACAGTTGACTGTATACTGCTGACACAATTTTGTTTGAACCTTTAGGACGTTCATTTTCTGTCCAAACAGAATTACAAACATTCTGATTTCTTAGTGTTGTCTTGGATGAACCCTGCACAATGGAGAAGTTATACATGTATAACTGCCTGCTGTAGTATGCTGCTTGATCCCGTACTTTTGACAGTACCATATTTTTCTGACAGTCAAATGAAAATGTTGCTACTTTATCATCTTCTTTCAGGAGATCAAAACATGCCTTAGCTCTAAGTTTATGTGCTTGTTTAGCTATCAGCAAATCAGAACGTTTAGTTTTATCTGTTTCCAATTTTATTTTCTCATTATAAGAAAGACAAAGTGAGCATACATCAGAAACAGGGTTTTTGAAGCCTATATTAAATTTTGCATTAAAAATATTATGACAAAAACTCTTAGACACTTTCAATGAATTAGATACTTCTGCATTATACATACATCTCATTTTATTAGTGCTTAATTCCCTTGGCAAGTATTGTCATGTTGATGTTTTGCCCCTACAATAATGGATGTCAAGTACTTTAAACTTCTGTATGAATTTAATTACAGATTCTCTCTTATTACTATTTTTTGTGACACCGTCTCTCCACCTTGGAATTTCTTTGGTGCCACTCCAGTTTCTAGGTGTCTTTTGTACTCTGTCTTTTGATATTTGCAAAATGTCCAGAAAAGTTTACTGACACACCTGAACTGATAGACCTTGTACACGTTTCACGTGATACTTTATTGTAAAACCCTTCTGAGAATTGTCTGTGACTGTATGCTGCCATTTAGGTCAGTATAGCACAATCTTGTTTAATTTTAGAACTGCAGCTGTAGATGGCTTCATGGAATTTCCTTATGTCCTTCTGTGTCAAGTTACTGCATTGGAATGACTTGCTGTTGTGATTGCAGGCAGGCATGGGCCAAGGCTTGCTGAATGTCTTTAACAATAATTGAGACTGTATTGTAAACACATCTGCTTTTTCCTAGATGAGTCTTTTCTGTCAACAATAGAAGAATACTACTTAATTGTAATTTGATCATACTTACCTTTCCCTCTTCTCTCTTTCACCTTTCAATTCACAGGAGGCCCGCTTCCTAGTTCTACCTTTTCCACCAACTTCGGGATATCAGAAGACTCCATAATAACATGTCTGCACTTAAGACTAGTCAAAACTAAATTAAAAACAGTTGGAATCACACAGGAC
The DNA here is from genome assembly GCA_030765065.1 of Deroplatys truncata. Taxonomy (NCBI): domain Eukaryota; kingdom Metazoa; phylum Arthropoda; class Insecta; order Mantodea; family Mantidae; genus Deroplatys; species Deroplatys truncata. The sequence continues at coordinate 316,331,545 of CM060990.1, read as the reverse complement.
TGCCAATGTAGGGAAACAGAGAAGCAAAACTGCTATATTTCTTAGTGCTGGATAAGGTGAGTTTTGCTCTTCACACAACACAATTGTAGTGGAACAAGTATTGGATAAGGTAAGTTTTGCTCTGAATTGTAAGATGGATTAGACGAGTTCTGCATCAACCACCACCATGGATTTAAAGAGTTTTGCATTGAACAGCAGTTTTCGGGGCTCTCTTGAAGGTGTATTAGATGAATTTTGTTCAAACACAAAGTCAACAATTCATAGAGAACTGCAAGAAGTATTGAATTCCATGTCTAACCCAATTTTTTAATTTTTGGATAAGACAAGTTTTGCACTTAACGGCCTCACATATTAATTATTAAGAAATGTAAATTGGAAGTAATTTATGATTAAATTCATGAAAGCATGTAATATGTTGTATTATTGTGTTGTTCCAATTAATTTGCACAGGACTGTTGGTTTGAGATTGTGTGGAAAAAGTTCAGTACTTTCCTAGTGTGCATTGTAAGGTAGAATTATGTCAAAATGGAAAGGTGAAACTTTTAAAATGCTGATGTCAGTTATGCCCAAGAAAAAATGATAGAAAGACTAAAACAAAATGTGAGAGTTTTAAGAAATTCAATTGTGATACTCACTGTAAGAAAATGCAGAGAGTAGTGTATCTTGGATGTTACACTAAGTGAACATGAATTGTAAAACTCCAAGTAAAAAACTTAAAAGGTACTGGTAATACTTTATAAATATGTTAACATGCAGTTATGAATCCCAGTGAAAAATAAAACATAAAATGAAGTGAAAAATAAAAAATAAAAGACATTATTTCATCTACTGCAATAGTGCTGGAAAATAAAAATAATATTGTAATTTGTAATGCTAACTTTGAGGTACATTGTTGGTATTTTTTATTTTATTTGTATTTTGTTGGTAAAAAAAATGTTGAGACATGAGAATTGTTGTTTTAAAATGACTTTTTTTGTTCTAAGTAGAACATAAGATAATTATATTGTGCTAATTCAAGTTTTCTGCCTGGAGTCCACTTGGTCTCCTCTCAGTGGTTTAAGGAGGTACAAAAGCATAGCAGTCTGAAGGTTAAAATTTTGAATTTTCACTTCAGTATCCACTTCATTACTTACACATATTTTCAGGGCCTATCTTAATTTAACATAGTAGAAATGAAGTAACAAGTAAGAAAATTAAAACTGAAGCAAATTAATGAGAATATAAAGATGTAAGTTTACAATACATATAATGTAGAAGTAAGCATAACCTTTCTAAGAAAGGTATATCAAACTAGGCTCACATAAAGTTTTCGAATGTCTATATGATTAATGGTTAGAAATGGTAGAACAATATTTTCGGTATTTGCAGTACATTAATTAACCAATGGTTTAAGAAAAGTTGTAATATGCATTTTCAAAATTGTGTCTGTAGCAATTATTTCAAATTTGATTGTAATGTGGGCTGTATTAAAACCATAGGTTCCAAATAAGGACCCAGTGTGGTACTTAATGTGGTTCATGGTTCAACTTTTGAATAACAAGCTGATAATAAAAGTAGATGTACTGACATTTCATTTTAAACCTTTTGTTATGTCAAAGAAGGGAAAACAGCACATTGGAGAATAAATATATTAGCAGTGCTACAGAAATATTTTTTAAATGAGAATTGGAAAGTTCTTTGTGTAAGTCTCTTGAAGTGAAAAAAATGTTAATGAGCTTAGAAATAAACATTACAACTTAACTTAAGCTTACTACACTTTGCATTAACATAGTTATATGATGGAATTTTCACTTCACTGGTTATAAATTATTCACAATCAGGGCACACAAAGAGTTCAGCATCTTGAGAACATAAGCCAACACATTCTTCGTGCACATACTCCTCATATGTTGTACAAAGTCACATGCCTGCAACTCTATCTTTCTGGCAAACTTTACAGTACCATGATTCCTTTGACATTTTTCATTTCTGGATGCCACTTGCTCCTGGTTGGTTGTATTACATAAGGCCCACCCAAGCCTTTTGAGCCCTGCAGAGTTTCTTCACTTTCTTGTTTACTGTAATTCCTAATCAGTAATTATATTAAATTTAATGATGATCTCTTAAACATTAATAAAATATATGTATGGAAATATATAACACATAGTATTTTACTTACAATTGACAGTAGAATTTGTAAACAACAGCAGTTTCAAATGTTACATAGACGAGCACCTCATACACATCAACATACAATGACAACAAATAACTTACAGTTGGTATATGGAACTAGTTCCATTAAAAACTGCTAGAAGAGGGTTTGTTAACTGCTGCCATCCAGAAGATCTAGCATGTACTTTTGACAGAAGAAGGGGTGGGCCGTTTTAAGACCAGGTTTTCTTTGGTTCAACTACCTTACTTAATTTCATAACCAAACATTTAACAAACTCTTAATTTAATAGTAAGAATAAGAAGAAAGATCTGTAATGCTGTGACACAAATTACTGCTGACCTCCTAATGCTCAATATTTTAGTTTCTGGACTTTGTCTTTCACCATCGTTATTTCCACCTAACCCTAATGGGCCAGCAATTATCCTGCAGAGTATGCATATCACAGGATGGCAACATAATATGTGTTACAGGAAAACAATTTTTACTATACTATATAATTTATATCTAGTTTAAAAATATCCATAATTACAATATATTATTAAAGTTATAAATATCAACATTACACACCCAAGTATGCAGCCAAGAAATTAACACAAGTCTACTGTAACTCCCTAACTGGCTCATTTTCTAGTAGAAAAAACCCTTTGTAAATAGGTTGTGAGACATAAAATGACGGGTGGGCTTTGTCTCCCTGACAAGGAGTGCTTGAACTTGAGTATTCATATATGGGTATTTATTTTAAAAATACCTTCAATTACCATAAAAATAACATCAATTGTGCACAAAATCATAAAATTAATTGAAATAACATTTTAAAATGATATATTACTGTTTGGAGATAGTGTGATTAGACATAATATGAATAGAATGATGATAATACTAACTTAAAGATCTTCCTTTGTTGTGTTATTTTTGTTATTTTCCCCCTTACTTGAACAGTCAGAATTTTAACCTCCAATAATGTTATTTAGTCATACACTAGTATTTCACTCTTTTAAGAAACACTAACTATAATTTTTTTTCTTTCTTTTTAGATTTCCTCACTGTAACCTCCATCAGTAGTTTGTGCTCCCCGGTTGTCCTTCTGGTTCATCATATACTGTTCATGCTTTAAATAAGCTTTCCAATTTGTTTGTTTAGTAGAGAAAAGAAGGGTAAGAAGAAGAGGCAATAAGTTAAGTATTTTGTTTTTCTTATCTAAATTTCACTAAATTTAAAGAACTTGACAAAAAAATTCTCTCATCTTAGCTGCATAATTATCCTAGTGTCCTCTATGAACTTGTAAAGAAAGTTAATATTTTTTGCCCTACTTTTACTCAACATATGATTGGTACTGCCAAATTATCTGGTTTGCACACTGCAAAACACCAATCACCATCCTGTCTCACTGCATGGCAAAGACATTTTCTGGCAGGCAATTTACTGTAACCTTTAACATAAATTTAAATGAAAATTTGAAGAGAAGAGGAAAATGTTACAAGGAGTCTGTTACATTCACTAGGAACAACCAAGGAGACTAATGGAATGGACATTCAGTAATTCCTGTAAATGTTTTCAATATGGGTAAAGAAGCATTACATTTAAATTTTACTTTGTGACCACATGGACATATATACAGCAAATCATAATAGACTTGTTTCCTTCATTATAACAAACACACATCAGAATTAACTGCTTCCATCCTGTACACCACCAGTTCCTAAACTGAAGGGTGAGGACAACTCACTCAAGGTGATAAAGGAACTGGTGAGCTGAAAAATAAATATTTAGTGAAAATTATAGCAAAAAATAAAACAATAGGACATTCTGAATAACAATTCTTATATAAACTTTTTTATATTGCTGGTTATAATGATGATAATGATAACAGCAACAACAACAACACAGGTCTGCAAAGATTTTGCAGCACGGAATATTTTACATCATAATGTTCAAATTGGATGCTCTGATTTTGAAAATAATAATAGTTTTTGCATATCACGTACAGATTTTGAACAATTCTGTTTGAACACAAAATTGAAAGTTCGGTACACTAGTATTTAACATCACTGCATATCCAACTTACAGCATGGTTGATTAGAATATGTAAACTTGCTAAATCATATGAGGTCATGTCGTATCTCTGTCTAACTCTGTTTATAGTTAATGTTGTACCTATCTCATAAACATTTATTTCCTAGGATATCAACCGGAACCTATCTTAGAATTCTCAGTATAGTTTTACACATCTTCTCAGTGAATCTCATTTGAAACCATATTGTGTTGTGAATTTTAATTGTGGAAAACAATAGCAAGTTCAAGTGGTTCAAGTGGTATATCTAGGAGGGGCTGTGTGAAAAATCCTAACAGTTTCTGTTATGTCTGTGGGTGTTATATAATAAAGGAGCAGAACAGAAACATTATCACATTTATCAAGAGTTTGTATCTGGCCTATTTTAAAATTAAATTAGGAGATCAATTCATGCATTCTGCTCCTCATATTGTGTGTAAAAGTTGCGTAGAAAATCTTAGACAGTGCTACAAGGAAGTTTGTTCATCTATGCCCTTTGGTGTTCCTATGGTATGGTGCAACCAACAAATATATTTTAATGACTGTTATTTTTGTCTGTGTAATATATCTGGATTCAATAGGAAAAACAAGGCCAGCATTATATATCTAAACTTGCCATCAGCAATTAGGCCTATGCCTCATGTACCTGATGTTCCTGTTCCATCACCACCTATGGTATTACCAGAGAGTAGTACTGATACTTCGAATATAGAAGATGATTTAAATTGGTCCCCAGACTTAGAAGATGACATTCCAAATCCATTGAATCAGTGAGAAATAAATGATTTGGTATGTGATTTGGGTCTTACCAAAGAAAAAAGTAAACTTTTAGGTTCAAGGCTGAAAGAAAACAATCCTTTAGGACCTGGAACAACTTTCTACTCGTACAGACATCAACAAGAAGAGTTCCAGAAATATTTTGTTAAGGAAGGTGAACTAGTGTGTTCTGATATCTCTAACTTGATAGGTCATCTTGAAACAGCTTACAAAGCAAAAGATTAGCATCTATTTATTGACTCAAACAAGAGAATTCTGAAAGGTGTTCTGCTGCACAATGGCAATATGTTTGCTTCAGTTCCAATAGCTCACTCTACAGTCCTTAAAGAAACATACCTGCCAAAATTTGTATACTGTCCTAGAAAAAATTAAATATAACAAACACAAGTGGTACATGTGCTGTGCTCCTAAATTATACTATATTTTATTGGGCCAACAAGCAGGGTACACAAAATTCCTGTGCTTTTTGTGTGAATGGGACTCTAGAGCCAGAAAAAGACACTGGGGTGAAACTAATTAACCAAAAAGGAAAGATTTAGTACCAATGACAAAAAATGTAATACATCGCCGGCTGATTGACTCACAAAAGGTTTTACTACCCCTGTTACATATAAAATTAGGGATAATGAAGCAATTTGTCAAACCTTTGGACAAATGTGATCCATGTTTCCAACATCTTATTCAGAAATTTCCATTTTTGTCTGAATCAAAAGTGAAAGAAGGCATTTTTAAAGCCCACAGATTCGCAAACTCATGAAGGACGCTCATTTTAGAAATATTATGACAGACATAGAGCTTCAAGCTTGGGATTCATTCAATGAAGTTATAAACATGGTTTTGAGTAATGTTAAACATGACCGATATGTGCATATTGTTAAACCCATGCTCCAAAAGTTAAAGGCACTTGGATGCAATACGAGCTTAAAATTGCATTTTCTGCATTCATATCTTGAATTTTTTTCCTGAAAACTTGGGTGCACTACGTGAAAAACAGAGAGAGTGATTCCACCAGAACATAAAGGAGATGGAAACAAGGTACCAGGGTTGATGAGACATCTCCATGATGGCCGACTACTGTTGGTTGTTTAATTATAGAGACAATCCTCGTCAGGACCACAAATGCAAGTCAACTAAGCCTACTCAGTGTTTATTTTCAACAAAGCGGAGGAGAAAATAAAATCATAAGGTATGTTTGTAATTTCCTAGTTCAATGTAAACTATTGCATCTGTAGAATTGAGATTGTTTCTTAGTTTACATGATTTCATACATTTTAAATTGTACTTAAAAACTAGAAATAAACTCAAATGTTACATATTTTCTTTCTGCATGGCAAAAAAATGATACATGATATGAAAAAATGGAAAGCAGATTTGAATTCAGCATGGCAAAATTAGGTTTTGAGACCTGTTTAACAGAAAATACTTTAAATTCACAGACCTGTATAAGCCATTATGTGACAACATTATTGGACCATAGCCTACAAATCCTATTACCAGTTTAACTCCTACATGCACACAGTAAAAGTGGATGATCATTTGAACAGTACAGATAGATAATTGTAGCACCATATTCCCTCAGCTAGAATGTGGAATTAACAGACCTACAGGCAGGACTGGTTCCAGGAGTTTTGCCACCCATGTGATAATTGCAAGTGCTGCCTCCCTCATGCTTTTTTCTACTATGCCAGTCCTCCATGACTACTTATTCTCACATAAGATTATACACATAGGTTTGTATTCATGAGTGATCAATAAATAAAACTCAAGAAGGGATATATTATGTGGTGAAAGAACAAGTTTATTCTGAGCAAAATATAAAAATAAGCAAATTCACACTAAAATGTTCAATATTTTGGGTTTATTGCTTCATAGGGAGATTAAAACATTAAATACTTATATAAAATGAAAACATACTGGGGGATTCACTGCATTGGTTAATGATCATCTTTATCATAAGGCATAGGGTAAACAACGAAGGGAGACATCTTGCATACTGTGACCTATAAGAGACCTATTGCAGCTATTACCCCCCAAGGGAAGGGACAAAGCAGCAGTGGCTTGGAACTCTGCTATTTATAAACATGTTGCTTATTGTTGAACGCCCACTGTATACAGGATATTTTGACAATCATATCCAAACTCTGGTGCTTCATTCGTCACCAGTTTCATAACACAAAATCCCCAGAAGGTTGCAAGAATTTAAACGTGAACTGTAATTTTATCCTATTTTCAAATGTCTTGCTCATTTTAAAATTTTGCTGCCCCTAAAACCTGCTGGCACAGGGCACAGCTCAATCCCCTCTTAAGCCAGCTCTGCCTACAGGTTACTAGTTATCATTGCTCCTCAAATTCCTCATGATGCAGAGTGGGCACTGGTCGTATGCATGAGCTGAATAATCTGCGCTGCCGTGGGTTTGCTATAACCCAATTACATTCTATAGTAGGAACAAACTCTCTATTTGTTACCCAGCTTCCAGCTGTGCAGTTTAGCCAAAAGTTGCTTTTGTTTTCAGTCACATAGTTTTTGATTGGCACAAAGGCTGTATTTCTTCTGTGTATGAGTGAACCTGGCATTGTGAGATGAATTCATGGCATAAACATGAGTAATTATGAAGAGAATACAAGGGAGGAGGTAGCAAGTGATCTCTTCTTGGTTATAGACATTCTCAGAAAACATGTTGTCTTTGAAAAATTAGTGCTGCCAGAAATTATAGAGGAAAAAAGCAGCTACTTTAGTTTACCAAAGGCAAAGATCAGTGTAAGTGGAATTCACATTAATTAAAATCAGTTCACATATTCATTAGGATGCAGATTGATTTATTGATTTCAAAATCAGTGTAATCTGCAGCTGAATAGCCAAAGCACCTGCCAAAAATCTTTAACATGTTGAAGATCATCAATAGTAGCAAGAAATTTTATTCACACATGAGCTTCCTGTACTACTTAAGGAACAGTATTTGAAATTGTGTTTAATTTGGCCTACACCAAGCTCTTTAGCTATTTTTGTTTAAAATGCTGGGTAACCTAAACATAAGAAAATTCTCATTTCTTGTTCATCTGTAAGGGCTCATCCTCCAAGTTCATAGCCTCTGTTAGAATGTGTATTGCTAATCATGAGATATTTTGATTTTCATACATGCAAAGGGTTTAATAACTATGAGTAGAATCCCTGTGTTTCTTGTATAACTTTGCTGCTAAACACTTCCATAAACTTAGTCATTTTTTCTTCCTAACCACAAATTACAACACATAGCACTGTTACACATAACGTTCGGTCATCTACCAAGGACACCTCAAAAATAAGCTCAGCCCTCTCCTCCCACAGAGAGAACTCTAATTTTGACTCATATCAAAATAGAAAAGTCTCTCACCCCAAAACAGAGCTCTCGATTCCAGAGATATCTCTCAATTTCTATATTCAAAGCAATAAGTTTATGCAGAAGAATTTGAGAGACTACTTCAGTGTGCTCACTCCCTGCTGTTTGTTATAATTATACATGGCATCAGAAGCATGAATTTCACCACCAGTTTTGGTTATCATTTGCTTTTTGACATGAGAATATGATTAAAGTTGCTGCCAAAAGCTAGGAAGGTTTTCACTATGCATTTCAATTGAAACTGTTCAAGAATTTTCAGATAAATTAATTGAGTTACATGTTCAAAGCTTCTCTTTAGACCAAAAGTTTGAATTTGAAACACCAACTTCTTGTTGATAGTTTACCAAAATTATTATATTTATTAAATTTGCATTTGTGTTTTAGCAAAATAGTCTATAGTTTTCCTCTTTCTGCTAAAACTTGCTCCTATACTATACTATTATGAATGTTGAAGACATGTTGTTCACATTTTTCTCGAATGTTTCTGAAGGGAAAAAAATTATATTTCTTGGGGGGGTGGGGGTGGAATGGGAAATGTAGAGCACATAAAAGTGGGAGGGATGCCAACTTGGAAAGTATAAGAACCACTACTCTAAACTCCTGGAAAAGCACAAGATATTTAACTCTCAAAAATATGTGAACTAAAATGTGTACCTAGTAGGTAATTATTGCCAAAAATTGCCTAACTGAACAAAATTATACATGCAAAAAGGTTATGCCAAATAAGCAAAATCTATGTAAAGGGATAAGCCTTTTTTTTTTACCTCATGCATGTTTATATTACCTACCAAATGCCCATTTGATTTTCATTGTGCTGATATTAGTGGTGAATATTACTCAAGGATAACAGTTATAAATAAAAACCAGGTCTTAACTTAAACACAATAACATTTTTCTATTAGAATCAACTTCCAAGGCATGCCTTTACATCTGAGTATGCACTAGTATACAGGATGGAAAAAGCAGTGGCTTAAAATAATACAGAACGTTTTCAAGAAACAATACTTTATGATTTTGTATGATTTTGAACATAACTATGGTTATTGCATTTTATACTTAATAAAAACCTTTTAAGATCTTAAGCTCTCTCTATTTCTTTGTGCTCAAGAGGTCACTGATAATGATTTGCCTAGACATCTAAGAACAAAATACAGAATGCATGTAAAAAACATGCATGTGGTGACGGTAGTGGTGGTGGTGGTGGTGGTGGCGGTGGTGGTGACAGTGGCAGTGGAGGTGGTTGTGGCGGTGGTGGTGACTACTATAGAGGTACAGGGATGAATTTTATTAACCTTAGCTAATTAAATATTCTTCAACCTTTATGGAAGTAAAATGTAAAGTTTGATACCCTAACACAATTGTGAAGCTATTCACAATATGCTCCAATTATAAATGCTGTAAAGGAAACAGAAGAGGTGAAGAACTTTATGCTGTTGAAACCAATGTGCATTTCAACCAATGTTTGCACCACCATTGGATTTTGATGATGAACCAAAGACACTACCCTTTTTAAGCCTAGGTAAAGGCCAGTTATCTCCTGGTTTTAATGGGGATGAGTTTAATACATCATTCTCCACTGGTAACACATCAATAGTTTGGGATGATGAACTAAGGGAATTTCCACACTTCCATAAAGTGTTATCATCATCTGAAGGAATATTCCACAATGATGAGCCTCCTTTCATATTTCCCTTTATTCTGTTGCAATAAACCAATGTTCTTGGTGAGCTTTGTGATGTTAATTGATTATACTGTAATCCATTGTCAAGAGATGACTTTTCTTTGAGGACTTTGGATTCTTTTAAATTCCAATCATCTCGTTTTTGTTCCAATACTGCTTTGAGTTCCAGGAGCATCCTTTGAGATAATTCTTTCTGCCTTTGCTCATGCCATTTATTTTCACTTATCAAGGATTCACAAACTTCTGAACCCTCATTGCTTGAGCTAAAATCTTCTTGTGTAGTTATAACAGATAACACTTCATCCATTCCTTGTGGTTGTACTTCAATATAGCTTGCAGTGATGCAATTTGGAGCTACTGAGTTTGAATTATGTTCAGAAATTACCAATGGAGGCTCTGTAGGCAGTGAAGATGTTATAACTGATGGTAAGAGCTTCTGAACTTGAGTGATTCCTTCCTCAATACAGTTCTTACAAGAGCCCATTTCTACATGTATATTATATAACCTCATTTGCAAATCATGAATAAAATCTTCTTGAAAGTTCTGTTCCGATTCCATCTTTTGTATCAATATTCTTTCTACTTCTCTTGTTCTGTGAAACATAGCTTGAAAATGTAATACAGCACTATGTACACTTATGTGTAAGTCATTAAACAAAGATGACTTTTTCAGTTGACTCTGCGCTTCTAGGTCTCTAGTATGTTCCTGTGTACTGCTGCATTGCCAATAATTGTATTCTTTCCTTAAATTAGTCATAGATTCCGTAAAAACCAATTCTGTTTCATTAAATATTCTTTTTAACCATAATATTTTTTGTTTATCCTTTTCTGTGTAATAGCATACTGCCAAACTTGCCAAAAACTCTGACTGCAGCGATAGATAGGTATGGTACATTTTCTGAAAAATGAAAAAGCATTTTTAAATTAGGTCTTTATAGCTTCACCTCAGTAAAAAATGACCCATTTAGCCCATGGAATGAAATAATATAAGCAAACACAAAAAATAGTGTAATGTGAGAAAAAATTTTAAACATTGGAGAATCTTCTGTTAAAAACTTTCTTCTACATGGCTTTCAAGTTCTCTCATGAAATTTATAACCTTTTTTACTTACTTTTCATTTTAATTATTTTCCTACAAAATTATAATTTTATTTATAAATTACTAATAGTGAATTTCTATCAGAAACTTAATGATACTGCATTATGATAAACATATACACTAATTTTGCTGTTCATCTTGCTATAAGAAATCTGGAAGTCAAATATGGAGCTCTATATATTAAGAAGGTGTTTAACTTGTTGTTTGGTTTCCAGTACACAAAAAGGCATGATGAAAGCACTTAACTTACAGGTATATTAACTAATTATTGTTACTATTATAGTTTATAAAATAATGGTGCTGTTATTAATATTTCAGATTGATTAACAATGATAGGTCAGAAGAAGATTCAAATACAGTAGTTAATGCAAACTAGGCCATTTTGGCACTGGTACTGATCTCATAGAAAAGCAAGGTTCCTATTTCAATCAAGATATAAATGTTTTAAAAGTTTCTAGTCATTAATGCATCTACTTCACTTGAGGTACACCAATATATAAACCCCTCTTGCTTATACATAATTTGTAAAAAGCTTTAGTCAATATTTAGTTAACCTTTAGTTATTAGTTCCCTCTCCAAGTTTGTAAGAAAAATGAGTGGGTAATTATGTTGAAGCAAAAATGAATTTAAAAATTCTTGAAACTATTTTAAAAGTTAACGGATAATAAATTCAACTGAACACAAATTTCCTAAACCTGATACCTACTAAATGTGAACTACAATGTAAGAGTAATCAGTCACTAGAAGGATTACAGAAAAAAGTTCTGTAGCTTAGGGCTTATACAAAAGATGCATTACAGATAAAATAAAAATAGGGTGGGTATTAAACAAAGACAAATCCCATAGCACAATTATATGATCTACTATCACCGTGGATGCCAACATATTTTGAAGGGTTTTCTAAATTATACAGGGTGTAACAAAACTGTACGGCACAAATTGCAGGACACATTCCTCACACATAGACGAAGAAATTATGATGTATGAACATGGATCTGGAAATACTTTGTTACAACTCATTTTCTCCAACTCATTAATCATGGGAAACACACAAGACTAGAATGCACCAGCATACCACATGCAACTCTTTCTCACAGGAGATGTTCAATATGCCCTCCATGAGCATTGATACATGCATCAACCTGTTGTCATAGTGAATCCTGGATGCGCTGATGTAACCCTGGAATATTGTATATGGTTTTGCAGCCTTCCATAATATGGGTACGGAGACTCTGAACAAATAAATAAATAAAATCTGAATATACTGAATATACTATTCCGGCACCTTGATTACTACACCGGGACATACATTCAAACTTTACATTTATTCTCACAACACATTTGTATTTTAGATTACATCAATTTTTTTCAGATAAAATAATTACAAACTACACGATGCCTATAAAATAATAATATAATAATAAACAAAAATTAAAGAAAGAAACAAAAATAGAAATTATTAGATTAGAGTACAGACAAAAAAAAACTTAATTGCAATTCATAATTCTATATTTATCTACACTTGCTGGAAACCAGCAAACTTAGCAACTGGTAACCAACTACTATCTACTCCTATTTAACTATATTCACTGGAAACCTGTGAAAATGTACTAGTGGCCAGCACAAAACTTCTACTAAACTACTAATCATTTTAATAAGCTTATTTATATTTATATTTTATTTGAAATTTTCCTTAACTAAAATTTTTTTATAAAGTTAAAGTTATCTATTTATAACATTCCATTGTTCTCGTAGTAATTATTTAATATATAGTAGCTCAATATTTTATTTAATTCATTTGTATCCTTATTTATACAGTTGCTTTTATTTGTTTATTTATTTACCCTATAAAATTTTATATAATCTCAATATTAATTTTCTATTATCTCCCTTTTAATTTCGTTTTATATATCAGTTTTTAAATTTTATCACAATATATTAAACCTTTACCTCTTTTAACCAAACACTAAACCTTCTTTCTTCTGTCTTCTATCACTAAATATCTACTCACTTTACCCCACGACATTTCACTTCCCTCACATCCTCCATTTTATTCCAACACCAACTCCACATCCAACCTACATAAACTTAAAATTCCCCTCCTATTAATAACAATAATAAATTCAACCTTCATAAACTCAAAACTCCCCTTTTATTAATAACAATAATAAATTCACATCTTCATGCATCTAATAACACCATAACTACATTCACTATCCTTCCCAAACCACATTAAACTACTTCTCCAATGGCAAACCTGCTAGCTCCTCCTCCAGAGATGGCAAAACTGCTGGCTACTTCTCCAATATGGTAAACCTGCACCCCAACACCACAGTCATCTTCTCCCTTTCCCCTTCTTTCTCCATCTTCATTCTATAATCACCACATTTCTCTCCTTTCCATCGTCTTAATTAAAATTTTCTCTCTACCCATTCCTCCTCCTCCTCCTCCTCCTCCTCCTCTTCATTCCCTGTCAATTTCAACTTTTATAAACTAATCATTTCTTCACTTATGCTTCTATCTTCTGTCTATCTAAATTTTGATTTATTAATCTAATCCTCTCAGATCTTCTAATTTCCTCTGTCCCTCTTGGTAATTGTTCTCTTCTTACTTTTGGTAATATATCTTTTTTCATGCTGTTCTACTTACATAATTTGCTAATTGTTGTAAATATTTAATTAAACAGGATGTCTTAAAATTGTATACAGGGTATATCCTCCTAAATCTTTCCTTTCTTCTAATACATGTTGATTGTATCTATTACATTCAAAAACTGTATGTTCCGGTGTATCCGTAATTCCACAACTATCGCACACGTAATTTGTTCTATTAATTTTATTCCAATATGTCTTGTATGGACCATGCCCCATAAAAAAGTGTATTAATCCTTTTGTTGGTTGTATGTGTGTTAGTCGTAATCTTTCTTGAACATTTGAAAATACCTGAAAAATGTTTCTTCCCTCCTCTATTTCCTCCCATTCATGTTGTCATCCTGTCTTCAAATTTTGCTTAATATCTAAGAAAGTATTGCACTTTACTCCAATTATTTTTTCTACCGTTTAAAAATCTTTTCATTAAATCCAAAATCTAGCTCCTTTCAAACATATCAAAAAATCAATTGGCCATATTGCCGTTGTTATTAATAAAGTCATTTTTGGTGTAGTATTTACAGCACTGGTAAGACGTAATATTTTTCTTTGCGTCCCTCTCAATAATCTTCTAATAACTACGTCATCCGTCCTGGTTGCCCAGGTTCCCACCGCCTATGTTATAATGGACGCAAATATTACATTGTGGTAGGTTGTTATTGTTTTCAATGATAATTTAAAATTTTTCTGCATAATTCTACCAAGTTGCATCATTATTTTTTCTGATTTTTGATGATAATATTCTGTATGTTTCTTAAAATTTAATTTTTCATCCAGCATAATGCCCCAAATATTTGGAATCGTTTTTGCTTCTTATATTTTCATCATTTATCTCAATAACCAGATCTCTTTTCAAATTTCCTTTAAACAACATAACACGATTTATTAGAAGAAATTTTAAGTTTAGATTTCGTACACCAATTACTTAATTTCTCTCTCAACTTATTTGCCATGGTTTCTAATTCCCTTCTATTTTGACCTTCAATTATAAAGATCAAATCATCTGCATATGCATTCGTATTTGATATTGTTGTTATTATTATTATTATTATTATTATTATTATTATTATTATTATTATCATCATCATCATCATCATCATCATCATCATCATCATCATCATCATCATTATGATCATAATCATTTTCCATTTCCTCAATTAAAGTTTCCACCACTATGTCCCAAAAAAGGGGCCCCAGGACTGAGCCTTGTGGACATCCTTTTGTGATATCTTTACAAATTGTTTGATTAATGCCTTTGATATACACTTTTTGATTTGTACAATAATCCTTCAAAATTTTATATACAGTCTGTGGATAATTCTTTTCTTTAAGTCTGCCGAAAAAATAAGGCCACCATAAGCTATTAAATGCTCCAGATATATCAATTAATACCCTAATTACATAATGTTTTTTTTTACTTTTCCACATAGTTCCTAATAACTCCATAAAGGCATCCTCCAGTGAAAATCCGTTTTCTTAATCTGAATTGCTTGTCATTTCTCCCAATCATTTCCCTAAATTCCACAATTCTTTTATACATTAATTGTTCTAAAATTTTCCCCATGGTATTTAGTAAACATATGGGCCCATATGATTTTGGTTATTTTAAATCCTTATGATTTCCTTTTTTAAGTATTATAACTCATGTCTTTTTCCAAATGTCTGGAAATCTCCCTTTCCATAAGCAATCATTAAAACCATGCAAGAAGAGGATTATTTCATCTTTTATATTAAACAACCCTTCATTCATAATCCCATCTGGCCCTGCTGCCTTTTTGGCCTTTAGAATATTAAATATAATTTGTATCTCCGATATATATTTTGGGAATATAATTCTTTCATTATTGCAGGGTATTTTTAATTCCACTCTACTTCTGGTGTTTATTTCTTTGTCAGTATAAACTTTATCATCTGGTATTAAGGTATTCAATAATAATTTAGTTGATTCTTCCCAATTATCAGTCATAGTACTGTCACCTTGATCTAGGGTGGTTATAATTTCTGGTTTTCTTACTTTATTCATAATAATTTTATATGGAAGGCCCCATACATCTTGTGTAATTTTGTCTTCAACAAAAGACTCCAAATGCTTTCTTCTAGTTTCTTCTAATAGCTCCTTATATTTTTGTTTAGCCTCTCGGCATCTTTGTAAATTAAATTCCCTTTCTGTAAAAATAACTGAATTTTGGTAAATTCTTCTTAATTTCCTGGTTAATGATCTCAGCTTTTGCAGTTTATCTGTCCATACTTTTTTGAAGAAATTTTTGGGTATTATTTTTGGAACTGTACTCTTAACTACTGTCTTAATAGTCTCGATTAAGATTTTTGCATCCTCATCGACTGAATGCCCACCATACATAAAATTTAGGTTTTGAAACTCCTTCTTCATTTGTTGCCAATTTGCTTGCTTATAATTATATAACAAATCTTCTCTTCTATTATATTTTGCTTTTGTTTCTATAATGCTATAATCAAAATATATTATATTATGGTCATTTGCCACCAAATTTTTATTTTAAATTCTGCTTTTCTTGAACACAGTGTGATGTCATTTTTTCACTTGCACAGTCTCTGATAAGGAATGTGGGGGGAGGGCTGTTTATTTGATTTAAAATTACTAAATCCAATTCAGAAATTACTTCTTCTAATTTTTCACCCTTCTCATCTGCTACTTTACTATTCCACCATTTCAATTTGTTATTGCAATCACACAAATGAATAATCTCTGTGTTTTTGTATTTGTTATGGATATCTTTCATTTGGGATGAAAACGGCTCTATGGATAGACTGTATTGAAAATAATAATTTACTAGTATAATTTTCACATTTTTGTGCATTATTTCAAAGCAGTTTACATGACTATTCAAATATTGCGTTAAATTAGTTAATTGTAATTCTGGTTTTATTACAACTATTGCAGCAATGGCATTTTTACCTAATACAATTTATCTCGCTAAAATTGGCATGTGTGCTGCACAGTCGTTTATTATATATGGTTCTTGGATGCATATTACAACAATATTCAGGTTCTCAAATATTTTCCTTAATTCCATCATAACTAGTTTACTCCTTTGACCATTTATTTGCGCAATTCCTAAAAATGTCATTTTCTTCTTCTTAAAACTTATCGAAACATTTGCCCTATTTTCTCTTACCTCTGCTGCCATATTCTCATTAAATTACTGCGTTTTAGCTCTTGTTTTCTTATTTTGATGTTCATTAATTTTTAATTTGGTTTCATTGTTACTTTTATTTAACTCATTTAAAACTCCACTTATAATATTACCCGAATTTTCATGTTTATTTTTCGAATTTTAATTTTGGGTTTAAACACTGTAGTATTTTACTTATTAACTGGATTTTTTTTTGTATTATTGCTGTGGGTGTTTTATAGGTTGACCCTCATACCTAACCTGCACACAGCAATGTGACCGATTTTGATTCGGATCAAGAACTACTCTACCATAACAAAGAACAAAATCTCTAATAATTTCATCTAAATTAGATTCTTCACCCCTACTTACATATATGTACTTGTTCCAGTAAATTTAGTAATATTTCCGGTTCTGTTGGTATATTTTTATATTTGAGCTCAATTCTGTCAACAGCGTTCGGTAAAGGAAACAATTTTTTTTCTCCATTCTCATATCTCGTCCTAATTACGTGTCTCAGTGCCGGGATCAGCGTTTTTGCTTCCTCAAGCCTGATAATTGCAATGTCAGTTCAAAATTTTCATATACTCCAGGAGCATTAACCGCAGGTTGCGACATTGACAGCGTCTCAGCTGTTTCCTGCATGTCATTTTCTACCGTCACTGAATCATTTAAATCCTCCTCGCAAAATGTAATATTTCCCATCTCCTCTTTATTATATTATTTTTTATTCTCATTCCTGCCTTTCCAGCAATCCAGCAATCGAGAACAGGTCGCCCAGGTTCACCTGGGCGGAATGTGATCGCCACAGTACCTAGCCGCATGTGCGGCTTTACCTGTACGATAGAGAAGGTTTCAAAGAATTTACACAAGCTTTTGATTTTTGTCAATTTGTCTTGGGCGGAGTTTAGCAACCCATATACTGTCTTTTTCAATTCTCTTCTTTTCCAGACGTTTTCTAAAAATTTAATTTCTGTATTTCTTTTGTTATTTTCTTTTCCTAGTTCTTCCTCTGTACTTGAATCATTCTCAATGATAGCATCATAATCCACAGAAATTTTCTTTTTTATATTAATTCCCATCTCTTGCTCAATTTCATGTATTCTTCTTTTCAGTGGTAAGTTCAGCATCTTCTCCTCCTTATTAATGTTATTATTTTGATTATTTTCATCTTTTGTTTGGTGTATTAACGCCTCCACTCTTATTATATTACTATCAATATTTTCCGATAGCGTTATAGAGTTGCTTGTATTAAACCTCCTTACTTACAATTTGTTTTCTGAGTTTATCCGCAATAACACGTTTTAGATTTCTACGAATTCTAGACAGGACATTTCTTTTTCTTTTGTTTTGTCTCCATCTATCTTCATACAAATTATTCGCCGTGTATGCACGTGGCTTGTTGATCCTTTTAATTACAATCTTTCCGTGCGTGATCTTCTTCACCACAGTGGCCACAAACTTCTTTTCCTTTATTGCAATACTTCGTCACATGTCCATAATCATAACATTTGAGACATTTGGCTACAGATACATAGTTCTTTACCGAAACTGCCTGAAATCCTATATATATATTCTGTTACTTTCAACCAAGATTTTTCTTAGTTTACCTGATATTTCCGCTACATGATGTACGGTTGCCTTGTTTCTTGAACCTGTCTTAAAGCGTAGTTTAAAGTTATTTTCAAAATCTTCTCTTGTCGTTTTTACTGAAAGATTCTGCTCGTTAATAATATCTTTTATTTCTTCTTCTGTAACACCAGACATAACGTCATATAAAATAACTAGTGGTTTTCTTTTCCTTGGCAACTCAATTATAACATTATCTTTCAAACCTTGACAATTCATCACTTTTTTATATCTTCTTCTGTTTCCATTTCCATAATTACCTAGGCTATTTCCTACTGGTCGTAAGTTACAAATTCTTATTGTCTCTTTAACTGGGTTAAGGTTGGTGGTCTCTGTTTTCTGTAAATCTCATACCTGCATTATTTGCAGAAGAAATAAACAAAAGGTTTCTTATATTTCACGGCTTTCTGAATTAGTAATTCTTTTCCTGTTGGTATTGGTTAGCTTACTACTTGCGCAAAAGTGTTAATTGGAGCTTGAATTTTCTTTTCACTTATTTCTCTCCATATAACTGCTACATGTTCAGATTTTTTCTTTTTGTATAATGGTATTGTGGTGAAATTTTTGCACCTCTTGAAGTAGTTGAAATATTTTATCTTTATTTTTTGCTGTTATTCTGCTGTCATTTCCCACAAAGGAATTTATCTCATATAAGCAGGTCACCAATGTTATTCTTCTTTGCTATTTCCATTTCACTTCTTTCTTTAATATTTGCTTCTCCGTATGGATAACTGGATCCTGCTTCCATTTTTTCTGTTACTGTTCCTTCTTCTTTCCTTCCTTCAGCATCTTTATCATGTTTCCCACCCACTTTTGGTGGCAATCTACTTATAGTAAATCTCGGTTAGAAAGGACTTATTTCCATAAATATATACGTATGCAACGGGGAAAAAAACCCTAATTACTTCGGGAGGTTATATAATTTATAAACACTTAATAGAAAATCAAAGTTATATCCTAAAACCCCTCCCGGGTTTTCTAATTCCATAAAATATACACAACCATGCAAATAGATGACGTCACATTCGTGGCCGTTGAACATACAACAGCTGCAGTACCAAACACAATTGTAACTGGCAGGCAATTTAAAGAGGCACTGCACGCGCACATAAAATTTAAAGACTCTTTGCTTTAAATTAATAATATACTCTTATAATTAATATACCTGTGATACGAAAAACACTCACACACAGATAAATTCTTTTTTCTTTCTTCCATGTAACCTTTACACAAACAAACTTATTAAAACTTTTCATTATTTACAAACTATACGGAGTTAACAAACATACATCCGTCGCGCTCGGTAGCCAGAGCGGTATGTTCGGAGACTGAACATGTGGTACTGGGGTTCGACATACAAGAGCTTTCAAATGCCCCCACAAATAAAAGTCAAATGGGTTTAGGTCCGGGAGCGTGGAGGCCAGGCATTTGGTCCACCTCTACCTATCCATTTGTCACCGAATCTGCTATTTAGAAGCCGACAGACATTAACACTAAAATGAGGAGATGCTCCATCATGCATGAAGTACATATTTTGTCGCACAGCCAAAGGCACATCTTCTAACAGATCGGGTAGAACATTCGCTACGAAATTATGGTAACTTTCTCCGTTGGGCCTGGGTGGACGAACGTGAGGCCCTGCCAGAAGTATATTTATACCCATTCAAGGACAAAGGAAAGATACCGCCAATTGATAAGGCTGTAAGCCAATGAACTTTTTAATGTGATATCCCTTTGTTCCACGCCACCGGGCACGCCCTCTCCTTTGTGCGCTACTGCCATGCCATCAGACAGGTGTAGAACAATGGGCTATTGACCTTTCTGGACTAGTCTGAATACCGCCTGGAATAGGACAACAATGGGCTACTGTCCTTGCACGAGGACAATGGGTTATTGTTCTCGTCGCTAATGGAGGTAGCTCTTTATGCGCTACAGATACCGGCAGCCGAAGATCGTCGAACAATATGTTATTGTTTTCGTCGCGTGCCGCCACCATCGCCCCCGCAAATCGATGAAGGAGATAAGTTCTTAAAAAACTGTGTCAATCTATCATGTAATGTTCGTCTATGCATAGCATCATTTAACATTATTGGAAAAAAATCAAGGATTTATACTGTAACGTCCCGGCATCGAGCATCTAAATGGCTGGACGCAGACCGTTGATCGAAATACACCGCCGCATGTATTTTGATTGATTAATGTAATGAAACGCTGCTCGTCGATCGATAAATACAATTATTCCAATTAAGTATTTTTTATTGATTAATGTAAATAAGTGTATATGAATTGACTCGCGCACCTGATTGCCATCGTATATGTGTGTGTTAAGGTGATTAATACGCGTGTGTAATTATTACGTCTAATAACACTTGTTTAATTCTGCTTTGAGGGAAAATTTAGGGGCTTATAAGAATATTACATCACTTAGGTGAATTGAAAAAACATCCATGACTGAAAGGACGTAGTTACCATAAATAGCTAACACGAGTCGCTATCGAGTGAATCTTTCACGGAAAACCCGAGCGCACGATGCATCTCTCGCAGGCGCTGTCGCGCTTATGATGTACTCTCGGATCTGTAACCAAGGGTAGACCAGCCTCATCCCTACCCCAACATTCGCTCCTACCTCCCACTTATTCCCTTTCCTGCCTGTTACGGCCTTCCTCCGCTCTAGCGGCAGCGGCGGAGGTTCACTCTTCCGGCCTGGGAGGGACAAGTCGGAAGATCGCCATATTGGATTTTTTAACACAGGGAGGGCGGCCATGTTGGTTCATTATTATCCCGGGGAAATAACCAGCATAAATCATTTGAAAGGGCGAAAAGGAACTTTGCGCTTCAAGATTTTTTGTAAGGTATGTTTACACGTAGGGTGGGCTCTGAAAAATAAATAAATACGGATTAACATTATCGTTAAATAATAAATACGTTATTTACAAAAAAAAAAGGTAACAAAATATGGAAAGTACCCTAAACAAAACATTTCCTTTTGTTGCTGTTTTAATTATCACCGGTTAAAGAGTGATCATAAATAAAAACTTTATTTTTTTTAATTCCGTAGCAAAAATGAAAAGACGACTGTAACAGAATCGTGATTGTTTAAACATGCACTGTCTAAAGCGGTATTGAATACCAGCGGTAAATCGAACTCTGAACTCAAGCTAAAAAATACATGGACTTTCAAAACGTGCATTCCTTTCTTATTAAATATATAAATAACCCGAAAAGGTGTAAATAACATAGGGAGAGGACTTCTAAACGTTCCCTTCGAAAGATATGTTGGCTACTCCAGCAGAGAGATCGAACCATTGGGAAGACTTCAAATATAAATTTGATATTAGTTTTAAAATCTTTTTTTAAAGACGCACACCAGTGGTCTTCAAAAAATTCGACAATCAGCTTTTCAGTTGTACACCCCTTGCAAAAATATGTTGTACACCCTTTGAAGAGGCTAAACCATAGTGCGCTCTGGTTTTTCCAGTTTGGGGCCATATGCACTTTATACTTTATGGATGGGATTCCTGACTAGAGACAACATCGTCCATATTCCTGGGATTGCTTCAAATATAACCCTTTGAGTGGAATTATAGCAACACATGTCTTAAAAAGAAGTGCCCAGACTTATACACGCGAGTGGATTCCCCATACAGACACCGGGAATTTCCAAGTCTAAAAATTATAAGACTCCTACATTGCTCCAGGAAAATTAAAACAAGAGAAACAATAATTTTGTTTCATTACTGGCACTAAAATTATTGTTAAATAATGCACGAAATGCGCTATAAATAAATAATGAAATATGGAGAGTACCCTAAACAAAACATTCCCATTGCTGCTCTTTTAATTAACGCTAGTTAAAGAACGCTCATAAATAAAACTCAATAGAAATATATAATAAGACTCGAGGTAAAGTACAGAAGGTCTTCATGCATGCAGTCTTCGATAAGTAAAATAACATAGACACGGACTTTAAAACAGGCCTTGTCGATAAAGTATCCCGCCCACTCACGTAATCAAGCGCATAGGTAGGGAATTTAAAACAGCCTTGGTCGATAAAGTACCCCACCAACCGCGCAAGCACGCGCATACGCAGGGACTTTAAAACAGTCTTTGTCGATAAAGTACCACAACCACAAGCGCAAGCATGCTCATAGATAGAGACTTTAAAACAGGCATTGTCGATAAAGTACCCCGCCTGCCCACGCAAGCACACGCATAGACAGGGACTTTAAAACAGTTATTGTCTTTAAGCACCACACCCAATCAGCGTAAGCACGCTCTTCCTCTCTCCTCTCTCTCTCTCTCCTTTGCGCTAGCACAATGATGCAGTAATATAATTACCAATACACTGATACGTTATTCCAGAGACGTCAATGATTTATATATCGGTTTACACACCCCTTGCAAAATATGTTGTATATCCCCGAAGAGGGTAAACCATGGTGCGCTAGGATTCTCCAAGTTAGAATAGCCCAGACTTATACACGCGAGTGGATTTCCCCTACAGACGCCGGGAACTTCATCAAGAGAAACAATCCTTTCTTTTCATTACATGCACTAAAATTATTGTTAAACAATACTTTATTTATAAATAAATAATTAAAAATGAACCATCCTAAACAGACTGTTGTTTGGACCCCCATGTCTAATAATTATATGATCACGCATCGCTCCAAGGTGATAATAAATAAATAGCGAGCTTCTTTGAAAGGTAGCGTATCAACTTCACATTCCAGCGGTCCCAACTTCGAATCCCGGTTAGCTGAGTTACCGGATAAGGGAAAACCCTCCGATTAAGCGTCTTTATAAGCCCAGATGTAATATATTTTCTGAGGTTATGGTGTATAGATCCTGTATATAGAACACTGTACTTAAACATTCGTACCTATGGCAATTATTTGCATGTATGGTTTAGTTCTTTAGTGCGGCAATCAAGTTTATTATTATTATTATTATTATATTATTATTATTATTATTTTCGTCAAGAGGGCTTATTTGTTTATTCCATTTAAACAGACTGGTGTTTCAGCCTCCAGGTCCAAAAAACATATATGATCCCGCATCGCTCCAAGTTAATAATTAATAAATAAATAGCCAGTTTCTCTGAGAGGTAGCGTGTTTACTTCACATTCGAGAGGCCCCGAGTTCGAGTCTCGGTTAGGTGAGTTACTGGGTAAGGGCAAACCCTCCCATTAAACGTCTTTATAAGTGCAGGTGTATATTGCGTGTTTTTAAAATGACTTCACATTCACCTGAAAAGTCCGTTCTTATCCGAAAAAACCTCCCCATATACGAGATGATGCTGTAAATCGTCTAAACTGTTTAGTCGCGTTTTATTTATATACCTGTCAAATACAAGAATTGTTTGTATGTTACCAATAATGAGCTGATTCTTATGGAATATTAAACAAAGAAACATGACTTGGAGAGCGTGATAACAAGAGTATGGTATTTAGAATTAAAATGGAAGAAAGAATTCACCTTAAGCAGCCCTTTGTTTCTAGGACATTCTCTTAAATATATATTCAATAAGGTGATTCAGAGCCTGATGTGGAGTTGGCTTTTGTGTCGGAACGTGCTTCATGGTTTAATCTTGAAGAAAGAAGGTCCATAGCTTGGACCATCTGTAATCAAGACAGTGCTCTAAGACGACTATGCCACTAAGGTCATTTGCATGTAACGCACTAACTAATCGATCGGAATGGTTCAAACGGTAACGTCTACGGACCGTATTCGGAGGTTGTGAGTTCAATTCCCCGCAGCTGACCCTCCTAACCCCCAAGGGTTTTGGGTTTTCCCTGGACGCTAGGCGAATGCTGCAAAGGTTCATTACAGCCGTGAATTTTTACTCCATTCCGTTTCACCTACATTCTCATTTTATTACACCTTGCATCTCCCCGGCTCTGACCAGTAATATTTAATACTGAACAGCGGGACCCATGCGATACAAATGCTTTATGAATAAAAAAAACGTAGATGTATATTGCATGTAGCTAAAAGGATAGGAATGGCGTAGTGTTTAAAACAGACATTTTCGCACCATCGAGGTCAAATACAGGGAACGCCCTCAAAACATGCATTCCCGAGAAGATAAGGTGTAAAAGTCCTGTATATAGGGTGCTATCCTTAAACTGTCGTAGAAGGAAGGGAAAGCCAATCGAGTGTATGGCTTTTACTTCTATTTTGATGTGACAGCATATACAGCTAGTAATGATCCATACTTAAACATGTCGGTCGGTGACTAGACCGTCCATCTCATGGTATGACGTCATATGGTGAGGGTAGAACATTGTCACGAGTGGTATACAACATCCCGTTTTTACGATATGGTTCAAACGGTAACGTCTGTGGTTCACATTCGAGAGGTCCAGGGATCGATTTCCGTCGGTTGCTCTCTCTAGCCCCGGATTTTTCGAGGTTTTCGCTGGTCTGCAGGCGAATGCCGGAATGGTGTATGCTACAACGATTTACTTTCCCTTTCATTCCATTTCATCCGCATCTTTCACGTGTGCTTCTAGGTTTTGTTGCGTATGTTGAATGCTTGCTCAAAGGATACTTGTCCCTTGCTCGGTTGACGGATGGTTCATAACCCTTACTAGTTAGCTTGTGTCCCCTCACACACACACACACACACACACACACACACACGCTAAATCATTATAAACAGACATAAATACCTCTGATCAACTCTCCAAGTGCCCGAACCTGCACGAATGTCTACGAATACATAGATACATGCGTTCACTTCCACCAAGCACGCGAAGCTGTACGAAGACCTATGAATACGCACAATCACACAAACATCTCTGAGAGCCTCTCTAAATACTCGAACATGCACGAAGAGCTAAAGACGCTCGAGCACATTGATATACAGGTTCACTTCCTCCAGGGCACACAAAGCTATACAAAGACCTCTGAATACATGTAATCACACATAAGCATCTCTGATCTACTCTATAAATACTCGAACTTGCACTAAGACCTACGGACATGCCCTTACCAGTACCCATAAATCAGATTGTAATGATAGGTTTTAATGTACAGGGTGAACCAAAAGACTCCGAACCGCCTCCGTGGTGTTTTTCCTGTCCGCGTCCTCGGCGCTCGTTGCCGTCTGCCGC
The DNA here is from genome assembly GCA_030765065.1 of Deroplatys truncata. NCBI lineage: Eukaryota > Metazoa > Arthropoda > Insecta > Mantodea > Mantidae > Deroplatys > Deroplatys truncata. The sequence continues at coordinate 316,305,862 of CM060990.1, read as the reverse complement.
TATCATAGAAAGGCGCGGATGAAACCATACATCATCTTTAAAACAACCTTTAAAGGCTTTACTTACCAACTTTATGAAAGGAAGTGCTGAAACTGGCTACCGTCGTTGTCCATACATTTTCGGCAACTCTTTAGGAAACTATCCATCATGACCGAGTCGTCTAATGTTTCTTCGGTTGAACGCCGTCTTTTAGATTTCTTAGCCTGAATACTTCCTGTGGCCTGAAATTTACTGTAAAGTTCATGGATTGTTGTACGGCCTGGAACTTTTACACCTAGAAACCTTTCTGCAAATCGTACTTTCACTTGGCGAGCTGACCGAGTTAACACAAACGAATCATAAATAAATACACGCTGTGTAGTAAGCACATAATATACTTTGTGACTAATTACAGGACAAAATAATAAACAACTCGTAATAACTGAAATACATCACATCATCGCCAACTCTATACTGCACTTTACACTGCACAGCAGCGTGACTTTATTTATAGCAGCAGTGCGTTATCAGGTTTTTATCATATTTCCACATGCTCTGTGGTAAAACACCGCGCAGCCTGTAATATTGTTGATAAAATACCCCTCCGGGGTAACTTAAAACATAAAGTGTACAAGACAAATCCACACACCCTGGAAGAATTAAAACAAAATATTCGCCAAGAAATTTCTCAACGTGAACTACGACGAGAGTTTCCTAAAGAGGTGCCAAAAATGTATGGACAACTACGGTGGCCAATTTCAGCATCTCCTTTCGTAAAGTTGCTAAGTAAAGCCTTTAAAAGTAGTTTTAAAAATGTTGTTGGTTTCATCCACGCCTTTCTACGATACGCTGAGGACGCGGACAGGAAAAACACCGCGCAGGCGGTTCGGAGTATTTTGGCTCACTCTGTAGATACTTATTTACAACCTTAACAAGAAAACATCACATCTAAACAGTGTCTTAGGAGCTTTCTCTTTAAGGCACACTATGTATGCTATTCGCTTGTTTAGACTCAATAGAGGTTCTAAACTTACATATCGGAAAACATTTGTTGGCAGTTTAGGGTACTCTTAAAGTTAAGATAATTTTATCGAGGATTCTTTTAAAGGAAGGCATGACAGGCAACATTTACCGGATAATGCTTCTTATATATGCTTACAATTGCGAGTTCGCGACTTCAGATGCATGTATCCAACAATCAAATAATTTGTCCACGGTTTTGCTCAGGCGCTTGATAAATACCGGTTATATATTCAATAAGGTAACCCATAGCCTAATGAGGAGATGTCTTTCTGTCGGAATGGGCTTCATAGTTTAATCTCGATGAAAGAAGATCCATAACAAGGACCGTCTATAATCGTAATAGTGCTCTAAGACGTCTACACAACTAAGGAAATCGAAATTGAGTTTTACTTATGGACGCTCCTTAACTGCTGTGGTCCTTAGCGTCCCATTCTAGATTGGGCGTAAAAGACTGGTAATTTTGCTTAGAGGCCTCTATCAGGCTTCAGGTTCTTTTACGTGCCGTAAATCTACAACACGGGACCACAGGCTTTACTTCTCTTCCGAAGGAAGCCATGCTAAGAATTGTTACGCCCGAAAAAATCCATCGCCCTCCACCGGGTTTGAACCCTGACCTCGGGAACTAGAGGCTAGCATGGTAACCACTACACCACGGAGGACGAAAGACAACTAAGGTCATTTGTGTGTAACACACTAGCCAATGGAGTGGAATGGCTCAGGTGGTAACGTCTGTGATTTGCATTGGGGATCGAGGGTTCAATCCAACCTACATCCCCTGACCGTGAGGAATTTTTGGAGGTTTTCCGGTCGCTAGGCGAATGCTGTTAAGGTTCGTTCCACCTCTGAATTTTTCCTCCCACCGTTTCACTTCCATCCTCATTTTACTTTATTTTTCATTTTCTTGGTTGTTTCAGGGTTGAAAGTGCCGGAGGGGGAAGTTTCGGCATTCGCATAGCAGGGGAAAAGGATACTCTCTGTAACTTTCATCCACGGAATGAGGGTGGTCTCCGAATCCTGAACATCACAGGAGATGTCTAAGCCTGCAGTCCTCGAGAGGAGCCACAGAGTGCGTCAACTACCACCAGGGAATATTTTAATCCGTGAAAGGTAGGGACCATGCCTTCTACCCTGTAGATGTTCCCTGTATCCACTCACCTCGCCCCTCCCACCCGTGAAATTAAACACCCAAGCAATGTCTGCATAAAGTATTTTATATAGTAGAAGTTCTTGTTAACTATTGTCGAAATTCATTAATGCCATTATCGTGTCTGTCATGCTATAAGTTTAGATGCTTTCAGCTCACTTATAATTTTCCCATCTATTCAGATTTTTGAGTGTAGAAAGCACTGAATTATCACCATAGGGAAACATCAAATTAGGAAAAACACACGACTTCCACTATATTCCGATTGCTCACACGCAGGAGCCTTAAGTGCACGTCAGAGGTCGACCTAGATATTCCTGAATTCTCGCCATTTGAAAACGTCAAAGTAGTAAACACACGACTTTCGATGTATTTTGATTCCTCGCCTACAGGAGACTCAAGTGTAGGAGAGAGAGTCGATTCAGTATAACATCTTGCTTTATAAAGCTTAAATTTTAACAAAGAACGATTCTTTAAAATCCGTCCGCATATACAGCATTGAACGACTCGTCTTCCTCCGAGTGTAAGGGATGAAATGTTGAGTTTCTCATAATTGGTTGTACAGATTTCCTCTGGCAATAGCTCATGCTAAAACTCTAAAAGAAATTAAATGAGTACGTGAAAGCTAATGCTCGAAGGAATTAAAGGCGAATGAATGAATTCATAACACGCAACTATGTATATATCTCAGATGAGAACGGTGGAGGGAACCTTGGTCTTTGCATAGCAGCGGGAAAGGATGTTCTCTGGAAACATTAGGCACCTAGAAGGCGATTGGTCTCAGGATCCGTAGACGCGATGTTGGTTGGAACAGACTCCAGGTTCAAATCTCTAAAAGGTAGGGGCCCAGACCTTTGCCTGTCTTGCTTTTCGGAACGTCCTATGCTCTCTAGAAACATTCATCATCCGGACAATGATTGTTGACAGAGTCAGTAGAAGACAGGTTGGATGGAACAGGCTCCAAGTTCACATCCTTAAAGGACTGGGACCCAAACTTTGACTGGCATGTCTCCTGGACCGTCCTAAATACGTAACATCACGTAACGTAACCACGTAACACCGCGTAACAATTAAACGTAACCAGTAAATGTACTAACGTAAGCTGTAAATGTAACCAATCTAACCACTAAATGTAACCGATGTAAACAATAAATGTAAACGTAACCAGTAAATGTAACAATGAAACCAATATAACCAGCAAATGCAACTAATGTAACCAGCAAATGTAACTAATGTAACCACCAAATGTAACAACGTAAACGGGGCTAGAGTGAGCAACTGACGGAAATCAATCCCGGGACCTCTCCAATGCGAACCACAGACATTACCGTCTGAACCATATCGTAAAAAAATGGGATTGTTGTATACCACACGTGACAATACTCTACCCTCAACATATGACATCACACCATGAGATAGACGGTCTAGTCACCGACCGACATGTTTAAGCATGGATTATTAGTAGCTGTATATGCTGTAACATCAAAAGAGAAGTTAAAACCATACACTCGAATAGTTTTCCCTTCCTTCTACGACTGTTTAAGGATAGCACTCTATATACAGAACCTTCACACCTTATCTTCTCGGGAATGCATGTTTTGAGGTCGTTCCTTGTATTTGACCTCGATAGTGCGAAAATGTCTGTTTTAAACACTACGCCATTCCTATCCTTTTAGCTACATGCAATATACATCTACGTTTTCTTTATTCATAAGGTATTTGTATCGCATGGGTCCTGGTGTTCAGTATAAAATATTACCGGTCAGAGCCGGGGAGATGAAAGGTGTAGTAAAATGAGAATGTAGGTGAAACGGAATGGAGTAAAAATTCACGGCTGTAATGAACCTTCGCAGCATTCGCCTAGCGTCCAGGGAAAACCCCAAAACCCCGGGGGTTAGGAGTATCAGCTGCGGGGAATTGAACTCACAACCTCCGAATGCGGTTCATAGACGTTACCGTCTGAACCATTCCGATCGATTAGTTAGTGCGTTACATGCAAATGATCTTGGTTGCATAGTCGTCTTGGAGCAATATCTTGATTACAGATGGTCCTAGTTATGAACCTTCTTTCTTCAAGATTAAACGGAAGCACATTCCGACACAAAAGCCAACTCCATATCAGGTTTTGCATCACCTTATTGAATATATATTTAAGAGAATGTCCTAGAAATGAAGGGCTGCTTAAGGTGAACTCTTTCTTCCATTTTAATTCTAAATACCATACTCTTGTTAGCACGCTCTCCAAATCCTATTTCTTTGTTTAACATTCCATAAAAATCAGTTTATTATCTGTATCATACAAGCAATTCTTGTAATAGACGGGTATATAAATAAAATGCCACTAAACAAGTTGGAAGATTTACAGCATCATCTCGTATATGGGGAGATCTTTTCCGATAAGAACGGACTTTTCAGGCAAATGAGAAATCATTTTTTTAAAAACACGCAATATACACCTGCGCTTATAAAGACGCTTAATCGGAGAGTTTTCCCTTATCCGGTAACTCACCTAACCGAGATTCGAATTCGGGACTGCTCGAATGTGAAGTTGATACGCTACCTCTCAAAGAAGCTCGCTATTTATTTATTTATGTATTTATTTATTTATTTATTATCAGTTTCGAGCGATGCGTGATCATATAATTTTTATACATAGGGGTTCAAACACCAGTCTGTTTAGGATGGTTCATATTTAATTATTTATTTATAAATAAAGCACTGTTAACAATAATTTTAGTGCATATAATGAAAAGAACGTATTGTTTCTCTTGACGCAATTCCCGGCGTCTGCAGGGGAAATCCACTCGCGTGTATAAGTCTGGGCTATTCTAACTGGGAAAACCGTAGCGCACCATGGCTTACCCTCTTCGGGGATATACAACATATTTTGCAAGGGGTGTGTAAACCGCTATATAAATCGTTGGCGTCTCTGGAATAACGTATCAGTGTATTGGTAATTATATTACTGCAGCATTGTGCTGGCGCAAAGGAGAGAGAGAGAGGAGATAGAGGGAGCGCGTGCTTGCGCTGGTTGGGTGTGGTACTTAAAGACAATGAGTGTTTTAAAGTCCCTGACCATGCGTGTGCTTGCGTGAGCGGGAGGGTACTTTATCGACAATGCCTGTTTCAGAGTCCCTACCTATTAGCGTGCCTGCGCTGGTGGGTGTGGTACTTTATCGACAACGACTCGTTTAAAGTCCCTACCTATGAGCTTGCTTGCGTGGTGGGTGTGGTACTTTAACGACAATGACTGTTTTAAAGTCCCTGTCTATGCGCTTGCTTGCGTGGTGGGTAGGGTACTTTATCGACAACGAATGTTTTAACTCCCTGCCTATGAGAGTGCTTGCGTTGGTGGGTGTGGTACTTTATCGAAAACGACTGTTTTAAAGTCCCTACCTATGTGCTTGCTTACGTTGTGAGTGGGGTGCTTTATCGACAAGGCCTGTTTTAAGGTCCGTGTCTATGTTATTTTACTTATCGAAGACTGCATGTATGAAGACCTTCTGTATTTTACCTCGAGTGTCTTTATATATTTGTATTGAGTTTTATTCATGAGCGTCTTTAACTAGCGTTGATTAAAAGAGCAACATTGGGAATGTTTTGTTCAGGGTACTCTCCATATTTCATTATTTATTTTAACGTATTGCATGCATTATTTAACAATAACTTTAGGGCCAGTAATGAAAAGAAAGTATTCTTTCTCTTGTTTTAATTTTCCTGGAGCAATGTAGGAGACCTATAATTTTTAGACTTAGAAATTCCCGGTGTCTGTACGGGGAATTTACTAGCGTGTATAATGTGGGGGACTTTTTGAAGACATATTGCTAAAAACTCACTCAAAGGGTTATATTTGAAACAATCCCAGGTATATGGACGATGTTATCTCTACTCAGGAATGCCATACATTAAGTTGTAAAGTGCATATGGTTCCAAACTGGAAAAAACCGAGCGCACCATGGTTTACCCTCTTCAAAGGGGTTACAACATATTTTTGCAAGGGGTGTAAAACTGTAAAACTGACTTTCGAATTTTCGAAGACCACTGGTGTGCGTCTTTAGAAAAAAGATCTTAAAACGAATATCAGACATATATTTGAAGTCTTCCCAATGGTTCGATCTCTCTGCTGGAGTGGTCAACATATGTTTCGAAGGGGATGTTTAGAAGTCCTCTCCCTCTGTATTTACACCTTTTCGCGATACTTATATATTTACTAAGAAAGGAATGCACGTTTTGAAAGTCCATGTATTTTTAGTTTGAGTTCAGAGTTCCATTTACCGCTGGTATTCAATACCGCTTTAGACATTGCATGTCTAAACAATCACGAGTCTGTTAGTCGACTTTTGCTTTTTGTTACGGGAATAAAAATTAGAGTTTTTATTTACGATCGCTCTTTAACCGGTGTTAATTAAAACAGCAACAAAAGGAAATGTTTTGTTTAGGGTACTTTCCATATTTCATTACCTATTTTTTGTAATTAACGTATTTATTATTTAACGATAATGTTAATCCGTATTTATTTATTTATTCATTCATTTTTCAGAGCCCACCCTACGTGTAAACAAACCTTAGAAAAAATATTCAAGGGCAAATTTCCTTACCGCCCTTTCAAATGATTTATGTTAGTTATTTCCCCGGGATAATAATGAGCCAACATGGACGCGCTCCGTATGTTAACAAATCCAATATGGCGAGCTTCCGCCTTTTCCCTCCCAGGCCGGAAGAGTGAATCACCGCCGCTGCCGCTAGAGCGCACGGAAGGCCGTGACATGCAGGAAAAGGGAAGGAGTGGGAGGTAGCAGCGAGTGTTGGTGTAGGGATGCGCTGGTCTACCCTTGGTTACAGATCCGAGAGTACATCATAAGCGCGACAGCGCCCGCGAGAAATGGATCGTGCGCTCGGGTTTTTCATGAAAGTTTCACTCGATAGCATCTCGTGTTAGCTATTTACGCTAACTACGTCCTTTCAGACATGGATTTTTTTTAATTCAATTAAGTGATGTAATATTCTTATGAGCCCAAAAAAATTTCCCTCAAAACAGAATTAAGCAAATGTTATTAGTCGTAATAATTATACACGCGTAATAATCACCTTAACACACACACACACATATACGATGGCAACCAGGTGCGCGAGGATATTCATATACATGTATTTACATTAATCAACAAAAAATACTTAATTGGAATAAATGTATTTATCGATCGACGAGCAGCGTTTAATTACAATCTAAATACATGCGGCGGGGTATTTCGATCTAGGGTCTGCGTCCAGCCCTTTAGAGGTTCGATGCCGGGATATTAGCAGTATAAATCCTTGATTTTTTTTCAATAATGTTAGATGATGTTATGCATGGACGATCATTACCTGATTGATTGACAGAGATATTTAAAAACTTATCTCCTGCATCGATTTGCGGGGACGATGTTGGCGGCACACGACGAAAACAATAGCCCAATTTTCGACGATCTCCGGCTGCCGGTATCAGTAGCGCACAAAGAGTCACCTTCGTTAGCGTTAAGAATAATAACCCATTGTTCTCGTGCAAGGACAATAGCCCATTGTTCTCCTATGCTAGGCGGTATTCAGATCAGGCCACAAAGAACAATAGCCCATTGTTCTTCTCTCCCGGTCGGCATTCAGGTCAGGCCACAAAGGACAACAGCCCATTGTTCTACAGCTCTGTCTGGCGGCATGACCGTAGCGCACAAAGGAGAGGGCGTGCACGGCGGCGTGGAACAAAGGGATATCACATTACAAAGTTAATTGGCTTACATCCTTATCAATTGGCGGCATCTTTCCTTTGTTTTTGAATCAGTATAAATATACGAGAGTAATCCAGAAAGTCCCAGACGTTTTGAAATAAACAATTAACAAAGTGCAAATATCAACGTTTATTATCTACATTTGAAAGGTATACTTTAAGCTATTTTTCTGCATAATCGCATTCAAATTGAGGCATTTATCATATCGTGGCACAATTTTTTCAATGCCCTCTCTGTAGAAATCTGCCGCCTGCGACTTCAACCACTGTTTTACACCGGCATGCACTTCAGCGTCAGTATCAAAGCATCAATTTGATGCACCAAACTCCGTGAAATTTGGGGAAAATATTCCGAAAGTTCTGTAATCGTGAAACGACGATTTTCAGGAATTTTGTCATTCATTTGCATTGACAGTTCATCAGTCATAAGGCTAGGCCCAACACTGCGATCTTCGTCGTGAACATTGGTATGGCCAGTTTTAAAATCAATGCACCATTGTTTGACTCGGCTTTCACTCAATACTCCCTGCCCCGTAAACATCACAAAGTTGACGATAGGTTTCAATTGGTATGTTCTTTTTAGCCAATCGCACTTCACAAGTGGCGAAATTTTCTATTGCAGCGCACATTTTAACAACTCACAGATAGCACAGTAGGGAAGGCACAGTCCTCGCGCTACCGCAGCTGGATGCGTACTGAATGTAGCAACGTTCTGACACCAAGATGGCGGCTCTAGCCCTACTCATCGCCACGATAGGCCAAAACGTCTGGAACTTTCTGGACTACCCTCGTACTACTCCCTCCGAACAGTCACCAACAATGCCGGCCCATACATTGACAGAAAATCTTTGTTGTTGACTTGCTTCAACAGTTGCGTGAGGATTGACGTCAACCCATAGATGCCGATTGTGATAATGTACAATCTGATCTCGTTGAAACGACGCCTCATCTGTGAACAGCACCGTTGCACCAAAATTAGGGTTGACACTTTGTTGCACAAACCATTCGCAGAAGCGTACCCGTGCAGGAAAATCAGCTGCTGATGGTGCTTGCACACGCTGTAAATGGTATGGATACAGCCGGACCTCATGCAACACTCGCCAGTCATGTGGTCATTATTCATTATTGAAGCTACTTGTCTTGTACTGACACTAGGGTCGTCGTCAACTGCCTGAAGAATTGCCGCCTCCCATTGCGGTGTTCTCGTCTTTCTAGGCCTCCCCCAGTCGCGAGTATCAGGCCGAAATGCCCCATGTTCCTTAAGACGACGATCAATGGCTTCAAACGATTTCCTGTCGGGGCACCTTCGTCCTGGAAATCTCTCCCTGTACAAACGTTGAGCGCAAGCGCCATTGCCGTCTGCTAATCCATACATCAAATGGGCATCTGTCATCTCTGCATTTGTGTACACTGCCATTGCACGAGCCAAGTCTGTGAACAATCCTACTTGTACGTAGCAGTGTTTCCAACACTTCCTCGCAAATAATAGGTAGATGGAATGTTTAAAAAGGCATTATTTAACAAAAAAAGGCTAGATATAATTGACGTCTAAAACTATCCATATTTTGTTTGCAGAAGTTGAACCTCATTGAGACCTTCTAAATATCATACTATTGCATAATTCCATAATATTTAAATATTGTAAGAGAATAATTTATTTAATATAAAATTGTAATGGAATAAGGTAAATTTTTGCTAAGCACTAACGCCGTACGTTAAATATATCTGACATTGAGATATGAAATTTACTGAAATTCATTAGGTAAAATATGTAAAAGCTGACCAATTCTGTGTGTAAAAAATCGTAGATTTTATGAGCATACTTCAGAAAGTCGGCCTTATGTTTAGTACACATTTTGATGACTTGCCAAGACTCATGATTCGTAGAAACATAATACAGGTAGTGGGGATTCACCCTAACCATTTACGCCTTTTGCATAGCTAAAGCGCAGATGAAATTATGCTATTTAGGGTAGATTTTACCAAAGATTCTGTTAAATAGGCTAGATTTCAGGCTTTAAGAATTTTACGATTTTATATGGCTAAACGCTACTATCAAAATGCTAGATTCAGCCATAAGATAGCTAAGCTGGCAACACTGGTACGTAGCAACCCATGTGCTTGCCAAGGTCGTACTACTCACTGCTTGTTACCCGTAAACAAGCAATGACGCAAGTCGCATGGCAACGGGACATGTAAAACAAAACACTGGCGTGCACATACGATAATGACAACGTAACCAGACGTAACCAAGAGTGCTTGTTCCCCATGTTGCTAATGTTCTGTTCGTGTGTGTTTCCCATGATTAATGAGTTGGAGAAAATGAGTTGTAACATGGTAACAAAGCGTTTCCAGACCCATGTTCATATAACATAATTTCTTTGTCTACCTGTAAGGAATGTGTCCTGCAATTTGTGCCGTGCATTTATGTTACATCCTGTTAACATATTATGTTCTTGTTTTATACATCTCTGAGATTACATTGTACCTTGAGGTTTTATTAAATTAATATTCTGGTGGAATGAAGATATAAACTGGAAAATGCTCTGGTGGAATGAGAAAATACATATCAGAAGTGTAGAGCTTTTCACGCATAACTAAAGTGAGGAATATGAAGGACTAGAAATGTATTTATGGGGGGAAATCATCAACAGTAACTGTTTGCCACTAATTTAAAAAATGAGTATCTTACCGCTACTATAATTGTACTTTTATGAGATATTACTCCATTTTATGAACAAAGATACATGAATTTCAAAGTATAAAAGAATAATACCGTACAACAAATTGCCCTAGTCAATTAAAAGGTTACATCTTTGAAGTCTCTTAAGCAAGAATTAAATACTTACATGAGCACAGTTTCTATACCGTACAGAATACTTGGGAAGCTAATAACCATTACTTTCACTTTTCATTACATTAAACATATTTAAAGCTTCACTCGTGTATGGTATGTATCTCATAGTTTGAAATTCATTTCATGTTTAAGTATATAGGTTGCATTTGAAATGTGTATCATGTATTTAATGTATAATTGTGTGTGTGTTTATGTGAGAAAGAGAGAGAGACTGTGCATGTACGTGTACACACGTGTGTGTGTGTTTTAAAAATTTGACATGTCCTATGTGAATGTAGCTAGACTAAGTGGATTTTTTCTTCCTGACCACAAATTAGAACAGATAGCACTGTTATATATAACCTTCAGTCATCTACCAAGGACACCTCAAAAATAAGCTCTGCCCTCTCCTACCAAAGAGTGAATTCTAATTTTTACTCATACCAAAAAAGAGAAGTTTCTCACCCCAAAAAGAGAGCTCTCAATTCCAGAGATATCTCTCAGTTTCAGTATTCAAAGCAATAACTTTATTCAGATGAATGTGAGAGACTACTTCAGTATGCCTACTCAGTTCTTTGTTATATTTATACATGGCATCAGAAGCATGAATTTCGTCACTAGTTTTGGTTACCATTTCCTTTTTGGTAAGAGAATATGACTAAAGTGGCTGCCACAAGCTAGAAAAGTTTTCCCTGCGTATTTCAACTGATATTGTTTAAGAATTTTCAGATAAGTTAATTGAATTACAATTTCAGAGTTTCCCATCAGAGCAACGGATTGAATTTAAAACAACTTGTTAAACGCTTCTAATAATAGTCGCTGGAGTAGGTGTCAGCGACGACGTTCCACTGCAGACGACTAACAAGCTGGAGTGAGCAAACGCAAGGTCTAAGTGAGAGAAAGTACCAGAAGAGTCAGAAAGAAAAGTAGGTTCACGTGTATTGAGGATGGAGACGTTGAACAGATAAAAATGTCGGAAAGAAGTGTTCCCCTCGCGCAAGCCCTTGGCGAACCCCACAGGGGGTGATGGGCATTAAAATCTCCCAACAGAAGATATGGTGTTGGGAGAGCGGACAGGAGATCTCGAATGTCCGCGATAGCGAGAGGAGACGATGGAGGTGAATAGACAGAGCAAACAGAAAAGAAAAACCCGGGCAATTGAAGACTAACAGCAACAGCTTGCAAGTCGGACGTAAGAGCTAGAGTTTGAGAATGAACGTCGTTACGCACTAACAACATGACACCTCCATGATCAGGAGCACCCTCATCCGCTTCAAGATCGTAGCGAACGGGAGTGTACCCTCGGAGATCAAAAGGGTCGTGAGGGCGAAGCTTGGTCTCCTGCAAACACACGACCATAGGTGAATGGGACCGCAATAAAAGTTGCAGTTCCGCCCTATGCGATCGAACGCCATGTAAATTCCAGGTCAGGATAGCCATGAATAAATGGGATAAACTGTCTACTTAGAAGGTCGGCTTGAAATAATCTTTTGCTTAATCTTTGGGCTCGGTGATGATAATGAGATGCGGTTTAAGGGCACTAAACTGCTAAGGTCATCAGCGCCCTTACAATGTATAAAATTTAAAGTCCAAAATATAAAAGACGGGCAAAAAAAACACATAATTAAAAAACGGGACACAAACCCGCGATGTCCAGAAACCTAAAAACAACAATACACCAATCCCAAAAACACACTAAAAGCATAGGCAATAAAAGAGTAAAACGTGTCAAGAACTGTAGAATGCGAGGGATGATGATGATGATGAGATATGGTTTAAGGGCGCAAAACTGCTAAGGTCATCAGCGCCCTAAAAATGTATAAAAATATAAAGTCCAAAATATAAAAGACGGGTAAAAAACCGCATAAGTAAAAAACGGGACACAAACCCGCGATGTCCGAAAGCTAAAAACAATACACCAATCCCAAAAACACACTAAAAGCATAGGCAATAAAAGACTAAAACGTGTCAATAACTGTAGAATGAGAGAGACAGGAGCGCCTTAAGTCCACTGGGGAATACAGTCCCCATTAAAACAGACAGAATAAAATTATAAAGCTAAAGGTCGCTCAACGCATCAAATGCGCAGATTAAAATCACTGTCACGAATAAAACGTAAAACACATTCTACAGCACCCGCGTCGTCTGCCAAAACGTTGGCTGGGCCAACAGGCAGACCAACACGAACGCGCAACGGAACTAAAACCTGACACTCTGCTAAAATGTGACGCACCGTTAAGGGCGCATCACACTGCTCACAGAGTGATGCGGGGTCACCACTGAGCAGGTATCTATGGCTAAAAAGACAATGTCCGATTCGTAAACGAGCTAAAAGTACCTCCTCCCGACGAGAAGAACGAGAAGAGGTATCCCAGACTAATGGAAGAGGCTTAACCTCCCGCAAATTGTTCCCCCTAAGAGCCGCCCACTCATCGCGCCAGCGCGAGAGGATACGCTAACGTAAAAGAACATAAAAATCTGAGGAAGGAACAGCACAGGTAAAACATCTGGGTGATAAAATGGCTGATTTGGCAGCGGCGTCGGCAGACTCGTTCCCTGAGATGCCCACATGACCTGGAATCCACTGAAAGGAGATGCTGATGCCAGAAGCACCAAGCGAGTGGAGCAGGTCATGAATGCGCTGTACGAGCGGGTGGTAACTGTTCAGCGTGTCAATACTCTGAAGGGCACTCAGAGAATCCGTACAAACAACACAGCGCCGTAAGACGTGCCGCTGAATGTATAAAACACATTGATATATACTAAAAGTTCGGCGGTATAAATCCAACATTGTCCAGGTAAACGAAAAGTAAAACTCTGTGCACCAAAAAAAAGGCACATCCTACTCCAACATTAGTCTTAGACCCATCGGTGTATATAAAATGACAGTCCCCGAACTGCGCCTGTAGTTCTGAAAAAGCGGATCTAAGGACGGAAGCAAGGGTCTCATTTTTCGGCATCGACGTTAACCCAAGGTGACAGTGGGCCTCAGCGCGCGACCATGGAGGAAAACGCGTTTCCCCCAGTGGAAAGGCCGGCGCTGGTGTAACGTCCAAATGCCGAAGAAGTTGACGAAATCGAACCCCTGGAGGGAGCAACGCAGAGGAACTAACTAAATATTGCCGATCAAGCGAATCCTCGTAAAATATCGCGAAGGACGGGTGGTCAGTCAAGCTGGAGAGTCGACAGGCATAGCTGCACAGGAGCATCTCACGCCTGAAGGACAGCGGAGGCTCTGCAGCTTCAGCATATAGGCTAGGTACAGGGCTGGTTTGAAAGGCCCCTGTAGCGACTCTTATGCCACGACGGTGAATGGCATTCAATCGACGTAATACAGATGGACGCTCCGACGAATAGACAATGCACCCGTAATCAAGCTTGGATCGGACCAAAGAGCGATAAAGGCAAAAAAGGGCGGTCCGATCAGCTCCCCAGGATGTGCCACTTAAAACACGTAAAATATTAAGAGAACGGTCACGCTTTGCTTTTAAAAAGGAAACGTGAGAAGTCCAGCTCAGCTTTCGATCAAAGATCAACCCCAAAAATTTCACCTCGTCTGCAAACGGAAGAACCTCCGGCCTAAGATGGAGAGAGGGCGGAGGAAAAGCCTTCCGGCGCCAGAGATTAATACAGACGGATTTCTCGGCGGAGAAATTAAAGGCGTTGGCGTTACTCCAGGCATAGAGACGGTCGATACAGCTCTGGAGACGGCGTTCGAGTAGACAGGTCCGCCGTAAACTGCAATAAATGGAAAAATAGTCAACAAAAAGGGACGATGAAATGCTAGGTGGACTACAATCACCAATGGGGTTCATAGCAATTGCAAAAAGTGTGACACTGAGTACAGAGCCCTGCGGTACTCCGTTCTCTTGAACAAAACGGCTAGATAATACCGAGCCCACACGTACACGAAAGACGCGGTCCGTCATAAACTCCTGAAGAAATATGGGAAGACGACCGCGGATATTCCATGCGTGAAGTATACTAAAATGCCACCCCTCCAACAAGTGTCATAAGCTTCCTCCAGGTCAAAAAACACAGCCTGTTTGACACTTTCTCAGAAATCCACGGACACCAGATGGTCGACGGTAGAGCGATAGCGACAAAATCAGCACTGAGCGTTCGCTAGAAGTTTCTGAGACTCAAGCCAACATGTCAACCGCCCGTTGATCATGCGCTCCATCACCTTGCAAATACAACTGGTGAGGGAGATAGGGCGGTAGCTGGAAGGTAGTTGGCGATCATTCCCAGGCTTAACTATAGGGACAATGGTGGCTTTGCGCCAAACGGAAGGAAACATACCGTCTTGCCAAATACGTTTATGGACCTGTAAGAGAAAGAGTTTACTGTCGGCTGAAAGGTTCTGTAACATCAGGACATGAATGCCGTTCGGCCCAGGAGCGGAGTGCCGAGAGTAATGAAGAGCGTGTTCCAGCTCCCTCGTTGTGAAAAGTTCGTTATAGCATTCATTATTAGTAGCCCGAAAATTATATGTTGCGGAATCCAGCAGGTCTTTAATAGAGCGGAAGCCGACGGAATAATGGCCTGAACTGGAAATCGCCTCAAAGGCAGTACCCAGAGCGTTAGCAATGGCAGCCGGATCCACAATGGTGGCATTGGAAACCTGAAAGCCAGAAACAGTACAACGCGACACTTATCTGAGAAGCGACGAAGCTTATCCCAAACAACAGATGAAGGCGTGAAGCGATTAGATGCCTCGACAAAACGAGTCCACGATGTCTTCTTCTATCCTGAATAATGCGACGAGCCCTGGCGCGCGATTTTTTAAAAGTAACCAAATTATCAAGCGTAGGGTGTCGCCGAAACACCCTAAGTGCAGTTCTACGGGCTTGAACGCCAACCCGACACTCCTCGTTCCACCAAGGAACAGGAATCCGTCGAGAGTGAGAGGACGAACGGGGAATTGCGCGTTCGGCGGCAAATAGAATAGTAGGCGAAAGATGTTGCAACATTTGGTTAACGTAAACAAAGCGCTGGTCCTCAAAATACACGAGGCTGGAATACCATCTCCAGTCGGCTTATCTGAATATTCAGGTAGGTACTCTGGTATGCTGGACGTGGTGAGACAGAAGAGAAACGATGCAAGGGTAATGGTCGCTGGAGTAGGTGTCAGCGACGACGTTCCACTGCAGACGACGAGCAAGCTGGAGGGAGCAAACGGCAAGGTCCAAGTGAGAGAATGTACCGGAAGAATCAGAAAGAAACGTACGCTCACCTGTGTTGAGAATAGAGAGGTTGAACTGATCAAAAATGTCAGAAAGTAGAATTCCCCTTGCACAAGCCCTTGGCGAACCCCACAGCGAGTGATGGGCATTAAAATCTCCCAACAGAAGCAATGGTGTTGGGAGAGCGGACAGGAGAGCCCGAATGTCCGCATTAGCGAGGGGAGATGATGGAGGTGAATACACAGAGCAAACAGAAAAGAAAAAGCCAGGTAACTGTAGTTTAACGGCAACAGCTTGCAAGTCAGACGTAATAGTGAGAGTTTGAAAATGAACGTCGTGACGCCTTAACAACATGACACCTCCATGAGCAGGAATACCCTGCTCCGGTTCAAGATCGTAGCGAAACGGAGTATACCCCCGAAGATCAAAAGGGGTCGTGAGGGCGAAGCTTGGTCTCCTGCAAACACACGACCATAGATGAATGGGAACGCAATAAAAGTTGCAGTTCCGCCCTATGCGATCGTACACCACGTAAATTCCAGGTCAGGATAGCCATTAAGAAAAAGGGATAAACTGTCTACTTAGAGGGGCGGCTTAAAATTATCTTTTGCTTAACCTTTGGGCTCGGGCTTTTGGAATGGAGTTGGTCAGACTCCATAGCCTCCTCGAAGGGAAGGCCCCACGCGCTCAGAGCCAGAAACCGATTCATGCGCCGAGAATCGGTTCTGGGTGCAACGGGTGAAGGGGGCCGCTGAGCGCGGCTTGTCCCAGGAGTATCCTGGGACTGCGACCTCCGAGGAGGAGGAGGAGAAGTTGAACTTGTCTTGCCGCGCGCACGCGGAGGGTCTTTCAAAAAATCTTCCCTGCGAATTTTCTGCATCGATTTTTTCTCAGTGCCTTGTGACTTCATAGACTTTGGACCAGGTTTAGAGGACATGCTAACTGAAGCTGAAATGGACGGCCGGATGGTAGTGACGGTCAATGCAGTCATGATCCAAGTTTGAGTCTCTGCATCTTTCCGGGGTACTGGCGAGGCAACAACAAAACTGAATGTTCCCGATAGCAGGAGCGAATGTTGGCGCGCATGGTAGCGCCTCCGGGCTTCAGCGAAGGAGAGTTTCTCCTTTACATGGATCTCCTGGATCGCCTTCTCGTCCAAGTACCGCGGACTGTCGGCAATTGAAGCAGAACGAGACCCTTTGCAATTAACGCAGACGAGGGCTGTTACACAGGTACCTTCGTGTGAGGGCTAGCTACATGTTGCACAGATGCTAACGGCACTCTTACAGGAGACTTGCCTATGCCCAAAACGTTGGCATTTAAAACAACGCAGAGGTCTAGGAATATAAGGCCGAACCGCAATACGCTCGTACCCTGCTGAAATGCTCGTGGGCAGATCGACGCCATCAAAGGTTATCAAAACGGTACGAGTGGGTAGCAATACTCCGTCGCGTTTGGCCTGCACTCCATGCACTGCAGTCGCCTTTTGATCGGATAGATATTCGACTAGGCCCTCGTCCGACATACCATCCAGGCTGAGTGGTGACGACGCCCCGACAGCAATTCAATGTGCGGTGCTTCTCGACAAGGATGGGATAACCGTGGAGAAGCGTAGCGCGCAACAAGATCATATTTTGCTGATCGGATTCGTTTGTGCCAATAAGGAACCATTCCGTAGACGAGTGCAGGACTGAACCGCACCAGCAATTGCATCAATGCCCTTCTGAATTATAAAATGGTTGTTCACCTTCTCAAAGCTGTGTCCTTCTTCTGTTCTTGAAATTACCAAGTAACAACCAGATGTCGGCGGTGTTACTTCCGTTACAATAATTTTACGGCGCTTGTTCGAAGTAATGCTGAAAGGGGGCTCCATAGCGAAATAAATCCTCCTCCATTGCAACCGTCTCCAACCTCTAGCTCTGATTTCCCGGGCGTTACCCCGGCTTGGGTGTGTGGTCTACCTATACCAGACTCACCCCAGGGTCACACCTTCTAGAACATAGACATAGGGACCCAATTGCCGTCAGAAGTCAGCAGCTCATGCAATGGCCCCCCCCGCGGGACTGCAGTTGAACAGCGGATACGAACACAAACCCTACATGACGACCCCGGGTGGTGAGGATGACGCCATTACCCACTCACCCAGCTGCGCACCCAGTGCGCGGGTATCCGTCAGGCTGTGTCCACGGAGGATTAAAAGAAAAGGTGAAATAAATAAAACTGTGGGCGTTTCGCACGCAAGGTAGGCCGGCGAGGAAGAAAAAGAGATGTGCGAATGTCGTGGTGCAAAATGGCCGGAAATTGACAAGGGAAGAAAGTAACAATGGCGAGGTGCGATATGAATGTAATGCAAAGTTCGCAAGAGAGCCTATTTTGTGTCCCCCGGTCACGAGAACGAACCCACCTCGACCGGACGGGGATGATGGGATGAATATGGCGATGAGTGGCCCGGGAACCCCCGGGTTTACAGTAATTTGTTGTATTAACTCATTATATACGCCTGGTAATCTAGCCACAGTTTTTATGCACCAGCGTTAATCAGTTCTGCACCGTTTAGCAGTAATTGGTGGTTTTGATTTAAATTACAATATATGCCAAATAGCTGAATCATGACGTCCTCCGTGGTAACCATGATAGGCTCTAATTTCCGAGGTCACGGGTTCAAAGCCGGTGGAGGGCGATGGATATTTTCGGGCGTAAAAATCCATAGCATGGCTTTCTTCGGAAGGGAAGTAAAGCCGGTGGTCCCGTGTCATAGATTTACGGCACGTAAAAGAATCTCATGCCTAATAAAAAGGCTTCTGAGAAAAATTACCGGTCTTTCATGCCCAATATAAAATGGGACGTTAAGCACCACAGCAGTTAAAGAGGGTTCATAAATAAAACTCAATTTAACTTATGTTGAACCATAGCTTTTATGCCCGGTATTTATTGGTTTGTCTGAAGGGAATAACTTTGGAGAAAACCTCCTTAATTGTTTAAAAAAACATTATCCATTTTGCAAGTTAAAAATCTTTACCTTTTCAAATTACTCTGTGCTTAATAGTGTCTGCCCTCGTGCTTCAGTTTGTGGTGATACTTTATGCATCTCTGTTACGGCAACATCCACTAATTGATGGCTTTAGCTATTTTGTTTCAAATGCTTGAGCCCTCTAGTGTGTGTTATAATAGTATTTTGGATGGGGTCTGGTTCATGATTTGTGATATTGGGTTCTGCCTATTGTGGAATCAATTATTTAAGTAAAATTTGCGTTTAGACAGGATCTTGGGTTCATTAGAGTTCTTCCGGATACTTTTCAGAGTTAATAAAGACATTCGGAGTATGCACCCATCAGTGTTTGTGTCCCAGTCTCAGTTCTGGTAGCAGATCGTTATTACTCTTCTGGGCCAACTCGGCTCGGTTGGTTTGAACTTCACTTCGTTATTTTGGGGCTGTTGTCTTAGCTTATGTTAGAATGTCAACAATGTCCCATTTGGATTATTTAGTAGGCGGATTTGCTATTTTAACTGGTTATTGGGAGGGGAAAGCGCCCCAGCCAATTGAAGTACCGGCTATTATTGCGGCTATCAGGACAAACGAAGATCAGGAGTTACTGGTTTTTCCTACTACAAGTCAGTGGATTGCTGAGGGGGCTGATTATTCTTCTCAGGTTTGGTTGGAGTTTCTAGAAATAAGAGATGATTTCGACAAGAATGTTCCGCCCTCTCATAAACAGCTTAGACGCTTGTTGGCACGACTTAGCCATTACGTTTACCGGGTGGATTATTTGGCGCGGCATTATACATCCTCACCTAGGCTTGGAGCAGGCTTGAAGTTTAGACAGGATATCTGCGCGTTAAGGACTCGTTTGGCGGAGTCGTCAAGTGTGAGCAATCTAGAGAAGAGGTCCTCGCGGGCTCTGCCTCAGAAGAGGGGGCCAAATTTCCCATGAGGATCAAATAAACCTTGGGTAATCTTCACGTAATGCATCCTATACTCAGCAAGCCGCTACCTTTAGTGTGGTCTACGTGCCATCTTTTTAGAGCTTTTGCATTCTTGTTGGAGGTGGCTGACCTGTCTAGCACCTATGGCGTGGATTTGCAATTGGTTTTGGGGTTGATCGGCACCCGCATGAAGGGTCTCTTTTTGAGTTTACTCTTATAGACTAACGTTATTTCCGATCCGCTGCGTGGTTCTCAGCTCACTAGAATGCATTATTTCTTATCAACGAGGGAGAGGGCGGAGTGGTTACGTGAATTTTTCTTGAGCCCTCATATGAAGGAGAAAAAGTTTTAGGGTTATGTTATATGAGTCAAGCGATGTTTCCGCCTCTTGCTAGCTGGAAACATTGAACTGAATATAGTGGAGATAGTTATAACGAGCCTGAGCGTCTCCACCAGTGTCAGTTTGGTATTTTTTCACTAAACCCACAATTTTCAATGAATTGCAAGATTTGGTGCCAGAAATCAATGAGGTTTCTGCTTCAGAGGGCAGATGTTTGGAGCCTCCGCCTTGGAACGTGCTCCACCCACACGTACGTTGCAACCCCCTGCGATCGACCGCAGGATTGGTGTGAAGCTAGGGCCTATTGCGGGTTCCGATAGAATGGCAGTGGTGTGTTTTCGGTGTGACGTTTTGAATAATTTTGCTCGCGCTTGTCCCATCACTCAGGTCAATCCGCTGTCCTTCGAGTTGGTGGTTGGTCTTCTCCTACTGGTAGTACCGTAAATAAATGATCCCTGAAATTAAGGCAGAGCCGACATTTTCCGGTTTTTGCCTATACAATTGTCGCCCATCTGTGGTCGAGTGCATCCATGGTTGAAGCCGTGAGGGGTAAAAGCCCTGTCTTGGGCCTTTTGGACTCCGGGAGTACTTGTTCGATGATCGAGCTAGAGTTCCTTCATAATTGAGTAAGCCGAGTGGTAGAATATAGGATTGCGACCTTGATTGTATGGAATTTAATGGGCAGATTTTTAAGGTGAACTCCGGGGTGACTTGCTGCACATGCTTTTCACATTTTACTTGCAAATATACAAGTTTCCTTTCTCTGGTGTTGTGATATCCGTTTACCCTTGCGGATCGTACGGCGGCTTTGTGGAATTTTGGTTCTCCTAGTAATTTGAAGGAGCTGACCCTTTTTTTAGCATTGTAGATCTTTATTCTAAATTTTCCCCCAATTCCCCAAGTGGACCGAGTCCCTCAATTGTCTCCGGCGCAAAATAGTTAAAATTAAATGCGGTCCGGAACAAAAACGTGCATTTGAAAAGCTTGCCGTGTCGAACCTACCGGTTGTAGCATTCCTGGATGTTTCGGAAATTCTATTTTGCAAATGGGTGCTTCGTCACATTCGCTTGCGGCGGTCCTTCTTCAGGAATTTCCCCAAGAACGTTGCCCCATGTAGTATTCTTCCCGTACCATGTCGGACCGCGAAGTAATTTCTTCTGTGTATGAACTGGAGATTTTGGCCGTATTATTTGGCTCGAGAAACTTCTCATGTATCCGGAACATTTCCCGTTTGTTCTGGAGTGAGACAACCAGGCGTTAACTTGAGGGCTTGCCACCCCGAGGAACGCGGGGAGAATTTCTCATTGAGGGATTTGGATTTCCCCTTTGAAGTTTATTTCGACTATCATCAAGCATACAGATAATGTTATCGCGGGTTGTCTAAATGTTTAGAGTATGCTGGATCGTTCTACTAATACGTAAGGTACGGGGCATGTTTTTTTTTAAAGTAAGTACCCTTTTAATATTTTACCGCTGTACTCGCAATTTTGAGCATATGCGATCAATTCATTCATTCATTAGGAAGCCAGACGCAGCTGTGAGTGATCGTCTTTTGGTGTTTTCCTGTTGTTAGAGCGTTTCGAAGTGTTTAAAACAATCAAATGACCCGCCGATTGTGAAGCCAGATCACTGATTCGTTTTTTGAGTGCGAGATGTATTACGCTAGCAAACATTCATCGCCAATTGTATATTATGTTTATGGCTAAACAATAATGAGTGAAAATGCCCGACCACACACAGCGAAGCAAACTCAAGATCTGATCGCATCATTTGGTTGGGAAACATTCGACCACCCTCCTTAAAGACCGGATTTGGCACCACTTTTGTGATATCAGTTTCTTAACTTTTGTTTTATAAATACTCCCCGAAGACGAATGAACTTCAGTGGCTGGTGACCACCTTAGAGGTGTAAATTTGTTTTTATAACATGATTTTAAATAATCGTCTATTATTGTTCACAATTAAGATTTGTTTCTGAAGTTCTTAGAAGTTTTTTCTAGCTTCTCTTAGTTTATGGGTTGGCATGCTCTCATTTCCGCTGTTCGTTTTGATTTTGTTCAGGTGATTCTGATTTATATTTAAACAATATTTTTATTTGAAATTAAGTGTATCCGCTTTAATACATTATCTAATCATAATATTTTTATTTATATATTTCATGCGATTTATAAAGGTAATTAATGCAACAAGTGCAAACTTGATGATTACGGTTCGGGTGTATGACTCATCTGTTGTTCGTGGTACAACTTTCGCCATTGTCATATTAAGTTGTGAAGCAGTATTTTTATCCCTTAACTGCTATCAATTTAATTATACAATATAAAAAAGTAGTCCGCCTATAAGCGATCAGTAATTGCTATAAAGTGTATATTACATCCGTTGTGTTATGCATATTTATTGTATAATGTATAAAAATAGTATGTGAATGTACTTCTTAGTTTAGAAACACAAGAGCTGTGAGGGTAGAAGCAAGCTGTTCTTTTATTTTTATTTTCTTTCTTTTTTGTAGCAAACAGTGTCATAAAGTGGAATGCAGAGTGTGGCTAACAACGAGTTGCAACCTTGGCAGAACAATCCGTTAGAAAGCTAAGGAAGGCTACCAACAGTCGATGAAAAAAAATACTGATGTAACATCAAAAAGTGTATAAATAGTCACATGGATGCAACAAGCCAATCAATGTAAAACCATCAGTTTTCTGCTAGAGTAGGCTTAGCCAATCAGAAAAATAGAAACATTAAATTTAAAACTTTCAGCTGTGGACGCTAAGAGGTAGCGTACCCAAGCCAAGTCAGTTCAGTAGATGAAGCTCAGAGTGTGCAGATGTGAAGTATTAGTGCAGTGTGGAGAAGATAAATTTTGACCATTAAAAAACATGTAGTTAGGAACAGATGATTACTACCACTGTAAAATACATTTCATTTAATATTAGCATAATACAAATTTGTATGATTTATAATTTGTAACGCGAATAAAGAACTTATGAAATTCTCTGTAAACTGCAGTTCGTTAGCACACATGTAGAGCTTAATATCTTACAGCTGCATATGTAAATAGCTCAGTAATTTGTTATTATTTGATATTTTATTCAACTGTATTCCAGAATTAATAAAGAAGTGAGAATTTAAACTATAACTTGTGTAAAGTGTGTGAAACTACTCTACAGCCGTATCACCCTTGTTAAGAGATACTTGCTCTACCAGATATAACTGAGGCAGCTGAGGCATAATTTTAAATTAAATCATAATTAATTAAAAATCACAAATCACTGCATATAAACTTTATTACGAACACACACACCTACGATTACAAGATACTACTGCAGTTGGATACAGCATTTTAGACAATCCTAGCATTATAAATTATAGGAAATAAATCATTAAATAACCTGGTATCCATAGCTAACATCAGTGAGAGCGTCTTCATATGTTCGTATGCATTGAGATGTTAGTTTATCTCCCTGAATTTCATTCGTTGTTACCTGGCGTGTTGAACCGATAAGTTAGACAGCCATTTACATGCATTTCCTTCCTGGGAAAAGAATTGAGCAGGTGTTACAGACCGTGAAATAGCCTATTATCAGCACAGCATAGTAATTATAAATTCAGATCGTAAGTATTCTATGTTTAATCATATCCGGGGGTTTTTGCATCTTGGTTGCTCAGGGAAAAGAGTATAAACAGATGGTTTCATCTTGCCTCTATAAGCCACCTTAACTTGGAATAAGGTATTACGCCATTGCTATTATCGGTATGGCAATATGCACACTATTGTATACAGTAACAAATCGCTTATAATGGTAGTATTGCATAGATAAATTTACTCGTGATGTATCGATAAAATCCAGTGAGATTACCTACTAGAGACAATTGTGTGAAAGAAAACGAAAACTGTACAGCAGCAACTGGTAACTGTGGACACTGTAGGCAGTGCGGTCTTGCATAGAAACAAATAGACGATCACCTAATTCCCTTGCATATACGGGGTTATACAAAGTCCCGAGTTTGATTCCTAGGTTTTAAATTTACAAGCTCTAGAATATTAATAGCGTGTTTTAAAGGAATAATATATTACGTGTTAATGAAAAAGGAAATTGTCTCATTGGTGCTAGGCTTGTTAAGTAATAATATAGCGACTCCTGCACCGTAGGGACTGCTAATTGCAGACGATGGACATTACATCGATGGAAAAAATGGATGAAACACAACTTCCGTCAAGGGAGGCATTTTACAGTAATCTGTAACACCGGACCATAAGTGAAAAAGGGTTATCGCTGATTAATCAAGCAGGCCTGATAAATATAACGTTTGCAAACCTTACGGATAAACCCACAAACGATAGCTTTGGAAATATCAATATTATCACCAGTCAAGTAAATTAATAATTTTAGTATCATAAAATCTAAGTATCTAATTAAGACTTGCAGCTTAGAAGAAAGAGACATGCTTCTGTTGGTAGTATTTTAACCTCTCATATTTTCCACAAAATCAGCCTCACGACCCACACGGACAGTCTATATAGCTTTAAAAATTCCTTTTGTAGGGTGTCAACTTTATTATGACGTACGACTACTCTTCTGCTAGGGATGCCATTCAAAAATACTAATTGTGGCAAACTCGCATTAACAGATTGGTCTGTGGCAGCCATTTTTCGGCTTCTAACACTTGTTAAACGTCTTAACACAAGGGATACGGCGATGTTAACTTAACACTGACTTTAGCACATTGTTAAAGTTAACATTGTTTGATGAAACCGAATTTCTATTAACTTCAGCGTTAAATCAGTTTAACACTGTTAAAATTTAGCATCTGCTGGTGAAACCGACCCTTACGGGGTAACCTCTTGCGGGAAGAGCGTTTCAAACTTCCTCTGCACAGACATACAAGGTGGGATTATCATTCTCGAGGAGTTGCAGCAATAAAATTTCATTTCGCAGAATTGAGGCGGAGGGGTAGTAGAACATGCAGTAGACGATTGTGATTAGGATCCAATGCCAGTTGCGACCGTGGTCTTGTTATAAAATTAAATTACGTGAGTCGTGTCTTTTGCTGTCTTTTTAGCTAAGTTTTACCTCACTGATAATCTGTTCAGCGTGCTTCAAACTTATTTGCCTTCTTAGCGGCTGAAATTCATTCACCAGAATGAGTGACAATGTATTTATCAGCAAATGACAAAGCTGCTACATTAGGGGTCGCGTTTGCCTGCGCCAGCTGCTTCAGGTGAATGTAATATGAGTGCCCTTAAGCGAGTTAAGGTGTGTTAAGAAACTATATAGCCTATGAACGACTGCCGTGTTTATCTTACTCGACCATTGAGCGTTCCTACTGTCTGAGATATCAAAGGATCCTCAGTTGCGAGAGGTGATAATGGATATTTTTGCAGAGAAGAAATCTTATCGTATTGAGTTAGAAACACAAAAGTATTTAGTTGAGTGTCTTATTTTAAGAATTATTTTAATTACATACCATGCATGATAGGTATTTAAGTAAGACGTGATTTATGGAATCTAAAATGTTAGGAAAGCTGTTCTTGTTATAAATGTACGCCTCGAAACCGGTGGCAACTTAACTGTACACGATAAGGAGGGCTTAGAGAGTTGTTCAACATTATGTTCGACACCTGCATTGAAGTTAAAAGAGAAGTCCTACAGTTTCTAGAGAGACAGCTATACATTATTTTCTCCTTCTTACAAAGCGAGGCTTTTGATATAGGGAGACTCTGAAAATGTTTAGAATGTTATGTTTCTACAAAAAGTATTTAGTTGAGTCTCATAATTTAAGAATTGTTTTAATTACATACTTTGCATGATAGGTATTTAATTAAGACGTGATTTATGTAATCTAAAGTGTTAGGAAAGCTGTCCTTGTTATAAATGTAAGCTTCGCTA
Source organism: Deroplatys truncata (assembly GCA_030765065.1). Lineage (NCBI taxonomy): Eukaryota > Metazoa > Arthropoda > Insecta > Mantodea > Mantidae > Deroplatys > Deroplatys truncata. Next base: position 316,279,784 of record CM060990.1, on the reverse strand, counting down.
CTGGCGGCAACTTAACTGTAGACGATAAGGCGAGCTTAGAGAGTTGTTCAACATTATGTTTGACATCAGCAGTAAAGTTAAAAGAGAAGTCTACAACTTCTAGAGAGACACCTATACATTCTTTTCTCCTTCTTACAAAGCCAGGCTTTTTTGATATCAGGGGACTCTGAAAATGTTTAGAATGTTATGTTTTTTCTAAAAAAACAAACAAATTAGAATTGTTTATGTTTGAGTACTACTTTCTAATGTTTGTACTGGATTTGTCGTGCTGCTGATCATAGCTGGAGTATAAAAATACTTATGTGTTTCCAGAGAAATCTTACGTGCTGGACCCTTTATATTATCCGGAGTGGTTATACCCACTAGCAACAAAATACTGAAGTAGCGCTTGCAAATCCGAGGAAGGAAAGGATTAACTTTACAAGTAAAGAGTTAAATTCATGTGCACCTGAACAATTAAAACTAATGTATACTGAATTTTCATTGAGAATACAAGCAGCAAATAAAACACGTGAATCAGAAACAGCAACGTTTTGAGCTTCTGCTGTATCTGGTGGCGGAGTACTTGTTCAGTTTTTATTGCAAGCTGTTGCTAAAGTTGTCTTTAATGATGCTATAAATTACTTAAGCACTTAGTGTTCTCTTTTCATAGAAAATTCCCTTAATAAATTCAACAGTTCCACAATAATTTTGTCCTTATGTTGAGGTAAAGGTGCAAAGGTCTGATAATCTTCTGCATTACTGACTTGCTCTAATATTTGCTAGGTTTCATATATAGTGCAAACATCCTCACAATCTATAACAAGTTCATTGGAATCCTTAGGATGTTTCAAAGGAAGTTCATGGTTGAGTTGAATTTGACATACCTAAACAGTGTATGTGCTTACACATGTTCCATTTTATGATGAAATCAACACACACGCAGAAGTATCTGTGAATGCATGTGTTACATTCACTGCATATTAATCTGCATATACATCAAACCTCATTATCTTGTACACAGTACATCTCGGTCACTTTCAAAAGGATGATATTTTTTCCATCCACTGTATCCCTTAACAATGAGTTCCTTGTCTTTGTAAGCTAGATGTTTACCTACAATGAATATCTTTCATTTTGCTGGTTATTTTACCTTTCATAAGCACAATCAGCCTATTGAATAGCTTGTCTTTTAACAAGGGATATTAGAGCAAATATAGCATTGTCCAAATGCTTCCGCATGTATGTGTACCTATATGTATGTATGTGTGTATGTATGCATGATGTATGTATGTCTGTCTGTATGTATACATGTATGTGTATATGTATGATATATATATATGTGTGTATGTATGCATGATTTAAGTATGTATGATGTATGTGTGCATGCATGTATGTATGTGTATGTATGTGTGTAAGTATGCATGATTTAAGTATGTATGATGTATGTGTGTATGTTTGTATGTATGTATGATGTATGTGTATGTATGATGTATGTATTTGTGTGTCTATGTGTGTATGTATGTATGTTTGCATGTATGTATGAGTCTATGTATGTATGTACGTATGTATGTATGTGTGTGTTTATGTATGTATGTGTGTATGTATGTGCGTACGTATGTATGTGAGTATGTATGTATGTGTGTATGTATGTTTGCATGTATGTATGCATGATGTATGTGTGTGTCTATGTATGTGCGTATGTATGTGTATATATGTATGTATGTATGATGTATGTGTGTATGCATGTATGTATATGCGTATGTGTGCATGTGTGTATGCATGTACGTATGTATGATGTATGTATGTGTGCATGTGTGTATGTATGTACGTATGTATATGTGCATGTGTATGTATGTACGTGTGTATGTATGTTCGATACCAGGATTCGTTACTCATATGCTTTATACCAAGGGGACTCGTTACTGTGAATATTGTTCATATCACTCCTGGGCTCGATACCCTGGTTCGTTAATCATATGCCTTATTCCATGCAGCCCTTTACTCGTTAAATCATTCTTTTTATTCTCCTTATCGGTTTTAGGCACGTGAGCAATGATTTTAGGGAGGAGAGATCTTCGATATTCGCAATACCACGCGACCAATGATTTAGGAAGAAGGTGGGAGAGCGATCTTAAGAGTCTCTCGGCATTCCCACATGCGTTATTAGTCGTAATAATTATACACGCGTAATAATCGTCTCCCTCACACACATATACGATGATAACCAGGTACGCGATTCAATTCATATACACTTATTTACATTAATCAAATAAATACTTAATCGTATTCATCGATCAACGAGTAGCGCTTAATTACATTAATCAAGATACATGCGGTGGGAGGTTGGGTCCAACACTTTAGAGCCGCGATGTCTTGACGTGAGCAGTTTAACCCTAGATTCCTATTTCAATAATGTTATGCATGGACGAACATTAAGGTTCGATACCAGGGCTCGTTACTCATGCTTTGTACCAAGATGTTCGTTACTGCGAATATCGCACATATCACATCTAGCTTCGATACCAGGGTTCGTTACTCATATGCTTTATACCAATAGGTTCGTTACTGCGAATATCGCACATATTACTCCTATGTTCGATACCAGGGTTCTTAGCCCTTTTTTTTACCAAGGGGCTCTTTTACTGGGAATATCGCTCATATCACGCCTACCCGGAATTATGATGAGGATAGTCAGAGTTCGATACTCGGTTCAATCATTCTTTTTTATCACCCTTCTCGGTTTTATCACATTGATGCTCGTACACAATTACCCTGCACCCCTGTTTATGATAAACACTCTGTAGCAGGGTCGCGCGTGTGTCCAATAGACGTACCATTAGCGGCGGTCATTAGCGGATTATATATGTATTACCACACATATCCATTAGACGTGTCATTAGCGCCGGCCATTAACGGTTACATATGTATTACTACGCATATCCATTAGCGGCGGTCATTAGCGACGGTCATTAGCGGTTACACATGCATTACCACGAATATCCATTAGCGACGGTCATTAGCGGTTACATATGTATTACTGCGCATATCCATTAGCGGCGGTCATTAGCGACGGTCATTAGCGGTTACACATGCATTACCACGAATATCCATTAGCGACGGTCATTAGCGGTTACACATGTATTACCACGAATATCCATTAGTGGTACGTGTTTTTGAGCCAGAACGCTCATGTTTGGACTACTGCCTTTAACATGGAAAATATTTCTAAAAGTTTTATTTTCTCAAAAATGACTCTTACGATTTTGATTAAACACGACATGTTTAAAATATTTTCATGTCAAATGCATATATGACATTTCCTGGGAATATCCTCCGAAGTCCTCTTATTTCTCAGTAACGTTTGCACAATTGGTAAACCATAAGATAGGCAAATCCATCTACAAAATATCGTACTACGAAAACAAAATTGTTCTCGTTAAGCAAACAATTTATGTGAAACATTTCTTTTTTACTTTCTTTTTTTAACTTAGTCATTCCTGAGATATTCCTTGTTATTGGTTTAAACTTTCAAATAACTACTTATAATTCTCTCAAATGGGAAGTCGGTATTCGATATTTTCTCGTGGTCCTCAAGCAAACAGCATCGAATTTCAAAGGCCCCATATAGCCAGGCGCTCTTTAAAAGGTTGACTCATTTTACCTACTGTATCGTGTAACAAAATTGTAAACGTAAATTGAACGTTTATCTGGATTATCAAGAAGAAGCTGGAATAATAAGCTCTTGTAAGTATAGTTTGTAGAAGAATGATCAGAGTAAGCCATGTGAATGTAAAATAGCAGGATTTGTTTTCTTTTTTCCGCTATCATCTGAAAAGAACGTAATTTCAAATCCATCAAATAGCGACCCACATTTAAATATTTGACTATCCCTTTAGTTTACTGCATTCTTCTATTCCTACAATGATAGTTTATCTCGATTAACAAGAAGTAGCTACCAAGAATAAGGTTTTGTAAGAATTGTTTGTAGAAAGAGTGATAGAGAAAGTCATGTGATTTTTATTTTCCTCTCTGGAACCATGATCATGAACTCCACCAATTTATTAAAATGCAGTTGAGCAAGCTTATGTACCTACGGAGGTACCTCAAGAAATAGCAAGCAAAGGTTTACTAAAGGCGAGCAGGACTTGTTTTTATTTACACCATATCGCGAGCAATAGCTCAGCGCTCAAGGTCAGTAAGCTTTTGCTCGCGAGGAGGTTGAGCAGAAAATTTTTATTTATACGAAACCGAGCAATTGCTTGGAATTAGTGAGAAATGAGCTAAAGCTTCTTTTATTTATACCACTCATTGTTTTCACGATTGTTCTGTCTGGTCCATTTTGGGGTTTTTAAGACCCGGGAGAAAGTCAGAAGCAAATTCATTTGAAAAGCTATGGATAAGACATCGCCGTCAGGGTTAATGCGTGTCCTTTGTGTGGGTTGTCTAAATCGGAGCAGCGTACGACTTGGGGCGGTCGGACTTCTGATTATGCTACGCGACCATTGAAGAAACTCTTTGTGGATTTTGTGGATCCCTTCTCTCGGTGGATTTAGAACAACTACGCTGCTGTTCTCACTGATGTCTTCATGAACTTCTGATGGGTTTCTGCGGTCACTTCTATTACGGCTGGCACCGTGAGTAAAGTCCTGGGTAACGCTTTCTCGTCTTGGGCAACGTTTTTGCCTCCTCGAAAATACTGAATTCAGACAACGGCTCCCAATTAACTGCTACCGCGTTTCGGCGTTCTTGTTTTAGTTGGGGATCAGACACGTTACGATTGCCCTTTACTATCCCAAACCGTCTAACGCGGGAAGAGTTAATAGGAATCTTAACTCCGCGTTGATTTCTTTTCATCACAAGTGGCTCAATCCCTGGGATACCAATCCTCAACACAGATAGGCATGAATCCAATATTACCACCCGCTTTCCAGTGATGTGTGGTTGTGCATCAAATTTTCATTATCAAACTTGTGGTCTGTTAATGACCACCTCCCAGATGAAGTCACCCCCTTGAAGATCAAAGAAAATTGGAGTATTCTCCTGAGAAGTTTGAAACGATCTCACCAGATACTGCAGAGGCAATGTGATGAAAACCGGAAAACACACACAAATAGAACGTTAGTATCATGGGGAGCACTGACTCTTAGTTACGTCTGGTTACATTGTCATTATGGTAGGTGCACCGCCAGTGTTTTGTTTTACATGTCCCTGTTGCCATGCGAATTACGTCATTGCTTGTCTACAGGCAACATCAACTGTTCCAGTGAACAGTATGACCTTAGCAAGCACACGGGTTACTACGTACTAGTAGAGTTGATCACAGACTTGGCTCGTGCAATGGCAGTGTCACAAATGCAGAGATAGCAGATGCCCATTTGATGCATGGATTAGCAGACGGTAATGTTGCTTGCGCTCAATGTTTGTACCGGTAGAGACTTTCAGATCGAAGGTGCCCCGACAGGAAAACTTTTGAAGCCATTAATCGTCGTCTTAGGGAACTTGGGGCATTTCAGCCTGATACTCGCAACCGGGGAAGCCTAGAAGGATGAGGAAACCGCAACGGGAGGCGGCAATTCTTCAGGCAGTTGGCGACCATCCTAGTGTCAGTACAAGACAAGTAGCTGCAACAATGAATGTTGACCACATGACTGCCTGGCGAGTGTTAGACGAGGTCCGGCTGTATCCATACCATTTACAGCGTGTGCAGGCACTATCAGCAGCTGATTTTCTTTCGCGGGTACGATTTTACGAATGCTTTATGTAACAAGGTGCCTACACTAAGTTTAGTGCAACGGTGCTCTTCATAGATGAGGCGTCGTTTCAACGAGATCAGATTATAAGTGATCACATTCGGCATGTATGGGCTGACGTCAATCCTCACGCAACTGTTGAAACAAGTCATCAACAAGGATTTTCTGTCAATGTTTGGGCCGGCATTGTTGGTGACTGTTTGGTAGGGCCTCACGTTCTTCCACCCAGGCTCAACGGACAAAGTTATCATAATTTCATCGAGAATGTTCTACCTGATCTGTTAGAAGATTTGCTATTAGCTGTGGGACAAAAATGTAATTCATGCACGATGGAGCACCTCCTCATTTTAGTGTTAATGTTCGTCGGCTTCTAAATAACAGATTCGGCGACAAATGTATAGGTAGAGGTGGACCAATTGCCTGGCCTCCACGCTCCGGGACCTAAACCCACTGGACTTTTATTTGTGGGGTTATTTGAAATCTCTTGCGTATCGAACCCCTGGACCAGATGTTCAGGGTCTCCATGCCCATATTGTGGAAGGTTGGGAAATCATACACAATATTCCAGGGTTACATCAGCGCATCCGGGATTCACTACGACGGCGGGTTGATGTATGTATCAATGCTCACGGAGGGCATATTGAACATCACCTGTGAGAAAGAGTTGCATGTGGTATGTTTGTACGTTCTATTCTTGTGTGTTTCCAATGATTAATGAGTTGGAGAAAATGAGTTGTAACATGGTAACAAAACGTTTCCAGACCCATGTCCATATAACAATTTCTTCGTCTACGTGTGAGGAGTGTGTCCTGCAATTTGTGCCGTACATTTTTGTTACGCCCGGTATGTTAAGTTGTGCCGGAGAGCCCCTCTATAGTGAGTTTCCCTTTGTAAAGGTAGCCTCGACCTTCTTTACTGATTTGGGTGTTGTTTTTTTCAGTTGGGATATTCAGGTGAGATATATATTCATTTGCGCCATGTTGGCGCTACACCCACACGTCTTTGCTGTTCGGGGTTCCTGGGCTCTAATGTGGCACTGAACTTCTTGGTGGTGGTTTCTCCGTGAGAGTAAGTTAGATGCTCTATCTGGTCCTCTAGTCTTTCCACCTCCGGCTGTCTCCTGTGTATATTCTTCACGCTGATTGTCGATTTGGATGGTCTCCTGTTCCCACGCCCCCTGTGGACGCTGCGTTGGTGGTACACATCCCAACATTGGCTAATTTACTAATTGCTGCTGCGGGGTTCCAGGTGCTCAAGGATCTTGGTTCCCCTGCCGTGAGTGTGGTGTTCCTGGAATGCTTTATTCCAGGACTTTATTCCTCCGCTGAGCCCTGTGTGTTGGATGGCCTGAGGTTGGACATATCTATTCCGTCTCTAATCATTTCTGGCGAACGCGGCGCCCGCTGGTGGGTGATCTGGTTCCTCTAGGCGTTCCGGGGCTTCCACTAAGGCTGGACTGTTTCCTTTCCTGGTAGTCACTGTGAGACATCGCAGGAGAAATTTCGCTGGGGTATGCTTCTTTCTTTACCTCTTCCCCTTGCTTACTTATCCTTTTCTCCTTTTATTATATTAAACGCCTCTTTTATCTGTTTTGGGGAGAGCATTATGCGGGTTGGTCTCGACATTTTCAGCCATCAGGTTGCCTGCCTGTCGTGCACCTGACGGCTGTTTTGTTTTCGCCGTGGCTGATTGGGGCAGGTGGGCAGTTAGTCGCTCTAATACAAGCGGAGTGTGACGGTGCTTCGCGATAGTACTTGGATTCAGGGTGAGTTTGCTGGCTTGCTTGAGTTGAATTTTAGTAGATAAAACAGCTATTTTACAGTAATTGCCCAGTGTCTTCTTTGATTAGCTTTAAAAGTGCTTCTATATTTTTGGAGTTCTAAGCTCGAGGCTTCCTTGGGTGGTTTCAACGGTGAGTTTTATTGTAGTTATATTGGCCAAGTTACAAATGCTAAGGACATTTGTGATTACTTATGTGTGTTTGGTCATGTTGGCGGAAAGCCGATCTTGAGTATTTTTAATTATTGGGGTTTGAAATTCCAGTTCACGTCGAGTAACCTTGCAGCCATTGTAAAAGGTTCTGCTTTCACTTTAATTATGGCTGTTATTTGGTTTTTCATACATACCAATAATTTGACCACAGTTATCATGCTTCTGAGTGAATTAGCTGTGCATTGCTTGGCAATAATTTGTGGCACTGGTTTAATTTGTAAAATATGCTTAATAATTTAGACAGTTATACGCTACAGTGTTCATCACTTCTGCAGTAGCTTGCAGTAGTTTGTGGTATTGATTTAATTTATGACATATGCTGAATAATCCAGCCAAAGTTTTCATGCTTCAGGATTAATTAGCTCTGGAATGCTTTTCAGTAGTTCGTGGCTTGAATTAGTTCACTATATGGGTGTGGTAATTTAGTCACCACTTTCATACTTCGGCGTTAATCAGTTTTGCAGTGGCTTGCACAACTTTGTGGCATTTATCTAAATTATAATATATGCTTAATAATTCATCCACAGTCTTCATGCTTCATGGTTAATTAGCTTTGGAGTAATTTGCAGTAATTTGTGCCACTGAATGTACTCATTATATATGCCTAGTAATTTAGCCACAGCTTTTATGCATCAGGGTTAATTAGTTATGTAGTGATTAGCTGTAATTGGTAGTTTTGATTTAAATTACAATATATGCCAAATAGTTGAACCATAGCTTTCATGCTCCAGTGTTTATCGTTTTGTCTTAAGGAAATGACGTTGGAATATACCTGCTTAATCGCTTAACAAACCCAATATCCATTTTTGCAGGTTAAATCCTTTACCTTTTAATTGCTACTCTGCGCTTAATGGTGTCTGTCATAATGCTTCAGTTTTTGGTGAAACCTAATGATACTTTGTAACTCCGTGCATCTCTGCTAGGACAACATTCACTCATTGATGGTTTTAGTTATTTTGCTTCAAAGGTTTAAGCCTTCTAATGTGTGTTATATAATGTTTTGAATGGGGTCTGATTCATGATTTGTGCTACTGTATGTTACCCATTGTGGGATCAATTGTTTAATTAAAACTTGTGTTTAGACAGGATCTTGAGCTCCTTAGAATTCTCCCGAACCCTTTCCTGAGTTGGTAAAGACCTTCTGCACCTACATTCATCAATGCACGTATCCCTGTGTGTCATTACAAAAGTTTGATATTCTATCTACTCATGTTGATCAAAATAAAGGTTTACAGAGATAGTTGCACCATATATTTTGTTGTAGGTAAAAGTGTAATAGAGCAAGCCAAATGGATAGTCAGATGTGTAAAGGCAGGGCACGATAAGCAGGCCTTAAATTTCCATACTTTTGTGATATTGTGAGAAACAACTGAATAGTAAGAGGGCCTAAAAATACAAAATTATTGACAATTTCAAACCAATAAAAACAGATATCTTGGAAATTGTTGATACTACAACGCAAGATATTGGAAATAAATTGTGTGTTTTATAGAGATCTACATTTTTTTAAAGTATATTTTTGTCCATCTCTTAATATTTACCATTTACACAAAATTATACCAAAGTTCCTTCTGATTGAAGAGAATTTCAGAGTAAATTTAAGATATGCATTTTATTTGTCATATAAATAGCTCAAAAAGTTTAATCAAAATTGAATAACATTAACCTGAAAGGAACCAACCCTCATGGAGGTAATTCTGATAAAATTAAGTTAAGCGGGTGTTATAAGTCTGCAAATGATTGAAATTGCCTACATCAGCACACATTAAATCACTATTATTTTTGTATCCTGTTAACAAAAAATTCATTCTTAAAAATTTAATCAGGTAATAACAGTTTTTGTGGCTTGGTTTCTTTGTTTTTTTGGTAGTTGAAGGTCTGAAAAATTGCAGGAAGCAACTGGAGACCTGCTTCCTTTTCCTGAATTACTATTTACCGTAATTAAAGAATTGCAGATTATGAATTACTACACCATACAATAATATATATATATATGTTTTATATTTTATTTTTCAGAAAAAAAGACTACTAAACTATGCAAGAAGCAAAGTTACCTTACAAACCATAAGGCTTTAATAGGAACTGAATTGGTCTACTATTTATTTCAAGTACAAAATACCAGGAGAAACAAAACCATTAGTATTATCTCTCACTGTACAGTTATACTTAAATTGTGGTGGAACTTCCTTGTATCATTGTGAATAGGATATGGTAGACTTTTCAATCATTTTAATTTAGGTGCTGCATATTCCTTTCCTTCTTACCACATTAACTGAATAGAGTTTCTGAAACTAATACTTCCCTGTTGGTCTTCTTTCAAAGTTAATTACTGAATACTCTGACTTAATATCAGTTCGACAGCACAATTTGTTGGGTCCTTCCTTAGCAAACTGGATATCTCCAATTTTCGGCCAATTTATCTTCTGCCCTTTTCAACAATTTGTTCTATTGATAATAAGCTTTTATAGTTTCTGTGTCCCCCAAAATCCTCCTCTTTGCATCATATAGTTTCTATTTCTTAGTACATTTCATTACTTGCATTAGTCTCTAGGTAGGTAAAGTGTTTGTGTACGTGTGTGTGTGTGCATGTGCTTGTTTTGCAATGCCCTTTCAACTTCTCTGAAATTAGTATCGTTGGGCAAAGGGCTATGTTTAGGTATTTGGTATTGATAGTTTCCAAATTTGGACGAGTCCCCAGGCAACCTTTTAATATTAAAACAATTCTTGTATTTCTGTTTGTCTTCAACAGGAATAACTCCACAAAATCAGATGCTTTATTCCAGAATCTATTTGACTATGAATGTATTCCATCAAACATGAACCAATTTCTTGAACACCCCTGTCATCCTGGTGTCAGTCCAGACAAAAATTAGCCTTGATTGTCCTTACATGAGTAGACTGCAGCATTATACGCCTTTAATGATCCTTTATAAAAATCATTGCTGGCAGTTAATTTTGGAAGAGGCACTGGTTTTTTTAAACCGAATCTTAAACACTTTAAATCATCAGTTTTTCGTCCGGGCGGTTTTTTATCTGCATCCAGGTACTTTCTGGCCTCCATCCATACATTGGTATGTTTGTTATGTTCTTCCTGTATGTGTTTTTCTTCACTGTGGCAGAAATCAGCTGTGCAGCAAATGAATCACACGATTGCATGTCTATTTCTCAGGCTCTTGAATTTAAGTTGAGCAAATTTTCTTCTGTATGTTGAAAAGCTGACTGCAACGATATCTTATTATTTCCTTCTTTTTCTTTTGGTCAACTTCTCTCTATTCTTTGCCTTGCCGGTACTCTACAATAGAATCTTGAATATACAACTCATACACTTTTACTAATCTAATATCAGAAGAAATAAATTCTGTGTCACTGTCAGCTCTTCTGTATTGATACTTGTACGTGGTAGGAAAGGTAGACTCAGACAACTGCAAAATTCAATGCCATAGCCGGGATTTGAACTACGGATCTTCTGGCTTCCATCCGGTTGCTATAACCAACTGAGCTACAAGGCAAACATGCTGGCACATTACATTCCCCAACTGACTTGCATTTTTTCCTGTAAACCACAAAGGATTCTCAGGCTATTTTGATGCGACACACTCCAATGGCGACTTACAATGCCATAAATACTTAAGTCCAGGCTTCATAATTTAACCAACTTCTAGGTCAAAGTGTATGGAAGAACAATTCATTATCACTGATTGACCTAATAGATAGACTATGAAGCCCGGGAATTAAAGCACTTACGATACTGTAAGTCATCATTGGGGTATGTCATTTCAAAACGTTTTCTTGTGGTTTACTGGGAAAGATGCAAGTCAGTTTGAGGAATTTAATGCTGTACCGGCATGTTGCCATTGTAGCGCAATTTTTTAGAGAAACTGGAAGACCCATAGTTCAAATCCTGGCTATGGCATTGAGTTTTTCACTTGTCTGATTCTACCTTTCCAACCTTGTCCTACATACGGCTTGTGTGGAAGAACAATAACTTAATTACCATTGCACTGTGGCAGTTTATTAATATGTGCTTCTAACTTCCCATTATTTGTCTTTCTTTTCCCTCCTTCTTGCCCTTTAGATCTTCAGGTCTCACTTTCTTCATTACACTGCTTATCCTATTAGTAGAGATACCAAACGTTAATACAGAAGTTTCACGACAAACTGGTATAGACCTGAGAGTGTAAAATTTTAGAGAATTGTCTATTGGACCCTCTCTGTGCGTATTGGCATATTTTGCCTTTATCTATTATGCAAGCTCCAAGTTTATTCACTGTAGTCTCAAACCTTGTTAAATTCTTCCTTCCTGACATCCTTACTAACACATTTGTATATTTCTGACTTGCAAGTGCAAAGAATATCTGGGAATAGTTTCTATTTTATTAGTTTTCCTTTGGAATTGTAAAAATATTTATTCCTATTTCTGAACCCTTTTGTACTTGGATTTGTTTGATGCTCAAGATTTCGCTTTATCGCTCGTGTCTTCCTAGTAAAACAACAATTTCCTTGATTTCTAATTGAGCCTTCCTAGGCAGGCATTTCATTTAAAGGGGGAATTCATCAAATGGACTATTGACTCAACGTGTCTAGTAGAAATATGTATTATTGGAATCATCTCTATTTTGTCCCTCTTGGTTTTCTATTCTCTCCTATTCTGGCTAGTGGTTCTTTTGTGCTGAAAATTAAATCTCCCATTTACTGTAAAGCAGAAAGTAACAATTACCTGGTTCCCTTCTCTGAAATAAAATTGCTTTATTTTCTATCAAGAATATCCCTGAACAAGAATATTACAATTGGATGGATTTATGACCGGTTCTTTTCTGTGTCGTACTCCGTGGTGTAGTGGTTACCGCGTTACTTTACCATGCAGTGGTTACCTCTAGTTCTCGAGATCGCGGACTCAAACCCGGCGGAGAGTGATGGATTTTTTCGGGTGTAAAGGTCCTTAACATGGCTTCCTTCGGAAGTGAGGTAAAGCCGGTGGTCCCGTGTCGTAGATTCACGGCACGCAAAAGAACCTCCAGCCTGCTAAAGAAGCCTCTGAGCAAAATTACCGGTCTTTCACACCCAATATAGAATGGGACGCTAAGGAGTTAAAGAGCGCCCATGAATAAAACTCAATTTAATTTAATTCTTTGTTCCTTTCTGCTAAATACAGAAAAGGTCAAACCACACTAGAAAATGACATTAACTATTTATTCTTTCTGTTTTGAGGGTTGGTTCCCTTCTGCTTAATGTCGTCCAGTTGTTACAGCCATTTTTAAAAAATTAAACATTTCTAAAAATTTTCCATTTAAAGGGTAGTTTGGATGGTAGGATTTCTATAAAATCATTGTGTCTCATCCTTGGAACACACTGAACTTAAATACTAACTTTAGTAAGTAGGTACCCAACTTTTCGTTTTGAGTTATGCTATTCACAGGCAATATATACACAGAACATTTTCTAAAAATGTTTTTATTCATAGGGCCTCAAAGCATCTATTTCAGGGAAAGGTTTGATATCAATTGTTTTGGGTGGACTGCAATACCTTCTCTAACTACCAGGTATGTGGTTGGGAAAGTAAAAACAGAGGAAACCCTAAAACAGAAACCTGTTTTAATGGGACACACTGGTACCAAGCGCCAAAAATATTTTTTTTTCAGAAAAACTGTTTTAAGAGAAGCAGTGTCTTTAAAATGTATAGAATGAACACAGCAAATATTACGTTTAAAATCCGTCTGGAAATTGATGTAATCCAAATTGATAAGTGAAGAGCAATATCTCCAACATTATTTTGTTTTAAACAGAAAAATATCATATTTCTAATGAATATTAATATTTTGGAAAACAAATGCACAGGTTTATTGTATTGTAATACAACAACTACCATACTAAATTTCAGACCATTTTAACCATAAATTGCAAAAACGGTACCTTTTATTGCTATCCAAACATTTCCAAAAGAACAACAAAAAATAATTTGTAAATACAAAACTATTCAATCTAGAACAATGAAACTTATACCAACAATATATAATGGCAGGTGCAATTTAACCTAAAAATTTCATGAAAATGGTTGAGTAGATAGGTAAGTCCATTTGGTACCAGAGTGTCCCCTTAAGTAAAGAATATTTATGAACTAAATATATGTGGCTCAGAACTATCCATAAATTATTGGTTTATTAGTTTAAAATATTTTCCAAAATGAATATCATCATATATAGATATGATCATATTAAGATATATTAGGATATAATCATATTAAGAAAATATAAGGCATGAAAAAAGGCATGGAAAAAGAAAGAGACAAACAGTACAATTTGTATAGCATATAAAATAGCTAACCGGTTGATTATTTTCAGATGCATCAATTTGCATATGTGCAGGAGACAAATATTGATAAGTGCTACAATTTATAGTCCGATGATCCAGCTGCAAAATAAGCAGTATTATAACCCACGAAATGCAAAAGGCTTTGTTATATTACTCGCATTTAAAAAACGAATAACTGATCCGACTTCACATTTGGCGGGTCGTTCGATTGTTTTGAACATTTTGAAACGCTCTAACAGGAGAGTAAACAGTGACGATCGCTCACAGCTGCCTTTGGCTTCCTAATGAATGGAGGAAGTAATCGAACACGCTCAAGATTGCGACTGTAGCGCTGCAGCGGCAAAACGTTAAAAATGTTCTTACTTTAAAAACACGTCTCGGATCAAGGATGGAGTCGCTAATATGCAGACAACCGGAATTTGAAAAAGAAAACCCAAAATGGCAGCAGTTCAGGCATGTAATTAAGGGGGAGCCGAGGTGGCCCTCCCCCGCCCTTCAGAATTTCTTGTTTCCTGGGGTACAACAACAGTGAAAATAAACTGATAAAGAACAGGCATTCACAAAATCAGTCCCAGACGGAAGTATTTCTTCAGAAAGGAATCATTATTTTTCAAAGGAAAAACTTCTTTAAGATAATTTGAAAACATAGGAAGCTTCAAATGTATGACTTGTTCGGTTATCTATATTCTTCTCAAGATACTAAACATTTTGACGGTTTCCAGTGATTCTACAGAAATAACCGTTTCACACTAAGACAAAGATATACTTGAGAAGCAGAACTTCCGAATCACAATTAAATGGATTTGTCTATCTATCAGTTCACCGTGATACCAAATCATATCGTTTATTCACCATTTGATTTCAGTACAGAAATATTGGCTTAATTGCTTTTAACAGGAGTAATTTACAGCAAACAAGACATCATGAAATCATGTAGAAACATAGTAATAAAAATTCACAATAAAAAAATAAGTGATACGCTTACTAAGAAGTAATAAAATACGAATTAGGTTATTACCAGCGACACTAAATCTAATAGAGACCAAACAACTATACCATTTCCAGGTATTCATCCGCTGAATTAAAACAATTTTGTATTCGAATTTTCTTTACTTCCTCCTTAAATAATGCTGCTTTTATTAACTTCTTAAAATGCAAGGGGAAGTTTATTATACAATTCAACGGCATTATAGTGAAGACTTTGCTTGTAAGAGACCTTTTGTGCCCTTTAATTTGCACCTTTAACCTTTTTCTAGTATGATGGTCATGAACGTCAGCATTTGTGTTTAAACTATCCAATTGCTTATGCGTTATTGCAGTGTTTCAATAAGGTAAATAGAGGGAACTATCACAATATTTAACATTTAAAATAAGGTCTACAAATTGTGCTGCTAGAGAGATTCAGCATTTGTCTGATTGCCCTTTTTTAATTATAAATAGTCTATTACTTTGGCTTGATTTTCCCCAGAATATTATCCCATAAGATAATTGAGAAGTAGTCAATTTTAAGGACATTAAGATTAACTGGCGATTTTAGGGTATATAAAACACCACAAATTTGCCTAATTTCTTGGATACAAGAACAGTATGCAATCACCAGTCAAGGTTACTATCAACCCAAACTCCAAGGAATTCAATTCTATTTGATACAGTTACTAATTCATTCTCTGAACAAACCTACATTTTTTATCTTTGTGGTGAAATCCTACAGCAACACCTTTGTTTTTATTAATAATAAGTCTATTGCCATTAAATCAATTAACTAATAATCTGCTATATATACAATGTTGCGCTTAAGATCTCGATTGCCTTACTGGAAATTAAAACAATTGTATCATTAGCAAAAAGAGTAAATTTCACATTGATTATGTCACTATTTTCAACCAGATCATTAATGTAAAGTAAAAAATAACAGGGACCCAAATTAGAGCCCTGGAGCACCCCATACTTACGTTTTCCACACTAAAAAATGCTTTAATTTTATTTAAATTTCCTCCTATAAACTCTATTTAAGTTATTTGCTTTGTATTTCTCAGGTTTAGTGGATGATGTGATATTAGCTATAAGATGCTAAAGGAATATAAACATTCTCTGCCCATCCCCCTGATAAATGTAATAAATGAATCTTTAAAGGAGTTTGTAACGCTTGCACATAAAAAGACCATAAGAAACTGATGTAAAATTATATGCTAACCTCTCTTAAGTCTAAGGTGGAAAAACTATGCGAAAAAATGTTAGAGTACTCATTTCATTTCTAGAAAATCACAATGTTCTTAGTCACCTTCAATGTGGTTTTTGGGCAAAAAGATCAGTTATAATGGAATTCATGGACTTTGCAAGGAATATCACAAACAAACCGCTTAACAAGAAGAAAGATACTAATGTATTCCTGGATCTACATAAACCATTCAACTGCATCAAAGCATTTGAGACAAGAGGAAAACAGTTATGAATTCTTGAAAAGTATGGGATGAGAGAAACTCCAATAGTTTAATTTCATCCTGCTTAAAAGTGTGATTACAATTCGCAGAAACAGGTTATAAACAAGGAATTTATGCCACCAAAATGAAATCTGGTTTACGAATTGTTAAACACAGTGTACTAAAGGGATCAATGCTTGGCCCTCTATTTCTTATACAGGATGTATCTTTATTGGTGTCATATATTTAGGGGACGTGTTTGTGACATCAAAACAGTAAAAAAGGCTCATATAAACATGGGTCTGAAAATCATGTATTTCAGAGTTACAACACAAAATGGAAATTTACAAAAATTGCTCGAAGTGGCTTCCTCTTGCTTCGAGGCATACAGTAAACCTGCGTTTCATGCTCTGGCGTACTCTGTTGAAAATTCCTGGTGTGTTTCGTATTTCGTAAAATCAGTTTGGATACGTCCTCTCAAAATGTCAACATCAGGTACAGGAATCGCATAAACCAAGGACTTCAAATGTCTCCAGACGAAGAAATCCATTGGATTCAAATCAGGCAATCGAGCAGGCATGCAATGGGTCCCCCCCGACCAATCCATCGTTGATGAAATCGATCATTCAAAAATTTACGAACTATCATACTGAAATGAGCTAGAGCACCATCGTGTAAAAACCACATTCGTTGGATAATGTTCAAAGGCACATTATGAATTAAGTTATGCAACTCATTTCTGAGAAAATGGAGATAGGTTTGTCCATTCAGACGCGGAGGGAAGAAGCAGGGACCAATAAGGTGATCATGAATGATTCAACCCCAAACGTTGAGAGAGAACCTCCGTTAATGGTTGTCCTGTCGTAATTATTTAGGATTTTCGAATGCCCAGTTATGAGTATTATGAAATTTGAAGATGCCTTCGCGAGTAAAACCAACCTCATCCGTGAGTAAGATACAGGCTAGGAAATTGATGAACACAGCGCACTGCTGTAACATGCGTTGACAGAAACGTCTTCTTGGCTCAAAGTCCGCCTCATTTAATCCTTGCACACGTTGAAGGTGATACGGGTACAGAAGATTTTCATGCAGAATTCTCCAGGTAGTCATATGACTAACTCTTTCCCTTACAGACATACGCCTTGTGCTTTGTGATGGGTCTGCATTCACAGTACGAAAAACTCGTTCTTCAAGCTCAGTGCCTCGTACCGCTCTTGGTCTTCCAACATCCCTAGTGCTCCTCTCAAATGCGCCATTCTCTCTCAAGAGTTGGTGAATTTGTCCGAATGTTCTTGCACACGGTAACGGCCTGTTAGGGTACCTTTCTACATAAAGTTCACGTGCTGGTGCTGCATTGCCGTCTGTACGGCCATTAGTGTAGTGCATATCCGTCTGTTCACTCATGGAATACATCTTCTTTGACCTATAACAACGAAACGGATTGTTTTCAGACCCATGTAATATGAACTGTTTTGCTGTTTTGATGTCAGGAACAACGTCTCCAAATATATGACACCAATAAAGATACACTCTGTATAGTACCTTCTATAAATGACCTGCTCCCTCAGAAAACCATAACATTAGAGGGTATGCAGACAAACCACGATTATTTGCAACACAAAAATGATTACGACCATTAGCCACCAATGAATATATCAGGATGAACGCTTACTTTAAGTCCCTAAACCTCACTGGTAAGCCTGAAATAACAGACATAATAAAATTTGAATTAATAAAGATAGTATATTTCATATTGAAATTGTGGGTACAACAACTCTAGAATCCCTCTTAGGTGTTCAGGTAAACTAATCTCCTTCATAGGCTAATCATACTGATAATATGATAGGGTATTTGTAAAGGCTTACGTTTGACGAAACAGTTTGTGAAAACGTATTTTATAACTGTTCTTTAGGGACTATACTGTATTTATTTCATCCATTAAACTCTGATACATGTTATAGGACCCGTCAATAAAGAAAACTACACAAGAAACAGGAATATAAAAACTATAAAGGAAAGGTATAACATGTACAAATTTAAGATATATCAAAGACATAAAATACAATTTTATGTGCACTTTACCCTATTTCTTTTGTAAAATTTCTTCTACACTATAGAAATTTACTCCGTTAAGAATTTGGGCGGAACCCCTTTAAAATGTTTAAGGAATTTAATATACTTTATATAATGAGGTACCTTATTGTATAAATGGAGGCCAGATTTTATAGAGCTTAGTTCTGTGCGAGTTTATAAATAAATTGTTCTTTCTTCTAGTATTATATGAATGTACTTCTGCATTTGTTTTGAAGGAACTTAAATTGGTTATAGTATAGATAAGTGTTTTATATACAGGCTGAATCCGAACTCTACCGACAAACCTTCATAAGTTGTACAGGGATGTTTTCTGAGTGTTTTCATATAAGGAACACGTTATCTTCGGTGGCTCATTGCCTGGTAATTTCATTGTTTCCGTTTTGTAATAACTCAACCACCTTTGTATCTGTTCATTCGAATATGATTGTTTCCATACAATACAGAACATTTCATTGCTAGAATAGAGCGTGTTTTCAGTCTGGTCCAACATCAGGCTTCTACTCCTGCTTAATTCTATCTAAGCTTTTATTTGATATAGTACATTACTTTGCAGTGCTCTGTTGGTGATATGGTATGAATAGCTTTCCTTATGCAGAATTGGCCGATAAAAACCTCGTCTACAGTTTCATTCAACGCAATGGAAGAGCTGCACAATGACGCTATGCAGAGCTATCCCCACAGGGACAGCAACTTCATCATACAACATTTGCAGCTGATTGGGCCTTATGCATTACCTGACAAACTGGATGGAATAGTCTAGTAAACGTTCTTTCAATATTCCCTTCCACATTTTCTGGAAGAGTGTCACTGATAATTCGTAGGCGTATGTGGTTTCAATATGATGGAGCGCCAGCACATTTTGCAGTGAATGTTAGGATATACTTTGATGAACAGTTCGGCACAGATCAGTTGGTCATGGCCCACGGCCAGCTCAGTCACCAGATTTGATATCCATTGAATTTTTGTTTTGGGGTCAGGTGAAGAGCCTAATGTACGTGACCCCTTGGAAACTAATATGGACTTAGTTATTAGGATTGTAGCAGCCCTTAAGGATGTGCTCTGGAATGCTAGAGGTGTGCGACAGTTTATGAGGCATCGCTGTGAACTTTGTCGTGATGATGGCGATCGACATTTTGAACAATAACTTTAAACGCTGTAACAGTGTAATTTGGGTTGGTTCATTCAGTTTTTGTAATGTTCGGTTACTTATTCTTAAAACTGAATAATTGCAATTGTGAGGGGGTGATGAGTAGAGGATTAATTCGTGGCGAACCGTAATATAAACACGCTCCGCAGTAGTCAACGGTTGTGTTGTGTTTGGAAACAATATTCCGAGTAAACATATGCAAAGGTGTTTGAGTTATTACAAAACGGAAACAATTAAATTACTTGCTAATGAGTTATCTGTTACCATGGGTTCCTTATATTAAAACACTCAGAAAACATCCCTGAACAACTTGTCAAAGTTTGCCATTACAGTTGGGATTCAACGTGTGTAAAGATGAATGGTTACAGTAAAATGTCTTATTGTTTTAAATATACTTTGCAGCTAGTCTTGTTTGACTAATTTGCCATAATTCTTATTATGTACTCTCTTTTCCATTCTGAATACTACACTATTTCTGGAGTTACCTCAGAAAATAATACCATACACTAATAAACTATAAGTGTACACAGAATACACTGCTCAAGGAATACTTACTTTTGTCATAAATCTGATTGATCTCACTAACCCATCTTACTAAGTATTTTAGCCAAGTTATCGATATGCATTTCCCAAGTCATTGTTCTATCCAGTAACAAACACAACCTCAGGCGGTTTAACTCCTCCAGAACCACTCTCCCGATATATCTGGTTGAGCTGGCGACGGCTAATAACCTGGATCGCCTCCGGTGGCTGGAGTACGTGCTGCACTTTCGTGTGCAGGTAGAGCCGTACCGGCGGCCGATAATCCCCGTGCCGTATAACCAATGCCAATAACTTCGACACACAGAGGCAAGGTGTTGGATATCATGATATGCTCAAAGTGCACGGAGCTTATGAGTCCCAATCCTGCAATGTTCCACCTTCCAAGGGAAAGTGTACACTCTGCCACGATATGAGCCATGGGGCCCGATACTGGGCTTGCACGGAGTATCAGAGGCAGCGTGCCCTGAAGCGTGACATCCGGGGGATGATGCCAAGAACGGGATAGGGACCTCTGGGTGCTCGGCATCGGCAGAAGCACCTGTGTTCCGGCCACGAGCAGCAGCTTCACAATCCAGCCGTGTCCCGATTATCCGAATGTTGGCCGGCCCGGATATACCGGAGATTGGAGGCCTCGCCGGCCGACTACGGTGCCACGTCAGAAGAAGAGGACGCCACCACAAACACCGAGGAAGACTCACGAGCATCCATGACGACCATTCCAACGACAAATGTATGAGAGGGTTCTCGCTACCAGAATGAAGGTCAACGACCTCTTGGAGACTTGCCAGCATTTGCTAGAACTGCTAATCGAAGTCTTCTCACACACGCTCCATCCTACTTACCTACGCCGACTTACTACAACTTCTCACCTCTCCTGGATTCCTATCACGAACACTATGCCTCCCCTGAACATCACAACATGGAATGTCAGATGAATACGCAAAGGAAGACTGACTAAGGCACTTCTTTACCAGACATAATATTCACATTGCACTCATAACCGAGACACATCTCAATGTTAAAATTAAACTGAACATGCCAAGCTACATTAACATGCCAAACACCAAGTTTGAAACTGCAGATATACAAATGCAGCAGGCACAGCGCTCCTGCAATACGAAAATTACTCGGATTACATAATTCACACTTCAAGCGCACATACTTTCATCCCATTTGTTATGAGCCAAAGCTCGGAAATATTAGATTACGCAACCACACGGAATATGACTCAACGAATTCAGCTAGAGATAGAAAATTAACTTTCCTCTGATCACCTTCCAATAAATATTATATTAGAAGGACCAAATACGAGGAACCCCCATTCCACGTCACAACAATCCAAAGGCAAGATAGCAGACATTTGCAAGCACAATATGCGACAATATCCCTCAAGGTCAGCTCCAATTTTCAGCAGAGGTGAACGCCCCAGTTTTTAAATTAGAAAACGCGATAAAACGTGCAATGACTACAGGGTGCCAGTACACTTGCCCAGAGCCAACCCAAAACTTCTCGCTATGGACAACATATCTGTAGCGTTTCTCGTTGCCCTCGTCGACATGTTGACTAAGAGGGTGTCGTCTTCTCAGAGGCAGCCTTCGACGAGTTGTTTGGATCATCTGAAAGGGTGTGATGAGTTTGAGTTGGCGTGGTGGAGAGATTGGAAGTTTATTTCCCTCGGAGTTCTCCAAGAATTAAACACAAGGCATACTTTTGTGTCTGCACTACTTCTCACTAGGAGTCTTCAAGTTTCCATTTTCTACGAATTTAGATATTAGTTCCGAAAAATAATCACTTTAATTTTGCTAGGGCTAATTGTTTTCTCAGATATGTGCTCTGCCACCGTTCATGAGATCCGCGTTCATTTTCTCGCAAAACTTCAAATTCTTCGCACGATTTGTGTCTACTTCTATACGCGTGAACTTACACACTATTATGATTTACACTCACATAATATAAATATAGATATAAACCTTCTTTAATTAATGTGTTTACACATAATACACCTCGGATTTGTCTAGAGCGTCTCGCATTGTAGTTAGCGCAAATTGCATACCGTCCATTTTTAATACTGAGTGTTACAGGTTCACTCTTGAGGTGATTCCGCCAAACTGCCTGTTTCTTCCCCAAAAAACAGCTTAAATGATGTCGCAAAAACCTTCGAATTTTCTTACACAAAGTCAAGTTTTTCTTTCTTCTCATTGGCTCTAGCCACTGGGCTTTAAAGTTATTGGTTCTCTCTTCAAACTTCAAATCTTAATGGCCGTCATGAAAATTCGTTGAAGGACGCTTCTATCCCTAGGAAGACGGGTACCCCTCGCAATACAAAAGAAGACAAGTAAGTTTTTTTGACACACGCTATAGGTATAATAAAAGATCTGACAAAGCTAAACTGGTATTTTTCAACCAAAATCTTATATATTTCCCTGCGTTATAGTGCCCAGGTTTATTGATTAACATTTATATGAAATTTAAAGCTTATACATCCTTTCCAGGGCTTTCAGGCGATATAATTTTACAACCAATCGAATAAGATTTATGAATATTTGTTATTTTGGATGTTAATAAATTGTTGATAACTTGTTAATTACCGTCAGATAAGCATTTCCTTTTTCAGGAGTGAGCAGGCGGGAATAACGCTACAAAATGCCCCCTTATGTGACAAAAAAGCGGATTTGAGAATACGATTTTCTTTCACATAATCTTCCCTAAATGCGTTCTTACACACTAAAGTAGTAAAATGCACAGCGTACATAAAATTAACCCTGAAATACCGCGTAAGCCATAAACACCCCTAACCTAAATTAACATAGTAATTATTCATATTTCTATACAGCATATGTTCACCGACGGTGAAGGTTGTGACATCCCTGTTAGCTATACAAACGCATTCTATGTTCACTCCTAAATGTTTGTAAATATTGAATCTACATCCTACTAGTATTTTCACACATATCTTTACTCAAATCTTACGACTTTGGTGTCCCACCAGTTTTAAGCACCACTTTGATTACACAGTTACACAAACATTTATCAGGGAAAATAATTGGTATCTTCCCACGTAGCACAATAAGTACGGTATAAATATACATGTATCCCTTTTTAATTTAAAGTAAGGGTATATACATTGATATTCAGATCATCAGATTTTTAAATATATAGTTACATTCCACAATGCCCGGGTCTTCTTTTATGTAGCTTCAAGCAACTCTTGTGGAGGGAAGTTATTCTTAAGACTGTTCTATGAAAGTTTTTCATGGTTTCATAAACTTGTTATGGTGACGTCCACAATTCATGTTCGTCTTTTCATGACGGTGCTCGAAGGAATGTTGGCTGAATTTCTCCGTGACTTTGTATGTTCCAGAATAAAGTAAATCAATTTGGAAGTACCGGTGATTAATTTGGTTTGAGAGCTCGTGGTTTCTTAACTAGACAAGGTCACCGATGTCGGGTGTCCATTTGCTTCTATAACGCTTGGACCGTGCCCTCCGGAGTTCGAACCTCCGTCGGATCCTGGGAACTGCTTTCTCGCACATCCCCGTAGTGTTTCGCCCATAGTTTCCGCTATGGTTTTTGGGAGTCCTGGCATTACTTCTCGTGGAGTTTCGCCGGTTATCAGGAAATGTGGTACATATTCTGTAAGAGGTTGCACCGAACTATTCGTTATTATCCCTATAATTGGACAGAAATCCACCCACGAAGTATGTCGCTCATAAGAAATGATGATGAGATACGTCTTGACGTCACGCAAGTTGCATTGGGCATGATTTCCTACTACACTGTAACTGGGGCTGTGGTAGATTTTGATCTTGTTATCTGCTAATGTTTTGTTGCAGAGTTTGCTCCAGTTGACACTAGCATTGTCAGGCAATAAATCTTTATTTTTTCATACTTGGGTATGCAGTATTGTAGAACCGTTTTAAGCACACTTGTGATGTAATGCTCTTCGTAGAGTATAATTTTTAAAATTGGCTGAATGCGTTGACTAGCACTGGGAGATATCGGTAGCCGAACTTTCTTGTGGGAGTTCTCCGTGGACATTCAAAAACAAACAAGCTTGTTAGTGACTTCTCGTTCAATAACTTGTGGCTCGACGTCAATTTCCACAATCAAAGATTTTTCCTTCTTGCACAAATCGCAAGTTCATAGGAATGTTTGGTGTAATTAATAAAAATTCTCGATTGATGTTGAACGAGTCCAAATATTCTCTTTAACTGCTAGATATTCTTAGGACTGCGCATCCTCATTATACTTTCGATTTTCTTGGAATCCGGCTTAATGCCTTCCTCTGAGATGACGTAAGGCAAAAAGATAACCTTTCAGAGGACGAATTTTGACATCTTCAAATGTAAGGTCATCCCGCTTTCAGAAAATCAAGACAAGGTTGTATCTAGGTCCTTTAAGTGCTCTTCAAAAGTCTCACTGAAAACGAGTAAATCATTCAATCATTGGCAGCCATAATCTATACAGGAGTACCGAATATACGTCCATAGTTCACAATAATGCAGCTCCTGATTTATTCAATCCATATGGGGCCCTGGTAAAACGGAATAATTTTCCTTGGAACCTAAAGAAAGTGCAATCCCTCACTTGGTCTTCTAGAGGAATCTGCCAGTAAGATGATACCAGATTGATAATTGAAAATATTTTCCCTTGCTTACACGGGATAAAGGGTCGTCTGTTGTTTCTGGCCAAAAATAGTCTGACAACGTGTGATTGTTGAGTCGCCTGGCATCTACAGTTCATCTTAATAATTTATAAGGTTTCATTGCGCAGCAGAGGACGTTACAGACGGGAGCCGACGAATCCTCAATTATATTTTGTTCCTGCATCTTTTGTATTACGCACTTCGCTTCAGTTTTAGCGAGAGTGGTAGATTTCTAGCTTTGTGTGCATAAGGATATACATTTTTAACAGTGAAACTGTGAGTATAAACCTTACAAAATCCTGGAGGTTCTGAAAATGTATCTTTATTTTTCTCTAATATTCCTAGCAGTAATTTCTGTTCATGAATTTGTAAACCTGCTTCCCCGACATTTCCGCCTAGTCAGCAATCTACTACTATCTGAATATTTCTGTCCTTGTCTATTGAGCATTTACCTTCCTGATGGCCCCAAAACATTTTTTGTCACTTTCTCCGTCATAAAAATAACTTTCATCAGCCGTTTCGCTAGAATCACTTGAAAATATAAAACATCCCTATTTCTGTTATCGACCTATTCCCTTATTCCTTCCTCTTTCTTTCACTTTCAATTATGCATATACTATTCATACCAATTTTAATCGTTTCCACAAATAATTGTTCTTTATAAACTTCTACTTGTTCAGGCAAGCGTTCGTAGCCAGTTTTTTACTGGTGGTCAGAAAAGTAATGTTTACTTATTTCCTTCTATTATCATCTTCACGTTTCTATTGCCGAAATCTAAATTTACATTGTGTTTATACGTGATGTCAGTGACAATCAGGAAAAAGCATATTTAACCTAGGTACAATGAAACATGCTACTGCACTACTATGTTCTCCTATCTGAAAATTAAATAAAGCCTGTTCTCGAATTCTTTGTTTCTGTTTCCCTACTGCTTAATTAAAATATACATTTGCTACTGGCGGGTTTGCAATTTGTTTCTTGTAGAGTGAATCTCCTTGCAAAATTTTTCGGAACATATCAAAATACTCGCACCGCTGTCTAACTTGTACTTTTCCCATATATGTATACTAATTTCAATCTTAGGTGATCCAAAGCACTGCTTTTCCCCTGGTTGTGATGCCTGTTCTAGGCCGAAATTTTCTAATATCCCTAGGCTTAAATTGTTAATGTTATCGTTACGGCAGTACATTGACCCTGTTTGGTTGGGCATAACTCCTACCATATCCATGGATTCCTGGTGTGTCACTGAGGAATCCGGACTTAGTTTTCTTTGGGCGATGTCGCCATGGCGGAAACTATGTTCGTTGCACATTCGGAATTTGACTGGTATGTGACCGATTTTCCTGTAAGGCCGTATAATCACTGGGATCGGTCTAACTCTTCCGTTGCACTTTAAAATCGGGGTCCCGTTTATCGGCTGTATTGTCCTCCTCCTCGGTTACCGGTAAGATATGGTCATCGGTTTACATTCCGCTAGAAGCTTAGGTGCTAAGCCCTCGATTCGAGGTCACCGCAAAATGGCGGTCAGAAATTTTGTCTCCCGCGATGATGAAGTGGAGTGCCTGCTTGTCTGCGAGTTCTCTCGTTGCTAGGGAAGCGTGGTACTGGTTCTTGTTAGCTATTTCGAGTATGGTCACTGTGTGATGCCGTTCCTGCTCTCTGCTCTAAGAATGTTCGCCCAGGCGTTGATATCAGTACGCATTTTTTATGTGTACGGATTTGTGTAGGTGATCCTCGGTGTTCATTTGCAGGCCTTGAGGTTAATTTTCTAATGAAACAAGGAATTCCCTAAATTGAGAGCATGAAGTAACTTCCGCCACTCGAAGAACATTTCTGGTCTAGGGAGGGTAATGACCTGTAATCAATTGTGTCTTATCCAGAGGTGATATTTCGAGCTCTATGAATCGGCTCTCGTTGATAATGCGAATAAAAGTTCCTGCGTTGACAAAGCTCTTGAAGACAGCTTGGTAAGTTCCGTTGTGATGTGAATTAATACGTAACGACTCACTTCAATTCATTATATGATAACATAACAATCAATAATACTTCTGTTTATTATAAAGCTCTTGAATTTCATATTTTCCCGACAGAACCTCCTGTGTATGGCGTTTGCCCATATACACCCCAACAGTGTATTAAAATTCTTGCTTAAAGGTACTGTACGTAGTGTGATCATCAAAGACAATTCCGGCCCACTCGAACACTATTCCACGTAATTGCTTTTCACAATAGGTATCCTTGATATTTCCGGGACGTATTTTAAGTGAAAATAATTGTGCAGCTCATGGATGAAGGAAATTGGATAGTCGTCTCTAATGGCATAGAAGAAATGTGCGCTGATTTCATTAAGAAGGGACTGGTAGAAATTGCCAGAAGTGTGATTTATGCCACAGTCACTAACACATGGAATATTAATCTTCTACTGCATGACCTAATTTTTCTTGATTTTCTTGCTGAAAATAATTGTTGGAACATCAGATAACCACAGGATTTAAAAAACCTCATCACTTTATTTTTTGTAAATACACAATGGGCTGTATTCATATTTAGAGGTATGTTGCTTTCAGGCAACACTATCCACACAAACTTCTTCACATTTAGGTCTGTTGTGTAATGTGGAACTGCAGAAAACAATGAGGAGGATGTAAAGTACAAGAACGCATTACATTTGTTACATCTTACTTTAGGAATTCCTTTGCAGCCAGGTCTTTTACATCGGCCTTTCTTTTCGTGAAATTGTGGAAAATGATCAACTTCATCCAGCCGTACATCGCTTATAGGAATGGGAGCAGCAGGGCCCATTCTACATTTGGAACTTTCTAGTGAATACTACTTTGGACGCCCAAGTTTGTTCTGTTGTGGACTAAGGGATTTACTTCCTTTCAAAAGGCCTTGAACAATACCAATTTTGAAGTCTAGAAACGGCATTCCTTCTTCTTCTTCTTCTTCTTCTTCTTCTGCTTCTTCTTCTGTAGCATTCGCATCCGTAAAGTAACCAACCATTAACAAACAAAATCCATTTGATGAAAGAAAATTCTTCGGTAATGCTTCTTAGAGCACGCTGTGAATCCATACAATGCCATTACAGAATCCACCAAGTCAACACCTCCCATAAACATATCGTAAGTTACCACTCCATTAGGACAAGAAATATCGATATTCCGTGTGTCTTTTTACGGTATCCTTTTACATTTTGTGTTGTTTCTGTACCAACAAAGGTGCTTAGAAGTTGAACACAGCGATTGTCGTACCATTTGGGGTTTGCGTACGTAACATTTTCAACAACACATCTCCTTTCGTTTATGGCACCTCTTCCTCGCTTTCTCATCTGTGCTTCTGACTGATGCAAACAACCTTAGTCAAATTTTTCGCACAGTAGCAACGCTCCACACCTTCCATTCTGCTAGTGCCACTTGTAATGAAATTGAACAAAACCAGTTGTCAAACTAAATGTTACAATTTTGGTCCGATGGTACCACAGCTGCAAGTCGAATTACTACGTTCCCATTGGCACAAACGTTTGTATGCTCTGGTGGATAGACCTTTTTTGCAGCATAAAGTTCCGAATTATACACTAGATCCTTAAATCACAGATGAAAATATTTTATATCCCCACTTTTCGGAATTTTTGGTGTTGTAAGTTTTCAGCCCACTCCTGCCTTTGAAGGGATAATGTTTTCATCCCGACTCTATTTATCACAACTGGGAGGGACCTTACAATTTGAAACCAGATGATCAAGCATTAATGTGATTCCGCATAAACGATCTGAAGAAGTAGACTTCTAGGTTTATAGTTGTTGTAGAGGCGTGGATTTCTCATTGTTGCCTTGAACCCATTACATGACATTGTGTCGGCAATAAAGGAGACGCTAAATAACCTGTTCCAAGTTTAGTGATTGGTTATCTTATACTTGACATTGCTAGCACAAGCTCCGCAAAAGGGTCGGGTCCAATAAAATCGAGCCCGATTCCTCCACGCTATAGCGCCTGCCATCTCATTCTCTCTAATACCAGCGTGTTCCGGTACCCAAAGAAGCATAATTACATTCTCTGGCATTGCCGCACCAGTTTGATGTGGTTTTAAGCGACCTAAGGGCATTAATAGCTGCCATAATATCCCAGCAGATGTACAAATCGGTTCGTCGTCATGACAGTGTAAATATACACAGCACAGGCTAAGATGGCAAACACCGCAGCCTGCAATACCGTGAAAAATCCCCCAAGAGGAATGACAAACCTGGTTTTAGGGCCATAGGCCCCAAACACCGTCCTGCTCCCGAGGCGGGAGCCATCCGTGAACCACGTCCTGTCCCTGCGTTAGGGAGAGACCCATCTCTCGTTTCCACTCCTGTATTAGCACAGAGTAAGATGAACTTAGGTTATACCTAGTCCCCATCAAATCCCTGATCATCTGATTATAAGGACACTTCGCCTGTAATTCAAAAAGTGCCCTTTTTTAATTTTTTTTAAAAAGTTCCCTTGTTGTACCCAGATTATGCCACTGTGTTCATCCGCTCATTTCCGCAACACACATACACACACCCATGCCCGTGGCGGGACTCGAACCCGCACCCTCAGCTTGGCGGAGCGCCGGAGCGACCATTCCAGCGACCACGGCTACGAGGGCCGGCTTCCTTCGTGGGGTAGCTTGAAACACCACCCCCTACAATCCAGAGGCGGTGCGCACTCATCCCAGCTACCTCCTTCACAAACAAACGCAGAGGAGGAAGCTCCACGAAATCTCTAGCGGAGACTGAGGAGTCGAGCTCACCGCCCCTGTTATCATCATAAATGCCAATCTTTTCAGCGAATCCAGCCGGGCAGCCACTACCTTCCCTAGAGGCAGGCCAACAAACCGGTGTCGCATATGTTATTGGCGGTCTAATAACCGAGGTGTATAGCCATTTATTCACCATGGGTCTGAAGACCCACTGCAGTCCTATTGATCTACAACAGGCCCAAACGCATTGTAGGTCTTCTTAACTTTATGATCCACATGCACTTTCCAGCTCAACGCAGCATTCAGAGTAATTTCTAGATACTGGACCGCTGCGGAAAGCTTCAATTTCTTACCAAACAGCTGCGGCTCTACCAAACCTGGCAGCCTCCTCCTCCTTGTGAACATTTTTATTTCACTTTTGTCCCGGTTAATGGACAAGTTCGATTCTCTGCACCACTTCTCTAAAGGCTGTAGGAAGCCCTATATGAGCTCCGAAACAGTGCTCGGAAATGTTTCACTTGCTGCAAGGCATATGTCATCAGCATAGCCTCGGGCATAAATTCCTTCCTAATTTAGTTTGTCCAGCAGTAAATCTACCACCAGACACCATAGAGTAGGTGAAAAACTCCCCTTGTGGACAGGCTCAGGGTATTGTTGGCTTTATGGACATATTCCCTAGGATCGCCAAAGCCTGCCGGCCTTTCAAGGTCATAATGCAGTTCGTTACAACCGGACTGATTCCCCTGCTGTCCAAACATTTCCGAATGGTGCCTAAAGTCATATTATTAAAAGCACTCTTAATGCCCAGGAAAACTATTATGGCGAGTGGCGCACAGTCCAGCACTCTCTCCAGCCTCACCACAATTTGATGGAGAGCCATATCGATGGATTTACTCGGCTAACAGTCATAGAGATGAGGGCATATGGATCTGTCCATCAGTATCCCATCCCTCAAAAATGCTATCAGTTTTTCCAGAGCCTTTAACAAAACGAATATTAGACTGATAGGACGAAAATTCCTAGACCTACGGTACTATTGCATACCTGGCTTAGGCATAAACACCACTGTGGCTTGTCTCCAGAGGCGAAAAACATCCTGATAGCCAGACAGGACTGAATATTCTCACTAAGTGGGATGAAACAATCTCCCAGCCCTCTTGAAGGGGAGCCGGTAAGATCCCATTCACACCTCCGCTGTTATAGGCCTCAAAAGTACAAATGGCTCATTTTAGTTTCTTAAAAGTAACAATCTCAGTGGCAACTGCCCGGCTTTATTGCGAAGGCCGGCGTGCCCTACCCAAGTTTGGTTCTTGATTTGTAATGCGAGCCTCCGGAAAGTGGGTCTCAAGCAACAGCCTCAAAGTCTCCCCCTCTGACTGAGTCATAGCACCGGAGAGGTCCATTATCGAGGCCAGTTTGGCCCTTACTCCGGAGACCAGGAGTTTCCTCAGGCGAGCAACGCTCGACTACTTCTGTACATTAGCACAGAAGAACATCCAGGGCTCCTGTGAGGCCATCCTGATTCCTTTTTTTATATATTCTTGGTACTTCTTATAAGAGTTGCAAGTTTCCTGACACTATTGGCTTACACGCATGGTATAGACTTCGTGTCTTTGTCCTGCTGAACCTTAAAAAGGAATTCCGCCTGAAATTATCTTTCGCCCGAACCTCATGTATGTGGAGCCAGTTTCTTTCGTAGGAGGACATCAGATTATTTGTGAAATACCTCGCATACACCTCCAGGTCTTCCGTATTTCTTAGCTTAATCTGTGGTCCATTCCTCAGGCCGCCTTCCAGGTCCCTTCTAAAGGAGTCTCAATTGGTCCTTTCCTTTCCCTCAAAACTAAAGTCTATATGTCTATAGTCGAACACAGAAGGTTAAAAACAAACCCTCCAATCCTCAATATCCTCTAGTATCCAAAAGGACACCAGTGAAAAGTCTAGGACCTTATCCCTTTGATAATTCACAAAGATCGGAATATCTCCTTGATTCGCGATCTCAAGATCTGTAGAGGTTAGATACTCAAGCAGCTTCTCCTCTCCACCGATGATGCCCGTGCTGCCCCAAACGCTATCGTGGGTGTTGGAGTCACAGCCAATCAGCAAGTTGAGGTTTCTATCCTTGTAATAAATCACAAGGTCTTTCAACTCCTGAGGAGGAGGTGGTTCCTCGGAGTCATATGGGAAATAGGCTGATCTGACTACCATCTCATGTGGTATTCCATCCGCATCATACCTCACTATGACTGCTGGCAGGTCCTTAGTAAGAAATCCCGGCAGGGTCCAGGTATTACTGAGTCCAGTAATGGCACATGCTCTAGATTTTACCCCAGACGAAGCGTTGAATACAGTAAAGCCTTTTATGTTTAGTCCCATGATACGGTTCTGTCGAAGCCAGGGTTCCTGTATCATGGTGACAGCTATTGCATACCACGTTACGTTACTCGAAAAGTACTCGCGAGGAAGCTATACTCTGTTACAGGTTAGCCTGAATGAACGAAATCATCTCGGTTTACTCTGCCCCACTTAAACACATTCCCATCGAGTCTGGTTCTCCTGAGACCATTAGGTACTCTGTTGGTTTATCTGAGGGATATAAATCCCCCTTCCAATCCGGATATCTCCAATGTGTGTCCGACACCATATTCATCTTTGGGTACCCACCCGGCTTCCATCCTTCATCCTTGAGCAGCGGTCCCGATGAACGAAAAAATGTGCCCCGAAAGAAGCCGCAGAATACTTTCGATCCTCTGTTGAATCACTGTCCACACTGATAAGGCGTAGACCTTTCGGTTCTACCTTGCGCTCATAGAACGTCTACTGATTGAGGTTGATTTCCGAATTCTGTCTCTCAAGCCTTTAAAAGGGCACTTCGTTCTCTACCTCCGGATCCGTGAACCAGACCAAGAATCTTTTATATGCTCGCAGTGCGTCCATGCTCACTGTCTTGAGCCTGAACCCCTCCCATGCCTGTAAAGTAGAAGGGCTTGCCTTCAGCCACTTCGTAGAAACCTCGTCGTGTCAGACTACTATTAGGGCACACTTTGCCGGTAGCAGTCGTCGAGCTCCAGGACGTTCCCC
The DNA here is from genome assembly GCA_030765065.1 of Deroplatys truncata. NCBI lineage: Eukaryota > Metazoa > Arthropoda > Insecta > Mantodea > Mantidae > Deroplatys > Deroplatys truncata. The sequence goes on along the minus strand of CM060990.1, from coordinate 316,247,101 downwards.
TCCTTTAGAAGCCCTTTCATGAACCGGTCTACCGTCGTTCGGGCGCGGTTGCCCTGTTCCTGTGTCAGAGCAACCTGGCGAAGCCAACACCAACGATGGCCACCTGAAGGCCACATTGCGATGTCTTGGAATAACAGAGGCCAAGCCGTCCTCGCCTTCTTAATCTCTCTCTTTTTTCCGTTGGCGGAGTTACTTCCGTACAATTTTTTTTGGGGGGGTCCCAGAAGGGCCTTTCTCCGATGCGGACCGCTTTCCGCAAGGTTATTATGACTAGAGACAGGTGCTTCCACCGCGCTAGCGGCCAGTCGCTTAACCCTTCTTCTCATCCTCTCCTCTGCCCCACTGGCATTCGTAGGCTTAAGTTTTATAGTGCCGACCACGCTGGTTAGCTCCACCAAAACCTCAGCCTATAGATCTTTCTGAGGAGGAAGGGCCTCATCTCCACATCTTCGGGAGTCGCAGTTACTGTCATCCTTGGTGCATCTCACGGGTCGAGTTCCCTACTGTAGCCCCAGCCTCCGTGCTTAAATTCATGAATATTCCGGTGTCCTAAAAGGGGCACCCAGTTTTAGGTATAGAGCCTGCTGCTTCACATTTCTGGGAGTTGCAGTTCCTGTATCCCTTAACCTGGTCTTGACGCAAACTGCTCTTTCGAGGATCCAGTGACCTCAACTTCGGCTTTGGTTCTCTGGGGATCCTCCAATACATAGCCCTCCGATTTATTGGAACGTTTATCAGCAAGAGTTCCCACGATTAGCTAGCTTAACTCTGCCCAGATAGAGCCCCACATGCCTGGGTAAGACTATATATTCTTAGATGTCGTCAGGTATCTCAGAGGCTCCGTTTGCGACACAACTCCCATGTACCATTCACCCCGTTGGTACGGATCGCATAACGATTTAGGGTTGGGGAGTTGGTTCGCGGTCTCGTATTCATTATTCGAAGACAGGCCTGATTCAGTGTGTCAGTAGTCAACCCACCATGCTGGTCAAGTTCAGACTATCCAAAACCTGACGACACACTCGGGACCCACTCAAGTTCCAGTGTTAGAGGCTTTCGGGCTGTTAGGCCACTGCAGAGGCCCTCCTGCTGCAGAAACTCAGGTGCTACTGGGAATCGCACTAATTTCACACTGATTCCTTTATCGTCTTTTATAATTCTCTCTTCCCTGATGGAGGAGTATCAGCGGATAGCCTCATGCTCCAATGGTGACTCCCACATTGCCAACTTCACTGGCAAGTGTAAAATGCGCTTCCGCTTTACACCAAAGCACCACTACTAACTCCACGAGGGAGGCAATGTAGTTACATAGCTCTACCGTATATCCCCCACGGGGATGGGCGGGTGTGGGGCCCATCCTTTGTCAAAAAAAAAATCGGGGGCTCAATGGGACCCGTACTCCTTCACCGACTTACTTGGTGGAGGTGAACACAAACGAGGATAAGGAGAGACTGCGACAGATCGAACCCATATTACACTTCCAAGTGAAAAGGAAACCTAAAGACGCCCACTCATCCCAGTCCAGTGTAACGGATGTCAGCAGCTTGGATTGCTCCCAGCGAGAAGTACGGCCAACCGGTAGTAAGCTCCAGGTGTACGGATGATGATGATGAGATGCGTTTTAAGGGCGCTAAACAGCTAAGGTCATCAGCGCCCTTACAAAGTATAAAAGTTACAGTCCGATAAAAAGCCGCATGATTAAAAAACAGGACGCAAATCCGCAATGTCCAAAGGTAAAAAACAAAACACCAAATTCCAAATACGAACACAATAAAAGCATGGTCAATAAAAGAGTAAAACAACGTGTCAAGAACTGTAGAATGCGATGGACACGAACGCCAGATGTCCATGTGGGAGATGTCCCATTAAAAAGACAATATAAAATCACACAGTCAAAAGACGCTCAGCGCATCAAATGCGTCGGCTAAAACCAATGTCACTGATAAAACGTAAAATACATTCTACAGCACGTGTGTCGTCTGCCAAAACGTTGGCTAGGTCAACAGGCAGACCAACACGAACGCGCAACGGAGCTGAAACTTGACACTCTGTTAAAATGTGACGCACCGTTAATGGCATATCACACTGACCACACAGAGGTGCGGGGTCACCACTAAGCAGGTATCTATGACTAAAAAGGAAATGTCCGATTCGTAGACGAGCTAAAATCACCTCTTCCCTACGAGAAGAACGAGAAGAGGTGCTCCAGATTAACGGGAGAGGCTTAACCTCCCGTAACTTGTTCCCCCGAAGGGCTGCCCACTCATCCCTCCAAAGCGAGAGGATGCGGCTACGCAAAATAACAAACAAATCTGACGAAAGAACAACAGCAGTAAAACATCTGGGTAATAAAATCGCCGATTTGGCAGCGGCGTCGGCAGACTCGTTCCCTGAGATGCCCACATGACCTGGATTCCACAGCAAGGAGACGCTGATGCAGATACACCAAGCGAGTGGAGCAGGTCATGTATGCGCTGTACGAAAGGGTGGGAACTGTACAGCGCGTTAATACTCAGACGGGCACTCAGAGAGTCCGTACAAACAACACACTGCCGTAACTCGCGCCGCTGAACGTATAAAACAGATTGATAAATACTAAAAAGCTCGGCGGTAAACATCGAACAGTGACCCGGTAAACGAAAAGTAAAGCTATTATGATCAGAAACAAAGACACTTCCTACTCCATCATCAGTCTTAGATCCATCAGTAAGTATAAAAGGCAAGTCCCCGAATTGCGCCTGCAGTTCTAAATATGCTGATCTAAAGACTGAAGAAGGGGTCTCATTCTTCGGCATCGACGATATCCCAAGGTGGCAGTGGGCCTCAGCGCGCAACCACGCAGGAAAACGCGTTTCTCCCCTTGGAAGAGCCGGCTCTGGCGCAACGTGCAAATGCCGAAGAAGTTGACGAAAGCGAACACCTGGAGGGAGCAATGCAGAGGAGCTAACTAAATATTGCCGATCAGGCGAATCCTCGTAAAATATCGCGAAGGATGGGTGGTCAGACAAGCTCTAGAGTCGACATTCATAGATGCACAAAAGCATCTCACGTCTGAAGGACAGCGGAGGCTCTGCAGCTTCAGCATATAGGCTAGGTACAGGGCTGGTTGGAAAGGCCCCTGTAGCGACTCTAATGCCACGATGGTGAATGGCATTCAATCGACGTAATACAGATTGACGCGCCGACGAATACACAATGCACCCGTAATCAAGCTTGGATCGGACCAAAGAGCGATAAAAATGTAGAAGGACGGTCCGATCAGCTACCCAGGATGTGCCACTTAAAACACGTAATAGATTAAGAGAACGGTCGAACTTTGCATTTAAAAACGAAATGTGCGAAATCCAGCTCAGCTTCCTATCAAAGATCAACCCCAAAAATTTCGCCTAGTCTGCAAACGGAAGTATCCCTGGCCCAAGATGGAGAGAGGGCGGAGGGAAAGCCTTCCGGCGAAAGAAATTGATACCGACGGATTTCTCGGCGGAGAAATTAAAGACGTTGACGTTACTCCAGACGTAGTGACGGTCGATACAGCTCTGAAGACGGCATTTGAGTAGACAGGTCCGCCGTGAACTACAATAAATGGCAAAATCGTCAACAAAAAGGGACGATGAAATGCCAGGTGGAATACAATCAACAATGGGGTTGATAGCAATTGCAAAATGTGTGACACTGAGTACAGAGACTTGCGGTACTCCGTTCTCTTGAATAAAACGACTAGATAAAACCGAGCCCACACGTACACGAAAGACGCGGTCCGTCATAAACTCCCGAAGAAATATGGGAAGACGACCGCGGATATTCCATGCGTGCAGTGTACGTAAAATGCCGCCCCTCCAACATGTGTCATAAGCTTTCTCCAGGTCAAAAAACTCAGCCACGGTTTAACACTTTCTCAGAAATCCATTCATAATATGCGTCGACAAGGACACCAGATGGTCGACGGTAGAGCGATAGCGACGAAACACGCACTGAGCGTTCGCTAGAAGTTTCTGAGACTCAAGCCACCATGTCAACCGCCCGTTGATCATGCGCTCCATCAGCTTGCAAATGCAACTGGTGAGGGAGATAGGGCGGTAGCTGGAAGGTAGTTGGCGAGCCTTCCCAGGCTCAAGTATAGGGACAATGGTGGCTTCGCGCCAAACGGAAGGATAAAAGCCGTCTTGCCAAATACGGTTATATACCTGTAAGAGAAAGAGTTTACTGTCGGCTGAAAGGTTCTGTAACATCAGGACATGAATGCCATCCGGCCCAGGAGCGGAGTGCCTGGAGCAATGAAGAGCGTGCTCCAGCTCCCTCATTGTGAAAAGTTCGTTATGACATTCATTATTAGCAGACCGAAAGTTATATGTTGCGCATTCCAGCAGGTCCTTAATAGAGCGAAAGCCGGCAGAATAATGGTCTGAACTGGAAACCGCCTCAAAGGCACACCCAGAGTGTTAACAATGGCAGCCGGATCCACTATGGTGGCATTGGAAACCTGAAGGCCAGACACAGTACAATGGGACACTTTACCGGAGAAGCCACGAAGTTTATCCCAAACAACAGATGAAGGCGTAAAGCGATTAAAAGACTCGGCAAAACGAGTCCAAGACGCCTTCTAGCTATCCTGAATAATGCGACGAGCCCTGGCGCGCGAATGTTTAAAAGTAAACAAATTATCAAGTGTAGGGTGTCGCCGAAACACCCTAAGCGGAGTTCTACGGGCACGAACGACGTCCCGACAGTCCTCATTCCACCACGGAACAGGAATACGCCGAGAGTGAGAGGACGAACGGGGAATGGCGCGTTCGGCGACAGACATTAGGCTGGAATGTTATCTCCAGTCGGCTTTTCTGAATATCTAGGTAGGTACTCTGGAATTCTGGACGTGGTGTGACAGAAGAGAAACGATGCAGGGGTAATGGCCGCTGGAGTAGGTGTCAGCGACGACGTTCCACTGCAGACGACTAGCAAGCTGGAGTGAGCAAACGGCAAGGTCCAAGTGAGAAAATGTACCGGAAGGATCAGAAAGAACCCTAGGCTCACCTGTATTGAGAATAGAGAGATTCAGCTGCTCAAAAATGTCAGAAAGAAGAGTTCCCCTCGCACAAGCCTTTGGCGAACCCCACAGGGGTTGATGGGCGTTAAAATCTCCCAACAGAAGAAATGGTGTTGGGACCGCGAACGGGAGAGCTCGAACTTCCTCGGGAGCAAGGTGAGACGATAGGGGTGAATACATTGTGCAAACAGAAAAGAAACAACCGGGTAACTGCAGTCTAATGGCAACATCTTGCAAGTCGGACATAAAAGTGAGACGTTGAAAATGAACGGCGTTACGCACTAAGAACATGACACCTCCATGAGCAGGAGTACCCTCCTCCGTTTCAAGGTCGTAGTGAACCGTAGTATATCCTCGGATATCAAAAGGGTCGTGAGGGCGAAGCTTGGTCTCCTGCAAACACACGACCATAGCCGAATGGGAACGCAATAAAAGTTGCAGTTCCACCCTATGCAATCGTACACCACGTACATTCCAGGTCAGGATAGCCATTAAGAAAACATGATAAACTGTCTACTTAGAAGGGCGGCTTAAAATTACCTTTTGTTTAACCTTCGGGCTCGGTCTTTTTGTATGGAGTTGGTCAGACTTCATTAGCTCCTCGAAGGGAGGGCCCACGCGCTCAGTGCCAGAAACCGATTCAAGCGCCGTGAATCGGTTCTAGGTGGCAATGGGTGAAGGTGGCCGCTGAGTGCGGCTTGTCCCAGGTGCATCCTGGGACTGCGACCTTCGAGGAGAAGAAGGTGAACTCTTCTTTCCGCGTGCTCGCGGAGGGTCTTCCGAAAAATCTTCTCTACGAAATTTCTGCTTCGATTTTTTCTTATTGCCTTGTGACTTCATAACCTTTGGACCAGGTTTAGCGAGCTTGATAACTGTAGCTGAAGTGGACGGCCGGATGGTAGTGGCGTTCAATGCAGTCTTAGTCCAGGTTTGAGGCACTGCATCCTTCCGGTGTCCTGGCGAGGCAACAACGGAACTAAATGTAGCAGATCGCAGGAGTGAAGCTTGGCGCGCATGGTAACGCCTCCGGGCTTCAGCGAAGGAGAGTTTCTCCTTTACCCGGATCTCCTGGATCGCCTTCTCGTCCAAGTACCTCGGACAGTCGGCAAATGAAGCAGAATGAGGCCCTTTCCAATTAACGCAGACGGGTCCGGTTGAACAGGTACCTTCGTGTGACGGCTGGCTACATGAGGCACAAATGGATACGGTACTTTTACAAGAGACTTGCGTATGCCCAAAACGTTGGCATTTAAAACAACGCAGAGGTCTAGGAACATAGGGCCTCACCGCAATCCGTTCGTACCCTGCTGAAATACTCGTGGGCAGATCGACGCCATCGAAAGTGATAATCAGGGTACGAGTAGGTACAAACACTTCGTCGCATTTAGCCTACACTCGATGAACTGTAGTTACCTTTTGGTCGGAAAGATATTCCACTAGCTCTTCGTCCGACATACCATCGAGGCTATGGGTGGTGATGACGCCTCGACAGGAATTCAAGGTGCGGTGCTTCTGAACACGGATGGGATAACCGTGGTGCTCAAAAAAGGTCTTACTTTGTGCCTCGGACTTGCTTTGCACTAACAACGAACCATTGCGAAGCCGAGTGCAGGAAAGAACCGGACCAGCATTTGAGTCAATGTCCTTTTGGATAACAAAAGGGTTCACCTTCTCGAAAGTTTGACCTTCCTCTGTTCGCGTAATGGCTAAGTAACAACCAGATGTCGATGGCGCTACTTCTGTTACTAACACTTTTCGGCGCTTATTCGAAATAATGGAGAAAGGGGGCTCCATAGCGAAAGAAATCCTCCACAATTGCAACCGTCTTCGACCTCGGGCTCTGACTTCCCGGGCGTTACCCCGGATTGTGTGAGTGGCTTATCTATACCTATCTCACCCCAAGGTCACACCTCCCAGAACAGACAGAGGGACCCAATCGCCGTCAGAAGTCAGCAGCTCATGCAGTGCCCCCACGGGACTGCAGTTGAACAGCGGATACGAACACATACCCTATATGACGTCCCCGGGTGGTGGGGATGACGCCGTTTCCCACTCACCCAGCTGCGCACCCAGTGCGCGGGTATCCGTCAGGCTGTGTCCACGGAGGATTAAAGGAAAAAGGATAAAGGAACTAAAAGTGTGTGGGCATTTCGCACGCAAGGTAGGCCGGCGAAGAAGTAACGGAGATGTGTAAATGAATGGGCGTGGGGCGAAATGTGCATAAATAGAAGAGAAGAAAGAAACGATGGCGAGGGGCGACATGGAATTACATGCACAGAACGCACGAGAGCCTACCTTGAGTCCCCCGGTCACGAGAACGAACCCACCTCGACCGGACGGGGATGAAGCGATGAAGATGGCGATGAGCGGCTAGGGAACCTCCGGGTACGCCAACAACCGTACTCACATAAGGTGAGCCCCTGGGGGCAGGTGTACGGAGCCTCTTGACTTGGCTACTCGCGGCGTACCGCCCCTAAAAGGAAATGCGACCTCTGCCTAGTGACTGGCCATGTTGCTCGTTGCCGAGCCTGCACAGAATACCAGCGGCAACTTCAGGCTGGTGCTGGGCGTAGCGAGGACCGTGTGACTAGAGCCGCTTCGCGGGAGTTGCTCTTCCACCGCAGAGGCAAACAGCTCCCGCTGTGTCCGTAGCCGCGAGCCCGTGACGGCTGACGCTATTCTTGCCGGTGGAGCCAAGGCACCTGGTGCAAAACCGAGACTTAGGAAACGTCGAATCGAGAATCCCGCAGATCGCACCAGAGGACGTTGCACCAATAGATCCGGCGAACAGGGATGCCAACACCGGAGGTTCTGGTATACATGTGTGCATATTTTGTAGATGATGTTGGAGTGATCATCAGAGACGCCTACCATCCTGTCCTCATATGCCGACTTCTTCTACTCCTCAGTAGACCCAGAATTTTCAATGGTCCCTAAATAGACATTTAACACTATAGCATGGAGCGCTCGAGGCATTAGACGACGCAGGGCAGAGCTTAGGGCTTTCTCACCAAGACCGAAATTTAGGCTGCGCTCATTACAGAAACACACCTAAGCAACACCAGCAGCCTAAGTATACCAGAACGACAGGTATAGACGGGGAGAGGCATAGCCCTATTAATAAAATGTAACATAGTACATAGTATAGCATAATTAACCCTCCGTTACACGCACTGCGGAATGTGAGTCCGCGGTTCTAACTTTCCATCAACAGTGAATTGGAAATTAAAGCTTCCCGTTAGCGGCTTTTTTTACCTTCCCCTCTTTCCCTAATGAATCACTGGCAATAATTGGAGATAGCCATTATTTTCTGAAACAGCGAATTGGTGAGGTGCGGAGTGTCAGTCCATGTGCGTGCATTGTTGCGAGTCAGTTCTGTGGTCAGTTCTTTTATAATGTATTGCAGGTAAGACTCTTTTTTTCTTGGTAATACACAAAATACAAATAATGTTTAGTAAAGTTGTTTATTTCTTTATTTAGAATATGTATTTACCCTAATTGTCATACAATTGTGAATCTTGTTATTGACCAACATTGATTCGATACTGAAAGAAGCTTTATTTATTCATTTTTATTATTATTTTCAGAAGAGTAGGTGATGAGCAGCTGTTGAAATGGCTGGACAAAGAGCTTGCTAATGAAGATTGTAGTGATCTAGAGTAAATCTTTGTAAGTGATCACAATTCTGAAAGTGAGCAGTCTGTGGACGAAGGTGATATTATAGATAAACTTGAGTTGTATGCTGGGAAAGATGGTATGCAATGGAGTCATCGACCTCTAATTCAAAACAGGAGAGAAAGAAGAGCTCAACATAATATTGTCAAGCATTTACCGGGAGTCATAGGTGAAGCAAAAAACGTCAAGTTTCCAATTGATTCTTTACAGCTATTCTTCACATATGACATTTTAGAAGAAATTGTTTGCTATACTAATATTTACATATCTACTATTCGTTCTAAATATTTCAGAGAAAGAGATGCTGCAGACACTAACACTACAGAAATCAAGGCAGGTTTAGGACTTCTTTTCTTGGCGGGTGTTCTGCGAACCTCACACACAAATTTACAAGATCTCTGGACTGCAGATGGTACTGGGTTGGAGTACTTCAGACTTTCAATTGGCATAAATCGTTTGCGTTTCTTGCTAACATGTCTGAGATTTGATGACATCAGAACCAGTGCTCATCGGAAAGAAACAGACAAATTAGCCGCTGTCCGATTCTTGATCGATCAGTTCAGTGAGAACTGCAAGAAACATTAGAGTTTATCAGAACTAGTTACAGGTTATATTCATATTCGTAAAGGCCCCAATAAGATTGGATTCGTTGGTGTTTTACAACCAATGCTGGATGCATTCAGGGGCAGATGTGGATTCATACAACATATTCCATCAAAACCGGCAAAATACGGTATAAAAATGTTGCACTTACAGATGCAAAGATGTATTATACTAGTCATTTAGAAATATATTGTGGAAAAAGGTGGATGGGCCATATTTCTGTGACAACACCCCTCATGGTATTGTCAAAAGAATGGTGAAATGCATATCCAAATCTGGCAGAAATGTAACATGCGATAATCTGTTCACATCAATTTCACTTGCGGTTGACTTGTTGGAAAATGACAAGCTGACCATTTTTTGGAAAAATTAGAAAAAATAAACGTGAAATTCCTGCATTTAGTAGCAAAAAATCGTCCTCTGGAATCCAGAATTTTTGCATTTAGGAAGAATATGACACTTGTTTCATGTAAGCCTAAGAAAGACAAGGTCGTTCTGGCATTGTCTACCTTACATGGTGATGATAGTATTGACAGTGATTAAGAAAAGTCCTAGTCAGAAATCATTACTTTTTATAATGATACCAAATCTGGTGTTGATAAAGTTCGAGATGAAATGTACATACTCTGTGACAAGAATTACCAGAAAATGTCCATTTATAATTTTTTCCTCTCTTCTTAATATTGCTGCAATCAATGGATATGTAGTTTACAGGAGCAATTCAAACTCAACCATTCCCAGAAAAGATTATCTAAAAGTTCTTGCCAAGGAATTGTTGCATGATTATTTTACAATGAAGGTCAATCAGATAAATACTCCAGCGAACATCAAGAACCGTATTATGGAAATTTTGGGATTATCGAAAGCTGAATTTACTCCTAAATCTCCACAAGCAACTATTCAAGGAAGATGCAACTTCTGTGATAGCAAACAAAGCAGACCAACAAGATTTTGTTACAATTTGTGCAATAAATCTGTGTGCCTAGAACATGTCCCAGGATATCTGTGCAGTGAGTGCAGTGAAAATAGCAACCACCATGAATGATTTACCTGAAACTGACAGTGATGCCGTAAAGAACCATTTCTCTAAAACATTTTCTGAACTATTTTTCTGAAAATAACTGTTAGTTAATATGCATCCAGAAAAGCAATGAAAAAACAGAATGGACGTTAATTTCAGTGATTATAGAAAACGTTCTTATTGGTTTAAGGGTAAATTATGACTTAAAATTATTTACTTACAACATTGATGCTCAAAGCGAATTCAGTGCTTTATTTAAATTACTCAGGTTCAAATATATTATATTTTCTAAGCATAACATTAAATTTTTTCATTAAACTGGTACAAAATACAATGCGGACTCACGGTCCGCACGCGCGTAATGGAGGTAAAATGATCGCGCGTGTAGCGGAGGGTTAAGAATATTGTGCCGTGCTTTATCAACGCACATGCCATTCGTATATTCTACAACTACCGCAAGACGTGCTTACCTTAGCGCTGTTCAGGGTCAAAAAACATTGGATCAGGCTTTGCCTTCAAGAGAACCAGGTAGTTGGCACAAGCTTACAGACCTTTCGGCAATGCATAACGAGGCACCAGTACAAGAAGCAGTTACTTACAGACCGACTCCTATGGAAGAGTGGCCTCAGGCGTCAATTCCTAAACGATGAGGGATTCCGAATGGCCTTAAAACAGATAGCAGACGCAAATATAAACACTAGAAAACGCAGGATGCCTTTTAAAGGTTATCTAATGCACATAAACGCTCATAATTGGCGATACAGAGCTGTAAATATCTGAACAGTCAGAGTCGAGGACACCATAGCTGAATGAAAATATTTTAAATAGACTAGCATTTTACATATCAGTAGAAATACCGCCATAAATAAAACATTCAAAGACTCAAAATCACCTGTGCATTTAGCATATCTACCAGAATGTGTGAAATATAAACAAAAGTCTTCAGGTCCTGAAAAAATAACAACTATAAATTTATAGCCGAATTCGTTTGAAGGAATGAAGAAAAACAATCAACAAAAAATAAATTTATTTTTAGCGAAAAATCCAGCCCTTCAGATTCTTAAGTCTATAATAACCACTAGTTTTAAAGTTATATTCGAACTCCCTTTGGCGGTCGGCAAATATACCATTAATTCTAAGTTCCATTCTTAGCATTCCTTAAACAAAAAAAATCCAGCTCTGATATGCTTTAAAATATGTAGTTAATGATCGATTATTTTCTTTGGCCTTTTTTTGCTTTATTTTGTCTGTTTCTTTGTTGCTTTTTTGCAGTTGTAACCGGAATGCAGCTCCGCTAACAAATTTAAGCAAAGGGTTCAAAATCATATTTTTGCGGTATACGAAGGAAACTCTAACCTTTAAATTACATAAGTGAATTCCTTCTCGAGAGAATAAAAACACTGAAGAAATATAATTCCGACCTGAATGGTTGTGGTGCACTGGACTTATTTGCTTCTCTCCCAGACGTTTTGCTTGCAGCTGCGGCAAGCATCATCCACGGCATTGACTAGTAAATCTCATAGTCTCTCCGTAGCTGCTGAATAACCGAGTCCCAGTTGAGTTGGCAGTCTGAGGGTAGCCCGATAAATTTTTATTAAGCGTGCCTACCCGCGATGAGTTTAACCGCTTGTTCAGAGGATGGGCATTGCAGGTTGGTGGGTGAGAGTGGGATTGAGGTGATGAAAGGAGATATCAATATAGCCCCTCGACGGCTGCTGGTCAAGGTGTAACGGCCCATCGGCACCACTGGTGTGATTGTGTTTTCTAGAAATTTCATTTTATTGGGGTCCTATTCTTAATTGTGTGTCTAGGCAACTCTTGCAAGGATTGTGGAGGTGCTGAGCTTAAGCTGCTGTTTGGATGTGCTCCTATGTTACGGGGGATGCCCACATGCCATATGAGGAAGCCGATGTCGCCTCAATCGGAGTTGACTGGGGTTACAATCCCCATGAGACCTAACGAGGGTGCTCCGAAGGAATGACAATCTGTCGTATAATTTTGCGACCCGGCGGATTATTTCATTATCTATGTATGGGGGAGATGAGGCTTCGTGAATTATTCTTACGGGGAAGGAGCAGCATACAGAATAGATGGCCCGGAGACCCCTATTTTTTACACTCTGTTGGCTCAACAGAATGGAGTTTGCGACCATACCCCAGATTTCGCAGGCATATAGTACTGGAATGATAAGCAAGCTTCTGAAAAGGTGTAGCCTTAAGAAAACAGGCATCTCCGACTTGAGCATGCGGTACAGCGACGCAGTAGCCCCAATGGGCCGATGCGACAGGTCTTGGATGTGTTGCCGAAAAGTTAGATCCTTGTCTAGCTTGACGTCTATGTAGATGATAATGTTTGTCCACTCAATATTTCGGCGGAAATAAATAAATTTGGGGGAGTTTTGGCGCTTCGCTAGGAGAATGGCGTGGCCCTTGTCCGGGTTAGCGTACATCCGCCGGGGATGTTCGTTAACCCGGATGGTGATAGTGTGGAGTTTTTGTGGAGGTACTGGTTAGTATGGGTAGGTTTACGGTAACCTATATGTCCTAAGGGGGCATCGGTTTTCTTTATGACGAGTACGTCCAACAAAGGTATTTTTCGATACTTTGCCTTTATTCATAGTGAACGGTGTTTGCGAATTTAAGTTGTTGATGTGCACTAAGAACCCTTCTAAGGATGGATCTCCAAAATTCCACACCACAAAAGTACCATCAACATATCGGAACCTACTCGTATCATAGTCCGACAAAAGCGGGCTATGATAAAATGTTTGTTGGATAGGATATTATTAATATGTGAACCTTAATACCTCTGGCAGAAACTGCAACACCTACGTCACATTCTCCGTAATAATGAGTATATATAGAAATAAACAGAGAGACCTACACTCATAAAGAAACCACAATATAAAGTTATGAACCACCTTCTAAGAAGAGGCATAGTATATCTTGCTTCTTTGAAACGCACCAGACCGTATTTCCAAACCACTAAATGCTCATTGTTTAAACACAGTATTTATTCCGACTAAACGGATTCAGTGTCTTCGTCGTTGTGTTAAAGATCCCACGCACCCACCCACGTCGGCTGAGGTATATCGCATAACGTGCTCATGCGGGTCAGTTTACGTCGGCACTATCCAACGCAGTATTAACACTAGGCTAAAGGAGCTTCGCAGACATTGCCGTCTTGGTCGACGGATAAATCCGCAGTTGCCCAAAATGCGCTGGAAACGGCCGGAGAACGTATTATCCGTTACGCCGAAACAGACATCCTTGCCAAAACATCCTGCTATTATACACGTCTACACCGAGAAGCTATCGAAATCTACAAGCAAAAAAACAATTTTACCGAGAAGGAAAAAACGCTCAAACCTCACAAACCATGGTATTCTGCCTTAAAAAATATTTTAACCAAATCACGCGGACCAATCACAGAGAAACACGCTCCCACTAAAATATTACGAACTTTTACGCGGACCAATCACACCACAGAAGGGCGGGATCTACCAGCCTATATAAGCCAGCGTCCACTGCTGGCGATTCAGTCCGAAGGCTTTGTATTAACCCCACGATTTTCAGTGTATATGTGGCGGACCTACCTACGTCAACATAGCCCAGTGTGCTGATAACATGGTGCTGTAACCATGATGACATAGAACCCTCGCATAGCCTTCAATCCCATACAGTGACACCTCCGCCTCATCCAAGAGTGGTACAGGCATTGACGAATGACCATCAACCCGGAGTAAAGCCACGCAATTCTGCTAACGAAGCGCCACCTCCCCGCCAAATTCTCCATGTTCACATATCTCCGTCCTAGGATTGAGTGGACGAATACCATCTCCTATCTAGATGTTAAATTGAACAAGGTTATAACGTTTGAGGAGCGTATCAGGGACCTGTCGAATCGGGTCATGGGAGCCACGGCCTCCTAGTTCCCCACGCAAGGGTCCGGAATGCTGATTCCTCTTAAGTTACGCCTTATCCGAGCACTAATAATTCCCATCCTTCTTTACGTTTGCGAGATCTGGGGCATGGCCGCAGACTCCAATCTGCTCCGACAGCAGCGGGTACAGAATAGGCATCTCCGGCTATTTATTCTCTATGCCGCGCCTTCCCCGTGAGACTACTTCACGAAGCTTCATCTCTCCTATACTTGGAGGATGAAATTAGACTACGGGCTGTAAAATGTAACGACTCTTTGCCATTTCATCGGAGCGCCCTCGTTCGGTTTCTAGGGGACTATAACCCCAGACAACGCCGCTTGAGGGGGTCACCAGGTTCCCCGCATAACGTGTGGGTGCTCCCGGTAACCTAGGAGCAACTCCAACCAGCAACTAAAACTGAGCTCCTATATAGTTCTACTAAGAGTAGCTTGGTGCTTTCAAAATTAAACCAATAGATAAAACTCTCAGATATTCACCTTCCGCCAGCTGTGCACTAGCGACGCTGCACCCTGACCTGTAGTCGTCCAGGAACAACTCTGCTACCTACCCTTCAACCTTAATCTCACCCGCCATCCTGTAATCGCCTCTTCCTGTCAACAAGTGGTTAAACCCTAACAACGGTAGGTACACTTAATAAGACCTCTTCAAGCTGCCCTCAGCCTGCCAAATTCGATTGGATTGGTGATTCAGTAGCTATTGAGAGACTACGGAGAATTACTGGTCACTGCCACTGATGATGCTTCCGCAGCTGTAAGCGAAACTTCTGACAGTGAAGAGAAGAATCCCAGTGAGCCACAGCCTTTCAACCCGGAATTATGTTCTCTTACTTATGACTTTGACCGTGGAAGTGTTCATTTCTTATAGAATAAGAACAACCGGGCCATAAAAATAAAGTTCTGACCTGCTAAGCCGTATCTTAGCATTTCTCAAGACAAGCACTCCTGGAGAGTTTCACAAAATATATCTAGCTGGAAAATATTCATTCTTAAGACGCAAAAGAAAAATCTTAAAATCTACCACCATATAATAATATCTGGAATACCACATTAATGACCCCAACAAAAAATAAATAAGGGTGGTGCCTATAATCGGGAGAACCAGGGCAAGAGGACATTCTCAAGAAAATATTCAATCTTATTTATTAAGATATACCGGCTCTTTTTAAAGGAAAAAATCTATCCATTCAGGTTCAGAAAATATAATAGCCTTAAGTTATAATCGAATTAAATTCTAGAGTTTCTTACAATCTTTAACGTTCACCGCGGTAATTTCTTATTAGGTATTGACCAACCAAATATCAGACTTAAAATATATTTGAGAGGGGGAGGTTATCGCGAATGGGTAGAAAATCAGGAACATCACTGCTTCAGAGATCTAAAACTTCATTCTACAATGTAAGGTAAGAGTTTGCTCTATTGATATACTCTGATACTATTGGCAATTCACTTACCTTTTATCTAGTGAAATAACGGCGTCAATACGGTTAATTTTATTTCTTAAAACAGGATTATATTATAAAGTATAAAGTTATAAACATTGTGAAACATGGATTACAGGGGCTCTTATTGAACTTAACACTGCTCTATATGAAAAACAATCCTTTAAAACAAGTATTCGTTTTACATATTTGCAGCAGGTATATTTCCATGGAGGTGTTATACACGGACTTTATAACACAGAGCTATATAATACTGTTAAGAAGTGCAGTATTGTGCGATATTTAGTTTCCTAAATATACGTATTTCATTACATCAGTAATTTCATGTAAATTAATATCTTTTGCAACTACGTTTAACTTAAAAAATGCCATCAAGAGTATTTTGGTCTCCGTGCCTATCTACCTGCCTGCCTGCCGGTCTCCAGCTCCCACCTACCTACCTAACTACCTACCTACATACATACACACATACACACATACATACATACATGCGCACATACATATACCTACACACATGCACAAATTATACACACTCACACATATAGTCACTCATAAACACAAGCACCATGCATACATCCATCCAGGGGTCCATGAATACAAATGCGCATTTTCTGAGGCTTTCTAATACTTTACACATTATGTAAAGATGTTTCCTTCATTCAATGTACCTCATATAACTAAATTTTTATTAATATTATTATTTTGAGGTAAAAGGTATGAAGTCGCTGCTGGAACCAACACAACAGAATCATGCAAAGATGATTCCTATATTGTTCAAGCCTACACGGCCGTACCGGGGGTAGGAGCCGCATACATTCCAGAAGCGAATGCGCCTGCATTTTGCATGCCCCATATGAGGATTCCAGGGAAACTGTGTAGATATCCTAACAGAGGCATTATTCACCTGCTAAAATTGTGGACACAATACCGCGCTAAATGAAATGCTTTGAGCATTGCATGGTAAGACTATTATAAATGCTATTATTATCATTATGATCATATTTTCATTATAGGTTACTTATACTCATGCCAAGGTTTTTACAGTAGCTAATCCTATTTGTTGTTGTAATTATTATTACTATTGAAATAAGAGTTGAAGCTTTCCTGGCGACGAATATGCTTTAGACGTTCTCGGGCTTCAAGCCAGGTGAAGTGATGTGGAGACATCGACGTTTTGGGAGCGTAAATCTCTCCCATCTTCAGGATGTTGAATGATTGGATCGGTATTTTGGGCCCGTTTATATACTCGTTGTCATGGCGGCGGGGACGGACTACGTAGAATTTTTTTTCGAGTGGAGGAGAAATTGATTTAATCACTAACCTCAGCCCCGATGGGAGTCGGGGCTGAGAGTGTGGGACTCACCGAGCGTCGGCATACCCACTAAAAACTCCTCCACCGGAGACGCGAGCCGGCCTTCGCTGTGTTTAAAGTGGCGGACCTCGAAGAAAACACGTTTCTTCGGAGGGTAGCTAATGTGTCGGTGTTTTGTGTTTTCTGTGTCGTTTGAACCTGTCAATTTCGATATTGGTAGCCGGTTTCCAGGAGGAACTGAGCAGTAGACCAGCATCCCGGTTGAGCGTGCCCTTCTGAGGCGATGGCCAGCGCCTCATTGGCCCTGCGCTCCCAGTAGCCGCTGCACCTGGCAACGGTGGTGGTCTCTCGGAAGTTGGCTTTGTGGTCCATATCAAAGCAGTGTTCAGTCAGCCCAGATTTTGATGGCTACATTAGCCGGATAGACCTCTCATGCTCCTTGATCCTGGTAGTTATGGTCCTGCCTGTTTGTCCTATGTACGGGGCACCACATTCACAAGAGATGCGATAGACTCCCGGTACTTGGAGTCCTAGTTGGTCTTTCACTGCCCTGATTAGGTTTTATATCTTCGGTGGAGGTTTGTGTACGGTCCTGATGTGTTTGTCCAGGATTCTGCTGATTTTGCCGGATAGGTTACCGGTGTATGGAATGCAGGCTGTGGCGGTGGGTTTCTCTGGAGCTGGCTGTGTGGTAGGCTTTGCGTTCTTGGCTTTGGTGAGTACAGCAGTTACGTCATAATCGGAGTAGCCGTTTTGTCGGAGAGTGTATTTTAAATGCCGCAGCTCTTGTGTGAGATGGCTCAGATCCGAGACGGCGACTGCTCTGTGGGCCAAGGTGTTTAGTACGCCGATCTTTTGCGATTTGTGGTGAAAACTGTTGACATTAAGGTAGAGGTCTGTAAGTGTGGGCTTGCGGTAAACAGCGTGTCCAAGTGTACCGTAGCTGTTCTTAGACATTAGGATGTCTAAGAATGGCAGAGTTCCGTCCTTTTCAACTTCCATGGTGATCTGGATCTGAGACCGGAGGCTATTGATGTGTGTGAGGAAGTCCTGTAGTGTGTCAAGGTCATACGGCCAAACAACGAAAGTGTCGTCGACATATCTGAAGTGAGAAGGTTTCAGTGGAGAGGTGGCCAGAATTTCGTGTTCTAGGTGCTCCATGTAGAAATTGGCTATAGCTGGTGACAGTGGAGAGCCCATGGCTACGCCGTCTACTTGATCATAGAAGTTGCCGTTGTACAGGAAGAAGGTGGAAGACAAGGTGTGTCTGAACAGTTCAGTGATGTCGGTCGGAAAATGTTCAGTTAAAAGTTGTATGATTTCTGGAAGCAGAACTCTGGTGAAGAGAGAAACTACGTCAAAACTGACGAGAAGATCATTTGGCGCAACGGTGATGGCGTTAAGTGTTTGAACAGATTCAGCGGAATTGCTGACATGATGTGGGCAACTCCCGACAAAAGGCTGCATCAAGTTGGCTAGGTGGCGTGCTAGACTGTATGTAGGACTGCCTATGGCATTCACAATGGGTCGGAGAGGGACCTCAGCTTTGCGAACCTTGGGAGGCCATACATTCTGAGCGGTCTGGAGCCTGAGGGTGAAAGAAACAGTTTGCGTATGGTAGCTAAGGTACCGTACGTAGCGCCATCTGATTTACTCCACGAGGAACCTAAAATGCACACAGTAGAAGAATTCATTAAAAAGCTAACTTACGACATGTATAAAAACTTACGCGTACATCACAATGATTTAGTCAAAGCGTTAGGGAACTACGATTCCGTTAACTACAAACATAACAGACCACTCTCGCTATTCGATAGAACGCTATCCCAAGACAACACGGAAGAACAAATACAACAGTTTCTAAACAATCTACTCCAAAAGTGACAAGGACACTGACACAGGACTTCTTATCTCTATATCCCATCACTAATCTTTTTCTTACTTTCTAAACTTGTTTCAGTCCACGCCCGTCGCAGAGCCCTCAAGTCCTCAGCAACCGCTTAGGCGGCCCGGGAAAAGGGGCCTCCCAGCGTGAACGACGTGGGCAGTGAAAGACGGGCAGTGAAAGACGGGCCGCTGCATTATGGAGTCGTTCACACAGACGACATTGGCGAACATCAGGACAACGAGCACAACGAAGGACCTAGAAGGCCGGATCACACGACTGAAGCCTGTGCCCACTTGACGAACAGGAATCCCTGGGAAGAACAGCACAGGCCGAAATCACAGCAATTTCTCAATTATTCATTGACAATACACTACAATACTTATCTAACTTAGCAGTAAGTTAACGTATAGTCATATGACACGCAGGCACTCCCTGCAATCAACACACAAATTAGATCTTAAGTTAAATCAAGCATATATTAACAACATAAGAGACAACACATATAACCCACTGGTATTGTTCAGGTTTCATGGGCAATACCGGCAAGTAACATTTGACGCGCTCGCATGCAATGCATGCCAGCTAAGTAGCTATTCACATACTTACCGGGGTGCTATGCGGGAGCCGACTAAAAGCATGCAAGCTTGAATGCACCTTATGACACAGCAATATACAACTAACACGTGGTAGGGTTTTCTAGTGGGTATTCCGCGCTTTGAGCGGCGAGCCCCACATATCCTCCCAGCCATTACACACCGGCTGGGGGTCGAATGCAATAATGCATTTTCCCCCACGGAAAAAAGGGGCCCAAAATCAACATTCAGCTCCGAGATGGCGAGGAAGAAGGTCCGCTCTGTTGCCGCTCCTGCTAAGGCAGGAACCTCTTCGTCTCCTCCGGCACCCGCCGAGGAGATCTCGCCGCAGCCGCCGCTGCCTAGGGCAACCTATGCCGCAACCACCGCTTCGCCGCCAGCCAGCGCAGCTTCGCCCCGACCGCACCAGCAGTCACCGCGTCACTCACCGGCATCCACGCTGCCTATTCTGGGTACATCCCAGCCACCGCAGAGCCAGCCTGTGCCTTCAGGGAGGTACAGTGCCGTCGTCAGAGGAGTCCCGAGGGACCTGCCAGTCAGGTTCCTCATCGCCGCAGCCCACCAGCAGTGACCTTCAGCTTTGAAGGCCACTAGGATCATCGGAGCACGGGGACCCACGTCGCTCATCAGGATGGAGTTTGCAGACACTGGCGACTACGAAGCGGCCTTGAGGGCGGGCCTGCCCTTGTTAGGGCGGTGCTTACGCATCGAGACCAGCCGAGTGGAACGCCAGGCTCCCTGCAGGCGCTGCTGTGTCCACGGGCACATCGAGACGTCCTGCACAGCACAACCGAGGTGCCACTACTGTGGTGCCCCCAGCACAACTGCAACGTGCAAGCAGCACGATCTTCGCCGCCGCCGCAGCTAGTGCGCTACTTGTGGAGGGTCAACACATTTCACCGGCCAAGTGCTCTGCCCCCTGCATCCTTGAAGGAAAGCACCGCTGAAGCTACCAGCAGCAACATCGCAGCCACCAGCACCTCCACAGACACCGACACCGGAAACATCACCAGCGCCGACACCAGCATTCTCAACGCCGATCATCGAGGAAATCCAGGGTCTGCGCGACGTTCAGGATCTCCACGCGTAGGTCCTGGACATTGGTGTGTGTATCGCGGCTCTGGACGACTTCATCACTACCACCACCGAGAAGCTCCAGGAATTGCAGACCGCCATCACTGCTGGTACTACCCAGCAACAGACCACCGCCGCTGACATGATGTCCAAACTGCACATCATCACTGCAATGCTGCAGAACCTGGAGGCCAGCTTCGAGAAAGGAAGACCATCAGCATCAATACACATTCCACAACCACCAGAGAAGTCATCACTGGTCATCTCCGAGAGCCAGCAGCAAATTCTTGCACAATGCCGTGCGCTTGTGCAAGACAAGACCAAATGACGACGGCAGCCAGAGCCAGAATAAGTCCATCTTCATAACCATCCCTATCTAGTATCTCCTCTGAACCCCCTTTTCTATTCACACCTCCTAACCTCTAGGCTGCAGTCAGAGCAATTTGTCATGTTTGTAGCCTAGGACCGCACTTTACGCCGCTCCCGCGCATTGGGCGGCAGCATAGAATATTTCGTTAGACTAACACGGGTGCTATGCGGGACCGCACAACTTTTCCTACGAACGTCCTTTCAAACCTCACGACACAACCGGCGGAGGAGTTTTTAGTGGGTATGCCGACGCTTGATGAGCCCCACACTCTTAGTTCCGACTCCCATCGGGGCTGGGGTCAGTGATTAAATCATTTTCTCCTCCACTCGAAATAAAAGGGCCCAAAATATCGATTCAACTAACCGGGTAACTAACTATTGACGCGCTCGCATGCCAGCTATACACCTTTCATTGACTAACCGGGTTGCTATGTGGGACCCGACTAAAGTGCACGATATTACTAATAGCTATCACATACTAACACGTGGTGGGGTTTTTAGTGGGTATTCCGCGCTTTGAGCGGCGAGCCCCACATATCCCCCAGCCATTGCACACCGGCTGTGGGTCAACTGCAGCAATGCATTTTTCACCCCACGGAAAAAACCGATCCAATCATTCAGCATCCTGAAGATGGGAGAGATGTACCTCCCGAAACGTCGATGTCTCCACATCACTTCACCTGGCTTGAAGCCCGAGAACGTCTAGAGCATATTATTATTATTATTATTATTATTATTATTATTATTATTATTATTATTATTACAGAGCAGTGAGGACCACTATATCTACCGCCGAAACCAACGTCTAGTGATATCTCCAGTTTGATGCACACATCGAAGTTAGCATCAATGTCTCAGCATGAGGGATCAGGTCAGAACCATGCTTTAAATCTGGCATTGTCACGCGGTATTATTGTTACTATTATTAATAATTATTGGTATTATTATTAATTACTATTAATCGCTGAGTAGTTAAATATCGTAAATACCTAATAAACATTCATAAACATGTTTAAACTAATCGCGTTATTATGCTTTTGTATAAGAAATTATTTGTGTCCATGACAGTACACTTTTAAATAATGGTTTTTATTGTATAATAGTCCTTATATTACAAGAATTTTACTACTTTCGCAAACTGTAGAGATGTGGAACGCTGCGTTCTAATAAATCTTCCCAAGCGATACTCCAGGATGTAACTGCTGAAAATGTTGAAGTTTTCTACGAAGCTATGATAAGAAACTTAAGATGTCCCGAAGACGAAGCTTGAAGTCTAAGCATTACGTTACATTATTCAACAATGCCTAAAAGGGACGATATTATTGTGTGGGAAAAAATCAAGACTGAGCCTACCAGACACCAGCTTTTGTCAACAAAAGTCTCTGTGAGATGCAGGTTATAGGAAGAGACAGCATTTCAAGGACTCCTGAAATCCTATTTCACTCGCTGTGAGTCGTCCAAAGATATGAATGTACACCTACAATAAGTAAAGCAACGGATAATTCAACCCATTCAGAGAGATTTGGCCATTCACAAGAGTGTAAAAATTAATACCTCCGCTGAATGCTGATTCGTCGTTGTTGCTGTAGAATCCAGTAACAGAACATTTAAACTATGCCATGAACCAGTGCTTCTGCAGACCTATCTATACGCCGGGATGCAAGGTAAGTTAAAGAAACTCATCTCGGAAATAGAGGCATGCCAGCTTAAGGGTAGCAACTAGGCATTATTTGCAAGGCATTCGGCTCAGAATTAATAAGTACAGTGAGCTTCAAATGTTTTCCGATAAACCAAGGGGTGTAGAGGAAGAGGGGGAAGAAATGTCTTCTCTACTAGTCATGCCTGGCTATAGCCAACAGTAAGTGCCGGTATCGTCTCAAAGGTCACATTTACTTCTGAGTATGCTCGTATAATTCAGCGACCTGACTCTTAAGAGGAAAGAAGACGAAACTAAGTACTTTTCTCTTTATTACCCGTATATCTATTCAGGCGAAATACATTAACATTTTCTTTGCATAATATGTTGTTTAAAAATCAAATATTGCACTCTTTATGCGGGTGCTACACAAGTTTAGGATTCAGTAATTTTCTTGATAAACAAGGTTCGTATAAGGTATATCTTGTTTTTAACGTCTGTTGTTAGTAATAAATAATAATAATAATAGTAATAATAATAATAATAATAGTTTCATAATTATCACCAATAGAACGTTCTACGCGTACTCCGAAGCAAGGGGTATTTATTACCTTGAATATAAGTTCGTAGACGTTTAGCGCTAAGTGTGTAGTTCCATACAGTTGGCACATTCAGTTCTGATAATATTCAAGTAATGTTTTAAGAATATAGAACCAAAAGTAATATTAATGTCAAACTGTTGAAGCAGTTTGGGCACAATAAAGTGCAACATTAAATTTTCTCCAAAATGAGATATATTTTGCGTTTATTACTGTAAAACGAATAAAGATTGTTTTATTTGAAACATAATTCCCCTTACACACACACTCACAAGAAAAAGGAAGAAAAACCGTGCCAGTGGTATAGTGGACGTAGAGTAAAAACACCTATGTAACTATTGTATCCAAAAAGAGAAAATGTTAATAGATACGAGGAAACAACGTTTAGCGCAAAATATGCAGTTTCTATATAGCTGTTTTATTCTGTTGGGATAACATATGAGCTAAGTTTTCAAAATAGTGACCCGAAAGTGTTAATGCACACAGATTCACGTGCTTTTGTTGCAATTGGTTCATTTGAAAGCACTATATTCTGAAAATTAAATTACTTTCAAGTTACAAATCTGAAGATGGCATCCCCAAAAAAAACTTAGATACTTTGTATTACGATTCACGTTCTGTGCTCTTAAAATGCTTCTCTTCCCTGGTCTGGAATGGAATGGGATGTGTAACGGAGAAGACTCGACCCCGATCCAGTGCATGAGGATATTGTGCTTGTGCCCCACAAGGAGGCGCTCCCGGGAGGGAGGGACGAGCTGAGAGACAGCGAGACACCGGGTGGCCGGACTCAGGAGTGACGGCACAGCAATGACAAGGTACCTAAATTTTCCAGATTGAGACGCCCTGACAGTCGGGCAGGCAAACCGGGGACCCCACCCCACACAGAGGGTCCAACGCCCCCCAAGAAACGGTCCGTATACCCTAGCAACCAGCCGAAGACCGAGAGACGGATAAGGTTCCATAGAGAGCATCCTTTTTCTCTGCCACGCCGCACCGGAATACCATCGCCGACACTTCCAACCCTAAAACAGACGGGTTAAGGGTGAATGAAATTAGGAATGGAACGATATTCGGGGGATGAGAGAAATCATACCAGCATTCGCCTGACGACCCAGGAAAACTCGAAAAAAACCCGTGGGAAGCAAACTAGGGATTTCCCGAATGCGAGTCGCACGCGTTACCGCGGCGTCACCTGAACGTAAACTGGAAGATCCGTAGTTCAAATCTCGGCTATGACATTGCATTTTTCAATCTGATTCTATCTTTCCAACCTTGTCCTACACACGGCTTGAGTGAAAGAATATTCTTATTAATTGAGATGAACTGCCATTACAAACTTCGTTGTACGTATAAGAATAATGCAGTAGCCCAAACCGTAGTCAAATTTTTATGTGGTGTCTATGAAACTCCACGCTCTTTGCATTACCACGAGAACAATCTAACGTCACATAACTTTGTCTTCTCATCATTCTACAAATTCTTTTTTATAAATCTCATTTTTCTATCTACTTCTTATAATCCAGGTAAACTTGCAAATCACATTTAGCCCATCTCTGTGGTGTGGGGGTCTGCCTCACATTCAAGAGGTCCCGAGTTGGCATCACGGTTAAAGTGAAATACTTGGGTAAAGCTGTTAACAGGGTTTCCTCTTATCCTGAGAACATGAATGCTAGATTTTAATTTCTAGGGACTTCGGGCCCATTTGAGCATCATTTTAACCATTTCGTTCATTCACCTTCCGTAATGGCCTACCCGGTTAAAGTAGTTCAATTAAATACCAAAAGAAAAAGTTCACATTTACACATTTCGTTGTAGTATACTATAGCGGCAACTACGATACCATTGTAAATGTCAATGTGATACGAAACAAGGTAACTTGATAATACTGTAACACATACATGTAAAATGTGGAGGATGTTGCGGTAACTTTGTGTTATCTTATTTGCTGAGCGCCTGTTATTGTTTTACTATTTTGAATTTTGAGTTCTTTGTCCTCCGGCTAGCTATTATTCAGTCGAGCAAATCTCTTGAACAGGGTGTGTAAACGGAAAGGAGTTGTTACTAAAAGATAACACTGATAAAAGAATTTGTTTTTACACTTTTATTGCCGTCACATTTTATTGATTTTAAACACGCCCGACTGAAACTGTTGTATTTTAGAAAGTAACTATAATCACTTATTTGCCGCACATTATTTATTCGCATATTTCACATCTTTTAACTAACTTTACGACGTGAGAGATTTTGTAGAACTGCGCGACGTTTAACGCGTGAATGATTCTGATGAACTGGGCGACGCTGGCCTTGTGAATTATTCTGTAGAACTGCGCGACGTATAACCCGCGAATGATTCTGTTGGACTGAGCGACGTGTAACTTGTGAATGATTCTGTAGAATTGCGCGACGTTTAACCCGTGGATGATTCTGTTGGACTGAACGTTATCCGTCTCTGGCTTTAGCTTTTTATACTCCCTCGCCCCGATATGCCTAAACATTATACCAGAGCTGCTATTGGTTAATAAAGTGCGCCAACATTAGCGTCTATTTTTATATCCAATCAAAATTACGAACACATATGCTGTAGGGAAAATATTCCCTCCATTTCTACAGAAAAGCGCGCTACTCTGACGTCATTTGTTTGTCTCTCGTAATTGATAAACAACTCACCCCCTCACTCATTGTTACCCGCTCCTATTGTCAGTTTCAGTGAGGCCGTGTAAACTTATTTCCTAACAACGCTTATAATTAACAAACATCTCAAATCATTGTCATACAATAATGCTAATTTACACTACAATCACACTGGCATTTACAGTGTTGTGATATTAAATACTGCCATATATGCCCCACTAGAAACATAATTATAAATATTTACAACTTTTATTGAAAATTTTAGAATTGGGTTTTTAGTGTCCTGAATCTTGTAACACACGGTATTTATCACTTGCACTTAACAGTGCACACGCATTTAACACACGTTATACATCTTGCCTTTTTCTCGCCACTATTCACTGGCTCGGGTCTAATGTGTTTATATACACACATCTGACATTACAATTTTCTTATAGCAAATACTGTACTCTGAACTATTTAGGTCACTGTTACAAAATGGTTATACTGTTCTAGATTGACATAGAAATTTATACACTCAAGATTTTTAACCTGGTTCATTTACCAAAATATTCATCCTCTACACAAATATATTTACATCACTTAATTTTAGTCATAATTTCACATTATCTGTGTGCTATATAAGAGTTTTGCTTTAATTATGTTTACCCCTTTTTTATTGTTTTGTGCTTTATATTCCCAATACTCTTGGAATTATATCTACGTACTTTTACTTTAATATGACATTAAGTTGTAATTATTAGATGCTTCATTTCAAATGCTGTTACAGTTTACTAAGAAAATCTTCTTTTTCCCCTTTAAACATTTATTTTTGTCCTGAATTTGTTTCTCCTTTCTTATGACATATATACATAGTTAACCCTCTTACATTCCAATACTTTATTCTGCGGTTCAGCTTTACCTATCCTGAATTTGTTTGCTAGCTTTGCTTTTCTTTTAGCGGTCATTGCTATTCCCTCTCCTGGATCAAATTGTCTATGGCTAAACATTGCTCGTAGCTGTATCGTAACCTTCCAAAATTTGTTCATGGATAACCTCTTAAAGGATTCATATGAAATTTCGCCACCTGATACCATTTGAAACCAATCTAAAGTTTTCTGAACCACACATCTTTTGACAACTATCATTTTCAATGCTTCCGGTAACTTTTTGATTTGAAAGTACTCTGATAAGTCTGTAATAAACTGTACTGGATTGGAGTTTTCATTTTGAACAGCTTGGTGCTTGTTAATTTCAGAAGTTAGTTTTTGATCCACATTTATAGATAAAACTTTAACTTCTTCGGACAACTTATTTCTTTGTTTTTCCGATTCCTTCTGTATTTCAGATATCTCCCCTCTGAAATTAACTTGCACCTGAATTAAATCTGCATTCATCTCTCTTAGCTCACTTGAAATGCTATTCATTTGGCTACCTAACTCTGTACATTTTACACTAACATGTTCAAACTTAGTATCAACCTCACTTTTTGGTTAGATATTTCCCTGCTCATATCTGACATTTTGTTTGAAACTTTTCCAATCTCACTTGCTATCATCTCCTGATTTTCATTTCTTATTCTTGTCATACTGCTATCTAGCTCCATAAATTTCTTTTCAATTTCTTCCCTGTTTTGATCTAATTTTTGCTCCAATTTCTCATTACTCTGAGTTAGGTTTTGTTCTAAGTTCCTTCTAATATCTTCCCTTAATTCCCTATTACTCTTTTCCATGTTCTGAGTTAGTTTTTGTTCTAATTTATCATAACTCTTACGAATATCTTCCCTTAATTGATTTATAAAATTTTTCAGCATTTCCGTCATCTACCAGCATCAAAATTAACATTTCCTGCTATTCTATTATCACTTTCTTCACTAATATTTCCTCCCTCAAATCCTACATTGTTTGAGCTATTTTCTGTAACCTGTATTGAATTACAGCTAACTGTTACATTATCCCCTTCCATAATTATTTCTTCAGTATTATTAGTGGACATTATTTTCTTAATCCTTCCACTTCTCAACAACATTTAATTTCTCACAATTTTTTTAGGATACGCAAAAGATTTACAATTTTCTAACCTTTATGATGCTATCTGATGATGTTGCTTTGATGTCCAGCTTCCTGCCCCTCTCTCCTAGATGTATATGTCGCCTCTGCGTCATACTACGATGGATCTGCGTCGTCTCGCTGTCTTGGTGTCCTGTAGTCGAATTCCCCTGTTGCCTTCTATTCTCGTAGTTACGATGTCCACTCATCCGCGTCGTCGGTCGTTCTTGAGGTTGTTTCTGGAATCTGCATCTTGTAGTTAATTGCACTGCTCCATTCACTCCACGTTCTGGTTCTTTCGTCCCTTCCTGGTTATTTCGCCCCACGTTCTGGGAGCAAATTTGTCGCGGTAACTTCGTGTTATCTTATTTGCTGAGCGACTGTTATTGTTTTACTATTTTGAATTTTGAGTTCTTTGTCCTCCGGCTAGGTATTATTATTATTATTCAGTCAAGTAAATCTCTTGAACAGGGTGTGTAAACGGAAAGGAGTTGTTACTAAAAGATAACACTGATAAAAGAATTTGTTTTTACACTTTTATTGCCGTCACATTTTATTGATTTCACATATTTACTCTTGATACACGCCCGACTGAAACTGTTGTATTTTAGAATGTAACTATAATCACTTATTTGCCGCACATTAATTATTCGCGTATTTCACATCTTTTAACTAACTTTACGACGTGAGAGATTTTGTAGAACTGCGCGACGTTTAACGCGTGAATGATTCTGATGAACTGGGCGACGTTGGCCTTGTGAATTATTCTGTAGAACTGCACGACGTATAACCCGCGAATGATTCTGTTGGACTGAGCGACGTGTAACTTGTGAATGATTCTGTAGAATTGCGCGACGTTTAACCCGTGGATGATTCTGTTGGACTGAACGTTACCCGTCTCCGGCTTTAGGTTTTATACTCCCTTACCCCGAAATGCCTAAACATTATAACAGAGCTGCTATTGGTTAATAAAGCGCGCCAACATTAGCGTCTATTTTTATATCCAATCAAAATTACGAACACGTATGCTCTAGGGAAAATATTCCCTACATTTCTACAGAAAAGCGCGCTACTCTGACGTCATTTGTTTGTCTCTCCTAATTGATAAACAACTCACCCCCTCGCTCATTGTTACCCGCTCTTATTGTCAGTTTCAGTGAGGCTGTGTAAACTTATTTCCTAACAACGCTTATAATTAACAAACATCTCAAATCATTGTCATACAATAATGCTAATTTACACTACAGTCACTCTGGCATTTACAGTGTTGTGATATAAAATACTGCCACAAGGAAGCCTAACTAGCGTGAGAAGGGAAAGAATGCAGGTAAAAGGGGACAGAGAAGGTAATAGAACAGGCAAGCCTGCTACAGTGGTCACAGGTATTCGCAAGATATGAGTAAAAGTAACGCTTGAATGAGAGAGATAGCGATAGGATAGAAAGAGAGGGAGAGAGATGACATTTTGTGAAAGTCCGAATTTGTCAGGACTTCAAATATGAGGGCAAACATTTTCATACCACGCCAGGGGAGATCCAATAAGGGTAAAGCTTTTAAAATAGCTAGGCCAAAGTTGCGTCCCCCTGTGATGATATAAAAGGGAGCATATGTAAAGCTCTGGCGTGTTTTTGCTGTGCTGATTTTGGTAAAGAGGTAAAAATTCACGCCACGTTGCTGGCGATGCGTGTGAAGCAAGCAGTAGGAAGCAGCTAGATTTAGCTTGGGGAGGTGAGGCTCTGCAGTAGGCTCCCTAGAATTATGCATTAGACAGATCAAGCGACTAGCTGCGTTGTAAAACATTATTGTTATTATTATGGTTATTATTATTAAGTCAATAAAAGCAAAGTTAAGTATTAAGAAGTGTCATTTCGTCTACTGTTACCACACCCTAGGGAAGAGTTTAAGCAATGGGGCAACACACAAGTGTACTAGGCTTACAATTTCAGCATAGACCAACCACCCGCAACTCCATCAAGGAAGGAGGGAGACGACGCCACGGGAGAAGTCCGTCGCATATCGCCCAACGTGTTCAAGCCCGAATAAGCAGACGTACTCAGGACTTCCACGCCGCAAGAGCACCTCAGGAACAGCAGGAGCAACCCAGCAGGCAGAGAGTCAACGAAAAGCAGGACAGAATCTTTTCATATTTATGTGTTTTCATGTTACTCAGGAGTAACCGAACTATCATGGCAGACAGCAATGTGGAACTTTCTACCGAGAGCACCATAGACAATGACACATGTATACAGCGGAAGGCGTCTCAGGATGACCTCCCTTGCTGATAAGAATGATGCATCAACTATTAACTGAATAGAGCAGAAAACTAGAAAGTAGTTTAACTGAAATTAACCAAAGACTTGAAACTTGCTTAAATAACAAAATAGAAAACAGCTTAGCAGAAAACAATCAGAAACTTGAAAGTAGCTTAGGTGAAAGCACTCAAAAACTTGAAAGTAGGTTAGCTGAAAGCAGCTAGAAATTATAAAGTAGCCTAAACAACAAACTAGAGCATAGTTTAGCAGAAACCAGTGCTAGAATAGAGACCACTAGCAAGAAAATAGAAGAAAGCTTAGCAGCTAGCAGTAGGCAAATAGATCAGATTAGGACAGGGCAAGAAGTCATTCAAACAGAATTAAGTAACGTAAGACAAGAAGTAAACATAAATAAGGGTGAAATTGCTTGTCTCGCAAAATTTGTAAACTCAGCTGTAGAGTCATTAAAACAGGATAGTCTTAGAATGCAAAGTAATGTAACAGAGGTACAACTTAATGTAGACAAAGAACTGCAGGACGTTCAGGAGGTCATTACCGTAGGCCAGGTATCAACAAACCAGGAAATAAAGACATTAAAGACATCCATTCAGGCTGCTAAACAGGTTATTTCAGTAGAAACAGGTCAGGAAATTTATATACTGAAAACATCAATCCAGGCTATCAGTGCTGTGTACGATACGGAAATTGCTGATTTAAAACGCAATATGAATGCTTTAGAATTAGAGCAGCAAAACACTAATAGTACTCACAGCATATCTCAGGGAAGTTCAGCTAACTCCAGGAGTGAGAATTCACTGCCCGGTGAGGCCAGATCGCTTGAAATCAATTCTTGTAATGATAATGTGCATGCTTGTAATTTAGCGCAGTTGGCTCCTTGCCCTCACAGTGGGGATCATAATTTTAATTCACACCTTTTGCATGAACTCACACCTCTAGTGTTCGAGGAATCAAAAGACCAGGCGAAAGGGTTTATAAAAGAATTAGAACAATATTTTGTGTTAAAGTCAACTCCTGAGGTCATCAAGCCCATTATAGTTAGGAAATTCCTCAAATGTCGTGCTCTGTCTTGGCTTAAGTTAACACAGCGTAACTCACTGACGAATAAGGAATTTAAACAGGCATTCTTGTTAAGACATTGGGTACCAAAGTAAATTAACAAAATTCGACTTGAGCTAAGCCAAGGCAGATACAACCCTAACATACATGGTACCATAGTGGATTATGTTCTAAATTTGATACAGAGAAGCAAGTAAATTGAACCACTCTTATCAGACAGGCGGTGATAGCACTGCTCACCAATCATTTTGAACCCCACATCAGAAACGGACTGATAGTAGCTGAGCCACCCAACATAGCAAAAATTATTGAGTTAATTACAGCATTTGATCAGAGACCAACACAGAGTAATAGCTTCAGAGATAGGAGAGAAACATTTCAGCCGGAAAATAGGTCACATTCCTTTGGGTCAGGGGGATACAGGCAGAGAAACCCACAACACAGGCAATTCAAGAAAACCCTAGAGACAGGTACACACAGCTAACACCACGGAACGACAGATTAAGAAACTAACCCAGGGAACATCAGCATAGGGATCACATCCAGGCACCGAACACACTGCAAAACAGATTTGCATACGTAAGAGAACTCAATAGGAATTACGCTAGGGCACAGGAAAATGCACACAGACAGGAAAACAACAGACACGGGAATTTTCCGGGTAGAAGTAGCCCAGTAAATACGCAGACAATTGTAAATAGTAATAGTGGCAGAGGGATTCAAACCCGGGACTTAATAGACAGGAAAGACCTCAAGACTCGCAACCATCGGGAAACCAGACATAGGTGACTACTGCGACCGAGTATCCATCTCAAAGGGAAACAGTGAATCACAAGTTTCTCAACCAGGGCCCATTGCTTTAATAAATACGCTCGTGTAGGAAGATAACACACCAAGCAGCAGGCAACAGCAAAATAACAGCAAAAATATAGACAAGCGTGCTCGCTGAGAATAAATGCCGAAATTATGGGTGTAAACACTGAAATTTTAATAGATACTGGGGCAAATATATCGGCATGCTCTGAAGAATCTTTTAGAGTTTGCAGGTAAAGAAAATTAGAATTATGTCTCTGCCAATTTCGAATGTTAATTGTACGGTAGCGATATCCAAAGTAAAGAAAAAGTTAGGCATGCCAATAGTTACGCAATACTAACTATCGGCATGAACAATAAAACATTCAATGTTATCTTTCTTGTGATACCGAGGCTGCAACAGCAAGTGACCATTGGATCGAATTGCTGGCAAAAATGGGAAGCAATAGTTAATTTTCAAAATCAGTGTTTAAATTTAGCAAGAGATGGTGTGCCTATACCTTTTGTGGAGAATAAGTTGACAATGAACCAACAGCGGAAGAAAAACAAATCTTAGAAAAGTCATTTTGGGTAGAATTAATTAAAGTACAAGATGGGGCGGGAATTGTATCTATAAATGCAATGGGAAGACACAGAAGTGATCAGATGGAGGAACTGTCAGATGATGAGGACGCCATAAAGTACACAAACACATACGATTGCGTCGACTTAGGTCGCGTGCACGTACACGTGCTCGAAAGTATTAAAGAGCTGGCGGCGGCACCGCAAAGACAGGAGCAGGTAGCCCAACCGGTCAAGGCGCAAAACAGAGGTCGCCGCTCTGATACAAACGAAGGTAAACGCCGCGTGCTGATTAGAAGAAAACGACATTTCCGACTGCGGGATATTTTATGGGAGAATAGGGCAGTTTTTTCTTCACAGCCGGGCAAATGTAACGCTTATGTACACAGATTTAAAGTTGAACCCATGGCACCATACTCCCATAAATGCAGGAATTTGCCGTTTGCCATGAGAGAGCAAGCAGAGCAAGTAATTCAACAAATGTTAGATGATGATATTATAGAAATGTCCAACCCGCCTTATGTTAACCCTCTAGTGTGGGTCAAAAAGAAATCCAGAGAATTGAGGATGACGTTAGATGCACGCAAACTAAATTCATTCACAGTACCCGATCACTTCAGGACGGAAGGCATCGATCAACTGTTGGCTAGGGTAAACCGGGCAAATGCTTCTCTAGCTAGGACCTTGTTCAGTATTTCTGGCAGATACCCTTAGCAGAAGAATTGAGGCAGTACACTGGGTTCTTGCACAAAGGACTCAGTATGGTTTTAAGAGGGTTCCTTTTGGTTTATGCACAAGTACGAGTGCATTACTTAGAGTAATTCATGCCAAATTTGGTAACACAACAGCAGAATTTGTCCTTCAACACGTTGAAGTCTTTATGATAGTAGGAGACCACATTGACTTGCACCTAAAACACATAGATTATGTTTTAAGGATGTTTAGCCAGCGTGGCATGACAATCAAGCGAGAAGAATGTAATTTCTTTCTAAAAGAGGCCCAGTTTTTAGGGTATATGATCTCAAAAGACAGCATCCGACCTAATCCGGATAGAATAGAAAGCATTAGAAATACTCCGGAGCCAAGAAACCTAAAACAACTCAGAAAATGGTTCGGCATATGCCGATATGAATGTAAATTCCTAGTTAACTTTGCCAAGGAAACCGCACCACTTAGGAAATTGCTGAAGAAGGGTGTTACTGGGTTTTGGCGAGATGCAGAGCAAGCGGCATTCTACAAAGTTTGCGAACTTTTTGCACAGGCGGTACTAATAGAAAGGCCCAGAGATGATTTACTTTTTCATATCTATTGCGATACCAGCGTGGGAGGCTATGCAGGAATTTTATGCCAAATAGATGAGCAGGACTGCATGCATGTTTTAGCCACGGCATCCAGGGGTTTGATCCAGGCAGAAAGCAACGCCTGCATCACGCAACTTGAAATTGCGGCCATGTATTTTTCTTTGGTCAAATTCAGACAATTTATATATAATAGGAAAATAATCATTCATACTGACCACGTGAACCTAGAATTCATAAAACGATGCAAACTGACTAGCAGTAAAATCTCCCGCGATATTTATGAAATTTTGAATTTCGATGTTGAAATCAAACACATTACGGGTGCAGCAAACACGTTCAGTGATGTTTTGTCAAGATTGCGAGGGCACAGTCAATGTCAGAAAACGACAGGCCTTTTCACCAAGTGGCATTAATGCACATTGAGGCTGCAGGCCACACACAGCTGGTTGAAGCTTTAAGAAACTTGGCAAAATTCCAGGAAGAAAATGGTGAAATCCGGGAACCGTCTAGCAAAGCACCTGAGATAGACGGCAACATCTCCGGTTCAACAGGCAAAAGGAATGGCATTCTTTACAAACTCAATGTTAAAGGAAAGAGACGGAAAACATGTGCCCAAAGTGCTGGAGAATACATTCATTGCACCCTTTCACAACTCATTAGTGCACTCTGGATCAGAAAGAACGGCCATCAACGTTGCAGAACACTTTTATGTTAAGAAGCTTCATCAAAATGTCAGAAAATATATAGCAAAAGATAAGATGTGCCAATTAGCCAAACCGCTTAATGTAGCGTACGATATTGACATGCAGAGTGTTATTAGAGATGCCCCCAACGCCCTGATTTGCATGGATGCGCACGGACCGTTGCCCCAGAGCACTTTTGGGACTAAGTTTATAATTGTGTTACTTGATGTCTTCACAAAATTAACAAAGATCTGCCCAGTGAAAAACATAACAGCTAGAACATGCCTGAGGAAAATATTCAAAGATTATGTGCCTAAATATGGCGAGATATCATCCTTGCTGTGTGACAAAGCCTCTATGCACCGGTGCGGACTTTTCCAAAAGACACTCACAGAAAATGGAGTGAAATTATACCACACCTCTATTATCCGCAGGGAAATATGACAGAGAGAATGCTCAGAGATATTTCGGGCTATTTTCGAATTTTAGCACACAAAAACCATACAGGGTGGTACCAACATTGTGCCAAGATTTAATTTGTAATAATCAATTCAGTAAATGCATCCAAGGGTTATGCGCGGATATTAACGCACTTGGGTAAGCAGCCGGAACAGATATTGCCAAACATACCCACCACGATAGACCAAGGCACTCGAGACACTACGGCGGAAAAATGCAAGAAAGCGCTACTGCGTATAAGACAGAAAGCGGCAGCAAGGAAAAAGAAGGCAAAAAGACACAAGGCAAAATGGACGCCGAAAATCGGTGACTTGGTTCTCGTGAAGAACAAGAAAATATCAGACCGGCGGAGTAACACCTACCACAGAATGTGCTTATTATATAAAGGTCCGGCGGGAATTGTAGCTCAATTTGGGGCACACACTTATGAGGTTAGGAAGGTAACCGCCAACAAAAATTGGAGCAGATATCATAAACAATTGCTGAAACCTTTCAAGACATAGGCGAATATTTGATCTAGGCATGATTTTGTGATTGCTTGTTCCGCGGGGTGATTATGCGTGTAATTGCGGTGTGAAAGTATTTTGTCTTTAGTAATTTAATGTATATAGAAACAGGGTTAAACTATTGCAGTTAAGGCCCTCTGGTCAGTCAGCTGATGTGCACTCAGATCAGGTAGCCAACGTGTCTTAATTACATGCAACACTAGTCTGAATTTAAAGTTAAATAAAAAAAGCTAGTTTTAAGCAGTGCAAAGGAAAATGGGCGAAAATACGGCAACTTAGATATCCTTGGAAATGGTAGCGGAAAGGTTCCCAGCAGAGCTTCTAAACAAACTACAGTGAAGTGTTAAGGGGAAACACATGTGAAAGTCATTGTGTTAAGTAAATGTTGCCTAGCCCACAAGCGTGTGCTTACTCATTGTTAAACCCAACGAAATATTCGTGTGCAAAGCCAGAACAAAGACTATCAGACAATGGCCAAGCATTGTTCGCAATAAGCTATTCATTAATGGCAGTCGATGGAAATGTTATGTAAATATTTGTAAATATCATTATGTAGATAGATTATTTGAGGGTTACATTGTTGTGTTGGATAGAAGCTATGTACATAGTTGCATTGTAAAGTGCTATAGTGTTCATGTCGGGATGATTATTGTGTTATGAATTGCATTGTGTTTCTTTCAGGGTTTCTTTGATTTGCTTTTGCATGTTTGTTTGGGTCATGTCTTTGCCATTCAAAAAAGCTTTCTGCGCCTCAAACTCAAACATTTTTAGAATGCCAATGAGGGGCATTATAGCGGGAACTACGATACCATTGTAAATGTCAATTTGATACGAAACAAGGTAACTTGATAATACTGTAAGACATACATGTAAAATGTGGAGGAAGGCTAACTAGCCGTGAGAAGGGAAAGAATGCAGGAAAAAGGGGACAGAGAAGGTAATAGAACAGGCAATCCTGCTACAGTGGTCACAGATATTCGCAAGATATGAGTAAACGTAACGCTTGATTGAGAGAGATAGCGATAGGATATAAAGAGAGGGAGAGGGATGACATTTTGGGAAAGTCCGGATTTGTCAGGACATCAAATATGAGGGCAAACATATTCATACCACGCGCAGGGGAGATCCAATAAGGGTAAAGCTTTTAAAGTAGCTAGGCCAAAGTAGCGTCCCCTGTGATGATATAAAAGGGAGCATATGTAAAGCCCTGGCGTGTTTTTGCTGTGCTGATTTTGGTGAAGAGGTAAAAATTCACGCCACGTTGGTGGCGATGCGTGTGAAGAAGCAATAGGAAGCAGTTAGATTTAACTTGGGGAGGTGAGGCTCTGCAGTAGGCCCCTAGAATTGTGCATTAGACAGATCAAGCGGCTAGCTGCGTTGTAAAGCGTTATTATTATTGTTATAATTATTACTATTATTATTTCAAAAAGCAAAGTTATGTATCAAGAAGTGTCATTTCGTCTACTGTTACCACACCCTGGGGAAGAGTTTAGCAATAGGACAACACACAAGTGTGCTAGGCTTACAATTTCAGCATAGACCAACCACCCACAACTCCATCGAGGAAGGAAGGAAGACGACGCCACGGGACAGGTCCGTCGCAATACGTAGATGACGTAATAGTCACATTTTCAATAAGCATGTCACCACGTGATTCTTTGAAATTCCATGGTGTTTGTATAACCGCGACAGAAACAAAAGGAATAGCGACTTCTCGGTTACAAAATTACTCAAACAAATAAAAAATATCTGGAAATAGTTAATCTCATAAAATATATGTATAACAAACTGCGTCCTTTAACGGGTCTGCATTTCTTGTGTAGCAAAGCTTTGTCCAATCTTTTATAGTTTACCAATTATACAAAAGTCATTCAGAATGAATAAGACTTGAGAGGCTCTTCTCAGCAAGTTCAAAACATAT
This sequence comes from Deroplatys truncata, assembly GCA_030765065.1. NCBI lineage: Eukaryota > Metazoa > Arthropoda > Insecta > Mantodea > Mantidae > Deroplatys > Deroplatys truncata. The sequence continues at coordinate 316,209,679 of CM060990.1, read as the reverse complement.
ATTTTGTTTGTCATAAAAATAATTTAAACAGAGAGTATTTTAATCAAAATTAATAGTCATTGTTAAGACACCAAATTTCGAAAATGTTTCATGTAAAGGGTTGTTCAGGGTGGGGAAGATTTTCTTGAAAGTCCTTGTCACATCTTTGAAAGATGCTGAACTTAAATATCAAGTTTGGTATTTAACCGACTTTTCGCTTTGGATTTATGTTGTTCGGAGACACGCAGGCATATGGAGCTTTTGCTATAAAATATGATGTGTTAAAATCACATGACTTTCTCTACTTTCTCTTCTACAAACTATTCTAACACAGCTTACTTTGCATCTATGTCATGTTAATACCGATAAACCTTCATTACTTATTTTCACAATTCGTTGTAGGTATAACTAGAACATATTAAGCTAAAGCGATAGCCAAATCCCTCAAAGCTGATCACTATGTGATAGATTCGGATTGGTTGGCTACGGACGGGACACTGCGCTGATCCACATAGTGGATATTGCGCCTCCGTCCCACAAGGGGGCGTCTCGGGGAGGAAAGATGAGGAGAGACGAGACACCGGGGGTCCGAAACAAGGAGTGACGGCACAGGAATGGCAGGGTCCCTAGGTTTTCAGATAGAAACGCCCATCAGACGGACAGGCATACCGGAGACCCCAGCCAGCACAGAGGGGGTCCACCGCCCTTCAAGAAAGTTTGGATACTCCTGACAGTCAGCCGAAAGCCGAGGGACGGAGAAAGTCACAAAAAATTCTTTTCCCCTGCCACACTGCACCAAAACACCATCGCCGACACTTCCAACCCTGAAAGAGACCAACGGATGAAAGATGAAGGGAAATGAGAATGGAGATGAAATGAAGGTTCAGGAAATTCAGGGATGTGAGAATCCTTCCCTGCATTCGCTTGGCGACCCGAAAACCCCCCCGAAAGAAACTCATAGGTCAGGGAGGTCGCCCAGAGGAATCGAACCCACAATCTCCCGAATGCGAGCCACAAAACGTGATAGCTTTGAAATTCTGTTTTCTTTGTATGAATACGAGAAAGAAAGAAAGAAAGAAAGAAAGAAGAAAGAAAGAAAGAAAGGAGAGAAAGAGAGAAAGAAAAAAAGAAAAACAATAGCTATTTGCAGTTGGGAGAAGTATAAGTATTTGAAATTTCAAACTAATAACAAAGAAAATTTCAGAATAGGTAAAATATAAAAGTTATTTGACGTAAAATAAAAATGTTATTAGTAGGTTATTATAGAGAGAAAAAGCGCAGTTTTTAGGGCATATATGGGAAAGGATAGGGAAAACGAGGGTAGATGCCAAATTGAGAGAGCCTTCAAGGATGGAAACGGGTTTATATGCGAGAGATAGGGAATACGACGACCAATACTAGGCTGCATTGGGTTGAAGAACGGAAGTGCGTTTATATGGAAGAGATAGTGGAGAGGTGTTAGGCTAGACAGAGGTTGAGAAGTAGAGTAAGGTTTATATGAGAGGTATAGGAAAACGAGGAGAGGTGTTAGGCTGGACAGAGTGGAAGGGTAGAGTATGGTTTATATGAGAGGTATAGGAAAACGAGGAGAGCTGTTAGACTAGACAGGGCTTTGAGTATGCGTTTATAAGGAGAGACGAGAAAACGGAGAGAGATTCTATGCTAGGATAGAAAGGTGTTAAAGGTAGAATGTGTTTAATATGTGCTAGATAGGAAACCAAGGAGAGATACTCAGCTAGACAGAGGACAGGAGGGAATGAGCTTTACGGGAGGTATGCGATACGAGCAGAAGTGCCAGGCCAGACAGATGCTGAGCAGTAGAGTATGCGTTTATACGGAAAAGATAGGGATTACGGGGACAGATGCTTGACTAGACAGGGGTTGACAGTAGAGTATGCGTTTATATGTATGAGACGTATAGGAACAGGAGGAGAGGTGTAAGGCTAGACAGATACTGAAGGAGTAGAAACATGAACTTATATACAGGAGAGTAAGGGAATACGGTGGGAGCTAGACTCAGGACTAGAGTTATTATGCTAGGAGGGTTTGAGTATGCGTTTATAAGGAGAGACGACTAAACGAGATTAGATCCTATGCTAGGAGAGAGTTGAAGGAGTGGTAAAAGTGCTTTATATGGAAGAGATAAGACATACGAGAAGAGGTGCTAGGCCAGAATGTTCAAGGGTAGAGCATGCGTTTATATAGAAAAGATGGGGATTATGGGGAGAGATGCTAGAGTAGACAGAGGTTGAGAGTAGAGTATGCCTTTGTATGTATGAGAGGTATAGGAAAACGAGGAGAGCTGTTAGGCTAGACAGATAATGAAGAGTATGAATATGGGGTTATATTCAGAAGAGATAGGGAATACGAGGGGAGGTGCTAGACTAGTCAGGACTTGAAGGGTAAAATATGGTTTTTGTTAGGGAAAGTGAAAACGACTTTAGACGGAATCGTCACAGAAAGCTGTGTACTGGCAATGTTAGAACGCTAATTTTAGACAGCTACATTATGTAACCCTCTTATGCTAAAACCAAATGACCCACTCACGTAAAAAGGTGACCCACACACGCAAAGAAGGTGACCAACTCAGGCAAAAGGTTACCCATGCACGCTAAAAGGTGACCCGCTCACAGAAAAAGGTGACCCCATTCACGCAAAAAGGTGATCCCCTGACGTAAAAAGGTGACCCACTCGCGCATAAAGGTGACCCAATCACGTAAATAGGTAACACACTCAAGCAAAAAGATGACCCAATCACGTAAAAAGGTAACCCACTCACGCAAAATGGTGACCCACTCACACAAAAGGTGACCCAACCACGTAAAAAGGTAACCCACTCACGCAAAAAGGTGACCCATTCACGCAAAAAGGTGACCCACTTACGCAAAGGGTGACCACTCACGCAAAAAAGCTGACCCACTCACACAAAAAAGCTGACCCACTCACACAAAAAGGTAACCCACTCACGCTAAAAGGTAAGCAATTCAGCTAGTATCACAGGGAGGACAGATTCCGCGAAGCGGATATAGCATAGTTCCGTATGATTTCACAGATGATTCAGATGGTATCGTTGGTATTTAGAATAATTCAAGTATCATACGTGTTTAGAGTCACTCAGCTAGTATCACAGGAAGCTAGATTCCAGGGGCAGGGCGTATCATAGCTGTATATGATTTCACAGGCACTTCAGCTAGTATCGTGGGCATTAAACTAATTGAGATAGTATCACAGGAGACAGGATTACAGAGGCTCACTGCATCATAGCTGTGTATGATTTCGCACGTAATTCAGCTAGTATCGTAGGTATTTAGGCTAATTCAGCTAAGTTCACATGAGGATAGCTTCCAGGGGTTGGGATTAGCATAGTTTCGTATTTTACAGGTAATTCATAGAGTATCGTAGGTATTTAGGATAATTCATTATCATAGATGTTTAGAGTAATTCAGCCAGCATTACAGGAGGGTAAGTTCCAGGGGTCGGTTATAACGTAGTTTCGTATTTTACAGATAATTCGTGCAATATCGTAAGTATGGGTTAATCAGCATAGTTTCACAGATACTTGTGATAATATCGATCAGCGATTTGTATCACAGCTATTTTAGCTAACTGCAGTTGATTCAGATTCTATTCTAAGTATTTGAGTAATTTTACCACATAATTTAGCTAGTATCATTGATATTTAGGGTAAACCAGATAGTATCACAGGTGGTCGTGTTAATTTCTAGCAGGGATTCGTATCAGAGATATTTAGGGTAATATCACATGATTCGGGTAGTATCACAGGTATTTAAGTCATTTAACAGGTAACTCTGATAGTATCACAGATATTCATAGTAATATAGGAAGTAATTACATCATAAACGTTTCTCATCCAACATTACAACACTTTATATACTTTTTCTATTTCCTACAAACATTTTATGTGTTAAACAGTTAATGTGCGAGACAGAGAGGGATAAACCGCATATTGGTTTACAAGTTGAAAAGCTTTGGGTCAACATACCTTTATTTTATTTCGTTATAGGTGCCTCTCCCCTTTATCTAGGCTCGAGACTAGCACTAGGATTTCTTCTAATGACAGCATTAACACCTTCCCTTCCAACTTCTTCCTTCTTCATCAAGCGTCTGCTGGTTGCATATACAGCTCACGGATAAATTTCATTTTTTAAGATTGTAGACTCACGAGAAAATCTTCATCTTCGACTTAAATTCTCTTAAGCACTGTTTGTAACTGTAATGTCCATACGTATAGGTAGTTATTACATCTTTGGCAACAACTCTTTTATTATCAAAGGGATTCAGTGTAATTTTATTCACTTGCACTGTGGTAAAAGCGTGATTCCGTGATAGGATTAGATTCATGGGCGTTCTGATGTTTCACAGGTAATTCAGCTAGTATCGTAGGTATTTAGGCTAATTTAGCTAGTGTTACATGAGGCTAGATTCTAGGGGCAGGGTGTATCATAGCTGTGTATGATTTTCACTGGTAATTCAGGTAGTATTGTGGGCATTTAAACTAATTCAGCTAGTATCACAGGATGCTAGATTCCAAAGGCTGACTGCATCATAGCTGTGTATGATTTCACAGGTAATTCGGCTAGTATCGTAGGTATTTAAGCTAATTCATCTAGTATTACAGGAGGATAGATTCCAGGGGTGAGGTATATCATGGTTTCGTATTTCACAGGTAATTCAGAGATTGCATAGGTATTTAGGATGAATCAAGTATCATAGTAGGTGATCAGAGTAATTCAGCTAGCATAACACAAGGGTAGGTTCCAGGGGTCGGTTATAACATATTTTCGCATTTCACATACAGTTCAGGTAATATCGTAAGTATTTGGAGTAATGGCATAGTTTCACAGATACACGTGATAATTTGGATCAGCGATTTGTATCACAGCTATTTAAGGTAACTCCAGGTGATTCAGGTTGTATCAAAGGTATTTGAGTCATTTTAACATGTAATTCAACTAGTATCATTGATATTTAGGTGAACGAGATAGTATCACAGGTGGTCGTGTTAATTTCGAGGAGGGCTTCGTATCAGAGATATTTAAGGTAATTTCACATAATTCGGTTAGTATCACAGGCATTTAAGTCATTTTATCAGCAGATGTATCACAGCCATTCATGGTAGTATAGAGAGTAATAAGATGATAAACATTTCTCTTCCAAAGTTACAACACCTTTATATACCTTTTTCTAAATCTTACAAATCTTTTATACATTAAAAAGTTAGTGAGGGAGACGGAGAGGGATAAACTGCATATGGGTTTACAAATTGAATACGTTTGCGTCAACATACCTTTGTTTTATTTCGTCGTAGGTGCCTCTCCCCTTTATCTAGGCTTGTGACTAGCACTAGGATTGCTCCTAATGGCTGGGTTAACACCTTCCCTTCCATCTTCTCCTTTCTTCATCAGGCGTCTGCTAAGTGTATACACAGCACGCGGATAAACTTAAATTTTTAGGATTGTAGACTCACGAGAAAATATTCATGTTCGACTTACATTCTCTTAAGCACTGTTTGCAATACTGTAATGTCCATATGCATAGGTAGTTATTCCATCCTCGGCAATAACTCTTTTATCATCAAAAGGTTCAATGTAATTTTATTCAGTTGGACTGTGGTAACAGCGTCCTTTTGTGGTAGGATTAGATTAATAGGCGTTCTGATGATTTCACAGCTTTTAGGACAGTCTGTATAGCTGTCAAGCGTAATATACTGCTTAATAGCACTACGTTTTATGCCCTTAATCTTTTTACCATTGAGCCGTGGATATCTAGTGCATACATCTTAGGGCGTAGTCCGACAAAGCGCTGGATGATTTTACCATTAGCCTCATCTTTAAATGTCCCAAGCACCTTCTTGTTTAGAGCTGAACAGCATTAATGTCTTGTAGGATAATCAGCAGTATCCGGATGCTCAAGTAAACGTAACTTGTCATGGTACACATCTTCAGTTTTTACACGATGAATGAATGAATCATTGTCCATGTACATAGGCTTCAGGTTTTCAGCTCCGTAATATGGTAACACATCAAAATGATAGTGATACATTAATGCCTTGGAGATGTCCAACACACATACCAATGTATATAGGCTTGCTGAATACAATCTGTCGAGAGGCCATATATACAGCAGCTAGATTAGCAGCATATATTGTCCTATCGATAAACGTAGGCTTGGCGATCAGCATCTCTGGAGTCTTCTCATTTGTCACCGGTTGCATATCCATACGGTTACGCAGATTCTCCATAGTTTCTCCAAATATGGCGTTGTTAATGAGCTTGTGGAGGTCCTTCTCGAAATCATTTGCAGCTTGTTGTCGTAGCCTGTTGTTAAATTCCACATAAGGTTTTAACCACTGTGACTGTTGGAATTGTAGAACTCGATGGATTTTACTCAAACGTAACCCATGATAAAGAGCTTGCTTCAAAGCCATGTAATTTACTACATACTTCTTTCGTGGTCCAAGATGAGATATAAATTTCTATGTAGATGATTCCAATCATCATTTCGTACACTCAGGCAGGAAAGGTAGATCGTTGTGTAGATCGTGAAGTTCTACAGGATACTCGTTGTCTATGACGTCACACCCAGAGGGAGGATGTCTGGCAGTATCAAACACGTTTAAACTCGTCTCATAACTACCTGTATATACAGTCATACCAACAAGAGAAGTATTCTCACACGCTCATTCAGTCAGATGTTTCCATTCAAAGCTTACCACCACCACCACCACCACCACCACCACAACCGCTACCACCATTCATTACACCAAAGCCAGCACAATCTCTATTATTACAATACTAAAAAGTAAAAGCTTAAAAGGGAACGTAGAAGATTTGCCCACTTATTTAGTTAAATGTATGCATATACTCCGTTATTTCCTGTTTCCATTCCCTTTTCAATTCTTCCTTTCCATCTTCCCACAGAAGGACCATCACATTTCATTACACTCACAAGCAAAGTAATTTTCCAGAGTTACAGAGATTCTAAGCTTCTAGAATCGAACCCGGTAATACTTTTAATTAATATATTTTAGCAACTTAGCTCCCCCGCATCAGCATCTACCATTTAATCTTTACTTGAACGTGATGTAATCCATAGGCTTGAAGATATATGAAACCACCTGTTCGGGATTCGAACTGAGTATGTTTAAGTAATTTTTTTCATGATAACGATATTTAGGGACTAGCTACTCTGTGTACGTTTTTCTTGACGTGTCTATCTAAATTAGATTACGACTTATTAAATTTGAAATTAAATTTCTTTGAATCGGTATTCGAACCCAGAATACCAGGAACAAAAGTATTTACAATACTAGTTTGATACATTATACAAGACCGTATGCAGTTACGCCATCAACCTGAGTGAGATTTCCTAGAGTGTAGAGGAAAATTAAGAAAATCATTAAAAGTTCAGGATTCGAACTAAGGACAACTGATTGGCAGTTATACACAGTGTTAATTACGTATGATAGGAGCTATCAAAAATGCTTTGGTTTATCCCTCTATCTATCTTATTTGCTGAGATAATTGAAATATTAGAATTAAGGGTTGAACCCTGGACGTCAAAGACGCAAACTTACATTCACGACATACTACCTAATGACCTTAATGTAAGAAACAATATTTGACGTCTTTATCTTAATCAGTGCAGGAGGTATCAAATTTAAAATAAATTTCATTTTGTTAGTATTCGAACCTATGACATCGGGAAAAATTATTTATAGTACTAGTTTAAAATGTTAAGTGCAGTTGTATGCAGTTACCCTATCAACCTAAGTGACATATTCTAGAGTGTTGAGGAAAATTAAGGAAGTCTTTAAAAGATTGGGATACGAACAAAGGGCAAATTATAAACAATCATATATATTATTAATTATTCATCATACGAGATATCAAACATGCTTAGATCCTTCCCTTTGTCTCTCTTAGTTTCTGAGATAACGGAGTCTCAAAAGTAAGGATCAAAGCCAGACGCCAGGTATCCAAGTATACATTCGCAAGAAACTAACTAATAATATAAATGTAGTAAAGTTTATTTGATGTCGTTGTCATAATCAATTCAGGAGTTATTAAACTTATAAGGAAATTTAATTTATCAGTATTTGAGCCCGGAACACCAGGAACTAGATTATTTGTAGTATTAGTTTGACATATTTAAAAGAGCTGGATGCAGTTACATCAATCTAAGTGACATATCCTAGAGTATAGAGGAAAATTAAGGAAGTCATTAAAAGATAGGGATTCGAACTAAGGACAAATTATTAACAATTATGTGCAATATTAATTACCCATCACACGAGCTATCACACATGGTTTGGTACACCCCTCTATCTGTATTAGCTTGAGATAATGGAGTTGCAAACTTAAGGATCGAAGCAAGGCGCCAGGTATCTAAATATACATTCACAAGAAACTTAATAATGGCGTTAATGTAATAATGTTTATTTTATGTCTTTATCTTAATTAGTTCAGGAGTTATTAAACTTTTAAGTATATTTCATTTCATCAGTATTCGAACCCGGAACACCAGGAACAAGATTATTTCTAATATTAGTTTGAAATCTTTAAAGAAACTGCATGCAGTTACGACATCAATCTATATGGTATATTCTAGAGTATAGAGAAAAATTAAGGAAGTCATTGAAAGCTCGGGATTCGAATCAAGGATGTCTTATTAGTAATTATATACAAAATTAATCACGCATCATGGGAGCTATAAACCTTACTTTGGTACACCCCTCTATCTCTCTTAGTTTTTGAGAAAAGGGAAATTCAAAAATTAAGAATCGAAACCAGGAAGCCAAGTACGCAGGTATACATTCGCAAGAAACTAATGATATTAATGTAATAAAGTTTATATGGCGGCTTTATCTTAATTATTTTCGGAGTTATTAGAAGATGAATTTGTAATCACACGTAGGATTCTATCCCGGGCATCCCGACCAACTTGTAATAATATTCCAAGGACGCGCCGCATTCCAAGGATTTAAGTAGTGTTTATCCCATTGTTTTATCTTGTTTCATTTAGGAGACATGAGCGTTTAAACAGTAATTATAAAATGGGAATTCCAGACCAATTCATATGCAGGTGTGTGTATTCATATGCTAATTAGATCTCCCTCACCTCCTGCCACGCCCATTTTATAACTACTCTTTAATCGCTTATATCTCCTGAACGAGAACAGATAGAACAATGGGTAAAAGACTAATTAAATCCTTGAAGTGCAGCGCGTCCAAAAAATATTATTTCAAATTGAACAGGATGCCCGGGTTCAAATGCTAGGAGTGATTACAAATTCATCTTCTAATTCCTCCGAAACTAATTAAGACCAAGACACCATATAAACTTTATTATATAAATGTTATTAAGTAGCTTCTTGCAAATGTGTATTTTGATATCTGACGTCCTGGGCACGATCCTTAATTTTTGAGTTTCGATTTTCTCAAAACCTAAGAAAGATAGAGGTAAGTACCTAAGCATGATGGACAGCTCCTATAATAAGTGATTAATGCTGAATATAATTACCAATCCTACCTCCTTGGTTCGAAACCGGATCTTTCAATGAATTCCTTAATTTTCCTCTATAATCTAGAATATATCACTTAGGTTGATATCGTGACTGCATACAGCTCTTTTAAACATGAAAAACTAATGTTATAAATAACTTTGTTCTTGGTGTTCTGGGCTCCAATACTGATAAAATATAATTTATTTTAAATTTAATAACTCCTGAAACAATAAAGCTAAAGACATAAAATAAACTTTATTACATTTATATCATTAGGGAGTATCTTGAGAATGTAAATTTTGGTCTTTGACGTCCAGGGTTGGATTCTTAATTTTAAAATTTCAATTATCTCAGCAAATAAGAGAGATAGAGGGATGAACCAAAGCATTTTTGATAGCTCCTATCATACGTAATTAACACTGTGTATAACTGCCAATCAGTTGTCCTTAGTTCGAATCCTGAACTTTTAATGATTTTCTTAATTTTCCTCTATACTCTAGGAAATCTCACTCAGGTTGATGGCGTAACTGCATACGGTCTTGTATAATGTATCAAACTAGTATTGTAAATACTTTTGTTCCTGGTATTCTGGGTTCGAATACCGATTCAAAGAAATTTAATTTCAAATTTAATAAGTCGTAATCTAATTTAGATAGACACGTCAAGTAAAACCTACACAGAGTAGCTAGTCCCTAAATATCGTTATCATGAAAAAAATTACTTAAAAGTACTCAGTTCGAATCCCGAACAGGTGGTTTCATATATCTTCAAGCCTATGGATTACCTCACGTTCAAGTAAAGATTAAATGGTAGATGCTGATGCGGGGGAGCTAAGTTGCTAAAATATATTAATTAAAAGTATTACCGGGTTCGATTCTAGAAGCTTAGAATCTCTGTAACTCTGGAAAATTACTTTGCTTGTGAGTGTAATGAAATGTGATGGTCCTTCTGTGGGAAGATGGAAAGGAAGAATTGAAAAGGGAATGGAAACAGGAAATAACGGAGTATATGCATACATTTAACTAAATAAGTGGGCAAATCTTCTGCGTTCCCTTTTAAGCTTTTACTTTTTAGTATTGTAATAATAGAGATTGTGCTGGCTTTGGTGTAATGAATGGTGGTAGCGGTTGTGGTGGTGGTGGTGGTGGTGGTGGTAAGCTTTGAATGGAAACATCTGACTGAATGAGCGTGTGAGAATACTTCTCTTGTTGGTATGACTGTATATACAGGTAGTTATGAGACGAGTTTAAACGTGTTTGATACTGCCAGACATCCTCCCTCTGGGTGTGACGTCATAGACAACGAGTATCCTGTAGAACTTCACGATCTACACAACGATCTACCTTTCCTGCCTGAGTGTACGAAATGATGATTGGAATCATCTACATAGAAATTTATATCTCATCTTGGACCACGAAAGAAGTATGTAGTACATTACATGGCTTTGAAGCAAGTTCTTTATCATGGGTTACGTTTGAGTAAAATCCATCGAGTGCTACAATTCCAACAGTCACAGTGGTTAAAACCTTATGTGGAATTTAACAACAGGCTACGACAACAAGCTGCAAATGATTTCGAGAAGGACCTCCACAAGCTCATTAACAACGCCATATTTGGAGAAACTATGGAGAATCTGCGTAACCGTATGGATATGCAACCGGTGACAAATGAGAAGACTCCAGAGATGCTGATCGCCAAGCCTGCGTTTATCGATAGGACAATATATGCTGCTAATCTAGCTGCTGTATATATGGCCTCTCGTCAGATTGTATTCAGCAAGCCTATATACATTGGTATGTGTGTTGGACATCTCCAAGGCATTAATGTATCACTATCATTATGATGTGTTACCATATTACGGAGCTGAAAACCTGAAGCCTATGTACATGGACAATGATTCATTCATTCATCGTGTAAAAACTGAAGATGTGTACCATGACAAGTTACGTTTACTTGAGCATCCGGATACTGCTGATTATCCTACAAGACATTAATGCTTTTCAGCTCTAAACAAGAAGGTGCTTGGGACATTTAAAGATGAGGCTAATGGTAAAATCATCCAACGCTTTGTCGGACTACGACCTAAGATGTATGCACTAGATATCCACGGCTCAATGGTAAAAAGATTAAGGGCATAAAACGTAGTGCTATTAAGCAGTATATTACGCTTGACAGCTATACAGACTGTCCTAAAAGCTGTGAAATCATCAGAACGCCTATTAATCTAATCCTACCACGAAAGGACGCTGTTACCACAGTCCAACTGAATAAAATTACATTGAACCGTTTGATGATAAAAGAGTTATTGCCGAGGATGGAATAACTACCTATGCATATGGACATTACAGTATTGCAAACAGTGCTTAAGAGAATGTAAGTCGAACATGAATATTTTCTCGTGAGTCTACAATCCTAAAAATTTAAGTTTATCCACGTGCTGTGTATACACTTAGCAGACGCCTGATGAAGAAAGGAGAAGATGGAAGGGAAGGTGTTAACCCAGCCATTAGGAGCAATCCTAGTGCTAGTCACAAGCCTAGATAAAGGGGAGAGGCACCTACGACGAAATAAAACAAAGGTATGTTGACGCAAACGTATTCAATTTGTAAACCCATATGCAGTTTATCCCTCTCCGTCTCCCTCACTAACTTTTTAATATATAAAAGATTTGTAAGATTTAGAAAAAGGTATATAAAGGTGTTGTAACTTTGGAAGAGAAATGTTTATCATCTTATTACTCTCTATACTACCATGAATGGCTGTGATACCATCTGCTGATAAAATGACTTAAATGCCTGTGATACTAACCGAATTATGTGAAATTACCTTAAATAGCTCTGATACGAAGCCCTCCTCGAAATTAACACGACTACCTGTGATATTATCTGGTTCACCATAAATATCAATGATACTAGTTGAATTATCTGTTAAAATGGCTCAAATACCTTTGATACAACCTGAACCACCTGCAATTACCCTAAATAGCTGAGATACAAATCCCTGATCGAAATTATCAAGTTTATCTGTGAAACTATGCCATTACTCCAAATACTTACGATATTACCTGAACTATATATGAAATACGAAACTGTTATAACCGACCCCTGGAATCTACCCTCCTGTAATGCTATTTGAATTACTCTAAACATCTACTATTATGCTTGAATTATCCTAAATACTTATGCACTCTCTGAATTACCTGTGAAATACGAAACTATGCTATACCCCCCTGGAATCTATCCTCTTGTGATACTAGCTTAATTAGCTTAAATACCTACGATACTAGCTGAATTACCTGTGAAATCACAGGAACAACCCTGAATCTAATCCTATCACGAAAGCACGCTGTTATCACAGTGCAAGTGAATAAAATTACATTCAATCTCTTTGACGAGAAAAGAGTTAATCCTGAGGATGGAATAACTTCCTATACAGATGGACATTACAGCATTACAAACAGTGCTTTACAGAATGTAAGTCAAAGATGAAGGTTTTCTCGTAGGTCTACAATCTTAAAAAATGAAATTTATCCGTGTGCTTTGTATGCAACTAGCAGACGCCTAATGAAGAAAGAAGAAGATGGAAGGGAAGGTGTTAACCCTGCCATTAGGAGTAATCCTAGTGTTAGTCTCGAGCCTAGATAAAGGGGAGAGGCCATTACGACGAACTAAAATAAAGGTATGTTGACGCAAAGCTTTTCAATTTGTAATAAAACAATATGCAGTTTTTCCCTCTCCGTCTCGCAGACTAACTGTTTAACATATAAAAGGTTTGTAAGATTTAGAAAAAAGTATATAATGTGTTGTAACATTGAATGAGAAATGTTTATAATCTAATTACTCTCTATATTGCCATGAAGACCTGTGATACTATTTGAGTTACCAGTTATAATGACTTAAATACTTGTGATACTACCCGAATCATGTGGAATTACCTTAAATAGCTCTGATACGAATCCCTGCTCGAAATTAATACGACCACCTGTGATACTAAATGGTTTACCTTAAATATCAATGATACTAGCTGAATATTCTGGTAACATTATTAAAATACTTATGATGCAATCTGAATCAACTGCAATTAGTCTTAAATAGCTGTGATACAAATCGCTGATCGATATTATCACGTGTATCTGTGAAACTATGCTGATTACCCCATATTTACGATATTCCTGAACTACTTGTGAAGTACGAAACTATGTTATAACCAACCCCTGGAACCTACCCTACTGTAATGCTAGCTGAATTACTTTAAACACCTACGATACTTGAATAATCCTAAATACCTACGATACTCTCTGAATTACCTGTGAAATAGGAAACTATGCTATACCCAACCCCTGGAATTTATCTTCCTGTGATACTAGCTGAATTAGCCTAAATACCTACGATACTAGTTGAATTACGTGTGAAATCATACACAGCTATGATGCTGTCAGCCTCTGGAATCTAGCCTCCTGTGATACTAGCTGAATTAGCTTAAATGCCCACGATAATGGCTGAATTGCCTGTGGAATCATATACAGCTATGATACGTCCTGCCCCTGGAATCTAGGCTCCTGTGATACTAGCTGAGTGACTCTAAACACCTATGATATTTGAATTATCCTAAATACCTACGATACTATCTGAATCACATGTGAAATCATACGGAACTATGCCATATCCGCTTCCCGGAGTCTGTGCTACCCTGTGATACTACCTGAATTACTTACGTTTTAGCGTGAGTGAGTCACCCTTTTTGCTTTAGTGGGTCACCTTTTTATGCAAGTGGGTCACCTTTTTTGTGTGAGTGGGTCACCTTTTTACGTGAGTGGGTCACCTTTTCACGTGAGTGGCTCACCTTTCTTGCGTGAGTGGCTCACCTTTCTTGCGTGAGTGAGTCACCTTTTTTGCGTGAGCGGGACACGTTTATCCGTTAGCGGGTCACCTTTTTGCGATAGCGGATCACCTTTTTGCGATAGTGGGTCGCTTTTTTGTGATAGTGGGTCACCTTTTGCGATAGTGGGTCACCTTATTTGAATGAGTGGGTCACCTTTTTGCGTGAGTGGGTCACCTTTTTGCGTGAGTGAGTCACCTTTTTGCGTGATTGGGTCACCTTTTTGCGTTAGTGGGTCACCTTCTTTGCGTGAATGGGTCACCTTTTTGCGTGAGTGGGTCACCTTTCTGCGTGAGTGGGTCACCTTTTTGCGTGAATGGGTCACCTTTTTGCGTTAGTGGGTCACCTTTTTGCGTCAGTGGTTCACCTTTTTGCGTGAGTGGCTCACCTTTTTCCGTGAGTGGGTCACCTTTTTGAGTGAGTGCATCACCTTTTTAGATGAATGGGTCACCTTTTTAGCATGAGAGGGTTACGTGATGGAGCTGTCCAGAATTAGCGTTCTAACATTGCCAGTAAACAGGTTTCCGTGACGATTGCGTCTAAAGTCGTTTTCACTTTCCCAAATAAAAACCATATTTTACCCTTCAAGTCCTGACTAGTCTAGCACCTCCCCTCGTATTCCCTATCTCTCCTGAATATAACCCCATGTTCCTACTCTTCAGTATCTGTCTAGCCGAACAGCTCTCCTCGTTTTCCTATACCTCTCATATATACAAACGCATACTCTACTCTCAACCTCTGTCTAGTCTAGCATCTCTGCCCCTAATCACCATCTTTTCCATATAAACGCCTGATCTAGCCCTCATCATGTCTGGCCTAGCACCTCTCCTCGTATGTCTTATCTCTTCCATATAAAGCACTTTTCCCTCTCCTTCAACTCTCCCTTAGCATAGCATCTCTCCCCGTTTTCTCGTCTCTCCTTAATAACGCATACTCAAACCCTCCTAGCATAATAACTCTCCTTAGTTTGCTATCTCTAACATATAAAAGCCATATTCTACGCTTCAAGTCCTGAGTCTAGCTCCCCCGCATTCTCTATCTCTCCTGTATATAAGCTCATGTTTCTACTCCTTCAGTATCTGTCTAGCCTAACACCTCTCCTCTGTTCCTATACGTCTCATACATATAAACGCATACTCTACTGTCAACCCCTGTCTAGTCAAGCATCTCTCCCCGTAATCCCTATCTTTTCCATATAAACGCATACTCTACTCCTCAGCATCTGTCTGGCCTAGCACTTTTCCTCGTATCCCTTACCTCCCGTAAAGCGCATTCCCTCCTGTCCTCTGTCTAGCTGAGTATCTCTCCTTGGTTTCCTATCTAGCCCATATAAAACACATTCTACCTTTAACACCGTCTATCCTAGCATAGGATCTTTCTCCGTTTTCTCGTCTCTCCTTATAAACGCATACTCAAAGCCCTGTCTAGTCTAACAGCTCTCCTCGTTTTCCTATATTTCTCATATAAACCATACTCTAC
The DNA here is from genome assembly GCA_030765065.1 of Deroplatys truncata. Lineage (NCBI taxonomy): Eukaryota > Metazoa > Arthropoda > Insecta > Mantodea > Mantidae > Deroplatys > Deroplatys truncata. The sequence continues at coordinate 316,193,817 of CM060990.1, read as the reverse complement.
CCTTCAACTCTGTCTAGCCTAACACCTCTCCTCGTTTTCGTATACCTCTCATATAAACCTTGCTCTACTTCTCAACCTCTGTCTAGCCTAACACCTCTCCACTATCTCTTCCATATAAACGCACTTCCCTTCTTCAAACATGTCTAGCTAGTATCGGTCGTCGTATTCCCTATCCTTGAAGGCTCTCTCAACCTGGCAGCTACCCTCGTTTTCCCTATCCTTTCCCATATATGCCCAAAAACTGCGCTCGCTCTCTGTATAATAACCTACTGTTATTTGATATAAATTTTGTGCTTTAACAAGATCTACAGTTATTATGCATTAAGATTTTGTCTCTCTCTTACGATTTACTAATTATCAAATGTCATTCACAATAAAGACTAATTTACAGAATATTCCTGGAAAATAAAAAATATACAACCTATTTATCATGAAAATAGCTTAAAGATATGCATTTTAATCAAAATACTTAGAGCAATTTTGAAAGAATACAAAATTTCGAAAAATGTTCAATGTAAAGGGAAGTTTGGAGTGGGGGATTTTTCTTAAAATCTCAGTGTCGCATTCTTGTAAGAAGTTGAAGTTAAACACTAAGTTCAGTTTTTAACCAACATTTTTCTTTTGAGTTATACTGTTCGTGGATACACACACAACATACTTGGACCATTTTCTAAAAATAAATGCATTGGATTCAGGGGGTCACAAACGTGACTTCCGTTGAAATTACGACATTCAATTTTTCGGTGGAACACTAGACTTTTTCTACTTGCTGTAGCTACGTAGTAGAGAAAGTAAAAATGCTTACTTTGTGTTCAGGGATCTCAAAACGTTTATTTACGTTGAATCTCGCTATTAAATTTTTGGTTCGAACACAATACTTTCTCCACTTACTGTAACTACGTAGTAGAGAAAGTAAAAATGCTTTCTTTGGATTCAGGGATCTCAAAACGTGTTTTTCCGTTCAATCTCGTTATTCAATTTTTGGGTGGAATACAATACTTGCTCTACTTACTGTAACTGCGTAGTAGAGAAAGTAAAAATGTTCTCTTTGTATCCAGGGAGTATTAAAACGTGTATATATGGTGAATCTCGTTGTTCAGTTTTTGGGTGCAATACAATATTTTCTCTACCTCCTGTAGCTACGTGGTAGAGAAAGTAAAAATGCTTTGCTTGGATTCAGGAGGTCTCAAAACGTGTATATCCGGTGAATCTCGTTATTCAATTTTTGGGTGGAACACAATACTTTCTCTACTTACTGTAACTACGTAGTAGATAAAGTAAAAACGCTTTGTTTGGTTTCAGGGAGCCTGAAAACCAGTATTTCCATTCCGATTATTAATCTCGCTATTCAATTTTTGGGTGGAATACAATACTTGCTCCAGTTACTGTAACTACGTAGTAGAGAAAGTAAAGCTGCTTTCTTTGGATTAGGGAGTCTCAAAACGTGTATTTCCAGTGAATCTCAGTATTCAATTTTTGGGTGGAATGCAATACTTTCCCTACTTCTTATACGTAAATAGTAGAGACAGTAAAAAAGAAGAGTTGCGGTGTAGATAAACGGCTGTTTGTCGTTAAGACATCTTGCATGCAACCAAATAGGGAAAAGTGTAACTTAGACTGCAACTTGAAATAATTTCTCGCCTAAATTGTTGTCAGACAAAGGTAAAGTGCACGGTAAAAGCATAATTTATAATACCATTATGAAAATAAAAAACAGGTTAGTTGATAAGGGGTAGAGAAGGTAGTGAATAATGAAAATCAAACCATTTTGGTTTAACACTTGCTTATTATGCAATAATATGATGCCTCAAATTCCTAAAAATTAGTTTGTACACTGCTTATATCGCTGCTCTGTAATTGTTAATTCTGCTTTCTTTTCAAATTTATTACTTTCTTACAGCGAAGTCTAAGGGAAATGTGTTGGGATGACATTTTCTTTAGCACTCTAACTTTGTAGAGCAGATATGAGCTAAGGCACCTGGCATAACCTCTCGATAGGACACCCCGCTTACTCCCTACAGTTGGAACGGAAAACATATGGAGCCGTCTGTACAATCCTCTTCGACGAAGCAGCTAAATCCCCTGCCATTATCTGCGAGAGTCAGGGAGACGTGCATAAACACCAAGAGCTATAACGACGAAAAATGCTTTATATATACTGTGCTAGCAAAATACAAAGATAAGAACGCTCATTTTGACAGCAAATACAAGATCTATGAAGCAAGAGTCTGGCATACCATTAGCATAAAGGGATATATCAGAATGATTACGAAGATTTAGAATGCATTGTTGGCCTTCAAAAGCAGAATTTCAAGGGCCTCAAAATCACTGAAATCATGAGAAGTTGAGGATTAGAAGTGTTTTAAGCATGTTGTCTTAGAAAATAAAACAATGCGCGAGGTATCTGTCTTTCGCGTATCCCATTATGTGAAAACAAATTAACTGCATATGTGGGGTCTTCAGATTTATTCAGCCGTTGCCGCCAGTCGGTTGTCTGCGCATGACGTCAATTCCATGAAGCGAGCTTATCATCTGTGCCTCTAGCAGAAGGCTAGCAAAATACGAGTGGAAGGAGTGGATGTCCATAGTCACGTGATCACCTTAGTGAAATGGAACTTGTATCGTACCTTTCCAGTTTTTACGTTTGGAACTTCTTTCGCTTGTGTCTCGTAATCGCAATCTCAGCATGTATGCTGGTAGGTAACTCAAGTAATTTGACGGTTTTTTTAGCGTAGAGTATTTTTTTATTTATGGACGCTATTTAACTGCTGTGGTCCTTAGCGAACCATTCTATATTGGGCGTGAAAAACCGGTAATTTTGCTCAGATGCCTCTTTACCAGGCTTGAGATTCCTTTACATGTCTAAATCTACGATACGGGATCACCGTCTTTATTCCCCTCCGAAGAAAGTCATGCTACGGATTTTTACGCCCGAAGAAATACATCGCCCTCCGCCGGGTTTGACCCGCCTCTCGGCTTTAATGCCACGACCTTAACTTGTTTAATAAAAAAAGCTGAAGTAACCGTTATAAATATTTTAAATAATTCAATTGTTTCTCCTTTATTGAATAAAAAACCGTTTTTATCATGTTTTGTCTCGGGATTTGATGAAATTCTGTTCAAGAACGGAGAAAATCATTCACACAGCGTCCAATATCGTAACGATAGACACCGCCTCGTATCCTTCCAATTCGGAAGTAGCTCTCAACCATGCAAGTTCTGTGATCCGTGGCCACTTCCATCGCGTGCAAAGAATGCATAAAGTGTCCTGGTGAAAAGCAGTTCTGCACCACCGCAAAATATCAAACTGTTTACGAAGTAGTAAACGCATGCAGTCCGAGGTTAAATTCCTCTCCACTTTGAAAAAGGGGCTCACTGAACTAATAATGACTTCATTCATTTAAATCGACTGGCGATAAAGGCCAAATAAATCCGAAGACCCGTCATAAGCCCGCATAAAGCAGTCTCTAAGTATGGTGTAAAGACAGACGTCTTTGAGTGGTTCAGAGATTGTACAATTGAAACTCATAGGAAAGGATTGAGAAATGATTCCACTCCAAAGAAATGTATGTATAGGTTAATATAATTTTCTCCTATACAAAAGTGCCATACTTAGCTAATTGACTGTTGTAGTTGCAATTGCCCATCTGCTGTAATTTTTAGGGAATTTTCATTACAGACTACGCTTCTATTGGATCGTATGTATTTCTGACGCACCTGTTTACCATATTCATTAGGTTTATCTATGCTGCGTTGTATATATTGCCGTTCTGCTTTAATTTCTTTGATGCTTGTATTGTTGATCACCTTGCAGGTTGCCTCTGAGACTCCTGTCGCTGCTGTTTTGTTTTTTTATGCTGATTTGTCTGTTGGCGCTGATGACCCGTATTTATGCGTTGTTTGGTCTACGCTCCTGACGAGTATTTGGTTGCATCACCCTCTGCTTCATTCGACTTATTGTTGCCGCAGGACACTATCATATTTAATGCATGGTTCTGACCTGATCCTTCATGCTGAGATATTGATGCTAGCTTCAATGTGTGCATCAATCTGGAGATATCAATAGGCGTCGGTTTCGGTGGTAGGTATATTGATTCTCGTTGTTCTGTAATAATAAAAGAACCAATTGGATTACCTTCTGAAAAACTCTAGTATGAATATAAGTAAGCTATAGTAATAATAATAATAATAATAATAATAATAATCTTACTTTCAATGCTCGAAGCATATCGATGAGCGCGGTCTTATGTCCACAATTTTGGTAGATGCATAATGCCTCTGTCGGGATATCTGTCCAGTTACTCTGAAATCTCGTTATAGGGCACGTAGGCATATAAAGTCGTCCTCCGTAGTCTAGGGGTACCATGCTAACCTCTAGATCCCGCGGTCGCGATTTCAAACCCGGCGGAGGGCGATGGATTTTTTCGGAAGTAAAAATCCTTAGCATTGCATCCTTCCGAAGGGAAGTAAAGCCGGTGGTCCTGTGTCGTGAATTTACGGCACGTAAAGGAACCTCAAACCTGATAAAGAGGCGTCTGAGCAGAATTTCCGGTCATTCACGCCCGATATAGAGTGGGACGCTAAGAACCATAGCAGCTAAAGAACGCCTATAAATAAAATTCAATTTAAAATTAATTTAATTTCAGGCATATAAACCGCTGGCGCACTGGCTTCTGGAATGTATGTAAATCCTATGCACGGTACTGTCGTGTAGGCTTGGGCAATATAGGTATCACTTTTACATGATTCTGTTGTGCTGGTCCCAGCAGCTACTTCATTCATTTTACCAATAATACTAATACTACTACTACAATAATAATAATAATAATAATAATAATTATAACAATAATAATATAACAGCAACAGAGACTGCCTGTGGCCCGGTAGGCACATATCGTCCGGATACCTGGGCGGGGAATGCGGCCGGCCGTCGGAACAATAGCAAATGCGGAAACAATAGATAATGGCGAGTGTGGAATAAAAGCTTGTCTGGCCTCGTATCTCAGCCGGTAGAGTACCTCCCTGCTGTGCAAGGGATCCCGGGTTCGATCCCCGGCTGGGTGGTGGGAATTTTTCTGTAACCAAGATTCCCTATCCTCCCCAGAGTCTGGAGTATAAATGAGTGTGTGTGTGTGTGTGTGTGTGTGTGTGATCTAATGAATAAAATCCAAAGTAACCGAAAACCAACGATAACAGAATACGAGCTAACATCCTTGCATATAGGCAATATGCTTCAAAGGATACGCCGCCAATAAGACCATTGCAGCTAAAGGCGGGGTATAAATGGAACTTACAAAAAAAAATTGAAAACCTCTTTATATGCCGCTTACCTGTTCTGGAACCTTGTTTTCACATGTTCTATTAGGTTCTCGTTCTCGAAAGTTCCGCTTGTATGTGGGACACATAAGGGGGCTGCTGATGCCCGGACGGCAGTTTTTAGTGTTGAATTGAGTCGAATGGTGAGTTCTGTTAGAAACTTCAGTGGAAGAGGGCAGTGCAGTGTAATTGTGAATTGTAACTCAGTAGTCAGTTGTGAATCGTACAGTTCAGCAGTTCAGTTGTATTTGATTCGACAGATCAGTTGTGTTGTAATTCTAGTGTGTGCCAAAGCGGCGCCAGTGTAACGTTTGTGTTACGTTGAGTGTCTTGTGATAAATAAAGTATGTTCTCGCAGTAACTGATTTTCTCATTTGTTACAATAAAAGTAATAATTTAGTTATATAGGGCACAATGAAGAAAAGGAATATTTTATATAATGTATAAAATATTAGAAACCTCAGAAAATGTGTATATGTATTTATGGACGCCTGGATGTATGTATCTATTAATGGTGCTTTTGTTTATCAGTGATTGTATTTACGTATGAGTGTATGTAATATGTGCATGTGTTTAACTACATGTATGTGCATATGTATGTCTTGAGACATATACGTACCATGTATGTATGTATGCATGCAAACATGCATGCATGTATTTATGTATGGAGACATGAATATTCCTGATGATGTATTTCTTTGTTTAAGTTAAATGCATTTGCGGAATTTATCAATGTATATGGAATTATTGATTTAACGAAAAGCTATCCTAAGGTAATCCAATAACACACGATAATGCACTGCTTATAAGAGTATTATATTGCTCTGTGTTATGAAGTCCGTGTTTATAATTCATCGAAATATACTTGCTGCAAATATGTAAAACTAATACTTGCTTTAAAGAATTGTTTTTCATATATAGAGGAGGGTTAAACTCGAGAAGAGCTCCTTAAATTCATATTTCACAATGTTTATAACTTTGTGCTTAGTAATATATGTCCTGTTTTTAAGAAATAAATTTAATCGTGTTGACACCGTTATTTCAATAAATAAAGGAAAGCAAATTCTCACCAGTACAAGAGTATATCAATAGAGTAAGTTCTTACCATGCATTGTAGAAGGAAATTTTAAATCTCTAAAGCAGCGATGTTCCCGATCTTCTACTTAAACCAGAGAGACGACATTTTCTTCAAGATTTCACTGACATATGCATACAAGTGTTGGACTTAGAGCTACATTGGCTGCTTTTTTATCAAACCTAGAACAACAATCCATTTGCGCATTCGCGATAACCTCCCCCACTCTAGGCTCCTTAAAAGTCTGATATTTAGTTGTCAGTACCTAATAAGCGATCTTTTAATTGGCTAATAGGAACGAGGATATTAAAATATATATGCAGGGGGTCGTTGATACAGTTTAGAACATGTTTGGATATTAATTTTTCTTGGATGACATTTTAAGGACAGGTTATATAATTTATTTTATGCAGGTGTTCAAATATTGCCGTGAATGTGTAGAGATTGTAAGAAACTCTAGAAAGGAATTAGATTATCACTTAAGGCTATTATGTTTTCACAACCTAAATGGCTGGATTTGTTTGTTTAAAAACAGCTAGCATATCTTAACAAATTGGATTGAATATTTTCTTGAAAATACCCTCTAACCCTGGTTCCCCCGATTGCAGGCACCACTTATTTATCTTTTTCTTTCTTTTTTTGTCAGGACTATTAATGTGGTATTCCAGATACTATTATTTTGTGGTAAAGATTTAAGAGTTTCCTTTGGTATCCTAAGAATAAATATTTTTCGGCCAAATGTATTTTTTTTTAAACTCTCCAGGTCTGCTTATCTTGGCAAATGCTAATATACGGCTTTTTAGGCCAGAACTTAATTTTTATAGCCAGGTCGTTTCTGTTCTCTCGAGAAGGATTTCAGTTATATAATTTACGGGATAGAGTTTGCCTCTTATGCCGTAAATAATCTTTTTCTGAACCCTTTGCTTAAATTTATTAGTGGACTTGCATTCGCTGCAACAAAAACGATTTCTCATTAACTATATATATTTTTTTAACATGTCAGATCTGGGAGATTTTTTCCTTTAGGAATGCTAAAAATGGAATTTAGAATTACTCGTGTATTTTCTGGCCGTAAAAGGGAGCTCGAATGGATTTTTAAGTTTAGAGGTTTTATGGTCCGCATCGTTTTATGGTCCTGGAGGGGCTGAACTTTTTGTTTAAAATAGATTATTTATATGTCAATTTTTTATTCCTTCAAAGGAATTCATCTATAAATTTATAGTTTTTATTTTTCAGAACCTGAGGTCTTGTATTTTATCTTCCGCATTGTATTCAGGAAGATATGGTAAACGCAAGGTGTTTTTGAGTCTTGGCATATTTATTTATTGCGGTGGTTCTACAGCGGTTTAAAATGCTAGTCTATTTAAAACATTTAACTCAAATGTTGTTTGCTTCTCTCTGACTGTTCAAACATTTAGGGCTCTGTTCCGTGTGTTTTTAAAAATTCTAATACCTACTCTGCTGAGAAGGCATTTAAAACCTGTATCATTAAATGTGAGGGTTTATGTGCTAAATATAGCCTAACCTGTCTTAAATTCATTTTGAACCCCTTACTGTTTTAATAATTCATGCCTGAGACCACCTTTGCCCAGGAGTCTGGCTGCCTGTATGCTGATCCTTCCTGCACTGGTGCCCCTGTATGATGAAATCTTGAAGGGTCTGTTAGCTTGTGCTATGCTATCTACCTGGTTTTTTTAAGGCAAAGCGTGATTGGCGAATCCAATAGTGGCGTGCGGTGGTAGGATTTGTTACCGCAGCAACAACAGTACTAATTTATAAGTTCTATTCACTTCTTCTACCGATTCTACCACCACCACTACTACATACTTCTAATATAACCTCTGAAATAACTAATACTACTATTCGAATTAAACTTCCAATGCTGCTTTCGATAAGTAAGGCAAGCCCAGTACAGCCAGTATTACTTATTGTAATTTGAATGACTTACCCAAAGAGTGATGGATGGTTATTTGTATGTGAAATCTATTTTCCGATTCTTCGCAGCAAAGAATTCCACCGTCCTTTCAAAGAAACGGCTATTTTTTCTAATGTCTTCAAGAAGAGCTGCTTCAATTGACAGAAGTGCCAAATTTGATAATCTCTTTCATCAGTCTTGTCCTCGAATGAGTCTTAAAGCGCCTTAATGCCCAGAAAGGTATTTCTACTGTAGCTGTAGAGACTGGGATAGTGCAAATCAAAGCCGCGAGCTTACAAATTTGTGGAAAACTTGCCGAAAGAGAGTGTTTTGACATGAGCTGAAGTAACTGCAATGGACTTTTGCCTTTCAATTCATCGGAGCTGTAGAAAACTATCATCACATTTCGTAATCTCACCTCATCGATGAAACCTTTGTAGGAAGAAAGAAGATCTGAAAATTCTCTATCAGGAAAATGGTGTTGAAATCTTTCATTATTTGCGAGAAGAGATTAATGGTACCCTAATCTTGGAATCTCGTTTCAAGATGTGCCCCAATCGTGTCAAATATGTCACAAAATATCTGCTATAAATGTATTGAGATTGTTTTCGATGGCTCACCCACTCTCTCGCTGATTTCTGGGTACACAGTCGCATATTCATTTATTATGTCAGTGATAATTATGCGGGTTTACTCTATTCTGTTCCTACAGTAAACAATGCCAAATGAATTGCTTGCAGAATGTTGTATAGGACACTTTTAAAGGAAACGATTTTATCAAATACCCTTAGCAAGAAACAAAAAGCGAAATCGGTTAGTTTTGTTAGAAAATCATTTACAGAAACGACCATTTCTTTTTCAAAGTCGCCATGGCTGCTCAGCATTACCTCGAAAACTTAACATGGGTGATGATGAAGTGGGGTTTAAGGGCGCAAAGCCAGAGAGGTCATTAGCGCCCGAATTAACATGGACGTTTCTATGGACATAAATAGTGTTCACCAGTCTATTACCATAATTCCATGTTGTCGGCGAAACAGTGGTAATCTCCGATTCAAAAATTCCTCACGATATTTAGCTCTCTTTGGTGATCTTGAAAAGAATGCAGTAAAGCTATTGAGGGTACTGAAAAATATCTTACACTCCCGAATACTATCAACAGAATTTGACAAGGCCAAACTGAGGCAGCGAGCATTGCAATGTATAAATACAGCGTGAGGGTGTGTCTTTAATTAGTTTTTGTACTCTATTAACATGTCCTGCCATAGTTCCAGTTCCATCATAAGACTGAGCAACAATCTTTTCATTACAGTCAAACTCTGTGAGATGTGCCCTTATTATCTCATAAATCCCTTGTGCTGTGCGATTTCTGCTTACGTCCGAAAAACCAAGAAATCCTTCTTTGATCTGACCATTAGAGTTGTATCGTAGAACAATGGACAATTGTGCGACATTAGAGACATCTGTAGTTTTATCTACCAGTGCTGCTACATATAGAGTTTCATTTATTTAAGATTTAATTTCCTCCAATAGAGATTAGCTTATTGCTTCGATAGGGTCGTTCGTGATTCTATTCGAGACACCTTTGAAAAAAGTGGACGTTACTAAATGACCTTGTAGTACGGGGTCATACTCTGCTGTGCAATTTAAAAGCTTAGCATAATTTCCCCTGTTGATGGAAATTTCTGACTCATCATGACACCTGAAAGCCAGTTCTTGTTTACTTAAAAATCAAATAGCACGAATAAATCATTTCAAAATTTCTGTTCTGATTTATCTGTTCATTATGAAAGCATACTTCTTGTTTCAGCTGTTCGTCTAATAGTGTATTCACACGAACCCTGTCGTCCTCCGTGGTCTAGGGGTACCATGCTAGCCTCTAGTTCCCAAGGTCGCGAATTCAAACCCGGCGGAGGGCGATGGATTTTATCGGGCGTAAAAATCCTGAGCATGACTTCTTTCAGAAGGGAAGTGAAAAGTGAAGCTGGGAGTACCGTGTTGTAGATTTGCGGCACGTGAAAGAACCTCAAGCCTGATAAAAGAGGCTTCTGAGTAAATTTTCCGGTCTTTCACGCCCAACATAGAATGGGACGCTAAGAACCATAGTAGTGTAATAATGTTCCTTCTAGCACAAGAACCGACACAAGGGACAATTTGTAAAACAGGGTTTAGTGGAGAAGCGACCTAAATAACATGTACGTTCTGGCACAGGTCACGCGATCTTTGGTACCGGAAGGGGCTTTAATTGGTTTTAACTGGGTTAGTTGGTCTTTCAAGCAAAGGGGACATAAACGACACCTTCCTTCTAGCACAAGAATCGACACAAGGGACAATTTCCCTTCCGCGTGGTGGCTTTTAGAGGAAGACCCGACATAAACGACACGTATGTTCACCACCAAATCAAGGTTATTGCTGGAGTTGGTAATTTTGAGGGTCGTTTACATGGCTACGTGGTGGCTTTTAGTGGAAGAAACACTTAAAAGTCGCGTCCCTCCTCAAGCAAAGTACTGGCTTTGGGTGGGGGAGGTAATTACTTTAAGGATGAAACATGATTCACCGACCGTGAGAACCAGTGCTACAATACTTTCCCATGTTGACTAGTAAATCTTTCAAATCCGGTACAGTTGCAAACTTAAAAATTAATGGAGTGCATCCGTGAAAGCCAATAGTCGGCTGTTCTTCGCTTCAATGGAAGTTTCAATGGAATGGAAGATTTTTGGAGTGAGTGTGGAGAGGAAGCGTACCACTACACCTACTACCACAAGGAGGAGTGCAATGGGTTCATACATTCAATTGTCTGTAACATGCCCTCATATTATGACCAGATGTCTTCAAGAGAAATATGCACAGAGAACTGCCCAGTCTACAGAAGAAGGTACCTGGAATTAGACCATCTTTTTATACCTTTCTAGGAAATACTATGCTACATCTAATCTTTAAAGAAAATAACAAATTTGAAATATGTTCGTTCTTCCAGAGGAGGGGATGCAGACGAGGAACAACACAGAGGCGTGAATGATGTCGATGTCCTTGTAACCACCCATGCGGTACAATACCATTCTGAATTTTGTAATGGTGATACTCATGCAACCCTATGCGAGATGCCAGAGATGCACGATCAAATGAAGTCGTACTTCCTGTGTGATGAAAACTGCGCTGTATTCTTACTCAGGCGGGGAAACCTAAGGAAAGTGGCAGTGAAAATATCTAGATGCTCTTACCCTGCACGGGATTGTAGAATATCTAATGTTTAAAAAAATAATTAAAATTGTTCCAGAAATCGTCAGACAACGCCTATTCCTATAGAGGACATAGATGAAGTAGATTTCCCGAATGTACCGCAGCTTTTGATGACTTTGGATAAACAAGAGAGGCCAATCAATTTGCAAGTAGATGGCGATCTGCTCCAGGTGACTCCTGAACATTCACCCAGGAAACGAGCAGAATTACACAAAGCAATACAGTGAGTATTAATTTCAAATCTATGAAAGAACACGCATGCTTTAAATAAACTACATCACTTCCATTCATGGTGTCTAACATGTGCAATTCCTTTCAGGAGACCTGCGAATCTATTTAAAAATTATTTTTCTAATAGACGCAATATGTAATGTTTCAGGTCCGCTACTAAGAAGCCCACCAGGAGGAAGAACAATAAAACCTTTGAAGATCTCCATAGGAGGTTGGCGCTATTGGAAGTGCGAATTACCTGCGCTAACACCCCGAAGAGAGATGCAAGCACCCGCACTCGTGCTCCAAGGCGGCTACACCTCAAGAAGCAGTAGTGTCAATATAGGATTGTATTATGAAACCCCAGTGGTCATCATAAAAGAAACACAAAAATAATTTCGTGTATATGACAAAATATGACTGGCAGATAATTCAAAAAAGTCTCGCAGAATTCGAAACATATCTGAAAGTGAAGAAGTGTCCGAACAGAGAGTACAGTGAACATGTTGTATTCTCCTATATCATGGTGTTTATGGAAAATGGAAGAATTACACTTTTTAATACTTCTTTAAATTACGGTGAAATTCAGTTGAATTATGATGTACTATCACTAATAGAAAGACTCGAATCCTATATAGATAGACATCTGCAGAACCTGTGTATTGTAAATGAAGACGCTTATGTAGGGACAAGGAGCTGGAGGCAGAAGGCGCTGGAAATGTATGATAAGAAAATAAAGAAGTGAATATCTCTTTTATAACTTGTTTTATTCACGAAAACAAACCCTTACACTTCCTTATATCAAGCATAAAATAACTACATTTAAATTAAAGACTGCATCACATTAGACAGGGGCTTGTATGTGAATACTTTGTCATGAATTATCAAGCAATACAAAGATGTCTGTGCGGGAATATTTGCACTAGTTTGAATTTCCAGTCTAATATTGACAGCTCCATTTACAACCTCCTCAGGCTGATGTGAGCAGTCAATGACAAACATCGGTGCATGTTTAAGAAAATCTTTTCTCCTCAATAAGGGGTAATTCTCTCTCGAATAATATGAGCTTTGGAACTTTGAATACATTTCATATAACGAGGCAAATCTAGAGTTTCCAAAGTCCAAGTTCATATCATGGTAGTGATAACATTCACTATTGAGGTACAGTCTCAAATTGGTTATGTTGCAATGATCAAACTCGGAACAGTCTTTGGTTGCATTATTTACTCTCGAAGTGTGCGCTCCCACAATAACAAATCTTGGTTTCTCGGGTCTCGATGTTGCAACGTTCCATGTAAATGATCTAGTTTGAGGTACCGCAGGCTGAGTATGCAGATCCATACTTCGAAAGGCTATATGTAATGGCCTGTTTGACTTGACAATCTTAAGGATCTCCACCTTTTCACCATCAGAAAGGCGTATTATAGGCATCCGCCACTCGATACGTGTAAGTTTAACAATAGCATTTTCTTTTCCTTCGGGTGCCAGAATACAGTTTTTAGAGTCCTTGGATCGAATGAGGACCAGCTCAAACTTGCTGTTGAGTATGAGGTCCTTGTGATCATCTGGAAATCCCAGAAGCATTGACAGCGGTACTATAGCGTTGAATGCTCCACTTACAGGATGCACAATATCCACATCTTCTCCAAGGTAGCACCATCCAGCATTCAGTCAACGGTTGGATTCCATAGGGTTGAGTGCAGCATAGTTGCGCATAGTTGATGTAATCCCTGGATTTCTTGTTCTGTCTATAGTCGATCCATTCATGTCCAATCGAATCTCGTCAAACATAAATGCAATAGCATTATTGGTGAGCCTTGCTGTAGTAGTTGTTCCATTAGGTTTAGTAACAGATCCCTCAATGTAGAGATAACTCCGGTTAGGTAGAGTATATAAATCTTCAGCTTGACAAGGGATTCTAATTTCATCATTCGCGTCCAGAGCCGATGTATTATACGGTAAAAACACATGCTCCTCTTGTTTAGCAATCTTGTCCTCAAATGTAGGTGTTTCCGTCACATTGAAGATGTCCATTACAGAATTCTGAAGCCCAATGCTTCAAGGAACATCCTATTGCTCGATGTTAACACACTGAGTGTCGCAGGTAGAGTATGATGTATACGACGATGCGCAGGCTTATTATATCCTTGTAGGCGTCTTCTTCTGCTAAAATCTATTCCCATTACGACGTATGTGAAGTCTTATGCTTATATTCTCGTTTCTAAAGTTGATGGGATGACCGTTCTGGTCGACTACTCGAAGAGTGATTTGGTCGATAAAGTTAGTGCCTATGATAGGCAGGTAAATGGGATTTGAAGGCTCTTGCGAAATGTGATATCCTGGCGGAACCGAAGGGTAAAACTCATAGATCGAGTGTCCGCTTTTACCGTCGATGAAAGAGCCTGTTGCAATACTGCACTCGATTCGTATTATGCTCACCTTAAATATGTTTACTAGGAAATCAGATTTAGTCACTTGATTAGCAGGAATGACTTTGCTTTCACTGAAGCCTAAAAGGGTTCCAATAGAGCATTCCCTTGAAAAATCCATAGGAAAAGGACATTTAATTTCAGCCTTCATTGTATTATTAGGCCGAATAAAGAAGACATCCTCATCCAATTGAAGCTTATCTTTGATGTATGCATTAATATCAGTAATCTCATAAGTTCCATGAGGTATATCAATGATTTTAAGATCGTCATTGTAAATGTAATGAAACTGATTATTGCTATGATCCACATTGGGAATAGAATAGAAGGTTTCAAAATTCAAAAGAGCGATCTCATAATACCCTTTAGGATCGATCCTCAGAGGAGGATTCAGGTGCGTTGTCAGAACAGATTCATTACCGCTAACAGGAATAGTGTAAGTCATTGTGATAGAAATTGTAAGCACAAATGTCCACAGATGACTGAGCTAAAATCTGAAACCTCTCGGTATTATACATTAACCTAACATCTGTGAGATACCTTTCCATCTCTTTAGGAGGCTTTAGGTTCCCAAAGCTATAAAAATAAAATTCAATGTTACCCTCCTTCCTTACAGAAACCGAATGGGTACCTTCATTCTCTGAAGAATCGAGATTGACGATAATCCTCTCAAGGTGATGAGGCTTTGTAGGCAGCTCATCAATCATATATACACCTCTAAAATGCGGAATCTTTAAACGTCTAGCATACATGTCGAGATCAATGTTACTCAAGGCTTTTTCCGGGACAAGTACAGTCCTCTTCCAGAGTTTTCTGAATTTCCATTCTTGCTGTTGCGTCTCTTCTTTTTGACATTTCTCGTCTTATACTTCTTCACTTGAAGACCTTTTCCTTTTGCTTCTATCTCTCTGTTATGTCTTGCCATTTCTGCAAGCTGTTTATCTGCAGCCTTTTTCTTATTCACTGCTGTGGCGACTTGAGCTGCGCCTCCAGCTGCAGCACTTAGGGCTGCAATAATAGGAATGAAAGGCAGAAATCCTCCATGCTTTTTCGTCCTGGAGCCAGCACCTACAGCCACCTTGCCCTTCATAATTGCTGTAACTAGCCTGGCGGCCAACTTTTCTCCTAAAGTAGCGTACGATGCCTGTACTCTTTTCCACGCCTTCTTGGCTAAGGTCTTATCGGCTATATTTCTCGTAGCAGAGTCCCTGTGCTCAGCGTAGGCGCTGTCGTGCTGCTTACAGGCTACGTCTAATGCGTTAATTCCGGGGTCTCCTCTCTGTAGGCGTTTTTCCAACTTCGTACCCGGACCGCAATATCTGTAGCCCGATAAATGTGCTTCAAAGGGCAGCCAATTAATGAGAGAGTTAATTAACCCAGAGCCTCTGGAGATCTTGATCCTCCTAGCTCCCATGATAGACTAGTGGACTTTAAAATAGTATTGGGCTTTTATACTCTCAAGCTACAAACTGAAATCCATGCGCACCTGATATATATGTATATATACATTAAGCATGCTTTTTTATATTTAGTTATTAAGATGGAGCTCGTGAAGCAAGATTGCTCCCTGCCCATTCAGGTGCTAGACTTTGAAAGTGATCTTAGATGCAATCGACACGGAAATTTATTTCCCTCTAATGTCAGAGCTCTTATTCTAGGCAGCTCAAGCGCCGGAAAAACTAATGTATTACTGAATATGCTGCTTCATGTGAATGGTTTACGTTTTGAAAACTTGTACATCTATTCAAAGTCCCTTTACCAGCCAAAGTATCAATATCTCATCAAGCTACTCGAAAACATTGAAGGGATAGAAGTGAACACTTATGAAGATGGAGAAAGTGTTTTACATCCCTCTGAAGTTAAAGAAAACGCCATATTTATATTTGATGGCGTAATCACTAAAAAGCAGGGGAAGATCGCCTCTTTTTACAGCATGGGCAGACACCGTTATGTGGACTGTATATATTTAGCACTGTCGTATGCTAAAGTGCCTAAACATCTAATAAGAGACAACACGAATATGATTATTCTCTTCAAGCAGGATAGTTTAAACTTGAAACATATATATGAGGACTATGTAAACACTGACATGTCATATACTGAATTTAAAGACCTGTGCAAGGGTGTTTGGGAAAGTGTCTCGGAAGGAAGACCCTTTGTAGTGATAGTTCCTGAATTCCCTATGAATGAGGGTCCATATAGAAACGGCTTCGATGTATATATTAAAGTAGAAAAGAAAGAAAAGGATCATTCATAGATCGAAATGAGTATTGACAGGTTCGATTCACAGAGGACTCCTCCAGTTAAAAGAGCACTTCATCAATTCATCATAAACCGAGATGGAAAAGGAAACTATCAATTTAAAAACAAAAGACTATACATTGTTCATGATCCCGAGGAAGACATTGACGCAAGCACTAAACGTTATGTTGACACGCTTACGAATTCTACCGAAAATCGAATGCAGGAATTCACCGAAAAAGTGGCATATCAGCGTATGGGTGAACTTGAAACTATGATAAGGAATCACATCCAGAAATCGCTAGATGGACAATATGAGTCTCTAATGAAATACGGACAAACATGCACATAAACGAGACGCTGGAAACAACATTATTCTAGATACAATAAGAATGAAGATAATATTCACGCCTCAGGAGGACTACGATGTACCGAATAGGAAATATGTATCGGACTATGTTAATGCAAGAACACCAGCGATCGATTCAGACGGGAACGCTTCCTTTCAAAAAAGAAGAATAAGAGAGATAGCAGATCCCATTGATGACAGTGATGCAGCTAGTAAAAAGATTGTTAAACAGATTATTGGTAAAAAGCACAATGAAGCACAGCAAGCTCTAAACACGAGACTAGCCTCTATTGGAAATAATATCACCGAAACAGAAGTGAATCATATGGAAACTATGGCTAGCCGACAGAGCTCCATGGATAAGCAGTTGACAATAGCTATGAATAATGTGAATATTCTTAAATCACAAGTGAATGTTATAAATGCGATATTAGATCAAATGAAAGGCCAACACGTTATTACCCTACAGACGAAGCCTTTCAGAGGGAACTCACTAAGATACACACTAACATCGGGTCTCGAATACTACAGAGCACCTGTAAACGGAGCGGTCATTGCATGCTATATGACATCGTCAACACCTCCTTTTGTAAGAGCAGATACATTATTTGCTATAAACAATAACATAGTCAGAACCTTCCCTGCTCCTATTGCAAATGGAGATGCACTCACCTTTACTGCTCCGGCCAGTCGAGCAAAAGATGGCCATATTCTAAATATCGAATTGAATATATCAAATAAACTGAGGCCAACAGAACAGAACAGCTATATATTGAGGCGAATAACAAAATTCAAGATGATTTCAAGATGGACAGCGAGAGCATAAGACTTAAAGAATCTGTAGCCAGGTATACAAAGGCTATAAGGGAAAAGCTACGTGCACTAAAAGGACAAAGGTTTGAGACCCAGAGAGTAATGAGTAAAGCCCTTCAGCCAGTAGCAGAACCCTTACATGATATACTGCAAATTCAGAGAAACAATAGTGATACTTCAAGTAAAGAGGAAAGTCAGAAAAAGAGTGATCCACTTAAAGAGGAGAAAGATGAGAATATCTCAAGCTTCCTGCAGAAAGTTCGAAGGAATGATAAGAATGAAATAGACAATGCCTACGGTGTGAGATACGAAGATGGAAGCTATATGCTGGGGAACAGGATCATTGACTTCCTCAACAATAAAGTACGAGTAGGTGATGAAACGTACAAGGTGATACCTGGATAGAGTGAACTCATCTTCAAGAGGATACCTGAAATGCATGTATATACAGAAGGGGATCTGGATACATATAACAGAATATTGAAAGCAAGCCAGGTTCATCGTAGAAACTACAGCAGACTCGGGAAACTGAGATCAGGCAATTCCTACAAGTATAAAAACATTATATGGCCTTTGGGGACGAAACACAAGGGTTTACGTTTGCAGTGGAAGGAGCATCGCCCTGATACGAGACAAGACTACATCTATTGGAACGACCCTAACGACCTGGTGAATCGCCTGAGGCTTCTAATTGCATCCAGAGACGCCGGAAATAATAATAACACACAAGAAATTGAAGAAATTATTCAAGAACTGAAATCGGCTAGGATTATAGCATGACGGTGAAGCAAGATATAGCAAAAGAGCTGCATGCTCGCGCCCGAAGAAACTTCTTGCTTCAAAAGATCGTTAGCAAAGGTCTGCATGATCGGATGCAAATCGACTTGGTTGAGATGATGCCCCATGCAAATCTCAACAAGAATTTCAAATATATCCGATTGCAGTCAACTTCTACTCTAAAATGGCCTATCCAAGGCCATTAAAGGACAAGTCAGGACCACAGGTTGCAAAGGCCATGGAAGATATACTAAAGGACATGGAAACGCCACCCAAGAATATACAGAGTGATAACGGAAAAGAATTTTATAACAAGCACTTTAAAAATCTAATGGCAAAGTATAATATCAATCACTACAGTACCTATACTAATGTGAAGGCTGCAGCTGTTGAGCGTTTAATCAGAACTTTAAAGAATATGATGTATCGGGAGTTTCTAGCTCAAGGATCATACAAGTGGCTAGATCTTCTACCTAGAATCGTTGCAGAGTACAATGACACTTACCACTCAACCATCAAAAATGAAACCCAGTGATGTGAGGAACAATGACCTTCTTCTGTCTGTTTACAAGTATAACCATCCCAAAAGATAGAAGAGGAGTGCAAGGAGGTTTAGTGTCGGCGATTATGTAAGGATGTCTAAGAATAAAGGACATTTCGAAAAGGGTTTTGAACCCAACTGGAGTGTTGAAATTTTCCATGTGGCTCATGTGAAACGAACCAATCCTACCACCTACATCATAAAGGATAAGGATGAAGAGCAGATAAAAGGAGCATTTTATGGGCATGAACTGCGTTCTACACTACTCCCTAACACTTATTTAGTGGAGAAGCTTTTGCGTAGGCAAAGAGAGAGGATTCTAGTGAAATGGTATGGATTCTCTAATAGCCAATGGATTGATGGAAAGGATTTATTGTAGCTAATACTGAAATAAAGAGTCTTAAATGCAGTACCTCGTGTTTTATTTATAGTAATTTGATTCTTTTCCCCCTTGATACATTGAGCTGTACAATGTCCCATTAACGTTGTATTATATAAAATAGAAAATAATTAAAAACAGTAAAAATAATTAAATACAATATATAGAATTAATAAATTAGACAATAAATAATCTATATACAACATAATACATGAGATGGGTATGAGACATCCAGGGAAGTCGGAATGGATTACGTGGCCCTAAGTGAATAATGGCCCCACGCGAGAGTAGAATGAGAGCCATCAATCATCTTGCGCTTCGTGTCTCCTCCATGCAATGCAATTTTGTTAATTTCCACAGTCGAGACTTTATGTTTTGTACTTCTGAAGCAAACTTGTTTAGCCAAAAATTTTTTATTTAAATCTTTTAGAACCTCGAAATATTTCTCAAAGGTGATTGCTCGCATTCCACCTTTGGTAATCCCCTTCGCTTTCATGATGGTGCTGTTGTTATATTTATAGCTGTAGAGCTTTGCTCTAAGTCCAACGTACTCAGTCATCACCATGCACCCAACTAATCTTTAAACAATCCAATCACTTTCTTGTTGGCCTGGTTTATGCTATATGCATTATTTTGGTTGTAATTTGATGTGTCAAAATGCTGGGGATTGGTTTTTATGAATTTGTAAATGTCTGAAGAAGTTTAGAAAATGAATGAATCTGTATCCATATAATTCAGGACCAGGTCATTCAGTTAGGGTTTCATTACTTTATAAAAAAATCATACATAATAAATTTTGATAGATCGAGAATTGCATGGCCAATATAGATTGGTTTGTTCATGAGGATCTCCTCTCTAGCCAACTCTATGCCGACTAAGTTTTCATCAAAAATGTGGCTGCATACATATGTTGGACGAGCCGTCAATTTCCGTGCTTGCTCCCAGGTAGGCACAATACGGAAATCTCTATACTTGCGAACATTTTCAATGAACGTACCGTACACAGCGTTGTTCATTTTCTTCCAGAGGTTTTGACCAAACTTGGAAGTTTCCCTGGCTCGCTTATCGGCGTTAAGGTCAATACGATACCACACGACGAATATGTCTCAATAACAGCTCCAGATCTAGACACTGTTGCAAGATTTTATAATGCAAGACATATTTGCTTTTGTTCTCAAGACTTGCAATTAGTTTCTTGTATTGGCTGCCGGGTGGTATCTCGCTCCGGGGACAGAGATGTAGATCATTGTGCGCATCATGGAGATGGTCAGGACACTCCAAATCCACCTCTAGGACATATCCTGTCTTGGAGTCCTCAGGGATCGCAGCGAAGTTGATGGTGTCTATTTCATCCCTATCAAGCCATCTGAGGTTCCCGTACGGCATTGGGGACGCCATGCTCTTGCCGTACAAGTTGTTGATGTCCCAGTACGATAAAACGTTTCGAGGTTCATCAGATTTGTAGTCTGCAAGGTATTCGTGGTTGGCTTTGGAGTGCCGCTTTGATACCGTGCAAAGCCCGCCGCGAATACCTTCCTCGAAAAATTCTATCATGCTGGGATTGCTTATTAGCTCGAGTCTTGCTTTCGTTGTCTTAAGCATGGCGTCGAAGGCTAGTGATGGCTGAATGTAGTACCATGCTGGGTCCAGGTTATACATCCCCAGCGACAATCTCTAAACTTCTCGAATACATCTGCTAAAAGCAGAGTATCGGTCTTTAGGTAAAGGTCTCTATATTCCCTGAGATTCTTTATGTTGAATGTGCTCCATACCTTAAGTGCATGAGCATATTCCTCCTCTGTGACACCGTCGAAAAGTTCTATCGGCGGGAGCTC
Organism: Deroplatys truncata; assembly: GCA_030765065.1. Classification (NCBI taxonomy): domain Eukaryota; kingdom Metazoa; phylum Arthropoda; class Insecta; order Mantodea; family Mantidae; genus Deroplatys; species Deroplatys truncata. The sequence continues at coordinate 316,172,700 of CM060990.1, read as the reverse complement.
CTCTTCTTGGAGCTTCTCGATGGTATCCAGGTATGTATAGGGGAATATGCCCATGCACTACATTAGTTCCAGATGTTTTGGATTAGAATACTCGGCATTAGTGACCTTGAAGTCATCAGAGCTCAGCATGTCTGCCAAGCTAGATAACTTGTCATCAAGAAACTTGTAGCTGTCGAGGAACCTGAAATTAATGCCCTTGTACCGTTTGGTAAATGCCAGATAACGTTCTGATGATTGTGCTATACATGAAATAGGAGCCTTATCATATGCCATGTGCCTGATCAAGAAGTGACTGTCATAATTGCTTAAGCAATGAAAGAAATATGGAATAAAATTCGGCAATTTTCTATTAAAATTGCAAGCATTATGAGACGCTCCAAGTTATGCACCATTGATATGACAATGGTCCCTCACCCTAACGTCATCTATAGTAAAATCTCTCCTGCATATGTGACAGTGATCAGCATTTTTGAAATCCAGGACATCCTGAGGCGAAATATGCATGGGCTGTATTCGCCCATATATCTCAATGAATTCATCAGCAATCTTTCTAAGTTCGCTGAAGAAGTCATTGAGTGCATTGTTACCTCTGAAGAGCTTGAATCTCGACAAGGACTGATCATGTCTACATATGACCTTCAACGCTATCGATATCGCCTCGTGTTCCTGTATGGTTCGGGTCCAGCTCTCTACGTCAGAGGGTTCACATGAGTGGACCTTCCTCAGAACAGATTCGATATCTGCATAAATCACAAAAGGTACAGGGACACGCTTTGAATATGCATTAAATTCCAGAACCTGATTCTGATTTGGCATTTTCAGGATCTGACATTTATTGCATTTCAGTTTATGCACTCTCAAGGTATCCTCATTAGAACACCTTGTCATGCATGCCTCACATAGCCACATTTTTCTGCGAGAACTTATCTGACTTCTAATAAGCCTCGATAAGTTGGTGATGAGGCAGTAGTGAGACTTGTCATCCTCATCGACAATTAAGAGGTTTACTTGTCTAGCCTTCCTCTCAGATGGTTTGCGAATGGACTCCACTGAGTCGTTGGCATTCAGGGCAAATACAGCTATAGATATATCTGGATTCTGCTTCTCAAAGAGCTCACTTTGATCGAGGGAAAAAGGGAAAGTAATTCCGTCATAATTGAATTCCTTAAGAAGCAGTTCTCTAGGATATGATGATGGACGTTGGCTATTATGTTGTGCAGGGTATCTGGAAGCTAGCATACACCAAGTGAAACAGAAATCATCGGTATTCTGAATATTTACAACTGCCTTCTTTCGCTTGATGCATGCAGGAAACTGTATGTATCCTGAAGCACGGAGGGGATTATAGTTTGCAGCGCTATTTATCAGCGATTGGATTGCGAACAGTGTCTTTGAACTAGATTGGCCTTCAAAACAGGCTAAGTTTTCTAAAATTTCGTGCTTCATTGCATGAAAATGACGTCGAGGTTAGATGATTGCCGTATCTCCTTTGTCTTGGAATTGAGGAATATCGATTCCACGTTTTCATGATCTGGTGTCTGGATTAAGTATGAGACGTTCAGGGAACAACTCATCTTTATCCCAGACATACTCTTCTTTAGAGTGGAATCGATTTCCTTAATGACAAGACCCCTGCATGCCTCGAGAAACTCGCTGGGGTCAATTATTCCAGCCGTATTTTCAATTTTGGTATTGAAAATACGAGCTTTAAATGCAGACTCTATTACCCTACATTCTAGGTCATCATAATCATTTCGACATACCCTTTCTGCCGGTGATGGTGAGGATGAATCAGTTGTCTGGACTGGTCTGGAAGATGTTGCTACGGCTCCGTTTACATGTGATGCGTACTCCTGCTGGTTCAATTCGCGTGAGAGTTGGCTGCTGCACATTCCTTCTTCAGAACCACGCTCCTCTTCTGCTTCACGAAGTCTCTTGACACCTTTTCTCAAAGCCCAATTTGCCTGAGGCTCTGGCTCAGGGTGTAGAGGTTCAAGATCTGCTACAATAGAACCATCACATTGTTAGCATCTGTGACAAATCAAACATGCAATGGTCTAGTAGAAGACATGGGAATAAATTGCATCAATATTAATGTTAAAAGAAGTGAAAGACTTACCTTGGCATGACTGAAGCAACTCGATGAACGAAGTCTTGTACCCGCAGTTATTGCAGGTACAGACTCCCTCCATTGGTGTATCCTCCCTGTCATTATTTTGGGCGGCGCTTGAATCCTCAATATCATCTCCGAAACCTGGCGGAGGTGGGATGATAAAGTCCCCCGCATTATCAGCATCAAGCCACGCAGCTGCACCGTCGTCTAGCAATGGTGATAGTGGTGGTGGTGACGGTAGCGTGCTGGGCCCAGGAGCGTCCTGTGCTGGGCCAGGTGAGCGGCGGACACGTCCTGCCAGACTCAATTTGCTTGTGTGCAACTTCATAGGCATCTTCAATGGAAAATAATAATTTTAGGCATGTAAAATTGATGAATGAAGAAAAGGATAATTACTCTATATTCTATACTTCATTTTCTAGCATATTACCGCTTTTTGACTTTTTTCAGTTTTTGACATTAGAGGATAAGCTTTAAGTATGTTAAGCTTTTTGTATGTAGTAAGAGTATTTTTATATATTATGAAAGCTATTTTATATCAGATTACGGAGTTTCAACGAAAAATTCAGAGTTAAGTTAATTTTTGTTAATTAGTATGTTAATGAAGTATTTTCAAACATTAATTGCTTTAATAATTATAAAATTAGCTAATAGAAGACCTGCCTTACGTTTGCTGGAGTTAAAATAAGTTGCATTTGAAAGTAACTCAAGACCCCAAATAACTACTACTAGTTGTGCTTGCAGGATCATTTTTACTCTACTTTTGTATTTTCTTCTGATTTTCGTATTCTGTATTTTTTTTAATTTGCGTGGAAATGGAACTTGATTTTAACGTATATATTCCTTTTTAAGCGTACTTTAGCGTTCTGAAAATTGAATATTTACGTAAGAGCTTGTTCAGATAGAATCTATTATGTTTTAGCTTGCTTAAGCTGGTTATTTTAGTTGCAGTATTTTCTGTGTTTAAAAATTTTTGTGTGATTTTTAGACGTTGGTTAGTGATACATAAGTTTAAATAATACATCTAGACACTGACCCTGCTACATTATTGCAAGCTAAACTTTACGAACCTAGGTGATCACACGATTTTTTAAATGCGATTTTGACTTTCACTATCTTCACTCGATATTTTAAGAATAAATCACACGAATTTCCTGTATGAAATCTATTATATTCACTTACCTTGTGAATTGAATTCTATGATGAATTAGGTAGTTGAAGATCTTTGCACCAACACACGCTATCACAATCACTGAAGTTATTCCTTTAAGAATGAACTTTAGCTCTCCTGCTTTCTTCTTATATCGACTTTGAAGTTCATTCTCCCTCTCCCAGAAAGAATGCGCAGAAGAATCCACTCCGTAATCCAGTGTTTTGATTGGTTAAACAATATTAGCTGGCTATATCTATCCTTGTCTAATGATTCACGTTTCTTTTCCCAGGATCTTTAATCACATCTGGTGAAGTTATAGATGTATTTGAAACCGAGTCTTAAGTAATATATTCTGGTGTACTGTTAATGAAATAATAAAGGAAGTGTTCAATTACTCTTTATTGTATGAATCATACATCTGTGTGAGAAATGTTAAGCTAAATTGCCCTTAGACAGGAAACTGTAAATCTTCTTGAATTTAAGTAATTTAAGGGGACATAGGACAGATTATATGATTTTCTACAATTGTTTTTAAATCTTATTAAAATTTTGTACGTTGGTTTCCCTCATTCTAAATAGCATTATGTGTAAATTTCAAAAAAATTGATGAAGTAGTTTTTCAGATATGAGATATTTTCTGTTTTTCATATCGCGATATTTGAAAATTATGAAATACTCCATGCGGGACAAATTTTATTTTTCATCAGTACCACTTTGTCACATTAATATTTGAACTCCTTACAAATTATTCTAGTATGCTTTTTTCATTTTGTGCTTTGAATAACAAATTATTAATTATAATCATTAATGCAGATATTACAGCCTAAAAAGTAAAAATTTTTAGGGTTAATAGCCCACTGTGTCCAAGTTTTACATAGTAGCCCAAAAATGATACTACAACTTCTTTAGATAGAACAGTAGAACTATTATGCCAAGTTTCATGCAAAACTAAAGAAAACTATCCCGCATGGGACATTTGAGATATTGAAAAATGTCGTTCTGAGAAAACTTAAATTTTATATTGAAAACATCTATACAGGCTAATGTACCTGGTGTAAAGGGTTAAAATTGTCTAGAACCATAGCTCTTTCCCTCCTTTTTGATCTTAGCCTCCTCTGCTTGCAATTTCAACACCTTCTTCTTCTTTCTGGTGGACTTCTGCTGTTGTAATGTGGAGCGGCGACTTTCATACTTTCTGCGAGAATCTCTTTTCAGAGCTATTTTTCTTCCTATTCCAGTAATTTCTTCTCCAGTTGAACTGGCTTTTACTACTTGTGAAGCAATGCATCCCATATTATATTCAGAAATGGCATCAATTACTCCTATGTCTAACCTTTTCCTGGAAACAAAGGTTTCCTTAGGACACTTTCTCCAAATTGAAGAATGCAAACTTTCATTTGCATTCTGAGTTCCACCTTGGGTGCATCTTGACAAAAGTTCAGTACAGGCTAGTCTTTGGTACAATGGTAGTATTTTTACTAGCATAGCAGAAGAAAACTGTATAGACATAACCTTATGGCTTTCTGGCTTTTTTTCTTCTGCAATACTTCTATTGTAGAAGCACCATGAATCCTTTCCAGAAGGACATTTACTATGTTTTGGGCTTTCATCAGTAGATGAGCAATGATACATAGTGGCATAGATGGCAGATTTCATCCTATCAACATCAGGTAAATTAGAGACAATGGCATTCCTATAATAATTGGTTAACTTGACAATATTAGCTTCTTTTAGTGTTCCTGGTCCTCGCCCACCAAGTTGAGTGCCTTTTGCTTTCCATTCCTGTACCAAATTCCTTAATCCTGTACCCATCCTCTTGGCAATATGGTTAACACACTCTTCTTTTATAATTGTGGTATCTGGTTCATATATAGCTTCCTTTGTCAGGTGAATGAATGTTTTGGCATCACCGTCAGATAATAGAGTTGTGTAGCGCATGGAACACTCACTTACAGACCTCTTCCATAAGATATCTGCTGCAGAAACTTCCATAGCAGCAGATGAACCAGAGTAATTCCTACAGCATTCTCCAGGTATACTTTTATGTCCTCTAAGCCATATGTTATACTCTGGAGTATCTTCTCCCAGTTCATTTTGAGAGAGGACACACATGGGGCAATATTTTGATAAAATTTCAAAGTCAATGACTAATCCAGTTAAAATATCAATTACTATCCCTATCCCATATAGAGATCTGAACCCTCTTTTGTGCGAGGTTCCATCAAAAGACACAGCTATATCTATTACTTTCTTATTTATGTTTGCTGCATTCAGATCCTTATGGGCTTTATGCACTGCTTCTCTTGATTTGGAAAGAACATTTTTTCTTATGGTCTCTGATTCATCTGCTAAGGCATGCATATGCTTAGTGAATGTTTTAGAATCTATTGTATTCAAATTCATGCTCATGCAAAATCTTTCCATTGTTCTGTGACCACCTCCAATTTTTAAAAATGTCTCTATACATCTTCTATTTACATCAAAAGCAGCCTTTTTACTTTTGGAATCAGTCTTTACTTTTGGGCTGGAGTAAACATCTGAAAATGTCTTGTCACAATTCTTACATTTTACAGTAAGCTTACATGCTAGGCCCTTATTTTCTCCTGTTTCAATAATCAAAGACTTTTCCCCACACTCATCACATACTATATTGCCACATAACTCATTCAGAACTTGTGAGTGAATTAAAATGTATTTATTTTCATATAGGTTAGGCTGTGTAAGTGGTGTTTCAAAATATCTGAGCTTTTTGTCACTGGCAGAAATTATTTCGTGTGTACTGGTATGTGTGGGTAATGTATTATGTACAACAGAAGTAGAATCTGAAATTTCTGTACTACTATTTGAATCAGATAAAATACTTTTGTGATCATATGGCAATGTTGATGGGCCAGGTTGTAATTCTATAGTTTCTTTGGGAACACCTTTCCATCTTTTTTCAATATTTTTCAGAGTCTTTAGCTTCCTTTTACTCATCCTACCTGTTGGTTTCCTCCAACTTGCACTTAGTGTATGCATTTCAATTACCAATAAATAAACTTGAAAGACACTGGCAGTAATAACCTCACAAAACCAAGCTGCATGTATACATAACACATAATTATTTAAAACTTATAAAACAGATAAAATGTTACAAATAAATTCTTAAAATATTTAAATACTATAATAAAAATATATTTTACTGGTGTGAGACGGCTGTATATTTTGTTTCCAAAAAAATCGCCTATATTTTGAACTCATGAAGATGAAGGTTTTTTGTAGTTGCAGTAATGAACACCAGATGGAAGCAATAACCAATACACACTGACTATGGTGCAAATTTGAATGATTTTTTGGAAAGAAAGTAACTATTTTGCAAGCGAGAACAAAAATGGGCGTGGCAGGCATTTAAATTTCCGTGCAGTGGTTTTTAAAAATGGCTACCAAACCCTTTAAAAGGGTGCTTATCAGCATAAAATGCATTTAAATGTTTGACTAACATTATAAAGAGTTAATTTTTGCAGAAAACAAAAAATTGAAGATTTTGGTCATTTTCACTAAAAAATCTGTCCTAGGTCCCCTTAAGGGAGGGAACTTATTGATGGTTGCAGCTGCCTCTAATATAATTTCATACTCTTATTGAAATAAAACAGGAAGTGTTCAATTACTCTTTATTGTATGAATCATACAACCCATTGAGAAATGTTAAGATAAATTACCCTTAGACAGGAAATTGTAAATCTTCATGAACTTAAGTAACTTAATGGTGGGAACTTTTTGATGATTGCAGCTGCCTTTTGGTGTACTGTTAATGAAATAATAAAGGCAGTGTTCAATTACCTTGTATGAATCATACACCTCGTGGGAAAAAGATAGTCATCTTTCCCGCTGTTATAACTAAGTATTTTAAATTTCTCTACTATACAAAGAGAATGGAATGCGTCACATAGCAACCAGCTCTTAAAAGATTTGACTAATGCTTAAAGCCTACCATATTCCTCTTGCACCTACAAGAAGCAAAGGAGAGTAAGCGTTTGTAAAAAAAGTTTGTACGAAAGTAGAGAAAGTCATGTGAGTGTAACATATGAGAATTTTTTTAAATGTGATTCGTTTTTTATTTCATTGTATATACAGCTTGTAACAATGTAATTACCTATCTCTATAAAGACGCATTTTTTCATTATAATTTAATATGTGTTTGACTCTCATGCAGTTTTCAATTAAAAATCAATAGCAGACTGGATACTGTCGGTATCTATACTGCCAGATATGAATTCCAAGTGTTAGTTCTGTAGCCTTCTGGCCTCTGCCGTGGATAAGGTGAACGAGTCTATACAATAGATGCCCGTCTCCCCGCCGCCCTTAGACGAAGGGTGAGTCAATAGACTTAATCACCGGCATTATAGGGGACTGTCCCAAAAATTGCTATACATATACTGTTGTAGCGTATTAAGACTGATTATGAGTGGGTATGTGTGTGCATGAGAGAGAGGCGATATATTGTCGTAACCTCTAAACACTAACTCATGGGAGGTAGAGCTACTCGCAACAGATACTTAATACATACATATTTTTTATAACCGTGTACTCTTTATCCATAGTAGGGTGAACGTTCTTTCGGGATACACTATACCTCCATCATTGAAACTCCCAGACATAGGGGCGCGACAGAAGAGTCGAGCAATCGTCTTTTAAACTTACACATGTAGGGAGACCTCACTCGTATACACACACGGTTTTGTGAAAATTAAACCTTTTGATTTTTAAAACATTTTCCTTCGTTGGGCGTTTTCGCAACAAAAATTGAAGCTCGTCTCACCGTAATAAGGTGGCATACTTTAGTTACCAAACACCGTATACTAGCCATCCTAAGATGCCTTTCGGAACTCTCCTCTATCGTGTTATTCGACCCGTACAAAGCAACAACTGTCGGCAATAAACTCTTACATGGTGAAAATGAAACCTTTTGATTTTTAAAACATTTTCCTTCGTTAGGCGTGTTCGCGACAGAAATTGAAGCTGGTATTTTTATGTGCTGTATATGAGTTGCGTGATTATAATTAACGCTGTGTACTTTATGGTGGCTGAACCAGGTCTCATAGCTGGCTGGAAATGCAGACATTATTTTGATTACCTCCCCCACCCAAAGCCAGTATTTTGCTTGAGGAGGGACGCGACTTTTAAGTGTTTCTTCCACTAAAAGCCACCACGTGGTCATGTAAACGACCCTCACAATTACCAACTCCAGCAATAACCTTGATTTGATGGTGAACATACGTGTCGTTTAGGTCGGGTCTTCCTCTAAAAGCCATCACGGGGAATGGAAATTTTCCCTTGTGTCGGTTCTTGTGCTAGAAGGAAGGTGTCACTTATGTTCCCTTTGCTTGAAAGACCAATTAAAACCAATTAAAGCACCTTCCAATACCAAAGATCACGTGACCTGTGCCAGAACGTACATGTTATTTAGGTCGCTTTTCCACTAAGCCCTGTTTTACAAATTGTCCCTTGTGTCGGTTCTTGTGTTAGAAGGAACATTATTACACTACTAACCATAATAGTTAAAGAGCGTACATAAATAAATTCAATTTATTTCACACGAACCCTTCCAAAAGAAGCTAACTGTAACTAGATTTAATATGACCCACAGATTGTTCCGGAGAAAATGCTGCATTGGTGAAACTCCTGAGATACACATAGCCCGTCTTAGTCCATGCTGTGTTCCTATCTTGCCCGAACAATAAGCAATTCCAACAAAACATAGCATTCAGTTTCTTACTACCAGCTAACCATGAATATTTTGTGTATGAAGTGGTATTAAAATGCCGCGTACAATTCTTCAGTTTCTGAGACAGACTAGGCGGTTCAGATGTAGGCCTACCTTGTTGACACACAACTTGCTTTTCAGTTAAATTTATTGTCGAGAATGATTCCTTCAGCAAGCAGTCGATCACACACTCGAAATCATCCATTTCGCGCATTATCACACACTTCTCTCTACAGTATTGTGTTTTGACACTCAGTAATATTTAAGAATTCACACTAACTCACTAGAACCAAATCACACTCCACAAATCAGACAAGGAGTGAGTAAACACGTGTTTAACATGCGCTACTGACAGGACCCTACCGACAGCACCCGCAAATGCCGTGTTTGCGCGTGCGTCTGCGTAAACAGACGACATGCAGCTCCCGCACATGTTTTCAGGTGTTCTCGGTGCACAGCATCAACGTATTATAGCAATGTCTATTTATATTTTAGCCAGAAAGTTTGTTATTATATGAAATTTAAACTTAAATAAGACGCTACATCTAGCAATGTCAACTTATACTTCACCATAAAGTTTGTTAGTATATAAAATAAAAGCTTAACAAAGATGCTATTTCTTGTACTTCTACGACTGTCAAACTGACATGAATACTAGGATTAGCGTGATTTTTTAAAAATAAATTTCAAGAATTTATTGAAGCAAATCGCTTACGAACGTTGCAATGATGTTATCCAAAAGGTAATTTTTGATGTGAAAAAAACCTATAAAATCATACGGAGCTGCCATGCGCTAAAAATAAAACCATTATTGTTTAGAAAATCTGAGAGTTAAAGGGATTAGAACTGTTAATACAACGATCAACGTTACATGGAAACTAAGATTATAGTGATGTTTTAAAAATAAATTTGCACTAACATATACTTAATGCATTAGAAAAACATATAATTCACGAAAGTTATAATGATCAGATCCCAAAGTTTTTAGTGCGGGAAAATAAATAAGACAATACGGAGCTGCGATACCATAAAAATGAAGATATTTTTTAGGGAAGCTGGGAGTTACAACTATGTTTAAATCTATTTTCAGGTTTTACTGACTTGGTAAATTTTGTTTATATTATGATGTATCTATCAATGTCACACGAAAACTAGAATTAGCGTAATGTTTTAAAAATAAATTTGCACTAACATACATATACATAAACACATTTTTTAAAAAAAAAAGTTCACTGAAGTTGTAATAAGAAGATCTAAAGGTTTTAGGTGAAAAATAAACAAACAAGATCACACGGAGCTGCGATGCGGTAAAGATAAAAATGGCAATTCTTTGGAACTGCGTGTTAAAACCATTTTTAATTTTTTTCAGATTTTATTGAATTTCTTCAAACACAGCCCTTGTGGAACTTAGAGAAGTGTCGTTTCAAGGTGAAACGCCTTTTAAGCGGTTTGCAACATACAGTGCTATTTAATGGTAGCGGCACTATTATAGAGTGCAACTACTAACACTAATGAAACTAAACCAAACACGACGGTTCCCACTCACCTCGCGCGCGCAAAGTTACAGCTGACGGGTGGTGCATGATCTGTCTGCAGGGTCTCATGTGTTACTACTAGAATTCAAAAGAAGCATTCTTTCAGAATGCCAATAAGTAAAATCAAAACAGAAGGACCTGCAAAATATGTTGGAGAGTAATGAACCGAAAGAGCATTTAAATTATATTTCATTCTTTATAAGAAAGAGAAAATATATTAATACATTTATATCACATGAGTTTATGTATCTCATTTCAATCTATATCAGCAACAATCTGCTGTTGGCTGTACTGTAAACGGTGCAACTGCAACGCAACTGGTGCCTAAATGCTGTACTACTCATCTGCGTGACGTCACCGATTGTCTTCATGCTGGTATCAAGCCCTTTTTTTCATGTCTAACATTACTGAGTTTCTCTACCTACCTTGCTCTCAGCCCTTACCAGCTACAGTGTTCCAGGTCGAGTGAGAAGTGTTAAGCGCATGCGCGAGGGCAGCACTCCTGGAGTTTGAAGCGACTGGAATACGTCACACAAGAAACCTTAGCCCTTCGCCTCGCTGTCATCAGAGAATAAAGAAATAGAGCTAGTACCAGGCGGCTGCGCGGGTTCAAATAAGAATCTATAAAGCGGGCATTTTATTAGCAGATATTTAATTTCATATTCGATATTGCAGTAAATTCTAAAATAGTTACCCCAGCACTGGTTGATGGGACTGAATGCACGCCATTGAAATCCAATATTATTCGACTCTGAACAGCTCTAAGGAAAGCACGTCCTGCGGCAGCTATAGGCTATGCAAAAGGCATGCACGGTAATAAAAGCACAGTATTCTCAATTAGCCTTAATGGCTGTGTGTGTGTGTTAATATGCGCGTATATATATATATATATATATATATATATATATATATATATTTGTGTGTATGCGGTGTCTCTTCTTCCTCCCTCTCCCTCCCCTTCCCCTCTCTTCTTTCTATTCAATGTTTGGTACATGTGAGCATTTTTTCATGTCTTTGTGGATAACAAACTTTATTTTACAACTTGTTTTAGTTTTATTCTCTCAAGAAATAAAATTTCAAATATATGGCGCAAAAAGAAAAAACTGTCTATTATTATACCTAGAGTACAGAAAAAGCTGAGGTAATTGAAAGCTCAGGGGCTCGAACCAGGGTTTCTAGACTAGATTTACTTAAGGTTTTAATGTTCCTGCAATACAATTTCGTATTACTCTTAATTATCTATGTTAAATGTAGTTAAGAATACATAACAAAATAAAAAAGAGGCCATTGAAGGAGCAGGAACTTGAACCATGTTTTTTCTAGACTCGATTTATTTAAGGTTTTAATGCTCCTTAGTACAAGTTCATGTTTAAATCTTATTTGAAGTCTCTACTTCATTTTGATATAGAGATAACCAATTTAAACATTAATACTCAAACCCTAGACTTGTTAAGTGAAATCTGATGTGTTCATTGAATTCCTCGGAAAAAATAGCCCTATTTGATATGTATTTGGTACATATAAGTCATTCGTTGTAAATCTTGCATACTGTTTTATAATATACAGATTGAAATGACTAAGAGATGTGGCTGGAGGGTGGGGGTAATGTAGATACACGCACGTTGAATGCATCGTATTTGCTGCCTGTCCTTGGGAATGCAAATTGTATGAGCTTATTTATAGGGGTGTGACATGTTAATGTGGTTGCATATGCTAATGTAATTTAACCCGTCAAGCGCTGGCGTCGTTATTTATACTTTATTACCCATAAATGGAAATGAATGTCTTCCCAAAGACATAAATGTCAATCCAAGCATAATTGATGGCTTCCTATTATGCAAAACGCACTAAAAATGTCTCGTAAATCAATCAAATTAATACCGTATTGTGTAAAGTAATTTTAAAATATCTAATTAATTCAAAAGCTGAAATCCATCAAATGATTCATGTGAAAAATACGTAAAGTAATTTTAAGAGAGCCCTCTATACAGCTATCGTGGTACATAAATCAGTTTTGAAGGTCGCCTGAAATCATTATTCATTCAGTGTTCTACAGGCATGTATCTAAATCACACCTCAGAGGGTCAAGCAGCAGATAGTTCAAAGGGTTCAAAAGAATTGAGGATAAACAAGACTATAAAAGTCAATATCAATGTTGAATGGTAATTTCCTATTGCCAACCGTGATATTACAGGCAAATATTTTAAATCCGTAACGAAGTTGTGTTCCTTCAGACTGATTTACACATTCTGTTGGAAACAATTTCAGAAAGAAGTTTCCAAGATTGAATGGCGTGAACTTGAGGAAAGCAAATGTGCATTGCTAGCTGTTGATGGTATTCGAGTGAAGATAAATAATTACAATTCACTTCCCTACTGTTCTATGTACCACTATCATTATCTATGGAATCTAAGAAGCAGTGAATAAACACACATAATTTTAATGACGAGAAATGCTCTATGTATTACGGTGCAGTGGCCGTCTGAGTTGAAGGATTTAGTCCAGAGGAATGGGTCTCCACCTTCAAAATTATCTGCGGGATGCGACCGGTGGCCGGTCGTGGATTCCCCTGCTTCTTGCCCTTTGGAATAAGTCCTGATGTGGCCTTATCTTTTTTGTTGAGTGCACATGAAATCACTTTTTCGGATATGGTAAAAGTACGCTTCTTGCACTACTTAATAATCTTAGAATACATGTATTTTGCATCGAAAGGGCAATAATGTATTCTTATCAGAGTGGTTCTATTTTGACGCCATTTGATGCAGCAAGAACAAGAGCACACAACTGAGCAAATACAGTGATACACTCATACTGCTGAACTTTCATTTGGTTCCACATGTTTTAGCGCGGAGCTATTGTGCTCGTCTGATATTGTTACCATAGGTCGTGATGAACCCTCCGTATCTAAGATGTAATGAAATAAGAGTAAGCAGTTCTCTGTCAAGTCGCTTCGTTTATAGGAGAGTTAACCAGGGAGCAGAGTTGTATATCTCTCGTTACGCCTGAAGATGCTGGCTACAATGCGATCACAGCAAGTTTCTCTTAACAGCCGCTAGCTTGTTTGCAACACCTATCGGCCGAGCTAATCCAGCGTGCTGTGATTGGCCCTTGCATATCTCCTCTCCAGCCTGTCTGATCTTGCTTGTCCACCGAAGTGAAGAAAGAATCTTGAGTAGAACATCGACGAAGAAAGGACTTTAACCAGCTCTTCGGCCAAAGGGCCGTTTTATTTCTGGCATTGAGGAACTAGGATATGAAATTGAGCTAAGTATTATGTGAAATTCACTTTGGTTGTAACTTATACTTTAAATTGTGGTATTGGAGGCAAGCCTCTAATTAGGGTTTGTGATATGCGAATTTTTTCAACTTCAAGCATGTTTAAGTGATTTTGTATATTTTCTCCTCTCTCTCTCTCTCTCTCTCTCTCTCTCTACCGAATTCATGCCAAAGCAGGGCTTGGAGCATATTGGTAATATATTTTATATAGGCTGAATGTAGAAGTGGATGAATTGTATCTTAAATACTTTTGAAAGTGGATAATTTAAAATTCCAGAATGTGCTAGGCAGCCATTTTGTGGAATACCTCTAAGTATTACCTGTAGCTATGAGTGCTATACCAGACTCCTGAATTATGTAACACACCATGTTCATCATATAAATTATTCTTCAAATTTCAATCTTAATCTATTTAATAATTATGGAATTATTTAGTATTATGAGAGTACGGCTTCAAGAATTAGCAGCTCCATAAAGGTCATTACATTTGGACGCGTGCTGCCGTCATAATTCCATCTATATTACAATAAATTATTAAGACGTTTTGCAGCATCATTTTATGGCATTATATTTGGTCGATTGCTACCACCGTACTTTAAGCTTGAGAAATTGTTTCACAAAATAACTTTAATCAGTGTAATTGTTTTAAAGTTTCAATATATTTATGCATATGTTTTGGAATTGAGTGATTTAATTGTATCTATACAATGTGTTCCATAGCCTGTAACCTTCTCTGCCACCTTTCTATAGGGGTCATTGATTAGTAATGGTTCCAGTAAAGACTCACTCTAATTGGTTTTAGTACAATTCCAAACTCTACCTACCAATGTACACAAATTGGGAAGGGCAAGTGTAGTAGTGATGGTAGCAACCGCGCGGTTGTGTTGGCATTTTGGCGCTTGTTGTTAATTTAACCGAAGATTAAATTATTGCAGTATTTGATATGTGCAAATAAATTATGCGTTGCCGAGTGCTGAGGTTTGTCTGAGGGGACGATTTGCATATCTTGAACAATCACGCAATATTGGATTTTGGTTATCTGAATTTGGCAGTACATGTTAGAATACTAGAAAGTTGTAAATCTTATGTTTCAACGCGAATATATATATATATAATCCTAGTTCTCTCTGTAGTGATTATATCTTGAACATTGCATTATTATTCATTACAATGGACTTAGCGTTGCAGATCGATTTTCATCTAAAAGAGGAGCTGGTTTGTCGTGGTGGCAAGACCGAAGCAGGTGATAATGTGCAAAAATTACAGCGTAAGTTTAAGAGGTTACGGGCATCAGGAGCACCGACCTCTATAGATACAAGTTTTGCCTTTGGTTGGCATCAGGAATTTGCCAATGTTAAGGTAGCTCTTACAAATCTGGATACAGGAGTCCGGGTGTTGGATAAGGTAGGACCTACTTTAAACCATTTACGTCGTTTGAAGGATCGAAGTAAATATTGGTTTGGGTGAAGTAAATACTTTTATGGAAGTGGTCCCGACTTAAATTAAAGATCAGTAGGGTGAATTTAAAATTAAGTTTTCACGGTTAATAGAACACTTGAAGGAAATTAATTCTGATCAGAATGAGGGTGCTGCTTGCTTCTAGCTTGAGGCTGATTCTGTTATAAAAGAAACTCAAAAACATGAAATTAGTAGAGATAAGGGTCTTTCTGGTTTCGAAAGTTTAAAAATGAAGTTTGCGCCGACGCAACTACCTAACCCTTGGTCGGAACTTGTTTCTAATTTAAAATCCAAGGCAAGGATATTTTGTCATTTTTATGATACTTATGGACTTAAAAGCGCAAACCATTGCCTATGGTATTTCAGATATAACAATGTTGCAAATAATATATTCTTACACAAAATCTACAGTTGCATATGCAGTGTTAGAAGCCTTAATTCACAAGCGAAGTGTCGATTGGCTGCATGGGAGGTTATTACATTATGTTTATCACCCCTTTTATTTAATCAGCTCCTTGTTAAATATTATTATCGTAAACAATCTCAAAATGAAAGCATTTCTGATGTTGTTCAAACTATTTGTAAGGTAACTTCTACGCTCCGAGTATTTGATACGGAGGACCAAATTGTTTATAAGATATTAATGAACTCAATCCATCCTAAAGTTAAGGCCTTGTATTTTGCATCTAACAATTTTACCTTCGCACAATTACAAGAGGTTGTTGTTAAATTTGGCCATCTGCCAGAGATGAATGATGGTGTTTCAACCTCATCTACACCTCCGAGTTAAAATTCAAAATGAGCAATCTTAGTTGTCTGTGGTTTGTCTTTTTTGTGACAAGTTAGGTCATATTAAAAGGAATTGTTTTAAATATTTAAATCAGAGAATAAAGTTCAAAGGTAATGGGAATAACAGAGAATTAGATTCGTCATTTCCATTAAGGAATGAAACTTGTGCTATGATTGGAATACAGTCTTAGAGTCAGCCTTGTATTAATATATATTTTTGCAAAATTATTATGTTTAGGATTGATTGGCACAGAAACTACGTTTTCTGTTGTCATTGCACAATTCTTTGGATGTTTGAAATTGAAACTTATCAAGTCTAGTGTAAGATGTTTAAGTGTGTCTTTGCGCACTTTAAACATTATTGGTCAGTGTATAATTATTATTAAAATAGTAAAGTTTAGGTGGAATTTTAAGTTTTAAGTGGTAAAAGATCTTCCAGTACAGTTGATATTAGGAACAGATTTGATTCAACGTTCTCGAATGATTAATTATTGATGATGCTAATCAGCAGGTTGCCTTTGCGTTTAAAGCTGAGGTGAAAATTAGTATCTCCTCTTAATTCCTTTTCAATTGGTGGATTGGTGGTTGAGCAAGAGTTTGCAGGAAACCTTTTAGTTAATGCAAACACTTGTGAGGACAAAATCCCACATTTGAGTTTTGAGACAAATCGCGAATTGTAACAGCTTTTGTCTGAATTTCCCGAGTTACTGACTTCTAAACTTGGATGCACTCATATAATGGAGTATTCCATTAAATTACTTGATCGGAAACCAGTGATTTTACCTCCCTATAGGTTCGCTCCTCTTTAGATGAATGTTATGAGACAAGCCATTAATGAAATGTTGGAGATGGGTGTAATAAGACCTTCAGCATCAAGTTATTCATTTACTGTGTTCCTAGTTTCCAAACCAGATGGAAGTTCTAGAGTGGTGATAGATTACCGCCAAATGAATGAGCAAATATAAGTAGAACGAGTACCGTTGCCTCACCTGCACCATAGTTTGCAATGGTTTTCTAAGGTTAAATACTTTACTACATTTGATTTGAACTATGCATATTATCAGATTCTACTTGCTAAAGATTCGAGGAAATACACCTTTTATAACAGACTTTAATTTATTTGAGTTTACATTTGTATCCTTAGGAATTGCAGTGGTTGCTCAAGTGTTGACCCGTTTACTTGACATTCAGAGATGTAAACTACAAATTTCTTGTCGATTATTTGGATAATTTTTGCGTTTATTCTGAAGCATTTGATGAGCATATTCAACATGTTTCTGAAGCGTTGTCACCACTTAGGAGTGCTGGCTTAACTTATAATCCAGATAAGGTGTAGCACTTCTGAATTCAAATTTCTTGGGCACATTTTGTCGCCCAATGGTATTTTAATGGGTGCCGATAGAACCAAAGATATACACGAATTTCCCCTTCCTCGCTCCGTTCAGCAAATAGCGAGATTTTTTGGCATGGTTATGTATTTTTCAAAGTTAATTCCTGAGTATCTTAAGTATGCCTTGCATTTGAATAAGCTTTGTAAGAAGGGTGTTAAATTCAAATCGGGATCGGAACAACAGGAGGCTTTTGAGCAACCTAAATTATCTCTGGTTTCCCCAGCGGTTTTGGCGATCCCTGATTTTAGGAAAAGATTTGCTTTGCAGACCGATGCCTGTGGTTCTGCAATATCACGTGTCCTTCTTCAGGAAGATCACGAAGGAAGGAAGGAAGGACGTTCATTGCTTATTCTACAAGATCGTTGCATATGGCTTGTTATGGCAGTGTTACATGGCTTACAGATATTTAAGTTCTATTTGAGCACGTCCACTTTATTCCAGAGACTTACAACCATGCAAAATCGTGAGATCTGGCCAGACCACGGAGGTATGGGCGCCATGCTTGTTCGGCTGTGAATATCTCCTCTTAAAAATTCAAGGTTCGTCACATTCGAGGGGCAATTTATTCCATCGTTGATGCTCCTTCAAGAATGTATGAAGGGTATGTTTCTGAGAGCAATCCGGTTGAGCCTGAAGCAGAACAAACCGCTCCCTTTGTGTTGCATGCTGTTTTAGGGATTATCTCTTTGCATTTGGCGATCCTGTTAAATACCAATGTGAAGATCCTCAACTTTTATCCAGCTTAGATTGCATTAAGTCGGGTGAACAAATTAGGAGATATTATATTATCAAGGATGTATTATGTTATACACTAAGCTGTAAGGGTATTTAACTACTTCCAATACAACATTCAAATTTTAAGGCCCAGAGCCCAGCCAAAGTCCGTGGATAGAACTTGCAAAGAAAAATGAGCACATGTGAAAGGGAAACAATGCAATTCGAATACAACACCCTTTTATCACCGATTCGATCATGTATTTGTAATTGTCAAAGTACACTTAATATTTTTCTTTGCCCTGGGGTAAAAACCAAATTCAACTTATTTCTTTTAACGTGATATAGTGTTTGTTTGCCTCAAAATTATCTTTTAGTAAACAGTTGAATGCATCACACGTTAATTCGTTCCCTCACAATGTTCACAGTAATGTATAGGACTGCATGGGTTTCAGGCAATAAACGTACCCAAAGATGTGTGTGTCCATTTTACTATGTCTCATTTATATCTTTACTTCATTTAACAACAGGTATATAAACTTGAATTGTCTTCAATGAATTTAACATTAATTAAAACTTTGAACATTTTAACAAGATATAAACTTTGAAAATTGTAACATGAGATAAACTTTGAGTTTTCCAAAGTAACACTATTACATACAATAGAAAACTTACACAATCTTTAACGGTTCCCTCTCTTCCTTTTCTTTAAGAATTTACAAAAATAAGACAATACATTCTGCCGAAAGAAATCATTGGTATATTTTGAAACTCCTGAACGGATCTCTCTGAAAATGCATTACTCTGCCTAAAATTTAGATACAATTATTTCAAAAAGAAGTTTACGTGACTACTCACCGAAAGAATGTTGTGGATATCAAATTTTGAGGCAAAAAGGAATTTTGAAGTCTTGACTCAATCTCATACTCTACACGTTCCTTTTGCTGGGACCTGTCAGCTTCGTCGTACTTTTTCCTTTCTTGTCCATGTCACCACTCGCTACGTCGGTGATCGATCTGAAAGCAGCTTGCTCTTTTCGCCGCATGGGCAGCCTGTTAGGTCATAGGCTAGAGTATCCATCGGAGAAGAGCTGGCAGTTGCTATGAGGCTATCCCAGAAGTACCCGATCTAACAAACAAAGCAAAAATGTTGGGAAAAGATCTTTATTTCTCTACATAGTCTCCTTTGAGCTCGATACACTTTTCCCAGCGATATTCAATAACTTCTGTACCCTGTTTATAGCGAGAACCGTCGAGTTTTACAAAATAGCCATCAACTGAAAACTCCGCCTCTTCATTGTTGGCAAATCGTTTACCACCAACCATTTCTTCAACTTTGGAAACAGAAAATAATCAGAGGGGGGTAAGTCTTGCGAATAGGGTGCATGAGGAAGTAATTCGAACTTGAACTCATTGATTTTGGCCATGGCGATAATGGATGTGTGCACTGGTGCATTGTTTTGATGAAACAGAACTTTCTTTTTCGCTAAATCCGGCCGCTTTTTGCTTGATTTCATCATTCAAACGCTGCAATAAGTTAGCATAATACTCGCCATTGATTGCTTTTCCTTTTTGAAGATAATCAATTAAAACTATCTCACGCGCATCCCAAAAACTGATGCCATTATCTTGCCGGCAGATAGCACTGTTTTTGCCTTCTTTGGAGCCGATGCTTCTCTTTCAATCCACTGTTTTGACCGTTCTTTTGTCTCCAGGTGTGAAGTGCTGGACCCATATTTCATCCATGGTTATGAATCGACGCAAAATTTGGCTATATTGCAGCGAAACATCACCAAACACTTGACTGAAACATCCTCACGACACTGCTTTTGTTCCATTGTGAGTAAACGCGGTACCCATCTTGCGCACAGATTTCTCATGTCCAAATTTTCAGTTAGTATGCGATTTATTGAAATTCATACGATGTGTGCTAGCTCGCGCACTTTCAATCGACGGTTATTGAATACCAATTTGTAGACTTTCTTCAAAATTTCTGGCGTGGTCACCTCCATTTGGTCGACCACTGCAATGTTCGTCTTGGCAGCTAGTTCGGACTTACTCAAACTCTGCCACCCAATATTTTACTGTTGTAAACGAAGGAGCAGACTCCAACAGAATAAGATCTAGCTAAGCTTTAATATTCGTTAGACTAAGAGCTTTCAAATGAAAGTAATGTATCACATAACGATGGCAAGTTTTACCAATGTTTACAAATTCGCTGAGAGAGTTTATATTAGTGGCTGCCAAACAATTACTAAACGCACCATCGTCAAACTTACGCTTTATAAGGGTGGTACTTACTACCATAGCCATTTGTTTGAAACAACAACCGCTACACACACACACATATATATATATATATGTATATATATATATATATATATATATATACACGTCAGGTCGGGTACTTCTGGGACTGCCCTCGTATCACATGACCAGGCTACAGATAGAGATGCCGCCACTCTCGGCATATAGCGGTCTGTTAGATTATTCCAAGGTAACCTTTCGGAGTGAGGGAGCCGAAATGGTACGATACTCCCCCCTCAGCGAAGAATCCCAGCAGCAGCAAGACAACACAGGACTCTCAGACTCCCAGCCGGCGGAACATAAGAACGTACAGCTGACATTAACAACAGGCAATTAGTTGGAGACATAAGAGAGAAGCGCGTGCGTGCAAGACGAGTCAAACAATAATAACAATTAATCAGCTAAAATAAGATTCTCTCAAAAGTGGTAATAGAAGAAAGGAGGATAGGAAAACGTGTTCTTCAAGGTTAAATTTAAGCAACTATATAAAAATAAAGTATATGTAAAATATACATGAGATAATAGCAAAATTAAATATAGGTGCTTCCACCCTTGACAGTGCGAAACTTTGAGGGCAGTACATGAATAGAAAAATTGTGACAAAGGATAGAGCATAATCAAAGTTGCACTTGCACGAAGTAATCTAAAGGAAGGGAAACTTAAAATATAGAATAAGTGGAAAGAGTCACAAAAATATGAAGAGTCCAGGAGATCTTCCATCAGAATGCATAATGTGCCTACAAATTATGAATAATAATTAAAGCATTATTGCATAATATTCATTAATTGATACAAAATTTAACAATAATATAAAAGATCAGGATCCAATAAATATTAACTCACAACACTCACTCATAGCACTATGTACTCTCTACAGAACAAAGTGTGTGCCCGGCCAGGGCTTGAATTGAAAGAGCAAAACATCCACATAAACTAATGGCCCTCTACCAACTATATGGAAATATCTACTAAGGAGCACATAAAACTACAGAGGAGGACAATCCTCGAGGACACAAAACACAAAGGAAAAAGAATAGAAGAAAAGCAAAAGAGAGATACAAGGACGGTAGCGGAAAGAGAGGAATAACAGAGCGCAGGTGAAAAGTTCCCAGCTCGTTCGCGACAAGCCGAGCCGCAAGTTACCAGAACGAGCAGAGATGAGAACAAACAAGTGAAATTCTGCGCACTGGTGCAAGAAGACGAGCCTCAAGAGAAATGGTATCAACTAGTCGCAACAGCTTTTACTTGAGAAGCGTGGGCTGTAGTTCTAGCGCCTGTAGTGCAATCTACAACGTGCGGAACAAGTTTATGAGTGTATGCCGCAGCGGCATCACTCTGAAAATGGGATGGTAGGATCACCAAATCCCCACTTGGAACTTGGCGGGTTATCGATGACGTTGTAACGTGTTGATCTTCTATGGAAATAGTCCAGCAAGGAACGCACAGTCGTCCTCCGTGGTGTAGTGGTTACCATGCCAGCCTCTAGTTGCCGAGGTCACGGATTCAAACCCGGCTAAGGGCGATGGATTTTTTCAGGCTTAAAAATCCTTAGTATGGCTTCCTTCGTAAGGGAAGTAAAGACGATGGTCACGTGTCGTAGATTTACGGCACGTAAAGGAACCTCAAGCCTAATAGAGGCCTCTGAGCAAAATTACGGATCTTTCAACCCAACAAAGAATGGGACGCTAAGGACCATAGTAGTTAAAGATCGTCCATAGATTTAAGGAACGTACAGCGGACTCGCATCTATTAGATGATCTTCAGAATAGGTGGTTCCTGAAAGTAGATGAGAAAGTTTCCAGACGTTACTGAGAGGGTAAGATGGTGTAAAATTAAACATTAGAGCAAAGTGCGTTTGGTGATGTGCTTCGTGAATGGAAGTATTAAGCGTAAACTGAATTTCAGGAAGAAAATTATCCCAGTGAGGGTGTCATTAACCCGTTCAGCCAAGGACGGTCTGGGATAGTACGGAGACGTACGAATAAACTTAATGCCTCTATTATAGAGAAAGGTACGGAAAAGATGCACCCGAAAATTCGAAACATTATCAGAAACTAAAATATTCGGGGTAACAAAGGAAGCTAAAACTAAGGACAAGACGGACAAGGACTGAAATGCGGTAACCGCTCTAACTGGTATAGCCAGATAAACTTTGTAAAAGCTTCTATAACGACACGCAAATAAGAGTTTCAATGTAGAGCACGAGGTAACGGCCCAATATAGTCTATGAAAAGTTGTGCCATAGGATAATTGGCTAATTTTGAATTCAAAAATCCAACTCTCGTATTTTGCGGGCGATTCAAATGTAAACAAATCTCAGAAGTACGAAAAAAGTGAGCAATATTGCGGTACATGCCATGCTAAACAAAATGTTGCCTTATTTTTGATTTGGTTTTAAAAATACCAAGATGAGCTCCAAAAGGCGAAGAGTGAAAATATTGTAATACAAGCAGAATAAGCGTCTTCGGTAACAAAATGCGCTGTATATTACATCGCGGCAAGATGGCAAAAAATATATCATCACGAAAATAATATTCTTGTGGAACCTGGCCATTTTTTGCTTGGCGCCATAATAAACCTATGTCAGGATCATTCTGTTGGTGAACAGAAAGTAACGTAAAAACTTCCGTAAAATCTTTAGGAAAAAGACAAGAAGCAGCAACAGGAGCCAAAGAAGACGGATGGTGCTTCGAGCCGGAACTCTCCTCGAAAAGCATACGTGAGAGAGTATCCGCTACGGAATTCTCAAAGCTTTTAGTATGAGTGACCTGAAACTGTAAAACACTTAGTTTTACCGCCCAACGTACTAATTTTTCTTTTTTGCGTGCGTGCGATAATACCCAAGTAATGGCTTGATTATCGCAGTCAAGATTAAAATTCTGTGTTCGAGAAAGGGGCGGAACCTTTCAAAAGCAGTAAGAAAAGCTAAAGCTTCCAGTTCGCAAACCGATAATCGCCGTTCCGCTTGAGACAACACTCAATAAATATAAAATTTTGGTCGTCGAGAATCCTTTGGGCCCTCAAGTAAAACTGCGGCTACGGAAAAACGCAAAGCGTCAGTTTGTGCAGTAAATGGCTGGTTCAAATCCGGCAGCGCCAACACCGGCGGATTCATAATAGCTAGTCTTTAATCTATCGAAAGCTGATTGTTGAAGTGAGGTCCAGACAAATTTTGCTCCCTATCTACAAGAGCGTGTAATGGCTCAGCAATGTAAGCAAAGTTTGGGACAAATTTTGCAAAAAATGAGACCATTCCCAAAAATGACGCTGTTTAATGCTTCGTGGAGGTGGAAAGTTGCGCAGGGCAAGAGTTCTATCTGGATCACGAGAGACGCCTCGTGGTAAGAAATAATAATTGTGAGACCGCAAATTTGACTTTGGAAGGGCTTACAGTTAAACCTGCTTTCTGTAAACAGCAAAAACCCAAACGTAAATGGACCAAATGTGATTTGAAATCAGGCGAATAGATGACAAGGTCATCTAAACAATTAAACACAAATTTGAATTTGTACTTGCAAACATTTCATCAAGTATGCGTGATAACACTTGCGTGCCAGTTGATAAACCAAGCGGAACCCTAGAAAAGTGAAAAAGGTTCCAGGGAGCCGAGAAGGCCGTAAAATATTTTGGAAGATTCAGAAAGTAAAATTTGGTAATAAGCCTGATTCAAATACAGGGTAGTAAACACAGATGCATTACGAAAGTAATGTGCTGCAGTATGAATTTCTGGTAATGGCATAGCGTCCAAAAGGATCTTATTCAATTTCCTACAATCAATTGCTAGTCGAAAATCATTTTTGGTTTTGGGAACCAAAAAGCATGGAGTCGAAAATGCACTATTCGATGGTTCAATAATCCCGGCTGCCAGCATCTGATCAATTTAATGTCGGAGAATATCTAGTTTAGGTGGTGATAAACAATACGGCTGCGATCAAACCGGAGTAGTATGTGAGAGATGTATGGAGTATGTTTGAATCCGAACGATGCCTAATTTATGGTTTAAGGCATCCGAAAATTGTGTTACAATATATAAAAGGTTTCTCCAGTCATAAATCAACAAATGTATCAAATAGAAATTAACCACCTCCATAGTTGCGATCAATGAGCCAAGGTTCTGCACCGTACGTGCAACCAGAGAAAATTTGACAGATTGTGTAAAGTTAAATGCAAAATGCAAAAGAAAATTCCCAAATTCAAGTGAAGCTTTAGTTTTTGACAAAAATGGTAATCCCAATGCCATAGGAAACTATAAATGCTCCATTATATGATATAAAATATTCCAAGGACAATTTGTTATCCTTGCATGCAAAACAAAAGATCCGTAAAAGGATAAATGTTCCCCAGAAATAATGGTCCCATTCAACATTGTAGACAGAACACTACCACGTTTTTTCTTGCAAGTGAGTCCCAAAACGCTTTGCTAACAAGGTTAACAGCAGATTCAGAATCTATAATACGGCATCACTGTAATTGTTAAAGCGTTCAACTTTGACTGATGGAAGTGGTAAAAATGGAACACCATAAACCTGTGAAGTTTTATTTAAGGCAGAACGACCCGATCCTAGTAAGGACGTTTGGTTACGAGATGGATTGAACTGGCAACGTTTCTTAAAACAATTTATTTGATGGCCACGTTTATTGCAAAATTAACAAAACCTAGTGGAAGGATTATTGCGTCCGATGTAATTGGCAAGGCATCTGAATTACGTAAATCTCCGGAACAATTAACTTTTTCTTTTATCGGCAGTAATTGTGTTCGTGTTTGCACGGATGATGATGGCAACGCAGAATTAAGTGGTAATTCAGGCAACTGCATTGATATCGTAGAGTACATAACTGTTGTACAAAGGAAACTAGCACATCTAATTCTTGAAATGTAGCAGGTGCCTTAAATGTGCACAATATATGGGTCTGTAAATTTAGCCCTATCAGTACCAAATGACAAATTTGTTGTTCAGAGTCAGGTAACAAGAGTATACGTGAAAATAATTTCATTCGCATAATAAATGCAATTAATTCTTCCGGTGGTTTCTGAGGAGCAAAATAATGATCCTTTGACAGTTGTGTACGTATGCGTAACGGAAAACAGAAATCTAATAATTTCGCATGAAATTCTTAAAATTTGCAATTATCATGCAAGACCGACTGCAATAGGAGCGCAATCTTACCCTCAACAATAGTCATTAATAAATGGTACCAATCGTTCGAATTATAAGGCGCAGGTGGATTATACTACGCTCTACTAACATTTTGTACTAAGCTGTAACAGTATTTAATTACTTCCAATACAACATTCAAATTTTAAGGCCTTCCCAGAGCCCAGCTTAAGTCCATGGATAGAACCTTACAAGGGAAGATGAGCACATGTGAAAGGGGAGGCAAGGAAATTCGAATACAACACCCTTTTATCACCGATTCGACAATTTATTTTTAGTTATCAAAGCATACTTCGTGTTTCTCTTTATTCTGGGGTTAAAACAAAATACAATTTCTTTCTTTTAACATGATATAGTGTTTTTTTGTCTCAAGATTATCTCTTGGTAAACAGTTAAATGCATCGCACGTTAATTCTTTGCCTTGACAATGCTCACTGTAATGTCTAAGGCTGCTTGGGTTTCCGCGCAATAAACTGCCCAAAGACGTGTGTGTCCATTTCACTATTTCTCATTTATATCTTTACTCCATTTAAGAACAATATATAAACTTGATTAGTCTTCAACGAATTTAACAATAACTAAAACTTTGAAAATTTTAACAAGAGATAAACTTTGTAAATTGTAACATGAGAGTTGCATAAGTGTAACATGAGAGTAACATGTGTGTTTTCCAAAGTAACATTATTACATATAATAGAAAACCTACATAACCTTTAACGAGTCCCAGGAGATGCCGCCTCTCTCGGCATATAGCGGTTTGCTAGATTATTCCGAGGTAGCCTTTCGGAGTGAGGGAGCCGAAATGGTACAGTTGTAAGGATAGTCAGGTTAATGGAAGGGTTGTAGTTCCTTAACAGTTAATTCCATTTATCTTTCATTATTACCATGAAGGCCCTTGTGAAGTCCATCAAGGTGTGTACAAAACCCTTACCAAAGTGAGAACTAAGCAGTATTAGATAGAAACAGGAGGGACCCAAATTACAAAACGGGTGAATTGTATCTTAGGGCTCATTCGAAATCAAGTAAGCTAAATAAGCTAACATCGAAACTTTCATTGAAGCATGTTGATTCTTAAGTCATTAAAGGTTTTATATCACGTGTTTCTGTTTTATTGCAACACAAAGACTCAGAGGAATGTACTAGAATCCATGTGTCTCAGCTGGTCTTGATGTGGTGTTAGATTGTACTCTACGCTGTGATGTTATCAGTCTTAGACCAGATTTGAATGTGTATGTAAATTTTATTTGTAAATTTCACATAGCGATTCTCAGTCGCTCGCGAGAGTTATAAGTTAAATTATACTATTCGTAAATTTAAAATATTAATGCCCAGTTCTTTCGATACCTGGATTCGTCATATTGGAGAGTCTTGTTGACGTCTGTATAAGTAAATATGGCGCCAAATTTGCATCGATTTGAAAGTTATACACAGGAACCACAGGAATTATTATCTCCTCCTTCAAATGAATTTGGCTAAGTTGGAGCTTAAGGTCTTGGAAGGAAAACAAAACTTTGTCGAGCTGTTTTCTGTAGAGGGGGAGTCTGTGAAGGTTGTACGTCACTTATTACACTGGACTATCTTCGCTGTAATGGAATCAGAGTAAGCAGTTTTGTGCTAAGTCGCTTCGCTTATAGCAGAGTGAACCAGACAGGAGAGTTGTATATTTCTAGTTATGCCTCAATATGTAGTATACAATGTGATCAGAGCAAGTTTATCTGAACCGCCGCTTGAGATGTTCGCAGCACCTCCCGGCCATGCTTACCTGGCGTGCTGTGATTGGCTCTTGCTCCTCCCCTCTCGAGCCTGCCTGAGCTTGTTGGTCTGCCGAAGTGAACAAACAGTCTTCAGTAGAACATCAACGAAGAAAGGGCTTTAACCAGCTGTCGGACAAAAGGCCGTATATTTATGACAATGAAAAACCAGGATATTAAATTGAGCTGAGTATTATGTGAAATTCCCTTTGGTTGTAAATTATACTTTAAGTTCGGGCATTGGAGGCAAGCCTCTCATTTGGTTTTGTAATATGCAAATATTTCCAACTTTAAGCATGCTTAAATGATTTTTCATATTTTCTCTTCTCTGTTTCTCTTTCTCTCTCTCTCGACCGAATTCATTTCAAAAGAGAGCTGTTATTGATGGACGTTCTCTAACTACTATGGTTCTTAGCGTCCCATTCTATATTAGGCGTGAGAAATCGGAAATTTTGCTCAGAAGCCTCTTTATTAGGCTTAAGGTTCTTTTACGTGCCGTAAATCTATGACAACGGGACCACTGGCTTTACTTCCCTTCCGAAGGAAGCCATGCTAGGGGTTTTATGTCTAAAAAAATCCATCGTCCTCCGCCAGGTTTAAACCCGCAACCTCAGAAACCACAGGTTAGCGTGGTGCCCTTAGACCACGGAGGACGAGAAATTCATTTCAAGGTACGGCTTGGAGCATATTAGTAATATGTTTTACATAGGCTGAGTGTTGTTGTTCACCAATGGCACTGGGGATTAATTGATCTGCATCATTTTCCCTGGTTTCCCAATATAAAGTCTGTAAGCTATCACCTTTAAGGCCTTTGCATTTGGCAAGATGCTGTTTGTTCAGGATGACATGTTCTCCACAGAGAGTGCAATCGTATCTTGTAGAGGCGTTCTGCGAGGCAATCGTGGCCAGTTGCCACCCTAAATAAGGCCACTGCAGTTTTCCTTGTTGTTTTTGTATATGAACTCTATTTCTAATATTCTTATAATCTTTATCTTTTAATTTATCTTCTTCATCAAGTTTCTGATGTCTTTTGAAATATTGTTTAATGTTATTTAATTGTTTATTTATTTCTATTTGTCCTACAGGTTTTATTTATTTTATTGCACCTTTCTTTGCTAATTGATCCGCATATTCATTGCCCAAAAGTACGACATGACCTGGGATTCTGACGTGATTTCTAGTTTCAACTTCTTTAATTAGGCTTCTTATTTATTTAATATTTCTTGTTGTTTTATTATTGTAATTTACTATCCCATCTATGACTGATTTTGAGTCTGATAAGATGACTATTTTTTGTTTTATGTATAGTCTATACAGAATGTTCTGTAATGCTGATTTTATAGCTGTTAATTCTCCATCATAGTGGTTTGACGTTTCATCTAATGTTAGATACTGTGCAAAATGTTTACAGTATACTCCTGCACCGGCGTTCTTTTTAATTGATGAGGGATCCATCTGTATATATTCGGAGCCATTCTTTTCTGGGTATCTTTCATTTTCCGTAGCTATTGCTATGGCTCTCATTTCATCTGGTATACTGTTTTGTTTGTGTATTGTATATATCAGGTCATTCTGATATTGTATATCAATATATTCTATTGGACTCGTTACCTCTGTTGCTATTATATTTGTTGTAACCATATTCTTGTATTTTAAGTTATAATATATGTTCTGAAGCTTATTTGAGTTTTTAAATTACATATAGTATCTGCTGTGTAATACCACTTGTATCTGTTTCCATTGACTTGCAGTTTTTGTGCTAGAGTAATTGCTTTCAACTCATGTTCCAATTCTATAGCCATATTTTTGCGAAGCTTTGTAGTACTGTAATTGGTGTTGTTTTTACAGCTCCTGTTATTATTCTTAGTGAATTATTTTGTGAAGTTTCTAGTTTACTGTTGTTAATAGTTCTCCTCCACATAATAGGTTAGGTTTTATGTATGTTTTATATGTATTATTAAGGAAGTTGGTGTTTCTACCCCATTTTATTCCTGCTAAAAGTTTCAAAATGTTTTTCTTTTTGTTCTTTTATATATAGGCTGAATGTATCAGTAAATAAGTTGTGTCTTATATGCTTTTGAAAGTGGACACTTTAAAGTTCTAGAATATGCTAGTCAGCCATTTTGTGGAATACCTCTAGGTATTACCTGTAGCTATGAGTGTCATAACAGACTCCTGAACTGTGTAATATTTAATGTTCCTCATATAAATTATTCCTATAAATTTAAATTATTGTTCAAACTTCATTCATAATCTATTTCACAATTATGGAATTACTCAGTATTATATGAGTACGGTTTCAAGAATTAGCAGCACAATAAAAGCGCTTACATTTGGACGCGTGCTGCCATCATAATTTCTTCTATATTAAAATAAATTATTAATACGTTTGCGATATCATTCTATGCCATTATATTTGGGCGATTGTTATCACCGTACCACTTGAGACATTGTTTCACAAAATAATAATTTTAGTCAGTGTAACAGTTATTAATTTTCAATACCTTTATACATATCTTTTCTAATTGAGTGATTTAATTGTATCTAAGTAATGTGTTCCATAAACTGCAACCCTTACAGTTAACTTTCCATGGGGGTCATTGATTAGTAATGCTTTCAGTAATGGCTCACTCTAATTTTAATTAGTACGATTCCAAACTACACCTTCCAACCGTACAAATTGGGAAGGGCGAGTGTAACAATGCTATCCTTGTGAAATTCTTGGATAGGAATATATGAATATATATGGAATACAAGTTCCACTTTTCGTGCATCTCAGAATCCGTTTTCCTGCAGCTCTTGTTTTCCACTATCATTATCTGCGGGACCGAGGAGGCAATTTATAAAGATACAGAATTTTAATTCTGATAAATGCTTTATGTGTACAATCCTAGCAACATTCGCTGCAAAGGACCTAGAGCGTGGCAATAAATATTGGAAGACATGAATGAGTTCTCGTGCATCTCACCCAACACCGTTAACGGATACATTAAAGTTTGAGGAGATCATTAATAGGTCTGTCACAAGGAACTTGTTATTAAATACCTGGTGCGAATATTTGAAAACAAACCAATGTGGAAAAAATAGATGTTTTTTGAACGTCTAAAGCGTAACTCAAAATCCCTAGTAGTATATAAAACGTTTTGGTAAACCCATTCC
Organism: Deroplatys truncata; assembly: GCA_030765065.1. Lineage (NCBI taxonomy): Eukaryota > Metazoa > Arthropoda > Insecta > Mantodea > Mantidae > Deroplatys > Deroplatys truncata. The sequence goes on along the minus strand of CM060990.1, from coordinate 316,142,156 downwards.
AGGTTAGAAAACCAAGCAAAGAATAAATGTACAGTGGAATGCATGGAAACGTGTCGAAGCTTCTGGTTTTCCTACAGAGTTCTTTCTTTATTTAATGTTATCAGAAACTCCTTATCCTCTTGTTCCAAACCAACACTGGGAAAGCCAATTTCGTATTGGTGTGAACTCAAGTGTGACACACACAAATATTAGCCTGTGTACAATGGACAGGCCTAGGTGAACGAAGAAAGAGGAGGAATACGGAAACATTGCACCTGAGTGGCTGGAAGACACGTTCCCAAAGACGGTTCGCATCAGCCCCTGGATGAGCCCCTCTCTTACTTGCTTGATGTCAAAATTCTGGCATTCAAACATTAACCTATGAACACAGGTCGGAGTTATGCTTCGCAGCGAATAAAAATGGGGTAGTACGACCAACATTAAGCAAAACACCTGAACCATTTAAAGGGTGGGGTGGGGCATGGAAGATGCAGTTAAGTGATCCCTTACCAACGTAAACCACAGGGCTTTATATCGGCTACTTTTTCCGCTTCCTCGACTGTACACATTTAAGAATCATTTCAATCTTGCAACAATCGATATTGCTGAAGTGGACTGGCAAACTTAGAGAAGGATAGGCAAAATTTGTGGGCATTGTGATATTTTTATGCTCCTATTATGCAGAGTAAGGAGAGATCAAACATTCAGTTTAAATGTAGAGAGAACCTTTAAACTATCTTACGTCATCTGTTACGATATATAGAAAGCATCGTCGTTCCATACTACACGTCTGTACCAATGCACACAATCCTGAACTCTGCCACCGTAGATATTGTGACGGTTATAATTTTATTTTAACAGAATTTGATAAATATGAGTTTATACAGCTTGAAATATTCACGACAAAGTGTTTAAGTAACTCCAGGAAGTTGTCTTTAGATTTCTTGCCAGTCATTTCTCGGATGTTGAAGTGAGTAGGGATTAGGTGACACCCGGTTTAGGGTAAGCGTTCACTTCATGTCCGATACGTGGATGAGTTACGTAATTTATGCTGACATACGCTTACGTCCGTTACTAGCTAGGCACTAATCAACATTTTGTTGGGTATTTAAACTTAGGGATTTTTGACAGATCTCTCTCGATCAATCACGTAACTAGCAGGAACCTTGACTGGTCAGTTCTTTAAATTCATTTAGTGTTAATTTGCAATCGCAACGTAGGCTCTAGGTCCGACGACGGTGGACAGCCGGACTTCCTCTGTCATGCAGGTAAATCCACCAGCTGTTTAATTCTATCTTTTTTAAATGGAGTTTAGGTTATATTATACAAATTAAAGATTAGAAAGATTGAGAGCAGAAGTTTCATCTCTTATAATGGCGCCCTTTCACTACCCTTGCTGCTACAAACTGTAACACTCTCGAGGCCACCCTGAGCTACATTTCCCCATCATTTGTATGACGACTGATGACGGCACCGATGACGTTGTCATCGGCCTTACGTCACAACTGGTTATAGGCACCGGGATGTTCCATCACAATTGGTGAAGCGCCAGGCCGGCACTGTTACGGCACATTTGGTCAAGCGCCGGGCCGCCATCCTTATGCCACATTGTCGGAGTTGTCAATCCCTAATTCCTTTCATTAGTACTGTGGTTCGATTCCCACCTTTTCTCCATGTCTGTAAGGTTCTCTTTGTTTTTCCTGTATTATCCTTTCCCCAGTGGTAAGGGTGCGCTGCTACTAAATGTTTGGGTCCACTAGTTGCTTTTGCATGCTGTGCGCGTCTTGTGGTTGTTCTTTTCAAGTAAATAATGCCTCGCCCTGTAAATCACAAGGACATGTAATTCTGGGTCTAACAGAGTGCTTAGACGTAGATTTAAATTTTCTGTCCTTCCACAATTTTTTTCTCACAATTCTAATGCTGTTAAAATTGGGTTATTAATAAAAGCAGTATTCCCAGAACAGATTGCATAACTTTTATTGCACTATGAAGTATGGAGCTCATGGCTGCTCTGACTTTAGTAGTAGTATTTCTTTGAATACTGCGATGTATATAGTTTTACATGTATTAGATTGCTCTAAAGTAATAAATTGTTTACAGGGAACTCCTATGCCTAGATAACTTTCATGAGTATATGTATGTGTTGTGTTTCTTGCTTTTTCCAATAGTCTTCAATGTTTCATAGAATTGCGATAAATTCTATTTATTCTGTCGTGTTATTGCAATATAACTTGAAGATGGATTCACTTTTAATTTCATACAGATTGTTAAACTATTGAGATTTTGGAGTGTAGCAAACCATTTGGTTGCGTTTTAAGCAATCTAATTTTTCGTATACTGTTGTAGTTGAAATATACTTTTTTGCCTGGCAATTACACTATCCAACTCTGCACCTGCATGGTACTGATTAATTTACAGCTTAGTTGTATATTTTCTTGTGTATTCACAGCAAAATCTATTACAATTTTCGATTTCTGAGTGCATTAACGCAATGACACATTCAGCTGTTTGCAGAATACACTCCTTTGAGTATTTACTGTTAATATCATGCCATTCTCAATAAACGTAGTGTTGTGAATTTTCTCTGAATTTGTTTAACCAATGAATCGTCTAATTTATAACTATTATTGAACTATACAGAAGTTTACTGATAAATTCTTTTGATTCATTCTGCAATTTTGCAACCCATACACTCTTTTTGTTATAGTTTGGAAGCAGAATAAACTATAGATTTAGCTAACGCACTGCGTATAGTCTGCAGAAAACAACAAATAAACAAACAAACACACACAAAGAAAAGCATAACACCGCCAGTTTCTAATACTAATTCCTTACTGGAATTCCAGTGCTTTAAGTTTCTTGTAGGTATATCCGCATTGTCATCGTATAAATCTGATTTTCAGAGGAATTCATATTCCGGGCTTGCTATGTGGTGGGTTATTTCAGAAATGATTAACCTAATGTTCACAATTTCAAAGATCGCCTACTTAACATGGTGTGAAATGTACACCCCAGAATTTGGCGCATTTACAGAGTATTTATAATTTTGCTTTTGTTTTTTTCTCCCTTAATGGCAGATGTTTTCCCGTTTGGTCACGTTTTTCACTACACTGATGTATTGAGTATGTGGAATTATGTTGAGATAGCTCTGAACTGTTCCGGAATTGTCTATAAATATTATAAAGCATGTACTCACGTTTTTTTTTCTATAGCAGATATCCGACTCTCCCACTGAAGTTCACCCGAAATACACCATAATGCTTCTTGTAACCTGACCATAGAACGCCATTCCTAAGTCACTTAATTATTTCCTGTACAGAAATAATCAATTACCACTTGCTTCACGTATCGCAGCTTTCAGGGGACTAACACTTCGTTATATATGCAATTGCCGCTGTGGGAAACACAAAGCTTCCGTTTTTCTCGGCCAGTCGTCTGAGGTACGAAGATCATTCGATGTCAGCAGATTCCATTAATTATAGTACTTATCAATCTACCTGTGCCTTCTGGATTTTTCCAAACGCTGTCGTATATATGCTTCTCTTTCCTCATTCTTTCTTACTGTCATTCATGATGTTGCTGCTTCAACTCTATGTTTATGCCCCCTTCTGCCTTTGTGACTCACATAACGGCTTATTTCTTTCTGCGCCAGCTTTCGTGCGTTATATATATTATGGTACATTATAGGTAACTTTTGTGTTGTATAATCTAGATACTGTGTACTAATTATTCTTATGCCTTTGCGGGCCCCGATTGCTCTGCTTGGGTTTCGCCGCCAGAGATTATTCTTGTTTGTAACTCTAACATTTGATAAGCTGTTTTGGCGGCCTTCACCAATTAAGACTCTATTGCATCATTTTAACCCTGTTCCCTAGGGATTAGATTATTTTAAAGTCCGTCACTAGCTGTTACACACCAGGATCTTAGGCAAGCGCTTATAGCTACTTCGCCCGTACGACCTTCTTGCTTCCACTCGGAAATTTTACTTCTTCGGTTCTCTCATTACTTCCTTGTGTGCAATTTTCTTTCTTTGCAATACATTCCTTGCAGCTTAGTTCCTTATGATTAAAACGCATTCCCTTCATGCTTAACCTTTTTCGTTACATACATGAGTTTTAAATTTTGCTACACATTTGTTTGGCTCCGTAGCCGTATTACACTTGCATTCCAGTGAAATCCTGTCCCCAGCTCGGAAAACGGCCTGATTTTGGTTACGCCGTCTCTGCAGCAACCCCACGAGACCAACCCTCTACACAGCCTACTACAGTTGCTACTCTGGTCACCATCTGAGAGACGTCGTTTATCTAATTAGGATTTTTCTTTTTTTAACGGCATAACAGAAAATACAGAGCTAAAACAGCAAGCAAGTATACGGATGGTATACCCTAAAATTATATTTGACTACTTTTTGGAATTTATTCTTGTTGGCTTTGCGTCCCTCACACACCTGTCACTTCTATAGAGTTATGAAATTTATGTGTTAAGACTATCTGATCTTAGGTACTTTTCTCTTCTTGACTAGGTGGTTATGTTTATTTTCAGGTTTAAGGTGTGACCTATAAGAGATCCCAATTATTTTTTGTGTATTTGCGCGTGAGAAGCCTTACAGGCGATGCGTATTTTTTGTTTAGACACTGTAGTGTTGAATATTTGTCCCAGAGTGAGCTAATGACCTCTGGTGATGTTATTTATAGTTGTATTAAGTTTTGTGATGATGCTAAATACGCGTATTCCGGTAGTGTTCAAGAAAGTGATACTACGCTTTATTTCTTCCTTCACTCGAGTTAAAACCGCAGGGTCTTATTTGTGATCTGATGTTGAGATATATTGAACAGATACGATAATATGACGTTATTGAGAGTTTTAGTATATTTTCCGTTGTTTTGTATGTGAAAGTATTCGTTGGCGTCTCTGATAAACCCATAAATCTGTGACCAGGGGAGGGTGTTTGTGTCCTGTTATTACTAAATAATTTTGTTTCCTATGCGAAATATTACACTAAGATTTGCCATGTTCAGTTCACGTTTAAGTATGTTGTATTGTTAATAGAAGTCTACTTATGGATTTGTAATAACAAGGGGTACCATTTCTTATTAAAGTATGTTTTGGCATTATAATTCACGGTCCGTATGCTCGCTCCATCTTTTTGGCACATTTTCGTTGCGCAACTGTAAACTATAACTTTATGCTAGCTAAGTGAAAACACATAGTTCATGTATTTTGTTATGCAACTTATGACACAGCAACCATTTCTGTGCCACAATTGTTTTAGGTTAATCAGAGTGCATAATCGACTCTTTCCGTCTTTTCTCTCTATAGTCTGCTTCTCTTTCATGCTTTTTCTCTCTGGCATTTTTACGAGGCTGTTTTCTTTTATTTGTTTTGATTGTCGGTCCTGGTCTTCACTCAGCTATAGGCCCCCCAGAGATTTCCGATAGGTTTTAATTAGCGTCAACTTAGTTGGTTCCTTGCTGCTTATTGGTTATATTTGTATCCATTTAGTATTTGCTGGGCCAGCAACCCTCTTGCTACTGATCGCACTCCTACCTAGAACCCCCACCACCTCCCATTTTCGATTCCCATTTTCCTTTATTTTTTACTAATTTGCTTTTTGTTTTGTCCAAGCTATCCCCGAGTCGTGCAATCTGCCGACTTCCTCCCCATGCTGCACAGGTACTCGCTGACACTGGATCCGCCCGCTTCAGGTGCCTCATGGTGAGCTCTTATTGAGGATGCATCCGGAACGTCGCTTGGCACTGTTTTTTCCTTTACGTCATGCGTTCAGGGGACTGTTTTCCCTTATGGACATTGTTAGGTGCGACGGTATGTGTGTGTCCAGTCGTCATCGTCAACGGAGTGTGGGCCTCTCTGTGGTGAAATTAGGCCCGCTCCATTGATCAAAGACTAATCTGGTCTGCCTCCTATACGTTTTCCTGCCTGCACAGATGCTTCAGTTATTACGCCTTGTTTTTACCCGCATGTTAAGAATGAAGTGTACTTCAGAAGCTTTTCTTCAAGATTTCTCTTGTGTTGTTTACAGTGCCTCCACGATGGAATTATATTAATGCTTTTGTGAAAAAGCCATCGATGGACAGTGTCTGCAGCAGAGGCAACAAGTTTAGTTTCACCCTTTCTCATACAGGGTGTTGCCAGTGTGTTTCGGTGTGTTCCTTAGGACATGTGCTTACTGTAACAGCGACTAGACTGCTCTCACGTTATGTCATGGCCAGTACCACTGTGTACACTTGTGTTCTTCCTTTCTTTTCTCCTTCTCCTTTCCTCTGCGTGATAGCTATTTTTGTCCCCCTACCATCACCGTTCTTTTCCTACCTTCAGCTACCCGTTCTGCCCGGCCAATCATATGTAATGTTAGTATAATTTTGTATTGTTATTCCTTCTCCCAGGTTATGCACCCTTATATTTTTTCTCTCCTTGGTAGGTTTTATCCAGCTATGACAGCTGAATTTTCCTGGCGCGACGGAGGTTTTGGCGGTTATAATTTTATTTTAACAGATCTTGATAAATATGATTTTATACAGTTTGAGATATTCAGGACAAACTTTAATTAAGTAACTCTATAAAATAGTCTTTAGATTTCTTGTCAGTCACTTTCCGGATGCTGAAGTAAGCAGACATTAGATGACACGCGGTTTAGGGCCAACGATCACTTCATGTTCGACACGTGGGTGAGTTATGTAATATATGCTGACATACGCTTACGTTAGTTACCAGCTAGGCACTAATCGGCATTTTGTTGGGTATTTACACTTAAGGGTTTCTGACAGCTCTCTCTCCACCAACCACGTGTCCAACAGGAACATTTGCTGGTCAGTTCCTTAAATTCATTTAGTGTTAATTTGCAATTGCGGCGTAGGCGCTAGGCCTGACGATGATGGACAGAAGGACTTCCTCTGCTATGCAGGTAAATCCACGAGCTGTTTGTCTCTTTATTTTTGAAATGGAGTTTAGATTATAGTAGATAAATTAAAGATTAGAAGGATTGGAAACAGAAGTTACGTGCCTTATAATGGCACCGTTTCTCCACCCTTGCTTCTGCAACCTGTAACCCTTTCGAGGCCATTCTGTGCTAATTTAGACCATCCTTTGCATGACGACTGATGAGAGCGCCGATGTCGTCGTCGGCCTTACGCCACACTATCTTGAAACAAAAACAGGAACTGAAAAACTACTTTCACAGGCATGAAGGTAAGGAAGGAGCTCATTGAAGTAGAAAATACTGACCGTTCCAAAACGCAATTGGATATGATTTTCAGGATAGGCTTATATTGTTTTAAAATGGACACCCCATACTATTTTCACGAATTTATAACATGGAAAAGAGCATTAAGAATGGCGCTTGAAGTACTAAAATAGGTAGATTACATCCTGAGAAATAGTAACGTGAAGTTGACGTATGAGATATAGCAAAACGTACATCAGCTGCACATTCTGTGGTTCAACCGTATGTTGAATCTTAAGCGCAAACTTCACTTTGCAGTCAATCGCAAAGTGAATGACTTATTAAAATGGGACAAAAGCTATTCTTAAGGTTATTTTCTCGTTATAAATTAATTTAGCTGGAAATAGCACAAGGTTCTCATTCATTAAAAGAAAAGAAATTAAAGTTTCCTTTTTCATCAAGTGCCAAAAGCGTACTACGTGTTAGCATTTCTCGGGATGTAATGCAGCAAACGACATTCTTAATCTTATTTTGTGTTATTAATTGCCCCAAAAAGAATAGTCAATTTAAAGTGTAAGTCTACGATGAGAAGCATAGTTACTTACATTTTCGAATTACCTATACCATCTAATTTAATAAGCCCCTCCTCTTCCTTCAGTCTATGAAAGTAAGTTTAATAGTACACCAGAACCATTCTCAAATGAGCTTTACTGTTTACGTGAAGCAACCTTCAACTTTTGGCTTTCTGTGTTGTCCTGGGTGAATCCTCCTTTGTTTCCTGATGCCTGAATCAGCCCGTTAGAACTTGATAAGATGTATTATTGAAGTAATTTGACAGGTTCAGGCATGAGGGTAGTTACTCTGCAAGTGTCTCGGATATGGGGAGCCTGCTGGATGATCTTCGATATTGCTGGAAGTAATTATGATTGTGGTGTTGTTGCTTCCGCAGACTTTTCGGTGGGCTGTTTATTTGTTGTTGATGAGGTAGTGCCATGCTGTTCTGCTTCGTACGGCCTCTTACAGGCTCAGGGCATTATCATGTTTAATAGCTTTTCTCCTCTTCGATTCTGTGTACAGATGTCTCAAGTCGTCATAGGCCTAGAGCGTCAAAGCGTGGCCTTCGCTATATAATGTCCTGATTTATGGTAAGGTTCACTACCAAGACGTCATACTAGCAGTGCAACATTCTACTCCTACGAGATAAAGAGCAGTTGAGTTACGACACTAAAATAAGCATTGTAAATTGTTTCTCTATGAAAAATGTAATCTGTGCCTTCACTGATCATATATGCTGCAAGTTTCATCAAGAATACTGTTTTATAGAGTGCAACGTGCTAAGTTATGTTTTATTTGATGATAAAATGAAGTGTATAATAATACCAAAATAAAGTTGTAGTGAACATCTGCGGGCTATAAACGTTTAATTTGTTTGCTAATGCTAAGAAGCTTAGAAAAGAAGCATTGTTTAAATGCTAGTGCAGCACAGACATTCATGCTCAATTTATTGCTTTCTTCTAACAATGACATAGTAGCTCTGTTCCCCACGGAAAAGTTTGATACCATAAATTTTCTTGAGTTTAAAAACACAGTTGTCAAGCTGTTAACGCAAGCAGGCTACGTAGTCGTTTCACTTCAGACAGTGTCTTGCAAGTCTTCGGTTGAATTTCTTATGGAGCATGGAGATAAATATAGAGAAGGAGGCAAGTTTCAAATACTTGTCTTTTAATTGCAAAGATAAAAATGTTGAGATATTATGTGTCGGCAATCTGAAAACAAGCATCACAAATCCCTTCAATTTCGAGCAGAAAAGGCATTTGTTTTTGATTATATTCATAAACAATTGTTTAAACCAGAAAGTCCATTTGCAGTGATTTATTTTTCCTGATTTGCTAAATGGCTTATGTTGATCACTTGAAAGAAATACGTTAAGTGGAAAAAGATAAGCATGTGAAATTAGCTCAAAGCTTAAATAAAAAAGTTCTCTTCCCAACTTCTTTTGAGAAACACAATCTCAATCTTGCTTTGAAACTCTGATAAAAATATAGCAACCTTGAATGTGTTTGAAAACACGTTGGGTACTAAAGAAATATCAGGGACTGCTAAGTTTATTTCCATCGTAAGCAAATGATGGGAAATTGTAGATGTAGACCCTCTGAAGGGCAGAAACCTACGTGAACCTTTCCGTAATCCTATTCAATCAATGGGGTACAATAACATTAACTTTTGAGATATTCTTTCATAGCTTTTGGAATGGGAAAACAATTCATTACCGGGACCCTCAAGCCAAAGTCGTAATTTTGGCCGCCTGACATCAGAAACATAGACTGATATGAAACGCATTTACTTTCCCAAATAAATTTAAAATATGTCCTATTGAGAAAACTTCAAGTCGACAATTTGGAAAGTAAGTGTAGTCAGTACAGGCAAATGAGCGGTAGTAATTACCGTATCTCTGTGAGACAGATCCTAGCATCAGAAAAGAAATTAAACTTATTTAGCTTAATTAAATTACATTCCTCAATCAATGGTTATATACAAAACATTTTCTAATTTTGTAGCAAAATTTCTGCAGAGGACAAAATAAACACAATCAGTGTAGATGAGTTGTACAAGAGTATGAAACATTCAGTAGACTACGTAGAATTTAATAAAACTAAAAGAAAAAATGATTCTGATTTATATTGCGGTATGTGTTGTACATAAAGTGAGCGAAATAGTGTCTTGCAAGTTTTCTGTTGAATTTCTTATGGGGCATGGAGATAAATATAGAGAAGGAGGCAAGTTTCAAATACTTGTCTTTTAATTGACAGAGGAGAGTTGAAATGACCAAAATATTGTATAGTCGAAATCGCTGTGATAGTATATAAAGTGTTTGTGATATTAATTAATAAGGAATTTTTAAATGTAATAAACAAAGCACTTCACTAAATTATTTGTCATTAATGAAAACTGAGAAATAACTGAGTTTAGTACGTTGCTTCTGTGATTGTAGCGTCACGAATTAAATCAGTAGAAAAATCAATATTTACAGTTGCATACATATTACTAAACAATTACTGCAAATGTAGGAACGATTTCCTAGCACATAAAAGGGTCGAAATAGAAAATTGGAGTCGTTACAGAAATGAGGTGCACATAAAGCAGAGTGGATAAACCCCTTCTTTCAAAACCTGGGTTCTGAAATTATATTCCATCTCTAAAACCTCCAATAAGGACAACTTGCGAAGCCTAGGTATGTAATTTTTTGTATAAGTAAATATAATACTAGCCAGTGATTTATTTTTCAGCTTATTGTTTTCAAATGCTGCAACTAACTTACTCCATAACGTATTTTTTACATTATGTACACCACATGATGTCAATTCCAGTTAAATTAATTAATTACTTGTGCATTCGTCATCGTGAAAACACTGTAGCATTTAAATGCATTTCAATCATAAAATATGTACATCCAAATAATGCAATAACGCATTCTTCGTTCTGATGCCGTTGCACTGCTCCGCTCCTGTGACCTCAGTCGTGAGGAGCGGACCATAATACAGGGTGTAACAAAAATGTACGGCACAAATTGCAGGACACATTCCTCACACGTAGACGAAGAAATTATGTTATATGAACATGGGTCTGGAAACGCTTTACTACCATGTTACAACTCATTTTCTCCAACTCATTAATTATGGGAAACACACAAGAACAGAACCTACCAGCATACCACATGCAACTCTTTCTCATAGGAGATGTTCAATATGCCCTCCGTGAGCATTGATACATGCATCAACCCGCCGTCGTTGTGAATCCCGGATGCCCTGATGTATCCCTGGAGTACTGCGTATGGTTTGCAGCCTTCCACAATACAGGCACGGAGATTCTCAACATCTGGTACTGAGGTTCGATACACAAGAGCTTTCAAATTCACCCACAAATAAAAGTCCAGTGGGTTTAGGTCCGGAAAGCGTGGAGGCCAGGCAAATGGTCCACCTCTACCTATCCATCTGTCACCGAATCTTTATTTAGAAGCCGACGGACATCAACACTAAAATGAGGAGGTGTTCCATCGTGCATGAAGTACATGTTTTGTCGCACAGCTAAAGGCACATTTGCTAACAGATCAGGTAGAATATTCTCTACGAAATTATGGTAACTTTGTCCGTTGAGCCTGGGTGGGAGAACGTGAGGCCATACCAAACAGTCACCAACAATGCCAGCCCAAACATTGTCAGAAAATCTTTATTGATGACTTGCTTCAACAGTTGTCTGAGGATTGACGCCAGCCCATACATGCGGATTGTGATAATTTACAATCTGATCTCGTTGAAACGACGCCTCATCTGTGAACAACACCCCTGCACTAAAATTAGTGTTGACACTTTGTTGCATAAACTATTCGCAGAAGCGTACCCGTGCAGGAAAATCAGTTGCTGATAGTGTCTGCACACGCTGTAAATAGTATGTATACAGCCGGACATCGTGTAACACTCACTAGACAGTCATGTGGTCAACATTCATTGTTACAGCTACTTGTCTTGTACTAACACTAGGGTCGTCGTCAACTGCCTGAAGAATTGCCGCCTCCCGTGGCGGTGTCCTGATTTTCTAGGCCTCCCCCTATCGAGAGTATCAGGCTGAAATGCCCCATGTTCCCTAAGACGACGATCAATAACTTCAAACGTTTTCCTGCCGGGGCACTTCGTCCTGGAAATCTCTCCCGGTACAAACATTGAGCGCAAGCGCCATTGCTGTCTGCTAATCCATACATCAAATGGGCATCTACCATCTCTGCATTTATGTTCAGTGTCATTGCATGAGCCAAGTCTGTGATCAACCCTACTAGTACATAGTAACCCGTGTGCTTCCCAAGGTCGTACTGTTCACTGGAACAGCTTATGTTACCTGTAAACAAGCAATGGCGTAAGTCGCATGGCAACAGGGAAATGAAAACAAAACACAGGCGGTGCACCTACGATAATGACAACGTAATCAGACGTAACCAAGAGTGCATGTTCCCCATGATTCTAACGCTCTGTTCGTGTGTTTTTCCCATGATTAATGAGTTGGAGAAAATGAGTTGTAACATGGAAACAAAGCGTTTCCAGACCCATGTTCATATAACATAATTTCTTCGTTTACTTGTGAGGAATGCGTCCTGCAGTTTGTGCCGTACATTTTTTTACACCCATATAGCGGAGGCCACGGTCGGAGCCATCGGTTTAGTGGTGGTTCTACCTTGCTGACGGATAAGTCTAGTTGTTGAACTGTGAGAATATAACTACATAATTCGGTCTTGTAATAACACGCTTGAATGGAAATAATACCAGATACATGAAATGTCTTGGAGGCAAGATTCAGTTTGCATTAACTGTTAATGAATAATTTTAGTTATACACTATGAATGCAACAATTTTATATACACATTTATTTTAAAAAATCTGCCTTCTGTTACTCGCTCACCATTCTCTATCTCATGAATGGAGCGCTGTTTCCATTGCTGGTTGTAGTAATGTTGGCTGGGCAAGCTTTTGCATTAATTTTACTTAATATAGTAATTAACAGAGCAAGATTGCTCCGGGTAACGTGTGATGCTGCATTGGAGGTCCCGGGTGACCGTCCACTTTCACCATGGGTTTTTCGTGGCTTTCCCTGGCTGACATAGGCGCACACTGGAGTGGTATATTTTACCACGGATTTCCTCTCTCCTCCATTTCCTCTCATTTTTTGCACCTGTGCACCTCTGAAATATTAATGCTAATTATAATTGGAAACTGTCATCACTGTTAATATTGCTGCTTGTTTTGCTAACCTGATAGCGTTAGCAGTTTTCTGTCATTTACTTTTTGTAGGGAAAACCTAAGTTACTCACTATTTTAGGCAAAGAAGCCTTGTTACCTTGAAATAGCTAGGCTTACTTTAAGGACACATGTGATTTTAAAATAGTGGGATTTCCCTTCTTAAAATAAGAATAAATACGGCTGCCTATAGCTTCCTGCTGGAAAGAATCTAAGTTCGTGACATTAGACATATGCAGCTCACAGTGGAATAACCACACACAAATGGAATAATTCAAAAGCGCCTCTCACTACACAAGAAACTTCTAGATAGATGAAAGAACGCAGCAGGGCAGCAGGCGCTATAGGAAAATATTATTTGTTTATACTGTAGTGAACATGTAGAAGCTCGTGTTACTGTAACCCACGCAGACCGGTTGCATATTAAACGTGTGTCACTCATCGACAACGCTATGGTGGGGTATACAGTTGCTATGGAAACGTCCTAGCTCTAATTGCTTCATCTACACGTTGCTATTGCTGCCGCTATTACGTTTAAATCAGCTCCCATAATCTTAAAGCTCTGTTCCACGTCTACAGCTAGTGTCAATAATTTTATCTGAAGTGGGCGGACCATGCCTGCCATATTCCATGGAGTCTTAGCACATTCAGCCATAGATATGTCGTTCACGACGGTTGCTAAGAATGTATCTATCAAAAGACTGCCGCGTAAAGTGAGAAACTTTTTGGCCGCCTATGAAGTTTGCGAGAAAGCAAAACTTCTAAACGTACTGAAAATATGATTTTGAGACGAATGTAATTATTAGACGTCAATGGTATTCTCGATGGACTGTCATGGAGAGATTCCAGGAGGAGAATTTGGGTATAATATATTAGATATACTATCACGTGAAATTGTTTTTCTAAATGTGTGAAAATATACTCCATGCGTCAAAAAACGAGCGAAATGCGCCTAAAGAAGGTTTTAAATTCGTACATTCCGAACTATGGAAGATGATGATAAGTAATAACATTGCTACATTTACTGGAAAAACAGTTTGTCACTGCAATGAAAGAAAATAGCATTGCTCTATGCTGTACCCTAGCTCAAGGTATCAATCGCGATTAGATCCAAACGATAGAATTTTACTTCATCTGCAGATAAATTGTATTAAGTATTATTTTGCCCCATGACTGAAGATTATATTGTAGCACTTGTGAATGTTTATTGTTGTGTTGTATTGCACTGTATTGTTAAAAGCTATTGCTTGCAACCATTATTGCGGGACGGGGAATTGCGTGTCACGTTAATGTCCGGGGCCTTTTGATAGTTTACTATTTTTGTAATGTGCGCATGCGCGGTGATTAAGCCTGCGTGAGTTGGTATAAGAACGCGTCAGTCAGTTAGTGAACCTTGCGAGTGTGGACGCAGAACTGGCTCCTCCTCGGAAGTGAGGGGCCGATCATGTCAGAAAACGAGGCTTTGAGCATTAAAATACTTAGCATGGCTTCCTTCGGCAGGGAAGTATAACCGGTGGTTCCGTGTCGTAGATTTACGGCTCGTAAAAGAACCTCAAGCCTGATAAAGAGGCCTCTAAGCAAAATTTACGGTCTTTCACGCCCAACAAAAATGGAACGCTAAGAACCATTGCAACTGAAGAGCGTCCATAAATAAAACTCGATTTAATTTAGTTTAATTTAGGTGGGACCTAATGAATCTCAACATGTAAACTTTGAAAGTAAGATAATTGCGTAATAAACCTCTTATGTGAGTCGTTATATTTTCAAACTGTCGTTCTTTTCATTATTCCTTGTGTATGTGTACCTACATAATTTCCAGCTATCAACATTTTCATTCCTCCCTTTATAGGCAACTTCAGGTAAATTTCCTGGAAAACCTCAGCTTTCCAAACGAGAGCTCGTGACGCTGGTACAGGTCCCCTTTGTTTTCCTACTGTTCACTGGCTTCCCCTAGGAAACAATGTAGGAATAGGCATTTTCAGGGTTTTTTTTTCACCAGTTCCTTAGCCGGAGACCAGATGCTCCAGAGTTCGACGCCAGGTCTGCAGATCGAGAAAGCCTCGCCCCTTCCCCCATTCCCTCTAAGTAGCATTACAATTACGCCAAAATTGCACGTTCTAACTAGTAGCAAACGCTACATATGGTGCAATCGCCGGTTGTTAATTGTAGTTATGCCACTATATTATATATGCCACAATCCTACCATAAAATATAAACATATACAATGGATGACTAGAAAGTTAGACACACTCTGCCGGAGAATATTCCATCTGTAATTGAAGAGGAGGATATTCATGCTGTGACTGAAATAGAAATGCTCAAAAAAGCAGCCTATAGAGTTCGAGAGAGAGAGAGAGAGAGAGAGAGAGAGAGAGAGACAAGGAAACTTCATTACAAGGCGAAAAAGATGAAGAAATCGGACATCAATATTGGGGATTTAGTGCTTGTCAGAGATCCGATAAAATAAAGTGCTTTGAATAAAAGGAATAGAGGAATGGAATTCTTGTATACAGGACCATTTACTATTTCTCAACCATTTGGTACGGATACACATGAATTAGTTGAGGATAAGAATACAAAAGCTTTTTGGAAGTCATCACAATCAATTATTAAGACTATTTAGGACATTGAAGCCAGAAATAGGCTATGAAATGTTGCCTAGACTTAAAAAACCGTGCTGAATTTCAAAGTGTATAAAGTATTAACATAATAAGAAAAACATACGTAATGCAATTAAATCCACAAGTTTAACTTCTTCAGATGACACATTAAAACTAAAGTATCCCATAAAAGATGGTATAAGACAGTGAAAAAGTTTGGAACTGGAATATATTATTGGCTACATGTACATGGTATTGTAAAGTGTAAGTGAAATTATAGACTACTGTGTATACATCTAGCCATGGAGTGTACATTAAGTGGATACCTGGCGCGGATAGGTTCTTAAATAAATTTTTGCGGTTACCACAAGAAACCATATGAGTGACCAATGTGAAAGTGAGTAAGCTTAGATGGTTGCAAGAATCTGGCTGTAATAATCAGACGTAGGAATTTCCAAGCATTACTGCCGGGACGAAAGGAAATAAATGTGAACAGATAACAAATCACCCTTTCCCTCGCACCGTCTGTTGGCGTTTGCAAACAGCACTCACCAGACCGTGTTTACCTGCCTCTCAGTGACTCATGACCGCTAGTTTACATTCTTTGTAATGGAATGATGGTTTGAGTGCGGATAACTGGAAGTCAAATGCTTAGGTATTCCTAAGCTTGAGTATAACTTGTGTGAAAAGAATTAGGACTGACAGTGTTTAAACTTTATTTAAGGTTCCCCATCCCCAAGCTTACTCTCAGTGTAATATGTGTGTGAACATTTGAAAAGGAAATACCCTAAAAATGAGACATTCTAAGATCAAAATGATCTTTCACATAAGAAAGTATATAGTGTAAATATGACGTTACGGTAAATGTTGACAATTTATCTGTAAAAGGAGTTACATAATGCAAACTATGGCAATGAGCTAATTAAGTAGTAGATGAATACACCTCAGAGGTCATTTCCATCAAAAATGTAAAACCAAATACAGAAGTCGTGTTTATCCATTTGCTGACGGGACATGTGAGATAGTAACTGCCGTCACAAAGGAAATTTGCTTATATTGTAAATCAGGGAATACATCTTAATGAGTTTTACAGCTACCTCTATGTGGAGAAATAAGATGTTACTTTTTATTATGAAGGAAGATGCTGATTTTAATGTACATACGTAGATTAAGCAGATTTATTTGAGAAAAGTTATATTGCTATGTAAAACATACACAAAACTACTTCCAGAGCCTGGAAGTTTCACCCTAAGGGAAAATGTGTAGCCAGAACCTGCAGCCAAAACAGTACATCTTGGTACTTTAGAGCGAGAATTGAGTTATTGTACGCTTTTTTGCGTTAATCTCAGAACAGCGTGACCGGGGAGAGAAATTTTCTTTGAAGCTAGGGAAATCCTCGAGAAAAAGAGTAAAATTATCATGTTACTTAGGTAGACAATCACTTTTAATGTAGCGTTCAAGATTAAGTGTGAAGTCAATTTTGCCTTAAACTTAGTACCTAGTAAATAGGAATAGGATTGTATGACCACCTCACAATATTTTTGAATCACAGATATACGTATACGCTAGTCGCACTCCGAAGAGGAAGTAAATTACGCAGCACCATGGGGAGGCAGAAGAAAAACCGCCTCGCTTCTCCAGATGCAGCTTCGCCCCTATGATGCTCCCGGAAACCACCGACGAGGAGGACTCCACCGCTCAGCCCCGCTCGCCGCAGCCTCCGCATCTGCAGTCAACACCAAACCTCCACCGCTACAACCAGATACATGAATACACCAGTCGTGCCGACGCTGAAACTCCAGCGTCCTGGAGCGCGAGGATCGTCCTGGAGGCCGCTCAGCCTCTCTGGCCTTCGGTTATCAAATTCTTTAGGATCACCTCCAACACAAAAGTGAAGCCACTGCTGCGCCTGACGTTCTTTGATCGGGCGCACTACACCATCACGCTCATGACTGGACTAACCTTCCTAGGCCAGTCATACCGGATTGAGGCAAGCCACACAGACGCCACACTCCTTGCTGCCGCTGTTGCCGTTACGGCCACTCGGTGGTCACCTGAACTGGGTAACCAGGCTGTCACTATCGCAGCTTGTCCAACACTACAGTGGATTGCACCAGCCGTGACCTCACTCGGCGTCGCCGCTACTGCACTGCGTGTAGTAGTAGGCCTCAAGACCCCGGCAGCCTGTTTTCTCTACCCAAGGACGCTCCACGCTGTCATCAGATTCCACAATCAGCGCCAGCCACCATTCATCCCACATCGTTCATTGCATGCGCACCCCCTGCACACCATGCCCCCGAACTTCACTGACCAGAATACAGCTCCGACCGCTCAACCACGGATATGCAGCTACAAGGCTTCATCGACTCCAGGATTGATGATGCTGCGAGGGTAGTATACAGTGGAAGGGGTGTAAGGATATGTGGGTTGTTGTTGGAAAACTGTAAGGGATTGTACTTTGATTTCTACAAGGCGTGGGTACTTGCTGGTCTTGGGTCACCTCTGATGAATGAACGACACAATGTCTGTTGTTCTATATTCTTTATTATAATTATGCTTAAAGTATCGTCCCCCACTCAGCACCATAGACTAGCGTATGTTCATAAGTAGGTAAATATAGAGAAAGCTGGGCCACTTTTTGGCATATATGGGAAAGAATAGGGAAAACGAGGCTAGATGCGGCGGTTCAAGGAGGAAAATGGGTTTATGTGGAACAGATAGGGAATACGATGACCGATACTATGCTAGACAGGGTTGAGGAGGGAAGTGCGTTTATATGGAAGGGATAGTGGAGAGGTGTTAGGCTAGACAGAGGTTGAGGAGTAGAGTATGGTTTATATGACTGGTATAGGAAAACGAGGAGAGGTGTTAGGCTAGACAGGGCTTGAAGGGTAGACTGTGGTTTATATGAGAGGTATAGGAAAACGAGGAGAGGTATTAGGCTAGGAGAGTTTGAGTATGAGTTTATGAGGAGAGACGAGAAAACGGAGGGAGATCCTATGCTGGGATAGACAGGTGTTAAAGGTGGAATGTGCTTTATATAGGCTAGATAGGAAACCAAAGAGATAATCAGCTAGACATAGGGCAGGAGCGGTATGCGCTTTATCAGAGGCAGGCGATACGGGGAGAGGTGTTAGACTAGACAGTGGTTGCGAGTAGAGTATGCGTTTATATGTATGAGAAGTATAGGAACAGGAGGAGGGGTGTTAGGCTAGACAGAGGTTGTGGAGTAGAGTATGGTTTATATGAGAGGTATATGAAAACGAGGATAGGTATTAGGCTAGACAGAGGTCGAAGAGTAGAGTATAGTTTATATGAGAGGTATAGGAAAACGAGGAGAGGTATTAGGTTAGGAGAGTTTGAGTATGTGTTTATAAGGAGAGACGAGAAAACGGAGAGAGATCCTATGCTAGGATAGACAGGTGTTAAAGGTAGAATGTGCTTTATATAGGCTAGATAGGAAACCAAAGAGATAATCAGCTAGACATAGGGCAGGAGCGGAATGCGCTTTATCAGAGGCAGGGGATACGGGGAGAGGTGTTAGACTAGACAGTGGTTGAGAGTAGAGTATGCGTTTATATGTATGAGATGTATAGGAACAGGAGGAGGGGTGTTAGGCTAGACAGAGGTTGAGGAGTAGAGTAGGGTTTATATGAGAGGTATAGGTAAACGAGGAGAGGTGTTAAGCTAGACAGAGGTCGCGGAGTAGAGTATAGTTTATATGAGAGGTGTAGGAAAAGTAGGAGAGGGTTAGGCTAGACAGAGGTCGAGAAGTAGGGTATGGTTTATATGAGAGGCATAGGAAAACGAGGACAGCCGGTAGGTTAGACAGATAATGAAGGAGTAGGAATATGGATTTATATACAGGAGAGATAGTGAATAGGAGGGGAGGTGCTAGACCTTGAAAGCGACTTTAGGCGAGAACGTCATGAAAATATGTTTACTGTCAATGTTAGAACGCTAATTCTAGACATCTCCATCACGTAACGCACTTGCGTAAAAAAGCGACCCACTCACGCAAAAAGGTGACCCACTCAAGCTAAAAAGGTGACCCACTCAAGCAAAAAAGCTGACCCATTCAAGCAAAAAGGTGACCAACTCAAGAAAAAAGGGTCATCCACTCACGCAAAAAGGTGACCCACTCACGGAAAAAGTTGACCCAATCACGCAAAAAGGTGTCCCACTCACGCAAAAAGGTATCCCACTCACGCTAAAAAGGTGACCCACTCACGCAATAAAGTAACCCACTAACGGGAAAAGGTACCCACTCACACTAATAGGTAAGTAATTCCGGTAGAATTACAGGGTAGGGCAGATTCCGGGAAGCGGATATAGCATAGTTCCGTATGATGTTACAGGTAATTCAGATAGTATCGTGGGTATTTTGGATAATTCAAGTATCATAAGTGTTTAGAGTCCCTTAGCTAGTATCACAATAGGCTAGGTTCCAGAGGTAGGGAGTATCATAGCTGTATATGACTTCACAGGCAATTCAGCTAGTATCCTGAGCATTAAACCAATTCAGCTGGTATCACAGGAGGCTAGATTCCGGAGGCTCACTGCATCATAGCTGTGCATGATTTCACAGGTAATTCAGCTAGTATCGTAGGTATTCATGGTAATATAGAGAGTAATTGGATTATAAACATTACTCATCCAAAGTTACAACAGTTTATATACTTCTTGTCTAAATATTACAAACTTTTTATGTTAAACAGCTAGTGTGCGAGGCGCACAGGGATATTGGTTCACAAATTGAAAAGCTTTGCGTCAACATACCTTTATTTTAGTTCGTTGTAGGTGTCTCTCCCCTTTATCTAGGCTTGAGACTAGCACTAGGATTGTTCCTAATAGCAGGGTTACCACCTTCCCTTCCATTTTCTTCTTTATTCATCAGGCGTCTGCTAGTTGCATACACAGCACACGGATAAACTTCATTTTTTAAAATTGTAGACTCACGAGAAAATCTTCATCATCGACTTACATTCTCTTAAGCACTGTTTCTAATACTGTAATTCCATACGCATAGTTAGTTATTTCATCCCCAGCTATAACTCTTTTATCATCATAAGGAGTCAATATAATTTTATTCACTTGCACTGTGGTAACAGCATTCTTTTGTGATAGGATTAGATTCATGGGCGTTCTGATGATTTCACAGGTTTTAATACAGTCTGTATAGCTGTCAAACGCAATGTACTGCTTAATAGCGCTACGTTTTATAACTTTAATTTTTTAACGTTGAGCCGTGGATATCTAGTGCATACATCTTTGTCCGTAGTCCGACAAAGCGCTGGATGACTTTACCATTAGCCTCATCTTTAAATTTTCCCAACACCTTCTTGTTTAGAGCTGAACAGCAGATATGACTTGTGGGATAATCAGATGTATCTAGGTGCTCAAGAAAACGTAGCTTGTCCTGGTAAACATCTTCAGTTCTCACTCGATGAATGAATCAGTCAGTTTCCATATACATAAGCTTCAGGTGTTCAGCTTCATAATATGGTAACACATCATTGTGATACCTTAATGTCTTGAAGATGTCCAACACACTCATTCCAATGTATATAGGCTTGTTGAGCACAATCTGACGAGAGGCCATATGTAGAGCAGCTAGATTAGCAGCATATATCGTCCTATCAATAAACGTAGGCTTGACGATCAACTTTTTCAGAGTCTTCTCATTTGTTAACAGTGGTATATTCACACGGTTACGCAGGTGCTCCATAGTTTTTCCAAACACGGCGTTGCTAAAGAGCTTGTAGAGTTCCTGCTCGAAGTCATTTGCAGATTGTTGTCGTAGCCGGTTGTTAATTTCACATAAGGTTTCAACCACCAAAGCTGTCGGAACTGTCGCACACGATGGATTTTTGTTAGTCGTAGTCCATGACTAACAGCCTGCTTCAAAGCCATGTAATGCACTACATACCTTTTTCGAGGTCCAAGATGGGGTATCAGTTTCTTTGTAGATGGTTCCAATGGCTTCATACACTCAGGCAGGAAAGGTAGATCGTTGTGTAGATCGTGAAGTTCTGCAGGATACTCGATGTCGACTTCTAATATGTAGCCATGAGGATCATCTTCTTGTAGTTTTTCTAAGTTGATTCCTTCACGCGAAACCCACTGAAATCCACCAAAGGAAGGGCGTGACACATTGCCCACCCATATTGGTTATTGACGTCCTCGTATGTGATAAATTGGATTGGTCTCGACGGATCAAGTTTCTCCATATAAGTGTTATTATCCTCTGCATACCGATTAGAAACTTGGTATAAACCTCCTCTTATACCTGATTCCACCATGAGTAGTTGGTCATAATCTTGTAGCAGTTCCAGCTTAATTCCAGTATACAGAAACATAGCGTCCCATGTAAGTCAAGGAGAGGTAAAATAATGTGCAGGATCAACTTTGTGAGTTTTGAGGTTTTGCTCTCTGAATGTCTCAAAGACATCAGCTAGTAGAAGTACATCCGAGGTTAAGTACAGGTCGCTGTACACGCCCAGGTTTCTTACATTAAACGGCTCCCATACTTTTCTAGCATGATCATAGTCAGCATCACTAATTTGTTCTTCATATAACCTATTGTAGAAGGATTCCTTGGGAGGCAAGCAGGTCTCGTTCAGGACAACCCATGATGTGACAATATCATGTGGAAATACTCCCTTACGAGTCATCAACTTCAATTTATCTTCTCCGAAGTACTTTAGTGTTTCAGGATATGAGGTTAGATTTTTTACCAACTTATCCAAGCTTGTATTGAGGAATCGAAAGTTATCTACAAATCGAAGCTTTATACCTCGTACATACTTGGTGAATGAGATATAGCTTTCTTCAGAGTTAGGAATTACCTCCGCACGTTCACTTGTGCACCCCAAATCCTTAACAATGAAATGAGAGTCATGCCTGCTAAGGTTATGCATGAAGAGTGGAATATGTTTAGGTGTTTTACAGGCTAAATTGCATTCATTATGAAGATTTCCACGATATTCACCGCTGATGTGATCATGGCCGCGTACTTTGTAGTTCTCTTCTGTAAAGGGTTTTCCACACAAGTAGCATGCCGTAGAAGAATTCAAAATCCTTTTGCTGTTGATCCGTAAGTTTCAGAGGCTTAGCAGATTTGTATATATTACCAATCATTGTTGCAATACATGTCAGGTACAGCATAAACTTCTGAGCAGCATCATAACCACGATACACATAGGGTTGCTTAGGAAGACCAGTTTCGAGATGTTCAACACTGGAGGTAGGTTTCATGTAAACACAGCAGCTCATTGGTGAGTGCTCTTGATAAGAGGTTGTATAGGAAGTTTCAGGACCGGGTGTACACGAATGGCATGGTGTGAGAATACTCTCAAAATCTGCATAGATGACATAAGGTACTTTCAGCATGCTCTCAACATTTTTAAACTGTACAATTGATTCCTCCTTGGTAGGCATAACTACCCTTGCAACACCATGTGGATTACAGATTTATGTATGTTGTTATAGTTTTTCCAGTCCACTTCTCCCGCTCTGATCATCAAAATGTGTAAAGCAGCGCTACTAGGTATAAACACGTCCATTAGGGCTAGTTTTCTGACGTCGAATGAGTTGCTCAAAATTCTTTATATATATATATATATATATATATATATATACGTAGTGATGTTTTCCACTACTGTCATTCAATAGAAGCAGGTCACAGTGTTCAGTAGTTCAATGTCAGCAACCTTTATCGGATACACTTCGTGCTTCTCATCCAGCCCGAAAACGTTGATAGACATATTGTTAAGCTTCTCAAATTTAGATATTTAGGAGTGTGGATTAGGGTAAGGAACACAGCTGAAGTCGTACTTATGTTGAAGTTGCTTGTATTTGCTGACGTGTTGAGGCTTGGTACTGACGAATTTGGCCAGTATGGAATACATGAAGCATTTCTCATCACTCTTGTTCTGTATGTTTATACACGCTTTCCTTGCTTCAACAGTTGCCGGTAGGGATATGTAGCTATTTCCTCGTAACGTATTGTACTTGCTGATACGAAGTCGAACTCCTTCCACAGCAAGCAAAGCCCAGTTGCTACCCTTAAACTGAGACTCCTCCATGTCAGTCACCAATTTCTTGAATTTCGCTTCCAAAGTTGACTCCAGATCAGTTTCTTTGAAAACAGGCTGATTCCGTGTTTTAAATGTTTTGTCACAGGTTTCTCCAATACTGTTAACAAATCGACACTCAGCCAGCAGTTTAATTTTAGCACTGTTGTGAATACCAAGCTCTTTATGCACAGCCTTGATTATCCGTTGTTTTGCCTCACGCAGATACATATTCAGGTCCTTAGGTGATTCACATCGTATAAAACGCGATTTCAATCGTCCTTCGAATGAAGTTTCATATTCTTTCATATCACAGTCCTCCATTGTTGACAGTAACTGATGTTTAGTAGGCTCCAATCTGCTTTTTTTCTGAGGAATGCTTATTTCAGACATAACTTCGTGTCGCTGACCCTTATAACCATCATTGAAGGTCAAGCTACAATGTTTACATTTGAAGAGCTTCTTACAAGACATCTTGTGTCTTCTCTTGTGATAACCTCGGAGGAACTTCTTCCCACATTTTCTGCAAGCGTATCCAGTAGCGCTTGGAATAATATCCTTATACGCAGAGTTATTCTTCTTTATTCTTGATGTAATAGGGGCGGCGCCGTGGCCGAGTGGTTAGACCGCTCGCCTCCCATCTAGGCGGTCCGGGTTCAATCCCAGGGACCTGCATGTGGGATTTGTGGTGGACGAAGCGGCGTCTGGGCGGGTTTTCTCCGGGTTCTCCGGTTTCCCCCGCCATTCATTCCACCAACTGCTCCATCATCACCTTTCCTTTCATCCATTTCACCAACATTTCGTTTCATCTACTTCCTTCATCCCATACCAGGCATCGGGCTGATCCCCCATCCTGGATGCTCTGTCTGATCCATGAGTGTCTGCTCCTCGACGGGCCTCTGACCCCAGGCACCCGCTTGTAAGTCCTGGGGGGTGTAAGTCCTACATAAGAGGAGGGTAAACGGATAATGAATGAATGAATGAATTCTTGATGTAATAACGTATTAATCCTTCAAGGGAAATGTAGACCCCTTCACCTTGATAACACTTTAGAAAGCTGATTATTCTTGCAGAGAACACAATGTTAGCACCTCAAGACTCATTAGCACAATGAAGTCCAATGCCCTAGATCCCCTATTTGTAGAGGCAGCACGAACCTTTTAGGTCAATCATAAACTCGCTCCATAACTATTTGTATACGATCGCTCTACGCGTATTAATCTCGTCATATAACCTCACGGCCAGAGACGATGTTTGTGACGTCACACCCAGTGATAGGATGTCTGGCAGTATCAAACGCGTTTAAACTCGTCTCGTAACTACAGGTTTATGCTGTCACACCAACAGGAGAAGTATTCTCACATGCTTATTCAGACATGTTTCCATTCAAAGCCTACGGCAACCACCACCGCTACCACCACCCATTTCATCAAAGCTACCACAATCTCTATTATAATAATACTTAAAAGTAAAGGCTTAAAAGGTAACGTAGAAGGTTGTCTCCCTTCTTTATTTAAATGTATGTATATACTACATTATTTCATGTTTCCGTTCCCTTTTCAATTCTTCCTTTCCATCTTCCCACAGAAAGACCATTATATTTCACTACAATCACGAGCAAACTAATTTTTCCAGAGTTCAACAGATTCTAAGCTTCTAGAATCGAACCCGGTAACACTTTTAATAAATATAGTTTTAGTAGTTTAGCTCCCCACATCAGCATTTACCATTTAGTGTTTACTCGAAGCTGATATACATAGGCTTGAAGATATATGAAATCACACCTTTGGGATTCGATCTGAGTACTTTAAAGTACCTTTTGTCATTATAGCGATATTTAGGAACTAGGTACTCTGTTTACGTTTCACTTGACGTGTCTATCTAAATTAGATTACGAGTTATTATTAAATTTGTAAATAAATTTTATTGAATCGATATTCGAACCCAGAACACCAGGAACAAGATTATTTATAGTATTAGTTTGTTATGATAAGCACAGCTGTATGAAGTTATGCCATCAACCTAAGTGACATATCCTAGAGTATAGGGGAAAATTAAGGAAATTATTAAAAGTTATGGTTTCGAACTAAGGACAACTGATTGACAATTATATACAACATTAATTATGTATCATAGGTGCTATCAAACATGCTTTGATCCATCCCTCTATCTCTCACACTTTCTGAGATAATGGAGATTGTAGACGTAAGGATCGAATCTAGAACGTCAGGTATCCAAATACACATGCACAAGATACTACATAATGCGGTAAACGCAATACAGTTCACTTGGCGTCCTTATCGTAATAAGTTTAGGAGTAATTAAATTTATAATTAAATTTCATTTTATCGGTATTCGAACAGAACACCAGAAACAAAATTATTTACAATATTGGTTTGATATGTTTAAAAGAGCTGTATCCAGTTACAGCATCAGTCTAAAATATATGTTCTAGAGTATAGAGAAAAATTAAGGAAGTCATTGAAAGATCGGGATTCGAACTAAGCAAAACTGATGGAAAATAATATACTGTATTAATAACACATTACAGGTACTATCAATCATGCTTTGGTGCACCCCGTTATCTCTATTAGGTTCTGAGATAATGGAGATTTCAAATTAAGGATCGAACCCAGGACACCAGGCATTTTACTATAGATTCGCAAGAAACCACCTAATGATGTAAATGTAACAAAGCTTATTTGGAGTCTTTATCTTACTAAGTCCAGGAGTTATTAGAAGTTGAATTTGTAATCACTCCTAGGATTCGAACCCGGGCATCCCGGCCAACTTAAAACAATACCCTGATGACTGGGAGTATTCCAAGAAATTAATTAGTCTTTATTTCATTATGCTATTTCTTTTCGTTCAGGAGATATAAGCGATTAAACAGTAGGTTGTAAATAGGCATTGAAAATCACTTAATATGCAGGCATTAATATAATAATTATCCCCCACCTCCACTAATTATCCATCGCGCCATTTTCCCCTACTGTTTAATCGCTTCGTATCAGCAAGTACAATCCGTTACGAGGAAATAGCTACATATCCCTACCGGCAACTGTTGAAGCAAGGAAAGCGTGTATAAACATACAGAACTTTACTGATGAGAAATGCTTCATGTATTCTATACTGGCCAAATTCGTCAGCACCAAGCCTCAACACGTCAGCAAATACAAGCAACTTCAACATAAGTACGACTTCAGCTGTGTTCCTTACCCTAATCCACACTCCTAAATATCTAAATTTGAGAAGCTTAACAATATATCTATCAACGTTTTCGGGCTGGATGAGAAGCACGAAGTGTATCCGATAAAGGTTGCTGACATTGAACTACTGAACACTGTGACCTGCTACTATTGAATGACAGTAGTGGAAAACATCACTACGTATATATATATATATATATATATATATAAAGAATTTTGAGAAACTCATTCGACGTCAGAAAACTAGCCCTAATGGACGTGTTTATACCTAGTAGCGCTGCTTTACACATTTTGATGATCAGAGCGGGAGAAGTGGACTGGATAAACTACAACAACATACATAAATCTGTAATCCACATGGTGTTGCAAGGGTAGTTATGCCTACCAAGGAGAAATCAATTGTACAGTTTAAAAATGTTGAGAGCATGCTGAAAGTACCTTATGTCATCTATGCAGATTTTGAGAGTATTCTCACACCATGCCATTCGTGTACACCCAGTCCTGAAACTTCCTATACAACCTCTTATCAAGAGCACTCACCAATGAGCTTCTGTGTTTACGTGAAACCTACCTCCAGTGTTGAACATCTCGAAACTGGTCTTCCTAAGCAACCCTATTTGTATCGTGGTTATGATGCTGCTCAGAAGTTTATGCTGTACCTGACATGTATTGCAACAATGATTGGTAATATATACAAATCTGCTAAGCCTCTGAAACCTACGGATCAACAGCAAAAGGATTTTGAGTCTTCTACGGCATGCTACTTGTGTGGAAAACCCTTTACAGAAGAGAACTACAAAGTACGCGACCATGATCACATCAGCGGTGAATATCGTGGAAATCTTCATAATGAATGCAATTTAGCCTGTAAAACACCTAAACATATTCCACTCTTCATGCATAACCTTAGCAGGCATGACTATCATTTCATTGTTAAGGATTTGGGGTGCACAAGTGAACGTGCGGAGGTAATTCCTAACTCTGAAGAAAGCTATATCTCATTCACCAAGTATGTACGAGGTATAAAGCTTCGATTTGTAGATAACTTTCGATTCCTCAATACAAGCTTGGATAAGTTGGTAAAAAATCTAACCTCATATCCTGAAACACTAAAGTACTTCGGAGAAGATAAATTGAAGTTGATGACTCGTAAGGGAGTATTTCCACATGATATTGTCACATCATGGGTTGTCCTGAACGAGACCTGCTTGCCTCCCAAGGAATCCTTCTACAATAGGTTATATGAAGAACAAATTAGTGATGCTGACTATGATCATGCTAGAAAAGTATGGGAGCCGTTTAATGTAAGAAACCTGGGCGTGTACAGCGACCTGTACTTAACCTCGGATGTACTTCTACTAGCTGATGTCTTTGAGACATTCAGAGAGCAAAACCTCAAAACTCACAAAGTTGATCCTGCACATTATTTTACCTCTCCTTGACTTACATGGGACGCTATGTTTCTGTATACTGGAATTAAGCTGGAACTGCTACAAGATTATGACCAACTACTCATGGTGGAATCAGGTATAAGAGGAGGTTTATACCAAGTTTCTAATCGGTATGCAGAGGATAATAACACATATATGGAGAAACTTGATCCGTCGAGACCAATCCAATTTATCACATACGAGGACGTCAATAACCGATATGGGTGGGCAATGTGTTACGCCCTTCCTTTGGTGGATTTCAGTGGGTTTCGCCTGAAGGAATCAACTTAGAAAAAGTACAAGAAGATGATCCTCATGGCTACATATTAGAAGTCGACATCGAGTATCCTGCAGAACTTCACGATCTACACAACGATCTACCTTTCCTGCCTGAGTGTATGAAGCCATTGGAACCATCTACAAAGAAACTGATACCCCATCTTGGACCTCGAAAAAAGTATGTAGTGCATTACATGGCTTTGAAGCAGGCTGTTAGTCATGGACTACGACTAACAAAAATCCATCGTGTGCTACAATTCCGACAGCTTTGGTGGTTGAAACCTTATGTGAAATTAACAACCGGCTACGACAACAATCTGCAAATGACTTCGAGCAGGAACTCTACAAGCTCTTTAGCAACGCCGTGTTTGGAAAAACTATGGAGCACCTGCGTAACCGTGTGAATATACCACTGTTAACAAATGAGAAGACTCTGAAAAAGTTGATCGTCAAGCCTACGTTTATTGATAGGACGATATATGCTGCTAATCTAGCTGCTCTACATATGGCCTCTCGTCAGATTGTGCTCAACAAGCCTATATACATTGGAATGAGTGTGTTGGACATCTTCAAGACATTAAGGTATCACAATGATGTGTTACCATATTATGAAGCTGAACACCTGAAGCTTATGTATATGGAAACTGACTGATTCATTCATCGAGTGAGAACTGAAGATGTTTACCAGGACAAGCTACGTTTTCTTGAGCACCTAGATACATTTGATTATCCCACAAGTCATATCTGCTGTTCAGCTCTAAACAAGAAGGTGTTGGGAAAATTTAAAGATGAGGTTAATGGTAAAGTCATCCAGCGCTTTGTAGGACTACGGACAAAGATGTATGCACTAGATATCCACGGCTCAACGTTAAAAAATTAAAGTTATAAAACGTAGAGCTATTAAGCAGTACATTACGTTTGACAGCTATACAGACTGTATTAAAACCTGTGAAATCATCAGAACGCCCATGAATCTAATCCTATCACAAAAGAATGCTGTTACCACAGTGCAAGTGAATAAAATTATATTGACTCCTTATGATGATAAAAGAGTTATAGCTGGGGATGAAATAACTAACTATGCGTATGGAATTACAGTATTAGAAACAGTGCTTAAGAGAATGTAAGTCGATGATGAAGATTTTCTCGTGAGTCTACAATCTTAAAAAATGAAGTTTATCCGTGTGCTGTGTATGCAACTAGCAGACGCCTGATGAATAAAGAAGAAAATGGAAGGGAAGGTGGTAACCCTGCCATTAGGAACAATCCTAGTGCTATTCTCAAGCCTAGATAAAGGGGAGAGACACCTACAACGAACTAAAATAAAGGTATGTTGACGCAAAGCTTTTCAATTTGTGAACCAATATCCCTGTGCGCCTCGCACACCAGCTGTGTAACATAAAAATTTTGAAATATTTAGACAAAAAGTATATAAAGTGTTATAACATTGGATGAGAAATGCTTATAATCTAAATACTCTCTATAATCCCAAGAATACCTGTGATACTAGTTGAATTAGCTGTTAAAATGACTTAACTACCTGTGATACTACCCGAATCATGTGAAATCACCTTAAGTAGCTCTATACGAATCCCTGCTCCAAATAGCACGACCAGCTGTGATAGTATCTGGATTACCCTAAGTATCAATGATACTAGTTGATTTATCTGTTAAAATGGCTCAAATACCTTTGATACAACCTGAATCAGCTGCAATTACCTCAAATATCTATGATGCAAATTGCTGATCGAAATTATCACCAATATCTGTGAAACTATGCTGATTACCCCATACTTACGATAATACTTGAACTACCTGTGAAATACGAAACTATGCAATACCCAACCCCTGGAATCTATCCTCCTGTGATACTAGCTGAATTAGTCTAAATACCTACGATACTAGCTGAATTATCTGTGAAATCATGCACAGCTATGATGCATTCATCCTCTGGAATCTAGCTTCTTGTGATACTAGCTGAATTAGCTTAAATGCTCACGATACTAACTGAATTGCCTTAGAAATGATATTCAGCTATGATACGCCCTGCCTCTAGAATTTAGCCTTCTGTGATCCTAGCTGAGTGACTCTAAACCCCTATGATGCTTGAGTTATCCTAAATATCCACGATACTATCTGAATTACCTGTAACATCATACGGAACTATGCTATATCCGCTTCCCGTAATCTGCCCTACCCTGTGATACTACCGGAATTACTTACCTGTTAGTGTGAGTGGATACCTTATCCCGTTAGTGGGTTACCTTTTTGCGTGAGTGGGTCACCTTTTTAGCGTGAGTGGGACACCTTTTTGCGTGAGTGGAACACCTTTTTCTGCGAGTGAGTCACCTTTTTTGCTTGAGTAGGTCAACTTTTTAGCGTGATTGGGTCACCCTTTTACGTGAGTGCGTTACCTGATGCAGATGTCTAGAATTAGCGTTTTAACATTGACAGGAAACATACTTCCATGAAGTTCTCGCCTAAAGTCACTTTCAAGGTCTAGCACCTCTCCTCCTATTCACTATCTCTCCTGTATATAAGTCCATATTCCTACTCCTTCACTATCTGTCTAGCCTACCGGATCTCCTCGTTTTCCTATACCTCTCATATAAACCATACTCTACTCCTCAAACTCTGTCTAGCTTAACACCTCTCCTCGTTTTCCTATACCACTCATATAAACCATACTCTACTCCTCAAACTCTGTCTAGCTTAACACCTCTCCTCGTTTTCCTATACCGCTCATATAAACCATACTCTACTCCTCAACCTCTATCTAGCCTAATACCTCTCTACTATCCCTTCCATATAAACGCACTTGCCTGTTCAACCCTGTCTAGCATAGTATCGGTCGTCGTATTCCCTATCTCTTCCATATAAACCCATTTTCCTCCCTGAACCGCCGCATCTAGCCTCGTTTTCCCTATCCTTTCCCATATATGCCCAAAAAAGTGGCCCAGCTCTTACCTACTTTCATAGTTGTAAGTAAGGTGATCTGACATCAATCGATGGTCAAAATACTCAACTAATTCATTTACTACAAAAACGTAAATACTGATACACTTTAGACGTCCGTCCCTTTGCAGAGAAATCCTAAAAGTTTGTGTATACTGTTGTCTGTCCAAATTAAATTAAATTGAGTGTTATTTATGGACGATCTTTAACTCCTTAGCGTCCCATTCTGTTCTGAGCGCGAAGGACCGGAAACTTTGCTTAGTGGCCCCTTTATCAGGCTTGAGATTCTTTTACGTGCCGTAAATCTACGACACGGGACCACCGACTTTACCTCCCTTCCGAATGAAGCCATGCTAAGGATTTTTACGCCCGAAAAAGTACATCGTCCTCCGCCGGATTTGAACCCGCGACCTCGGGATCTAGAGGCCAGCATGGTAACTACTACACTACACAGGACGACAGTCTGTTCAAGAGTGCCCTGATTCTTACTCCCTAGTAGCATCCTATATGTGTGGCCTTTTTTCTTATTCTATGGGTACTTTAAGAGTAGCACATGTGCTTAAACAGCATGGATCCAACTACTATATTTCATGTTCGAACAATACATTAGTACAGTCGCTGAAACGCCACCATGATTATTTTGGAGGGCTAATTATATTTTAACTTCTATAAATTGGTGACAAAATTACAATTTTTATATGTGTATCACAGATGTGCTTTTCAACAACTTGCCTTCGTTTTTCGACACAATACTTTACAGGACTGGGCAGAACACTCAGACCATAACCCATACCATCAAGTCCAAAATCCGACACTTCAACAACCTTCACTCATCTTATGCCTTAGGACTCTGCAGACACGCTCGACTCCAACCAGCGAGAACTTTACCGGATAGAAAACAACCGTGCCACAAACTACGCCGCAAGAACAGATCAGACTACTCAGACGGGGACACTATACAGCATCCTCACTCCAAGCACCACCACCGATCCAGCAACTCCCAGGCCTCTTCCAACAGATATCACTTAGAATCACTTTTGCCGCAACAGGACTACACCGCTGCCACTACAGAAGCCACTTCAAACGCTGCCGCATTAGACCTATACCAACTTGCCACCATTTCTAGCCAACATGCGGCTGAGAGAGTAGAGAAGGTGTAAGTGTTGCCCAGCGGCACGTACTTTGAGATTATGCACTCACGCGCACGGCATTGAGCACCGTGGCCTCTTGTGAGGCCACAACCAAGCATACATGTGAACAGTTTTGATATATGGAATAAATAAACATTACCTAGGACCACATAGGCACCACTCACGGTTTCGTCTATGCGTGGGTCCTGGGAATCACTCTTTGCCCACTCTTGCCTCGCAGCAGCAGCTTGCCTACTGCTACTAACGGGTGTGCTTCACGTGGGATGTCCTATATCCTATTTACCCCCCAAACCCTCTAAAAATTATTTCGGGGTGTTATGATCAATTTTCCGGCAGGTATGCTGAAAGTAGTATAATGATTTGATGTGTTCCGCGAATACGCAATTAAGTTAATGAAAACATCACAGTGTAGTCTCAGTGGAACGATGCGTAATATAAGGCTAATTCGCCTAGAGTTTGATACCGCAATTAATCAGGTAAAAAATAATGCAAGTAAAGGTTTCTCCTCGAGTTTCCAGCAGTTTTTAGTGCAACGCAAATCTTGAATCAATTGGATTATGTATTCGTGTTTTGTTAACATAGTTTCGCTTGGAAAAGCACTCCAACAACTAGGCCATAATGCCTCACGGCAGCGCTGCGTATCGTATCTGCTTAGAATCTTCATCTACAGAAAATAAACAACCAGTACATTGGAGAACGTTCTATAACTGCACCTCCTTTGTCTAAACCCGGAGATCTGCGTTTATCCTTACCAGATAATATACATGATCCACGTGCCTAAATATCCGTTATCCTAAGTAACCATCATGACACTGAGAAAAATATTTCACTAGCTAGCTGTGGATGGAAATTAGAGCAGATATTCCAACACCTGGAATGATGACGCAAATTAACAACATCGAGTCCGTCTTTGTGGTTGAGAGTACAATAAGCTGCAAATAAGTCTCCTGATTAATATTAGTTCAAAATCCAATAATTTTAGTGCAATTTAAAAGAAGTAAGTAATGAACATCTAACCCTGAAATTTTAATGCTTACGATTATAATAGGCTACTTGCTATAACCATATAGTTTACCTTAAGTTGAGAAAATGAGAGTCTCACACTGTTTTCTGCATTTATTTCTGTAAATCCTAAGTCTGATGCAGACTGGAAAGCAGCAAAATG
Organism: Deroplatys truncata; assembly: GCA_030765065.1. Classification (NCBI taxonomy): domain Eukaryota; kingdom Metazoa; phylum Arthropoda; class Insecta; order Mantodea; family Mantidae; genus Deroplatys; species Deroplatys truncata. Next base: position 316,108,350 of record CM060990.1, on the reverse strand, counting down.
CTCCTTGATAATATACTGCTTCTCAAGCAACAATGTAGTTATCACAGTTCTTGTAACATTTGCTATATAATTGATAACATATACAATATTATTTGATACTGCTGACCAGAGGCTTGGCATTGAGTGCCACTTTCTTCCCAGCTGGTGAATACTCGTATTTTCAAGCAATGATAACGAGCTTCCTGTCTGAGCCCTGAAACAAGAGATTTTTATTAAATCCATGGAAAATTAGCATCTAAAAGCACAATATTGTGTCGCAATGAATCACTTAATATTAACTGATAAAGCTTATTAAGCATAATTATTAATTTCATAGTGTAAGTATGTTTAAGTAAGTGGTAAAATTTTCCTTCACTTAATAGCAGCAGTAGTGTATCGTAGTCTGTGGGATGTTGGAGAATTCATAGACCCTAGTAGTAGGACATATAAGAGTGATCTAGCACAAAAATGGTGACACATGGGAGAGATAGGGAATACGAGGGGAGGTGATAAGGAGCCTGGATGCTGAAATTATTTGTGAGGTGCTTCTGGCTGTCAGTTTAGGGTTAAATAGAGGAGGGTAGCAGCATGTACGTGCATGCACATTCGTTGCTGGGATATCGGTACCTCAGGAAAGGAGTGATACAACTAAAAAATGCTAATTTTGAGTTATTTAAACTGTTATACTCCACATACAATGCCATTCATTATGTAAAACTGTTGTATCTCTAACTAATCATTAACATGGCTGTTATTGACATAATTCACTATAGTATTGGACGCTATGTGATCTTAATTCATTACAAGAGTGTCACGTTTTGAGTTGTAACACTTTAACACCCATTGGAGCAACATAATTACAGTGTAATATTGGTTTACTTAAAATTTTACCAGTTTTGGATGAATAATCATGAAAGCGCGTTTACACTAACAATGGATTTGAAATTGTTGTACTCCGCAATGACTGTTAAGAATTATTGAATGCTTGAATATTGAATAATATTTTGAATAGTGTTGAATGTTTGGTTTTTTGCTCACTTGTAAAATGGATTACTACAGAGGTATAGCACGGTGTCTTTGGCTTAAAAAGAGATACTAACATTCTGGATAAAAGGAGAGAAAGCAGCCTTGCTCCATCTTTGATTGAATTAAAGGAAGGTATGATTTTGGTACCAATAATAATTATAGGTTATTATCTGAATACCTTATTTATATTAAATAATGTGTAAAATGCTTTACTGAATATATCATAATCTTTCCTATCTTTCAGAAAGTGGATTCTGATTTTGTTAATGACTTCCTTACCAATTCCAATGTGACAAATGAGTCCTATAACAGTTGTGCCTTCCAGACTATTCAGGTACTACCTATTTTAAAGCATTTCTTTGTTCTCTTTTGAAATACCAATAACCTATTTTACATGACATTTGATTTTAAAATTTACAGAGTTGACGACAAGTGTTTTGACGAAGTACTTATAGTATACATAAGCCATAGGCCTAGTACACTAAATTATAAACTGATTTTCATGCAACGAACTGAGGAAAACTAATAAAATAATGGAAATGTCAGCCATGAAGCTCCATGTGGTGAAATTCGAACTCTGACTGCACTTACAGACTAAGGGTATCCCAATAAGCTAATGTAACTAGCTTATTCTTGTTAGTAACAGCTTAAAAATGCGGTTTTCCTTGTGATTATTAAATTGGGAGCAAGTATTTTAAATGTTTCAAGAACTATTTTTCAGCTAATTCGAGAGGATTTAATAATTGTTACATAATTTTGGCCATTACAGGTTCCAGAACAATGTTGTCGCAATGATGCAATGATTCCTGAGGAACAAGAGAAATAAGTGATGCAACATATCAGACAACTGACAAATAAAAACTAAAGAATATAAATATATTCAATACAATGTTTTAATAGTATCTAACATACAGAACATGCGTTTTAGATAATCAGTGAGGCAATCCAAGATTTACTCCAATTTCCGCAGGAAATAAATGACTGAGAATGAACAAATGCTACTGAACACTTGAATACACAGAACAGTAGGTTGTTGCTACTATTGACATCAACAATATCATTATTTTTATTAGATTGTTTTGTTCGTAAGAGTAAGACCTCATTGTACAAGAAAGAGATTAGAATTTTGAGCATTTTAATTGCATGCTGTAAACTGATAAAGATACCTATATTTTTACAACTAAGGTTCCTGTTTTTATTAATTTTAAAGCCTCGAGTAACACATCCTTGATACCCGAGGAGAAACAACAATCCAGTCGTTGAAAAGGAACATTTGGAAACACAAATTGAATTCTGGTAAACAGCATTTGAACTTTAAAGGAAATTATATGCCACCTCGGCAACTTAAACCAGGCTGAGGAGAAAATTTCATGTTGAAGTGATCCGAAAAAATTACAACTCTGTAAAGAAATGACATAAGTCGAAAATTTCATGAGCATGGGTGACATTCAGCTGTAAGGGGAATTCACTGCAAGACAAGCAAAAGACATACATCCTAAATATTTATATTCCATTCTGGAAGTGAACAATCTAAACATTTGGTTACTATTTTCAGATAAATGACAAAAATATTTGCGTTTGTAAGAAAAGGTTCTTGCAAACTCTTGGTATCAGTCATAGGTACATAAGCACAACGTGGAAGAAGATGAGTGGCGAGGGAATGATTGAGGCAGTTAAGAGAGGGAAAATATATAAACGTAAGAAAGTATTGAATGAATAAACGAAAAAGGTAATCGTATATCACATAAATTCATTTGAAAGAATAGAATCCATTACTGTAGATATAGAACAAAAAAGAATATCTTAGTGGATCGCTAAATATCTCGCGAATGCATGAACTATATAAAGAAGTGTTTCCAAGGAGATGTTCAACCTGTTAAGAAACATCACCATGTGTCATTTTTTGAGAATTGTTTTTACATTTCAGTTTATAAGCCGAAGAAGGATCAGTGCATTCTTTGTACAAATTATGAATAGAGGAATCAAGAAGAGAGAAAATGAATTGAAGGTGAATATGAAAAACATATGAAAGAAAAATTACTCTTCAGAGAAGAGAAAGAGAGAGATAAGAAGCAGTATAGTGCTGACCTCAAAAGTGCAGTTTATTTTTATGATCTTGAAACAGTACTGCCACTACCTTGTGGGGAATGTTCATCGCTCTATATAAAAGAAGACTATCGTTTTTTAATTTAAGTGTTTTTGGTGCAACAACTAAGGAGGCATTTTGGGGGGGCGCATGAAGCGGTAGCAAACAGGGGTTCTAACGAAGTAAGTACATGTCTGATGAAGTACATTCAAATGAACAGGAAAAAAGTATCAATAAATTTGTATTTTACTCTGACAGTTGCATTGGCCAAAACTAAAACAAGAACATTGCAGTTTTGTTCATCTTTGTAGTTATGCACATAGGAATTCATTACATTACGCAAAAATATTTAATAAAAGGCTATACACAAGATGCAAATTATTCTGTACCTGTTTATATTGAAAGATAACAACAAAGGGTCCTGAAAGTCGAAATGATCGCTTATCCTTCACAGTGGGTAACGGTACTGCAGCGGCCAAAAAGAGTGGCACTGCGTACAAAATGACTAAAATATCTATTCGTGATTTTATCAATTTCAAACATTTTGCAAATTCCTTGGGCAAAAACTACAACAAAAATGAAAAACGAAAAAAGGTTTTGTGGGCAGACATTAAGATAATGCAATATGAGAGATGTGGGCATCTCAAAATATTTTACGGAACATCCTACTATGGAAAAGAGGTGAGGAATCAGTGTCAGAAGACTTGCAAGAGACATGAACACAAATGGCATGACAGAATTCAAGAAAGTCAATACTAACGCTGCCAAAATTGATTAAACAAAAATTATTTAATTTCTTCGTGTGATGAATATGTAATTCTTAGTATACAACTAGGATTTTTATAAAAACTTAAAAACTAAATGATATCATTCCACTGTTCTTAATTTTACTTACTATGCAAAATGGAAACTTATTCTGACCTGAGAAATTTTTGTGCACACTTAAAATATAAACTTGCATTTTTTAAATTTGCACTACTTTTATTATAAAACTATTAAAATTGCACTCGTTTACATTTAGACTACTTCAAATTAGCAGTAAAGTTATACATTGTAGTACTATTGTATATTTTAGCTATAAATTTTATAGCTAAAATTCAGTGTCAGAGTGGTACAACTATAAAAAGCCGAATAAATTGACCGAACCATACTGTAATAACTAAAAAACTGAAGGTTGATAATGTATGTATGATTATTTTGTTGTAATACTTTAATAAATTGTATTTATTTTTGTGAATTATGAAAAAGTGAACATTTAATTCTCAACAGTCCGTTCACAAGAAAGACTCAAAGATCAGAAGGAAACGTTTTCTGCTCCTACTGAAAAATTGTTGATTTTGACTTGCAACACTCTTATCCTGAGGTATCGATATGTTGTATAATGTATAACTTAATAGCTTTCTATGATGATTATGTCTAACCTAACCCTAATGATCCAAACAAAGCTAACCTAACATGACCTCATCTAAACTAAATTATCCTAACCAACACTATCCTCTCATCATCATCATCATCATCATCATTATCCATCCATCCATCCTGTCATCGTCTAAACAAACCATTCTAATCTAAGCCATCCCTTAACATCTATTCTATTCGCCCATCATCTACTCTAACCTAGCCAGAGCTCTACAACACTAACCTAAACTAATCCAACCGATCCTAACACAGCAGACCTAACCTACGCTTTACCCCAGGTTGACCAAATCTTGCCACACTCCTTCCGTTTTATACTGACTTGTTGGAGTTTTACGGTACTTTAATTCCTTTGCTCGTCGTATCTGATATATCTACATCTATATCTGTTACGCTTTTAGTGTTCTGGCGTTCTTATGGTGATTTTAAACATTTTTCCAGTCCTTTCGAACGCTTTTACGGGCATTTCAGATACTGCAATAGTTATTTTGGAACCACTGTTACGAGGATTTCAGGCTCTGGAACATGTCCTTTCGGTTATTTCGCTACATATCAGAGTCCTATAAAGATATTGTACCCACTTTTACAGGCTTTCTAGCCACTGAAGCAAGTATTTTAGAGCATATCAGGAATGCCTTGAAGACATTCTACCCCTTTTACGAACGCATTAAACACTGGGGCGAGGTATTGTCAGGCATTTTGGAACATTTGGAAGCCACTGGTGCATATTTTTGGGGATTTACATAAGCTTTTGGCACATTTTGGAACATTTAGGGGTACTTTGATGGTATTTAGAAGGTATTTTGGACACTGGAGCGGGTAATGTAGCCATTGCAGCTATTTTTGGGTATTGACATAAGCGTTTAGCACATTTTGAAACATTGACAGCGGCATTTAAAGCACATTGAAGCTTTATTTTTAGGCAATGTAGCATCTATTTTTATGATATTAGTAAAAGGGTTTTAGGACATTTCGATGTCATTTTATGGTGTTTTAAGTATTCTTATACAGTTTCCAGAAATTTTGACGGTATTTTATACACCAGAGGGGGAGACATTTTCGGAATTGTATACGCTATAAGATTATTTTAATCATTTTGAAGGTATTTTGAGGTACTTCATGTCCATTTTACTCATTTTGAAGGCAGTTTTGGACTCAGGAATGAGCATTTTGTGCTGTGGTAGAGGTATTTGTAGAACTAGCACAAGGATTTGGAGTCTTTTATGAATATTTTGAGCGCTTTGAGCCCTTATACTGCATTTTCACAGGAACTCCACACGTTTTACAGTAGTTTGATCCTCTTTGAATGTTCATATAGCAAGTTTTAGAAGCATTAGATAGCATTTTTTTAATTTTCACCCTTTTTGCAGTATTTACGAGATTTTCACTAATTTTCGGATACCTTATAAGTATTTCGTGCACTGTTGCAGCACTTTTGGACGCAGGGATGAGCATTTCGTGGTAGAGGTATTTGGAAAACTAGCACAAGGATTTGGAATCTTTTATGAATATTTTGAGCGCTTTGATGCCCTTTTACTGCATTTTACAGGAACTCCACACGTTTTATAGTAGTTTGATGCTGTTTTAATGTTCATGTAGCAAGTTTTAGAAGAATTTGATAGCATCTTTTAATTTGTCATCCTTTTTGCAGTATTTACGACATTTTTAACTAATTTTTGGACACCTTATGAGTATTTCGTGCAATGTTACAGCACTTTTCATATACTTTTAAATCACCTTTTCTATAGCGCTTATAAATTAATGGATGCCACGTTTCCAGCATGTGATGAGGAGGAGGGATAAACTGTGTATGGCTTACAGTCCTTCTGAAGCATATTCAACTATCCTTACCTAACCTGGATAATCTTCTCATCATCTATCCTATCCCATCATCGTCTAACCTAACCTCACTCTGTACATTCTAACCTAAGCTATCCCAGCCTTATCTAATCTGGAACATTCTCTCAATATCTATGCCATCCTGTAATCGTCTAATCTAATCAAACCTGAACCAACCTAACTTAACCAAAACATGACCAAACGTAACCACAGCGTGATCAAACGTGACCAGATGTGACCAGTAAACGGATCTAACCTAACCTAAACAGACGTGACCAGACGTGAACCAACGTGACCACAATACGTGACCAGACGTGACCAAACGTGTCCACAATACACGACCAGACGTAACCAGATGTTAGCAGTAACGTGACCAGCCGTGAGCAACTCGTTACTAAGACAACCTAAGCCAACCCATCCTTCATAACTTAGACAATCAGTATGCGAGCCTAACCTAACCTATCACAGACTATCCTCTCATCATGTATTCTATCCAGACATCATCTAACCTATCCTGATGCCATCCTAACCTGATGCCAAGCATTCTAAGCTAAACTATACATCCCTTATCATCCAACGCGCAATCGCTTACCCTAATATAGCACCAAACATCCTAACCTAGCCTAATCAGAGCTATCCAGCACTAACCAAAGCTAACCTCAGGTTTTATTATTTGAGAGTATCTTAATTAGAAATGTTTACGTCAACGTAGTTTTATTTTAGCTCGTTGTTGGCGTCTCCTCTCTTTTATCTGGGCTTGATACCAGCATTAGAAGTTACTCCTAGTGGCAGAGCTACCGCCTTGCACTTCCATTTTTCTGTTTCTTTCTTCATCTTGTTTACGCAAGCGAGTGATAGTTGAGTAAACCTCCACTTTCTATAAGCAGTCTCACATAGAAAACCAACATATTAAGGTATGCATCACATTTTCCTATGAATAGCTCACAACGCTGCAATAGCTATAAGCGTAAGTAGATGTTCCAAACATCAGCAATCACTCTTTTGTCGTCATAAAGTGATAGAGCGATGTTGTTATCTTCAACTGTCGAATAATATGATGATGAGACTGTATTAAATTTACGGAGTTCTTATTTCATTGCTTTTTAGAGAGTTTACATAACTGTTGAAAGTAGCATAGTGCTTAATAGCGCTTCGTTTAATAAAATATACACAGTTCATCCGTCCTCCCCATCGCATGTTGGAAACTTCCATTCATAAGTTTATTAGCGGTATAAAAAAGGAGATTTAAAAATATATAAAAAGTACAGTAACAGTGCACGAAATCCTTATAAAGTACCCGAAAATTAGTTCAAAATGTCATAAATACTGCAAAAAGGGTGAAAAATTTCAAAAGTGCCATCGAATTCTTGTAAAATATGCCAAATGAACGTTAAAACAGGATCAAGCTACTATAAAACGTGTGGAGTTCCTGTAAAAACGTAGTAGAAAGGTATCAAAGTGCTCGAAATATTCATAAAAGACTCCAAATTCTGTTGTAGTTCTCCAAATACCTCTACCACAGCTCGAAATGACCATCCCTGCGTCAAAAAGATGTATTAAATGTTTGTAAAATAGGCATGAGGTACTTCAAATTACTTTTAAATGCTTAAAGTTTTCTAAAAGGGCCTCCCCTTCCAAAAATGTCCACCCTTCAGTGTCTAAAATACCGTCGAAATCTCTGGAAACTGTATAAGAATACTTAAAACACCATAAAATGCCATCGAAATGTCCTAAAACTCTATTATCAATACCCTAAAAATAGTTGCTCCATTGCCTAAAAAGAATAGCTTCGGTGTGCTTGAAATGCCACTGTCAGTGTTTCAAAATGTGCTCAAAGCTTATGTCAGTACCCGAAAATCTGCGCCAGTGACTTCGAAACGCTCCAAAATGCCTGACAATACCTCGCCACAGTGTCTAAAATGTTCGGAGAAGGGGTAAAATGTCTTCAAGACATTCATGATATGCTCCAACATACCTTCTCCAGTGACTAGAGGACTTGTAAAAGTGGGTACAATATATTTAAGGGACTCTGGAATGTAGCAAAATAATCGATAAACCTGTTCCAGAGCCTGAAATGCTCGTAACAGTGGTTCCAAAATAACTATTGCAGTATTTGAAATGCCCGTAAAAGCGTTCCAAAGGACTGAAGAAATGCCCAAAATCACCATAACAACGTCAGAACACTCTGAAAACGTAACAAATATGGATGTAAATATGTCAGATACGCCAACAAACTAAATAAACCACCGTAAAAACACCAACAAATCAGTGTATAACGGAAGACGTGTGCCAAGCTTAGATCAACCTGCGGTGATGCCTAGGTTAGGTCTGCTTTGTTAGAATCGGTTAAGTTAATGTTGGACAGCTCTGGCTAGGTTAGGGTAGGCGATGGGCGGGTAGAATGGATGATAAGGGATGGCTTAGGTTAGAACGGCTTGGTTAGACGATGAGAGGATGGATGAATGATAATGATTATGATGATGATAAGAGGGTAGTGTTGGTTCGGATAGGTTAGATTAGATGACATTACGTTAGGTTAGCTTTGTTAGGGTCGTTAGGCTTAAGTTAAGTTACGCATAATGATTATAGAAAGTCATTAACTTATACACCATACAGCATATCCCAGCAACGAGCGTTCATGCGGGTACATACTGCTATCCTCCTCCATTTAACCCTAAACTGCCCGCCAAAAGCACCTTTCGAACACCTTCAACCCCTGTTCTCCTTGGCGGCTCCTTTTGTGTTTCCTATGTCTCCCATGTATCACCACTTACTGTCCTCGATTTCTCTTATATATCCTGCTCCTAGCACTTTAGACTTCTTTTGTGATGGCCCTTAAACCCAGAATGGGAACTCACGGACACAAATACTTATGCCTATGGCAGCATTTGAACCTGCGACCCTTTGCTTTACAGAGTGCTGGAGTTAAACGGTCCGGCGACGACCCTCAGTTAACCGTATACTCAACTTTATAATAAGGCAAATATATTGAATAGTTGTGAAATAACTTGAATATTTTTGGAGATGACTAATAAAGATATTCCATTTTAAAATTATGTAATGGGTTTTAAAAATTGTGAAGTAGTTTGACTAGCATTAAAATTTATCATATATTTGAACATTTACATTACAAAAGTGTTGGCCTCAATTTAAATCTCTGTATGACTGTACACGTTGTTAAGTGGTTAATATATCCGCAACACAGACATGGTGGTAAAATAATCATTTTTTCAGAAATTAATATTTAAGTATTTAATGCAATAATTCAGCTAAAAAGTATGACAAACATAGCAGCTGTGAACAACAGAATATAAACAATATTGTAATGAAAAAGATGACAAAATCTTTGGAGAAGAGATAGCAAATAACACCTCTTTTCCCTGCCTTACAATTGGAAATGAAATCTCTACTTAACTTTTTTTAAATGGGCTATCCTTCCTACAAGGCATTAATTTTACATCTTCCTATAATACAAATATTCATATATCAGCAAAATGTACTGTATTCACTAATTTTGGCAATTGCTAGGATGCAGCGCAAAGAAAAATATTATTTATTAGTTGCTTAAATTACACTCTGAACAGTTTTTGGAGAGTTCAAAAAATATTTCAGATAAATTCCGTAACATGCAGTGTTTCACAAATCGGAATTAGGAAAGGTGAACAAATAGGGTTAGTAAGGATCACATGTAGAACTAAAAACACTATCAATAATATAATTATTAATTTTCTATCTTTCCAATGCACTGAGAATACCTAATTCAACACATGATTGGCACTTGCTGCGGATACAACAATGCACATCTTTCCTAATGAAATTCAGATTTAATTTATAGTTTTAACCATGTATTTGTTTCCTGATTATTTTCCTGAAGAATTCAGTGATTTAAATTAAACTTATTATTACAACAAAACCATGCTCTGGATTGAAAGATGTGATCTTTCATAAGCATCAAACTAGATTTTGCTTTCGAAAAATATTTCTCAAAAGCAAAATCTGAAAAGTGTTAGCAAGTATCATTAGTTGTTCTCCCACAATTGACATGTATAGGCTAACATTGGAAAAGTAGAATCAGACTAAGAATTCAATGCCATAGCCTGGATTTGAAAACGAATGCTTAACCTGCCGCTATTCTAACCAACTGAGCACATAACAACATACCGGCACTACGGTAATTTGAATACCCATGGTTCAAATCCTGGCATCTCACCGAGTGAGGTGGTTCCGCGGTAACGTGTGAGACTCGCTTTCGGGAGGTCTCGGGTTTGATTCCCTTCAGGCCTGCCACTCTGTCCTTGGATTTTTTTCGTGGTTCTCCCAAATATATAGTTGAATTCTGGGGTGTCTGTCTCTATCATTTCATTTCACCTGTTTCAGGGTTGTAGGATCAGACGGCGGTGACTGATGCGTTGCAAAGGGACGTGGATTTTGCACAATGTAAAGATTTCTCCCTGGTGCTTGGATGATCGGCTGGTTTCCCTTGCTGGGTGGCTAACTCCCGGGATCCCTGAGTTAATGTTGCAAGCAGGCTCGTGCTGGGGTCAGAATTGCTGTCATTTTAGATTCGTCACTGCTATTGCGCGTCGTATCTGTATGTGGTCGCCCTTCGAGTCACCTCTTCATCTCTTTCTCCCATGGATCACTTAAGTCACAAAGGGCTTACGATAACCTACATGCGGCGCTGAGCTCTACTGGCTGAGGGTTCCCTCCGTTTGATTATTCGTAATTTTAATCCCGACTATGGCATAAAAGTTTTCTGTCTAATACTTCTTTTTCAACATTAGCCTGCACGCGACATGTGTGGAAGAAGAATTACATAACATTGATTGACCTAATAGTGCTTATCAATGAATCTGGAATTTAAACTATCTATTCACGAAATTTTTATTCGTCATTGGGCTATCTAAAAATTAATTTGAGAATACTTTGTGGTTTCACAGGCACATGGGAATCAGTTGAAGAATGCAATGTGATGACTGCATGTTGCCATACTAACTCAGTTGGTTAGAGTAGTGGCACGGTAAGCCAAAAATGTGTGATTTATATCCTGGCTATGGCGTTAAATTTTTCAGTCTAATTATAGCTTTCCAACGCTGTCTAAAGTGGATTTTAAAACCATAATTTCAAAATCTGTGGTAGCATAATATAAAACATTAAGTACTCAAATTGCTAAACATTTCAGTTTAGTTCCATTTAATCCCTTCTTTAGTGGGAGTATTGGAATCACATTGCCTGTGGATACTAAATAAATTAAATAAACCTTTTATGATTCAATATAAGAGGCATTTCTACAACATAGAACATTAATTTAAGTAACACTTACATAGTAAATCCTCTATCAAGTAACTCATTCTCTTGAACTAGTTGTAACGTTTCTTGCAGCAAGACACAGAAACTTTTCTGTTTGTCAATTAATACTTGTAATTTTTCTAACGTTTTTGCTTTCCACAATGAAGTGTAACCTTTGTGGAGTAAACAGACAGTTGAAAATATATAGATTCCAGTTGAAACATAGGACGCAGTTAGCCTTTTATGCCATAAAATCATGGTGCCACCAACTAGTATTCCATGAACTGCTGCTGTTTTCACCCTGCAAAGAAATGCTTTTTAGTTTCATATTAAAATTGCAAGAATTCTTTAAATTAACATTGCAATATAGCACTAAAAAGTTTTCTTCAACAAATAATGTATAGTTTGAATGTGAATTAATACTCCACATTCAGATCATATGCACATAATTATTATCATCTTTGTTATGAAACCTATGTCATTCTAAAAAGCCGTGTCGTAGATTTACGGCACGTAAAAGAACCTCAAGCCTGATAAAAAGGCCTCTGAGCAAAATTACCGATCTTTCACGCCCAATATGGAATGGGACGCTAAGGACCATAGTAATTAAAGAGCGTCCATAAATAAAACTCAATTTAATTTTAATTTAATTCTAAAAAGCCAGCATTGACGTAACATTACTCTCCTTCTTGAAACCGATATTGCCATTACATCATTAGAGAGACTTCTTACCTCTTGACATCTCTTTCTAAGCAAACCTATGGTTTGGAGCTCATATACTTTTCCTCATTCGATGCCAAGTTCTCTATAAAATCCATTTATATCTTGGTAGTTCGCTTATCCTCCTTTCCTCCACTTCTGCCATTGTTTCCACATCTCATTCTTGTGGTTACATTTGATCTAATGTCCAGAACATTTCAACTGCATTTTCTCCAACTTTTATGTTACTGTCCCCTGATTCAGTGTCTCCCAAATTCACTCATTCCTATCTCTGCCATATCTGACCCTCATGGCTCTTCATCTGCATTGCTTCATTGATATTGCCATTTTACTTGATAGATCTACCTTCAGCAGTCTATTTTTTTCTCTGAATGGCCAGATTTGTTAGATGATATTAATCACTGCATTTTGGTTTTGACCTACTTCATTTGTTGATTTAATGAATTACACCTATTTTTGATCATAAACTTGCCTTTGTAGCACTAAACCAGGTGAAGCCACGGAAACGCGTGCGGCTTGCATTAGGGAGGTCGCGGGTTAGATTCCCAGCAACAGCCAACTCTGACCCATGAGTTCTTTCGGGTGTTTTCACGGGTCGTCAGCGGATGCTGGAGTGGTTTCTCTCAACCTCCGAATTTCCTGTCCCTCCATATCGTTCCATTAATCATTTCAGTCACATTTCACCTCGTTAGATCTGAGGGTTGAGAGTGTCGTCGATGGTATTTCAGTGCGGCATGACAGGGAGAAAGGGTGCTCTCTGTGGAACTTTCTCCGTCCCTCGGCCTTCGGCTGGTTGCCGGGGAATGCGAACCGCCACTTGGGGGACGTTGGACCCTGTGTGTGGAGCGGGGTCCCCAGTCTGCCTGTCCAACTGACGGGGCATCTCAATCTGCAAAGTGTGGGGACCCTGTCATTGCTGTGCCGTCACTCCTGATTCCGGCCACCCGGTGTCTCCTCTCACCCCTCCTTCCCGGGCGCCCCCTCGAAGGGAATAGGCACCAAATCCTCATTCACTGGATCGGTGCCGAGTCCCCTCCAATACGCATTTCATTCCATTCCCCATGTAGGATTGAGCCAGATTAAGCGCTTTACAGTTCAATAATTGGTTCTTCCTCGTTTAAAAATTTACTATTTCCTGATACCCAAAATAATCTAATTTTGCATTAGGATTCCTAAGTTAAGAGAGTTCCTAGTTTCCATGAGTCAGAAAATGGATGTGGAGAGTTTCATCTTTAAACAATTTGCTAACCATAGTAAACGGTTAGTACTCCTCATTTTTCTAAACTTCTTGTCTTTTGAAGGCTAAAGATGGTCCTTGGACAAAGTTTTGAAGCATCTGTGCATAATGCATAAGCTGAAAATATGAATGCTATGATTTTAACATCATATACAGAAAATTAGCAATTGTTTCTAAAGGCTTTTTTTTCTTATCTCAGTCTCTATTTATGTCATATGTCATATGTTTACAAAGTGTCCGGAATAAAAATTTAACTAACAGCTTGCATAATAAACTCTTATTCAGACTGATCTGTCCTTAATACAAATGTATGCTAGATATAACTGCTGTCAATTACAGTTAATTTGTGATATTTATAAAACAAATGCTCGGTGGTGGTATTTGATTTAGGCTATAGTATGTCTAACTTCAATGCCACGAATTCAGTGAATATTTTGGTTAATATGTTTTGATTTAATAGTTCCAAATTTCTATGCAAGTAAAATACAATATTTAAGTAATTATTTTTGTAATTGTTATTCCAAGCTTGTATTGCAGCAAATAAATGAACGAAAATTAAATTTCTGTTCGTTTTTATTTACAAACTGGAAAAATCCACATTATAGTTTTTTAAATCTGTTTAAATACTCATTTGTCTGCATACTAAGGAAAAATTCTGTAACTACATTAATTTAAAAATGAAGAAAGCTTAGATCAAAGTTTAATCAATTTCTCATTACTTTCTACTTTATGGGTAACGTTGAAATTGACATTAACTGTAAAACAAGCAAAACATTTCTTTTCTGGCATCAGAAATTACTTCTTATTCTATAAATATTGAATTATGATAGATTCTGCCTCTTTATACAGTGTATTTTGATTTCGGCTTTGATTGCTGAATCAGTAGTTGGAAGTTATTGACATTCATTTTTGTTGTATGTTGTAGATGCTGCTTTTTACCTTTGTATTCTAATTTTTAAATAAATGCAGTAAACTTAATATCAAATAATCTGAGTTTATATTTTGACGCAGCCACGCTACGTCCACCAACAATGAAGCAATACTTTTGCCTCACGGTTACTGCTTTTCTCCTCCTAGCTGTTTTTTTTTATACTTTGCCACGGCTGCTCGAGTATGAGATCTTAATCACTGGGTTTGCGTGAGTGTATGTACATAGAAACACGAACGCTTTCTTAGAACACTTTTATTCACCATTAAAATAACACTTAAGATTTGCCGATCACTTTTAAATTCTTACGATGTTACTGTGTCTTTTCCAAGACCGAAGATTATCAATTACATCTGATCGTTCGACCCTCTTGCAAGTTTGCACCCAGTCTTCGGATCTCGACGAGACCGTTGTTCCTCATCACACGAGCGTCCCAGCGAGAATGTTCTCACCGCACGCGCGATACAAAGAAAAACCTCCTAACTTCCCCTCTCTCCCCTTAAACATTTCGCACCAAAAATGAGCGTCATGAACCTTCTAGTGACCTTCACTTCCTGGCCAGTGCAACTGCACCCATTAATTCCAAGAGAAACTGGCTTCAGCGGATTTACCCTTTATACCTGGGGCTAGTCCCTAATTAGCTAAACCGTGCCTGATTGGCCTTTCTGTCGCTTTTAAGTCAACAATTTTCCCAGTGCTTCTCCTTTTAATACATGCACTGATTTTAACTACTTTATTATTTATTTTATTTCGCTATCCTTGCCAGATTATTTAGATAATTATTGACTTTATAATTTCGGCTTCAAATGCCCCCATATACATTGTCATATTACACAATAGTATTACAATGTGTATGTCTTGCCCGAAACAATTCCCTCTCAGTAATTTCGGCAAACCTTGAATTGGTTACATGATTCTTTTACAATTAGTCAACATATAAGTTTCTTTACACTGTTTTCAATTATGTTCCTTCTACAAATATGTTGGTCATACATATGATTTACCCTTCACATGATTCACTTTAACCATTATTATAAAAATTTACATTCATTAACATCATCATTCAAATTCAAACCATTATTATACGGAATTTACACTCAATAACCTATAGTATTCAAATTAAACAATTATTATATTTTGTTTTCGGTTATTCTGATTGGAGTACATGTTTTTTTTTTCTTTCCTGGAGAATATTATTCGTTTTCTCAGTTCACTTTCACATTGTGCACTGGTCACTTTCACTTCACTGTTTCTCTTATATTTATTTTACAATTTTCATAACCTAATGATATTTCTATATTCATGCGCTAACGTTTCTCAGAGAATTCACACCGTATGCATCATCAGAAACATTCAATGATTTGCGGTAAGGTCTCATAAGTTGTTTGTGCCATTTACCAATAGATTTATTAGTTTTTATATCTACTAACTCAAACGTATGTTCCCCAAATTTAGCAGTAATAATTACCGGGCCTTTATATAAGAGCTCTAACCTATGATTTCTCCCTTTTAATGCGCTGAATAATTTATGGTCCCTGCCAAGCACAAGATCTCCTATTTTCGGTTCCCATTTATGCTTTCGCTTCTTTACTTTAGATATCCTTTTTTCTGCTTTTTATTTCAACCTGCCAACAACAATTTTAGCCCTTTGTTCTTCGGATAATGATGGTTGGTTTCCTTCAATCGTTTTGGGTATCCCTTTAAAGATAGGTTCAGGTTCAATTCCTTGCATTAACTGTATTGGTGCGAATCCTGTCCTCGTATTAATGGTGTTATTTGTTATCTTTTCTACTACATTACAATACCTTACCCAATTTTTGTGATTACTATGAGTCAGTACACGAAAATAGATTTCAATGTCCTTCAACATGCGTTCTGTTGGATTCCCAGATGGAAAATAAGAGGAACAATGATAGAGTTTTATATTCTGATTCATTAAGGTCTCCCTGAAGATCTTACTACGATGTGCATTAGCATTATCAGTCAAAACCGCTTCTATTTTTCCATATTTTGGAACATAATCATTAACAATTTTGCCCACGCAGGTTTTGCTTTTGATATTTCTTACTGGGTAGATTTTTACAAATTTACAAAATACGTCGTACAAAACAAAAATATACCTGCATCCCTATTGTCCTTGGGGCATTTTCCCGTGTGCATCTGCAGTAACTAAGGCATTCTTTCTTTCCCTGATAATCTCTTGTGGTTCCGTGTTGTATCTTACATTAAATGGTTTAGCTTTTTGACAAAGTTCACATTTTGAGCATACTTGCCTTACTTTCCCGGCCAGTCTCTTAATGTAAAAGTTCTCGCTTATCACCAATATTAATCTGTCACTTCCCGTATGTGCTAATGATTTATGGTATGCTATGATTAACGTGTTCTGTAAGGACTTAGGCACAATAACTTTCCATTTGGGCTCTAACCTGCCATATAATTTATACAGTTTGCCTTCAAACATTCCCACATTGTCTGACATGCTTTTGGTAATCGGCTTTGTATCATCCATTAATTTTTTTAAGTTCCTCGTCAGCACTCTGTAATTCGGCCAGGTTTCTTAAGTGTCTCGATAAGCTCTGTCCTTCTACTGTATCTAAGTATAAAGTTGTGACGTCATGCTTGTTGTCGTTAAGAGTATCAGGTATTGATTGATTCCGTTTCATTCTTGACAATAAATCTCTGAAAATACTTCGTGATGCTACTGCAATTAAATAACTATTTTCATGTTCATCTTTCTGTGTTAAAATGGCTCCGTATCCTTTGCCTGATGCGTCTGTAAATATGATAGGTGGAAGATCTTCCCGTGGTTTTTCTAACAAAATGGACGCCGCGAATAGTCTCTTAACCTGCTCAACTGCTTCGACTTCTATAGTCCCCCATCTCCATTTTGTATCTTTCTTTAACATTTCTCTTAAAGGAGCGACCACCGAAGCAAAATCTATGATGAATCTCGACTGATAATTTAGGATGCCTAAAAATCGTCTAAGTTGCTTTCTGTTTCTTGGCGCGGGAATTTTATTTATACTCTCTACTCTGGCAGGGTTTGGTTTAATTCCTTCTTCGGAAATAATATATCCTAAAAATTCCGTCTGGTGAACAAAGAAAGCCGTTTTGCTGGGTTTCACTGTCATGTTTGCTTCCCGTAATTTACTTAATACATATTTTAATTGCTCAAGATGATCTTCAATGCTACTAGAAAATACCAGAAAGTCATCGACATATTGTGCCATGAATTTCTTTAAGGTTTCCCCCAAAATTTCATACAATGCCCTTAACAATGCACTACTACTCGTATTCATGCCAAACGCACAAACTTTGAATTGGTATAAGACACCAGCATGTAAAAATGCAGAATACTTTCTCAAATCCTCTATCAGCGGTATTTGCCAAAAAGATGAAGTTAGGTCTAAAGCTGAGAAGAATTTTCCTTTACGTAATTTATCCAAGATAAAGTCTACACTTTCGGGTCTACAGCGATCCGGTTGACAATGTGCATTTAATTTTCTCGCATCTAACGTTACTCTCACTTTTCCATTATTTTTGTGAACTATACACAGTGGATTTATATATTCAGAAGTTGAAATTTCAATCACGCCGTCTTCTAAAATCGACTGTATAACTTTGTCTACTTCCTCCCTAATAGCACATGGGATTGGCCTAGCTTTATGAGAATATGGTTTTATATCAGTCATTTCAAATGAATGGGTGTAATTTATGCATCTTCCCGGCTTTTCTGAAAAGACTTCCTTATTATCCATTAAAATTTCCCATACTTCCATCTTTTGTTTCTCATTCAGTCTACTAGCTTGATCCACCTTATCTGTCAACAATTTTTCTATTTCGACACAGTCATTCACCCTATCGTACTTAGATTCTTATCTGGGATTTTCTTGGGGTTTCTCTTCGCCGTTATTAATACAAAATTTCTCATTTTCTTCGTATACTATATTTTCCTCATTAATTTCATGGCAATTCTCCAACCTTACTTCCGCTAATTTCATAGCTCCAATGTATATAACTTCCACAGAGAATGGTTTCCCTTTATTTCCTCCTCTACCGGATCCCTGGCAGTTATTCCCGAACTACTGTCCTCCAACAATGGTACGACTATGGTGTCTTGTTCTGTTTCGAGTTTCAAAATTTTATTTTAAAAATCTATGATGGAGTTCCATGCGTACAGGCTATCACAACCTACTGTTATGTCTGTTACAGGCCTAGGTACTACTAAAAATAACATCTCAATAATTTTCTTTCCGATTTCAATGTTCATCATAGCCTGAAACCTTACTCTTTCTTTTCTTTTACCCACTGCTACTGAACAATATATCCCATGTACTGGTAAAGACATCAATTTTAAACCACTGTTTATTAATTCTTCGTAAAAGTTTTGTGAAGAAACGGTAGTGTTAGCGCCGGTATCTATTATTGCATGAAATTGTTTACCATTAATGCCAATATTTATTTTTGGTGGATCAGTTAAAATTTCGCTTTCTCCTGGCCTATCTCTTCCTTCCTTATGTTTCTCTATCATTAGTTGCCTTCCATTACTCCTACTTTTCGTGTACTTATCATTATAGGAATTATTCCCAATCCTCACTGAAGGCGAAGTTGATTGGGTTTGGAGTTTTCCAACACTTTGCTAATTGCTCCTGTCCCAATATCGTTATGCGAATGTCCCGGTTTCGTTTCATGACGGTAATTATTTCCCATTATTTGTCTAGTAGAGTTTATCGCGTCAACCCTATCTTCTTGAACTGGTGAATTCCTACAACTTCTAATTCTTGCATCCTGTCTTGGAGAACTTGGTCTATACCTACTATCATAGTTATTGCTATAATTATCTCCAGAATAGCATCTGCTTCTAGGATACCTTTCCCTTCTATCATCATTATATTTATGAGGGTGGACATAATTTACTTGTGCGTTCCGTTCTCTTCGGTAGTTTTCACCTCTTCCCCTATAATGTTTTCAAAGTTATTTCTCCTTCTGTTATCGTAATTGTTTTTCGGAACAGGCCCATGGTATCTATCCATCACATCAAACTTTCTGTCAGTTCCTGGATATGCCCCCTGTCCGAAAAATTTTGTAGAACTTTTTTCTTTCTGTGTGAAATTTCTATCCTTAATTACGCCATGTTGATTTCTCTTCCTCTCCAAAGCGATCAACAAATCTATCATGGCTGCTATCGTAACTGGTTTTGCAATAATTATATAGTTTTGTATTGTTTCCGGGAAGTGCGCGGTTACTAGATTTATTAATTCACTTTCTCCCATCGGTGGATCTAGCATCTTAGATTTTCTTGCCACTACCATAAAGTAATTCACCATAGACTGGTCCTTACTTGAATCTTACTGGCCATTACTCAGTTCTAACCGTATATTCACTTGTCTTCTTGCACCCCAATATCTATTCAGAAACAGCTCTTTAAAAGCCCCGTAATTGTTATCTAGCCCTACAGACAATTCCAGCCAATTGGAAGCATTACCTTTGAAAGATTTCCGTACTACGGTCATCTTGTATTCCTCTGGTATACCCTTAACATTGAAATATTCCTGCATGCCATTAATAAATGCTTTTGGATTATCCGATTCCTAGTCTTCAAAAATCGGTGGTAAAATTTCGCTGAGAACATGGTTAGGCCATTGAAAAGGTGGACCGCCATTTCTAATTACATTTGTACTAGTACTGTTACTGGAGGTACTTGGACCTAAATTCAGCATCGGAAGGTCAGCTGACGCATTCTGCGCTGCATCGTTCCTTACTGTTGCACTGCTTACATTGCTACATTCTGAACTACCAATATTGTCTGATATGCACACTTTTTCTAACCCTTCCTTAAGTCTATCATTTATATCATCTATCCTTACAGCAAGTCTCCTACTTTCTCTTTCAGACTGTTCTAACCTGTTTCTGTATATTTCTACTTCTTTGCTAGTAGCTTCCCTTTCTCTAACTAATTCCTGACTTAATTCTTCCCTCAATTTTCTGTTTTCTTTTTCTACCCTTTCACTAATCTCTTGTCTTACAATTTTGACTTCTTCTCTAACCTGTTCTTGATTTTCCCTAACCTCAATTCTCATGTTTTCTATTTCATTTCTAGCCTCCTCCTGGAAATTTTCTAAGACTTTCTGCTGATTCTCAATTTTATAACCAATTTCAGTTAAGTTTCTTGTTAAATCCTCCCTTAAAATTTGATCATTATCTTTTATCTCATCCCTTAATTCTTTCTGACCCTGTTCTATTTTTCCTGTTAATTCTTCTCTCAAGTTTTCTGTTACACCTCGGTTAGTTTTCATCTCATCCCTTAATTCTTTCTGACCCTGTATCATCTTTCCTGTTAAATGTTCTCTCAAGTTTTCTGTTACACCCCGGTTAGCTTTCATCTCATCCCTTAATTCTTTCTGACCCTGTATCATCTTTCCTGTTAAATCCTCTCTCAAGTACTCTGTTACATCCCTTAATTCTTTCTGACCCTGCATCCCTAATTAGCTAAACGGTGCCTGTCTGGCCTTTCTGTCGCTTTTAACAGTCAACAATTTTCCCAATGCTTCTCCTTTTAATACATGCACTGATTTTAAATATTTTATTATTTATTTTATTTTGCTATTCTTCCCAGATTATTTACATAATTATTGACTTTATAATTTCGGCTTCTATTTTAGTACTTGAATTGCAACGTTTTCAGAAAGAAACAATTCTAATAAGAGGTGAAACATATCATAAAAATGTACAATAAATACTGCACTGTTGCACTATTAATTACTCAAAAGGGTGTTCAAGAAAATTTAAATTTCTAGTCAAATGATTCATTTTTACTTGCATTCAGAAATGTTTTTCCAGAATAATCATCTGATCTCAGGCATTACTGGAGTAGATTTCAGATTATGCCTTTCTTCTTTTCTTTAGAAACTATACCTGGTTTTGTGTGCTGAAATGTTTCAACTTTTCTTTACAGCAGCAGGTTTCAAAATATTAAAGTCAAGGTATTCTTTTGATTCATAATCTTTATACAGTCAGATTGTGATCACCTTTTTGTGAGCTAAATTTTAGAAAGAAGAACCTTCTCAGGATTGCAACATTTCAAATTTCTTCCACTTAGAAACTGAGGGTGAATCATGAAAGTTATAGAATTCTGAAATGGACATTACTTTACCATTATTTGCAGACTGTACAACACTGACAAAGTTTTTGAAGACATAGGTCTTTCTTTGATGTTTAAATGAAAACTGAACATGGTGGTGAAATCTGTCAGAAGATATGAATGTATGTCCATGTTCAAAATAGTTCACTTCTACTGATTTCACATTCACTCTCGAAGAATTTACTATAAAATCTAGGAAAGAGAGAGGACCAATTTTTATTTTGGGCCATACAATTGTCTAACCAAAATATGAACTGCTCTGAATCCTTGTGAAAAAGTTGAATTGCATGAAATTACTTTATTAATCCTTCTTTCCCACTGCCTCTGATTCCTTCATGCTACAAGACAGCAAAAGGATATAACTTGCTCTGACTTGATCCAACAGGTACAAAAGTTTGATTATAAGTAGTCAACTTAAGAGTGAAGTAAAGTTTACTGTACACTGAGTAGAGTGGAGTGAGGTGGCATATTGGGGTGTTGTCTACCTGTGGACCATGTACAATCCACCTTGTGACTGGAGGTACAATACACTTGTTTCTCTCACTGCAATGTTTGTTTCTTACTTCATTTTCCACCATCACTGAGCTGTACTGTTTACAGTAGCCAATAAGGCAGTGCATTGGTATCTTTGTTTACATCAACAGCACTGTGTTTACGGAATGCTATAGTGAAGTTGCACATGCATTGTTTGTTAACTTGTCCCGGGTGCTTAACCTGATTATAAGCAATAAGCCTATTAGTGGAGATGGCTTTTCTAAATGTGTCAATATGACGAAACATAAGCTTTTCCAAGGCAGAAGACATAATTGCTGTTCCACATTCAAAGCTCCTGCTTGCATGCCTCCTATAAAGTGAACAAGCACTTGAAGTTCATTTAATGCACTGATCCCAATGAATACAGGTTTCATTTTCAGGATACAGATTGTCTGTATTATGACCAGCATTGTGTAAACTTAAAGTCTCATCTATTTGACTTTGTTCATGCCCCGTATTTGTAAAATATAAGTTTTCTTCTGCAAGCACTTTTCTATATGCCTCATATGAACATTTCAGCCCGGAATGTTTCTCCACAAAATCTTCATGCATCATTGTAGCTGCCATATCACTAAAGAGGTATTTAACATTTGGTACATTGTAAGGTCAGTAGTAAGATACCATTGTATGGGTGTCTACAGATAAGGTCTTAACTTATTTTTACTTTTGGAGGGTGCTGCCCTCTCATATCTTCATTTGGAAGAAAGGCTCCTTTTTTGATTTGAAGAACATTTAAAATTGCTTTATCATTATTTTTACTGTAGCCTAATGTTGTCAGATAAAATGTTTTGCAAACTTGCACATCTGCACCTGTCCTTTGCTATTTTGCTTATAATGTAGAATTCTGTTGGAGCTTTCACTCCTGTTTGGCTTTTGATTAGCATTCTTGAATCGGTATGAAAAATAAATTTAGGTTTATGCATCCAAGATAGAGACAAATATTTTTCATTAATATCTTTCCTTTGAGCACTTCTAAACAATTCTGAACACTTTATGTTACAATGGCCGTTACAACCTGCCTCGTGTGGGTGCTTATTAATTGACTTTCTCTTCTTTTCATTCTGCACTTCATTTCTTTGTTTTTTTCTGCTATCTGCTGAAGAAGTCTCTTCTTTGTTTCCTTTCTGCTCAGTATTGGTGATAATGGTCTGTTACAGTTCTTTGTGCCCACTTTCGTCCTCCTGTTCATCTTCCGCTTATACTGTTTTATTAGGAATAATTTTCTCATAAATTCCTCCAAACACCACATTTCCACTAATATTTTCTTAGACAGGGTCATAAACAAAACCATCTTGTACACACATATATCATTACTTATAACTAATAACTGTGCATTATTCAAAATATCATGACATTATAGAGAAATTTCTTGGTTGGATCCATGGGTGATAAATTATGACTATCCATATTGTCGAGTATTTCTTTTTGAGTCAGTCCTGATAACTCCAACATTTTTCTCCCTCTGAACATTCTGTAAAAAATAAAACATCATAACAAAAAATGGCATGTCATTTCAAAGTATGTGTCATTTCATGCACTGAGGAGGGCTCAGTAGTTTAATCTGGTAATATCCAGGAATTATTTTACTAATATAATAATATGAAACAAATATTTAGTTCTTACCTGTATTGTAACGAATCATACACTTCCTGTGATAATTCCGTACTAAAATTCAATTTGCTTTCAAACATACTGAAAACAATTCACAAGTTCTTAATAAAATGATTGTAAACAATAGAATCTGTTAGCAATGTGCAGACTCTACTTTCTTACATTGTAGCCAGTATTTACTTCATTCTATCATTGTTGAGTTGTAGCATAGCATGAAACTACAAGCTTAAAAACCATTACTTTTGCAGCTACTGCTTTCTTAAAGTGCAGTCTCCACTTACTGTTTTCTGTCATTGTAGTTTCCAAAGAAATTATAAAGACAGTAACTGCGTTTTGCTTACAATTGAAAAAAAATCATTACTGCTGTTTAAAGTTGTATTATGATGCTGAACATACAGACGTTTCCAGCAATGACAAAAACTTAATTTTATTTATATTTGTATTATTCATTTGTCCTTAACACTGAAGAAGTGCTGTATTTATTAATTTGCTTCTGCAATAATACTTATGAATTACCAGTTATTACATGCCTTACATACATGTTGTACACTCTAAGCATTGAGATCTATTACGAAAGGTTGTTAAGTGTAGCTACGCTTCAGTTATAGAGGTTTTGGAAGCCAAAACAAATCTGTAAAACTATGAATGAATCCAAATTGTTTCATATTATTATTGACAACTCTAAGTTTTACAGTATATAGGGCATGAAAAACAAAACCACCATTACATTACAATTCTCTCTACTCAAAGTTGGTCATTCTGACCAGCCCCATGGTAGCTGTCATAGTCTCATGTGCCACTAGCATCCTCCCTATAGCAATGACCCTCTTGACATGTCAGAAGAACTTTGGCCATGAAGTTGCAGCTTGAGGCACTGACACTTTGTTAAAGTATAGCGACACTGACTTAACTGGTTCCCTCCTAAAATCCTGGCATGTCATTCAAATCCGGCCTCCATGCAGTCAATTGTGATTTGCAAGTGCTGACGGGCTATCTTGTACATGTCATGAATGTGCTTCACAAAGTCTAAGATATACTCTAACGCTGGTTATGCTCCAAACGTATTTCCAAACAGGAGGTCGCCTGGTAGGTGCAGCTCTATGCGCTTACTGGTGTCATCTTAGTGGTGGCAGGTGTGGACGATTTGTAGGCCGGCAGAGAAACCGGCATCCAGACATTGCAGTCCCATTGGTGACTGGCCAAGACATCTCTCTGGTGTTCTTTGACGGTCTTCGGGCCGGTTTCACCAACGGATGTTAAAAATACTCTAACATCTTGTTTGTTAATAAGGTGTTCAAAGTTTAACATAAAGTTAAAACTTTTTCGTTTCATCAAGCTTTTACAGCAATTTGTTAGCTAACATATTATTAACCTCAAAGACAACTGCAAACGCTAGCCTTCGAGAAGGCGGTGGCCGAACTAACCGCTCCTGAACATACTCCGATGCACTTTTGTCTACGTATCGCCTCGCTCTCTGTGTCAGTAGCCGACAACTATTTACATTCATGGCAATGGCCATATAATTTCCCCGGTTGTTTGGGGTTAGAATCACAATGTCAACTGAAATAAATATTACACCGTTTGAAACACGTTAATTAACATCTGGTTAATAAGTATAGACGTATTGTCAAGTGCGAAAAGGCTGACGGTCTTACATTAAAGGATAAGATTGCAGCCTGGGACAAAAGCCGCCAGTAATTTAATTGGAATGAACGCGTTTCTCTTAAGTCCAGTAAGCAACTACGGCAATTTTATGCTAACATAAAGCGCAGCACCAGAAAAGTTAAGTGCGAAGAGCGTTTAAGACGGTTTAAAACTGGTGGTGGACACTGCAGTAGTGTATGTCCCTGCTTACACAAATGGATTAACGCTAATCCTGCCGCTAGGGGCGCTAGTGTCGCTTTTAATCCGCTCGAGTGGCGGGAAATTTGAAGCGGCAGGATTACGTTCGATCCAGATGTCTAAGCGGGACATTATTATTTTCTTTCTTTATTTTTTCTGATACATATTTTTATTATTTATGGATTAAATACAAACACAATATGATGGATAAAAATTAAATATATAAGAAATGTCCACGATGTGGCAAACTTAGGAGCTAAATGGGCATGGTGTGATGGTTTTACCTATGGAATAACACTGGTTGTCACACTTTACGAACTAAAATTGTGTTTTTTTCACCATCGCGATGCTGGCGTAGCGGCGAACTTTGGAACTAGGCGGCAAACAAAAGGCGCGGCGCTGGTGCTAAGTAGGTGTAAGTACTAAGGAGGGTACGTCTTGAGGAGGTGTACGTACTGAGGAGGTGTACGTACTGAGGAGGTGTAAGTATTGGAAAGGGTGCGGCGACGGAGGCGAAGGGGTTGGAGGCGAAGGAAGGTATTTTCGGGGGGCGTTTGGGGCGGCGGGCGCGCGCGTGCGTTGGTTGAGAGGATGAGTTGGACGTGGGTGAGGGGGTGAAATAGGATGTCGTCATAGGTAAGGGATGTTGGCTATTGGTGCAGGTGGGCGAGGAAGGGTATATAAGGGAGGATATGAGGAAGGGGGAGAGCAGGTTAGGTGTTTTTGAACGTTGGATGGTAGTTTTCCTGAGTGGGTAGGGAGATGGGGCGATATGAGACGCGGTGGCGAAAATGAGAACTAAACAAAATGGCGGAGACAAGAAGTCTAAGGACGAGGAAATTTCGAGGTTAGTGGTCAACATGGCGGACGCAAGAGGTGGGGGCAAGGAGACGCGGTGGTGAGGATGGGAACTAAAACAGGATGGCGGAAGCAAGAGCTTAGATGAGCAGATTTGAGGTTAAAAATAGTGGGAACTAAAAAATGGCGGAGGGCCGGCGACAAGGAGATGCGGTGGCCAACGTGAGAGCTAAACAAGATGGCGGACGCAAGAGGAGGGTAAGGAGGTTTGAGGTTAAGATTTTTAGGTTAAAACAGGACGTAAGCATGGGAACGAAATCCAAGATGGCTAAGGGCAATGGTGTGGACGAGGAGATGTGAGGCGTGGTGGTGAAAATGGGAACTAAACAAGATGGCGGAGACAAAATGTCTAAGGACGAGGACATTTCGAAGTTAGTGGTCCACATGGCGGACGCAAGAGGTGGAGGGGTCAAGCAGATTTGAGGTTAAGATTGTTAGGTTGAACAGACGTAGGCATGGGAACTAACTCCACGGAGGCAAGGGTGGGGACGAGGAGATGTGAGGCGCGGTGGTAAAAATGGGAACTAAACAAGATGGCGGAGGCAGGAAGTCTAGGTTAAAAATATGAGGTAAACGTGGAGAACTGAAACCAAGATGGCGGAGGCGTAGTGGTGAAAATGGGAACTAAACAAGATGGCGGATGCAAGAAGTCGAGGGACGAAGAGATTTGAGGTTAGGGTCAACATGCGAAAGATGCCGAACGCAACAGGTGGTGACGAGGAGATTTGATGTTGTGAAAACTAAACAAGATGGCGGACGCGCGTTGTCAAGAAGATTTCACAAAAGAAAAAATAAATATCATACCTTGAACGAGAATGGAAGCAGTCAAGTAACTAACACGAAAGTTGAAAACACAAAAGCGCATAGAAATGTAATGCTTGTGTAAAAAGGAAGGCAGGAGGGGACGTGGCATATTATGATTGGAGAAAATAAGACGATTTGTGATTGGTGAAAATAAAACGTGATTGGATTGGACAAAGGAATAAATAAGGCGAAGTGAAGATGATTTGCGGCGGTATTGATGATAGCCGTGATCGTTAACGCATCTGTTGGGATTGAAACCCAGTACCAAAACCCAACACATTAAAAAATTACTCCTTGAACCTTCGTTTTGAATGTGACATCACAACTTCGAATTAAACATGAACTTTAACGGTATTTTAAATAGGAATGTTGGTGGAATGTGGACTTCTTTTTTACTTTTGGACTCAAACCCGGTACCAAAACACTGAAAAATGTATTTCTACCGGAACGCTATTTTAAAATGTGGTGAAATGTGGACTTTGTAGTTTGGGACTCGAACCCAGTACCACAACACCAAACGATATATTCCTACGCCAAGCAGGGTCGAAAAATCATTATACGTGTGGTACTTACCTCTTACTGGTGTTGATGCGTCACCAAAAGCGCAGCAGCTTCACGCGACGCGAAAAAATAAGAGCAAACTGTTTTTGAAAATGCTTAACCAGCTTTAAGATCAACCAACATCACTACGCACTGATATACCTAGGTTTTTTAAAGCGGTACAGACGCCCTTTGCACAGACGTAATTTAACTATACCAAAAACCTGGTACTGGACCATCGTAATGGTCACTAGCGTACGTAGGAGCAGGGTTCTCATTGCCGGTCGAAAGCGGACAAAAACAGTGTACGACGGACGTGTTCCCAGTAGATACTGTTGAAGTCAACTGTCGAGGCGTGAATGAAAGAAATCTGTACTTGCCGGCAATCCAGCTCGTTACCAGGATGTTTGCAGCTGGTGATAATTCCAGCTTGCAGAACCGGATGCGCGCCAGACTGTCGCCGGCTGACTCACGGTCACACTGGCAACGGAAGTTTGCGGTTGCCGATAAGGCTATATGAAAACTTCGTGCGGTAAAAAATAATGCTTTGAAGCTGGCGTAACATAAGCACTGCATGTCATTGAATTAACGTAAAGAAACATAACAGTTGTTTGACGATAAAGGTGCGTATACGTTTAGCATACGGAATAAGAGAAACTGCTTTTTTATGGCAAAAAAGTTGCTGTTTGGACTAGCGTAGTGAGTATCTCTTTGACTCACGCAAGTGCGAATATATAACAAGGCATAACGAACGCAGTTACAACAGAGTGAAAGATAATGGAGAAGAGCTCTACACCACAAGCGGTGACATCCACTCATGCAGGGCCGGAGGAGGAGGTAAGTGACGATGAGGGAGTTTTGCCGCCTACATTTAAAATTTTGCAGCATCGTCAAAGGACGATGAAGAAATTGTTTCGTGTTTTACAGAGACAGAAATCTCTGTGTCCGCTATGCCACAGCATGCAGACCCAGTGCAGTGGATTTCGCAGGTGTTTAATGATTTTTTAAAATTTGCGAATGGGAACCTACTGGAAAACAGTCCCGGGTTTCTTGGTTTAACCATAACGGATTCTCCTTCAAAACCATTCAATGTCAGTGTTCGCCGTGTAGATCAAGTCAACCCAGAAGCGACATTACAAAGCATCCAAAAGGTGATGCAAAGTAACAATGTTTTTCTGATGCAGGGGCCAATCAAGATATCTTGTGTGTGTGGACGAAGGAGGTCGCAGTCTCGTGTTTTAAGCGCTGCGATGAATGCAGAAAGAATAAAGGCATCATAGAAATAAAAAACAATGATAACTTATGTATGCCAAGAGCCATTGCAGTGAGCAAAGCACGGGCAGACCACGATGTGAATTACCAAGCCATTTCGCGATCTGAGTTTCTCCAAAAGCGGAAGGCGATAGCGTTGTGCGAAGAGATAGGGAAGACGGAATATAGGTTTACTCTGGATGAAGTAAAGAAATTTGACACGTCTCTAAAAGATTATGCCATCACGGTCTTTGGAGACCACACCAGTACAAACGTGCTGTATAAATCCCAGGACGCCGGAAAAAAGAACATCGATCTGATGCTCCACGATGGCCATGTTAACGCCATAGTGGACCTGCACAAATGTTTTCGGTGCAGGGCCTACTGCAGACGGTGCAACCATCCGTATAAGCATAAAAAGGAGTACCACCGTTGTGACCAACTATGCACAAAATGCCACCAACCGTGCGTTGACAGATTTGACCAGTACGTGCATTGTAATGCGTGTTATCGCGATTTTAAGGGACAGCTATGTTTTGAACAGTACTTGGCGGTTTGTCCGTTTGCGACGTGGAAAAGGTATGCCGCTTGTGCAACAAACTGGTGAACACGAGGCTGAGAAAGGCCTTCCACCAGTGCGGAGAAGTATTCTGTAGTAACTGTAAGTTGCATGTTCTTCCAGGACATAAGTGCTACATTCAAGCATACCGTGCACCCAATTGTCGAAATCGGTACCTGTTTGTATTTATCGATTTTGAATGTACTCAGGAAATGCAGTATTTGGGCAAAGCTAGTACGTTTGTGCACCTGCCAAACCTGTGCGTTCTTTTTCAAGTCTGTCCATTGTGCATCGACGAAGACCACAAAATGGCGCACTGCACGGAATGTGAAGCCAAGGAACTGGTGTTTAACGACCAACCCATAAAGCGCTTGTTCGAACACATTCGCCAGCCCAGGTTTAAAGGTTGGGACGTGATCGTCATTGCACACAACCTCAAAAGCTACGACGGACAATTTCTGTTCCAGTACATGGTGAGCGAGTTAAATTGGGCGCCCGAACTCATCATGAACGGCACCAAGATATACAAAATGAAGCACGGTGACGTCACTTTTGTGGATTCGCTCAACTTCTTACCCATGCCACTGGCTCGATTTGCGAAGACCTTTCAGTTGAAGGTCGGCAAAGGATATTTTCCTTACCTGTTTAACAGGAAGGAAAACGAGACCTATATGGGACCCATGCCTCACCAAAGATATTACTGTCCAGAGGGCATGTCCATAGAGGATCGAAGAACTTTCGAGCAGTGGCACGTAGAGAAGGTCACCTCCGGGTATGTTTTTGACATGAAAGACGAGATGGTGACGTATTGCAAAATGGACGTGTTCCTCTTAAGTCGGGGAGTATTAAAGTTTAGAAAAGAGTTGCTTGACGAGAACGGCATAGATCCGTTTAGAGAATGCGTCACCATCGCACAAGCGTGCATGAACGTGTACAGAAAGCGCTTCATGCCAAAAGACAAGATTGCCGTTATACCCGGCGGCGGGTACCGTCTGGCGGACAGGCAATCGCGCATAGCGTGCATTTGGTTATCTTGGGTGGAGCGGCAAGAAAAGGTGACTATCACGCACGCATTGAGAGGACGAGAACTCATTATCGAAGGTCACAAGGTGGACGGGTACAGGGACGATAGGACGGTGTACAACTTTCACGGTTGCTTCTTTCATGGCTGCCCAAAATGCTTTCCAAATCGGCACGCCGCGGTGCACTGCACGGGGAATGAAACCCTGGTTTCTAGATACGAGAGCACCGAGAAGGTCACGAAGAATTTGAGGGATGCCAGCTATGCCGTGGTGGAAATGTGGGAGTGCGAGTTCAACGTCATGATGAAGGCGAATGAGGAACTAGCACACCATGCCAAACATTTTCCCATTCCGCAACCCTTGAACCTTAGAGATGCCTTTTTCGGTGGCCGCACCAACTGTACCAAGACGTATTGCGAGTCCTCTGGAGATACGAATCTTTTTTATTACGACGTGTGCAGCCTGTACCCGTTCGTCAACAAGACAAAGCCTTATCCTGTGGGTCACCCAAAGATTCACGTGGATCATTTTCCGCATTTGGAAGACGTGCGGGGAGGCATCGTCAAGTGCAAGGTCTTACCGCCTCAAAGGCTTTATCACCCTGTGCTGCCGGCGCGCATTAACGGCAAACTGATGTTTTCGCTGTGTCGCGCTTGTTCAGAGGCGGAGAACCAAGAGGAGTGCCATCACGAAGACGAAGACAGGTCCATAACGGGAACCTGGGTCGTTGACGAGATGAAAGTCGCCCTGGAGGAAGGATACCGATTATTGCAGGTCCATGAAATATGGGAGTACGAAGTGGTGCAATACAACCCAGTCACGGGGGAGAAGGGTCTCTTTAAGGACTACGTCAATGCGTTTCTAAAGATCAAGACCGAAGCCTCCGGTTGGCCCTCCGATGCCGACACGCCTGTCGCAAAGGAGCAATACGTTAAGCAATTCTTGGAGCGCGAAGGCATTGCCCTGGATCCTCAAGCCATTGCCGAAAATCCTGGCAAGCGAGAACTGGCCAAGTTGATGCTCAACTCCTTTTGGGGAAAATACGGCCAAAGGGACAATCTGCCTAAGAGCGAGCTGGTGGAACGTTACGATAGGCTGCTCGATTTGCTCAACGACCTGGGAGTAGAGGTGCAGTCGTACATGCCTACCAGGGACGAGATGATGTACACGAAGGTTCATTTACGCACTATACCCACTTAGAGGCACAATGCACTTGGACGGAGACCATGACATCCTCAGGCAATTTAGTTTCCCCTGCACCATGCTAATTGTTGGGCCTTCGCGATGCGCAAAATCCACCTTTGTGAAAAGTTTGATACGCAACGCCCGCCTGATGTTTGAGCGCGTGCCTAAAAAGGTGCTGTGGTGCCACCCTCCGGAATATTTTCCAAAACTAGGCCGATTTCCAGTGGTATGCGAAACGCACGCGGGCATTCCGGAATTGCAATCGGTGGGAGAGAACTACCTCGTGATTCTAGATGATCTTATGCTCGAAGGTGGAGGGGACCACGTGTCCAATTTTTTCACCAGAGATTCGCATCACAAGCGCTTTGGGATCATTTACATTCTTCAAAACGTGTTTCCTCAGGGAAAGAAATATAGAACTATTTCCCTAAATGCCAATTATATCGTGGCGTTTAAGAACAACCGAGACAAGATGCAGATCGAAAGGCTTTGCCAGCAGATTGAACCTAGGAACTTTAGGTTTCTGCTGGAAGCTTTTGAAAAGGTTACCGAGCATCCGCACGGCTATCTGGTGCTGGACTGCACACAGTATACACCCGATAGGTACAGATATCGAACTGGTGTGTTGCCGGAAGAAACTCTCTCGTACTTTGTACCCAACGAGTGTGGATTTTAAATAACGCGTTAAAGTGGCAACGGCTGTCATTTTGGAGCAAGCATGGCTAGAGGAAGGTTGAGCATGGCGAAAATTAGCAGTCCGCTGGTGGTGAGACAGCACGGAAATTTAACTGTTATAGCAAGGGTGAAGCCTGCTCTGCGGAAAACGTTACTAAAGCAAGCTAGCCCTGAACTGGTGAAAGCCATTTCGAAATGCATGTTGAACGTGACTAAGGGCAACGTGCCATTACCGGCCAAAAGTCTGAATCGTTTAAAAAGGCATAAAACCGCGTGGAGAAAGTTAGTCGACAAGAAGCTGTCGTTGAAGAAGAAAAAATTCTTGGTGCAAAAAGCAAGGTTCTTGCCGGCATTCCTTTTACCCGTGCTGGCCTCGCTAGGTAGCGCTCTCATATCAAAGTTTTCGTGGTGAAGTGCGGTAAGCAAATCGTGGTAGCGGCGCAGCCCAAAACGGTTGATAAGCTTCACACGATAGACAAATCCATCTATAGATTAGCCAAAGAAATAGATAGCGTGCACCGAGCAAAGCTATCCCCCCCGAAAAGTGGCAACTACTGAAATATAAATTGGGAAACTATCTGGGACTCGTTACACAAGTGAGACAGCCTTACCTGCAACGTGACGATGACGATGATCACGTTCAGTTGGAGGACGTGTACGAAGACGTAGAGGTGAAACAAGAACCGAAGATATTCCAAGCAGCGTCTACCATTAGGCGAGACCTAAACCTGCGTCCCCCAGAAAACACAAGAAAACCCCCAACTATAACCTTCGCAAACGAAGGTGGCAACCTCTGTACAAGTAAATGATGGAGTGGACCGCCATAAAGACCTATTACGACCGGCCAGATCATTATGCAGGGTTAGGCACCGTAAACGCGCTTCGCAAAGCCACGGGTTTAGCAAAGTCTAGCATTGAGTCCTTTCTTCGAACCCAAGACAGTCACACCTTTCACAAACCTGTGAGAAAACGGTTCCCCACCAGATACTATCACGTAACCAATATAGACGATCTTTGGGAAGCCGATCTTAACGTGATGAATGCCGTCAAGGAGCACAACCAGCCGTACGTGTACATTCTAGCCGTGATTGACGTATTCTCCAAGTACGCCTGGGCAGTACCTTTAAAGACAAAGGTAGGCACCGAAGTCACGCAAGCCTTTAAGTCCATTATTTCCGAGCGCGTTCCGAAGGTGCTGCAAACCGACAAAGGCACCGAGTTCACCAACAAGACGTTTCGCGATTTTCTAAGGAAACACGGCGTAGAACATTACACCACTAAAAATAATGTCAAAGCCAGCGTTGTAGAACGCTTTAACCGCACCCTTAAAACCAAGATGTGGAAGTATTTACGCACAAACACAGTTATAGATACGTGGAGGTTCTACCGGAGTTGGTCAAGCCGTACAACAGTTCCTATCACAGATCTATAAAAATGGCCCCAAAAGACGTCAACGCCTCCAACATTTTGCAGGTCTACCACAATTTGTACGCTGGCAGGCGCATGCCTGAAACCAGGCAGATAAATTTAAAGTCGGAGATCACGTCCGTATTTCTAAAGAAAAAATGAAGTTCGATATGGGGTACGAGCAAAATTGGACAGATGAAATATTTCAGGTTTCCAAGGTCGTGCATGGTTCTCCGGTGGTATATAAATTGAAGGACCTAGCCGACGAAGACATAGACGGCAACTTCTACGCCGAGGAACTGCAAGAGGCAGCGCTTCCTGAAACGTTTCCAATAGTCCGCATTGTGCAAACCCGTGGTAGCGGTCGCAACAAGCAGTTTTTGGTCAAGTGGAGAGGATATTCTTCCAAATTCAACTCTTGGGTACAGACTTCGACCGTTCAATCGCTATGATTAAAACCCAACCGTTTTCCATCACCCTTGTGAGCAACGCGTCCATGGACCATTTCACAGACAACACAACGGCCAAATTTTCAAACATCTTGCCAGAAAGAATCGTGCTGCAGGGAGAATGGGAAGTGGCACTCCAAAAGGTTAGGTACCCCGTTAAATTTTCTAATGTCGTAAAGCACGCCAGACAAATTATAGGCACAAAGTACACCATGACGCGCCAGCCTACGCGTTCCAAGTATAGTTTACATATGCCTGAAGCCATCCAGCACCAACCAAAAGAGTTGATAAACATCATAAACGCTGTTATTAACGACCATCTCAATTTAAAAGATTTTTTGTTTACAACGAAGAAGAAGGAAAGGCAAGCGTGAACGATGCGGCCACTCATCCTGATATGTTACCCGACATTGCACTTGAAGGCATTGTAGAAAACGTGGTGCGTTCAAAAAACCGGCTTACCCCTGCGAAAATGGATTACCTCAGCGACGCGCCGAAACAGAAAACAAAGCCTACCAGCAGACCGACGCCGGGACATACCCCGTCAAAACCGCAACATGCGTTGCCCTGAAAACCTGTAGCTAAGCCGCTACATAGTGCGCCTAAACCGACAGAAACTCCGCCAACCATTCCGAACGCCCCCAAACCACAAACTACGCCAACCACCTCGGACGTAAACGCCCCGATGGAAACAGCTGCACCCGCCGAAACTAAGCACCTCATTCACAGTTTGCTACTGTCTCCGGCTCTAGCAAAAATGCTCGGCTTCGAGCCCTTTACCAACCTCGTACTTCACCTAGACGCTACACACCCCGTAGATCCGCATATGGGATTTCCTTACGAAATGTTCATTTACTGCAATCTAGTAGTTCCACAGGTGGTGGGCGATACCTTTGTACAGGTCATAGAGAGCGTGGCGGTGGAATACGAGAAAAGTAACAACACGTACATAACCGATGAAAAGTCATTTTTCCTCTGAATTGGATACCTCTCATGCAGCAAGATTTCAAGACGGTCAACATAGATTTAAGGAACAGTTTTGGCTATCTGTTGCCATTTTCTGACGGATTTTCTTCCTCTGTAGTTCTCACCTTTCGCCCCAAAACCGCAATAATGGATGTGCACACCGCCACGCACTACTATCTCAATCAGGCGGGTGGCGCTTTAGACGAACGAAATTTCGTTCTCTACAGAGGTAGGCGCTATCAAAAATGAAACGGCCTGTTTTCCGCCCTAGGAGGCCTTTTCAGAAGCATTCTTCCATTTCTCAAAAGCGGTGCAAAGACCGTAAGAAAGGAGGCACTGAAAGTAGGCGCAAACGTGCTTGCTGACGTGGACGTTTCCGGAACATCTCCTAAGGAATCGCTTAAGACGAGACTTAAGGAGGCAGGTTCGAATCTCAAGCGAAAAGCAGACGAAAAGATCGACTCTATGCTGGGTTCGGGCATGAGGCGCATCAAGAGAATAAAACGCACAAAATCCAAGACATTCGCGCAGTCTAAGACCAAACGCTGTAGGCGAAAGGTGCAAGACATCTTTTCGTAATGGCCGAAGCAACCGTCCACATGAGCTCAGAGCTGGACCTCTTTAGAGACCTTCCTGTTCAAATGAACGTAGAGTACTATCGCTTCATTCACCTAAATCCACAAAATACTACTATAAAGAATGCTCCCATCACCTTTCGTTATTCCGGCAATGCCGACGATTACTTGGACATGACCTATGTGAAACTAGAGCTGTTCGTGAAGATCGTGGATGGCGAAGGAAAAGCGATCGCTGCAGAGGATAACGTCACCTTGGTCAACAACGCCCTGAGTTCCCTCTTCCAGCAAGTGGAATTGTCGCTAAACAACGTCATCGTTTCCATGCCGCAACCCGGCTACCCTTATCGAACGTACCTCGAAACCCTGCTCAATTAATCTAACGATGCCATGAACTCCCGTCTGGAAGCCTCGCTTTGGAAGATGGACACCGCGGTCATCATGGACACGTTTGCGGCCAATCAAGGTTTTCTGTGGCGGCAGGGGTTTATCAAGGGAGGTAAAGTCGTACAACTCATTGGGTGCCTCTCCAACGCACGTTTTAGGCAGGAAAACCTGCTCCTCAACAACGTCAGCCTCACCATAAAGTTGGCTCCCTTCTCTCCTCAGTTTTATCTGTTTACCGAAAATAAGGATTTTAAAGGGTCCGCGGAAATTCAATCCGCTACCCTGCATCTGAAAGCCGTTAGGCCGTCTCCCACCATTAAACTTGCTCATCAGGCGGTCTTGGCGAAAAGCAACGCCAAGTACCATCTCAAAGACGTCAGCTTTCACGCACTCAGCATTCCCAAGGAAAGCAGTAACATGACTTTTAACGACGTTTTCATAGGACAAATTCCCAGAAGAGTGGTCGTTGCCATGGTGACGGATAAGGCATACAACGGCGACTATACTAAAAACCCGTATCATCTTCAGCACTTTAACATGAATTCGTTTCAAATGTACGTCAACGGTCAACCCTTCCCCTCCCAAACCCTGCGACCCAACTTTGACGACGGGCATTTCATCGAGTGCTTTCAAACCCTGCAAGATGGTCTGGGAATTCATTTTAAAGACGAAGGCCACTCCATTTCTAGAAAAAAATACCCACAGGGATACACGGTCATGGCCTTTGATCTCACTGCAGACATGAGCGCAAACAATTCCTATATCTCTGGACTTAGACATGGCACGGTGTCTATAAGTATAGGTTTCACAAACAGCTAACAGAGCCCATTATCGTTCTGGTGTTGGCGGAGATACATCTCACCGTCGAAATCGATGCCAATCGATCCATTTTGGTATCATGAACACGTTTCAAATACACAAGTTTCTCTCCAAATGCCCCTCTACGCGTCCCTACTTTCTTGGGGTTTACCCCTGCGATAGACTACCCCTCGGACATGAAAAGCTGACGTTGGCCCTCGTCGCCAATACGGATCCTAGCACTAAAGCGGGTAAACATTGGGTCTGCATCTTTGTCGGCAAGAACGGACGTGGAGAGTTCTTTGACAGTTACGCTATAGGTCCAATTTCGCCTCACTTTCTAAAATTTTTGAATCGTACCTGCGGCCCCAAATGATCGCACAATATTAGAAGGCTGCAAGGCAATGACAGCACCACCTGCGGTCACTACGTCATCGCTTACCTGTCTCACCGCTGCTCCGGCCTATCCAAAGAGAGCTTCTTTTCCAAATTTAACGCCATCAACTACCACCATAATGACGTCGACATTCTCCACACCTACAAAGACGCGTGTCCCACTCAGTGCTCGTATCCTTATCAAAATTGCCAGTCCTTGAAGGTGAGTACCGAAAACATAGGTTTCAACTATGCTTCGACAAATTGGTACTCTCCAGTATGCTTAATGTTTTGTGTTCTGTGCTTTTCAGAACGCGCTTCGGCTCGTATAAGTCGTGCACCACTACCTCCTGATGACAGTGCGCCGCGATGTCTCAACACATGCAACACAGGTAGGGTTTCTGCACCTAGGTCAGTGCACGTTACTCGTGTTGTCTCTAAGGACTTAAGACGTATGTTCTTGTTGCAGTTCCATGCAGAGGCCTGTAAAGAAGAACCCTAAAGTAACCACGGACGGTGCGTTTGACATCAACACACAGCAGTTGGACCAGCATCCCGAGATGGAACGGCAGCCCGAGATGGACCAGCAGCCCGAGATAGACCAGCAGCCCGAGATGGACTCAGCACACATCAGCAGCAACGTTCCGCAAACAGAAGTCCTCGAGGATCCTCCAGTTCTCGCCCAACCGTCCGAGATTCACGACCATCGGGTGCCGTGCGCCAATACGGAGTCGTTACGCAGCGCGTACGCGTCCAAAGGACCGCTTAACGTGGGACCATTATCGGATATTTACTTCCTCAACCACGCTCAAACCAAATTCGTGTGAGCAGGATTTTCGCCTCTGCCGCCGCACCCACTGGTGGTCACCGTGGCCAGGTGCGGCATGCGCCAAACGGTGGTCATGAGCCCTGCACAGTGGCTCAAGCTTGTCAAAGCAGCACCTGTGATTCGCCATCGCATGAGCGGCGCCGAGCATCCTTTACGGGAACTCCAACTCGACGGAAACCTCACCATCGTCTTTAGGAACCGCTTCGGAAGGCTAACACTGTGCATCACAGGCGCACAAGAGCATGCCGTTTCGATTAATCTGGAGGAATGGTACGTGCTTAACGCCCTGCAGAAAATCGTCTGCGAAGTCCTGCATCACAAGAAGAAAGAGGAGGCGGACGTGCAGAATCAGATCTTGGCTTACAAGCGGTACTTGCGTTCTGCGCATGATCACCACGAAGAAACCATGAATTTTTCCAGGTTCACAAAGTGGATACGCAGCGCCGTTTTCAGAACCTACCTGGAAGTGGAACATTATCTCAAAGCCTACTACCTGCAGCATATGCCAGAGGTCGCATAAAGAAAAGGGTACGACGGATCTGCAAATCAGTCACTTCAAACACGTCTGAGCAAGCGCACGTCATGGGATACCGCAACTACGTATCCATGTACTGCGATGGATTCAAGGTGATTAATAATTACGAGTTACAAGGACACCCCGAGAAGAATACACCTTACGCACTGCGCTTCGTCGATGACTGCTACGACGGCAAATCCATCACCGTAAAGTGCCATAGCTGCGAGGAAAAAATTCACTACGTCATATCCAACATCAGCTTGCAAGATATTGATTTTAAAGTAAGCCCCTTGAGCTCGACGAGGTTCACAAAAGCGACGAAGATGGCGAACCAGATCAGTTGTTCCAATTTGTTGCCAGGAGGGGCCTATACATCGTATTCTACGAACAATACATCTCACCGGATAAAATGCTGCACATGAGAAACGACGGACTCACCTGCTACGGTAAATGTTTGACCGTGCATTTGGGAATATCTCGCCTTATATCCTACCCGATCATATCCACGGGGATTGGATGTTCAGCGCCGAGAAAAACAGTGTTCTCGTGCAAGATGAAGACGAATGCATAGGAATAAGCTACGTCAAAAGCAAGCTCTGGTGATCGAGCCACTAAACACCGGATGTAACTCCTCCCATCACTATGACGTACTTCCTGTGATTTTTTCCAACGGTCATATTCGCATACACGACGCTCTAAGGCTCAATTGCTGTGGATCGCTCAGGCGTGGCATGTTAGACGTACCGTGTACAACGCATCACTGCACCAACTGCTTTCATCCAACGTGCAGCTGCAATCTGCGAGACCCACTCACGTACTCGTGTACCAGGTGCCATCAAGGATTCTACGAAAATCTCGCCCAACTTGCTCAACGCATCCAGTGCTTTCTGCGCAAGTACAACAGCAGGAAGAGTACATGACCTACCTAGAAAACGCACCACGAGGTTCTACGCCACGCTAAGCAGACGTCGTGTGGCACCAGCTTTAGTCTACGCTCCATATCGCAACCTGCCGACCATGTCCCAAGATGCTCTTCGACAACTAGACAACCTAAACTGCAGCGCCAATACCGTCAGCGTGTCCGCACTACAATTAAACGTGCCGTACCTTGTTCGAGAAGTCAAGTCCGTGGACACCAAGTACGGCACAAAGACCGTGGTCAAGCTCGACAACGAAACAGAAGTATTTCTACCCTCAAGATTCAGCAAGGCATCTCCCGAGCTCGTGCAACAGCTCAACACGGCCAACTTCTGCATCGTCTACCAAGGAGAAAAAACTCTCAAAAACGGCTTCAAAAGATACGCTGTCAAGTTCACGCCGTACATCCCCAATGACCTGCCAAACCGAGCCCTTCAACGTAGGAAATAACCTATATTTCAAACTCATTTTTCAAGCTCAGTTCTCCAAATCCGGAGAGTTACCCTTCCACATAAACGTCCTCTCCACCCTCACCTCCTTCGACAACGTCAAAACCGTCACCGTTAAACTAGACGTCAAAGACGTCGACGTCCTCAACGTCACCTGCAAGCCTTTCCAAGTCCATCGCCACCAAGCAGACGCACTGTGCACCGTCTATTTGGGTACCTCCAAAACACCCGCTCTATGCTACAGAGTCACCAATGAAGGATGCTTCCCCATCAGCCACATCAACGAATTTGCCGTACCAGTTTACATACCCAGCTTCAGCCGCGAGCTACACGACAACTTCTCTCACCTACTCATCACCTGTGTCACCACGGAAGATGTCCCAAAGTTCAGCATCGGCAGCAGCAGCAGCAGCGAGGAAGATAGTGATCACGTGACACAAACATCGTGCACCACGCACTTCAAAATCATTTTCGTGCGCGAGTGAAACAGTTCTAAAAGTCACCACTAGGTGCAACATGTAAATATCTCAGTGCTTAGTTCCAAAGTTCACCACCATGCCAACATTGTGACAAAAACCAACGCACGCGCGCGCCCGCCGCCCCAAACGCCCCCCCCCGAAAATACCCTCCTTCGCCTCCGTCGCCGCACCCGTTCCAATACTTACACCTCCTCAGTACGTACACCTCCTCAAGACGTACCCTCCTTAGTACTTACACCTATTTAGCACCAGCGCCGCGCCTTTTTTGCCGCCTAATTCCAAAGTTCGCCGCTACGCCAGTATCGCGATGGTGAAAAAAAACACAATTTTAGTTCGTAAAGTGTGACAACCAGTGTTATTCCATAGGTCAAACCATCACACTATGCCCATGTAGCTCCTAAGTTTGCCACATCGTGGACATTTCTTATATATTTAATCTTTATCCATCATATTGTGTTTGTATTTAATCCATAAATAATAAAAATATGTATCAGAAAAAATAAAGAAAGAAAAAATAATGTCCCGCTTAGACATCTGGATCGAACGTAATCCTGCCGCTTCAAATTTCCCGCCACTCGAGCCCATTAAAAGCGACACAAGCGCCCCTAGCGGCAGGATTAGCGCTAATCAATTTGTGTAAGCAGGGACATACACTACTCACTGCATTGAAACTAAAGTAGATGAAAACGCATTATCGCATATTAATCAAGTAGATCGGAAAAAAATAGTTTGCTTCTAGAAGCAATTGCTTTGGAAACCTTCCGGATAAATCCACAAACTGTAGTTTTGGAAATACCAACATTAACACAAGTAAATGAAAAATGTTAGTAGCATAAAATCTAAGTACCTAATTAACGTTAGGAAAAAGAGGCATGCTTCTGTTGGTAGTATTCTAACCTCTCGTATTTCCCATAAAGCCATGCTCATGGCCCCTTGGACAGTCCATATTGCTTTAAAAAGTCCTCCTTTTGCAGAGCTTCAAATTTATTATGACGTACGTCCTTATCATGTACATTCTTTTAGAACTAACGCTCAGAAATGCCAATTGTAGCAAACTCGCATGAACAGCTTGTTTTGCGGCAGCCATTTTCCAATTTCTAACATTTGTTAAACGCATTAACACAGGGGTATGGGGATATTAACTTAACACTGACTTTAACGCATTGTTAAAGTTAGCATTGTTTGATGAAACAGGACTTGTGTTAACTTCAGTGTTAAATCAGTTTAACATTGTGTTATAATTTAGCGTCTGTTGGTGAAACCGGTCCTTCATGTAACACTCCACCATTCTGCAGGACTTCTGGTGTTTAGGCGCAGTAGGAATTTGTGCACTCAGAATGTTCTAAGATTTCCTTTATTAGGTTTGAATCGTAATTGCTACCCTAATCACTACGCAGTTCTTTAGCGATAGCAGATCCTCAATCAGGCTATTTGCAATCTATTCTGCCTCTTGGTTGCAAATGGCGCATAACTCGGGTCGTTTGGTGAAGTAGTCCGTGGTCACCAGTTGGTGTATGTTCACCTCGTTATTCATGAAAGGAGGACTAGTAACCCTAATGACGATATGCTGAGCTTGAGCTCCCATGTTATACAGCTGCGCCTGATGATCGCGACTCACCGCACACGAGTCACAATATAGGCAACATTTCCAAGGGCTCACTCTTAGCCGCACGCAGTAGTATTGTTATCGAAGCTTGTCTATCGTTCCTTTCGGTTGCAGACATATTTCCGACATTTATATACATCCAGAAGTTTCTTACGCTTTCTTCGAGGCAGAATAGCTTCTCTTTATAATATTACCTTGGTGAACTCTTTTTCTGTAGCCAGCTTGTCGTTCAACTTCAAATTATTCTTACTGGACCCAGTAGAAGTTCGACGTGATTTCTGACTTCACTTCCCTTCGGAGCGTTTGCAAGTCTGTAACCAGCAGATGTTACTTCCGCAGGCCAACAAAATTCAATTTTTCGCAGGTACACAGAAATTTCACAGACAGCAGTGGCACGTGCTTCTTCCATTTTGTTGCAGTACTCCTCTCGTCAGAGTTTTCTCGATAAGATATTCTTGTTGGAATGATTTC
Source organism: Deroplatys truncata (assembly GCA_030765065.1). NCBI lineage: Eukaryota > Metazoa > Arthropoda > Insecta > Mantodea > Mantidae > Deroplatys > Deroplatys truncata. Next base: position 316,065,582 of record CM060990.1, on the reverse strand, counting down.
TTCATTGGTGATGTTCGGATATGAAGCTGTATTTCTGTAGTCTGCCGACCTAGCGAGCTCTCAAGTTTTACAACCTTCTTAAACTTAGGAGCCTAGCGAGGGAGGAATGGTCACACTCATTAGGTAGCACAGGTGATTATAAGTGTGCCATTGTTTTCTCAACATAGAACGGCTCCCGCTGGGTAACATGGTATTCTCCGTCCTAGGTCTAGCTGAAATAGGTTACCACATGTTCTTATACGCTCTAGACCTGGGATGGCATCATGGACGTTGACGCTGGTGCCCTCGATGAAGCCGATGATATGTATGGGAACCCAAAAACTCGCCTCGCTGCAGAGCGCCGATTTCAAGAAGCGAAAAACTGCCTGTCTCCTCCGACCACTACTACTTTCGGAGTTCCACCGTCAGGCAGATGAGTAGCTTTGTCATTGTAGCGAATCTTCTAATGAAACTGCGTAAAGAGCTGTATAGCGACAAGAAACACTGCATCTATTTTTGTCCTTCAGATGCTGTTTTTCTCCCAATAACTAACTGCTAAGGGGTTGATGGCAAAGCTATGTGACCAGGATAGCTGACTTCTAACATTTCTTCTTGTCGTCCTCTGTATGTAGTGGTTACTGTGCTAGCCTCTAGTTCCCGAGGTCGCGGGTTCAAACCCGGCGAAGGGCGATGGATTGTTTGGGCGTAAAAATCCTTAGCATGGCTTCCTTTGGAAGGTGAGTAAAGCCGGTTGTCCCGTGTCGAAGATTTACCGTACGTTAAAGATCCTCAAGCCTGATAATGAGGCCTCTGAGCATTACTTTCGGTCTTTCACGCCCAATATAGAATGGGACACTAAGGACCACAATAGCTAAAAGATCGCCCATAAATAAAAAACTCTCATATTTCTTGGCGTCCAGTTTCACATCAATTGCCTACAGTCTAAGTAAAATCTTTCTTAGGATATTAAGACAACAGCCTTAGTTACGACGACGATATCGTCCAGGTATAGCAGGCAGGCGTCGTATACCATCCCTCTAATCAACGATTCCACTACCCGCTGGAGGATAACTGGTGTATTGAAGAGCCGAAACTTGTAGCTATGAACTTCCATAGACCACTGCCTAAAGAGAATGCAGTATTTTCCCCATCTCAGAGTTCTAGCACCGATTTCCAGAATCCCTAATTGAGGTCTCAAGTCGAGAAAAACTTGACACAGGTACGGGCTTCCAGTGTGTTGTCAATCCGGAGTAAGTAGATACATTTCTTCCGTGTGACAGCATCTATCTTCCTGTAGTCCGCGCAGAAGCGTAATTCTATATTATTATTCTTCATCAGAGCTGCAGGTGAGGTCAAGGGCTATCTACTCTATCGATAATTCACTTACATCCTATATCCACCAGCATATCCCACACTGTTTTCTAGCGGGCCGCGTTTAGGTGGCTGGCGTATTGGCCGGCGGTCTCCGGTATGGATGTGCTGAAGTACGCGACCAGTGTTCCATAATTACCGTCCCTCTGATTGGAGACTACTTGGTATTGTCTCACGTTGTGAATACACTTCAGCGGTGATGTAAGATGGTTGGCCGCTCTCACGATCATATCTAACTCGGAATCGAAACTCAATGCCACGGCATTTTTAAGTCTAATTCAACTTTCCAACTAACTATCTACGTATGACTGTTGTGAAAAAGACTATCATAACATCATTAATCCTAAGGGTATTTAACCATAAATCCCAGAAATTTAACTCTTGCGACATTGCACGTTGTCTTTGAGCAACGATAGTTTTAATATTTGGGATCGCCTAGTAGGTTAACCACGACACGGGTATGTCGCCATGGTAGCTCAAGAGGTAAGAGCGTCGTCACAAAGATCTGAAGAACCGTTGTTTGAGTCCTGGCTGTGGCACTGAATGTTTCAAGTCTGATTCAACTTTCAACGGTATGGAATTCTTGCTGCAGCACTAGATGTTCGAGTCAGCTGTAGATTAGCACGGTTACGACTGCGTCGCAAATTTATATTTTTGTACCGGACTGGACATATTGATCTGTGCCCATGAGATTTAGCAGACGCACGGAGACTGTCTCTCGGGAAGACAACAGCACCCTTGCGACGAAGCCCATGTGAGAGTGCCCACCTGTCCAGTATCAGGTTTCTAGTAGAGGCCTGCAAGCGTGCGAGCGTAATGGATTGTAGCGTCTCTAGTTGGCAGAAGAAAGGACAGCTCCTGTGGACTTAAGAATGTTTCCTATGAATGACGAAGCAGACAATGAGCGCATGTCTGTGTTCTATCACTCTTGCTGTGCATTGTGTTGGATGCGTGCTCTATTGCTGGCAGAGTATATCTGAAGTAGCTTAAATAAGGCTGCGTTTTCTTATCTAAAGGTAAGTGCTGAAGAAGATTAAGATGCTTCCACCTCAAGCAGAATCTGACACAATATCTGGCATGGTGAGATTGCAAGCCACATTAAAAATAGATGCAGAAAATAAAATTAAAACGGGATATTTTATTTTTGTCGACAAGAAAGTAAAGCCAGTTACTATTGGCAATTGGCGTTGTGCTTTCACGGTTTGATGAACCAAAATGTGTGTGATTTACACAAAATAACGTCTGCTTGAAACAAGTTGCACATTACTAAAAGAAGTATTCAAACTCCCAGTTCAAGAAACGTTCCTTCGCAGAAAAACCATGTATATTTTTGAAGTCTTCCTTTAACCGGTGAAAAATTAATTATTTGTATATAAGGTCAGGTAGATAGAATTCTGCGGCCACAACTTCCTCCAGGTTGAAGCAATGAAGATTTGGCTAACAATAAATAAAAACAAAATGAGTGGTGATTGTAAACACTTCAGTTGTGAGCTAAACTTCGGTATAACATTGCTGTCCAGTTCTTTCACTGATATGCACTATTATAGTATTTATAAAGTTGCGATGGCACAGAAGCGGCCCCTCAGGGGCTCACCTTATGTAAGTACGGGTTTTTGGCGCACCCGGGGTGTCCCGAGCCAATCATCGCCACATTCATCCCCTCACCCCCATCCGGTCGAGGTGGGTTCTTCTCGTGACCGGTGGACACAAGGTAGGCTCTCGTGCGTTCTTTGCATCACATTCATACCGCACCTCACTATCGTTTCTTTCTTCTCCTCTATTTCTGCGCATTTCGCCCCACGTTCATTAATTTACGCCTCTATTTTACTTCTTCGCCGGCCTACCTTGCGTGCGAAACGCCCACAGAATTTTAGTTACTTTTATCTTTTTATTTAAATCCTCCGTGGACACAGCCTGACGGATACCCGCGCACGGGGTGCGCCGCTAGGTGAGTGGGTAATGCGTCATCCCCACCACCCGGGGTCGTCATGTAGGGTATGTGTTCGTATCCGCTGTTCAACTGCAGTCCCGCGGGGGGGCCATTGCATGAGCTGCTGACTTCTGACGGCGATTGGGTCCCTCTGTCTATGTTCTGGGAGGTGTGACCCTGGGGTGAGTCTGGTATAGATAGGCCACTCACCCAAGCCGGGGTAACGCCCGGGAAGTTAGAGCCCGAGGTCGGAGACGGTTGCAATGGTGGAGGATTTATTTCGCTATGGAGCACCCTTCCTCCATTACTACCAACAAGCGCCGAAAACTTTATGTAACAGAAGTGACACCACCGACAACTGGTTGTTACTTGGTCATTTCACGAACCGAAGAAGGACAAAGTTTTGAGAAGGTGAACCCTTTCATCATTCAAAAGGGCATTGATGCTATTGCTGGTGCGGTTCAGTCCTGCACTCGTCTAAGGAATGGTTCCTTATTAGCTCAAACGAAATCCGATCAGCAAAGTAAGACCTTGTTGCGCGCTACGCTTCTCCACGGCTATCCCATCCGTGTCGAGAAGCACCGCACATTGAATTCCTGTCGAGGCGTCATTACCACCCATAGCCTCGATGGTATATCGGACGAGGACCTGGTAGAATATCTTGCAGACCAGAAGGTGACAGCGGTCCATCGAGTGCAGGCCAAACGCGACGGCGTATTGGTACCCACTCGTACCCTGTTTCTAACATTTGATGGCGTCGATCTGCCCACGAGCATTTCCGCAGGGTACGAACGGATTTCTGTGAGGCCGTATATACCTAGACCTCTGCGTTGTTTCAAATGCCAACGTTTTGGGCATACGCAAGTCTCCTGTAAGAGTGCCGTTACCATCTGTGCCTCATGAAGCCAGCCGTCACACGAAGGTACCTGTTCCACAGCCCCCGTCTGCGTTAACTGCAAAGGGTCCCATTCTGCGTCATTTGGCGACTGTCCGCGGTACTTGGACGAGAAGGCGATCCAGGAGATCCGGGTAAAGGAAAAACTCTCCTTCGCTGAAGCCCGGAGGCGTTACCATGCGCGCAACCTTCACTCTTGCGATCTGGCACATTTAGTTCTGTTGTTGCCTCGCCAGTACCACGAGTAGATGCCGAAACTCAGACCTGGACCATGACTGGATTAACCGCCACTACCATCCGGCCGCCCATTAAAGCTACTGTTACCAAGCCCTATAAACCTGGTCCAAAGCCAATGAAGTCGCAAGCCGCTGCAAAGAAACCCAAGCAGAAACTTCGTAGGGAAGATTTTCTGAAGGACCCTCCGCGTGCACGCGGTAAGAAAAGTTCACCTTCTCCTCCTCGGAGGTCGCTGTCCCAGGAAGGTCCTGGGACAAGCCGCGCTCAGCGGCACCCCTCACCCATCGCCACCCAAAACCGATTCACGGCGCTTGAATCGGTTTCTGGCACTGAGCGCGTGGGCCCTCCCTCCGAGGAAGCTATGGAGTCTGACCAACTCCATACAAAAAGCCGAGCCCAAAGGTTAAGCAAAAGATTCTTTTAAGCCGCCCTTCTACGTAGACAGTTTATCCCTTTTATTCACGGCTATCCTGACCTGGAATGTACGTGGTGTACGATCGCATAGGGCGGAACTGCAACTTTTATTGCGTTCCCATTCGCCTATGGTCGTATGTTTACAGGAGACTAAGCTTCACCCTCACGACCCTTTCGACCTCCGAGGTTACACTCCGGTTCGCTACGATCTTGAACCGGAGGAGGATGCTCCTGCTCATGGAAGTGTCATGTTGTTAGTGCGTAACGACGTTCATTTTCAAACTCTCGCTCTTACGTCCGACTTGCAAGCTGTTGCCATTAGATTGCAGTTACCCGTTTTTTTCTCCTCTCTTTGTTCTGTATATTCACCTCCGTCGTCTCCCCTTGTTCCCGCGGACTTTCGAGCTCTCCCAACACCATTTCTTCTGTTGGGAGATTTTAATGCCCATCACCCACTGTGGGGTTCGCCAAGCGCTTGTGCGAGGGGAACTCTTCTTTCCGACATTTTTTACCAGTTCAATCTTTCCATCCTCAATACAGGTGCCCCTACTTTTATTTCTGATTCATCTGGTACATTCTCTCACCTGGACCTTGCCATTTGCTCACTCCAGCTTGCTAGTCGTCTTCAGTGGAACGTCGTCGCTGACACCTACTCCAGCGACCATTACCCCTGCGTCGTTTCTCTTCTGTCACACCGCGTACAGCATTCCAGAGTACCTACCTGGATATTCACAAAAGCCGACTGGCGCTTGTATTCCAGCCTCGTGCATTTTTACGATCAGCCCTTCGCCGACATTAACCAACTAGTGCAGCACCTTACGTCTACGATTTTCTCTGCCGCCGAACGCGCAATTCCCCGTTCATCCTCTCAACCTCGGCGAACGCCTGTTCCGTGATGGAACGAGGATTGTCAGGACGCCGTTCGTGCCCTAGGACTGCACTTAGGGGTTTCGGCGACACCCTACACTTGATAATTTGGTGACTTTTAAACAATCGCGCGCCAGGGCCCTTCGCATTATTCAGGATAGCAAGAAGGCGTCATGGGCTCGTTTTGTCGAGTCTTTTAATCGCTTTACGCCTTCATCCGTTGTTTGGGATAAACTTCGTCGCTTCTCAGGTAAAGTGTCACATTGTACTGTTTCTGGCCTTCAGGTTTCTAATGCCACCATAGCGGATCCAGCTGCCATCGCTAACACTCTGGGTGCTGCCTTTGAGGCGGTATCCAGTTCAGACCATTATTCCGCCGGCTTTCGCTCTATAAAAGACCGGCTAGATTCCGCATTATATACTTTTCGGCCTGCTAATAATGAATGCTATAACGAACTATTCACAATTAGGGAGCTGGAGCACGCTCTTCATTGCTCTCGGCACTCCGCTCCTGGACCGGATGGCATTCATGTCCTGATATTAAAGCACCTTTCAGCCGACAGTAAACTCTTTCTCTTACAGGTCTATAACCGTATTTGGCAAGACGGCATTTTTCCTTCCGTTTGGCGCGAAGCCACCATTGTCCCTATACTTAAGCCTGGGAAGGATCGCCAACTACCTTCCAGCTACCGCCCTATCTCTCTCACCAGTTGTATTTACAAGGTGATGGAGCGCATGATCAACGGGCGGTTGACATGGTGGCTTGAGTCTCAGAAACTTCTAGCGAACGCTCAGTGCGGGTTTCGTCGCCATCGCTGTACCGTCGACCATCTGGTGTCTGTCGACGCATATTATGAACGGATTTCTGAGAAAGTATCAAACAGTGGCTGTGTTTTTTGACCTGGAGAAAGCTTATGACACTTGTTGGAGGGGCGGCATTTTACGTACACTTCACGCATGGAATTTCCGCTGTCGTCTTCCTATATTTCTTCGGGAGTTTATGACGGACCGCGTCTTTCGTTTACACGTGGGCTCGGTTTTATCTAGTCGTTTTATTCAAGAGAACGGAGTACCGCAGGGCTCTGTACTTAGTGTCACACTTTCTGCAGTTGCTATCAACCCCATTGTTGATTGTATACCACCTGGCATTTCATCGTCCCTTGTTGTAGACGATTTTGCCATTTATTGCAGTTCACGGCGGACCTGTCTACTCGAACGCCGTCTCCAGAGCTGTATCGACCGTCTCTACGCCTGGAGTAACGCCAACGGCTTTAATTTCTCCGCCGAGAAATCCGTCTGCATCAACTTCTGGCGCCGGAAATATTTCCCTCCGCCCTCTCTCCATCTTGGGCCAGAGATGCTTCCGTTTGCGGACGAGGTGAAACTTTGGGGTTGATTTTTGATATGAAGTTGTGTTGTACCTCGCACATTTCCTTTTTAAAAGCTACGTGTGACCGTTCTTTTACTCTTTTACGTGTTTTAAGTGGCACATCCTGGGGAGCTGATCGGACCGTCCTTCTTCGCCTGTATCGCTCTTTGGTCCGATCCAAGCTTGATTACGGGTGCATTGTCTATTCGTCGGCACGTCCATCTGTGTTACGTCGATTGAATGCCATTCACCATCGTGGCATAAGAGTCGCTACAGGGGCTTTTCCAACTAGCCCTGTACCTAGTTTGTACGCAGAAGCTGCAGAGCCTCCGCTGTCCTTCCGGCGTGAGATCCTTTTGTGCAGCTATGCTTGTCGGCTCTCAAGCTTGCCTGCCCACCGTCCTTCGAGTTATTTTTCGAGGAGTCACTTGATCGTCACAATTTAATTAGCTCCTCTGCTTTGCTCCCTCCAGGGGTTCGCTTTCCACAGCTCCTTCGGCATTTAGACGTTCCGCCAGCGCCGGCCCTTCCACGGGGGGAAACGCGTTTTCCTCCATGGTCCCGCGCTGAGGCCCACTGTCACCTTGGGCTAACGTCGATGCCGAAGACTGAGACCCCTGCTTCAGTCTTTAGATCGGCTTTTTTAGAAGAACGGGCTCAATTCGGGGACTTCCATTTTATCTTTACCGATGGATCTAAGACTGAAGCTGGAGTTGGATGTGCCTTTGTTTTTGGTCACCGTAGTTTTAAGTTTCGTTTACCTGGACAATGTTCAATTTTTACCGCCGAACGTTTTAGCATTTATCAATGTGTTTTATACATTCAGCGGCACGACTTACGGCACTGTTTTATTTGTACGGACTCTCTGAGTGCCCTTCAGACTATTCATGCGCTGTACCATTACCACCCACTCGTACAGCGCATACATGACCTGCTCCACTCGCTTGGTGTCTCTGGCATCAGCGTGTCCTTCATATGGATTCCAGGTCATGTGGGCATCTCAGGTAATGAGTCTGCCGACGCCGCTGCGAAATCGTCGATTTTATTACCCAGATTTTTTACTTCTGTTCCCTCGTCAGATTCGTGTGCTCTTTTACGTCGCCGCATCCTCTCGCGCTGGCGCGATGAGTGGACGGCCCTCCGGGGGAACAAGTTGCGGGAGGTTAAGCCTTTCCCGTTGATCTGGGGTACCTCTTCTCGTTCGTGTCGTCGGGAAGAGGTAATTTTAGCTCGTTTACGGATTGGACATTGTATTTTTAGTCATAGGTATTTGCTCAATGGTGACCCCGCACCACTCTGTGGGCAGTGTGACGTGCCCTTAACGGTGCGTCACATTTTAACAGAGTGTCAGGTTTTAGCTGCATTGCGTGCTCGTGTGGGTCTGCCTGTTAGCCTAGCCAGCGTTTTGGCAGACACACGCGTGCTGTAGAATGTGTTTTACGTTTTATTCATGACAGTGATTTTAATCTGCGCATTTAATGCGTTGAGCGTCTTTTAGTTTAGTAATTTTATTCTGTCTGTTTTTATGGGGACTCTAATTCCCAGTGGACAAAAGGCGCTCATGTCCCTCGCATTCTCAGTTCTTGACACGGTTTAATCTTTTATTGCCTGTGCTTTTAGTGTGTTGGTTTTTCGGATATTTGTATTGTTATTATTGTTGTTATTATTGTTATTGTTGTATTATTGTTATTTTTAGCTTTTTGGACATCCCGGGTTTGTGTCCCGTTTTTTAATTATGCGGTTCTTTTACCTGTCTTTTATATTTTGAGTTTATATTTTATACATTGTAAGGGCGCTGATGACCTTAGCAGTTTAGCGCCCTTAAACCGCATATCATCATCATCATCATCATCATCACAGAAGCGGAACATAGTGCCGAAGGGGAGTTAAGTATGTCAACGACGTGGTTGCACCGTTTTTGTTCTCGCGAAATATCAGGAGGTTTGGACCATACTATATGTGACAGCAACAATAGCTCTATGGGAAACAGTTGGATGCTATGGCCGGTCTGAGGAGTTTGCATTATTTGGAGTATTTGGAATGGAATAACGATAATTATTATATGGTATTATCACTGCGTGAACAAAAATCACGGACACTCCTGTAAATGAACTGCTTTCGAGTCACTGATTGGATGTGATTGAAAGTAATCGCAGTTCAAAGTTTTTCACTTCAGATCACCTTCAAACACTCAGAACATTTTCACTGTCAAATCACCTCGATTTACTTTGAAATTCTTAACTGTCATCCACCTCTATCCATGGTTTTGTCCTGCGAACATTTAGATCACGGAAGTGAACTGTGAATAGTCAAATGTCATCGCAGTGGCCCTTTTCACTCAATTGCAAAAGCAATGTCATTGCATTTATCAACGTTTTACGCATACCACAATTCACGATCAGGAATTCCGTCACAAATTTTCCATTATAAGAATGCCATTATTTACTTTCAGGTGAAAGTAATAGCTTTATTATGTCAAACATTCACCTAAATGTGTGTGGCTAATGATAGCTGTAGGTTATATATACTATTAAGTTAAATTTCTGTAAATAGGATTTTTGTTCTTTATTTCAATTTTTTTAGAACTATTTATTGAATAGACCTGTGCTGTGAACATGTATATAAGTATGAGTATTGCGTGATGGAGTAGTAATCTGGTTTTAAAAACGTGGCGTCTTAAACGTTTTAACGTTGTCTCAGATTATTTTAAACTTCTGTTACATTTACTTAAATTCATTCTGCTGTATGAAATTAAAATCAGCTTCTGAGTACTTTATTAAATCATTTAGGATTCTGATGCAGTTTAGAGACACGGTGCATTTGACAAACAAAGTCATTTTGAGGATTTGGCTGTCAGCTTGGCACAATGAAATCTGCTATTTTTTTGCTCGAGAAACACACCGGAGCGACATTCCCTTATTTCATCCCAATTATTTCCCTGTAATAAAGTACTTACGCGGATACCACATTCATTATAATTGTACCAGAATACCTGCTATTATACCACAGTAAGAAAGATTATATTCCATTTGGTTACATCTATTAGATGACCAAATACAGCCGTCTTGAAAATGACTATTAATAATGCATTCCTTTCTATCAAAAGAGATTGTATTTAATCATAATATTGTAGCAAATTACAACTGCAATTGCTGGCAAGTAACTTTATTCGTCACTTGACGCTCAAATGCATGTGGACTGCACTCGACTATCTCCCCGGCTCAACTCACTCTCTCGGCGCAAGCAGCCCCCTTATATATATCCCTGCATACATGGGGGAATCGTTTGGAAAGGACACTACTCGAAAGCCGTCGAAAGGAAATTTACAGAACTGCGGAGATACGTATATAGGGAATTCCTTGTGCAGGAATTGTTGTGTGGCCACTTGTTCTAAAGGGGGCGGGCCGAAGGTGCTAGCAAGTCAGCCAGCAAAAGGAGCCGGCATGCTCTCACACTGGCGCGGTCAGCTTTGGGCAGGTGGTCTTACTGCTTCCGCCTCCGGTCGTCCCAACCAGCCGCGTCGTATTGGGCTAGACGATCTAAGTGTACTATCAGGGTCGGTATATAAGAAACTCAGACCCTGCCATAAAGTGCTGCTTGTTTGTACGAAGTAGAGTGTCAGAGCAGTTACTAAAAGTTTGCTGCCTGGGCACGCGGGTCCAGCCCTGGATAATTTGTTGAAGTGCCATTGGCCGAAAGGGGCTTAGTAGTTATGGTCCCGGATTAGCCAATTGGATTAACGATAACCCTGCCGCTAGGGGCGCTAGTGTCGCCGTTAATCCGTGGATTAAGAGCGACGGCGGTAAGTTTGAAAGCGCCAAGAGCGGTTGCATTATGGCTAAACCTGAGCGCTAATCCGGGTCGCATTGAGAGAGGTGTGATGTTATTGGATTAATGTGAGGTGACGTGGAGCGAAGTACAGTTGACGGGAGTTGCAGGCAGAAAGAGGGTAATGATGTGGAAAAAAGAGTTAAAATGGTGTGAAGAAGTGACGTGTCGTGTTTTGTTTGGAGAGAATAAGATGAGTCGTTATTGATGGATATGGTAGAAATAAATGGTAGGGATTGGTGGAAATAAAACGCGTTGTGATTGAGTGTAAGAATGAGAATAGTTGGTATGAAAGGTGTGAGAAGGGTATAAAAAGGGTGATGAGGAGGATGATAAATCAATTGCAATGATGATTGTGTTTGTGATAGGGTTATGATAGTAGGAATTGTTAGGAGTGAGATGAGTTTCGTTAGATTTGGGAGGTGTGGGTTTAAGTTGAATGACGAGACGGGTCATTTGGAAAATGCGACAAGATGCGATAAGGATTACGAATTGTTGCCTAACTGTGCGTGTGTATACCGAAAAGGTAGTGGGTGTAGGTTTGGGTCTGGCCTTATTAACATTGGAACCATTAAGAACGTGTACAATTGTTTAAAACCAATAATGAGATGTAAGAGGGGTCGTAGATGTACAGAGATGATATGTGGGAGTGTGAAGTTTGGTCAACTAGAATTTCCGGAGGGTTACGTTGTAAATGGAAGATGTGGGTGTGAAAAGGGTAAGACGAGGGAGGAAGGAGGTTGTAAATTTTATAAAAAGCCAGTGATTATGTATGATATGGATAACAGTTTGATTCCTGTGGATATGATAAACTGTAGGTTGTTGATGGATACGGTAAATTTGCCGGAGGTGCTGGAATTGGAATGGAAATTGACTCCGGAGGAAAGTGAACTTGTGATGGCTTATAGTATGATAAACGAGATGAATTCATACTTTTCTGAAAATTTTTATATGTTTTTGGAGTATGCAATTAGGGTGAGTGGGAGTTAAAATTGGGAGGGGTGGGAAAGTGAGTGGAAGGGCGAAGAGGGCATCTAGGTGATCTGCGGAGGGGAGTTTGAAACCAAATTCGGAATGTAATGAAAATGGTGGTGAAGGGGGAAGGGTGTCGATGAACAGTATAAGAAAAGCGACATCGGAGAGGTGTAAGAAGGGAATAAAATTTATGCAACAAAAGATGAAAAACGAATGCGATAGCAAGATGAAGGAAGTAAAAAGGGAGGTTGAGTTGGTGAAGAAGGAAAAGCAAGAATGTGAAGGAAGGGTGGGAGAAATAGGGGGATGATGGAAAGAATGAAAAAAGAACTGGAAGAGAAAAGGCAGAATGTGGCAAAGCAGCAGGAATTGGTGAACAGAATAAAAGGAAATTTGGCTAAAGTGTACAATAAATTTGAGGCATTAAAGCAGATGATTGGTAGATTGGAAAACGCATGCACCAGCAGTGAGGAGGAATTCGCAAATTATGAAGCAGGTTACGACGAAGACCGAAAAGAGGGTGGAGTTGAGAAGGAGGAGGAGGTGGAGGGGAAGGTGAGGAAGAAGAAGGAGAGTTGGAATACGTAACAAAATAAAATGTTAAGATGGCTGAAATGCAATGCAATAATTATACAACAAAAATTAGTTATAACTTATTAAGACAGTTATGGTATTGTTTGTAGTTGCAATTGCTTTATTTGTTTCCTTATTTATTTTGCTGTTTTTGCATTGGCTAATCGTTTTTATTGTTTATTTGCATTTTGTAAACTGGATTAATAATAGTTTTTATGACAGCTAGGAAAAAATACGAGGAGTAGGAAAGGAAGCCTGTGAAGTTAAGGATGAATAAGGTGAAATAAGAATTAAACACGCACACACATTAAAGAGAAAGTTGAGGTATGTTTAGTGTATTAAAAATCGAATAAAAACAAATTACATACAATTTCAATAAAATTGAAAATGTAAAAATGGATATGTGCAACAAAATATATAAATGAATGCAGTAACAATACATTCTAAAACAATATGAGTAGCTGAAGATACAAATATATTAATAAAATTGTGTAGAGCATCGTGAACAAGAATATTGATGTGTGGTTATCAAATGTTTGTAGCTTATAGCAATAATATTGATGGCGCAAGCACAACGTGCTTGGCATTCCAAACAATCAGCAAAACGTGAATGTGCTCCATTTGTATTATACCACACGGTATACACTTTATATTTTTCCATGAGTAATTGTGCTTGTTTGAGATCATACCTTGCTGCTTGGTAAGCATTACAATACTTTGTCACATTATTACAATTAATTATGAAGTGTTTACTTTAATGAGCACTTGCACTTAAAACTTACACGGGTATATGGGTATCGAAGTTGATTAAGCTGCAAATTGCATATTCACTTCACTCGATATAAACATTCAAACAAATTACAGAATAAATGCAGTATGATGTAGAGAATGATTATTAAAATTGCTACTACTAAGGAATAAAATAAAAGCACATAGCAAAAAAAAAGAATAGTGATGTAGGTTTTTTTTAAAAAAAAATACACTGCACCGAGAATGGATACACTAACACATACAAGGAAAAAAGGAACACTTTGTTTTTCATTCACGCCGGAACTTTTTACGCCGAAATGTTGGTTCCGGCGTCAAGGGCACTCTGGGAGCAATGGGACGCGCAGCGTTTGCCGAAGTGGAGGCAAGCTTGCGCTTCATTGCTGCCGTGACGGGTACGAGAAGCGGTAAAGCCAGACTGCTTGCCACGTCATCGTGATGCTGACGGGGGTCGTCCTACTGGATGGTCAAAAACAGGGTGTTGTAGCCGTCGTCCTCGCAAGTAGTAGACCTGCACCACCCGCTACTGTGTTGTAGAAGTAGCAGTGCCGCTGATGGAGGTGGTGGAGATGGTGGTGACGTTTCAAACTCCCTGAGAAAATTTCGCCTTGTGGTGGAACGATTGAACTTCCCGGGCGTGCACGACAGAAGTTTGATCAAGGAACTTGAAGGTGGGGATACGTCTGCGTTGTGAGTTTGAATGAGGGGATGAAGGCGAAAATGGGTGGGGTGGAAAATATATTTTTGAGAAGAGATGAGAATAAATGTGGGAGGTGGAGGTGAAGAGGTATGAGACGGAGCTGTGGAGAGAGCTTTGACGCCAATGGCGTCCACTTCAATGGGTTTGATTCCAGATAGGCTATTAAAGGAGGTGCTATGAGAAGACGCCGACGTAGAGGTACGTGGTGGATGTGAACAAAGGGAAGACGTAGAATAAGAAGGGTAAATATTTTGGGTTTGGAAGCGGTGACCATAGAGTGAAGGATGAGTAGGAGAAGGAGAAGTGGAAATTAGATCGTGGAACAAGTTCAAGGTGAAACTGGCAGCGAAGGTGTTGTGCGTAGAGTGGCCGACCGTGGCGAAGGAAGTGCACTGTGGAAGCGAGAACCGCAGCGTGAAGGAGTGACAGAACCAAAACTTAAAGTTATGGTGGAGTACGAACATGTAGGCGACACTGACGGTGCTGTTGGGAACGGGCAAAATCTGTCGTCGTCGACGTCGATGGGTTGCAGGTCGGATAGGTTGGCGAAGGAAGGTATAGGAAAAGGCGTCGATGTAGATGAGCGTGGTGGAGGGGGACATGGGAAAGACGGAGAATAAAAGGGGAAATTATGTGGGGTTTGGAAGCGGGGACCACTGGGTGAAGGAGTAGCAGAAGTGGGATGTAAATCTATGGAGGAACAAGAAGACGATGAAGGCTAATCCGCCTGCAAATGTGTACTGTTGAAGCGAGGACCGCTGGGGGAAGGTGAAACAGCACAAGAAGTTGAAGATGCGGGGACGAAGCAGCTGTCGACGACGGCAGAAGTCCGCTGTCGAAGCTGCATCTCAAGTTATGGCTGGAGTGGATTGGGTTCACCACAAGTGAAGAACTTGCCGAAGCACCAGACGCAAATGAATAGAAAAGTGCAGGTGCCTGATCTCCGTCGGCATCACTAGAGTCAGGTGCCTCGCTTGGCGAACGAGGTTCAAACTGCGTCCCTGGTAAAGCTGGATATTGAAGACTATGGTTTGGAGAAGCAGGCGAAATAGGCTGTGAGGAATAAATGTCCTCACTGTCTGTGTCGGTTTGGTTGTTATCAAATCCGTAGCCGCATAGCAAGGATGTTGTTACATACCGATGCACTAATTCTGTGTGAAAATAAAAGTAGCGTTTGCACAAGGTGGTAAGTTCAAGACACCTCTGCATGTTGCCTTTATAGGTGAAGACAGACGAATGAAGTGTGCTCGAACACTGCAGTTTAACTAATGCTGGTTATCTCGTTGTTAACTTATGTAATCAATATGGCTGCCGCGATACTAGTTGTTAAAGTGCACGTTAACTTTAAAAATGGCTGTAAGAACGGAAGTCTCATTAGCAAGAAAATGTTTAAATGTGGTAATGTGGTTGACGGTAGGAATATTTGCTGCATATCGAAAACGGAAGCTGCGATACCTGGATGCTGTGATCGAAAGTACCCCGGAAAAGAACCCGATTAACAGTTTGGAAGTTGTGGTGAGATAACTCGTAGGGTCTTTTAATTAGGGCTTAAACGGAGCGCGCAAATGGAAACCGTGGTACAGATAACGTGGTTGTAAAAGTACTGCGCGATAACCTGCTTGACAAAGTGTGAATTTGTTGAAAAAGCGAATATTGTGTATTGCGTGTACTCTTTAGCTTTGCTACATTTATATTACATTTGCGGGCACTTAATATAAACGTAATGCGAGTAAAGGTAATTTTATTCACGCAGTAGTCGCGTCACAGCGCATTCATTTTAAAATATATTAAAACACTATACATTTGACTTGCGGTGTTTTTTTTATATAGTTTAAAACAGTTGGCAAAAGAAGATCATTTTGGAGGCTTGTATTGTAAGAGTTAAGGAAATGTTTATACGCGTTGTTTAACGAAGCACACCTTAGCAGTATGGATGCTGGAGATGAGGTAAGTTAAGACTTAGCCTTGCAGCCAAAGTTTGACATTATAGCGCATAGGGAAAGAGCGATGAAAAGACTTTTTTCGGGTTTCACAGAAAGCGAAATAGTTGCGAAACCGGGACACGTGATGATGATATGGGGGTTAAGGGCGCTAAACATCTAAGGTCATCAGCGCCCTTACAATGTAGAAAATTTAAAATCTAAAATCCAGAAATTTAAAAACGGGACACAAACTTAGTCTAAGGAATAAAAGCATATCAAACTCTAAAAACCACCACACTAAAAACATGGAAATCAAACAATAAAACATTAAACTACAAGTCAGGAACCGTAGATGTCAAGGGACTAGAGCGCCATATGTCCCAGAGAAGAAAACACCCGATAAAACGGACAATATAAAATCACAAATCTAAAACACGCTCAGCGCATTAAATGCGTCGACAAAAACCACTGTCTCGAATAAAACGTAAAAGACATTCTACAGTCTGCGCGTCGTCTGCCATAACGTTAGCTATACCAACAGGCAGAGACACACAAACGCGCAGATGAGCTAAAACCTGACACTGTGTTAAAATGTGACGCACCGTTAAGGGTGCCACACACAGGTCACAGAGTGGTGCGGGATCACCACTAAGCAAGTGTCTATGACTAAAAACGCAATGTCCGATACGAAGGAGTGTTAAAATGACCTGTACCCGACGAGAAGAACGGGAAGAGGTGGCCTAAGCAACCGGGAGAGTTTTAACCTCCCGCAACATGTTCCCCCTAAGGGCCGACCACTCATAACGCCAATGATAGAGGATACAGTGACGTAAAATGCCATACAAATTAGTGAAGGGAACAATAGAAGTAAAACAACTGGGCGATAAAATTGCCGATTTAGCAGCCGCATCCGCAGACTCATTACGGGAGACGCCCACATGACCTGGAATCTACTCAAAGGAGATGCTGGCGCCAGAAACACCGAGCGAGTGGAGAAGGTCATGTATGCGCTGTACGAGTGGGTGGTAATTGTACAGCGCATTAATGCTCTGAAGGGCGCTCAGAGAGTCTCTCCAAAGAACACAGTGCCGTAAGTCGTGCCGTTGGACGTATAAAAGTAACTGATAAATACTAAAAAGTTCGGCGGTAAAAATCGAACATTGCCCCGGTAAACGAAAAGTAAAACTATGTTGACCAAAAACAAAGGCACATCCTACTCCAATATCAGTCTTAGACCCATCAGTATATATAATATGAAAGTTCCCGAATTACGCTTGAAGCTCTAAAAGGCGGATCTAAGAACTGAAGAAGGGGTCTCATTCTTTGGCATCGACGTTAAACCAGGGTGACAGTGGGCCTCAGCGCGTAACCAAGGAGGAAACCGCGATTACCTCTGGGAAGGGCCGGCGCTGGCGTAATGCCCAACTGCCAAAAAAGCTGTCGAAATCGAACCCCTGGAGGGAGCAATGCAGAAGAGGTAACTAAATATTGCCGATCAAGAGAATCCTCGAAAAAGAACTCGAAATACGGGTGGTCAGGCAAGCTTGAGAGTCGATAGGCATAGCTGCACAAAAGCAACTCACGCCAGAAGGACAGCGGAGGTTCTGCAGCTTCAGCATGTAAACAAAGTACAGGGCTAGTTGGAAAGGCCCCTGTAGCGACTCTTGTACCAGGATGGTGAATGGCATTCAATCGACGTAACACAGATGGACGTGCCGACGAATAGACAATGCATACGTAATCAAGCGCGATAAAGACGAAGAAGGACGGTCCGATCAGCTTCCAGGATGTGCCACTTAAAACACGCAAAAGATTAAGAGAACGGTCATACTTTGCTTTTAAAAAGAAAATGTGCGAAGACCAGCTCAGCTTTCTATCAAAAATCAAACACAAAATTTCGCCTCGTCTGCAAACGGAAGTATCCCCGGCCCAAGATGGAGAGAGGGCGGACGGAAGCCTTCTGTTGACAGAAACTGATACAGACGGATTTCTCGGCGCAGTAATTAAAGCCGTTGGCGTTACTGCAGGCGTAGAGACGATCGATACAGCTCTGGAGACGGCGTTCGAGCAGACAGATCCGCCGTGAACTGCAATAAATGGCAAAATTGTCAACGAAAAGGGACGCTGATATACCAGGTGGAATACAATCAACAATAGGCTTCATAGCAATAGCAAAAAGTGTGACACTGAGTACAGAGCCCTGCAGTACACCGTTCTCTTGAATAAAACTACTACATAAAACCGATCCCACGCGTACACGAAAGACGCGATCCATCATAAACTCCCGAAGAAATATGGGAAGACCACCGCGGAAATTCCATGCATGCAGTGTACGTAAAATGCCGCCCCTACAACAAATGTCATAAGCCTTCTCCGGGTCAAAAAACACAGCCACTGTTTGACACTTTCTCAGAAATCCATTCATAACATGCGTCGACAGAGAGACCAGATGGTCGACGGTAGAGCGATGGCAACGAAATTCCCACTGAGCGTTTGCTAGAAGCTTCTGAGGCTCAAGCTACTATGTCAACCGCCCGTTGATCATGCGCTCCATCACCTTGCAAATGCAACTGGTGTGGGAGATAGGGCGGTAGCTGCAAGGTAGTTGGCGATCCTTCCCAGGCTTAAGTATAGGGACAATGGTGGCTTCGCGCCAAATTGAAAGAAAAAAGCCGTCTTACCAAATACGGTTATAGACCTGTAAAAGAAAGAGTTTACTGTCGGCTGAAAGGTGCTTTAACATCAGAACATGAATGCCGTCCGGCCCAGGAGCGGAGTGCCTAAAGCAATGAAGAGCGTGCTCCAGCTCCCTCATTGTGTAAATTTCATTATAACACTCCTTCTTAGCAGACCGAAAATTATAGGTCTCGGAATCCAGCCTGTCTTTGAGAGTACGAAAGTCGGCAGAATAATGGGCAGAACTGGAAACCGCCTCAAAGGCAGCACCTAGAGTTTTAGCAATGGCAGCCGGATCCACTATGGTGGCATTGGAAACCTAAAGGCCAGACACAGTACAATGCGTCACTTTACCGGAGAAGCGAACGAAGTTTATCCCAAATAAAAGAGGAAGGCGTGAAGCGATTAAAAGACTCGACAAAACGAGTCCAAGACGCCTTCTTGCTATCCTGAACAATGCGACGAGCCCTGGCGCGCGATTGTTAAAAGTAACCAAATTATCAAGTGTAGGGTGCAAACGAAACACCCTAACTGCAGTTCTACGGCCACGAACGGCGTCCCGACAGTCCTCGTTCCACCACGGAACAGGAATACGCCGAGGTTGAGAACAGGGAATTGTGCGTCCGCCTGCAGATAGCATCGTAGAGGTAAGGTGCTGCACCATTTGGTTAACATTAGTGAAGGGCTGGTCCTCAAAACTCACGAGGCTGGAATAAATCTCCAGTCTGCTTTTCTGAATATCCAGGTAGACACTCTGGAATGCTGGACGTGGTGAGTCAGAAGAGAAACGATGCAGGGGTAATGGTCCCTGGAGTAGGTGTCAGCGACGACGTTCCATTGCAGACGACTAGCAAGCTGGAGTGAGCAAACGCCAAGGTCCAAGTGAGAGAATGTACCAGAAGGATAAAACAGAAAAGTAGGCTCACCTGTATTTAGGATGGAGAGGCTGAAATTATCAAAAATGTCGGAAACAACAGTTACCCTCGCACAAGCCCTGGGCGATCCCCACAGGGGGTGATGGGCGTTAAAATCTCCCAACAGAAGAAATGGTGTTGGGACAGCAGACACGATATCTCAAATGTCCGCGTTAGCTAGAGTAGACGACGGAGGTGAATAGATGGAGCAAACAGAAAAGAAAAATCCGGGTAAGTGAAGTCTAACGTCAACAGCTTACAAGAGATGTGAGAGTCTGAAAATGAACGTCGTCGCGCACTAATAGCATGACACCTCCATGAGCAGGGGTACTCTCATCCGGTGCAAAATCGTATCAAACCGGAATATACCTTCGGAGCTCAAAGGGATCGTGTGGGCGAAACTTGGTCTCCCGGAAACACGCTACCATAGGTGAATGGGAACGCAATAAAAGTTGCAGTTCCTCGCTATTCGATCGTACACCACGTAAATTCCAGTTCAGGATAGCCATGAACAAAAAGGGATAAACTGTCTACTTAGAACGGCGGCTCAATATTACCTTCTGCTTAACCTCGTGGCTTGGGCATTTGGTATGGAGTTGGTCAGATTCCATAGCCTCCTCGAAATGAGGGCCCACACGCTCAGAGCCGGAAACCGATTCAAGTGCCGAGAATCGGTTCTGGGTGGCAATGGGTGAGGGGTGCCGCTGAGCACGGCTTGTCCCAGGAGCATCCTGGGACTGCGACCTTCGAGGAGGAGAAGGAGAACCTTTCTTACCGCGCACATGCGGAGGGTCTTTCAGAAAATGTTCTCTACGTAGTTTCTGCTTTGGCTTCTTTTCAGTGCCTTGCGACTTCAGTACCTAAGGACCAGCTTTAGATGGCTTGATAATAGTGCCAGAAATGGACGGCCAGATGGCAGCGGCGGTCAATGCATTCATGGTCCAGAACTCAATGTACCCGGTCGCAGGAGCGAAGGTTGACGCGCATGGTAACGCCTCCGGACTTCGGCGAAGGAGAGTTTCTCTTTACCCGGATCTCCTGGATCGTCTTCTCGTCCAAGTGCCGCGGACAGTCGGCAAATGACGGAGAACGAGACACTTTGCAATTAACGCAGTCGGGGGCTGATGTACAGGTACCTTCGTTTGAGGGCTGGCTACATGATGCACAGATGGTAACGGCATCTGACATGAGACTTGCGTATGCCCAAAACGTTGGCATATAAAACAACGCAGTGGTTTAGGAATATAAGGCCTCACCGCAATACGTTCGTACCCTGCTGAGATATTCCTTGGCAGATCGACACCATCAAAAGTTAGAAACAGGGTACGAGTTGGTACCAATACTCCGTCACGTTTAGGCTGCACTCGATGAACTGCTGTCACCTTTTGATCAGAAAGGTAGTCGACCAGTTCTTCGTCCGATATACCGTCGAGGCTATGGGTGGTAACGACGCCTCGACAGGAATTCAAGGTGCGGTGCTTCTCAATACGGATGGGATAACCGTGGAGAAGCGTGGCGCGTAAAAAGGACTTACTTTGTTGTTAGGACTTGGTTTGAGCCAACAATGAACCATTCCGAAGACGAGTGCAGGACTGAAGCTCACCAGCAATAGCGTCATTGCCCTTCCGAACTATAAAAGGGTTCACCTTCTCAAAAAACTGGCCTTGCTCTGTTCGGATAATGACTAAGTAACAACCAGATGTCGGTGATGCTACTTCCGTTACAATGACTTCTTGGCGCTTGGTGTTAATAATGGAGAAAGAGGGCTCCATAGCGAAAGAAATCCTCCACCATTGCAACCGTCTCCGACCTCAGGCTCTGACTTCCCGGGCGTTACCCCGGATTGTGTGATTGGCCTATCTATACCAGACTCACCCCAGGGTCACACCTCCCAGAACATAGACAGAGGGACCCAATCGCCGTCGGAAGTCAGCAGCTCATGCAATGGCCCCCCGCGAGTCTGCAGTTGAACAGCGGATACGAACACAATACAACTAGCGTGATTTCTTTTCTCTGCCATAGTTTGAGTCTTTGTAGTTGGTTTAGGTCCATTGTTTTCTATCAACTTCAAAGTTTCTTGCGTTCTTTCGCATCCTGTGAACATACTGAAAATTAGCAATCTAACCTGTAGTTTAAATAAGAATCAAAGTCTCATTAAATAAAATGTTTAATAATAATAATAATAATAATAATAATAATAATTACAGTCCCAACTTACCTTGTAACTTGGCATATTCGGAATGATAAGCATTGTAATGGCGTTTCATGTTGAATTGCATTACTCCGCTTTGGGGCATATTAAACATTTTGCATTGCCACCATCCTCAACGAAGAACATCTCCTCCCATTCTATGAAATGTTCTGCTCTTCGAACGTTGCTTGTCAAGCGGCATTGCTAGCCGCCACTGTTTGACTTGACATAGTACTGACCACGCTGACATGAGTAGGAGGAGAAGGGCCGGAGAAGCTACGGAGGGGTAGTGCGCGAGTCAACTGAAGCGCAAATTGACTCGCGAAGCACTGTTTCGCCATGGCTGCTTTACAATATTCACAACTATTACTTGTTCTCTTCCTAATTTTCCTCATATATCCTATAAGGACCTGCCCGGTTAAATAATGAAACATACCTTTTGTTGGTTTTAAATACTTCAAAATTAAACTTTCCTTTACATACGGAAAAAACTTCATATGTTCTTCTTCCTTCATTAATATTATCCCATTCATTTTGCCAATCCAATTTAAGCTTTCTTTTTACTTCTTTTTCTGTTGTGTATCTTCCACCCAAAATTTCTTCAACTTTATTACAATTTCCCTTTTTTAACCAAAATATTGCGCCTCTTAGCTTTATTAAAAGATCTCTTGGCCATATGCCTGTTATTACCAATAATGCCATTGTTGGAGTTCCGCAAACTTCTCCTGTACGGCGTATTAATATTTTCCTTTGAGAGCTTATAATTTTGTTTCTTAATTTAACATCATTCAATTTTACTGCCCATACTCCTGCACCGTAGGTTAAAATAGAGGCAAATATTGTATAAATATATGTCATCATTGTTTGTAGGGAAATTTTAAATTTGGTTTGTATTAATCTAGTTAATTTTAACATAATATTTTCATATTTTGTTTTTATATGCTCAACATGTTTACCAAAATGTAATTCTTCGTGCAAGTACACACCTAACTATTTAGCTTCTTTATTGCGTTTTATATTGCTGTTATTAAATTTAATTGTGGGTTCTCTTTTTAAGTTTCTTTTTAACAAAATGTAGCTTCATTTTTGTGAAGCAATGGCAAGTTTTGATTTCTTACAACCATTGTTTTAATTTGTTTAATAATATTATGGATTTCCACTCCAACTCAAGCCTAGAATTTCCTTCAATTAAAAAGATGACATGATCCGCATAAGCTATTATGTTCTTTATTACCGCATTCTCTTCTAACTGTTCCAGTAATGTTTCCATTACAATATCCCAAAAAGTCAGCCCAAGAACTGACCCTTGGGGGCATCCTTTAGTTATAATTTTAGTGACTTTTTTATTTATGCCTGAATATAAGCTTTTCTGTTGACGCAATAATCCTTGAGCATATTGTGTAGGGTTTTTGGGTAATCTTTCTTTCTTAATCTTTCAAACAAAAATTGCCACCATAAATTATCAAAAGCTCCAGAAATATCAATAAAAATTCCAATTTGATATTTATTGGTAGTTGAGTTTAATGCTTCAAAGATTGCGTTAATTGCATCTTCAGTAGATTTACCTTTCCTGAATCCATATTGTTTATCATTTAAACCAATCATTGGCCTAAATTCCATAAGCCTTTTATGTATTAATTGTTCAAAAATTTTCCCAATTGTGTTTAGAAGACAAATTGGTGTATATGACATTGATTTCGTTAGATCCCTATCAGTACCTTTGTTTAGTATTATAACTTTGGCTACTTTCCAACAATTTGGAAAGCAACCTCTCCATAAGCAGTCATTAAATAGGGTACATAAAAACGGGGTTGGTTTCTCCTCTAAACAGTATAGAACTTCATTGGGTATGCCATCCGGTCCACTATCCTTCTTTTTCTTTAAGTTCTGAATTAACAATTTGACTTCCGATTTGTCAAAAGGGAAAATAATGTTCTTATGATATGGTAAATTCATTTCTATTCGTTTTATTATATTTTGTAAATTATTCGTTTCCTGCTCATCATCCGATAGAAGGTTCTTCAGTAATAAATCCGTCGTATTCGCCCAGTTTGTTGTCATTGTCCTGTCTTCTTTTATGAGAGTATTTGAGACCTCAGGTTTTTTTCTTTTTTCCATTACAATTTTGTAATATATTATTTATATTATTTTCTAAATTGGTTGCCCAAAATGTTGCCATGATTTATTTCTTGTTTCAATTAGCAATCTCTTATTTATTCTTGGCTAATCTGTAGCAGGTTAAATTATTTTGTCTTTCCTCTTCCACCTTGGATCTTTGATAAATTTTTCTTAATTTTCGCATATTCGGACTGATTCTTGTAATGCATCAGTCCAGCTATGATCTGTGTACTGTTTGTTTCTCATTTTTGGAACTGATTGATTTATTACATTAAAAATTATTTCTGTTACATTTTCTGCTACTTCATCTACTGTAGTACCTTTATATATTAATGTATCGTCATAAATTTGTTTCAATTTTTTTCAATTAGCTTGTGAATAATTTCTTTAATTTTCTTGCAATTCTATATTTTCTTTATGTCCAAATGTTATCATCTCGTAACTAAAATACATTAATCGACGATCACTGGAAGTAAAATATTGTCCCACTTTCCAGTTGAAAATTTTATGCATAACTTTTACATTACCTAATGTGAGATCAATGTTTAATTCAGCACCCTGCCCGTTGTGAAAAGTTGATGGATTTAGCGGTTTATTCATAATGTTCAAATTTAGTTCAGAAATTAATTCTTCCATTACTTCACCTCTTCTGTCTCTCTGCTCATTAAACCATCAAGGTGATTTGGAATTTGAATCAAGAGTAGGAAGTATCTCATGGTTTTTAAATAATTTATGTATATTTCTAATATTTTCGATATAAGGTTCAATTTTATGGCTAAACTGGAAATAATGATTTGCCATAATAAAAGTACCCTGTTCATGGGTGATTTCTAAGCAGTTGGTATGTATATCACTTAATTGCGTTACATTAACTACTTGAAGATTTGGATTAATTATGATTACGGCAGTCATAGGATTTTTCCCCGCACTAATTAGCCTTGCCATAACGGGAATGTGAGTTATTATTCCATTCATGGAACAAGGTTCCTGAATACACAAAATATCTAAATTGAACTTTGCAATAACTCTTTTTAACTCTAACTTAACTAAATTCCTTCTTTGGGCATTAATTTGTGCAATTTATAGATTTTTCGATTTAGATCCTCAGAAGTCTGCCATCACGTCGTCTAAGTAAAACATATCCCGCATTTGCGAATTAATGTTTCTTAATGCCATCAGACATTCTTTGCTCTGTGAGTTCTCTTGTGAGTTTATGAACTTTTAGAATTATAACTACTGGAGGTTTATTTATTGTACTTAGAGTATTATTTTTACTGTTTTTCGGTTTTTCAGACGCTTTAACATTGTCATTTCTTTTTACACTAACTGTTACTTTTCAATAATTGTACCAAAAATATTTTTCTTAATGTTATATATTTTGGGTTAGTAGGAATTTGTCTTTAAGGAATGACTTTTGCGTTTAAAAGAGTATGTGAGATTTGGTTGGAGGAGTCCGGAAATATAGGTTTTTTGGACTAAGTTTAGGAGTTTTGGGATAATTGGCTCCTCATGAAGTGTATGTACATAACAATTTGGCCACTGCTGACTGTTGTCCAATGCAATTTGACCATAGCATTTAACAAAATGATTATAAATCTCTACTAGGTCTAATGCATCATTTCTTCTCCTGAATACTTCTTCTAATAAATTAAATAATTCCTGTGGATCTGTTGTTTTGTTGTGTATCCTTAGGTCTATTCCATCAATGGCATCGGGTATAGGGAATACAATAGATTCTCCGTTTACATGTAATTTCCTAATAACATACCGTAATGCTGCAGTTAAAATCAACATTTCCTCAAGCAGAGAAGACCACTGCATGGATTTTTACAACGTTGTGTATATTTTGTTTAGGTCAGGTTCGGTCGATGTCCCGATTTCCGGCACGTGTGTTGCTGGCTGAGACTTCTCCCGCATACGGTTTCCAGTTGTATAATTTGCACGTTTAAGAATCTCTTCATCTGTCTGCTGTTTTAAATCTACTCCATCCTCCTCTTCAGAAGCCCGACACAGCCGCCGCAGCCCGGGGCAACCTACACCTCGACCACCGCTTCGTCGCGATTGCCCCCGCAGTCATCGCCACCTTCACCGGCATCCACGCCGCCGATCCTGGGAGCTTCCCAGTCTGCGCAGATCCAGCCTGTACCTCATGTCATCAGTGGTGTCCCGAGGGACCTTCAAGCCAGGTCCCTCATCGCCGCAGCACACCAGCAGTGGTCTTCATTGCTGAAGGCCACTAGTATTTTCGGAGTCCAGGGACCCACGTTGCTCACCAGGATGGAGTTTGCAGACCCTGGCGAATACGAAGCTGCCTTGAGGTCGGACCTGCACTTGTTAGGGCGGTGCTTACGCATCGAGGCCAGCCGAGTGGAACGCCTGGTCCCCGGCCGTCGCTGCTGTGCCTACGGTAACAACGTGACTTCCTGCACAGCGGAATCAAGATGCCATTACTGTGGTGTTTCCAGTACCACTGCTACGTGCAAGCAGCACGATCTACGCCGCCGCCGCTACTGCGCAACCTGTGAAGGGTCGACTCACTTCACCGGCCAAACGCTCCGCTCCCTGCATCCTCGCAAGCAGGCACCGCCGAAGCCGCCAGCACCAGCATCGCAGTCAACGACATCTCTACATTCGCCGACACCAGCACCATTACCAGCGTCAATCATCGCAGTTACCGAGGAAGTCCAGGACCTGCGCGATGCGGTTCAGGATCTCCACGCGGAGTTCCTGAACATGAACGAGGAAGCTAACAGACCTGGAGGAGCTCATCAGGGACCATGAAGACACATCAGCTACTCAGCAGGTTTTTCTAGCTTGGCAGCTTGACACCATTTCATCCAGAATCAACACCATCGACGACTCCATCTAGAACTCATCTTTAGCTTCAGACACGATACTTCAACACCTCGACTCCATAGACATGACGCTCAGATCTCTGGAAGCACAGCAGCATCAACTAAGAGCCCACTTTCAGCACCATCCACACGACCGGGGAATTTCAGTACTCGCCGAAGGCCTCCGAGCAGCACATAATTCGTCGAGGAGTTTAAAAATAGGATAATCCAGTGACGACATTCAAACGTAAATTCAAACTTCCTCTCCTACACATTTTCCACTTCCATTCTCTTCTAAGACCTCGCCATACCCACTAGTGTTGCAGTCAGGTCTCATAGCTTCACCCTAGTTATTACACTTATCCGCTCCCGCCCATAGAGCGACAACCAATAGCTTTCACGTACTAACGCGGGTGCTATGCGGGATCGCAAGACCTTCTCGTTTAATTCCACTCTTTCCCCTTCTATTCATTTTCCTTCCGGTGGAGGAGTTTTTAGTGGGTATCGCGACGCTTGGTGAGTACCAAACTATCAGTCCCGGGTCCTTTCGAGGCTGGGGTTAATGATTAAATCATTTTCTCCTCTACCCAAAAAAGTGTTGCGCACACACACATCAATCGCAGTCTGGGAACCGACTAGGAAGGACCTCCAAGGAGCAGCAGCCAGCGCAGCCGAAACCAGCCGAGCGACCCCGAGCCATCGGCGAAGAAGCTGCCACCGTTGGATCGGCCCGTCATTGCCGAGACCTAGCGCCAAAGACATACAGGCTTGCCTATGTCTAACAGTCTAACTAGGTAGAGAAGTACGTCCGCTGCCAACAGTCTTTTGACTGGAATCTTAGGCATCTTCCGGTAGGACCACTGCTTTTCGGGCTTTTTAGCGCCCTCTATCTGTTCTTTCTCTCTTGCTAACTTATCGTTTCCTTTTTTCTAGGCTTTAAGACCCCTGATAGGTAGTTTTTTAAGCTTCTTCTACCCTTCTCTCTTCCAAGTGCATTTTTCTTGTGTTTACCCAACCCAACCGTTCCAATGGCCAAACGTAAGCTCAAGAAGCACTCTCCATCGGAGGTACGAGTCACGAGACTAGCGGTTGTCAAGACTCAGCTACGTTTCGGTCCATCCTCTGCTTCCTCTACTACTGTCCCACCTTCTGCCCCTTCTCTTGCTTCTTCCTCCGCTCCTTCTGCTCCCACTTCCACCACTTGCCCACCCAAACCCGCCGCCATGGATAACAGCTCTGCTGTGGCCCCGTGCCCTTCCGTCAGAACCTCTTCTCTCTCCGTGGCTGCCCTTGACATCCATCTTCCTACTTCCCGTTCATCCACTTCCGTCCGCTCCCGTGTCTACCAAACCACCCTGCACCCTCACCCTGTCTCCCCTATCCCTGGCTAGTCCTCTCTTATCCCTGTCCTTCTTGCCACTCCCGTCTACTCTCCCCCTGGTTTCCTTCCTATCCAGGCCTCCTCTTCTCATCCCGCTGCGAACCCCAACCGAGCCCCCACCTGCTCTCCTTCCTCTTGCGCTCAAGCCCTAACCTCCAGACCCCAGGCTCCCATTTATGTTTTCAAACATCATGTTACCCTGTTTCAAGCACTCCGCGAATTCGACGCCCTGCATTCCAAACATGGCTATGGCATGTCCAGGGCCCCGCTGTCGCAGACCTTCCTGGTGCACACTAGGTCTGCGGGCGACTATGCGCTACTCAATGGCTTTCTGCGGAATCGCATGGTCCAGTTCCAGCTGACGAGGACCGACAGCAACCAGACCTTCCGTGCTGTGGTGAAGCACATCAATTGTGACGGCGTTGAAGTGGCAATTAAGGCTGAGCTACAGGCCGCGCAACATTCAGTGCTGCGTATTTCGCAGCTCCGGCGTTTCGACCAGACCCGAACACCTCTACCGTTTTACCTGGTAGACCTGGCAACGGCCAATAACCTGGATCGGCTACGGCTGATTGAGTATGTGCTCCACTTTCGGGTAAAGGTGGAGCTCTACCAAAGGCCAGTCATCCCGGTACAGTGCAACAGATGCCAGCAGCTTACGCACATCGAGGCGAGGTGTTCCGCAAGCGCCGTGAGCTGCTCCAAGTACACGGACCCGCACGCTTCGCGAACCTGCAATGTTCACCCACCCCAAAAGGAAGTGCGTGCTTTGTCTTTGTGTCGACCACGAGGTTACGTACCGGGCTTGTCCCGAGTACAAGAGGCAAATTTCTGCGGCGCGCAACCTCTTGGTGGCTGGAGGACGCGCAGGCGAGCAGGCGAGCGGGTATGGTATGGGAGAAGACGCTCCAGCATATGTGCCACCGTTCTCTGGTGTGGCTGAGACGCAGGCAGAGGTGCCTGTAAGAGAGAGCGGACCCAGGACTCAGAAGCTTAGCCAACCACCGGGTAGGGCATGTCACTCAACAAGGGACAGACCGACGAGACCATCAAGACAAGAGACCCTCGCAGAACCACGTCTGAAGCAGCAGCGCCAGATGTACCGAAGAACTCAAGCAACAGGATGGGAGGACCAGGACTTGAGAATCACCTGCCAGCAAATCTTCGAGTTGCTGGCCCTGTCGGAGACCCGTTCCATCCTAGCTACCTACCGAGACTTTTTTTCAAACCCTCACCTCTCCAGGCTTCCTATGAACACTACACCATCACTCCTTAAACTCGTAACCTGGAACAATGCGGACTGCGAAGACGCAAGACAGAACTTAAAGACTTTCTTGTACAAAATAACACACATAGCCCTAATAACCGTAACTCATATCAGAGACAAAAATAGATTTAACATACAAGGTTACACTACCCACCGTAACGATAGAAACAGGCGCGGAGACGGAACTACTATAATAATGAAACAAAATATAACTCATGAGTTAGCGTCATAACCGCAACTCCGAACACTAAAACCAGGTTGTATCTACATCACATTAGACAATAACCGCGTACTAGTAATGGTGGCATATGCCCCTTCAGGTGTAATAAACACGGCTGACATAAACGCACTCATGCAATTAAACCGGAGAGCAATAATAGCTGGCGATCTTAATGCAAAACACCAAATTTGGGACTGAAATGCAACCAATCCCAAAGGCACTGCTCTACTAAACTTAGAAAATAACTCAGATTTCATAATTCACCCTCCAACGGAACACACATACATCCTTTTAGCAGAAATCAACGACCAAACATTATGGACTTAGCAATTACTCGCAACCTAACACGCAGAATTAACCTACAAATAAAGAACGAGCTGTCCTCTGATCAGTTACCGGTATTAATAACCCTCGAAGGCTCAGCAGCCCATGACCCACCGGTTCAGCGCCGCAACTACAAAAAAGCGGACTGGGAAAAATTTGCAACAATAGTAAACGAAAACCTACCCACAATGCAACTAAGCACGATCGAAAACGTGAACGTGGCTGTAACAGAACTCCAACAAGCTATAAAGACCGCAACCGTGGGAGTGGTACCGTTAAGTAAACTGCGCCCAACCCAACCACCACTACCACAAGACATACACAAGAAAGAAATAGAGCTATATGAAAGTGGCAGAAATCGCGGCATATCGCGGACCAAGAATACTTCAGATACCTAAACGCCCCATTAAGGGAAAGAACAACAAACTTTATCTCCCAGAAATGGCAGCACACACTAGAGAATCTCAACTACGAACGTGACTGTGTCTGGAGAATAACTCCCTGCCTAACGTGAGACAAAACTTAAATTCCACCTCTACCTACAATCAAACAATTGTTTCAACAGATCAGCAAAAAGCGGATACACTTTACGATGCGTTACAGCAACCACTCACACCGAATCCCAGCCCGTCCTGTCCACATTTCACGACAGATGCGGAAACGGAAGCTGACAACCAAAAACAAACAATGACTCACAACCTACTGCGAAAAACCTGCCCAAGCGAAATCAAATGGCTAATAAGTAACCTCCCAAAAAGAAAGGCCCCAGGGCCAGATAGCATCCCAACAGCAGTCCTCATGCATCTGCCGGAGGATGCCATAAATCTACTATGCAAAATATTCAGTAATGTGTTAAGAAGTGGGCAGTACCCGGACATGTGGAAGCTGGTCTCTGTGGGTCACTTCCCCCAAAAGGTGAAAAATCTCTCAAACCCGCACAACTACACACCAATTAGCCTACTGAGCCCAATGGGAAAACTTCTTGAAAAAGTAATACTTAAACGACTCAACGCTCAGCTGGTTAAACAAAATATTGTATTTCCGGAACGGTTTGGGTTCAGAGCCAAGCATTCAACAACCTTACACTTTATCGGAGCAACGAAAAGCATCACCTACGGTTTGAACATAAACAAATCAACAGGTGTAATAATGCTTGGCGTTGAATGAGCATTTGACCGAGTATAGCACGCAGGCTAACTGAAGAAACTCAAAACAATGAACATACAAAACTCGCTAATCGAAATCATAGCGAACTACTTAAACAACAGAAAATTCCAATCTAGAGTGAACAATCACCTCTCGACGGAGCGCCCAAACAAACTAGAAGTGCCACAAGGCAGACTCCTCAGGCCGATGCTATTTAACATATATACAAATGATATACCAAAAACCGCGAATACAATTTTATAGATATACGTTGATGACACAGGCATAATGACACAATCGGGAAAAATCGAATGCATACACAGAAGACTACAAAGCGCCCTCAATAATCTTGAGAATTGGCTGACAAAATGGCGCATTTAAGTAAATGCACCAAAAAACACAAGCGATAATATTCACAAAACGTATCAACCACAAACTTCCCAGACACCAGCTACCGCCGCTCACCATATTTAGTGAAAGCATTGAGCGGAAAGACACGGTTACCTGGTTAGGTCTCAAAATGGATCAAGGATTAACTTGGAAAAAGCACATACAACAAATACGGGGAAAAGCCAACGCCCAATTAGGCAAGCTCTGCCCACTCATCAACATGGATTCCCAATTAAATCTAAGCATGGGATTCACGCTGTACAAAACACTAGTACATGCAATATTGACTTATGCTGCACCAGTATAGAGATGTGCTGCCAAAACCTACATCAAAAGTTTGCAAAGTTTCCGAAACAAAATCTTGCGCATGAAAGCCAAAGTACCTTACGTAGCTCCTTCCAATTTATTACATGAAGAGCTTAAAATGCACACGATTGAAGAATTAATTAAGAAACTAACATACGATATCTATGAAAAATTACACCAGTATCATAAGCCACTAATAATAGCATTGAGAAACTACGATACAGAAAATAACAAACATAACAGACCCCTATCACTATTCGATAGAACATTATCCATTGATCACACCGATGAAATGCAACACTTCCTTGACAATCTCAACCAATCATGACAAAGACGCTGACACAGGACTACTCCTTACCAAATTCCCAACATTAACCTTTTTCCTCTTCTTCTTCTTTAGGTTTCAGACCATAGCACATTGCAGTGCCCTCAAGCCCTCAGCATAATGAGGCGGACCGGGAGAACGGGCCACCTAATGTGATCGACGTGGACAGCAAATATGGGCCGCTGCATTATGGAGCCGATCACACAGACAACATTGTCAGACTACTGGACAACGAGACTGACGAACGCGAGATAGCTGAATGCAATCAAACGGGCTACTGTGCACAAATAACAGGCAGGGATCACCTGCGAAGAATGGCACAGGAAGCAACAAAACATATTCATATATTACTTAATAATATTTCACACTATTACTATAGTATACGCTTAAAATTAACTCAACAGAACTGTGTACTACTCAGCACTTAACCTAAGCTAAAAACATGACAAGCAGGCACTCCTTGCACTCAGTTATAAGTAACGTACATATTAACTTAAGTTAACGCCACCCCTGCACACACTTATAACACTAGAAAGTAAGCAAATACAACATATACAATTTTAACGCAATGGACAATTCCAGTAATTAACAATGAACGCGCTCGCATGCAATGCAGGCCAGCAACTTATCTATTCACACAGTAACCAGGGTGCTATGTGGGACTGGACCTAGCATGAATGCACGTAAACACAGCAATACTCGATTACCACGTGGAGGGGCATTTTAGTGGATATTCCGCGACTGAGTGGCGAGCCCCAGATATCCTTCAGCCATGCACATCGACCGGAGCTTGAATGCAGTAATGCATTTTCCCCCTACGGAAAAAAGTGTTGCGATCATCGCTGCTATGGGCAAGAACAGGACCACACGCCGTAACGCAGTGCCAACAACAGCAAGCACCTCCGCCGACCCTCCGGCATCCGCCGGTGGGATCGGTTCACCACCCGCGCGAACCCATGTCCCTTTGCCCTCGACAAGTGCTTCGCCCTCTTCCAGCGCTTCGACTGCCATGGTAGTCGCTCCCTAACCATCCGGCAGCTACATCGCAGCCATTGGGACCATCCCAGCCACCGACACGCCAGCATTTGCCTGGAGGGACCTGCCAGTCAGGTTCCTCACCAGCGCAGCGCACCTTCAGTGGTCCTCAGTAATGAGGGATACTCAGATGACCGGTGCCCATGGACCCACTACAGTCGTCAGACTGGAGTTCGCCGATCCTGACGAGTACAAAGCAGCCTTGTGGGCCGGCCTGCCCTTGTTAGAGCGGTGCTTACGCATCGAGGCCAGAAAATTAGAACGCCACGTTCCCTGCCACCTCTGCGGTTCCTTCGGGCACAGCGCTGACGCTAGCTCTTCTCGCCGAGGTGTCACTACTGCGGCACCAACGTCTTCACCGTCGAGTGCACTGGGCACGACTTTCGTCACCGTCGCCGCTACTGTGTCACATGTGGTGGGGTAACTCGCTTCACCGGCAAGGCCCAGCATCCTCTATACCCGAAGAGCAGGCCACACCGCAGCAGACGCCGACGACTCATCATCCGCCAGCCAGCTCTGAAAACAACACACCGGCTGTCCCAATCCAGGACATTGGTGCCCGGTTAGCTGCACTGGACGAGTACATCACCAGCACTTCCGAGAGACTCCAGAGTCTGCAGACCGCCATCACTGCAGCTCTCACCCAGCAACAGACCTCCACCGCTGACCTCATATCCAAGCTGAACATCCTCACAACACGGCTGCAGAACTTGGAAGAGAACCTCGAGGAAGACAGACCAACATCAACTGAGCCATACATTCCAAAACTAGCCGCACAGAAATCACCACTACTCATCACCGAGAAGCAGCAGCACTTCCTTGCATGATGCCGTGCCATGGTGCAAGAGAATGCGAAACGACGAAGGCATCCAGACCCGAGTATCCACAACTTCACCCTTCCTTTCCTACTATCCCCTCTGAATCTCATTCGTATTTCCACCTCCTAACCTCTAGGCTGAATTCAGGGCAATCTGTCATGGCTGTAGCCAAGGACCGCACGTTACGCCGCTCCCGCACATTGGGCGGCAGCTCTAATCCTTTCGTGTGAATAACACGGGTGTTATGCGGGACCGTACTACCTTTCCCACAAATCTCTTTAAAACTACTATGTCCTAACCGATGGAGGTGTTTTTAGTGGGTATGACCAAGTACGGCGATTCCCACACTCCCTGACCCGACTTCCATAAGGACAGAAGTGCCTAACAGCATTTTCTCAACTTGAAGAAAAGCGTTGCTTTGTTTTACACACATTTATCGACATGGGCAAGAGGAAACAATATCGTAAACAAGCCGAGCCTGCTCCAGCAGTGACCTCTTGCGACACTGCGGCATCCGCCGAGAGGGCCGCTTCGCCGCCGACGCGACCTGAGGCCAGTTTAGCTTTGGCAAGTGCCTCTCCCTCGCCACCAGCCGCTTCGCGGCAGTCGCAGCCATACCAGCTGGCTGGTGTCGCAGAGCCAGTGTCCATGCCTCAGCCACCAGCTCAGCAGGAACGCTTCAGCATAGTCATTTCTGGAATTCTCGGGACCTCACGGCACGCATCGTGCTCGAGGATTCGCAGCAGCAGTAGCCTTCTGCTATGAGAGCCACTAGAATCATCTATGCCCGGGGTCCAACGCCACTGGTTCGTGTAGAGCTAGACAGCCAAACTAATCTTGAGGCTGCCTTGAGTCTAGTCTTCCCTAATTAGGGAGATAACTACACGTCGAAGCTAGTCGACAGGAACGGCCAGTTCCCTGACGCCAGTGTTGTGCCTATGGACACAGGGAGCCAACCTGCCGAGCCGAAGTTCCACTACTCTGGAGCTTCATGCAGCACTGCGTCGTGCAAAAACCACCAACTGCGCCGCCGACGCCGCTGCTACGCCACTTGTGATGGTTCATTTCATTCCACCGGCCAGGCGTACTGCCCCTGCCTTCTCACAGGAAGGCATCGCCGAAACCGCATGCTCCTTCCACGCCACCACGAGGACACTTCAACCACCGCAGCCTATATCATCATCACCAGTGCCGAACACTGCCAACAAGGAAATTCAGGGCCTATGCGATGCCGTAAAGGACATTCAG
Organism: Deroplatys truncata; assembly: GCA_030765065.1. Lineage (NCBI taxonomy): Eukaryota > Metazoa > Arthropoda > Insecta > Mantodea > Mantidae > Deroplatys > Deroplatys truncata. Next base: position 316,030,561 of record CM060990.1, on the reverse strand, counting down.
CTGAGTTTCTGAACCTGTCGGCGAAGCTGATGGCCTTAGAGGACTGCCTTTAACAGCTCCAGACCTCCATAGATTCATCAATACGAGCACATCAATCAACATCGGATACAACACAGCAATACCTCGTCTCCATAGACATGACACTTAGATCTCTGGAAGAACAGGAGAATCAAAACCGAGCCCACTTCCAGTAGCCAACCACACAACCAGAGACTTTCAGCACTCGCCGTAAACCTCCGAGCAGCACGAGGTACGCAAAGATGTTCCAAAATTGGATGGTTAATTGAAGACGTCCTCGGGACAACAAGCAAACACCCAACACTTCCTCATCCATACTGTCACCTACATTCCTTAACATTACCACCTCCATTCGTTAGCGTTGCAGTCAGGTTTATTCATACCTACATCCTAGAAATTTTCCTTACCCGCTCCCTCCCACAGGACGGCAGCAATTTACTCTCCAAGTACTAACGCGGGTGCTAAGCGGGAACGTGCAACCTTTCGTTTGACACTTCTCTTTTTCCTTCTTCCATTTCCTTCCGGTGGAAGAGTTTTTAGTGGGTATGTGGACTATTGGTGAGCCCCATACTACCAGTCCCAACTCCCAGCAGGGCTGGAGTTAGTGACTAAATAATTTTCTCCTGAACTCGAAAAAAGCATTGCTGCTTGCAAATATTCGAGATGCTGGCGTTATCGGAGACGTAGGAGACCCTTCCATCCTAGCTACCTACCGAGGCTTCATCCAATCCCTCACCTCTCCAGGCTTCCTATGAACACTACACCACCTATTCTTAACGTCATAATCCGGAATGCTCAGGACTGCGAAGATGAAAGACTGAAGTATGAAGCTTTATTGGTTATGGGTGCTTTATGTTTATCAGCCCCACGTATGGGAGCCTATTTGAAGTTGTATTGTTCTTCAACTTGCAGTTTGTAGGTTACATAATTATTTGGAGGAGTTTGCCCCACAGTTGTACGCCAATTTGAAGAAGGCAATTTAGCGTTGTTTTTGATTACGTAAATATTATTAAGGTTACGTAAATGAAGATACACCTTGATGTTCTTTGATTTTTAGGACGCCAAACTTTATAGTGAAGATGATGCTTGTTTTTACGTAATATTATTAAAGTTATTTGCCTCGGCTGCTTTCAGTCGCGCTATAGAAAATGATTTCTTGCAGGGTTGTGATAAGTCTCAAATTATAAGACGCCACACAATTTACTTTTTAATTTTTACTTCTTTTCATTTCACTTTACATATGCACTTTTTTATAAACACAACACCTTAGAAAATAAAACTGTGAGCACTTAATACATTTTTGGCGGAGAACACAAATTTTATCATTTATACTTTACAACATTTTTACCCATGACTTTCACGTCTGCTCTGTCTAATATCTTGCTCGAGACTTTCACGTCTGCTGTTCACTACATCTTGCCCGAGACTGACTAGATTCAACGGTACAAACCTTTAGCGTCGGTAATGCCATTCTGTTATTGGCTAATTCCAGTCCAATAGAATTTAAGTATTCCAACTAAGAATCCTTCTTTACTTTTGATTGGCTAATTTCAAACAGTAAGCAAAATTAGGTTATTAAAAATCTTTTTCATAACCAGTATTTTTTTAAAACTTCAGTCACATTATTGTCACCAAAATGACATTATTTCCTCATTATTAACATCCTAAAATATAGTATTCTCACAGTTTTGATCTATTAGACTATACAAACATTTACATATTACTAATAAATAGGTTTACAATAAAAACAAGTATTTACAATGGCTTTACATATAATTTATATAATAATTATATACATATTGTTTTATAAGTGAGCTGTTATTGAATTTAATTAATAAAAAATACAATTAATATCATTTAGGCATTAAAATACTGCTTCAAGACTAAACTAAAGAAATTTCTCACACAAAACAGGACACACATAGCACTAATCACTGAAACCCATCTTAGCGAAAAGAGAGATTCAACATACCTGGATACACCACCCACCTTAATCACAGAAATAGGCGCGGTGGCGGAACTGTCATAATGATTAATAGAAGAATTGCGCGTTACCTAGCACCGCAACCTCAACTCAGAACACTAGAACTAACTAACATTTACATCACTCCAGATAATAATTGTATACTCCTAACGGCGGCCTATCCTCCACCTGGTGTATTAAACGTAGCCGACATACACGCGCTCATGAAATTAAACAGCAGATTAATTATAACTGGTGACCTAAGAGCAAAGCACCAAATTTGGGACTGCCACGAGACCAATCCCGAAGGCTTGACTCTCTTGAACCTAGAAAACACCACTGATTACATAATTCACACCCCAACTGAGTACACGTACATCCTCTACAGCAGAAACGAACGCGCAGATATCCTGGTCTTAGCAATCACTCGCAATCTAACCCGCAGAATCAACCTACAAGTTAAAAACTAATTATCCTCCAAATATTTATCACTACAAATAATCTTTGAAGGCTCAGCAGCTCAAGTACCTCAAGTCCAGCAACGCAATTACAGCAAATCTGACTAGCAAAGGTTCGCAACGACCGTAAACGAAAACTTACCAACAATACCATTAATCACGATGGAAAACATGAATGCGGAGGTAACACAACTCGAAAAAGTTATCACGACCGCAACCAATGCGGCAATACCGATCAGCAAACCAAGACAAACCCAAACTGCCACAAGACATACACGTGCTAGCTGAGATAGAAATCGAGCTAGATGAAAAGAAAAAAATTCCTTCACATAGTGTACATGGAATACTTCAGATGCCTAAACGGCTTAGTAAGAAAAACAACGAAATATATTTCCCAGCAATGGCAGCACATACTAGAGAACCTCACCTACAAGCGAGACTCTGTGTAGAGAATAGCTTGCTACCTAGCGCGCAACAAAACACAAATTCCACCTCTGCACTACATTCACACTATCACTTCTATAGATCAGCAAAAAGCTAATACACTAGCAGATGGACTACAGGAAAAACTTACGCCGAATATCATTCCGTTCCACATTTCACGGCAGAAACGGAGACAGAAAGTGACAACTATAACGAACAGGTGACTCACAACTTAGTGCGAAGATCCTTCCCTAGCGAGTTTAAATCGCTAATAAGGCATCTCCGGAGGAGAAAGGCCCAGGGTCAGACAGCATCCCTCATGCACCTATCGGAGGGGGCAATAAAATTACTGTTTAAAATATTCAACTTGTGCTAACAAGCGAGCACTAAACGGACACGTGGAAGCTAGCCGCCGTCGTTCACTTCACCAAAAAGGGGAAAAATCTCTCGAATCCGCACAACTACAGACCAATTAGTCTTCTTAGCATACTAGGTAAACTTCTCGAAAAAGTAATACCTAAACGCCTTAACATCCAATTTATTAAGCAAAATATTCTATTTCCGGAACAATTTGGATTCCGAACCAAACATTCAAAAATCCTACAATTAAGCAAAGCAACCGAAAGTATCACCTACGGCTTTAATATAAACAATCAACAGATGCACTCTTGTTCGACGTTGTACGAGCCTTCGACAGAGTATGGTACGCTGGTCTACTGAAGAAACTCAAAACAATAAACATACACGACTCCCAAATATTCAACAATCCTACAATTAAGCAAAGCAATCGAAAGTATCACCTACGGCTTTAATATAAACAATCAACAGGTGCGCTCTTGTTAGACGTTGAACGAGCCTTCGACAGAGTATAGCACGCTGGCGTACTGAAGAAACTCAAAACAATAAACATACACGACTCCCTAATAGAACTTATGGCGAACTACTTAAACAATAGGAATTTCCAATCAAGCGTGAACAATCGCCACTCAACTTTGCGCCCAGTTAAAGGAGGAGTGCCACAAGGCAGTTTGTGTGGGCCGACTCTATACAACATATACATAAACGACATCCCAAAAAACCGTAAACGCAATCTTATACGTATACGCTGACGATACAGCAATAATGACACAATCAGGCAAAACCGAATTCCTACATCGAAGTTTACAAAGCGCCCTCAATAACATAGAAGGTTGACTTACACAATACTGAGTTAAAGTTAATGCACCAAAACACAAGCTATAATATCCACAAAACGCAACAATCATCAATTTCCCAAACATCAGTTACCACCACTTACCATAGTTGGTGTAAACATAAGGTGGAAAGACACGGTAACTTGGCTAGGTCTCAAAATAGACCAGGAACTCACACGGGAAAAGCACATACTACAAATATGGGGTAAAGCCAATGCCCAGTTACGCAGGCTCTACACAATCTTCAACATGGACTACCAATTAAACCTTAAAATGGGACTCGCGCTATATAAAACGCTGATACGCCCAATGTTCACCTATGCTGCGCCAGTACGGGGATATGCCGCCGAAACATACATAAAAATTACAATCTCTCCAAAACAAAATACTACGGCTGATAACTATGGTGTTTTATATAGCTCCACAAGACATATTACATGAAGAGCTTAAAATGCACACACCAGAGGAATTCCTTAAGTGGGGTGATTAAGTGCCCATCGACAACTAGGTCATAAGGGAGGAATTCATTAAGAAACTAATACACGATAAATACAAAATACTGTGCTCTCATTGCAACCCTCTAATAAAAGCAACAGGGAACTACGAAACACAGAATAACAAGCACAATAGACCCCTGTCACTATTCGATCGAACATTATCACTAGACAACTCAGAAGAAATACAACACTTTCTCGAAAATCTTCCTCAATTATCACAAGGTCACTGACACTGGACTAACACACGCTATTTCCCATCATTAACTTTTTTAACTTCTATTACCTTTTTTTCAGACCTAGCCCATTGCAGGGCTCTCCAGTCCTCAGCCAGTGCTGAGGCGAAGCAGAGAAAAGGCCTCCCACCGTGACCGACGTGACAGCGTAAAACGGGCATTGTGGAGTCGGCCACACAAACGATTGGTTGAACAATCAGCAACCACATTGACAACGAACCTGACGAAGGACGGAGAGCCGGATTTGAAGGACAAGCACCTATGTACAACTGACGAGCAGGGATCACGTGCAAAACCGGCACAGGAAGCAACAGCACTTTACCATACATTAACGTTTTTATGTTATCATTACATTAAATACACTTAAGCTATAAACCTAGCAGAATTAAGCTCACTAATCCTGTAGCTTAAGTTAAGGCTATAAATATCATAACTTGCAGGTGCTCCCTGCGCACACTCACAACATTATAAATAAGCAATAAATGTCCACAACATTAATGCATGATCTCCATGGTACTGTCCAGGTCTCATGGACAATCCCAGCAATCAACCAGTGTGCGCTCGCATGCAATGCATGCCAGCAACCTAGATATACACATACTAACCGGGGTGCTATGTGGGACAAATAATGCATGTAAGCACGTAGTACACAGCAACATACAATTAACAGGTGGAGGGGAATTTAGTGGGTAGTCCACGATTGAGCTGCGAGTCTCACATGTCCTCCCAGCCATTTCACACCGGCTGGGGGTTGAATTCAGTAATGCATTTTCCCCCACGGAAAAAAGCGTTGCATTTTAGGGAGAAGAGATGGACAAGAAAAAACCACGCCGAGTCGGCATGCAAGAAGAAATCGCCGCTGATTCCCCAGCAACTGCAAATAAGGTCGTCGCACAACTGCCAACAGCTGAGGCTACTCCGGGCCCAGCAGCCGCTGACTCACTGGCCACTCCCCAATACTTACCGGGAGTGCTGGCTCTCCGCCACCGCTGAATGGGCCTTCCTTCGCTACGGTCACCCCTTCGCCGACACCAGCAGCCTCAGCCAACCTGCCCAGTCAGCACCACACATCTGCCAGCTGTCAACACACCGCTACAAGCACCGCCGACGTATCCTGAAAGCGAAGCTACAGCACCACAGCATTAACACAATCGCTATAGCATGGTTTTTGTGGAGTTCTTTGTGCTGGTATCAGCGCAGCTGAAGTGACCCACTACTCTAAGGGCCACCCGCATCAACAATGCTCGGGGACCTACATCCCCTGTTGGGCTTCAACTCGCCAGCTAAGAGGACCTGCAGGGGGACTTGTTGTCCAGCCTGCTCTTAATAAGGAGACTGTTACGCATTGGGGCCAGTCGTCAGCAATGCCACACCCATATCGCCGGTGTTGTGCCTACGATCACAACGAAAGGAACTGCGCCGCAGCACCCTGGTGGCACCACTGTGGTGCTGCATCTTTGACAGCAAACTGCACGCAGCACGATCTCAGGAATCGCCACCGCTACTGCGCCTCCTGTGGTGGCAATAACTACTACACTGGATAGACGCAGTGCCCAACATATCCGCGCTAACAACGGACACCGCAGACGAAGAACGACACTGCCGATCACCATTACTGTTGCCCAGAACAGTACGGCAAACACCCTGGATCTCCAGGCCGTCTGACAGGCCGTTCCGGACCTCCACTGAGGTCCTGAATATTACGGCACGGCTCGCGGCTGTGGAAGATCTTTTCCGAGAACAACGCCCAGAAACGATCAAACCAGATCCAAACAATTTTCACAACCGTCCAGGGCATTCAGACATGAGCATCGTTATCCACACAGCAGCTCCACCACTTCTCGACCTCCTTCAAACAGAAACTGGGCGTAATAGACATGACGCTGCGGGTCCTGGATAAAACCACGCAACATATCAGGCAACAACTCCACAGATACATCCAAAAGTCAGTCCTCACCTCTTCACGTGCTAGGAGGATCTTCGGAGACTGCATCGAAACCACGACTCATCGCTGATATATAAATGGTAACCATAATCCTTTCCCTATTCCACGCGATTTCCCTGTGCGGAAGCCAGGATCTCGGTCATGGCTGCAGCCCAGCATCCATACCTCACCCGCTACCTTCCATTGGAATTCAGATCCCAGCATTACGGAACTGACGCAGGTGCTAATGCGGGGCAGCACAAGCCTATACCCAAAATTCCTATCAACGCAATGTCTAGCTTATACCCTTTCCATACCTCATCTCCTCCCTGACGAGATAAGTCAAATCTTTGTTTTATCCAGCCCTTCCTCTATCTCCCCTTTCAAAAAAAGCGTCGCCATTTCTGCCCAGGTGACTCCAGATGAAGAGGGCCTCTCCATGTGACACTTTCGTGCAGCTGCCCCGACATGGATTGGCTGCTTATCTGTGCGGTTACAATGAAGAACAACAAGATAAAGGACTAAACTCTGATAACCAAGGAACTCTTGTGAGGCACCTAGAATAGTCAGACGACCCGGGAGCATCCTGTCTTGGAAAAGAAAAATTTGACGTCCTTCCCGTTGGGAAATAAGCAACTGAACAGGCTGACGACTGGTTTCGCCAAGAAAATGCCATGTATACCTATATAACCGACGCACTGAATTGGAGTAGTCACTATTACATTAGATTAAGGCATGCTAACGTAGCAAACTAGACATAAGGATTTTTTGCACGAAAAGTACTCTTAGAAACGCTAATGGCAGATATTTGCGCTAATTGTAAGCACATTAATCGACTAACCACCTGGGATTGCTCAGGGCAACTGCAATGTAAAGTTCCTGTTAAGTGTTATAGCACGCGCCCGCATGTACTCCATGTCAGCTATTTATCTTTCACTGACTAACCGGGCTAATATGTGGGACCCGACTGAGCTGCATGGATACAAATATATTAATGCATATTAAAACGTGGAGGGGCTTTGTAGTGGGTATTCCGCGACTGAGCGGCGAGCCACACATATCCTCCCAGCCATTGCATAAAAGCTAGGAATCGATTGCAGTAACACACTTATCTCCTTCACGGTGAAAAAAAGCGTTGCCATGACAAACCGGGAGATCTATGGTTCAAATCCCTGCGATTGCATTCAAATTTGCACTGGTATTGCTCAGACTTCATGGACAATCACAGTAACTAACCATTGACGTTCTCGCATGCAACCAACGCCAGCATCCTAGCTACAAACATACTAATTGGGCTGCTATGTGGGACACAACTAATGCACGAAAACACGCAATTACACTGCAATATATGACTAAAACGTAGAAGGGACTTTAGTGGGCATTGTGCGATTGAGCGGCAAGCCCCACATATCCCCAGCCATTGCACACCGGCTGGGGATTGAATACAGAAATGCATTTCCCCCCGCGGAAAAAGCCGTCATCTCATATATTCCACTATTGCTCGAGATGGCGAAGAAGAGACAGCGCAGAGCTACCCAGCCTTCTTTGGCAGTAACCTCCGCCTCTCCCCCGAGGTCTGCCGAGGACGATGCACCTGAACCATCGACACTTGAGGTCACTCACGCCTCGGCCGCCTCTTCGCATCTGATCAACGCAGCACCGCAGCGACTGCAGCTGCAGTCGTCGAGGCTTCAGCCGACCTCCACCACCGCTCCCGTGGGGTTCTAACCACCTCCTAAAGGACCGTTTGCGGCTCCTCGTTGGTACACCGTCGTGATCACCGGAGAACAACGGGACCTACAATCAAGGTTCATCCTTACTGCAGCTCAACAGCAGTGACCTTCAGCGCTGAGAGCCATCCGGATCTTCACTCCTAAAGGACCATCGCCGCTTGTCGAACTGGAGCTCGCAGACTCTGGCGGCCACAAAGCGTCCTTGGAGGCGGGCCAGATTTTTTAAGGCGGTCTCTAAGTATCGAAACTAGCCGAGTTGATCGTTAGGTGCGCTGCCAAAGATGCTCCGCCATCGTACCTAAACCATCAAGCTGCACAGTCGAGCTCAAGTACCACTATTGTGGTTCCTCATGCTTCACCGCCAATTGCAGGTCGCATTAGTTGAGGAATTGCTGTGGGTACTGCTCCACTTGTGATGAATGGTAATTTCACGGTCCAGGTGTAGTGCTCCATCTAACCGCGCAGCCGCCGCGTTCCTAAAACGCCATCAGCGTGTCTCCAACAAGCTCTAGCTCCAGTTCGGACAACAGAGAGCTGTGTCCAACACACATCGCCGCCGAGTGAGCCTTGTGGAATGCAGTCCAGGACCTTCATGTGGAGGTCCTAAACATGAGTGCCCGTCTGGCCTCTCTGGTGGAGGCAGCACGCCTAAGTATCATCATTGCTTGAAGCCATCACTGCACTTCTCAACACAACCGACCAGGACATCACCAGCATCTCGCACAGGCACGCCCACCGTGCGACGATGCTATCACACAAGACACTGGGGCCTCAGAAGCCCACTTCATACATCCTCTAGCATGCACCATAGAAAGTTCAGCTCTACCTACAGAAGTGCAAATATTTCACCATACGTCAGTACCAACCTACCGAACACTATCCTTTCCTTTCTTTCCATTATCACCTTGAAATCTCCACGCTGCACTCAGGGTACTTTGTCATGGCTGCCAGCTAGTAATATCCTCTACTCGCTCCCGCCCATAGCACGAAAGCACAGCAAATTCTACAAACTAAAGGGGTGCTTTGCGGGACCGCGCTACCTTCACTTTTGACTCCTATCTCCATCATTCTTCGCTTTTCCTTCCCGTGAAGGAGCTTTAGTGGGCACAACCGACTATTGGAGAGTCCCACACTCTCAGTACCGAAATCCTATCGGAGCTGGGGTAGTATCTAACAGCATTTTCTCCTCCACTAGAAAAGAAAGCAGTCATATATTCTTTATATATCACAACGATATCACGATGGAGAGACGGCGTAGAGCTAGCCAGCCTGCTTCGACAGCAACCTCCGCCTCCCCCAGGAGCCGCCAAGGGGAGGATGACGCATCCGACACCACGCGAGGCTAACTATGCCTCGGCAGCCGCTTCGTCGCCAGCAACGCAGCTTCGCCGCGACTGCAGCCGCAGTCACCGAACAAACAGCCGAGCACCGCGGAAACTCTCGTGGGACCTCAGAAACCTCCTACACCACCGTCTATGCCTCCTTGGATGTACAACGTCGTGATTACCGTGGTTCCACGGGAACTTCCAGCAAGGTACAACCTTGTCACAGCACAGCAGCAATGGCCCTAATCTAAAGTGTCACACGGATCTACACAGCCAATGGACCTTCGTCGCTTGTCCCTATGGAGCTTGCACACCCTGGCGACCACAATGGCGTCTTGAGGGTGAGCCTGTCTTTGTTAGGGCGGCGCTTATGTATCTAGGCTAGCCTAGTGGATCGCCAGGTGCTCTGCCGACGCTTTTGTCGCTTTGGGTATGATGCGTCGAACTGCAACGCTCAGCCTAGGTCCCATTATGTGGCGTCCCTGCCACACCGCTGACTGCAGGTGGAACACGCTGAGGAACCGCCGCCGTTACTGCGTCAATTGTGATGTCACTGGTAATTTCACGAGACAAGCGCTGTGCCCTGTCTACCCGCAAAGTCGCTGACAGACTACAAGGCCCTCAGCGACACGCCCACAGTATGGTCCATCTCTCTAGAGACGACCAAAGGACACATCTCCTGCACCCTCGACAGCAGCGGCGACACGAGGCACCTTTTGAAGTAGTATACTTGTAATGTTATTTGTGTATGTTTGTTTACTTCAACGTGGTGAAGCCATCTTGTGACGTGATTCATTTGTTAGGTTTGTTAGCTCCATCTGGTGTTAGCAATTTGCGGCAGTATTACTTTTTGTTGAAAGAGTGCTACTGTTATTTTATTTAATTTTTGTTCTCTGTCCTCCGGCTAGCTATTATCCTTTTGGTCAAGCACTTCTCTTTATACAGGTTGTGTAAACGGAAAGGAATCTTTTATCCAAAGATAACACTGATGAAGAAATTTGTTTTACACTTTTATTGTCGAACACATTAACTATCACATTTACACATTGATCTTGACACTCGCCAAACTGAAACTGTTATAATAACTTCATTACTGATCACTCTTAATTCGCGTACTTCAACGTTTTGTATAATTAACTTTACAACATTTTAGATTTTTCATAATTCTGCTACTCGTAACTTGTGAATCGATAGCCGACGTGTAATATTTCTGCTGGACTGAAGGCGACGTGTATCATACAAATATTTTCGACGAACTGACGGGAATGCGACGTGTAGTGTACAAAGAATTTTGATGAACTGACGGACCGAAGACGACGTGTACTTTACAAATATTTTAGTTGAACTGACGGGAATGCGACGTGTAGTGTACAAAGAATTTTGATGAACTGCCGGACCGAAGACGACGTGTACTTTACAAATATTTTAGATGAACTGACGGGAATGCGACGTGTAGTGTACAAAGAATTTTGATGAACTGACGGGGTCTTTACCTCTAACCTACCTTTTTATACTCCTACACCCAGATATGCCTAAAGATTATAACTGAGCTGCAATTGGCTAATAAAACGCGCCAACATTAGCGTCTATTTATATATCCAATGAAAATTATGAATGCATATGCTCAAGGGAAATGTTCCAGCAATTTCTAAAAGAAAAACGCGCCAATATTACGTAACTTCCTCGTTTCTAATAATGATAAACAACTCACCCCCTCGCTGCATTATTGCACGCTATTATTGTCAGTTTCAGTAAGGCATTAAAAACTTACTTCTCAACAATAATTACAATAAACAAATATCTCAAATTAATGTCACATAATAATGCATATTCATACTATAATCACTCTTTACATTTAAGTAATTTGTGATACAAATTACTGCATCACTTTCAGGACCTCAATGCGGAGTTTATGAAATTCAGTGCCCGTTTAGACACCATCGCCGACATCCTCAACCAGATACTTCAAAACTGCAGGTACCCATCGACACTGTCAACCAGCATCACTACACAATCATCACCGATTTGCCAGGCCAGCAGGAAGCCATCTAAAACCGCCTGTATGCCTTGGAGAGCAGCACCACACCTAATCATCGGCCACAGCAGAGCGTCCGCAGGGACAACAACGAGCAGAAGCGACGACGGAAACTCTTTAGCCTGAATAACATCTACCTACATTCTCCCTACACCATCATCACATTGAACCTTATCCTAATCATCACCTAAACTCTAGGTTGCAGTCAGGGGCAGCTTAACATGGCTGTAGCCTAAGACCTTACCTTCGCCCACTCCCGCTGATGGAGCTGCAGCATAGTGGCTTTTACGTACTAACGCGGGTGCTATGAGGATCCGCGCTACCTTAACCTATTATTCCTATATTTATCATTCTTCCTTTTCCTCACTCCAGTGGAGGAGCTTTAGTAAGTATGCCCGACTATTGGCGAGTATGGTCATCGCAGCCTTCGGATCCCCAAGCGGCGACCTTTGTGCAGTAGCCAAACACTTGTTCCCTACCCTCCCTAACCGCAAGCACCATAAAATCTTAGTGACATCCATGTGCATATGCGCGTTGTTGCCAAATGTACAGAATACAATCATGCAGTTTGTCTGCTTGCTTTACACACAAAATAACTATGCAAATAACTATGAATCGCATAGTAATTACATTTAAGTTGCAAACGCTTTAAAATATAACTGAACTAATGAATGATCTGAACTAATATACTGCGCTACAAGAATAGAAATGCATGTTAACATATCCGAGAGAAACTTAGAAACATGTTCCGAATAAACTATACATTGTTGGACTATCATTAAATAATTAAAATACATAAATATTAATTTATTTTGAAAGGAACTCTTACTCCCAAATCAAAGCATCATTTTTGATTATGCTGTGCGCGGAGCTATGGTAAAAAGTTTTTTATCACTTGTATCACAACAATGTTTTATTAATATAAAGCTAATACAAGAAGTTGTGTATTGTTTGTGTAAGATTTATAAGCATGACATCTTCTGTTTACTTAAATGAATAGCTTTATTATAAAATGCAGGATAAGTAAAAATACGAAGGCAAAAGAAAGAAAATAAAAAAAAAATCTTATGTATTATATTCACAAGATTATCTCTACTCACTCTTCTACAAACTACTTTCACAAAAGCTTATTCTATCTACTTCTTAAATAATAAGATAAAATTTCATTGCACATATCGTTGTAAATATAAGGATACATAGGCTAAAGCGATAGTCAGATTTTTAAAATACAGATGACTATATGATGACTTTGAAATTCCATGCTCTTAGCATGACCACGAGGAAAATACAAACAGAGACTTCCAACTTGTATTTCAAAATTCAAACCAACAACAAAAAATTTCTCGGAAATGGTTAACACAATTTGACCTAAAATTTGTCCTTTACCGAGATTGCATTTTACGCAGAGTAAGATTTTGGCTCTCTCTTAGAATTTACCAGTAATACAACAAGTTGAGAACGAGGAAAATTTTACAAGTTATTCCCAGAATATAAAATTCATGATACAAATTTTATTTTTCCTGCAAATATCTTAAACTTGCGGTATTTTACTAAAAATCGTTAAGCTGTTTTTGAGAAATTCAAAACAATAACAAACATTTTTCCACATAAAAGGTTCTTTTCTACATGTTCTTGAACATTATACATAAAAATCTGGCTTTGCTTATTCAGTTTTTGTAGCCCTTTTCTTCGTGGTCTTGGCATTACTGATATTCGGCAGAGGGTCACTTGCTGGTGCGACCGGAGGGGCATCAACTTGGTTCGTTTCCCAAGGTCTCCACATCTTAATTAAACTATTAAACGCTAATAACTATTAAACACTGCTAAACTTACAAAACTGCACTAAGTAAAACACTATATAACTTCTCTGAAGAAGTAATATAGAAGCTTAGCTGAACATGGAAGAAAAGCACGAGCGAACAGTCACAGCTGCTAAAACCGGCAACAACGCTTTGCTGGAGAAAGGACCACGTGTTGTGTTTAAGGGATGGGAAGACCCTACTAATCGTTTACTGATGGGTTTATGGTCAGGCTTCAAAGCTTTCCGTTCACTTTGAAGCCGGTTGGGGAAAGGATGCCCGGGACTAGTATACCACACTCCCAGCTCCGACTCCAATCGGAGCTGACGTGCCCAAAAGTATTTTCTCCTTCACTCGGCAAAAGAGGTATAAACAAATCAAGAGGTTTACTTTGCTCAACGAGCATTCGACAGAGTATTGCACGCTTACCTATTGATGAAAATCAGAACACTAAACATAACCTACTCACTAATCAAATTAATTGCAAATACCTAAGCAAGCAAAAATTTCACTCAAGAGTGAATAATCACCTCTCAACCGAGTACCCAATCTAAGACGAGCGCTACAATGCAGTTTGCTTGAGCCGACTCTGTTCAACATATATAAACGACACCCCAAAAACTGTAAATGCAAACTTATACATACCGGGTAGACCAATGGTCATTTTAGGGTTAATTTAAATTGACCCAAATTCTAGGTTCCCATTTAAAAAATTACATTGACCCTAAAATGATCATCATAACTTCCTCCAAACAAAACACGACTAATGACACTTACTTTTCCCCATAATATCGAAAAACTTTTATCAAAAGACGTTCCTCTCTATAACGCTTAGTTTTGGAGATATTGTACACTGTCAACGTATATGGTCCACGCTGTGTGTGCTGACGATACAGCAATAATGACACAATCAGGAAAAACAGAATTCATGCACACAGCATTACAACTTGCCCTCAATAATCTAGAGCAAGGGTGGCGAAAACGGCTTCCTTCCGCGAGTCACCAAATATGCAACACGCACTGCATCACTTAGCAGCATGTGAAAAACAAAGGGACGGTTGCAGAGAGGGAACAGGGCCTGCGAGTCAAAATAACTCGCGAGTCACGTTTTCGCCACCTCTGATCTAGAGAAATGGTTTACAAAATGTCGCATAAAGTTTAATGCACTTAAAACAACGGATAATATTCACCAAGCGTAACAATCACAGATTTTCTAAACACCAGTTACCGCCACTTACCTTATTTGGTAAAAGCATAGGGTGGAAGGACACAGTAACCTGGCTAGGACTTAAAAGGGACCAGGGAATAACTGCAAAAAACACATATTACAAATACGGGGAAAAGCCAATACCCAATTACGCACGCTCTACACAATCATTAACATGGACTCCTAATTAAACCTCAAAAAGGACTAACGTTGCACAAAGCACTGCTACGACCAAAGTTCACATATGCTGCAGCAGTATGGAGAATATGCCGCCAGGACACACATCGAAAGATTACAAATGTTCCCAAATATGATATTCCGTATGTTAGCCAAAGTACCTTAAGTAGTACCATCCGATTTACCGCACGACGAAAACCCATTATGCACCCAGTAGAACAAATCATTAAGAAACTAATACACGATATATTCAAAAAATTACACTCTCATCACATCCCACTAATAAAAGCGTCAGGGATCTACGACACAGAAATATACAAACACAACAGACTCCCCCGTCACTATTCGACCGAACGTTAGCGCAAGACCACGCAGATGAAATACAACATTTCCTCGGCAATCTCCTGCAAATCTTACAATGATACTGACACAGGACCACTAGCCACTAAACCCAAAATTAATCTTTTCGCTTCTTCTTAGCTATTGCTTTAGACCAAGCCCACCGCAGAGCCTCAAGCACTCAGGCACTGCTAAGGTGGCCTAGGAGGAAGCGACTCGCACCGTGATTGACGTGGGTAGCCAAGCGCAGGCCGCTGCACTATAGAGTCGGTCACACAGACGGCATTGGCAACTACAAGGACAACAAGCATGACGAAGGACAGAAACCGGATATACCCACAACAACGGGCGCCTGTGTCGTCCTCCGTGGTGTAGTAGTTACCATGATAACCTCTGGTTACCGAGGTCGCGGGTTCAAACCCGGCGGAGGACGATGGGTTTTTTCGGGCGTAAAAATGCCTTCTATGGCTTGCTTCGGAAGGGAAGTAAAGCTGGTGGCCCCGTGTCGTTGATTTGCGGCACGTAAAAGAACCTCAAGCCCGGTAACGAGGCTTCTGAGCAAAATAAGCGGCCTTTCAATTCCAATACAGAATGGGACGCTAAGAACCACAGCAGGTAAAGACCGTCCGTAAATAAAACTAAATTTAATTTAATTTAATTTGACTTGCGCCTTTGCACTATGGACGAGCGGGGCTCACCTGCGAAGACCGGCACAAAATGCAACACCACAAAGTAATTGATTAACATTATACATTATAATTACATTATTAATACATATAAGCTCTAGCCTTAGTAGAATAAGCTTAAGTTAAAACTATAAATATCATGCCTAGCAAGTACTCCCTGCACATACTTAAAAATTGCTAGAAAATAAGCACTTAAGTTTCCATAATTTAAATGCATGTACTCTAACTGATATTGTTCGAGTTTCACTGACAATCCCAGCAATAAACCATGGACGCGCTCACATGTATGCATGCAAGCAATACAAATATTAACCAGGGTGCACATGAGACCCGGTAAATCCATAATAACGCGTAATTGCACAGCAATACACGACTAACACGTGTAGGATTTCTTTGGTATTGCGCGATTGAGCGGTAATGCGTTCCCCCCACGGAAACAATAAAAGAATAGCGGTCTTGCGGCTCTCGAGCTAGACCCACAGCGGCTGCTGTTGCACCCATCACTCCCTTAGCGAGCATCAGCCACATAATAGGGTAGAGCTTCAAGGCCAAGCCAACAGTCTCCTGCGGTTGGCACCTAGGGCCCCCCGGAATTCTGCCCATTGCTGTTCGGGCATTTTAGCGCCCTCTATCAGCTCTTTCTTTTCTGCTTTCTTCCTCTCATTCCGCTTTTCTCTTAAGATTTAAGGTGCCGCTCTTCCACTCTTATCTATCAAACTCCCTTCTCCCACCAAAAAACCACAAACAGCCATCCTACCACTCCAGATGCATCAGCCCTTCTGCATTTCAAATCATGAAATTCGGAAGGGCTCTGGCCCTCTATACATAAGAAACATCGCAGCCGGGCCAGGTTGTTACCAGGAATCGCATGGTCGGCATCAGAGCCGCTGGATCTGGTACTCCTCAAGGCCCAAGCTCTTACTTCCCATCACGCTCTTTAACCTCCACTCCTTCTGCGAACTTTCGCTCCTCTTCCGACTTCCTGATCATTCTCTAATCTCCTGAAACCCCATCTTCTTCATAAACTCCTCCATCCTGCCTTCCTGGTCCATCGGATTACAGCGCTCTGGCTTCCTACACTGATCCAACACCTAAATACATCCCAAATCCTGCTCGTGCTGACCAAACCTCAAACTCTACCACAACCTCTCCAACTTTCTCACACCTTGCCCGCTCCGCCTCTAGCCCAGCTCCTACAATGACCTCTCTTCCTTCCTCACTCCCATTACCCTCCATCCCAATTCTGCTCCTATGCCCTCAACCTAGACATTGATCCTGACCTGTCTTCCTTCCTTAGTTCCACCCACTCCTGCCCTGCATCCCACACTTCAGCACCCTTTCTCGACCTCTGCCACCACCTCTGCTCCTTCCTCACTCTCAGCAACCTCAATTCGTTTGATCCACCTACTCAACGGGCAACTACCACGCTCCCATCTACCTCCACCCACTCAACCATCCCCGTCCTACCTTCCATCCTCTTGCTTCCCTCAAGCTTACTCCCACAGCCCTATTCTCCTCATCCCGTGCTATCTCCACGTCCACAGCTTCTCCTCCCAACCACCGCCCAGCCCAACATCCGCCTCCTTAGTCCTACGCCCTACTGTCTGCGATGAGGGCGCTGATATACTTCCACAAAGAAAAAGCTAGGCTTGTAAATCTGCTGTCGAATTTCGATGTCCAGTACCGATCATCAGAGTATCTGGTGTTGACGGTGTCTGTATCGTGGACTGAGTAGTATGCAGCATCTCGTCGATGGACTACACAAATCAGTGTAGATTCTTTGGTGAGTGCAGCGTAGCATACTCTCTCGGGAGATGACTCGACAACTGGTCGAGTCGACTGGTCGTGAAGAATCTACGCCTGGCTAGGGTCAAAGATGCGTTGCGATGGGAAATTCATTGCTAGGATACGGGTTACGAGGGTGGCTCAACTGAGGCTCTTCCCACGCGGGCATCCTCTCCCCCCCCTATATACCTTGATTTCCTTCTCAGAAGCACCGATCTCATCTCAACCTGCGACTCCTGTGTTGCTGCCAAGTAAAGGTAGAGGATTACATGCCTCTTCTCCAACCACAACGATACGGCAGGTGCCAACGCCTCGACCTTCCGATCGCGGTTGCACCGCTACCCAGCATGTGTTCTCAAAGTGCACCCCACCCCATGACTTCCGCTGCTACCAGACTCCTCTAGCGGAACGGAAATTCGCGCTGTGCGCTGGGAGGGGACACAGGGCGCGTTGGAAGACCTGCGCGGAATACAGGCGACAATTGGATCGGCTCAGGGCTGGTGTTGCCACAAGGCCAAGAGCCCGGTGACAGCAGCCTAGGTGCACGTGCTCCCCTCCAAGGGCACAGCTACCAGCACACAAAGGGCATCTCAGCTGCTGAGCCACCTACCCAATTGCCACATGTCGGCTCGGATGCCCCAGAGGAAGCGCTGGTAATCGTACACCTGCTCCCTCCGCACCTCCTGTGCAGGGCCGGCACCTCTCGCAGGCTCACACCAATCCTGCTTCCATCCATATCCCTCCTCCCAGCTCCCAACTCAACCCCAATCCTACTCGTCTCCAATTCCATCCATTCACCCTGGCACTTCCCAACTCCAGCAATCCCTTTTGTTTCCAAGTTGGTTGTGGATGCAAGCTCGACAGGAAGCCATTCACATTCACACCCAACTCCTCACACAGTCACTCTTGGCCACCTACTCCGGCTTCTTCACACTGTTCACTGATCCCGAGTCCAGCCTGCATGACCCATAATGGCTACAGCCAAGATAAATATCACGAGATGGAATGCAAATTGTAGCTTTAATCGAAAAGCAGAACTCCTCAAATTCTGCAGCACACACTACACAGATATTCTACTCATTCAAGAAACCCGCCTAGTTCCAACGACCAGATACAACGTACCCGGCTATAAAATTTACAAATCACACCTCAACCGAAATGGGCGGAGGCACAGCCATCATCACCAAGCAAACCAATGAGCACGAACTAGCCTCCCTGCCTGCTCTAAACATAATGGAGGCAACCGAGAGGTATGTCACCATCAGTCGTACTCGCACGCTCATAGTCTCAGTCTGTAACGCACCTGGCCACCTCATTACAGATGATGTTGATGCTCTATAAGCACTAAATCATACCATCATCTTACCCGGAGACCTAAATGCCATACATCAAATATGGAACTCTCTAACCACAAACCCACTAGGCCACTCTCTTCTGAAGTACGAAAACGCCTCCAGCTATATAATATACGCACCAACTAAACACACCTTCGTTCTCAATCACCCAAGCTACAGTCGTACTCCGTGGTGTAGCGGTTACCACACCTCTAGTTCCACAGGTAGCAAGTTTACACCCGGCGGAGGGCGATGGACTTTTTCGGGCCTTAGCATGGCTTCCTTTGGAAGCAAAGTAACGGCAGTGGTCCCGTGTCGTAGATTTACGGCACATAAAAGAACCTCAAGCCTAGTAAAGAGGCCTCTGAGAAAAAGTACCGCTGTATCGTACTCAACATAGAATGGATAAAACCCCAAACCAGACATCTGACGTTCTCCATATAGCCTTCACTTGCGACCACAGCCATCGCAATACCCTCACCACAGTTAATGCACTATCCTCTGATTTCGTCTCAGTAATCGTTACTGCCTAAGAATCTCTGGCTCCAAGGTACTCCCCTAGGCGAAACTACAAGGCCAATTGGCAAATCTTCGAAAATACACAAACAACTGGAATCACTCACGCATCCATCAGAACTATGGAACGCCCACATCAAGCATTGGGAACATTCAAATTCCACATAAGATCTTCAATCATGACTGCCGTACTCCTACAGACGCAATCCAACAATGCCACACACCTCCCGTCATACTTCAAAGGACACACCATCGAAATAAGCCGCGCTCGCCGCAAATGGCAACAAACCCGGCAACCCAAATAGGAGAAGCTCCAACGCATACATCTCCTCCGCAAAAGTAGCACTGAGTACATATCAAATCAGTCAGCCTTGCCGACCTTGATACAAATCATGCCTCGGTCTGGCGCATCTCCAGGTATATGACCCGCGAGAAAGCCATGATACGACCACCTAGCATGAATCAACAAATGGCTTCCTCCAACCAACAAAGCCCGAAATTGCAGCCGACGCTTTGGATGGGACACTTGCTCAAAACGCGGTACCTTCAGACGCCAAATTTATCTGAGACACCGAAAATCTCATTCAGGACATACACATTGCACGAATTCACAACCAAATCCAAAAAACTAGCACCCTTGAGATCATATAGCTAATACGCCACCTACCAACCAGAACAGCCCCGCGTCCGGATGACATTCCGAACGTAGTACTCAAAACTCTTTTGGACTTGGCACTCGAACAGCTCACACAAGTTTTCAACTTCTCAATTGAGAATGGCTGTATTCCCAACTCCTGGAAAATAGCCAAAATGTTACACTTTCCGCAAAAAATCTCACCAACCCCACAAATATTGCCCAAACAGTCTGAACACTCTCAGCAAACTCTTTGAGAAAATCATTCTCAAACGCTTGAACGCATTTCTCAGCAGGCACAACATACTTAAAATGAGAAATTTGGATTTGGCGAAAACAATCCAGTACCCTCCAACTCCTTAGAAAGAATGAAGAAATCACTCATAACGCAAAAAAATCAACAGTCGCAATCCTACTGGACATTAAACCCGCCTTCGACAGTGTCTGGCACGAGAGCTTACTGCGAAAACTACTAATCATTAGCGTGCCAGACACACTCATCAAAATGATCTCCAATTACCTCAGAAACCATAGGTTCATCTTCTCAATAGACAACACATCATCTACCCCACACGCAATGTGCGCAGGAGTACCTCAGGGAAGTCTCTTTGGACATACCCTCTTCAACATTTAATATTAACGATATCCCTAAAACGACAAACACAAACCGCTATCTCTATGCTTACGAAACCTCCATTACAGCACAATACGGCAACAATTCACTCATCCGAACCAGGCTCCAACACGCCCTGGATACTGTAAAAACCTGGCTTAAAAATGGCGCAAAAAAGTCAACGGCCGAAAATCACAAGCCTCGTCTTCACCAAAGACTCTTCCACAGATATCCTGCACATGCACTTCAATACCTACAGTTCTTTACGAAAAACACTGAATGGTCAAACCAAGTTTAATACCTCGGCGACATCATGGACCAAGGGTTCACCTGGAAAGCCCACGTAGCTGAAACGCGCCATAAGGCACATGCATGACTACGAAAACTATACCCACTCATAAACCTCCACAGCGCCCTCAGCCCAAGTCTTGGATTTACGGTTTACAAAACGCTATTCTGTCCAATACTCCCTTACGCTTTACCTGTATGAGGATACACTGCCCCAACTCACATTAAAACTCTCATAACGCTACAGAAAAAGATACTTCGAATTATCGCCCAAGTCACCAGATTCGCATCTGCGGAAAAGATGCACATCCTTGAGGACTTCATCAAAAAGCTTGCCACCGACCTCTATGATAAAACCGCCCTAAACCACAACCAATAGGTACATACCAAACGGACAACCTGAAATACAAGCGACCGGATAGAAACATATCTAAAAAATGAGATAAGTCATTAATATATATACATGATTTTCACTTTAGATGTAAACTCTAAATCACTGGAGTACATGATAATTGAAAATGGCATAACTGTAATGAACAGTGCACATAATTCTCCTGCGAGTAGGAGTAGTATGTCATATTGATTTATGCTTAAGTAGTTATTGTTTTAGTGGACATTTAGGAGGAAGGAATATATTATAAAGCCAAACAACTGGTGATCATAATTTAATCCAATTTGACATAATTCAAGAGGAAGAGGAAAAGGGCACCAATACTGAAACAACGTGTAAATTTAATATGAGAAATACAAATTGGATATTGTTAAGAGAAACATTTAATGATTTAGATTTAAGTGATGTAGACGAACATGTACATGAAGCAGTAATACATTCAAAATCACAAATACTTGCAGTCATTAATGATGTAATTATAAAAAGTTGAAAATTCATCATTAAGAGGCACTTGAAGTGATAAACTGTATATATATTGCATAAATATGCGTAAAACAAGAAAACTATATAAAAATTCTGCAGGTATGATTGATAGTATATCGCTGACGTAAACGAACAATCAAAGAACTTCTAAAGAAGTCTAAACAAGAAAGCTGGAAACGTTTTGTTCGTAATGGTCTAGAGAAAAATGCGCGAGGAATCCCAAACAAGAATTGTGAGTGGAAAAAATATCTACCAAATAATGATACCCACTTTAAGGAAACCAGATGATACCTACACAACATATGCGGAAGAAACTATACAATACTTATTAGAAAAACTTTTTTCAGGTTACATAATTATAAACTAAACAACGATATATACGGCGGTGCGAATAAGAGATGGGAGACATTACAATAACGAAAATATAGCCATAGCAGTTACAAAAGAAGTATATGAAGCCACATTTTGTCTTAGGTAAAAAAGGCGACACGTCCAGGCAGAGTAACGTCAGAAGTTGTGCAGAACTTAGTGATGAGATTGTGACTTTTATGCACACATTGTCCAGTATATCTTTGGTAAGGGGTAGATTTCAGAATATTTGGAAACAAAGCAATACTAATATTACTAAGGAAAGGTGAGGATAAAGACCCAACGTCACTTAAGACATATAGTCCAGTCAGCCTGCTAAATACACTGGGAAAACTTTTTGAAAAAGTAGTTTCAAAAAGGCTAAACTGTGTTAGATTGGATTGCTGTTTAAGTAACTTTCAATATGTATATAGACTGGGAAAATCGGCAGAAGATGCAATAAAACACCTAGTGATGCTCTTGCAGATGAATACTAGTAAATATCAGATAGTTATTTTTATAGAAATACATGGTGCTTTTGACCATTTATGGTGGCCTCAGTTGTAAGTGATTCTTGCAAAAATTAGTTCATTACATATCTTCATTGAGGAAGATCAGTAACTAAGGAGCTTAACAAGTGTGGTCCCCAAGAATACTTTGTGGCCAAATGTTTTGGGATGATAGTATAGATCCAATATTAAAACAAATAGACCAAATGGAATAAACAAAAGCAGTGATTGCATATGCAGACGACATAACAATAGTTATTGAAGTAAATACTTAGACAAATCATTTAGAATAAAACAAATTCTTATGAGGAAATTTAGTGGTATTAATTGTGAAACAATAATTTTAAGTATATAGAAAGAAAAAGCAGTTTACATGTTAACCGCCTGTAGATTAGACAGAGGTCCTATAATTCAACTATAAGATCAGAAGTTTAAGAGAGTTAAGGAAGAGAACTATGTAGGAGTAACATGGATGAAAGGCAATACTACAATGCGCCCATTAATAGATTAATCAGTAAATATTTTAGAACAGCGAATAAAATTATATGACTAACATTTACGGGAATTTCACTTCCACAAATAAAATAAGGTTCTACATTAACGGGCTATTAGCCGCAATAGGAGGATACAGAGCAAGTGTATAGGCAAAACAATTACTACCGCAAAACTCAAGAAAAAAATATATTAGCCTTACAAAAAATGGCTTTAGTAAGATTATAAGGGGTTTTTCAACTACAACAACTACAGATGCATTAGCTGTAGTGTTGGGAATTGTTCTACTGGATTTAGAAATAGGCAAAAGAGTAGCACTAACTGGGTACGAAAAGCGTAAGAGGATAAATAGATAGAATTATTGCAAATGCTGGTTAGAGATGAAACGGAAATAAACGAAGGTATAATAGAGAAATGGCAGGAAAATTGGGAAATTAGTCAAACAGGCAGAAGAGTTTTTGAAAACTTCCAATTAGTTTGCGAAAGAATACAATTAAAATTTGTTTCATCCTCCAAGGGGTCTTGTTCAGCATACAACCGGTCATGGACCATATGTAAATTATCTCTTTAGAATGGGTTTTGCGTGATACCCATATGCAATTTGGCTAGATAACTAAAGGTGAGCCACTCCGGAGTGTGGAGCTGCCATTGGCTGCCCGCCTGTGACGTAAGTGAGAGTGAAGACGAGCGCGCGGAATACATACACAGCGCAGTGAACACACTAAATTCCTTCCGATTAACTCTGTATTATTTATTATTAGCACCTTCTTCCAGATTTGTTTAAAAGATATATTATTTCAGAGCTTTCTACAAACATTGTGGGCATATACCATAAAGCAAACGAATGGAAGCTGCATTGCATTAGTAATATATTTACGTATAAACAAAACTACTGGAACACATGCAGTACTTCAGCGTAAACTGTAGGTGCTACAAGAGATTCAAACATGCATCACTTTGGTACTAAACGAAAATTTACAATTACTCTAAAGGAATCACTAAATGTATATGCTGGTACATTTTTTTACCTGCGGTGCTAATCTCACGTTCTGGCGTGATCTTCCTGTAGCACTCAGGTGGGCATCAGTGATGTGATGAACAATTGTAAGTTTTGCACTGTGTTACGATAACAGATCCTGAATAACGTCTTTTTTAAACACAGTATTATCTGGTTGAACAAACCCCTTCATCCAGAAAATGGTTGCGTACGAGCTTCAGGAGTTATGGGACATCATAATACACCCAGAGTTTCCTGGGTTTATCACTGGGATTGTAAAACAATGTCCTGGATACACTGACATTCAATTGGTTCCATACGTTCGAGTTTTTCCTTCCCATGTTGCAGGTCACAGCGTTTACTTCAATTTGGCAGGCTTCAATTTTAATAACGATGTTGCGAAGCAACTGTGATGTCATCGAGACATCAAAG
Source organism: Deroplatys truncata (assembly GCA_030765065.1). Lineage (NCBI taxonomy): Eukaryota > Metazoa > Arthropoda > Insecta > Mantodea > Mantidae > Deroplatys > Deroplatys truncata. Next base: position 316,005,729 of record CM060990.1, on the reverse strand, counting down.
TCTTAGTATAAAGGCTGTTTCCACTTGGAACACAAACCTCGGACCATGAGCAACTGAACATTGCTATACAGACCCAATATTATATCGTCTGACATTTCATAGCAAATGCGAGAATGTATGTTCATCTCGTCGAAGCTTATAACAGCTAACCTGTCTAAACCTTGAAAATTCATTGCCTTGCTTTTAAGAGATATTTTACCTCGTTCATAATACCTAGTCTGCATTTGATTTATGTATCCAGTTTTGTAAAGTCGAACGAGCAGGTAGATGAGTGTTTACTTTCTTAAATATTCATACTTATTTTGAGAAATGGCATTTGTTATATCCTCGGAGGACCATTTCACTCCCTTATTCCCACTTAAAAGACACTTTATTTGCCCTGGGATGAAATATGTTGATAGCACGTCTTTACCCTATTTTCCACAGCAACTCGTGTGACCTTAGCAGACGAACTTCGATTTTTATAGGTGCAAGCTTCGAACCCCAAATTCTTTTAAGAGCCGCGTGTTTTCTTTCAGCGCCGCCAAAGCAGCCGCGTTTTTTCTTTTCAATGCTTCAATTTCTTTCTTGAGGTTTTCTAATTCGTTATCGCTATTTTCTATAACTGGGCCGGTAATAGTATATTGATCAAGCTTTCTTTTCTTCGGAGATACAGAAGCAACGGTGGACAAGGCTCGCTTCCTAACAGTTCGGACCTCGTGCCGCACATCTCGACCAGTGGAAACCTACAGAACGAGCCGAAACGCTTAATTACTACATTTTCTGCAGTATTAAGACAGCAATAATTTTAGAATACATTACAGGATATAAAAACGAAAAAGACATACCTGCCACATTCCACTTGTACTTGGACCTTCACTAAGTGCATCACCATGACAATTGGGAATAAACTGCGACGGAACTGCATCTGGGAGCAGAATTTTATTAACCGGAAAACCTAATAGCTCACTTTTAAAATCCCGTTTATAGTCACTAAGAACAAAGTGCACTGAACATACACGTGAATTATCAGCGTTAAATTCGTCAGTACGCCTACAGCGAGACACCCACAGGCGCTTTAATTGCTCGTTTTTTGTAAATGTGTGATAATTCACACCAACTATTTTAATAGTATATTAAGCGTCGAGACTATATTGATAGTAATTAAAACGCGAGTATTATTATTAACCGAGCGAAGTTAATAATTATCAAACGAGCGTTTTAATCACCATTATAGTCAAGTTTCATACGACTGTTTATGCTGGACCATGTATCTAAATTAAATGTTTCATAAGTTCGTTTCTGGTTTGCGTGATGTGTTACAATCGTTATTCCTTTATCTATGGTTACAATACAATGATCTTGTAGCACCCGTGTCAAACAAAGTTGCTAGCGTTGTGAGACGTACTACGCAGAATAATCGATACTTGCGCTTTCACAATGTTACGTGGCTACTTCTAATTGGTCGAATACCAATACTTTAATGAACAGGTGTAGTTTAATGATGCCCATTAAAGTTCTGCTACCAGTCGTATAAATACTAGATTTTGGCATGGTCGAGCATAAAACGTAATTACGGCATTGTGCTACAGCACAATACATCCTACTCTTAACGTTTTTACTCATTGCACACCGACTTAAACACTTCAAAACAGAGAAAACTGAATCTATATTGAAGATTCTAGTTTTAAGCACGTGTGTGCAACTTATTTGTTGAAGTGGGGGGATATATGACTAAGTGATAAGGAACAACGCGCTTTCGTACATTTGTTGTTAAATGCCTACTTTCCGTCAACATAACGATGTAAAGCAGGATAATTTACCAAAACAGCTAAAAATATGTTATACTTTCAAAATAAAGGCAGAAGCATATATTACCTTCCGATATATGAGTGCATCTGGATTTATTGCACTTGTACGTGTCTGCTAAAACGAAGAGGAGCTCAGATTAATATCTGTTGCCTTTTAGGCGATTGAGCGGCATAATTATTTCAAAGGAAATGCTGTTAGCTCTTACAGCCAAAGTTTTTCCATCCACTTTGATTTTGTAAAGGACTGTTTACCTGGAAAAGCTTACCATTTTCAGGGAAGAATACCTTTGGCCGCATTACATGTATTTTCGTGTGCAGACTTAAGAGTCGGCCTACCTGGTAAAAAGGGAAGTTCTTTATATTCCTCTGGAATGCCTATTAAACAGCATAATTGTGAGCAGAAGCTATTTGAACACCAAGTATCATATAAGTACAGCCCGGATTCTGATGACATGTCATCTTTTAATTCTTGCAATAAAGGCCTTGATTAACTGTACATAAATCCATATCATGGGTTCCGCATTAAGAAAACGTATATATTTATTAGGTCATTGTGTTAGTTTCATGCCATTTTCTATTTTGGGTCATCTTTTTTCAATTTTACATTATTAATTTGTAATTTCCCTGTCATTTGCCTCTTTATTTAACAATTTTCTGGCATAATTATAGAGTATATAAATATTTTGGTTGGTATGGAAATAGTAGCTCGTGGGTGGAGAGATGGCTATTGTCTGGGAAACAGATATACACTACGTGATCAAACGTATCCAGACACCTGGCTGAAAATGACGTACAAGTTCGTGGCGCCCTCCATCGGTAATGCTGGAAGTCATTATGGTGTTGGCCCACCTTAGTCTTGATGTCAGAGTTCACTCTCGCAGGCTTACTTTCAATCAGGTGCTGGAAGGTTTCTTGGGGAATGGCAGCCCATTCTTCACGGAGTGCGGAACTGAGGAGAGGTATCGATGTAGGTCGGTGAGGCCTGGCACGAAGTCCACGTTCCAAAACATCCCAAAGGTGTTTTATAGGATTCAAGTCAGAACTCTGTGCAGGCCAGTCCATTACAGGGATGTTATTGTCGTGTAACTACTCCGCCACAGCCCGTACAGTATGAACAGGTGCTTGATCGGTTGAAAGATGCAATCGCCATCCCCGAATTGCTCTTCAACAGTGGGAAGCAAGAAGGTGCTTAAAATATCAATGTAGGTCTGCGCTGTCATCGTGCCACGCAAAACAACAAGGGGTGCAAGCCCCCTCCAGGAAAAACATGACCACACCATAACACCACCACCTCCGAATTTCACTGTTGGCACTACGCACGCTGGCAGATGACGTCCACCGGGCATTCGCCATACCCACACCCTGCCATCGGATCGCCATATTGTGTACCGTGATTCGTCACTCCACACAACGTTTTGCCACTGTTCAATCGTGTAATGTTGACGCTCCTTACACCAAGCGAGGCGTCGTTTGGCATTCTCCTGCGTGATGTGTGGCTTATGAGCAGCCGCTCGACCATGGAATGCAAGGTTTCTCACCTCACGCATAACTGTCATAGTCCTTGGAGTGGATCCTGATGCAGTTTGAAATTCCTGTGTGATGGTCTGGATAGATGCCTGCATATTACTCTTTATGCCCCTCTTCAAATGTCGGCAGTCTCTGTCAGTCAACAGACGAGGTCGGCCTGTACGCTTTTGTGCTGTACATGTCCCTTCACGTTTCCACTTCACTATCACATCAGAAACAGTGGACCTATGGATGTTTAGGAGTGTGGAAGTCTCGCGTACAGACTTCTGACACAAGTGATACCCAATCACCTGACCACGTTCGAAGTCCGTGAGTTCCACGGAGCGTCCCATTCTGCTGTTTCACGATGTCTAATGACTACTGAGGTCGCGTATAATGAGTACCAGGCAATAGGTGGCAGCACAATGCACCTAAGATGAAAAACGTATGTTTGTGGGGGTATCCGGATGCTTTTGATTACATAGTGTAATTACTGTTATGAATTCATTTAAAAAATTAGGGACGAGAAGGTCAATTTTCCCTTTTTGCGATAATAAGTGCGAACAGTCAAGTTACTATTCTTCATATTTATGTATGGCATAGGTAGTGAAGTCGTATTCATTCGCAGTGAATAGTGCATAATCTAAATTCTCAAAAGAGTTAATGCTACACGGTTTTAAGATGTGTTTCAAAATGCAAAAAGTTAGGAAATTAATTGAAAATATATTTGTTCGATGTTCTTGTTTGGAGAATCTGAAAAGCAAAGAAACTAATTTTCTTACTCGTTTGAAGAATTTGAAAAGGAAAGTAAGAAAATATTTTCTTTTCTTTTTAGATTCTTCAAACAAGAACATTTTCGCTACTCTTTTACCTATTTTTTCTACTTGTATAGGAATTATATCCATATATAAATTAATATATAACTTTCTGTACACTAATTTTAGTAATGCAAATTAATCTCAATTTAGATCATTTTTTGTAATTACTAAGTAATTTTAAAACAAATGTAGTCATTTAAAAGAAAAGAAATTAGTCATGAAAATCCGGGCCCTGCTTATAAGCTGCTCTGACTTTATTTCCTGTCATGTATTTACGTTCATCTCCACTGTATTTTCTCATAAAATATTTATTTGTTTTAAAAAGCCTCTCCTGCCAGTTTGGCGTGAAATGTGTCCATGTTTTATACAAAATAACGAAAACTAAGATACTAGTAGGTTATTGCATTTTCCTTGCATAAATACTAAATAATATATGTACCTAATTACAATTGGCAAGTTCCTTAGATCTACCTCCTTTTAAAAAGGTCAGTGTAACATGTTGGAATGATTGCCAGTGTAATACACTAATACACCTCCTATTTACAACATCTAATTCCCCATGGGTGAAGACATTAAATTTGTGTGCTTTTTAAGGATATTGGTTGCGAGCGTATACTAAAGCATACAAGAAAAGTTGTTCTAAGATCAATACCTTCCAAAACCTGAAGGCTAGACGCATCCTTGTTCTTACTCTTTCAAGTATGGAAAATCAAATGGGAACTATCTACAATTAATTTGTTATTCATTAATTAAAAAGTTAAAACAACTTTATACTAGAAACAATTAAGAAACTAGGTTTATATAAGCATATTTTCAGCCTAAATAATGAAGCTAAAATATCCAAATTCTGAAGACATCATTCAGAATGTGCACTATTCTGTCTGAAACTCAGTTTATTTGAAAACTGGAGGATATTTGCCAGACTTGCCGTTCAGATATATGTTTTCAGCATGTGGGCACAGTTTCATATGCATAAGTCAATTATTCATGTTTTTACCATGAAACGAAGAACAAGTCTCGGAAAAAATGCACATATATCAAGCTTTCAGCTATCATTAAACTGCTATGTTTAAACCATACTAAATAATAACACGATCAACATACAGCTTCCCTCATTAAGCTGCTTTTTTCACAATACATAAACAAACAATATAGTTTAATTTCGAAACAAAGTTTAAGATCCGATGGCGTATAACGTTGAATGTATTTTATTTTCGTTGCTGAAATTGGCCGAATAATGCGTTATTGGTTTTCTTTAACATAATATAATTAAAGTCAAGCAAAAGCATAAACCAAGAGAAATGGTTTTAAAGCTTACAACTTCGAACTTCTGAACAACTTTAATATGGCAAATATCTGCTTTCTATCCACATATCTCTCTTTCTTTGAATAACACATGTGCTGTAAGTCATCCCTCAAGCCCAGCTTTCATATATTGACAGCTTTTTAGCGAATATTTCAAGGGGAAACGAAATTGGCGCCACTTGGGTATTTAGCTCTAAAAAGACAGGTTTGTTTTATTATTTCCAAGACTAAGTCTAGTTATAGATGCGATTTTGTTTCAAGTGATGTAGGGTCAAATCAGATCGTATAACGAGAATATTATCTGAACTTTCATGCCGAGAAGTACGGTGCAGAATACTGGCTAGCTAAACCAACTCTCGATGATGTCACGCAGCAGGCGGATCGAAAGAGAACAAGCGAAAACGGTGCGGGAAGAGACTCCCCTGACCGATATGTGCGAATATGGTAACAATGGAACAGCTGAACACATAGTATGGGAGCGTTCGTTGAAATCTAATGCCATATTTATATTACGATGGAGAATACACGGAAGGAATAGTTTGAGACAAATATAAATGGAAAAACTTAGATAAGATAACAAACACAATTTCAGACATAGCAAGACGCGAAATTATAGACAGTAGGAGAAATAAGGGAAAACCTTAAATATAGTAAAAGGGTTATCACCTTGTTAATCTTATTTTACTGTTCTTTTTTGTGCCACCAGGCTCTTCCCTCGGGGCAGCCTGTGTACGTGGTAGACTACATAATTAATTCTCTTCACCACTAGGTACGGCCCTTTCCATGGTTGCTGAAGCTTGGGGCATCTTCTCTTGGTTCGGTTAGAGCAATACGGACACACCAGTTAACCTTGCTGGAACCCTTGGCTGATAACTTGCCCATCGTAACTAATCTTCATCTTGTCGTTCACAACCTTATGTATGATATGAAGACGGTCCACGAGGTTCTCAACATAATCGATTGCTGGCTGTTCTGTCCCAGGAGGGCTCCCAAACATCATGTCACTTGATAGACGCAGCTCCCTGTCGAGGACCAAGCTGGCTGATGTTAATACGGTGGTGTCGTGCGAACGAGAGATAGGCCAGCAAGAAAAGCGGCACTTTGACCCTCTGGTGATTAGCCTCCACCTTCCTCAAGTGCTCTTCTAGAGTCTTGATATACCGCTCAACCATGCCGTCTGACTACGGGTAAAGAGGTGTTGTGTGCGTCTTGTGCACTTTATGTTGCTCCAGTGCTTCGTTCATCAGGTTCAACTCGAAGTTGGTGTCTTGATTGAAGTGTAGCTCTGACAGCACTCCAAAGCGGCAGAACAGTTCTTACACGAGGAAGTTCGCGATGTTCTTGGCCTTTTAGTTAGGAATGACCACTTGATGAAGTAATCCATTACCACCAACAGATACTTGTTTCCCCTGTCGGTAACAGGGAACGGTCAAGCTATGTCGATGGCGACGCTTTCAAAAAGTGCTCCCACGTTATACTGCTGTATGCGACCTAGGCTCCTGGTCAGTGGGCCGTAACTTGCCGCACACACATGGCATAGGCAGCACCATCTCTCAGCGACTGCATATAGCCTCAACCAGTAGTGTCTTTGTCTGAGCTTCTCGATAGTTCGTTTAGGTCCAAGATGTCCTCCGAATTTCCCTGCTGTACACTGTCTCTCAAATATGTCTGGGGGTGGTAACACGCACAGCTGTTCCATGGTTGTCCTCCGTGGACTAGTGGTACCGTGCTAGCCTCTAGTTCCCAAGGTCGCGGGTTCAAACCCGGCGGAGGGCGATGGATTTTTTTCGGGCGTAAAATCCTTAGCATGGCTTCCTTCGGAAGGAAAGCAAAGCCGGTGGTCCCGTGTCGTAGATTTACGGCACGTGATAGAACCTCAGGCCTGATAAAGAGGCCTCTGAGCAAAATTACATGTCTTTCACCCCCAATATAGAATGGGGCGCTAAGTACCATAGTAGTTAAAGAGCGTCCATAAATAAAACTCAATTTAACTTTAATTTAACTTAGCTGTTCCATGTACTTTGTTGATCCTCTCGACGGAGGTATGGCCGAGGGTAAAGGAAGTGTCAGAGACATAAAATGCAAAAATAAGCACAGTTCTAGCACTGTCCGTTTTAGTGAAAAGGGAGCGTAATGGCTTGGCACTGCAGAAGTCCCGTGTTCAAGTCCGCGTATAGGATTTGTATTTACTTTTTCGGCTAAATAAGCTGCTTCCGTGCCTTTCAGAAGTATATGTTTTTTCGCTACACATGCGTTTGGTATATAAGAAATATATATATCTATCAATGTCATATTATTATTATTATTATTATTATTACTATTATTATTATTATTATTATTATTACTGGTGTTTTTGTTGTACGAAAAGATACACTAAAATGCTATTTAGTTTATGTTTCTGATAATGTTGATAAAATGTAATAATAACAATAACAATGCCCTTTGTGTATGAAAAACACAACCTGACTTCCATTGAAGTTATTTGGCTGATGGTGGGCGCAGGGGCGGCTTCTTAATATGGTAGCACGTTTGCGCTACAACCAAAATCCTGGCTCTCCCTTTAATGTAAATAACGTATACGATTCATACATTTCGGTTATCATTCTGACATGATCTTGTGGAGTGGACTTCGGCAAGCGTTGTATTGTTTGCAGGTGCCAAGTAGTGCATTCCCGGCTGCAACCCACATTGGTATAATGGTTAAGTATAGGGAATAACGAACCAAGGGAGTGCAGAGGAGTATGGGGGGGGGGAAGTGCGGGGCATAAGCTGCATGTTGTTGGTTAACCTAGTAGTCAGAGAGCATAGAATAGGATGATCAACAGGAACAATACTTTTCGTTTCGTCCCATATACAGAGCCGTCTATTGAATTCACAGTAAATGTTTACCTCACTTCCGGTCTTCTATCTTCCGAACTGCAGCAGTTCTCTTTCAGCCTGACAGATTTTCAGAATATAACATATCGTTCCCGGAACAACATATTAAAGTTTCCCTTTACACATATTCTTTTATTGAAGAAAAGAACCTGATTACATAACTTTCCACAATGTATAGTTCTGAAGAATTTAAAAACATAACTGAGGTTGTTCCACTAATGGAGTTTCTCAGGGACAATAATTTATGTTCCACTTTTAGTGAATCTGTTAAACTACTAAGTGTCATTCTAAAAATCCCCATGACAACATGTGAGGCAAAAAGATGCTACTCTACTCTGAAAAGGATTAAAACATTTCTGCGTAACACAACGTCTGAGGAGAGGTTATCTGCGTTGGCCATGCTTTCCATTGAAAGGGATTTCATCATGCAGATCAATAACTACAATGAGCTGGTCATCGATACGTTTATTGACAGGAAGGAGAGAAGGGCTGATTTTCTCTATAAATAGGTGAGTGCTATATGCTACACTGTTTATGAAGTGTGCATATGTTATATATTCTGAATTCCCATTTCTTGTTTACTTGCATAAATTAATCAGCCTATGCCTATAGTGGGAAACATATTTCGTATTTATTACTTAAAACATTTCAAATTGCAAGGATAATTTTGTGAACCACCAAAGTTCAGAGTCACCAGCCGCCCCTGGGTGGTCGTGAGAGGCAAAATACTTCGTAAAATTCAGCAAACATTTCAAGCGGAATACTAACTCTGTTTATAGCATACAGTTACTGCTGTCGGAGGTTCAGTTGTTACTTTCAACTATTTGTATACACCTATGTAATCATTATACTTGATACTTTTGTATTTATTTTACTTCGATTTTTCACTCTTATTAATTCGTTTCGTTTTTGCAACTTTCACTTTACCGCTTAATCACAACCGATTACAATTATTTCTCGTTTACACTATATGTTAGACTTAAACGCAGTTTGTTTATTATGTTTTGTCACATTTGGCGCTCCCTTCTCGGAAAAGTGGAAAGAACTTATTGGAGTGTGTAGCCAAGGGTTAAAGATAGAATCACATGCATTAGATTCGGTTGTAGCGGCGGCAGGAGACCGCGAGAGCTCAGTGGCAAAGCGTCGGCATGGAAAGCCAAACATCTGTGGTTCGAATTCCGGCAATGATCTCAAATGCATTCCATAATGAAGTTATTATTATTGTTGTTGTTATTATTGGATTATCGTCGAAATTGTGAATTAAATAAACACTACAGTTTTTCGGTTTATTTACAGTATTTAACGTACCTTTTCACAACACCTAGACTTCTTGTTATTCCTCCGCTACAATGAAGGGATTCTTATTGCGGACCTCTCGGATAGCTCTGTGGTGCTCTGCGGTAGTCTACTTTGGACTTACTTGTTTTTGCTTTGTCATAAGGCCCTCTTTACTATCCTCCTGAAATCATTCTCATCCATAAACGCACAGCCTCTTCTACATGCCCAACTGCTTGGCATATTTGGGCCACTGTACTGCTACATTCCCACATTACTATAATGCGGCCTCTGGTTACCTCACTTCCGTATGGCATGATGTAAGGAATTTTGGTAGAATGTTGGCTTACAATACTGTACTTGTATATCCCTTAACATGTCCTATTCGTCATTTGGTGAGTGCTAGCATGTAGACCAATACAAAGTGATGACATTGTCACATGATAAAAAGGTCCTCTGATTTTACCCTGCCGGTTTAAAACAAAACCACAAAGCATTTAGAACACTGTGGTTGTTTTTGGAGTAATGGTTAGAGTGTTGGATTACAAATTGAGATACCGGGCTCAGTTCCAGGCTTACTGGGGAGTCTTTATTACCTTCATTTATGTTCATTTCATATTCTCTGAAGAGTAAGGAAGAATTAAAGGCAAGCACGATCGTTTCTGGTTGAACGAAGGAGTAAAGTATGTGTTTTCTTAATTTGAATGAGAGCAAGCGCTATAGGGTGTAAGCTGGTGTTGTTGCTCCTAAACTCTTACCACACAAGAAGTAAAGTACGGGCAAAATTTTCCCAAATATTCGATTCATGGATCCCCGATCCTCCTTGTAGATGGATTTAGTTCTAGAAAGGTGACATTCTGATGTTTCTAGCGCTCCTTATGAATTTGAAACACCTGAGATAGCCTAAAAGCAAGTCTCCCAACGTCAAATGTATTAATGTGAAAGTCTACAACTCGAAAGCACAGTAGCTCCCTGGTAGAGCACCGGCATTCTACCTATATGAAGAAACTTGTTTCAGATCTTCAGTGTTATGCAATATTTGAAAAATATATGACAGAATTGTTTTGTTAACTGAAGCTCTCTCATTTTACGGGCATAAACCAAATATTAGTTTGTAATTGAATAGCTGATTACAACCAAATGGAAGCAAAACATTACTTTTGCGTTTGTCATATAATTCATATTATTTCCATCTATGCAAGCTTAGAAAGTAAACAAAAATCTGTTACTTGTTAGAGTGCTATTAAACGCTAGAGTAGTGTGCTCTTAAATTATTTCCATTACTACTGCCATCACTATCATAAAATTTGTTGATAACATTTGTTTCTCAAGAGCGAAAGTCAATATGACCGTTATACAATTTAATTCTATATATATTTAAACACAATTAGTCTAACAATTGTCAAAAGAAAACATTCTAGCAACAATTCGTATCCTTAACCGAATTACTAAGCGTTTTGTCAGACATATTTCAACGGATAAATGCCTAGTGCTAAAAGTGCACAGCACTATCTTCCTTGATCCCCCTTCAAATTATAAAAACAAGTAGGTCCTTGTACATAGAAAAGCATCGTTCCTTAAATTAAGTTTCTATCAGTGCAGACTATTACCCTGTGGAGTAATGGCGTCAAAATAGCAATGTAGAACATAGAAGTAAAAAAAAGCGGTCAGTCGATGCTGTTTGGTGATAAGCGCCCTGCTCCACACAAACCTGTGGCTCCGCCCTCCACTGGCAAATAATGAAGAGAAAAACGCATGTGGGATTTGTTCTTTCGAATCATGGCCCCAGGTCCTTTTATAAGGGATTGTACTTCCTTACTTTCTCCAGGACTTCCGTCACCTTACTCCGATGGAGGATCAACTGCTCTCTCTGGGTCTTCCCGTTAGATAGCTCTCAAACTCTAAAGAACACACATTCTTGGCCTTTAGTGAGTCCCACTGGGCCCAGTAGGAATGCACATTATTCCTGGGGTGCGATGTCTTCCCAGCTCGGGCTATTCCCTGCCTCCACTTCTCTCAGAAGCAGCACCAAGTCGGGGTCCGCCAGCTGCTTCCTCCTCAGGCCTGCGCTATGCCATCCATCTGCAGGCACCGCCTAAATCACACAACAACTGCGGTACGCTCCTTTCCACTTTAGTGTAGTGACCACATTCATCTGAGCAGGATTTTCTTAATATGGAAGCAGCATTTAAATGGCTCCTTCCTCTCCGATGTTGTGATGTGAAGCTGCACTGTTGAAGCCTCTAAATCCAACGGGTTGTCTGGCCCTCTAGGCACTTGAAACTCAACATCCAGATGAGGGACAAATGGTCAGTTCTCATGTGGAATGGTTGACAATACAGGTGCTTATGGAAGTGCTCCAGCACCTTCACTACTGCCAGGATGTCCCGCCGGTTAACGTAGTAGTTCTTTTACACCTTGGAGACTGTCTTCCAGCAGTACGCTATTACCCGCTATTTCCCATCCCAGACCTGGTATACCTACAATACCGCTGTTGCTGGTGTCGGTGTACACGATAAAATTTCCGCCCGGTTTGGAAAGCCTAAGACGGGTGCACTGCAGAGTGCTGATTAAGTGACTGAAACGCATCTTCGGCCCTTTCTGTCCACATGCACCGTCGGTGCTCTTCAGTTAGACGAATGAGAGGAATCGAGATGTTATATAAAACTCTGAAAACTGGTGGTAGTAGCTGCAAAGGTCCAGAAAATTACGCAACTTTCGTTTATCTTTAGAGCGATCCCAATCTCTCCCAGTCCGAACCCGTAGCCACCCCAGTTGTTGAGAGTATATGGGCGAAATAGTTAATCTCCTTGCAGAGGAGTTGGCACTTCTTTGCATTTAGCTCCAGTTTGGCTGCCTGCAGTCTCTGCAGCATATTTACCAGGTTTTCGAGATGATCTTCAAAGGTGCTGCAAATGAGGATTATATAATCCGGGTATAGCAGGCAGGCATTGTAACTCAACCCTGTCATCACTCACTCCATAAGGAGCTGGAAGGTAGCTGGTACGTTGCAGAGGCCAAATAGCATACGCTTAAACTGTCAAAAGCCCTTGTCCTGTCAAGAATGTGGTCTTCTCATTGACTCTGGTATCTAGGGCCACCTACTAATATCTCGATTTCAGGTCCAGGGTCTCGTCAAACCAGGGTAAGGGGAAACAGTTCTTTCGAGTCACAGTATTCAGCTTCCTATAATCCACGCAGAAACGCAGTTCACCGTTCTTCTTCACCAGGACTACAGGAGAAGCCCGAATCTCATGTCCTCAAGCATGTCCCTTACCTCCGCTTGCTTCACCAAAGGAACACGTCTTGGTGGTTGTCGAATAGATCGGACGCCTCCGGTGTAGACGTAGTGGAGTACTCGGTGATTTCAAGTATAATTGCCATTCCCTTGGCTGAAAACAGGTTGCCCCTCTTCAGTTGTGCCGCGGTCAGATGGTCAGCCGCCCTCTTCAGGAAGTCCTTAAGCTGGAACCTCAAATCTTGCTACTGTGCTGGCTTCTCGTATCCATCGCACTGCGATAAACTCGCAGCTGGCTCGCATTTTCTAAACCACTTTCTGTCTGGATGTCCTGATGGGTGTTCGGTGGATTCAGCAGACCCACAGGCACTTCTTTCCGGCAAGACTATAATGCACTGTTAGCGTATAATCCGTTCAATGACGTCTTCAGTCCAAAACCAAATTCCTTGATCGCTTGCGTTCCAGGTGCGCCTTCACAACACCTCGCTTCTTGCGGGTAATGCCACATTCTCTATCGGGATCATACTACAGAGCCCGATTGCTCGTTGGGGCTCCGGAGCACCACCTCGTCTCGGCCGAGTCGCAAGGTCCTCCTGCCGAAATAGACTTTCGCCTCGTGACTCCTGAGGACATCCAGTCGCAATATCACATCCTCAGCCATGCCCGTAACGAAAACACACACAGTGTTACGATGCTCCACCCCAGGGTCAACTGCAGTTGGGTCTCTTCCACAGACCAAATATCGCCCGATGGCGTCACTTGCTAGTTGGATCGATTCGTTTTTTATCGGCTAGCTCTTCGCCACGTCATGTCTCATGACTGTCATGGTTGCACCTGTATCCATTAGTATCCGGCACGACTTTCCATGTATCTAGTCGTCCGCGAACGAAGCTATCAGCAACTCGAAAGGGTGGTGAACACGGCTCCGACGTGCCCCTGATCACAAAGATCCTCATTCCTTTCACGCTTGTTCGTGGGCTAAGTGTATGCAGTCCCTCAAATGGTGTGTCGGCTGGCCACACACCAACACATCACTACCTAAAGATTTTCATCGTCGTTTCTGGGCGGATCCTCTGTGCACCTCGTATCAGATACTCCTAGTCTTGAAGATGGGACAGCTGATAACTGGGCCGCCTCCATTCTCAACGCGACCGATAGCGCCTCGTGGATGGTCTTATAATCACCGAGTATTTAGACGCTGTCGCATCTCGGCGTCACGCACCGCTCGGCAAAGTAGTTGCACCCTCCTGGGACACTTAACTGGACAGGAGATTCACCATAGTGTTGCTCACCAGCTGTTAAATTGCCAGGGTGAAATCCTCCAACGTCTACCCTGGCTGTTACAGTCTTGACTTGAGCTGACTATAGTAGGCTGAGGCCAAGCGATGGTTCTCGAAACGGTTTTCGAGGGCCTCCCATATGCCTCCGAAAACCACCGACTTCGGAATTGCATTCAAAATCTCTTTCGCCCGTCAATGGAGGCTGGCTATTAGCTGCGTCACTTTCTTCTCTGCCAACTACCGGTTGTAGTTGTCGACGGCGGCGATTTGTCGGCGAAAGACTTTGGAGATTGACGTTCCGTCGTATTTGGGTGGCTTGACGCGCGCAGATTTTAAGTCGCGTCCTGGCGTTTCAACCTTCAAGTCCGTAAGTCTTACGTCAAGCATTCCTTCCTGCGTGGCATCCAGTTTCTTGGCAATGCCGTGGACTTTTTCTTCCAGGACGCTGACGCGTAAACCGAGGTTTCCCATGTCTTTCTCCACGCCGACCAGTCGTTCGTCAATTTCGGTGGATAGCTCCATCTTTATCTTGGATATTTCCGCCTTCATTTGTGCCTGTGTCTTCTCCATTTCGAAATTCATTGTCATTATTTCACTTCAGATATTATACAATCCGGTTTTCACTTTCTCCATTTTTTCCTCCATCTTCTCCATTCCAGATTTCATTTCCTCCTCCATCTTCTCCAGCCCAAATTTCATTTTCGCTTCCATCGTTTCCATTAAGGACTTCATGGTCTTGATTTCAGCTAGTAATTCTTTCATATTCCCTCCATAGTGATGATTAGTCCCAATCCTGAAACCAATGTAACAAATGACAACTGTATTTGCTACCAAACAGCCTTATTCCTCACTTAGATGCTCAGTTGTACTCAGCAATCCACAGCACTCGACTGTCTCTCTGACTCAACTCACTCTCTTCCAATGCAAACGAAGTTAGCAGGCTAAGAGCAGTCCGAAGAGGTATTAGTAAGTGTACCTACCTTGTTAAAGTTTAAGCACTTATTGACAGGAAAAGGTAATTACAGGTGTCGGGTAAGATTAAGGTTGATGGGATGAAAGGAGGTAGCAGAGTTGCTCCTCGACGACTAAAGATACTCACTCTCCTCTCTTAGCGCAAGCATCCCCCTTATATACCCCCGCATTGCAGCAGAATCTTCTGGAAAGAGAAACTACTCGAGAGCCGCCTATAGGAAATTTCCAGAACTAAGGGGAGACACACTTAAAGAGTTTGATGTGCGGAATTGTTCTAAAGCAGTCGGCCGAAAGAGCTAATTATCCAAGCGGCTAGGTAAAAGGGGCCGACATGCTCTCACACTGACGCGATCCGCCAGCAGCTTTGAGCATGTGGTGACAATATAATATTTTCATGTATGCTTTAATTTTTAACATGGGCTGTTCTACATCCTGGAGCTTAGTTCATAATGGGTTATGACGCAACCAATACTACTACTTCACCATTACCACCGTTATAGTTTTGTTTAAACGTTTTATAAACCAGGCAGGAGTTTTCAGAGAATGAATTTTATGTACAGAAAATTAACAATTGGGTTGGCAGCGTAAGCTGTTTGTTTGCATAAGAGGTTAACTGCTAATGCCCTTTGTCATCTATCTCCTAAATTTATTTTAATTTTGTGTCAGAAGCATACAATTAGGTATTATTACACGTCTAGTTCTTATTACTATTTCATTTGTTAGATACATCTGCGTAGATAATCAGTGTACTTAACAACGTCTTAAAACGTATGTTTTATCAACGACAGCAAATATTTTGTTGGATACTTCCCTTAAACCAAGTAATATTATGTTGCCAATGAATGAAATGCATAAAGCAATCAAATATAGTAGGTAAACTGATTAAAAAGTTGTAAATTTGGCACGCTGGGCTTTGGCGCACACACACTAACGTTACAAACGAGTATCAGCTGGCGATGATATTCACTGCATGACTTTGAACCACTCCCGTTCACTATATAATGACGTCCTTGACTGTCACACTTGATATTGTCACGTACAAATTAACTGCAACTTACAACCACTCTCAATCACTGCATCACTGGCTAAGATCACATTGATCCCTACTGAACGTTGAAGGTTATCACTGTGTTCGCAAATCAGGTTATCTCATCACTAGAATGGACTCATTGCGAATTATGGGTGATTGAACGAGATGTTGTCGTCACTTCACCCCTACGCCGCGTACCCCTTCCTACAAATTGTCACAAATATCTATGCATTCGGGTGGAATTGTCTTGATCGTTATGACAATAGCAGAGGTGTTATGAGGCGCAACTCATCTACAACAGCTAATCTTTAATACTGATTTTTTTGTTTTACTAAGAAGGACAGCAAAAATGACGCAGGTGAGTGAGAGTGACTAATGTTTATATTTATGTCCACAGTAATTAAATTATTATTCAGCAAGTTGGCTCGGGCGGTAACTTCTATGGTCCACATTCGGGAGGTTCCGGTTTCAAACCCACGGGGCTGAACCAACCTGATCGAGGGATTTTTTGCGGTTTTCCTCGGTCGCTAGGTGAATGCTGGGTTCGATAATTTGATCCGCAAATTCCCCTATCATCCTCTTCATCACTAAATTTAATTTCCTTATTCTTCACAGCCGTACCAGGCATTGGGCTGATACCCATCCTGGATATGCTATGATCTGGAGTTTGCTTGCTCCTCGACAGGGTACTGCATTAAGGTATTGGCTTGCAAATCCTTGGGGTGTAAGCCGTATAATGGGGAGGGTAATCAGTTAAAGAAGAAATATTAGACTATTCAAATAATGGCATTTATCCAAAATTGATTACAAGCCACGCTTAAAAGCTTTTAATGGTTTATTTGTTTCAAATTAATATTTATTTTAACACCCCTTTGCGAACTAGGGCTTTTTCTGCGATTAACAATAGTTCAACTACCGGTTCAACCGAGGGCACTTCTATCAAACATGGATTTTCTTGGTGGCGTAAGGCTGTAAAAATCGCTTAAAAGCAAATGTCGTACTTCAATTATTCTCGGTTGGAAGTATTTTTACAAAATAATTTATTTGGCTTACAACTAGACGAGGCTAAGAAAGCTGAAATCAAAGAAAAAGGAAAAAAGAGAGCACATGACTAGTCTGATTGATGTAGTTCATACTTTAACTAAACGAGGTAAAGACCTTCCAGGGCATGAGAAGAGTGTAGAAAGAGGTCTGTTTCTAGAGACTGTTGGTATACTTTTAAAATATGATCCAGTTTCAGGACATATCCAGAGAACGTTGTCAAGGATTGCCCATATTTTTGTAATCGCATCCAAAATGATATATTACAAGCAATGAAAGAAGTAATGTTAAGACAAATTACAAATGAGTTAAAAGAAGAGCCAGTTGCTACGGTTGCTGATGAAACCTCTGATGCAAGTATCATCACGAACAAATGGCTGTGTTGTGACGATACATTCCTGCAGAATATGATCTTCCAATACATAGAATTGCTTACCTTAAAGATATTGCTGAAAAACGACGCTGAAACTTTCTTCAATGCGGTGAATGAAGCTTTGGAAGAAGTCTAGTTCATTTGGTCGAACGTTGTATCCGTGTGCTTTGACGGAGCATCGTGGATGTCAGGTGAATTTAGTGGGTTAAAGACAAAATGCAAGGAAAAACCGATCGATATTGTATGTTCATTGCTACGTCCATTGTATCAACTTGAGTTTGGTCAGCGCTTATTATAACCATAAGTCTAATCCTTTGATATCACTGTTTTCTGTATTGTGCAGTTACTGTACAATTTTAGAGAAGGAAGTCCCAAAAGAACTACTCTTTTTGAAGACCTGGCAAAAAGTACTGATATAATGTTGAAACCCCTGAAGTCGCTTTCACAGGCTCATTGCCTGTGTCTGCAATACTTGCTCAGTTTGAAAACATCATCAAAGCAATGGAAGAAATCATTGATGAATACATATGATTCAAAAACAACGACAAAACCAAAATGAATTTTATTCCAAATGAAAACTTTCAACTTTATAGTACGCTTGTATAACATGCACCCAGTTCTTCGTATCATCGTGAAAGGCAGAAAAACTCTTCAGAATCAAGCCTCAGATATTTGTGAGACATTTGAGTCAATAACACAAATTAGCTTTGGCGTTAGGCAAAATGTGGAGGAGTTTTAAGCAATGTACAAAAAAGAAAGAAAGCAAACCTGAAACTTGTGTAATGAGCTAAATATTGAAATACCGGTGCCGCGAGAAAGACAAGTGTGTGTTCCCTTAAATAATGATACAACTCCAGAAAACACGTTTTATGTTGAGACAGAAAAAGACCAACTTCGCCTTTATATTACTTTCCTGTTCTTGAAGTCTAGTTGCTTCTAGTTCCCAAGATCGCGGGTTCAAACCCGGCACAATACGATGAAATTTTTCGGGCGTAAAAATCCTTAGCATGGGCTCCTTCGGAAGAGAAGTAAAGCTGGAGTACCCGTGTCGTAAATTTACGGCATGTAAAAGAATCTGAAGTCTGATAAAGAGGCCTCTAAAATAATTACTGGTCTTTCACACCCAATATAGAATGGGACGCTAAGGACCACAGCAGTTAAAGAGTGTCAATAAATAAAAGTTAATTTAATTTAACTTTTTTGAAGTCTAGTTCGAGAGTCTAATCTAAAAATCGTTTCAACTAAGAACCCACACTTACGATTTCTGCTTTTGGAAAAAGTATGGGTCCAAATTTGTGTCCAAACAAATGGAAGCGTGAAGATATATTCTCAGTATACATTTTGATACAAATGCAGATCTCAGCGCGGAGATAAATATTTTGAAAATAACAAAATGTAACAACTTCCCTCCAAATAACGTTCTTGAACTGATTTTCTGGCTCTCAGAATTTCAAGGGGAACAATTGAACATTTTTCAGGATGCTTCTGAGAACATTTTCTACCATTCCAGTTACTAGCTATTCTTGTAAATCAACAAGGAGCTACTATGAAGCACGAAGAATTCCAAAGGACGGTCCCTTTTAAGAGCAGAATGTCACTTTAAGTCAATTAGGTGCAGATAGTTATAAAGCCTTTATGTCCGTTTTTTGCGCTTTTGATTTCGTAAAAACTGTATGTTGCTTTATTTCGATTGTAACTTTAAATAAAGTATATTAACGCCTTTTTATGTACTGTATTTATTCTAACTATTAAAGCTTCGATCTTGAAAACTTGAAATATCGTATTCCGAAAAACATAGCCTTTGATAGGAAAAAGCACTTTTTTGTAAATAGGAGTGAAGGGAAAAAGTACTTCATTTTGAGAGGTGAATATTTTCAAATTTGTTTTGGGAAGGACCCTTAGATCTCCCTCCGTTCTCTCGGAAACAGTCCAACCCACTAAATATCCACATTGGGCCTCATATTGTAATAACTCTGCACGCACCTATGTTGATGACTATGGGCATGCTACAAATGAATGGAATTGTGGTTTCCGAGATAACAGAGGCCTGACACAAGGATTTGTATTTTGTGGGTCAAGTCTGACTATTTGACAGCGAAATAAAATAACATGGTTCTAGACACCAAGAACATAAACTGTCAAAATATACAATTATCACTAAATATGCACTTCAACAGCATTAATAAGAAAACGTAAACGAAATTAGATGTAAATACGTAGCTGGGTTTGTATGACGGACAGTGGAAGAATCACTGTAATGTGAAAGACAACATCTTGGGATTATTTGCGCACAGGGCTTTGTTGTTTATTACTTTTGTTTAGTTATTCCCAAATATACTTCCTAAAATACATTTGACAGATCTTTCTCAAAACGGTCATTGTATCCACACCACATGTGCACTTATCAATAAATCAACAGGTTTCTTCAGTTTTCATTTCCAAAATATTCATAAAAATAAATTTGTGATTCCTGCCATTTACAAATAAATTTTCAAATTTCGATGCGATAAAAGTCTGAAAATATAATTTATATCCCTCCACGACAATTACATATGTGAAATCTGTAGGAAAAAATTAAATTGACTTTTATTTATGGACGCTCTTTAACTGCTGTGGCCCTTAGTGTTCCATTCTATATTGGGCGTGAAAAACCGGTAATTTTTCTCAGAGGCCTCTTTATCAGGCTTGACGTTCTTTTACATGCCGTAAATCTGCGACAAGGGACCACCGGCTTTACTTCTCTTTCGAAGGAAGTCATGGTATGAATTTTTGCGCCCGACAAAATCCATCGCCCTTCGCCTTTACCTTTTTATTTCCAAAATCTGTGATTCCTATCGTTTACAAATTCATTTTCAAATTCCAATGAGATAAAAGTCTGAAAATATAATGTATATCCCCCACGACAATTTAGATACGTGAAATCTGTGGGATGTTTCAGTCCTCCTTTACACAAGTTCAATAAGTGTGAGTTTCTCTTATCCTGTAAGCCTGCTGTTGTCAAATCTTTGTCCAAAACAATATCCTCTTTGCATTTGTGCAGCCTTTCACATATTTTAATATGGAATGAGAAATGTATCAGATATATAGAACAATACACAAGCAGTATTGCAATCAATATACATATATTGTGGCGTGTAGGTGTGTGCATTGTCGCGTCGGACACATTATTGCTTTGTAGCGATGACATTGTAGAAGTAATTCATTTCGGCTGGGGTTTTTTAAGTTAGTACGACATGATATCTCTCCCCACCTCCTGGCCAGATGTGGAGAGAGGAAAGGGAGGGAGGCGAGCGTTACTAGTTTCTTTGTCTGGAAGCGTAGCGTCAGTAGCCAGTGAGTCGCAGTGTGTCTCTTGAGGGCGAGTGTTGTGTTTGTAAGTGTGCGTGGATCGTGTGAGTGTAAAACATCTCCCTCTAATGTTTTTAATTTAATCTTTTTGCGAACGATGTAAAGGCACCAAGTTTAATATTTATTAAACCACGGATAATATGCTAATGTGAAAACCCATGTATTTTTGTGATAATTATCCCACGCCTGCTCTAACATGTGCAGCTAAAACCCTGGTCCTCTCGTTGCCTTTGCAGTTATGCCTCCCAATGTTAATGTTGGGGTATACGAATTTTAATATCCATCTGCAAAACCTTTTGGCCTTACCCCGGTATATAACATTTTTGGTGGTTTGTCGCCGGGTATCATATAATATTTTTATTGCAAACGTTAACACATCGCTGTGAAGAAAATTTCGTGTGTTTGTAGCGTGCGGGTGATGCATTTATTTATGCACATGGTGGTTACATCTATGATTTTAAGTACGTTTTGTACATATGAGTGTGTGAGGGATTTCTTTTTCTATCTGGATTTGTACTGTGAGATTTTATGTAGGGTTGCAGCGACGTAATACGATTTTTAAGGCATTGCGTAACACGTGTAGGCAGCACATTTTGGCTCAGTAACGTGACCGTTACACCAGATATTCAAACTTCTTCCAGAGTTTGGCGTTGCGATTCTTTCTTTGGCGCAGCAAAATTTTGTTTTTTTCCCTCCATTTCGGCCCTGAAAATTTTTCATATTTAGTACATTTCATATTTTGTTAAAGTGATGGCTATATACTTTTTTTGGTGTCTCTGCATTGCCACTTCCTCCTTCTCTTCACTGTTTCCCCTTATTTTCTCTATCTTTTTCTCTTCTTCTCTTTTTTATTCCATTCCCTTTTACCACGTTGTTTGCTGTGTGTATGTGCGTGTGTCTGTATGTATTTCAACTCACTGTAGGATATGTGATCTCATTGAATACTTTTTACAAAGCCTCCACTGTTTAATTTTTCTTTAGGTTTGAGGACAATAGTCGTAGTGGGAACGAATTTTCTGTGTACGGTACTGTGTGTTATTAATCACCATAGTCACCTTTCAGTCCTGCCTGTTTTGTTTGTATTTTTTTAATTAACTTCCATTTAGTAGCTCTGTTTCAAGCGCCCACGACAGTAGGTTAGCGACCTATAATTTGATGAATATATTCTGTATCTGAGCAGTGTCTCAGGTATTTCTGTGAAATTGCTGGATTTTGTGTGCCTGATACAACTACATTTATCTTTCAAATTTGACCATTGCCTCATGATTTTGACATTTTTATATGTGTTATGCCAGCTTGCTACTATATCTTACGCCTCTGCTAATAACTTGTGCCAGAGAAATTATTGAGGGTTATGAATCTTACTTTCTTAAGACAAATTTGTCACTGTAGTGCATTACAGATGTGTTGTATAACCTAACATTTCTGACCTGTGCTCTGATTGAATTTTCTTTTCTTTACAGTCAATGTGCTTACTGCTTTACATTTCAGATACTGTCTGCATTATTTTTGTATGATGTTAGCACAGGCATGGCTAGTTTATGCTAAATACTAGGACAATTTCTTTATTATTTACCTTGCTATCTTGATTTAGTTCATTACAGTGCATTTGACTTTTTTATGCTAATTTTCAGAATCACATACTAATTTTAGCATACACTGTTATTGTGTGTACAATTGTACTACTGAAATTGTGTTCATTTTGGTCATATTTAGCCTCATTAAACTTATTTGTTTTTAGGTTCTATAAGTATTTTGCTTTCATTACACTGTGATATAATACTATAATGCTTTGTCACTGTCATATCTGTTTCTGTGGATACTACTGGCTTATGCTGTTTCATACTGAGTGATTAATTCTCACCTGTGTGTACCATTGACTTACATATTTGATTTATTGCTAATTTCTGGAACTGTCTATGGACATTTACTTTTTTAGCTGTGTTTTTTTATGAATACAACCACTGCCTCTCTTACAGCATTGATATTTATGCATTTTACTCATACCTATTTTTGTCTCTGATACAATAATATTTTACATGGTGTATGTCCACTCATTTCTTTCGTTACAACCTTTGTTTAATTGCATATCTGTGCCTAGTTAATTTTTTGCCTACATTTCTGTGTTAATACTCTACTATATAGTTTCACTATGCCAAAGAGAAATAACAGACGACCCTTAGACATGCCTGTGGAAGACTACCCTCTTACGCCTTCTTCTAATACTGGGCCACCGAACTAGATGGCCACCAATAATGGTTTAATTGCACTTGTGCAAGCAGTTGTCTAGAGTACTGTGTCTGCTGTTCGACCCTCTGTCGAACCCCCTTTCTGTAATGCTGCAATAGACAATCCTTTTGATTTTCTGAACACTTTTGAAAGAGTAGCTTTTGCTAATAACTGGTCAGATTTGCAAAAAGTGAAGTATATGCCTTGCTACCTTAAAGATACTGCTATACAATGGTTTCAGACATTTTGTTACAGGCAACCCTCTCATGATTGGGCTCTTTTAAAATCCTCCTTTATTACAGCTTTTCAGGTTACACGCCAAGCAGAATTGTCAGAAATCAAACTCCGATAAAGAATTCGATTATATTCTGAACCTATCTTGCACTATGCGTATGATGTACTGTCTTTATGTGATTAAATTAACCCAAGTAGACTCAAACTGAGCAAATAAGAAATTTACTAAAAGCTCTGAAATCTGGGTACGTAAACATTATCCTGTCAATGAACCCTCTTACTCTAGATGATATTTTACAGGCTCTTAAACGGTAGATAAAGCACAATTTAACGTGACACAAAGAGAGAACTTGGCCACTGTACAGGTACAGCCTACAGTTCATTTTTCAGCTCCTCTACCTCCGACTTTACCAGATGGGACAACTAACCCATTTCTTTCAGGTCATACACCTTTGCCTGCTCTTCCAGCCCTCCTACTAATGATGTCACGGAGCTAGCTGCAAAAGTGGACCAGTTGGCCAACCAGACATATGCAATGAACACATCATCTCATCGTGAGAGGAAAAGACCATCATCTTCCACACAGAGAGGACAATGGCAACCACGTTCACCACCTCCAGATCGGCGCTAACCCCTGATTTGTTTTAGGTGCGGCAAACCAGGGCACACAGCATCATTTTGTTGGCAGCAGGTGCCTCAGTCAAAAGAGAGCAGCGCCACGCCTCACAGCCACCCAGGTCACCTCGCAGTGATGGGCAACATCCTACTGTCGCCAGTGCCTCTCTTCCTCGGGTCACATTCTGCAGGTCTCTGGACTCATCGATGGAGAACAAATTAACATTATTTTGGATACAGGCAGCGCTGTTAACATCATCCATGCTTGCCATGTCCATGACGTTGCCAAACTGGAGCCTCTTGATATACTACTGCGCACAGCTGGAAACAAGTTGTTAGATGCTCCTTACCACACTGTTTTATCTTTCCATGTTAATGGTTTTTCCTTTCAGAAAGATGTTTAGTAGTAAAAGATTTTTTTAAGTGAACATAAAGTTGTCATTGATCATGCACATAACACAGTTGCTATTGTAGCAGGAGATGCTATTTGTGAGGTTGATATTTTAGAAAGGGATGTTTTGCCTTTGTCCGACATAGCTTTAATCCCATTATTGGACGAACTCTGTGAAAAATCTACATATAAGGCTTTTGTTAAAAGTGATGTCCGAATACCTGATTTTTCAGTCAGCATTGTCTCAATACAGTTTTCTAAGTCTCCCTCTCATGCTGTTATGTTATAGCCTTCACAAAGCATTATGCACAAAAAGTATATTAGTATTCCATCCATTGTCTGTGAATCCAAAAATGATCTGTTTCTGCCTGTGCATAACACATCTGCCCAATCTCAAACATTATTTACTAATTCTGTTCTCGCTACTGTGCAAGATGTTGCATTTGTTCGGAGCAATTACATCTCTCCCAGGGATGTTTTACACTGAAAGTAGCTAACTTCAGTTTTAATGTCAATAACAAACTTTCCAGTAACCACTCTGACCAGCTTCATCAGATTTTCCTTAAATATTCTCATGTATTTGCTACCTCATTGCAAGAATTAGGGACAACCGATGTTGCTGAATTTTCTATACAGATCACTGACCCCCCTCCTATCAAACAACGACCCTATAGGGTTCCTCATAAACAGAAATAAATTGTTGCTCAACAGGTTCAAGAAATGCAGGATGCTGGTACTATTACTGAATCTGTCTCCTTGGGCTGCTTTTCAGGAGCTGCTTGACAATCTAGAGACTGTTTTTCAGAGACCAGAGTGACATAGTTTTACGCTCAAGCCTGAAAAATGCTTTTTGGGATGAACAAAGTTAAATTGCTGGGTTTTGATGTATCTAACGACGGTCTTTCTCCAGATCTCGATAAGGGTGCAGTCTCCTAAAAGTTACCCACACCCAAGAGTGTTCAGGATGTCCGTAAGATACCATGTTTATTCAATTTCTACAGAACATTTGTTAAAGATTACCCACAAATTCATCATCCGTTAACCCAGCTCACTAGAAAAGATCAGGACTTTTCTTGGGGACCTGATCACAACTGGCTTTTTAATAGTTAAAAGATGCTTTATTTTCAGCACCAGTGTTAGCTCATTATATTCCTAGGGCTTACACTAAGCTCCATACTGATGCCAGTGGTCTTGGTGTTGGTTTTATTCTCCTTCAACAGCAGGATGACCATCTTCAACACGTGGCGTATGCATCTCGGACACTCCAAGTGTGAAAAAACTACAGTGTTCCAAAATTGGAATTATTGGCCATTGTTTTTGGGTTGAAACATTTTAGATGTTTTGTCTAAGGATAGAAAGTTCATATTGTTTCGGACCACCATTCCTTGTGTTACCTTAGTAACCTTAAAGGATATAACAGGACGGCTAGCTCGCTGGAGTCCTAAGTTTAAAGAGTTTGGTTACACCATCTGTTATAAATCTGGCAAATTGCACCATAATGCTGATACCTTATCTCGGTTCCCTGCCTGGCAGCCTGAGGAACATAAAGTCGAAGAACTCGACGACCTCATCACTTGTTTGATGTCTCCACTTGAGGTTGCGGAGAAGCAGAAAGCTGATCCTCTTATTCGAGTTCTCATTGACACCTTACAACCTGGGTCGACCGCCTCTCCCAAATTGCAGCGTCAGGCGTCTACCTATACACTGAAGTCAAATGTCCATTATAGGAAAAATTCTGGATCAACAGTTTCTCTCCACTTGTTAGTAATTCCTGAATCTCTAATGCATGAGATTTTGTCTTCATGTCATGACGATCCTCTGTCCGGCCATTTAGGTCTTTCCAAGACCTTCACCAAGATAAATTATCACTACTACTACTGGGTGGGTATGAAGAGGGATATTCAACACTATATCCGTATCTGCCCTAGCTGTCAATCTCGAAAGGCGCCCAAGAATCAACGGCCAGCTGGTCTTCTACAACCTATTCCTGTGACTTCCATAGGTGAACGGTGGGGAATTGATCTCTTAAGTACCTTACCACTGTCAAATTCTGGCAATCGCCATGTAATTGTCTGTACGGAATATGCTTCTTGCTGGGTGGAAGCCGGCACCTTGCCTGCTGCTACAATTCTCCATGTGGCTAAATTCATTCTACATCGCATTATTTGTCGCCATGGTGTTCCGGAAATGTTACTGTCAGACCGTAAATCTGTTTTCATAAGTGAAGTGACGCAGGAAATGCTCAGATCTTTATCAGTTTCGCCACATTTCCCCAGTTTATACCATCCAGCTACTAACGGCCTCACCGAGCGTTTTAATCAGACGTTGGTTAAGTCATTTTGTCGACTCGAACCAAAGAAACTGGAACACAATTTTGCTGTATGTTATCTTCTCATACAACTCCTCTGTTCAGGAAACTACTAAATTGTCTTCGTTTTTCCTAATTTATGGCCGAGAACCTACTTTATCTCACCAGGTACAACTCCAGTCATCCCCAAATAACTTGTTTGTCCGTAATACTATTCAGGATATACAAAAGCTAGGGAAGCCGCCATTGCCAATATCAACCAATCTCAAATAACGCAAAAGCAACGATATTACATGAAACATCGTGATGTGAAACTTCAAGTGGGTCAAATTGTTAACATTTTCACTCCCTCTAGGAAAAAGGAAAATGTACTAAACTTCTCCACCGATACCTTGGTCCCTTTGAAATTGTCAAGCAAATCACACCTGTTACCCACGCACTCCGTCGCCCTAACACTCCCAGGACAAACACCTAGCCAGTACATGTTTCCCGCATCTTTCCTTACTATAATCCTGTAGGACAATATAGGTTACAAAATGTTAATTGCTCTCTTACAGATAACAAATGTTTGTTTGCTTATTTTTCTGGGTACTTTGTTGTAACACTACATTTTGTTTTGGGTGATAAATTAACATGTACTTACCAAGATTCCTTATTATGATTCTTTCCAGCTCTGTGAGGGTATTTTAATGTTGTGTGATTAAAGGATGCTTTTTGTTTTGTTTTGTTAGATATGCAATTGCTGAGGTGCCGTTGGGAACTTAGCAAGGTGTCATAGTTACTGTGTCTACTGTATGTCCACAGTAATGTTGGTTTGGTTTTCATGCACTCTTTGAGTTTGCTTGCAGTCACTACAGATGTCATCACTGTGCTGAATAGCAACCACCTTCCTATTGTGAGGTTCTCCTGGAACGAGGGAAATGGTCACAGAGTCATTCTTCTGTCCAGCAGCAACGTTATGCCCCTTCACTACAAGTTTATCGGTGAGTACGTGTTTCCAAAATTTTCAGGTCGTGTAATCCGTAATATGTCAATATTTATCTACAATAAGTTATTTATTTAGATCAGTTCTAACTATTTTCATTTTGCTTTTGATTTTTGTCAGTTTTATGAATGTATTTTTTAGAATCTATTGACTGGGGCTTGGTTCACACTCCAACAATGACAGAATATATCGAGCTATATATACCAAGTGAGTCTGCTGTCCAGGTATCCGTATCTATGCAACGCGCAGTTTATAGTCTAATGTGAAAACATTGACCCTTTTAGCAAACAAACTATTATTGTAGCTCTGCCCTTCTATTTGGTACTATACGCAATCCCCATTAATGATTAAAGACCTGAATAAGAACCAAAGAGCTACGAAAGCCTTAAAGAAGACGACATTTCATGTATATAATGCTTGCAAGGATATAGAAGAACGTTTTACCGAAAAGCGGGATAGACTACGTGTGTTCTGGCCGAGTGGTTTCGCAGCCGGAATGCGGTGCTTATTTTCTGCATTTTTGTGTACTAATTTTTTTACTGGCTCTCCTGTGAGCCAAAGACATAATAATTACAATCAGATAATTGTGTATCATGTTTACCCTAATAATCTGTACCGTATCTGGTGCTGTAAACCGTGTTACGTAGTTAGCTTTCATTCTTTTGGGCGCATATCGACGATATTAAATCTAACAGTTTTTGTTTCCGGTTTAAACCCTATGTTTCACTTCTTCTATTCACAAAGGAGTTGTAAATGTGCTAAGTTCACGAGTAAACAGAATAATAAATTGTTAAAGAGCGTGAATTTCATCAACGAAGTAAATGTTCAAAACGGCAACCCCTTTCATCAATGCACATTTGTGTACGTTCCCGGAGAGACCTTCTTGCATGCTGTAACATTCGCGGTGTAATCTGCCTGCATTCTTCACGTATGACTTCCCGTAGAAAATTTGGGCTTTGCGGCTCTTAAGCATAGACCCGTTCCTTTAAATGACCCCACAGAAAGAAATCCGGTGGGATGAGATTAGGTGATCTAGGTGACCATGCGATTGGGACCCTTGGCAAATCCATTTTTGCGGATATGTTCTATGTAAGTGATTCCTTACAATCAGTGACCAGTGTGGTGGAGCTCCATCCTGTTGGAACCACGTTTCTGTCCGTTTCACTAGTGGCACATCTTCTAGGAGCAATGGCAATTCTTCTTGCAGAAATGCAAGGTATCGTGGTCCTGTGAGGTTGCGTTCAAAAAAGTACGGTCCAATTAGCTGGTCTCCTAATATTCCGCACCTGACATTGATACTCCACTGTACCTGGAATGCAGCTTCTCTCATCCAATGAGGATTGCCTATACTCCAGTAGTGCATATTATGGTGGTTAATAGTTCCGTTCGAGTTCGAGCCAGCCACTTGCGAATTGCGCATAGAACGTTACTTGGAGAGTAGATCCTTAGCATAAATGCTGATGGTCCCCCTACCTATATTTGATCCTGTTAGTTAGTATGTCTGTAACTATATTGTAGTTTGCTAGTAGATTGATTTAACAAAAAATATGTTCTCTAAGGATGACATTTTTAAATTCTTAGTACCAATGTCTCAATGTGTTTTTGTTCTTACTTGTATTAATGTCACAGTAATACCATTTCTATGTTCAGTTTTCATTGAAAAGCATCAAGAGCTAGCAATTTCATTTTCATGTTAAACCTTGAAAATGTTGTCATTAAATTTTTGTCTGAGTGTCCCTACTTTAAATATGTTCATGAATAGTTCTTAGTCATATCAAATAATTGAGCGCTCAATCAATGTATTTTTTACAAGGCCTCGCTTGAGATTTAAATTTTATTAGCTTTCCGTGTCCCCTGCCTATTTGTTTTTTTAATATTTGTTTTGTGTATCTTTTCTTGTATATTCTAACCCTGATGCTTTCCCCAAATCTTGATCTAGTCTGCCGGTAGCCCTAGGAAGCACTCCCCTCCAGAGGACAGCTCCAAATCGTCCGGAGAATGGTGGTACTTCCCCGGCCGCACCCGCACAGGTTATCAGCTGCACTTCACCATCTACGACTTTCTCATCCGGCAGGCTACGAGGGTGTTCTCCCTCTGGTTTTGTCTGTGCCGGCAGGGCTTGTTGGTCACAGACCTATTCTGCAGAGTTCCAGCTACTTCACTGAGTCGCCGTGGTGATCGAGTGGTATAGTCTATCCGTGCGATAACTTTCTTCCATCTTTTCTTCGGCGGGTGTGGTTGAGTGGTGGGAAAAGCTACCGCACAAAGCCGTTTTTGCTCCATTCCCAAGCAGCATTTTGTAATAAACTGTGTTCGTGCAGAAGAGCAGTTACGAGCTGGGAGCGGGTTCCTATGGGACTACTTCACTGTTAAGACAGAATCATTATTCCCGTGGGGATTCATCAGGGCTTTCTTTTTGTACTCTTTGTATATTCAATTTTGTCTATTAATATTTTCTTTGTATTCTTATTTTTCCACTTTTCGGCGGGGATGCCTAATTATTGTGAGTGGGGGGAGCTGTGGCGTGTATCTGTGTGCATTGTCACGTCAGATACATTATTGCTTTGTAGCGGTAACATTATTGAAGTAATTCATTTCGACTGGGGTTTTTGAAGTTCGTCCGACGGGATATCTCTCCCCACCTCCTGACCAGATGTGGAGAGAGGAAAGGGAGGGAAGCGAGCGTTATTAGTTTCACTGTCTGGAAGCGTGGCGTCAGTAGCCAGTGAGTCGCAGTGTGTCCCTTGAGGGCGAGTGTTGTGTATGTAAGCGTGCGTGGATCGTGTGAGTATGAAACATCTCCCTTCAATGTTTTTACTTTAATCTTTTTCTGAACGATGTAAAGGTACCAAGTTCAATATTTAATAAACCCCAGGTAAGGTGTTAATGTGAAAACCCATGTATTTTTGTGATAATTATCCCACGCCTGCTCTAACATGTGCAGCTAAGACCCTGGCCCTCTCGTTGCCTCTACAGTTATGCCTCCCAATGTTTAAGCTGGGGTATTTAAAATTTAATATGTAGCTGCAAAATCCTTTGTCCCTATCGGTATAACATTTTCTTGATTTTTCAATAGCCAAAAGTAAATCTTCACTGCAGAGTACTTCCTTCGAAGGTTCATTTAGATATAAGGAAAAACCTTGCAAAGAAAATGTACCGTAAAATGATGACTTTCATTGCAAAATACCCATGATTTTTTTCCGACTCAAGCACTAATTTTAAAACAGATATATGATAACAAGATCCACTCATATATCTGAAACGAGCAAATCTGGCTTCAAGTGTGGTCGCTCTAAAATTTTCTTACCATAAATATTCCATTATAATCAATACAATGAAGTTTCTGTGGCATATTTAACAGAAAAAATTGTGTCACGAGTTAATTTTCCCTTGTGCTTAGCTGATGCTTTTACATTTCCATTGTGCCAACATTGGAGGAACTGTACATGCTTTTTAAGGAATTTCACATTTTCATCTTCTGATCTTCTAATTAGTTTCTGAATGGGTCAATGAGATGATGCCCTGTTTCTAGACTACCAATATCAACTATTTTCCACCATTGAAGGATAGTGTTGATGAATCCTGCACAAGACACTATGCGTTGGTCTTTAAAAAATGTCTGTAAACTTACAATATTTTTTTCACCAAAAAGACGGAATGTCAGTGAGACATTTTGGCAAACAAGGCTTGAGGAAAACAGGACTTTCTTAGATAAAGATGGCGCCGCTTTACAATACTGTTTTCTTCTGAAAAATAACGAACAAGGTCTTTTAAATTCGAACTTATATTCAGGCTTATGTCCTCAATATATGGTTGAATAAAACTTTGTTCCTTGTTGGTCAACTTTCTTGAAAAAGTGCACTGAATTAAATAATAGAAATACTTTTTTCCGTTGGATTGAAAAGTTTGTCCCTGTAAGGTTTAATGTTACCTTACAATGAAGAATAAATCGTTTCGATTAATTTCTTGGTTATAAAGATACAACTACAAAGCCATATTCATGTAACACTTTAAGAACTTTAAGTGTTAATTTCTTTAATTCCTCTGCGGGTCAGAATTTTACAGGATATAATGCAACTTTGTCCTCATTTTTACTAAATACAGAAGTTAACATAAATGCTTGGATTGTACTGGTAGTATCATGAGCTTCTGAAAAAAGCTTTCCAAGCGACCTCCTCGGTATGTCAAGTTTTGCATTATATGAATTTCATCAAAAAGTACTTGAAATTCTCTTATGAGGTTAGAAGATTTTGACTTCTCTTTCAAATAACTTATTTGAGATGCTTTTACACCCCATTCACTTTTTATATCTGCACCTAATCTTGTTAGTAGTTGTGGTACTGTCAAAACACATAAATTTCTCAGTTGAACATACAGCACTAGAAAATTAAAAAAGAAATGTTAAAGATGCCCACAAAAATATCTCTATTTCATTGTTTGCATGCCCTGAACTCTGTTGTTTTAAAAACTTAAACTTTTAAAGGAGTGAAAATGTATTATCACCAGAATTTAGTAACTCAGCAATGCAGTCATCCGTAGTTGAGGTGAGATTACTTAAGTTGTTATCAGCATCCAATAAGGTAGAAGAGTTGTTGCATTTAAGTGACTCAGTAAGCTTTCAAAAGTTGAACATGTACACAATAGATTATCATCTAATACCTATCTGTATTTGGTGAAGGTATCTTGCAACCATTCAGGAATATATGTACAGATAAATCTTTAAATATTTGTACAGACACCATGATAAAGGGAATATTTTTGGGTTCAAGCTTGTAGAGCGCGACATATTCAGTACAATTTTGCTTAAGAACTGAATATTTTTCAATTTACCCACTAAATATTGGGTACTCATTATTTTATCTTCTTCACACCCTACCGTGTAGTTTGGTTCATCATTTTGCAATATTTGTTCTCTTATTTTTTCTGTTGATTTTTGCCTGGCAGAGGTTGATTGTGACAAGTAAGAAAGTTATCCACAAAACACTTTTGGGAAGGCGTCATCGTTTAATTTTGAATTTAGTCTTGGCAGACTTAAAATAGTACCGTCTGGTCTCTTAACAGAACCTACACTAATGATATTACTTTCACAAATATGTTTAGTACATACACGGGCAATTCAACCGAGTACAAAATCAGCGCTGTGTATAGCACCAATCCACTTCTCTCGTCTCTCTATCTCAGAAGGAAACGAAAATGTTCTAATGTGTCCATCCTAGTTTGAGTGTTAATTAGAGGTACAGCCTGCCAGCTACCATTCCCCCGTTCTGGAAAGCAAAACCTATACACTTAAACGTTAATACAAATTCATATATTGAAAACGCTATTAAGATTTTCGTTACAGTAAAATGATCACATTTTACTAACACCTTAATAACTATACAATAACGAATAAATACATTATAGCAGCTATTTGCATGAATTATATTCTGAAGCCATTGAGAAACGGAATTAAAACTACCGAAATAAATACATCCACTAAGCAACATCAGATTTATTGTTAAATTTAGACTATAAACGTTTACATAATCTTCGTTCCTTAACAAGACTTCTTTACAAGCAGCGAGCTAATACATTTTAAAATGTTAACTTAATAAACACTCCGAACAAACTGTGTATATTAATATAATTGCATAAACTCATTGAGGACGCATTTAAAATTTATTTGATTACTAGCACATAATATATCAACAAGCGCAATTGAGTACCCGGATTGTGACGCCATAACATGCAACTGGCAACAGAAAGAGGCTGGAATCTCTCGAACGCCATGGTGGAATCACTTTAAATGAGAAAGGTTTAGGTGAATATCTTAATATTTATCTTATTTCAGATGTACTCCTCGAAGAAGTGTTTAAACACTGAAAACTCTTAAAATTGATCCGGCACATTATTTTACTTCTCCAGCTCTTACAGGGATGACATTTTAGGCCCGGCCCGAGGCTGAGCATAGGGCTCCGAATATGGAATTTTGTTTTAAATAAAATGATTTTATAGCTATTATTATTGTTGTTGTTGTTATTATTATTATTATTATTATTATTATTATTATTATTATTATTATTATTATTATTATTATGTCATTATCATCATCAGTCCATGAAGCGCTGCTGCCTGCGATGGGAAGGGATTCGGGTTCGATTTCCTATACAGGTAAGGGAATTCTTTCCCCTGTGTGGGCCTACTAAGGGATGCACTCACCTCCTTGGAACCAATTGAAGACACTTTACAGATATAGCGGCGGATGAGGTCCTAGAATTCCCATGTAGTAAGCGATATGTTGACGGCATACTACCTAACTGACCACATGTCGCCCCTATTACTTCTCTCTGTCCAGGATGTTCTGGGAGTGGTTAGACCGAAAGAGGCGGAGTTTACAGTTGCCTAACTATTAGAAGAAACTAGAAGGAAGTATTGGGAATCTTTTTTGAGGACAAAATTACACAATATATAATTCATATATATAATTCCATATATAATTATTATGAATAAAATACCAGCCCGATGCCTGGTATGGGATGAAGGAAGTAGATGAAACGAAATGTTGGTGAAATGGATGAAAGGAAAGGTGATGATGGAGCAGTTGGTGGAATGAATGGCGGGGGAAACCGGAGAACCCGGAGAAAACCCGCCCAGACGCCGTTTCGTCCACCACAAATCCCACATGCAGGTCCCTGGGATTGAACCCGGGCCGCCTCGGTGGGAGGCGAGCGGTCTAACCACTCAGCCACGGCGCCGCCATACAGATTATATTAAATACTTTAAAGGTCAAAAGCAGGACCAGATGGGATTATAAATGAAGTGTTGTTTAATATAAAAGATGAAATAATCCCCGTTTGCATATGCTTTTTAATGATTGCTTATGGAAAGGGAGATTTCCAGACATTTGGAAAGAGACACGAGTAGTAATACTTAAAAAGGAAATGTTAAGGATTTAAAACAACCAAAATCATATAGACCCATATGTTTACTAAATACCATGGGGAAAAGTTTAGAACAATTAATCTATAAAATAATTGTGGAATTTAGAGAAATGATTGGGAAAAATGAGAAACAATTCTGATTTAGAAAAGGATTTTCAACGGAGGATGTCATTATGGAGTTATTAGGAACTATTGGAAAAAATAAAAAACAGTATGCAACTGGGGTATTAATTGATACATCTGGAGCATTTGATAACTTATGGTGGCCTTATTTTTTCGGCAGACTTTAAGAAAAGAAGTATCCACAGACTCTTTTTTAAAATTTTGAAGGATTATTGTACAAATAGAAAAGTATTTTAAAGGTATGAATCAGATAATTTGTAAAGACATCACAAAAGGATGTCCACAAGGCAGTCCTGGTGCCCCTTTTTGGGACATAGTGGTGGAAATTTTAATTGAAGAAATGGAAAATGATAATAAATAATAATATATCAAATACAATTGCATATGCAGATGATTTGATCTTTATAATTGAAGGTCAAAATAGAAGGGAATTGAAAACCAGGCGCCGCCATACAGATTATATTAAATACTTTAAAGGTCAAAAGCAGGACCAGATGGGATTATAAATGAAGTGTTGTTTAATATAAAAGATGAAATAATCCCCTTTTGCATATGCTTTTTAATGATTGCTTATGGAAAGGGAGATTTCTAAACATTTGGAAAGAGACACGAGTAGTAATACTTAAAAAGGAAATGTTAAGGATTTAAAACAACCAAAATCATATAGACCCATATGTTTACTAAATACCATGGGGAAAAGTTTAGAACAATTAATCTATAAAATAATTGTGGAATTTAGAGAAATGATTGGGAAAAATGAGAAACAATTCTGATTTAGAAAAGGATTTTCAACGGAGGATGTCATTATGGAGTTATTAGGAACTATTGGAAAAAATAAAAAACAGTATGCAACTGGGGTATTAATTGATACATCTGGAGCATTTGATAACTTATGGTGGCCTTATTTTTTCGGCAGACTTTAAGAAAAGAAGTATCCACAGACTCTTTTTTAAAATTTTGAAGGATTATTGTACAAATAGAAAAGTATTTTAAAGGTATGAATCAGATAATTTGTAAAGACATCACAAAAGGATGTCCACAAGGCAGTCCTGGTGCCCCTTTTTGGGACATAGTGGTGGAAATTTTAATTGAAGAAATGGAAAATGATAATAAATAATAATATATCAAATACAATTGCATATGCAGATGATTTGATCTTTATAATTGAAGGTCAAAATAGAAGGGAATTGAAAACCAAGGCAAATAAATTGACACAGAAATTAATTAATTGGTGTACGAAATCTAAACTTAAAATTTCATCCATAAATCGTGTTATATGTTGTTTAAAGGAAATTTGAAAGGAGTTCCGATTATTAAGATAAATTATGAAAATATAAGAAGCAAACAGATTCCAAATGTTTGGGCATTATGCTGGATGAAAAATTAAATGTTAAAAGACATACAGAATATATTCGTCAAAAATCAGAAAAAGTAATGACGCAACGTGGTAGAATTACGCAGATGAATTGTAAATTATCGTTGAAAACAATAACAACCTACCACAAAGTAATATTTGCATCCATTATAACATACGCGGCGGGAACCTGGGCAACCTGGATGGATGATGTACTTATTAGAAAATTATTGAGAAGGACCAAAGAAAAATATTATTAAGTTTTACCAGTGCTGTAAATACCACACCAACAATGGCTTTATTAATAACAACGGCAATATGGCCAATTGGTTATTTGATACGTTTGAAAGGAGCAAGATTTTGGATTAAAAGAAAAGATTTTCAAATGGTAGAAAAAATAATTGGAGTAAAGTGTAATACTTCATTAGATTTTAAGCAAAATTTGAAGACAAGATGGCAACATGAATGGGAGGAAATAGAGGAGGGAAGGAGAGATTTTCAGTTATTTTCAAAAGTTCAAGAAAGATTACGACTAACACCCATACAACCAGCAAAAGGATTAATACATTTTATTACGGGACATGGTCCATACAAGACATATTGGAACAAAATTAACAGAACAAATGACATATGCGATAGTTGTGGAATTAGGGATACACCGAAACATACAGTTTTTGAATGTAATAGATACAATTAACATGCACTAGAACAGAGGTGGCGAAAAAGTGCTTCGCGAGTTATTTTGACTCGCAGGCGCCGTTCCCTCTCTGCAACCGTCCCTTTGTTTTACACATGCTGTGAGTTATGCAGTGCGTGTTGCATATTTGGTGACTCGCGGAAGGAAGTCGTTTTCGCCACCCTTGCACTAGAAGAAAGGAAACATTTAGGAGGATATACCCTGTATACAATTTTAAGACATCCTGTTCTAATTAAATATCCACAACAATTAACAAATTATGTCAATAGAACGGCTTGGGAAAAGATACATTACCAAAAATAAGAAGAGAACAACTATCAAGAGGGAGAGAGGACATTAGAGATCTGAGAGGATTAGAATAATAAATCAAAATTTAAATACGGAAGAAGATAAAAGCATTAGTGAAGAAATGGCCAGTCTAGAAAAGTTGACAGTAATGGAGAATGAAGAGGAGGAGGAATGGGTAGAGAGAAGATTTTAATTAAGACGACGGAAAGGAGAGAAATGTGGTGATTATAGAACAAGGATGGAGGAAGAAACGGAAAGGAGAGAAGATGGTGGTGGTGTTGGGGTGCAGGTTTACCATTATTAGAGGAGTAGCCAGCAGTTTCGCCATCTTTGGAGAAGGAGCTAGCAGGTTTGCCATTGGAGGAGTAGTTTAATGTGGTTTGAGAGGGATAGTGAATGGAGTTATAGTGATGCTTAATTGTTATTAAAAGGAGGGGAATTTTGAGTTTAAGTAGGCTGGAGGTGGAGTTGGTGTTAGAATAAAATGGAGGATGTGAGGGAAGTGAAATGTTGTGGGGAAAAGTGAGTAGATATTTAGTGATAGAAGAAAGAAGGTTTAGTGCTTGGTTAAAAGAGGTAAAGGTTTAATATATAGTGATAAAATTTAAAAAATTTATATATAAAAACAATTTAAAAGGGAGATAATAGAAAATTAATATTGATATTAAATAAAAATGTTATAAGTTAAATAAATAAACAAATAAACACAAATGTATAAATAAAGATACTAATGAATTAAATAAGATATTGAATTATTATAAATTAAATAATTACTATGAGAATAATAGAATGTTATAAATATATAACTTTAACTTTATAAAACATTTTAATTAAGGAAAATTTTAAATAAAGTATAAATCAACTTATTAAAATGATTAGTAGTATAGTAGAAGGTTTTGTGCTCGTTACCAGTAATTTTCGCTGGTTTCCAGTGAATATAGTTACATAGAAGTAGATAGTAGCTGGTTACCAG
Organism: Deroplatys truncata; assembly: GCA_030765065.1. Lineage (NCBI taxonomy): Eukaryota > Metazoa > Arthropoda > Insecta > Mantodea > Mantidae > Deroplatys > Deroplatys truncata. The sequence continues at coordinate 315,967,759 of CM060990.1, read as the reverse complement.
GTGCTAAGTTTGCTGGTTTCCAGCAAGTGTACATAAATATAGAATTTAGAATTGTAATTAATTTCTTTTTTACGCCTTTACTCTAATCCAATAATTTCTACGTTTATTTCTTTCTTTTATTTCTTTTTATTTACTTATTATTATATTATTATTTTGTAGACATTGTGTGGTTTGTAGTTATTTTATCCGAAAGAATTGGCTGTAATCTAAAACGTAAATGTGTTTGTGAGAATAAATGAAAAGTTTGAATGATGTCCCGGTGTAGTAACCAAAGTGCTGGGATAGTATATTCAGATTTTATTTATTTATTTATTTATTTATTTATTTATTTATTTATTTATTTATTTATTAGTTTACAGTTGCCATACTATATTTGCGATTGGCCAAAGAGAGCATTTATTTATTATTACTAGCGTTACTATTGCTATGGATGTGTGCATGTTGTGCTATTCCGTGCATACAAAAAATGAGATAAATAATTGTTCTTATCCCTTTAGATGGAAATGTTTTCATTATTTACTTCTCAAAAATCGCACTAATGATTTTGACTGAAATACCAAATTTTTAGTCATATCATAGAGTTGAGGTTAATTATCCTGTAGAATCCATGCTCTCCATAATGATTTCTCTTTCCTGCCAAAATGTATTAAACCTAAGCAGACATCTTCGGGGAAACTGATTGCAAAGCTTGGAACTAGGAATAAATATAATTCTTCTTGTTCCTTTTTAACTGATTATCCTCCTCTTTGTAGGATTTACACACCCAAGGACTTACAAGCCAATGCCTTGGGTTAATAGCCTGTCGGGAGAAGCAAACTCTGGATCATAGCATATCCAAGATGGGCGATCAGCCTAATGCCAGGTATGGCGGTGAAGGAGGAAATTAAATGTAGTGATGAAGAGGATGGCAGGAAAATTCGCGAATCAGATTATCCAACCCGTCATTCGCCTAGCGTTGAGGAAAACCGCGAAAAAACCTTCGAACAAATTGGTCGATCCCGGGTTTGAACCCGAGAACTCCTGAATGTGGGCCACAGACGTTATCGCCTGAGCCATCCTGCTTCTTGAAATGTAGTTCATTACATTAAAATAAAAGTACATAAGTAGAATATATAAAAGATACCTGGCACAGAAATGCGTTTATATGGAAGAGATAGGGAAAACGAGGGTAGATACGACGGTTCAAGAAGGAAAATGCGTTTATATGGGAGAGATAGGGACTACGAGGTTCGATGCTAGGCTAGACAGGTGCTGAAGGAGGGGAACGTCCTTTATATGAGAGAGGTGGGAAACACGAGGAGAAGTGCTTGACAGACTTTGAGGTGTGGAGTATGCTTTTATATGGGAAAGATAGGGAAAACGTGAACAGATAATAGGCGAGACATGCTGAAGGAGGGTGCGATACGCTTTATACGGGAGAGATAGAGAATACGAGGAGAGATGCTAGACTAGATAGGGCATGAAGGGTAGAATATAAGTTTATATGGGAGAGATAGCAAACCGGGGAGAGGTGTTAGGCTAGGAGGGTTTTAATGACAGAGCATGCGTTTATATGGGAGACGAGGTAAACAATGGGAGTAGCTAGGTTGGAGAAGCGTTCAAGGAGGAAAATACGTTTATATGAGAGAGATAGGGAAGACGAGGCCCGATGCTAGGCTAGACAGCGTCTGGAGGAGTGGAATGCGCTTTGTATGGGAGGTAGGGAATACGAGGAGAAGTGCTTGGCTAGACAGAGTTCGAGGTGTGGAGTAGGCGTTTATATGGGAAAGATAGGAAAAACGTGGACAGATGATGCGCTAGATAGATGCTGAAGGAGGGAATATGGGCTTATATACAGGAGAGATAGGGAGTGCGGGAAGAAGTGATAGAGTAGATAGGGCTTGAAGGGTAGAATATGTCTTTTATATGGGAGAGCTAGCAAACCGAGGAGAGATATTAGGTTAGGAGGGTTTGAATAATAGAGTATACGTTTATATGGAGAGATGAGGGCAGATTGTAGGTTGAGAGAACCTTCAAGGAGGAAAATGCGTTTATATGGGAAAGATAGGGAAAACGAGGGAGTTCCGAGGTAGAGCAGGGGTTGAAGGAGGGAACGCCCTTTATGTGTTAGGGATAGGAAATACGAGAAGAGGTAGTTAGTTAGACAGAGGTTGAGGAGTAGGTTATGCGTTTATGTGGGGAAGATATGGAAAACGGAGAGAGATCCTATGCTAGAGAGAGTTGAAGGAGGTCAATGCACTTTATATGAGAGAGGTAGGGAATACGAGGAGAGATGCTAATCTAGACAGAGTTTGGGGAGTAGAGTAAGCGTTTATATGGGAAAATATAGGAAAATGGGAAGAGAGGCTAGGGAGGTTAGTGTTGATGTATGTGTAATGTTCATCCATGCATAACATCACTTAGGCTCATTTGCTTCAAGATCTAAACGTTAACAAAAGCTATATTGCGTTCCAACGTCCCGGTATCGGGCCTTTAAAGAGATGCACGCAGACCCTCGATCGAAGTACCCCGCCGCGTGTATTTTGATTGATTAATGTAATTAAACGCTGTTCGTCCATCGATGAATACAGTTATTCCAATTAAGCATTTTTTATTGTTACAGTATAAACAGTAATTCGGATAGTATCGTATATATGTAGGGTAAACCGGTTAGTATCACAAGTGTTCATGGTAATTCAGTGCAGCGATTCGTACCAGAGCTATTTAAGGTAATTTTTATATAATTCGGATAGTAAATCGGGTATTTAAGTCATTTTAACAGGTAATTCAGGTAGCGTCATAGGTATTCACGGTAATATAGACAGTAATTAGATTATAAACATTTCTCATCCAACGTTACAACATTTTTATATACTTTTTTCTAATACAAACGTTTTATATGTTAAACAGTTGGTGTGCGAGACGGAGAGGGATAAACTGCATATTGGTTTACAGCGAAGGTATATAGAAGTATTCCAAACTAACCCCACACCGGACGCCCTAACCTATCCCTACCTAGACTTTTCATCGTCTATTCAATCCTCTCATCATCTAACCTAAACAGCGTAACAAGACGTAGCACCACGTAACAACACGTAACATTACGTAACACAACCACTTAACAAGACGTAATGTAACCAACAATGAACACGTAACCACGTGACAAGACGTAACACCGCAAAACATAACCACGTATCAACACGTCACACTACGTAACATAGCCACGTAACTACGTGAAAGGACGTAACATCACGTCACAAAACGTAACACCATGTATCATAACCACGTAACATGACGTAACACCCTGAGACATGACGTAACCATAAACACAACAAGACGTAGCACCACCTAATCTCCCTAACCAGAGATAACCTCGAGTTTCTTTTAGTGAAATTGCAGCATTTTATTCGGATTTTATTATTTGAGAGTGTGAATTGAAAAGTTTTACATCAACATATCTTTATTTTACTTCGTTGTAAGCGCCTCTACCCTTTATCTAGGCTTGAGACTAGCACTAGGATTGCTCCTAAAGGCAGGATTAACGCCTCCCCTTCCATCTTATTCTTCTTTCTTCATCAGGTGTCTGCTAGGTGTATACACTTCACATGCACAAAATTTCCTTTTTTAAATTGTAGACTCACGCAGAAAATCTTCATCCTTGACTTGCAATTCAGCTAGTATTGCAAGAGGTTGACTGCATCATAGCTGTGTATGATTTCACAGGTAATTCAGTTAGTATCGTAGGTATTTAGGCTAATTCATCTAGTATCACAGGAGGATAGATTCCGGGGGTTGGGTATAGCATAGTTTCGTATTTCACAGGTAATTCAGCGAGTATCGTAGTTATTTAGCATAATTCAAGTATCGTAGGTGTTTAGAGTAATTAAGCTAGCATTACAGGAGGGTAGGTTCCAGGGGTCGGTTATAACGTAGTTTCGTATTTCACAGATAGTTTAGGTAATATTGTAAGTATTTGGGGTAATCAGCATAGTTTCACAGATACTCGTGATAATTTCGATCAACGATTTGTATCACAGCTATTTAAGGTAATTGCAGGTGATTCAGGTTGTATCACAAGTATTTGAGACATTCTAACAGGTAATTTAACTAGTATCATTGATATTTAGGGCAAACCAGATAGAATCACAGGTGCTCGTGCTAATTAACAGCAGGAATTCGTATCAGAGCTATTTAAGGAAATTTTACATGATTAGGGTAGTATCACAGATATTTAAGTCATAGCAGCAGCAGCAGCCTCATTACATAACAGCTGTAGCAGCAGCAGCAGCAGCAGCAAATCCAACAACTGTAGATTCAGCATCCTCAGCAACAGGAAGCATCAAAACAACAGCAAGAGCAAATACGACAGATGTAGTGGTAGATACAGCATCTATAGCAACAGCAGCTACAATGATAGCAGCAATAGATCCTACAGCTACAGAAACATCAGCCGCAGCCTGCACACTAGCCGTAGCAGAGGCAAATACGACAGCTACCGTAGCAGATACAGCAGCTGTACAACAATAGATGTAACAGATCCTACAGCTGTAGCAACATCTGCTACAATAATAGCAGTGACAACAACCGGTTACATAACAGCTGTAACAACAGCAGTCATCACGGCAGCTGTAGCATCAAATACGAGAGGTGTAGTAGTAGATACAAGGCTGTAACATCAGCTACAACAATAACAGCATCAGATCAGGTAGCTGTAGCAGCATTAGACACAGTCAGCACAATAGCTGTAGCAGAAGCAAATACAGCAGCTATCGTAGCAGATAAAGAGACTGTACAACGATGGCTGTAACAGATCCTACAGATGTAGCATCTGCTACGACAATAGCAGCAGCAGTCGCATTACATAACAGCTGTAGCAGCAGAAGCAAATCCAACAACTGTAGATTCAGCATCCTCAGCAACAGGAAGCATCACAACAACAGCAACAACAAATACGACAGTTGTAGTAGCAGATACAGCATCTATAGCAACAGCAGCTACAACGATAGCAGCAATAGATCCCGCAGCTACAGAAACATCAGCCTACAGCCTGCACAATAGCGGTAGCAGAAGCAAACACAACAGCTACCATAGCAGATACAGCAGCTGTACAACAATAGATGTAAGAGATATTACAGCTGTAGCAACATCTGATACAACAATAGCAGCGACAACAACCAGTTACATGACAGCTGTAGCAGCAGCAGCTAATCCAGCAGCTATAGATTTAGCACTCTTAGCAATAGCAGGCATCACAGCAGAGATATTCCAGCTGTAGATTCACCCACCACAGCAACACCAGTCATCACGGCAGCTGTAACATACATCAAATATGAGAGCTGTAGTAGTAAATACAACATGTAACATCAGCTACAACAATAGCAGTATCGGATCAGGTAGCTGTAACAGCATTAGACACATTCAGCACAATAGCTGTAGCAGAAGCAAATACAGCAGCTATCATAGCAGATACAGAGGTTGTACAACAATAGCTGTATCAGATCCTACAGCTGTAGCAGCATCTGCTACAACAATAGCAGCAGCAGTCGCATTAAATAACAACTGTAGCAGTAGCTAGAGATTTAGCAGTCTTAGCAATAGCAAGCATCACAGCAATGATATTCCAGCTGTAGATTCACCCACAACAGCAACAGCAGTCATCACAACAACAGCAACAGTAAATACGACAGATGTAGTAGCAGATACAGCATCTATAGCAACAGCAGCTACAACGATAGCAGCAATAGATCCTGCAGCTGTAGCAGCATTAGGCACAGTCAGCACAATAGCTGTAGCAGAAGCAAATACAATGGCTATCGTAGCAGATACAGCAGCTGTACAGCAATAGATGTAACAGATCCTACAGCTGTAGCAACTTCTGCTACAATAATAGCAGCGACAACAACCGGTTACATTACAGCTCTAGCAGCAGCAGCTAATCCATTTTTGCTATCAGTTAAATCATTGCTTCATTAAACAAAGATTGTAAGGGTAGACGTCTCTCCCCTTTATCTAGGCCTGAGATAACACTAGTATTTGATCCTAATGGCAATGGTTACCGCCTCCCCTTCCATCTTCTCCTTTCTTCACCATTTGTCTGCTATGTGCATACACAGCACATGAGTAAACTTTAGTTTTTTTTAAGATTGTAGACTCGCAGAGAAAATCTTCATCTTCGACTTAAATACTCTTGAGCGTTGTTTGCAATACTGTAATGACCATATGCATATGTAGTTATTCCATTCTAGGCAATAACTCTTTTATCATCAAAGGGATTCAGTGTAATTTTATTCACTTGCATAGTAGTAACAGCTTGCTTTCGTGATAAGATTAGATTCATTGGCGTTCTGGTGATTTCACAGGTTTTAAGACAGTCTGTATAGCTGTCAAACGTAATGTACTGCTTAATAGCACTACGTTTTATACCGTTAATCTTTTTTACCATTGAGCCATGGATATATAATGCATAGATCTTAGCTCGTAGTCCGACAAAGCGCGGATTGATTTTACCATTAGCCGCATCTTTAAATTTCCCAAGCACCTTGTTTAGAGCTGAATAGCATATATAATTGCAAGATAATCAGCAGTATCCAGATGCTCAAGTAAACGTAACTTGTCATGGTACACATCTTCAGTTGTTTTACGATGAATTAATTAATCAGTATCCATGTACATAAGCTTCAGGGTTCCAGCTCCTAATATGGTAACAACACATCATAATGATGGTGATACATTGTCTTGGAGATGTCCAGCACACTCATACCAATGCATATAGGCTTGTCGAGAGGCCATATGTACAACAGCTAGAATAGCAGCATATATTGTCCTATCGATAAACGTAGGCTTGGCGATCAGCTTCTCTAGAGTCTTCTCATTTGTCACCAGTCGTATATCCATACGGTCATGCAGATTCTCCATAGTTTTTCCAAACATGACGTTGTTAAAGAGCTTGTAGATGTCCTTCTCGAAATAATTTTCAGCTTGTTGTAGTAGCCTGTTGTTAAATTCCACATAAGGTTTTAACCATTGTGACTGTTGGAATTGCAGCACACAATGGATTTTTTTAGTCGTAACCCATGACTGAGAGCTTGCTTCAAAGCCATGTAATGTACTACATACTTCTTTCGAGGTCCAAGATAGGGTATCAGTTTCTTTGTAGATGATTTCAATGGTTTCATACACTCAGGCAGGAAAGGTAGATCGTTGTGTAGATCGTGAAGTTCTATAGGATACTCGATGTCAATGACGTCACACTCAGAGACAGAATGTCTGGCAGTATCAAACATATTTAAATTCGTTTCATAGCTAACTGTATATGCTGTCACCATGATTTCCTTGAATTTCCTCTAAACTCTAGAATATGTCACTTAGGTTGATTGCGTAACTTTGTACAGCTGTGTTTAACATAGCAAACTAATATTATAAATAATTTTGTTCCTGGTGTTCTGGGTTCGAATACCGATTCAATGAAATTTACTTACAAATTTAATAACTCGTAATCTAATTTAGATAGACACGCCAAGTAAAAAGTAAACAAAGCGCCTAGTTCCTAAATATCGTTACCATGACAATAATTACTTTAAAGTACTCAGATCGAATCCCGAAGGGGTGATTTCATATATCTTCAAGCCTATGGATCATATCAGGTTCGAGTAAAGATTAAATGGTAGATGCTGCTGTGGGGGGAGCTAAATTATTAAAAATACATTTATTAAAAGTATTATCGGGTTCGATTCTAGAAGCTTAGAATCTGTGTAACTCTGGGAAAATTGCTATGCTCGTGATTGTAGTGAAATGTAATGGTCTTTCTGGGAGAAGATGGAAAGGAAGAATTGAAAAGGGAATGAAAAAATTAAATAATGCAGTATATACAAACATTTAACTAAATAAAGGGGAAAAATCATCTACCTTACCTTTCAAGCTTTTACTTTTAAGTATTATGATAATAGAGATTGTGCTAGCTTTGGTGTAATGGGTGGTGGTAGCGGTGGTGGTGTTTGTGCTAGACTTTGAATGGCAACATGTCTGAATAAGCGTGTGAGAATACCTCTCTTGTTGGCGTGTCAGCATATACAGTTAGCTATGAAACGAATTTAAATATGTTTGATACTGCCAGACATTCTGTGTCTGAGTGTGACGTCATAGACATCGAGTATCCTATAGAACTTCACGATCTACACAACGATCTACCTTTCCTGCCTGAATGTATGAAACCATTGAAATCATCCACAAAGAAACTGATACCCTATCTTGGACCTCGAAAGAAGTATGTAGTACATTACATGGCTTTGAAGCAAGCTCTCAGTCATGGGTTACGACTAAAAAAATCCATTGTGTGCTGCAATTCCAACAGTCACAATGGTTAAAACCTTAGGTGGAATTTAACAACAGGCTGGTACAACAAGCTGAAATTTATTTCGAGAAGGACCTCTACAAGCTCTTTAACAACGTCATGTTTGGAAAAACTATGGAGAATCAGCATGACCCAATGGATATACGACTGGTGACAAATGAGAAGACTCTAGAGAAGCTGATCGCCAAGCCTACGTTTATCGATAGGACAATATATGCTGCTATTCTAGCTGTTGTACATATGGCCTCTCGACAAGCCTATATGCATTGGTATGAGTGTGCTGGATATCTCCAAGACAATGTATCACCATCATTATGATGTGTTGTTACCATATTAGGAGCTGGAAATCTGAAGCTTATGTACATGGATACTGATTAATTAATTCATCGTAAAACAACTGAAGATGTGTACCATGAAAAGTTACGTTTACTTGAGCATCTGGATACTGCTGATTATCCTGCAACTATATATGCTATTCAGCTCTAAACAAGGTGCTAGGGAAATTTAAAGATGCGGCTAATGGTAAAATCAATCCGCGCTTTGTCGGACTACGAGCTAAGATCTATGCATTATATATCCATGGCTCAATGGTAAAAAAGATTAACGGTATAAAACGTAGTGCTATTAAGCAGTACATTACGTTTGACAGCTATACAGACTGTCTTAAAACCTGTGAAATGATCAGAACGCCAATGAATCTAATCTTATCACGAAAGCAAGCTGTTACTACTATGAAAGTGAATAAAATTACACTGAATCCCTTTGATGATAAAAGAGTTATTGCCTAGAATGGAATAACTACATATGCATATGGTCACTACAGTATTGCAAACAACGCTCAAGAGTATTTAAGTCGAAGATGAAGATTTTCTCTGCGAGTCTACAATCTTAAAAAAACTAAAGTTTACTCATGTGCTGTGTATGCACATAGCAGACAAATGGTGAAGAAAGGAGAAGATGGAAGGGGAGGCGGTAACCATTGCCATTAGGATCAAATACTAGTGTTATCTCAGGCCTAGATAAAGGGGAGAGACGTCTACCCTTACAATCCTTGTTTAATGAAGCAATGATTTAACTGATAGCAAAAATGGATTAGCTGCTGCTGCTAGAGCTGTAATGTGAACGGTTGTTGTCGCTGCTATTATTGTAGCAGATGTTGCTACAGCTGTAGGATCTGTTACATCTATTGTTGTACAGCTGCTGTATCTGCTACGATAACCATTGTATTTGCTTCTGCTACAGCTATTGTGCTGACTGTGCCTAATGCTGCTACAGCTGCAGGATCTATTGCTGCTATCGTTGTAGCTGCTGTTGCTATAGATGCTGTATCTGCTACTACATCGGTCGTATTTACTGTTGCTGTTGTTGTGATGACTGCTGTTGTTGTGGTGGGTGAATCTACAGCTGGAATATCATTGCTGTGATGCTTGCTATTGCTAAGACTGCTAAATCTCTAGCTACTGCTACAGTTGTTATTTAATGCGACTGCTGCTGCTATTGTTGTAGCAGATGCTGCTACAGCTGTAGGATCTGATACAGCTATTGTTGTACAACCTCTGTATCTGCTACGATAGCAGCTGTATTTGCTTCTGCTACAGCTATTGTGCTGAATGTGTCTAATGCTGTTACAGCTACCTGATCCGATACTGCTATTGTTGTAGCTGATGTTACATGTTGTATTTACTACTACAGCTCTCATATTTGATGTATGTTACAGCTGCCGTGATGACTGCTGTTGCTGTGGTGGGTGAATCTACAGCTGGAATATCATTGCTGTGATGCCTGCTATTGCTAAGAGTGCTAAATCTATAGCTGCTGGATTAGCTGCTGCTGCTACAGCTGTCATGTTACTGGTTGTTGTCGCTGCTATTATTGTATCAGGTGTTGCTACAGCTGTAAGATCTCTTACATCTATTGTTGTACAGCTGCTGTATCTGCTATGGTAGCTGTTGTGTTTGCTTCTGCTACCGCTATTGTGCAGGCTGTAGGCTGATGTTTCTGTAGCTGCGGGATCTATTGCTGCTATCGTTGTAGCTGCTGTTGCTATAGATGCTGTATCTGCTATTACATCTGTCGTATTTGTTGTTGCTGTTGTTATGATGCTTCCTGTTGCTGAGGATGCTGAATCTACAGTTGTTGGATTTGCTTCTGCTGCTACAGCTGTTATGTAATGTGACTGCTGCTGCTATTGTTGTAGCAGATGCTACATCTGTAGGATCTGTTACAGCCATCGTTGTACAGTCTCTGTATCTGCTACGATAGCTGCTGTATTTGCTTCTGCTACAGCTATTGTGCTGACTGTGTCTAATGCTGCTACAGCTACCTGATCTGATGCTGTTATTGTTGTAGCTGATGTTACAGCCTTGTATCTACTACTACACCTCTCGTATTTGATGCTACAGCTGCCGTGATGACTGCTGTTGTTACAGCTGTTATGTAACCGGTTGTTGTCACTGCTATTATTGTAGCAGATGTTGCTACAGCTGTAGGATCTGTTACATCTATTGTTGTACAGCTGCTGTATCTGCTACGGTAGCTGTCGTATTTGCCTCTGCTACGGCTAGTGTGCAGGCTGCGGCTGATGTTTCTGTAGCTGTAGGATCTATTGCTGCTATCATTGTAGCTGCTGTTGCTATAGATGCTGTATCTACCACTACATCTGTCGTATTTGCTCTTGCTGTTGTTTTGATGCTTCCTGTTGCTGAGGATGCTGAATCTACAGTTGTTGGATTTGCTGCTGCTGCTGCTGCTACAGCTGTTATGTAATGAGGCTGCTGCTGCTATGACTTAAATACCTGTGATACTACCCTAATCATGTAAAATTTCCTAAACCAGCTCTGATACGAATTCCTGCTGTTAATTAGCACGAGCACCTGTGATACTATCCGGTTTGCCCTAAATATCAAGGATACTAGTTAAATTACCTGTTAGAATGACTCAAATACTTGTGATACAACCTGAATCGCCTGCAATTAACGTAAATAGCTGTGATATAAATCGTTGATCGAAATTATCACGAGTATCTGTGAAACTATGCTGATTACCCCAAATACTTACGGTATTGCTTGAACTATCTGTGAAATACGAAACTACGTTATAACCGACCCCTGGAACCTACACTCCTATAATGCTAGCTTAATTACTCTAAACACCTATGATACTTGAATTATCCTAAATACCTATAATACTCGCGGAATTACCTGTGAAATACGAAACTATGCTATACCCAACCCCCGGAATCTATCCTCCTTTGATACTAGATGAATTAGCCTTCATACCTATGATACTAACTGAATTACCTGTGAAATAATACACAGCTATGATGCAGTCAGTCTCTTGTAATACTAGCTGAATTAGCTTAAATGCCCCCGATACTAGCTGAATTGCCTGTGAAAAATATGCAGCTATGATACGTCCTGCCCCTGGAGTCTAGCCTTTTGTGGTATTAGCTGAGTTACTCTAAACACCTATGGTACTTGAATCGCCCAAATACCTAGGATACTATCTGAATTACCTGTGAAATCCTACACAGCTATGAAGCAGTCAGCCTCTGGAATATAGCCTCTTGTGATACTAGCTGAATTAGCTTAAATAGCCCACGATACTAGCTGAATTGCCTGCGCAATCATACACAGCTATGATACGCTCTGCCCCTGGAATCTAGCCTCCTGTGATACTATCTGAATTACCTGTTAAAATTACTTAAATACCTGTGATACTATACGAATCAAGTGAAATTACCTTAAATAGCTCTGATACGAAACCCTGTTCATAGAATCTAGCCTCCTGTGATACTATCTGAGTTACTCTAAGCACTTATGATGCTTGAATCGCCCAAATACCTACGATACTATCTGAATCACCTGCGAAATGATACACAGCTATGATGCAGTCAGCCGCTAGAATATAGCCACCTGTGATACTAGCTGAGTTACTCTAAGCACCTATGATACTTGAATCGCCCAAATACCTACGATACTATCTAAATTACCTGTGAAATCATACGAAACTATGCTATATCCGCTTCCCGGAATCTGTACTACACTGTGATGCTAACTGAAGTACTTACCTTATAACGTGAGTAGGTCACCTTTCTTGCTTGAGTGGGTCTCCTTTTTGCGTGAGTGGGTCACCATTTTTGCTTGAGTGGTTCACTTTTTTACGTGAGTGAGTCACATTTTTACTTGAGTGGGTCACCTTTTTCCCCTTTGTGGGTCACCTTTTGTTTGAGTGGGTTACCTTTTTACGTGAGTTGGTCACCTTTTTGCGTGACTGGGTCACCTTTTTACGTTAGTGGGTAACCTTTTATGCTTGAGTGGGTCACCTTTTTATGTGAGTGGGTCACCTTTTTGCTTGAGTTGGTCACCTTTTTCCCCTTTGTGGGTCACCTTTGTGCTTGAGTGGGTCACCTTTTTCCGTGAGTGGGTCACCTTTTTACGTGAGTGGGTTACGTGCTGCAGCTGTCTAGAATTTGTGTGCTAGCATTGACAACAAACAGCTTTCCATGAGGTTCTCTTCTAAAGTCGCTTTCAAAGTCTAGCATCTCCCCTCCTATTCCCTATCTCTCCTGTATATAAACCCATATTGTTACTCCTTCAGTATTTGTCTAGCCTAACACCTCTCCCCCTGTTCCTATACCTCTCATACATATAAAAGGCATACTCTACTCTCAACCTCTGTCTAGTCTAGCATCTCTCCCCGTATCCCCTACCTCTCATAAGCGCATTCCCCTCCTGTCCCCTGTCTAGCTGAGTATCTCTACTTGGTTTCCTATCTAACTTATATAAACACATTCTACCTTTAACACCTGTCTATCCTAGCATAGGATCTGTCTCCGTTTTCTCGTCTCTCCTTATAAACGAATACTCAACCTCCTTAGCCTAATACCTCTCCTCCGTTCCTATACCTCTCATACATATAAACGCATACTCTACTCTAAACCTCTGTCTAGTCTAGCATCTTTCCCTGTATCCCCTACCTCTCATAAAGCGCATTCCCCTCCTACCCCCTGTCTAGCTGAGGATCTCTCATTGGCTTCCTATACCTCTCATATACAACACCTTCTACCTTTAACATCTGTCTACCCTATCATAGGATCTCTCCTTATAAACGCATACTCAATCTCCTTAGCCTAATACCTCTCCTCCTGTTCCTATACCCTTCAAACATATAAACCTCTCTACTCTAAACCTCTGTCTGGTCTAGCACTTCTCCCCGTAGCCCCTACCTCTCATAAGTGCATTCCCCTCCTATCCCCTGTCTAGCTGAGTATCTCTCCTTGGTTTCCTATCTAACCTATATAAACCTACCTTTAACATCTGGCTATTCTAGCATGGGATCTCGTTTGTTTTCTCGTCTCTGCTTATAAGCACATACTAAAACTCTCCTAGCCTAATACCTCTCCTAGATTTGCTATACCTCTCATATAAACCATACTCTACTTCTCAACCTCTGTCTAGCCTAACAACGCTCCACTATCTGTTCCATATAAACGTACTTCCCTCCTTTAACCCTGTCTAGCCTAGTATCGGTTGTCGTATTCCCTATCTCTCCCATATAAACCCATTTTCCTCCTTGAACCGCCACATCTGCCCTCGTTTTCCCAATCCTTTCCCATATATGCCCAAAAAACTGCGCTCAATCTCTCCTAAATAACCTACTCACGTGCCCAGAAAAAGGGCTGAACTAAGCTAGAAAAGGAAGTAGACTAGAGAGTTATCTAGGCCGGGCTTAAGACGTCTGTCACATCGACACTTCGGGTCAAGCATTTGTAGGGGGACGTTGCGTTTCTCGACGTCACAATGTGTGCGCAGAAAATGGTGTTAATCTCAGGAGATAATGAATAGTTTATCCTCATAGTTATCTTTGTAAGGCGGGAACAGTTAAGGGGAAGTATAGTTATTAATCTAGGAGTGTAGAAGGGATCGCGTTGGTCAAACTTGTGTGACAGGAACTTCGAGACGAGAAAAAGTTATATTGTATTGTGTGGATCTTCACATAAACTAAGGGACAGTGATGAAGGAGAACTTTCACGTGTTTTCAATCTCATACCCATATCAATCCCGAGAGAGAAGAGTTTCATGCACACCAAATCTCCCATCCTCTACCCTGAGCGCTTAGAAAACTTGCCCTTCTCAGTGCTCATTTCCTCACTGCCGGTCACCACTAAAAACCCGCCCCCAGACAGCCCGTCGCGCTACAAAATGGTGCCCAACGTTTCATACTCCCACACCCAGCAACAACCTTCCATTTAAGGCATCATTTTATCTTTCCTACCCGCCATCACTATCACTCTTTGGAGCAACAGAGAACTTTTGCTATGGATTATAGTAACACGCAGTTCTCCACAAGACAGCAGCCCACCAGGAGGTAAACTCGGAACATTACGAGTAAGTACAATACACACTTTATCAGCTCAACTGCGGTGTACAACTAAACAGCACACAGTGGATGCTACTTAGCGGAAAACTATTGAAAGAACGAAATGATTGACTTTCTTACAGAGGAAGGAACACTTACCGTGTCCAATCAGCTGCAACAACCCCCGGGAATCCCGGTAACTATAGAAACAACGCCACACCAAATGCTTTTACAGTTTCAACATCTGGAATCACGTATTTCAGTTCAAGGGAAAACATTCCATTCCCGAATTACAGCTCAAGAGGAAACATTACATTCCCAAATTACATTTCAAAGGGAAACATTACATACTCAACTTACAGCACAAGGAAAAACTTTACACGATCTTGAAACTCGACTTACAACCGTAGGAGAAACATTACACTCTCAACATGCAGCACAAAGGGAAACCCTAACTCAATTAGGAAACAGATTAATCACATAAGTGCAAGAATAAATAGCAGCCCAAGGGGAAATTTTAGAACCAAAGATTTCGGCAAAACTAACTCAGAAATTCCAGGAACACCAAAACAAACTTCAAGAAGACGGCAACAGGCAGCCACAACAAGCAGAGACTATTAGTTTAGGGCAGACCTCATTAAGAGCGGAGTTAATTAATTAACATTCGTACCGACGTGTATGATGCCAGTATAGAAATTGAAGCTTTGAAGGGGAGAGTCACCCAGCCTCTGCTGACCATGTAAACAAAGAGCAGCTGAGTTGTGAATTGCGCACGGCCTGTGAGATAAATAGTAACGTCAATGCAGAAGTAGCTGCAATCAGAGAATCTGCTCAAAACACAGCATCACAGGCCGCCGCAGCACACAACTCAGCATTAACACAAATGGAAATACACTCGCGTGAACTGGCACAGATGAAAGAAGTTCTCATTAGTAATAATAACAATAATAATAGTAAAGATAATAGGAGAATATTAACAATACTAACAAGAAAAAGAATAGGGAAAGAAGTATTTAAAATTATGAAAATAAAAAGCAACAAATTAAACCAGAAGAAAGATAAGAAAAGGTAGAATAAAAAGATAATGATAGGAATTTAGAAAAGGAACCGAATGCAATCAATAAGCGAATTTAAACGTAAATGACAATGAATAAATGTTAAACGGAAGAAACCATGTAATCTTAAGGGAAGGAAACCAGCTAAAATCGTGAACGTTTGCGAGATTTCTGATGCAACCAGGAGAGAAGCTATAAGAAACACTTAACAGCTATAGAAATCACGGACACGGGAAAGACCAGTCTAGCTGAGAATATAAAAAAAAGGGGAAAATCTGAGGACAGAAAATTCACTCAGGTGATAATAACGAGCTAATGTTAGACGCGGAGAAGGCGAACTTTCCAATTTTTATAACCAATGAAAAATAACCAATATAAACATAAAAATCACGTGCCTATAAAAAGGGCTGAACTAAGCTAGAAAAAGGGAGTATACTAGAGAATTATCCAGGCCGGGAGCGAGGCTTAAGACGTGTGTCACATCGACACTTTGGGTCCAGCTTTTGTAGAGGAAGTTGCGCTTCTCGGCGTCACAATACGTGAACAGAAAATGCTAATTTCAGGAGATAAGAAATAGTTTATCGTCATAATTATTTTTGTAAGATGGGAACAGTTAAGGTTAAGTATGGTTATTAGTATAGGGTGTAGCCAGGATCGCGTTGGTCAAACTTGGGTGACGGGAATTTCGAAACGAGAAAAAGTTATATTGTATTGTGTGGATCTTCACATAAACTGAGGGACAGTGAAGGAGAATTTTCACATGTTTTCAATCTCATATCCATAGCAATCCCGAGAGAGAAGAGTCTCATACACATCAAATCAGCCATCCTCTAACCTGAGCGACTACTTTTGACTGGCAAATGAACATATTTTATAAGGTGAAATTTCAGCTATATTCGTGCAGCGCTCCCGTTATAGTGCTGCATTTGTGACCCCATTCTTCAAAATTCAAAATGCTTACTTTGATACTGTCTTCCTACTCTACAATTTCCTGCACATTCATCCTCCACATCCTGTGGGTATATTGGCATCGGTATTCTAGATGCTTCTAAAACTCTTATACATCCACAAATTCGATGTACTATTACCTACTGTGGAGTTGAAACGTTCAATTTCGTGTATATGGATACGCAGTGAAGCACAATCTGTTCTCTTAAGAGCTAGTTCATCCCACCTACTATATTTGAAGATACTGACAAGCTAAACCAATCAAGTTTCAGTCCTTGGCAGCACAAATGGAAATGAGTGGGAAGGGAAACTCCCTTCATCCCCTCTCTCCGTGCAACGTTGGACATCCCTGTGGATGCAGATTCCTCCATTTACCAAACGAGAATCAGAGCTATATACCGCGATGAACTAAACTTTCTAGAACATCTAGGCACCTCCAATTGTCCAGTAAATCACGTACGTCATTCTGTCACAAGAAAAATAGTTTTAGGGAAATAATTTAAAGATGAAGTGATTGGTAAAGTCATTCATTGAATGGGTGACTAAAAACGTTCCAACCAACAAAATTATGAAAAATGAGGTTTCGGTGTAAAAACGTTCTTTATGCGCTTCTGCATCATAACAAACCATCTATAGGTACTATCATGCAAACTTTCCGCGCCATTTACGACCTGCAAGGTACTTTGTTAGTGTAGAAATGTTACAACTGCAAGGTATGGCGGAGCTGCCTTCTGTATTACCTGTGGTTGGAGCAGTAAAAAAGATGAATTCGTGAAGGAAACGTAAAGAAATCAAAATAAATGGAACCAAGTGAAGTACAAGAGCTTGAAGGATAGTGGAGTGGCATATACCAGCTGAAAGATGTGCCAAAACCTTCCAACTCCGATAGGTGTAAAACCGTTACATGTGTATCAATACTGCAATTTTGCGCCTAATCCATTCTGTTTCCCCTTGTAATTCTTTGCGACTATTTAACATTGCATCTAACAGTATCATTATGCCACTGAGCTTCTTTAATACCTAAGTCTATTTAGTTGCTTTGTGTTTCTTAACAATGAACAGGATAAATGTTTTAATCATCCCGTACATTGTTGCACGTGCACTCCTTTCAGTTTTGATTAGGAAATGTTTCTTAAATATTCTGTATGCTTCATAGTATGCGTAACCTACCCCCAATAATACATATCACGGAATAATAATGCGGTACTGCAAACAAACTGCATTACCAGTCAGCAGAAACTTAAGCTATCTAATTATACCTCACTGGGACAATGGTTTATCAACTGCTAAGCTGCAACAAGGAATGTCTGCAGTAATAATCATTTTCCTAAGAAAAGCAGCTGAGACAGCTAGTTATTTTTACACCGTGCAGTGATATCAAGTATAAAAGTGATATGCAGGCAGCTGATCTGTAATAGCGTTTAATGCAACGTAGCTCCTTGACCCAGCAGAAATGTTCGTATTATTACAAAACGAAAATAGTTCTCAAAAGCGCAATTCTACGCATGTACAGGTAGAGCATTCATCTTCCATAAATTTTCTATAAATAATAAGATGTTTTCCAATTCTTTTTCAAAAGCTTTATCGCATACAATGCAAAATAAAATTTCAGAATATGAGCTTAAAATACAAAATCAAAGAAATAAATTAAATTACATTTGCGGAATAGAAAACTTTTCCTTGTGCAAGCTTATTTCTTCAATTTTTAACTGATTCGATGGACCATGTTTGCATATTTTTGGGGTATCAACATTCGTTTAACTATATTGTTGTATTTCTTTACAGGATAGCTTATGTTCCAAGAATTGCGCATATGAGGGCTGCTCAATTCTCAATCAAAGTGTATCAAAAAAACTGTTCCTCTTCAATATATTCTATCGCTACACCTACAATGAGCAGCAGCAGTTTACCGCTGGATTTGTAGATATGAACGAGCCCCGATGCACATACGTCCCAAAGGAGGTATCGTTCCGTAAGTGTACGGTGAAGTACAGCTTACCAACCTCCAAAACATCCAAGAAGTTGCAGGCGTTTCAAAAGCAGATAATTAACACTCTGGATGTTACAAAAACTCGGCTTTAGATGCTGGTAAGAGAGCCACCACTCCCGTCAGTAGTTTATATAGAGGAATCCTGGGCCACGTTTTTGCGTTCATATGGGAAAGGATAGGGAAAACGAGGCTAGACGCGGCGGTTCACGGAGGAAAATGCGTTTATATGGGAGAGATAGGCAATACGAGGCCTGGCCGATGCTACGCTAGACAGTGACATAAGGAGGGGAATGCGCGTTGTACAAGAGAGCTAGAGAATATGCGGAGAGATGCTAGGCTAGACAGATGCCGAAGGAGGGGGATATAGGTTTATACGGGAGAGATGCAGAATACGAGGGAGGTGTTAGATAGTTGTTAAAGCTAGCATGCGTTTATATGAGAGAACTAGGAAACCGAGGAGAGGTATTAGGCTAGCAAGGGTTGAATGACAGAGTATGCGTTTTATGGTAGGGATAGTAAAACAGAGAGAGAGAGAGAGATTCTATGCTAGGAGTCAGTTGAAGGAGAGGAAAAATGCGTTTATGTGGGAGAGGTAGGGAAAACGATGATAGATCCTAGCGATTGTGATTAAAAACTGCTACACAAAGAACCGCACTATTCAAGAACAATAAAAACTCTAAGTATAGATCATTTGTACGGTATTCGAGGAAGGGTCTTTACTGGAACCCCCCCCCCTAAGTAGTAGGGGGAAATGACGATTGAAGCAGACTTAATATGCAGGAATGTGTATTCATATGCAAATGAGTTCTCTCCAACTCCCTCCCCCCTCCCTCCCCCACGCCCATGGTACTTTGTGTTTGCAGCTGAGGGTCATAAATCTTCTTGAGTATAATGGAAGCTTGACAGGTAAGCAATTAAGGTTGTCAATCACTTGTCAAACTGAACAATAGAATAATAAATTACGCTTCTGTAAAGTGGAGACGTTGCCCACTCCATATCCGGACACGTGTACACTGAAATAACCACTTCCCAGTCCCATTGCTTAACGACCACGTGCAAAAGAACAAAAGGTTATCCATCACCTGTCAAAATGAACAATAGAGTATGCTGGAGTATTTTAAACAAAGGATCAGACGCTATTGTCCCAGCTCTATTGAATTCCCTGAGTGTGTACTTTTAGGAATGCCATCTCGCAGTCGCATTGTCTGACGAACACGTGCAAAAGAACAATAGAACATACTTAACCGAGCTAACAAAGGGGCAGATGCTATTGTCTCCCTTTCTATTTTCCGGAGCAAGACTTCTTTAGAAAGACCACCCGTATAGCATCCCGCTTCCACAGCCATGTAACAAAAGAAACTCGTGGAGGCTTTATAGCTAGTCCTGTCTTTGTTTGCCCGTGTGAAAGACAGAGAGGCCAGTTTACATGCTAGATCATAAAAAATTCTACCACCGCTCGAGCCCGCCATCATGTCGCCCTCACTGCCGAAGGCTACTTCTCTCTGAGAGTCTTCACGAAGTCCTACGGATATACCCGAACATAGTTAATACAAGTTCTCTGTTTATGCAGCTGACTCTTTTCAAGCAGCAATATCAAAAAAGCGTGCTTAATATATTTCGTTACCTATATTAAACCCATGTGTATACTTAGATGTCCATAGATCGGTGTTCGATTCTTACTGCAATCAAAAAGTTTAATGTTTTAATTGCTAATGAGAAATGGATGCTTTGATAATATTATATCATTACTCTGATTAATGAAAGGGTGTTCAGAGGGTCCTAGCTTGATTCTTACCGTGCGAAAATCTAATGCTTAATAAATATTAAACTATGAGAGGATGTGCGGTCAGATTAAAATGTATTTAACAAATACAATTATTTATATATTCCGATGCCTAGACAAGATTATTTATTTTCTTCCTTCTTCTCTCTTTTCCCCCTTTTCCCTCTTTATTTCTATCTATCTATCTATCTATCTATTTATCTATATATCTATCTATCTCTTTCTTCTTGACAAGCATACATCCATGCATTCATATATACACATGCACAGAACCATTACACATACATATACACCCATGCACATAGCTGTTACACACACATGTACCAGTGTACTTGCACATACATACACGCATTCACACACCTCATACGTATACAAACATATACACACATACACCAATGCACTTACACACCTGCACGCCACGTACATACATACACCAGTACACTTACACACACACCAATACACACACCGAAGCACATACCTACACCCTCACACAGCCACGCAAGCACACACACACACACTCACGTACATGCATACACCAGTACATTTACACCTTCGCACAGCCACGCACGCACACACACGCGCACACACTCAGTACATACACCAGTTCACTTACACCTCGCACACTCACGCAAATACATACACCAGTACACTTACACACTCGCACACTCACGCACACACACCCATACACACACGCATACGCCTACATACCTAGACACATATACCAGTGTGCGCATTCATGTGCACGCACACACATACACACGATGGCATTGGAAATTACTGCCTTTACAGAATTCAAAAATCTTTGTCTCATTTCACTGTAACCTTGCAAAATGTAATTCTCTTCAGCCTACCGCCTTCACACGACTTTCATCCCAGCGCATTTTTTATAGATTGTGTAAAGACATTATGGAGGTACTTTGATAGAGAGAGACAGAGGGAGCGAGAGGAATTGAAGCAAGTAGGGATAGAAGTGCTGAGAGCCTCTGCGCATGCGCAGCAAGAAATGATGACTTGTATCACGTGACGCATATACATACATACGCCATGGCGTTGCGGAGAGAGGGGGAATTGATGCAAGCAGGCATGGAAGTGCCGAGAGCATCTGCGCATGCGCAACAGGTGATAATTCCTTTGGAGTAATAATCACGTGACGTGTATACATAACCCCACCGTGACTATTCGTCTTCAGTAGAAGATATTTCATCATTAATCATCGTTTTTATTATTAAAAATTCAGTATATGATTGTTCTAAAAAGGTCCTCGTCACCTCTATAATTAGGATACCTTCAGTCACTAGTTTGTATTGTACCAATGAGTCTGGATGTGTTAACATCGTGTTCTCTCCAAGAATAATCGGCTTTCTATAGTGATATCAAGGTAAAGCGGTCTACATTTCATTGAGCAGTGATTAATACCTTATTACATCAAGAATAAGGATGAATAACTCTGCATATAAGAATATAATTCCTAGTGCATCAGGCTACTCTTATATTAAATGTAGGAAGAAATTCCTCCGAGGTTATGACAAGAGAAGACATCAGATGAGCTGCAAGAAGCTCTTCAAATGCAAGCATTGTAACGTAACATTCAATGATGGTTATAAGGGTCAGCGGCGCGAGGATGTATGTGAAATAAGTTGTCCTCAGAAGAAAAGAAGATTGGAGCCTACTAAACATCAGTTATTATCAACAATGGAGGACTGGGATCTGAAAGAATATGAAACATCGTTCGAAAGACGATTGAAAACGTATTTTATACGGTGGAATTCAACAAAGGACCTGAATGTGTATCTGCATGAGGTAAAACAACAGATAATTCAGTCTGTGCATAAAGAGCTTGTTATTCACAAGAGTGTGAAAATTAATCTGTTGGCTGAGTGTCGATTCGTTAACAGTATCGGAGAAACCTGTGACAAAACATTTAAAACACGGAATCAGGCTGTTTCCCTAGAAACGGATCTGGAGTCAGCGTTGGAAGCGAAATACAAGAAATTGGTTACTGAAATAGAGGAATCACAGCTTAAGGGTAGCACCTGGGCTTTTCTTGCAGTAGAAAAGGTTCGACTTTGTATCAGCAAGTACAATCCGTTACGAGGAAGTAGCTACATTCCACTACCACCTTCTTTTGAAGCAAAGAAGGCCTGCGTAAACATTCAGAACTTTACCGATGAGAAATGTATCATGTATTCTATACTGACCAAATTCGTCAGCACCAAGCCTCAACGCGTCAGCTATTACGAGCAACTTCAAGATAAGTACGACTTCAGTTGTGTTTCTTACCCTACTCCACTTTCTCAAATACCCGAATTTGAGAAGATTAACAAGAAGTCTATTAACGTTTTCGGGCTCGATGAGAAGCATGAAGTGTATCCGATAAAGGTTCCTGATATTGAACTATCAGGACATCGTGACAGTTGTGGAAAAAATCACTATGTGTATATAAAGAATTTTGAGAAGCTCATTCGACGCCAGAAAACTAAATGTAATGAACATGTTTAAACATGCAAGCGTTGTTTTACACATTTTGATGATCGTTATGGACGAAGCGGGCTAGAAAAACTACAAGAGCATGCAGCCATCTGTAATCAACATGGTGTGGCAAGGGTAGTTATGCCTACCAAGGGGAAATCAATTCTTCAGTTTAAAAATGTTGAGAGGATGTTGAAACTACCTTATGCCATCTATGCAGGTTTTGAGAGTATTCTCACTCCATGCCATACGTGTATACCCAGTCCTGAAACTTCCTATACAGCCCCTTATCAAGAGCACACACCAATGAACTTCTGTGTTTACGTGAAGACATCATCCGGTGTTGAACATATTGAAACTAGTCCTAAGGAGCCCCATGTATATCGCGGTGCTGATGCTGCTCAGAAGTTTATGGAATACATGTCGTTCCTTGCAAAGGAAATTAATAATGTATACAAATCAGCCAATCCTCTGAAACGTACGGACCAGCAACAAAAGGTCTTCTACGGCATGCTACCGGTACGGAAATGCCTTTACAGGAGAAAACTACAAAGTACGGGACCATGATCACATCAGTGGTGAATATCGTGGAAGTCTACATAACGAATGTAATTAAGCCTGAAGAACACTTAAATACATTCCAGTCTTCATGCACAACCTCAGTGGGTATGACTCCTATTTCATTGTTAAGGAGCTGGGTTGTACAAGTGAGAGGGTGGAGGTAATTCAAAGCTCTGAAGAAAGCTATATCTCATTCACCAAGTATGTAGGGGATATAAAGCTTCGATTTGTGGACAGCTTCCGATTCCTGAGTACAAGCTTGGATAAGCTGGTAAAAAATCTAACCTCATATCCTGAAACACTAAAGTATTTCGGAGAAGAAAAATTGAAGTTGATGACTCGTAAGGGTGTATTTCCATATGATTTTGTCGCGTCATGGGATGTTTTGAACGAGACCTCCTTGCCTCCTAGGGACTCTTTCTACAATGAATTAAATGAATAAGATATTACTGATACTGACTATGATCATTCTAAATATGTATGGGAGCTGTTTAATGTGAAAAACCTGGGAGAGTACAGTGACTTGTATTTAACCTCGGATGTACTTCTTTTAGCTGATGGCTTTTAAACATTCAGAGAGCAGTCCCTCAAAACACACAAATTTGATCCAGCACATTATTTTACCTCTCCAGGACTTACATGGGATCCTATGTTACTGTATACAGGAATTAAGCTGAGACTATTACAAGATTATGATAACTGCTTATGGTGGAATGAGGTATAAGAGGAGCTTTATGTCAAGTTTTTCATCGATATATAGAGGCTAATAACATGTATATGGAGAGGTTTGACACATCGACACCAACCCAATTTATTAGAGACGAGGACGCTAATAACCAATACGGTTGGGCAATGTGCCACGCCCTCCCTTATGGCGGATTTCAGTGGGTTTCACCTGAAGAAATCCACATAGAAAGATTACAAGAAGATGATTCTCATGGTTACATATTAGAAGTTAACATTGAGTATCCTGCAGAACTTCATGATCTACACAACGATCTACCTTTCCTACCTGAGTGTATGAAACCATTGGAATCATCTACAAAGAAACTGATACCTCATCTTGGACCTTGAAAGAAGTATGTAGTGCATTACATGACTTTGAAGCAAGCTCTTAATCACGGGTTACAGCTAACAAAACTCCATCGTGTGCTACGATTCCGACAGTCTCGATGGTTAAAACCTTATGTTGAATTTAACAACAGACTAAGGCATCAAGCGGCAAATGATTTCGAGAAGGACCTCTACAAGCTCTTTAACAACGACATGTTTGGAAAAACTATGGAGAACCTGCGTAACCGTATGGATATACGACTAGTAACAAACGAGAAGACTCTGGATCGCCAAGCCTACGTCTATCGATAGGACTATATATGCTGCTAATCTAACTGCTGTACATATGGCCTCTCGTCAGATTGTATTCAACAAGCCTATATACATTGGAAATAGTGTGTTGGACATCTCCAAGACATTAATGTATCACTATCATTATGATGTGTTGTTACCATATTACGGAGCTGAAAACCTGATGCTTATGTATATGGATACTGATTCATACATTCATCGTGTAACAAATGAAGATGTGTACCATGACAAGCTACGTTTTCTTGAGCATATGGATACTGCTGATTACCCTTTCAAGCACATATGTCATTCAATTCTAAACAAGAAGGTGCTTGGGAAATTTAAAGATGAGGCTAATGACAAAATCATCCTACGATTTGTTGCAATACGACCTAAGAAGATATTCAAGGCTCGATGATAAAAAAGATAAAAGGCATAATACGTAGCGCTATTAAGCAGTACATTACGTTTGACAGCTACACAGAATGTCTTAAAACCTGTGAAATCATCAGAACGCCCATGAATCTAATCCTATCACGAAAGCACGCTGTTACTACTATGAAAGTGAACAAAATTACATTGAATCCCTTTGATGATAAAAGAGTTATTGCCTAGAATGGAATAACTACATATGCATATGGTCATTACAGTATTGCAAACAACGCTCAAGAGTATTTAAGTCGAAGATGAAGATTTTCTCCGCGAGTCTACAATCTTAAAAAAACTAAAGTTTACTCATGTGCTGTGTATGCACATAGCAGACAAATGGTGAAGAAAGGAGAAGATGGAAGGGGAGGCAGTAACCATTGCCATTAGGATCAAATACTAGTGTTGTCTCAGGCCTAGATAAAGGGGAGAGACGTCTACCCTTACAATCCTTGTTTAATGAAGCAATGATTTAACTGATAGCAAAAATGGATTAGCTGCTGCTGCTAGAGCTGTAATGTGAACGGTTGTTGTCGCTGCTATTATTGTAGCAGATGTTGCTACAGCTGTAGGATCTGTTACATCTATTGTTGTACAGCTGCTGTATCTGCTACGATAGCCATTGTATTTGCTTCTGCTACAGCTATTGTGCTGACTGTGCCTAATGCTGCTACAGCTGCAGGATCTATTGCTGCTATCGTTGTAGCTGCTGTTGCTATAGATGCTGTATCTGCTACTACATCTGTCGTATTTACTGTTGCTGTTGTTGTGATGACTGCTGTTGCTGTTGTGGGTGAATCTACAGCTGGAATATCATTGCTGTGATGCTTGCTATTGCTAAGACTACTAAATCTCTAGCTACTGCTACAGTTGTTATTTAATGCGACTGCTGCTGCTATTGTTGTAGCAGATGCTGTTACAGCTGTAGGATCTGATACAGCTATTGTTGTACAACCTCTGTATCTGCTACGATAGCAGCTGTATTTGCTTCTGCTACAGCTATTGTGCTGAATAAGTCTAATGCGGTTACAGCTACCTGATCCGATACTGCTATTGTTGTAGCTGATGTTACATGTTGTATTTACTACTACAGCTCTCATATTTGATGTATGTTACAGCTGCCGTGATGACTGCTGTTGCTGTGGTGGGTGAATCTACAGCTGGAATATCATTGCTGTGATGCCTGCTATTGCTAAGAGTGCTAAATCTATAGCTGCTGGATTAGCTGCTGCTGCTACAGCTGTCATGTAACTGGTTGTTGTCGCTGCTATTATTGTATCAGATGTTGCTACAGCTGTAAGATCTCTTACATCTATTGTTGTACAGCTGCTGTATCTGCTATGGTAGCTGTTGTGTTTGCTTCTGCTACCGCTATTGTGCAGGCTGTAGGCTGATGTTTCTGTAGCTGCGGGATCTATTGCTGCTATCGTTGTAGCTGCTGTTGCTATAGATGCTGTATCTGCTACTACATCTGTCGTATTTGTTGTTGCTGTTGTTATGATGCTTCCTGTTGCTGAGGATGCTGAATCTACAGTTGTTGGATTTGCTTCTGCTGCTACAGCTGTTACGTAATGTGACTGCTGCTGCTATTGTTGTAGCTGATGCTACATCTGTAGGATCTGTTACAGCCATCGATGTACAGTCTCTGTATCTGCTATGATAGCTGCTGTATTTGCTTCTGCTACAGCTATTGTGCTGACTGTGTCTAATGCTGCTACAGCTACCTGATCTGATGCTGTTATTGTTGTGGCTGATGTTACAGCCTTGTATCTACTACTACACCTCTCGTATTTGATGCTACAGCTGCCGTGATGACTGCTGTTGTTACAGCTGTTATGTAACCGGTTGTTGTCACTGCTATTATTGTAGCAGATGTTGCTACAGCTGTAGGATCTGTTACATCTATTGTTGTACAGCTGCTGTATCTGCTACGGTAGCTATCGTATTTGCCTCTGCTACGGCTAGTGTGCAGGCTGCGGCTGATGTTTCTGTAGCTGTAGGATCTATTGCTGCTATCATTGTAGCTGCTGTTGCTATAGATGCTGTATCTACCACTACATCTGTCGTATTTGCTCTTGCTGTTGTTTTGATGCTTCCTGTTGCAGAGGATGCTGAATCTACAGTTGTTGGATTTGCTGCTGCTGCTGCTACAGCTGTTATGTAATGAGGCTGCTGCTGCTATGACTTAAATACCTATGATACTACCCTAATCATGTAAAATTTCCTAAACCAGCTCTGATACGAATTACTGCTGTTAATTAGCACGAGCACCTGTGATACTATCCGGTTTGCCCTAAATATCAATGATACTAGTTAAATTACCTGTTAGAATGACTCAAATACTTGTGATACAACCTGAATCACCTGCAATTAACGTAAATAGCTGTGATATAGATCGTTGATCGAAATTATCACGAGTATCTGTGAAACTATGCTGATTACCCCAAATACTTACGGTATTGCTTGAACTATCTGTGAAATACGAAACTACGTTATAACCGACCCCTGGAACCTACACTCCTGTAATGCTAGCTTAATTACTCTAAACACCTATGATACTTAAATTATCCTAAATACCTATAATACTCGCGGAATTACCTGTGAAATACGAAACTATGCTATACCCAACCCCCGGAATCTATCCTCCTGTGATACTAGATGAATTAGCCTTCATACCTATGATACTAACTGAATTACCTGTGAAATAATACACAGCTATGATGAAGTCAGTCTCTTGTAATACTAGCTGAATTAGCTTAAATGCCCCCGATACTAGCTGAATTGCCTGTGAAAAATATGCAGCTATGATACGTCCTGCCCCTGGAGTCTAGCCTCCTGTGGTATTAGCCGAGTTACTCTAAACACCTATGGTACTTGAATCGCCCAAATACCTAGGATACTATCTGAATTACCTGTGAAATCCTACACAGCTATGAAGCAGTCAGCCTCTGGAATATAGCCTCTTGTGATACTAGCTGAATTAGCTTAAATAGCCCACGATACTAGCTGAATTGCCTGCGAAATCATACACAGCTATGCTACGCTCTGCCCCTGGAATCTAGCCTCCTGTGATACTATCTGAATTACCTGTTAAAATTACTTAAATACCTGTGATTCTATACGAATCAAGTGAAATTACCTTAAATAGCTCTGATACGAAACCCTGTTCATAGAATCTAGCCTCCTGTGATACTATCTGCGTTACTCTAAGCACTTATGATGCTTGAATCGCCCAAATACCTACGACACTATCTGAATCACCTGCGAAATGATACACAGCTATGATGCAGTCAGCCGCTAGAATATAGCCACCTGTGATACTAGCTGAGTTACTCTAAGCACCTATGATACTTGAATCGCCCAAATACCTACGATACTATCTAAATTACCTGTGAAATCATACGAAACTATGCTATATCCGCTTCCCGGAATCTGTACTACACTGTGATGCTAACTGAGTTACTTACCTTATAGCGTGAGTAGGTCACCTTTTTTGCTTGAGTGGGTCTCCTTTTTGCGTGAGTGGGTCACCTTTTTTGCTTGAGTGGTTCACTTTTTTACGTGAGTGAGTCACATTTTTGCTTGAGTGGGTCACCTTTTTCCCCTTTGTGGGTCACCTTTTGTTTGAGTGGGTTACCTTTTTACGTGAGTTGGTCACCTTTTTGCGTGACTGGGTCACCTTTTTACGTTAGTGGGTAACCTTTTATGCTTGAGTGGGTCACCTTTTTATGTGAGTGGGTCACCTTTTTGCTTGAGTTGGTCACCTTTTTCCCCTTTGTGGGTCACCTTTGTGCTTGAGTGGGTCACCATTTTCCGTGAGTGGGTCACCTTTTTACGTGAGTGGGTTACGTGCTGCAGCTGTCTAGAATTTGTGTGCCAGCATTGACAACAAACAGCTTTCCATGAAGTTCTCTTCTAAAGTCGCTTTCAAAGTCTAGCATCTCCCCTCCTATTCCCTATCTCTCCTGTATATAAACCCATATTGTTACTCCTTCAGTATTTGTCTAGCCTAACACCTCTCCCCCTGTTCCTATACCTCTCATACATATAAAAGGCATACTCTACTCTCAACCTCTGTCTAGTCTAGCATCTCTCCCCGTATCCCCTACCTCTCATAAGCGCATTCCCCTCCTGTCCCCTGTCTAGCTGAGTATCTCTACTTGGTTTCCTATCTAACTTATATAAACACATTCTACCTTTAACACCTGTCTATCCTAGCATAGGATCTGTCTCCGTTTTCTCGTCTCTCCTTATAAACGAATACTCAACCTCCTTAGCCTAATACCTCTCCTCCGTTCCTATACCTCTCATACATATAAACGCATACTCTACTCTAAACCTCTGTCTAGTCTAGCATCTTTCCCTGTATCCCCTACCTCTCATAAAGCGCATTCCCCTCCTACCCCCTGTCTAGCTGAGGATCTCTCATTGGCTTCCTATACCTCTCATATACAACACCTTCTACCTTTAACATCTGTCTACCCTATCATAGGATCTCTCCTTATAAACGCATACTCAATCTCCTTAGCCTAATACCTCTCCTCCTGTTCCTATACCCTTCAAACATATAAACCTCTCTACTCTAAACCTCTGTCTGGTCTAGCACTTCTCCCCGTAGCCCCTACCTCTCATAAGTGCATTCCCCTCCTATCCCCTGTCTAGCTGAGTATCTCTCCTTGGTTTCCTATCTAACCTATATAAACCTACCTTTAACATCTGGCTATTCTAGCATGGGATCTCGTTTGTTTTCTCGTCTCTGCTTATAAGCACATACTAAAACTCTCCTAGCCTAATACCTCTCCTAGATTTGCTATACCTCTCATATAAACCATACTCTACTTCTCAACCTCTGTCTAGCCTAACAACTCTCCACTATCTCTTCCATATAAACGTACTTCCCTCCTTTAACCCTGTCTAGCCTAGTATCGGTCGTCGTATTCCCTATCTCTCCCATATAAACCCATTTTCCTCCTTGAACCGCCACATCTGCCCTCGTTTTCCCAATCCTTTCCCATATATGCCCAAAAAACTGCGCTCAATCTCTCCTAAATAACCTACTCACGTGCCCAGAAAAAGGGCTGAACTAAGCTAGAAAAGGAAGTAGACTAGAGAGTTATCTAGGCCGGGCTTAAGACGTCTGTCACATCGACACTTCGGGTCAAGCATTTGTAGGGGGACGTTGCGTTTCTCGACGTCACAATGTGTGCGCAGAAAATGGTGTTAATCTCAGGAGATAATGAATAGTTTATCCTCATAGTTATCTTTGTAAGGCGGGAACAGTTAAAGGGAAGTGTAGTTATTAATCTAGGAGTGTAGAAGGGATCGCGTTGGTCAAACTTGTGTGACAGGAACTTCGAGACGAGAAAAAGTTATATTGTATTGTGTGGATCTTCACATAAACTAAGGGACAGTGATGAAGGAGAACTTTCACGTGTTTTCAATCTCATACCCATATCAATCCCGAGAGAGAAGAGTCTCATGCACACCAAATCTCCCATCCTCTACTCTGAGCGCTTAGAAAACTTGCCCTTCTCAGTGCTCATTTCCTCACTGCCGGTCACCACTAAAAACCCGCCCCCAGACAGCCCGTCGCGCTACAAAATGGTGCCCAACGTTT
The DNA here is from genome assembly GCA_030765065.1 of Deroplatys truncata. Classification (NCBI taxonomy): domain Eukaryota; kingdom Metazoa; phylum Arthropoda; class Insecta; order Mantodea; family Mantidae; genus Deroplatys; species Deroplatys truncata. The sequence goes on along the minus strand of CM060990.1, from coordinate 315,936,877 downwards.
CATACTCCCACACCCAGCAACAACCTTCCATTTAAGGCATCATTTTATCTTTCCTACCCGCCATCACTATCACTCTTTGGAGCAACAGAGAACTTTTGCTATGGATTATAGTAACACGCAGTTCTCCACAAGACAGCAGCCCACCAGGAGGTAAACTCGGAACATTACGAGTAAGTACAATACACACTTTATCAGCTCAACTGCGGTGTACAACTAAACAGCACACAGTGGATGCTACTTAGCGGAAAACTATTGAAAGAACGAAATGATTGACTTTCTTACAGAGGAAGGAACACTTACCGTGTCCAATCAGCTGCAACAACCCCCGGGAATCCCGGTAACTATAGAAACAACGCCACACCAAATGCTTTTACAGTTTCAACATCTGGAATCACGTATTTCAGTTCAAGGGAAAACATTCCATTCCCGAATTACAGCTCAAGAGGAAACATTACATTCCCAAATTACATTTCAAAGGGAAACATTACATACTCAACTTACAACACAAGGAAAAACTTTACACGATCTTGAAACTCGACTTACAACCGTAGGAGAAACATTACACTCTCAACATGCAGCACAAAGGGAAACCCTAACTCAATTAGGAAACAGATTAATCACGTAAGTGCAAGAATAATTAGCAGCCCAAGGGGAAATTTTAGAACCAAAGATTTCGGCAAAACTAACTCAGAAATTCCAGGAACATCAAAACAAACTTCAAGAAGACGGCAACAGGCAGCCACAACAAGCAGAGACTATTAGTTTAGGGCAGACCTCATTAAGAGCGGAGTTAATTAATTAACATTCGTACCGACGTGTATGATGCCAGTATAGAAATTGAAGCTTTGAAGGGGAGAGTCACCCAGCCTCTGCTGACCATGTAAACAAAGAGCAGCTGAGTTGTGAATTGCGCACGGCCTGTGAGATAAATAGTAACGTCAATGCAGAAGTAGCTGCAATCAGAGAATCTGCTCAAAACACAGCATCACAGGCCGCCGCAGCACACAACTCAGCATTAACACAAATGGAAATACACTCGCGTGAACTGGCACAGATGAAAGAAGTTCTCATTAGTAATAATAACAATAATAATAGTAAAGATAATACGAGAATATTAATAATACTAACAAGAAAAAGAATAGGGAAAGAAGTATTTAAAACTATGAAAATAAAAAGCAACAAATTAAACCAGAAGAAAGATAAGAAAAGGTAGAATAAAAAGATAACGATAGGAATTTAGAAAAGGAACCGAATGCAATAAATAAGCGAATTTAAACGTAAATGACAATGAATAAATGTTAAACGGAAGAAACCATGTAATCTTAAGGGAAGGAAACCAGCTAAAATCGTGAACGTTTGCGAGATTTCTGATGCAACCAGGAGAGAAGCTATAAGAAACACTTAACAGCTATAGAAATCACGGACACGGGAAAGACCAGTCTAGCTGAGAATATAAAAAAAGGGGAAAATCTGAGGACAGAAAATTCACTCAGGTGATAATAACGAGCTAATGTTAGACGCGGAGAAGGCGAACTTTCCAATTTTTATAACCAATGAAAAATAACCAATATAAACATAAAAATCACGTGCCTATAAAAAGGGCTGAACTAAGCTAGAAAAAGGGAGTATACTAGAGAATTATCCAGGCCGGGAGCGAGGCTTAAGACGTGTGTCACATCGACACTTTGGGTCCAGCTTTTGTAGAGGAAGTTGCGCTTCTCGGCGTCACAATACGTGAACAGAAAATGCTAATTTCAGGGGATAAGAAATAGTTTATCGTCATAATTATTTTTGTAAGATGGGAACAGTTAAGGTTAAGTATGGTTATTAGTATAGGGTGTAGCCAGGATCGCGTTGGTCAAACTTGGGTGACGGGAATTTCGAAACGAGAAAAAGTTATATTGTATTGTGTGGATCTTCACATAAACTGAGGGACAGTGAAGGAGAATTTTCACATGTTTTCAATCTCATATCCATAGCAATCCCGAGAGAGAAGAGTCTCATACACATCAAATCAGCCATCCTCTAACCTGAGCGACTACTTTTGACTGGCAAATGAACATATTTTATAAGGTGAAATTTCAGCTATATTCGTGCAGCGCTCCCGTTATAGTGCTGCATTTGTGACCCCATTCTTCAAAATTCAAAATGCTTACTTTGATACTGTCTTCCTACTCTACAATTTCCTGCACATTCATCCTCCACATCCTGTGGGTATATTGGCATCGGTATTCTAGATGCTTCTAAAACTCTTATACATCCACAAATTCGATGTACTATTACCTACTGTGGAGTTGAAACGTTCAATTTCGTGTATATGGATACGCAGTGAAGCACAATCTGTTCTCTTAAGAGCTAGTTCATCCCACCTACTATATTTGAAGATACTGACAAGCTAAACCAATCAAGTTTCAGTCCTTGGCAGCACAAATGGAAATGAGTGGGAAGGGAAACTCCCTTCATCCCCTCTCTCCGTGCAACGTTGGACATCCCTGTGGATGCAGATTCCTCCATTTACCAAACGAGAATCAGAGCTATATACCGCGATGAACTAAACTTTCTAGAACATCTAGGCACCTCCAATTGTCCAGTAAATCACGTACGTCATTCTGTCACAAGAAAAATAGTTTTAGGGAAATAATTTAAAGATGAAGTGATTGGTAAAGTCATTCATTGAATGGGTGACTAAAAACGTTCCAACCAACAAAATTATGAAAAATGAGGTTTCGGTGTAAAAACGTTCTTTATGCGCTTCTGCATCATAACAAACCATCTATAGGTACTATCATGCAAACTTTCCGCGCCATTTACGACCTGCAAGGTACTTTGTTAGTGTAGAAATGTTACAACTGCAAGGTATGGCGGAGCTGCCTTCTGTATTACCTGTGGTTGGAGCAGTAAAAAAGATGAATTCGTGAAGGAAACGTAAAGAAATCAAAATAAATGGAACCAAGTGAAGTACAAGAGCTTGAAGGATAGTGGAGTGGCATATACCAGCTGAAAGATGTGCCAAAACCTTCCAACTCCGATAGGTGTAAAACCGTTACATATGTATCAATACTGCAATTTTGCGCCTAATCCATTCTGTTTCCCCTTGTAATTCTTTGCGACTATTTAACATTGCATCTAACAGTATCATTATGCCACTGAGCTTCTTTAATACCTAAGTCTATTTAGTTGCTTTGTGTTTCTTAACAATGAACAGGATAAATGTTTTAATCATCCCGTACATTGTTGCACGTGCACTACTTTCAGTTTTGATTAGGAAATGTTTCTTAAATATTCTGTATGCTTCATAGTATGCGTAACCTACCCCCAATAATACATATCACGGAATAATAATGCGGTACTGCAAACAAACTGCATTACCAGTCAGCAGAAACTTAAGCTATCTAATTATACCTCACTGGGACAATGGTTTATCAACTGCTAAGCTGCAACAAGGAATGTCTGCAGTAATAATCATTTTCCTAAGAAAAGCAGCTGAGACAGCTAGTTATTTTTACACCGTGCAGTGATATCAAGTATAAAAGTGATATGCAGGCAGCTGATCTGTAATAGCGTTTAATGCAACGTAGCTCCTTGACCCAGCAGAAATGTTCGTATTATTACAAAACGAAAATAGTTCTCAAAAGCGCAATTCTACGCATGTACAGGTAGAGCATTCATCTTCCATAAATTTTCTATAAATAATAAGATGTTTTCCAATTCTTTTTCAAAAGCTTTATCGCATACAATGCAAAATAAAATTTCAGAATATGAGCTTAAAATACAAAATCAAAGAAATAAATTAAATTACATTTGCGGAATAGAAAACTTTTCCTTGTGCAAGCTTATTTCTTCAATTTTTAACTGATTCGATGGACCATGTTTGCATATTTTTGGGGTATCAACATTCGTTTAACTATATTGTTGTATTTCTTTACAGGATAGCTTGTGTTCCAAGAATTGCGCATATGAGGGCTGCTCAATTCTCAATCAAAGTGTATCAAAAAAACTGTTCCTCTTCAATATATTCTATCGCTACACCTACAATGAGCAGCAGCAGTTTACCGCTGGATTTGTAGATATGAACGAGCCCCGATGCACATACGTCCCAAAGGAGGTATCGTTCCGTAAGTGTACGGTGAAGTACAGCTTACCAACCTCCAAAACATCCAAGAAGTTGCAGGCGTTTCAAAAGCAGATAATTAACACTCTGGATGTTACAAAAACTCGGCTTTAGATGCTGGTAAGAGAGCCACCACTCCCGTCAGTAGTTTATATAGAGGAATCCTGGGCCACGTTTTTGCGTTCATATGGGAAAGGATAGGGAAAACGAGGCTAGACGCGGCGGTTCACGGAGGAAAATGCGTTTATATGGGAGAGATAGGCAATACGAGGCCTGGCCGATGCTACGCTAGACAGTGACATAAGGAGGGGAATGCGCGTTGTACAAGAGAGCTAGAGAATATGCGGAGAGATGCTAGGCTAGACAGATACCGAAGGAGGGGGATATAGGTTTATACGGGAGAGATGCAGAATACGAGGGAGGTGTTAGATAGTTGTTAAAGCTAGCATGCGTTTATATGCGAGAACTAGGAAACCGAGGAGAGGTATTAGGCTAGCAAGGGTTGAATGACAGAGTATGCGTTTTATGGTAGGGATAGTAAAACAGAGAGAGAGAGATTCCATGCTAGGAGTCAGTTGAAGGAGAGGAAAAATGCGTTTATGTGGGAGAGGTAGGGAAAACGATGATAGATCCTAGCGATTGTGATTAAAAACTGCTACACAAAGAACCGCACTATTCAAGAACAATAAAAATTCTAAGTATAGATCATTTGTACGGTATTCGAGGAAGGGTCTTTACTGGAAAACCCCCCCTAAGTCAGTAGGGGGAAATGACGATTGAAGCACACTTAATATGCAGGAATGTGTATTCATATGCAAATGAGTTCTCTCCAACTCCCTCCCCCCTCCCTCCCCCACGCCCATGGTACTTTGTGTTTGCAGCTGAGGGTCATAAATCTTCTTGAGTATAATGGAAGCTTGACAGGTAAGCAATTAAGGTTGTCAATCACTTGTCAAACTGAACAATAGAATAATAAATTACGCTTCTGTAAAGTGGAGACGTTGCCCACTCCATATCCGGACACGTGTACACTGAAATAACCACTTCCCAGTCCCATTGCTTAACGACCACGTGCAAAAGAACAAAAGGTTATCCATCACCTGTCAAAATGAACAATAGAGTATGCTGGAGCATTTTAAACAAAGGATCAGACGCTATTGTCCCAGCTCTATTGAATTCCCTGAGTGTGTACTTTTAGGAATGCCATCTCGCAGTCGCATTGTCTGACGAACACGTGCAAAAGAACAATAGAACATACTTAACCGAGCTAACAAAGGGGCAGATGCTATTGTCTCCCTTTCTATTTTCCGGAGCAAGACTTCTTTAGAAAGACCACCCGTATAGCATCCCGCTTCCACAGCCATGTAACAAAAGAAACTCGTGGAGGCTTTATAGCTAGTCCTGTCTTTGTTTGCCCGTGTGAAAGACAGAGAGGCCAGTTTACATGCTAGATCATAAAAAATTCTACCACCGCTCGAGCCCGCCATCATGTCGCCCTCACTGCCGAAGGCTACTTCTCTCTGAGAGTCTTCACGAAGTCCTACGGATATACCCGAACATAGTTAATACAAGTTCTCTGTTTATGCAGCTGACTCTTTTCAAGCAGCAATATCAAAAAAGCGTGCTTAATATATTTCGTTACCTACATTAAACCCATGTGTATACTTAGATGTCCATAGATCGGTGTTCGATTCTTACTGCAATCAAAAGGTTTAATGTTTTAATTGCTAATGAGAAATGGATGCTTTGATAATATTATATCATTACTCTGATTAATGAAAGGGTGTTCAGAGGGTCCTAGCTTGATTCTTACCGTGCGAAAATCTAATGCTTAATAAATATTAAACTATGCGAGGATGTGCGGTCAGATTAAAATGTATTTAACAAATACAATTATTTATATATTCCGATGCCTAGACAAGATTATTTATTTTCTTCCTTCTTCTCTCTTTTCCCCCTTTTCCCTCTTTATTTCTATCTATCTATCTATCTATCTATCTATCTATCTATCTATCTATCTATCTATCTATCTATCTATTTATCTATATATCTATCTATCTCTTTCTTCTTGACAAGCATACATCCATGCATTCATATATACACATGCACAGAACCATTACACATACATATACACCCATGCACATAGCTGTTACACACACATGTACCAGTGTACTTGCACATACACACACGCATTCACACACCTCATACGTATACAAACATATACACACATACACCAATGCACTTACACACCTGCACGCCACGTACATACATACACCAGTACACTTACACACACACCAATACACACACCGATGCACATACCTACACCCTCACACAGCCACGCAAGCACACACACACAATCACGTACATGCATACACCAGTACATTTACACCTTCGCACAGCCACGCACGCACACACACGCGCACACACTCAGTACATACACCAGTTCACTTACACCTCGCACACTCACGCAAATACATACACCAGTACACTTACACACTCGCACACTCACGCACACACACCCATACACACACGCATACGCCTACATACCTAGACACATATACCAGTGTGCGCATTCATGTGCACGCACACACATACACGATGGCATTGGAAATTACTGCCTTTACAGAATTCAAAAATCTTTGTCTCATTTCACTGTAACCTTGCAAAATGTAATTCTCTTCAGCCTACCGCCTTCACACGACTTTCATCCCAGCGCATTTTTTTATAGATTGTGTAAAGACATTATGGAGGTACTTTGAGAGAGAGAGACAGAGGGAGCGAGAGGAATTGAAGCAAGTAGGGATAGAAGTCCTGAGAGCCTCTGCGCATGCGCAGCAAGAAATGATGACTTGTATCACGTGACGCATATACATACATACGCCATGGCGTTGCGGAGAGAGGGGGAATTGATGCAAGCAGGCATGGAAGTGCCGAGAGCATCTGCGCATGCGCAACAGGTGATAATTCCTTTGGAGTAATAATCACGTGACGTGTATACATAACCCCACCGTGACTATTCGTCTTCAATAGAAGATATTTCGTCATTAATCATCGTTTTTATTATTAAAAATTCAGTATATGATTGTTCTAAAAAGGTCCTCGTCACCTCTATAATTAGGATACCTTCAGTCACTAGTTTGTATTGTACCAATGAGTCTGGATGTGTTAACATCGTGTTCTCTCCAAGAATAATCGGCTTTCTATAGTGATATCAAGGTAAAGCGGTCTACATTTCATTGAGCAGTGATTAATACCTTATTACATCAAGAATAAGGATGAATAACTCTGCATATAAGAATATAATTCCTAGTGCATCAGGCTACTCTTATATTAAATGTAGGAAGAAATTCCTCCGAGGTTATGACAAGAGAAGACATCAGATGAGCTGCAAGAAGCTCTTCAAATGCAAGCATTGTAACGTAACATTCAATGATGGTTATAAGGGTCAGCGGCGCGAGGATGTATGTGAAATAAGTTGTCCTCAGAAGAAAAGAAGATTGGAGCCTACTAAACATCAGTTATTATCAACAATGGAGGACTGGGATCTGAAAGAATATGAAACATCGTTCGAAAGACGATTGAAAACGTATTTTATACGGTGGAATTCAACAAAGGACCTGAATGTGTATCTGCATGAGGTAAAACAACAGATAATTCAGTCTGTGCATAAAGAGCTTGTTATTCACAAGAGTGTGAAAATTAATCTGTTGGCTGAGTGTCGATTCGTTAACAGTATCGGAGAAACCTGTGACAAAACATTTAAAACACGGAATCAGGCTGTTTCCCTAGAAACGGATCTGGAGTCAGCGTTGGATGCGAAATACAAGAAATTGGTTACTGAAATAGAGGAATCACAGCTTAAGGGTAGCACCTGGGCTTTTCTTGCAGTAGAAAAGGTTCGACTTTGTATCAGCAAGTACAATCCGTTACGAGGAAGTAGCTACATTCCACTACCACCTTCTTTTGAAGCAAAAAAGGCCTGCGTAAACATTCAGAACTTTACCGATGAGAAATGTATCATGTATTCTATACTGACCAAATTGGTCAGCACCAAGCCTCAACGCGTCAGCTATTACGAGCAACTTCAAGATAAGTACGACTTCAGTTGTGTTTCTTACCCTACTCCACTTTCTCAAATACCCGAATTTGAGAAGATTAACAAGAAGTCTATTAACGTTTTCGGGCTCGATGAGAAGCATGAAGTGTATCCGATAAAGGTTCCTGATATTGTACTATCTGGTCATCGTGACAGTTGTGGAAAAAATCACTATGTGTATATAAAGAATTTTGAGAAGCTCATTCGACGCCAGAAAACTAAATGTAATGAACGTGTTTATACATGCAAGCGTTGTTTTACACATTTTGATGATTGATATGGACGAAGCGGGCTAGAAAAACTACAAGAGCATGCAGCCATCTGTAATCAACATGGTGTGGCAAGGGTAGTTATGCCTACCAAGGGGAAATCAATTCTTCAGTTTAAAAATATTGAGAGGATGTTGAAACTACCTTATGCCATCTATGCAGGTTTTGAGAGTATTCTCACTCCATGCCATACGTGTATACCCAGTCCTGAAACTTCCTATACAGCCCCTTATCAAGAGCACACACCAATGAACTTCTGTGTTTACGTGAAGACATCATCCGGTGTTGAACATATTGAAACTAGTCCTAAGATGCCCCATGTATATCGTGGTGCTGATGCTGCTCAGAAGTTTATGGAATACCTGTTGTTCCTTGCAAAGGAAATTAATAATGTATACAAATCAGCCAATCCTCTGAAACTTACGGACCAGCAACAAAAGGTCTTCTACGGCATGCTACCGGTATGGAAATGCCTTTACAGGAGAAAGCTACAAAGTACGGGACCATGATCACATCAGTGGTGAATATCGTGGAAGTCTACATAACGAATGTAATTAAGCCTGAAGAACACTTAAATATATTCCAGTCTTCATGCACAACCTCAGTGGGTATGACTCCCATTTCATTGTTAAGGAGCTGGGTTGTACAAGTGAGAGGGTGGAGGTAATTCAAAGCTCTGAAGAAAGCTATATCTCATTCACCAAGTATGTAGGGGATATAAAGCTTCGATTTGTGGACAGCTTCCGATTCCTGAGTACAAGCTTGGATAAGCTGGTAAAAAATCTAACCTCATATCCTGAAACACTAAAGTACTTCGGAGAAGAAAAATTGAAGTTGATGACTCGTAAGGGTGTATTTCCATATGATTTTGTCGCGACATGGGATGTTTTGAACGAGACCTCCTTGCCTCCTAGGGACTCTTTCTACAATGAATTAAATGAATAAGATATTACTGATACTGACTATGATCATTCTAAATATGTATGGGAGCTGTTTAATGTGAAAAACCTGGGAGAGTACAGCGACTTGTATTTAACCTCGGATGTACTTCTTTTAGCTGATGGCTTTTAAACATTCAGAGAGCAGTCCCTCAAAACACACAAAGTTGATCCAGCACATTATTTTACCTCTCCAGGACTTACATGGGATCCTATGTTACTGTATACAGGAATTAAGCTGAGACTATTACAAGATTATGATAACTGCTTATGGTGGAATGAGGTATAAGAGGAGCTTTATGTCAAGTTTCTCATCGATATATAGAGGCTAATAACATGTATATGGAGAGGTTTGACACATCGACACCAACCCAATTTATTACAGACGAGGACGCTAATAACCAATACGGTTGGGCAATGTGCCACGCCCTCCCTTATGGCGGATTTCAGTGGGTTTCACCTGAAGAAATCCACATAGAAAGATTACAAGAAGATGATTCTCATGGTTACATATTAGAAGTTAACATTGAGTATCCTGCAGAACTTCATGATCTACACAACGATCTACCTTTCCTACCTGAGTGTATGAAACCATTGGAATCATCTACAAAGAAACTGATACCTCATCTTGGACCTTGAAAGAAGTATGTAGTGCATTACATGACTTTGAAGCAAGCTCTTAATCACGGGTTACAGCTAACAAAACTCCATCGTGTGCTACGATTCCGACAGTCTCGATGGTTAAAACCTTATGTTGAATTTAACAACAGACTAAGGCATCAAGCGGCAAATGATTTCGAGAAGGACCTCTACAAGCTCTTTAACAACGACATGTTTGGAAAAACTATGGAGAACCTGCGTAACCGTATGGATATACGACTAGTAACAAACGAGAAGACTCTGGATCGCCAAGCCTACGTCTATCGATAGGACTATATATGCTGCTAATCTAACTGCTGTACATATGGCCTCTCGTCAGATTGTATTCAACAAGCCTATATACATTGGAAATAGTGTGTTGGACATCTCCAAGACATTAATGTATCACTATCATTATGATGTGTTGTTACCATATTACGGAGCTGAAAACCTGATGCTTATGTATATGGATACTGATTCATACATTCATCGTGTAACAAATGAAGATGTGTACCATGACAAGCTACGTTTTCTTGAGCATATGGATACTGCTGATTACCCTTTCAAGCACATATGTCATTCAATTCTAAACAAGAAGGTGCTTGGGAAATTTAAAGATGAGGCTAATGACAAAATCATCCTACGATTTGTTGCAATACGACCTAAGAAGATATTCAAGGCTCGATGATAAAAAAGATAAAAGGCATAATACGTAGCGCTATTAAGCAGTACATTACGTTTGACAGCTACACAGAATGTCTTAAAACCTGTGAAATCATCAGAACGCCCATGAATCTAATCCTATCACGAAATACGCTGTTACCACAATGCATGTGAATAAAATTACATTGAATCCCTTTGATGATAAAAGAGTTATTGCCGAGGATGGAATAACAACCTATGCATATGAACATTACAGTATTGCAAACAGTGCTTAAGAGAACTTAAGTCGAAGATGAATATTTTCTTCGCGAGTCTACAACCTGTAAAAAGTGAAGTTTACTCACGTGCTGTGTATGTACACAGCAGACAAACGGTGAAGAAAGGAGAAGATGGAAAGGCAGGCGGTAACCCTGCAATTAGGAGCAAATGCTAATGTTAGTCTCAAGCCTAGATAAAGGGGAGAGATATCTACCCTTACAACCCTTGTTTAATGAAGCAATGATTCAACGATAAAGCTGCTACACTTCAACAAAAAATGTAAGCAGGTAAAACAATAAAGCTTTAAAATGTTATATCTCATGAACCATGTAGATGCGCTAGTTATGGAGCTACAGCAGCAACAACCGGTTACACAGCATCTGTAGCAGCAGCAGCTAATCCAACAGCTGTAGATTCAGCAGCTGCAGCAACAGCAAGCATCACAACAACAGCAACAGCAAGTACGCCAGATGTAGTAGCAGCTACAGCAACTATAGTAACAGCAGCTACAATGATAGCAGCAATAGATCCTGCAGCTATAGAAACATCAGGCACAGTCAGCACAAAAGCTGCAGGAGAAGCAAATACAGTAGCTACTGTAGCAGATCTGCTACAACAATAGCAACGACAACAACCGGTTACATAACAGCTGTAGCAGCAGCTAATCCAGCAGCTATATATTTAGCAGTCATAGCAATAGCAACCATCACAGCAATGATATTCCAGCAGCTGACAGCAACAACAGTCATCACGACAACAGCAACATCAAATAAGAGAGCTGTAGTAGTAGATACAGCACTGCAACATCAGCTACAACAATAGCAGCATCAGATCCTGCAGCTATAGCAACATCTGCTACAACAATGACAACAGCATCAGTCGCGGCCACACACTAGCAGCGGTAGCAACAAGACGTCACATGGTAACAGCAGCAGCTAATTCATTAGTTGCAGATTCAGTAGCCACGTCTATGAAACTGAATTACTTTTTCAAAAATGGACTTGAATTACTTGGATACTACATGAATCAGCTGAAATTACATTAAATAACAATGATAAAAATCACTGATTGAAACTATCACGAACACCTGTGATACCACCCTATTTGTTTTAAATACAATGTGCCTTTTTGCATGAGTAAGTCACCTTTTTGCGTGAGTGGGTTACCTTTTCTGCGTGAGTGAGTCACCTTTTTGCGTGAGTGGGTCACCTTTTTGCGTGAATGAGTCACCTTTTTACGTGACTGGGTCACCTTTTTTGCGTCAGTGCGTCACATTTTTACGTGACTGGGTCACCTTTTTGCGTGAGTGTGTCACATTTTTAGGTGACTGGGTCACCTTTTTCGTGAGTGGGTCACCTTTTTGCGTGAGTGGGTCACCTTTATCCGTGAGTGGGCCACCTTTTTGCGTGTCACTTTTTCGATGAGTGAATCACCTGTTTGCGTGAGTTGATCGCCTTCCGTGAACGGGTCACATTTTACGTGAGTAGCACATTTTTGCGTGAGTGAGTCACCTCTTATGTGAGTGGGTCACCTTTTTACGTGAGTGGGTCACCCTTTTATGTAAGTGGGACACCTTTTTTCGTGAGCGGGTTACGTGATGGAGATGTCTAGAATTAGCGCTCTAACATTGACAGGAAACAGCTTTCAATGAAGTTTGCGTCTAAGGTCACTTTCAAAGTCTAACACCTGAATAGGCAGGGAGCAATCTTGCTTCACCAGATCCGTCTTGCCAGGTAAAATAAAATAAATCACCCTTAATGTATATATGCTAATGAATGCAATCAATGAAAAAATATATAGCAACTATGCAGCAATAAAATCAATTAGTATACCATGAGAGCTAAGGAGGTTAAGGTCGCAAGAGGTTTCCTGTTTAATTAACTCTCTCATTAACCAGCTACCATTTGAAGTGCATTTGCCTGGATATAGCTACCTGTGGACCTGGGACAAAGCTAGAAGAAAGATTGAAGAGAGGAGACCCTGGAATCAACCCGTTAGACAGAGTGTGCAAACTTCACGACATTGCCTACGCTCAGCATGAGGACTCTGCTTCGAGAAACATTGCAGACAAAATCTTGGCTGAAACGGCGTGGAAAAGAGTGCCAACATCTGATGCTGCATTAGGTAAAAAGATGGCAGCAAGACTAGTAACAGCAATTATGAAGGGCAGGGTAGCTGTTGGTGCTGGATCTAAGAAGAATAAACGAGGAGGATTTCTACCTCTCATACCAATCATTGCAGCTCTAGGTGTTGCAGCTGGAGGTGCAGCTCAAACTGCTATAGCTGTAAATAAGAAAAAGGCAGCAGATAGACAACTCGCCGAAATGATGAGGCATAAGAGAGAAATTGAGGGCAAGGTTTCTGTTGGAGGTGGATCTGTTAGGAAGAAACGAGGAGGATTTCTACCTCTCTTGCCAATTATTGCAGCCCTAGGAGCCGCCGCTGGAGGTGTGTCACAAATTGCTACAGCCATAAATATAAAAAAGCTGTATATAAACAACTTGCCGAAATGATGAGACATAACAGAGAAATTGAAGCAAGAGGGAGAGGTTTTTGAGTGAAGAAGAATAAGGCAAGGAACACCAAAATAAAGAAGAGGCAGAGCAAGAAAGGGAATCCAAGAAACTCTGGCAGAGGGCTATATTTGTTTCGGAAAAAACATTGAGTAACATAGACCTCGACTTGTATGCCCAGCGTTTAAAGATTCCTCATTTTAGACTATACGTCTTCTTTATTAGACCCATGAAACCTGAAATTAAATGTCATTTTACTGTTGATTTTTTTCAGTGATTGTTCTATAGAAACGTTCTGGGGCTTCCGTGACAAGGTTATTTCAGCTAATCAGCTGGTTGAATCTGATTTCCTGGTCATTATATTTAAGTTGAGCATCATACGAATCTAGCGCAGTATTGCATCAGTCTCCTTCTTCGATGGTAAAGGTGGACACTGGATCTATGAGTTCTCACATCTGTTACGCTAGGATATCATATTTCACAAGAATCATCAAATCCAATTTACCTTCCAATCATAAACACCAATGCTACAGAGTAAATCAGCCTTCGTGTAGTGGGCCAGAACAGCAATATCATTGACTTTAGAAACAAGGATATAAGCATAATGCCCATAGATTTTAGAAGAAGAAATCAGAGGCTTCGAGGATATAATAACGACTTGATTCGACACCCAGTCCAGCTCTACCATCGACAACCAGTGTGTTAACAGCATTTAATCAAAGGTTTCTTCAGGCATTGGGCTTTAGAATCCTATAATCATGGATATCGCCAGTGTTACTGGGACACCGAGATTCGAAGAGATTGCTAAACAAGAGGAACATATGTTTTTACCGTATAATGCATCAGCTCTGGACGCTAACGACGAGATTAGAATCCCTTGTCAAGATGAGCATTTATATACTTTGCCTAATCGAAGTTATCTATACATCAATGGAAATATTACTAAATTTAATGGGGCAGCTACTACTGCAAATCTTATACACAATAGCCAGTCGGTGTTGGTACTGATTCAATCCAAGCGCTCTAAAAACGGTATTATACCTCCTCAGGGTGAAGAGAATGCTGCTGTTAAACCTGTACTAAACGAGTGGAGAATGCCTGTAATTCGACTTTCTGATGCTAAGATCCTCAAGACTGCCAAGCTGGATAAGACTCTGTTTCACCCATTTAAGACCATGGATGTGCATACTCAACCTGTTGTACCGCAAGCATCTACCTGGAGTGCCGCAGCCGCTGCATCTAAAATGGAGAAGTCGAGCGTTGTCATTGTTTAGTGCTATGACTTTAAGATCGAGTAATGCAACTAAAGATGGTTGCCTTTTTGATCATTGTAACTAGCTAATTTGAGAATTTATCTTAATAGTGAATGTTATCTCTAACACGATAGGAGCTTTGACTTTTGAAACTCGAGATTTGCATCATTGCATGTAATGTACTCAAGATCTTATTATGAATAAGAGAATTATCCCTTATTGAAGATAAAAGATTACTTAAATCTGCTCCTATATTTGTTATAGATTGCTCTCATTAACCAGAGCAAGTTGTAAATGGTGCTGTCAACATCAGAATAGAAATTCTAGCTAGTGCAAATATTCCTGCACAGACCACATTGTATTGTTTAATAATTCATGATAAAGTATTTATATACAAGCTTCTGGCTCATGTGATGTAGCTTATATTTTAAACTAATCATGGTAAGGATTTGCTTTTTCATTCGGAATGTAAGGATGTTTAATGAATAAAAACATGATGTAAAAGTATACCTTCATTCTTTTTTATTATTATTTATCTTGCATTTCCATTACTTTCCTCCTTCAAATCTTCGTTCCAGCATATGGCATTACACTTGCAACAGCTACGTTACCTAGATGGTAATCTATAAACAATTCAAGTCTTTTTATCCTGCAAATTTCATCGCTATTTAAAAGTATTTCACAATCATTAAAATTAGTATTCAAAAATCGTATTTCAAACTCTTGCATATAAGCAACAATATTACAAGGGAAAACAATATTTTCACAATATTCCACACGCGGACACTTTATCGATTGGAGGAATGCTGTGAATGTAGGAAGACTTTCGAATTATCTCCCAATCTTGAATTGTCATGTATACAAATTTGTGTGTTTTTCGCTACAAGCACTGGAAGATCGTAGAAGAATCCTATCTTAACGTTGTGCTTTTTCGAAATGTAGACGTCTCGGCACCCGCTGCTTACCGGAATGTTTTTTGGGTGTCTCGATGTTGTTTATTCCATCCTCCAATAGCGTCAGCCACCTTTGCAGGTCTGCAAAGCTGTTCCACTTGTTCTTCCCCTTTTTGCACAGTCTGAAACATTGCACAATGAAATTCATAGAAAACATGCTTTTGGAAGTGAAGGTAACCTGAAAAGAATTTACACTTTGTAAGGCTACAGGGAAATGAAACATAAAAGATTTGTATAAACATTAGGATATCGTGCGTTATTTCAATGCGATAGATATATCTGCATTCAAAACATGTGATTTTGTGAATATTTTATAAAATTCTATAACATGCAACATTTGTATCTTTATATGTAATATCAATGAGTCAGCTGTTTTACTTATGAACCTTTTTCATTGCAAAATAGGAGAACATTCAATACTTAAGTTTGACATTTCTACATACCTTCGCTGCAGATATAAAAGACAATTTACATGTCTTGAATTTCCCCATCTCTGCCATACCGTTATATTCAAGTTGTAATTTTCCAGGTATTTCTGCAAGCTCTTGATCGGTTAACGAATTATAGCGCTCAGGCAAGAACACTTGACAATCCTTCAGCGAAGATACGATCCTGGTACCGTGTCTTGTTTGAGCTCTCTTTAAGAACTTTATCTCATATTTAAGACCTATTTCGAGATCGTGAACTCGCCGTGTCGGTAGGAAACTACGCTCTTCAGCCATCTTGTTAAGCCTATCTACTAAACAATCTGTGAGAGACATTGATATGAATTATTATTTTCAATGCATTATTCAAGTTGAAGGACAAGTTATGCATTTCTTTATATTACAACTAAAGAGCGTGTTATGCTACTTGACCAAAGGTTTTGTAAGTATGCTTATGAATGTGTAGAGAAACAAGGAATGAGCGGAGGAAATCGTATGAATGTTTATGCAAGAAAAATGTGTAGCGAAAATCGTATGAATGGGTAGAGAAACAAAGAATAAGTACAGAAAATCATGTGAATGTTCATGGAAGATGAACCTGCAGAGAAACCAAGAATAGGTAGAGAAAATTGTGTGAATAAGAAACAAAGAATGAGCGGAGAAAATCGTGTGAATGTTTATGGAGAATGAATGCGTAGAGAAATCCATGTGACTGTAAGTTTAGATCAAAGAAATATGACACTCTTGCAACGGATCTCCTTTCATGCACTGCATCGTTTAAACAAAATTAAATGTATTGAAAAAGCCAACAGTGATTTTGTATAGTTATGTAAAATTCACTCACCTTGCATTGTTTCGTGTTGATGAATGCTGTACGTGTAAATGGCCTGCACCTCTTCTTAAATTAAAAAACACTTCGCGTTGCTTTTTAAAGTTCTTTAAAATATAAATGTAGAGTAATCAGTTCGCAATGTTTCTAGCATGCGCGGATATCTGTTTATATAGGGATCTAAATCCCTCCAGGCGATGCTAGCACACCGTCATGGTGGGGGTATGTATACGCGTCACGTGATTATTGCACCTAATGACATCATCTCTTGCTGCGCATGCGCAGAGACTCTCAGCACTTCTATCCCTACTTGCTTCAATTCCTTTCACTCTCGCTCTCTCTCTCTCTCTCTCTCAGAGTACCTCCATAATTTCCTTACACAATCTATAAAAATGCGTTGGGATGAAGGTCGTGTGAAGGCGGTAGCCTGAAAAGAATTACATTTTGCTAGGTTACAGTGAAATGAGACAAATATTTTTCAATTCTGTAAAGGCAATAATTTCCAGTGCTATCGTGTGTATGTGTGCGTGCACATGAATGCGTGCACTGGTGTACGTGTCTATGCTTGTAGGCGTATGCGTGTGTGTATGGGTGTGTGTGGGTGTGTGTGTGCGTGAGTATGCGAGTGTATAAGTTTACTGGTGTATGTATGTGCGTGAGTGTGCGTGAGTGTGCGTGAGTGTGCGAGCGTGTAAGGGAACTGGTGTATATATATGAGTGTGTGTGCGTGCGTGGATGTGCGAGGGTGTAAGTGTAGTGGTGTATGTTTGTACGTGAGTGTGTGTATGTGTACGTGCGTGGCTGTGCGAGGGTGTAAGTGTACTGGAGTATGTATATGCTTGAGTGTGTGTATGTGTGTATGGGTGTGTGTAAGTGTAAGTGTACTGCTGTATGTATGTACGTGGCTGTGCGAGTGTGTAAGTGCATTGGAGCATTGTGTGTTTGTTTGTATACGTATGAGGTGTGTGAATGTGTGTGTATGTAGAAGTACACTGGTATATGTGTGTAAGGGCTATGTGCATGTGTGTATATGTATGTGTAATGGTTCTGTGCATGTGTATATATGAATGCATGCATGTATGCATGTCAAGAAGAAAGAGATAGATAGATAGATAGATAGATAGATAGATAGATAGATAGATAGATAGATAGATAGATATATCGATAGATAGATAGACAGACAGACAGACAGACAGATAGATAGATAGATAGATAGATAGATAGATAGATAGATAGATAGATAGATAGATAGATAGATAGATAGGTAGGTAGATAGATAGATAGATAGATAGATAGATAGATAGATAGATAGATAGATAGATAGATAGATAGATAGATAGATAAATAGATAGATAGATAGATAGATAGATAGATAGATAGATAGATAGATAGATAGATAGATAGATAGATATTAAGCATTAGAGCTTCGCAGGGTAACTTTAGAACTAGGACCTCTGGGTACCCGTGAACGTATTTCATTAATCAGGGTAATGATATATAAAAATTAAATTATAATTGTTAAATACATCTTAATCTGACCGCACATCCTCTCATAGTTTAATATTTATTAAGCATTAGACTTTCGCACGGTAAGAATCGAACTAGGACCCTCTGAACACCCTTTCATTAATCAGAGTAATGATATAATATTATCAAAGCATCCATTTCTCATTAGCAATTAAAACATTAAACTTTTTGATTGCAGTAATAATCGAACACCGATCTATGGATATCTAAGTATACACGTGGGTTTAATATAGGTAATGAAATATATTAAGCACGCTTTTTTATATCGCTGCTTGAAAAGATTCAGCTGCATAATCAGAGAGTTTGTATAACTATGTTCGGATATATCCGTAGGACTTCGTGAAGACTCTCAGAGAGAAGTAGCCTTCGGCAGTGAGGGCAACATGATGGCGGGCTCGAGCGGTGGTAGAATTTTTATGGTCTAGCATGTAAACTGGCCTCTCTGTCTTTCACACGGACAAACAAAGACAGGACTATCTATAAAGCCTCCACGAGTTTCTTTTGTTATATGGCTGTGGAAGCGGGATGCAACACGGGTGGTGTTTCTAAAGAAGCCTTGCTCCGGAAAATATAAAGGGAGACACTAGCATCTGCCCCTTTGTTAGCCCGGTTAAGTTTGTTCTATAGTTCTTTTGCACGTGTTCGTCAGACAATGCGACTGCGACGCTCATTCCTAAAAGTATACACTCAGGGAGTTCAATAGATCTGCGACAATAGCGTCTGATCCTTTGTTTAGAATACTCCAGCATACTCTATTGTTCATTTTGACAGGTGATGGATAACCTTTTGTTCTTTTGCACGTGGTCGTTAAGCAATGCGACTGGGAAGTGGTTGTTTCAGTGTACACGTGTCCGGATATGGAGTGGGTAAAATAACGTCTCCGCTTTTGTTACAGAAGTGTAATTTATTATTCTATTGTTCAGTTTGACAGGTGATTTACAACCTTAATTGCTTACCTGTCAAGCTTCCATTATACTCAAGAAGATTTATGACCCCAGCTGCAAACAGAAAGAAATGGGGGTAGGGGAGGGAGGGGGAGGGGTTGGGGAGACCTCATTTGCATATGAATACACATTCCTGCATATTAAGTGTGCTTCAATCCTCATTTCCCCCTACTGACTTACGGGGGTTTTCCACTAAAGACCTCTCCTCGAATACCGTACAAATGATCTATACTTAGACCTTTTATTGTTAAAGTTCTTGAATAATGCGGTTCTTTGTGTAGCAGTTTTTAATCACGATCCCTAAGATCTATCATCGTTTTCCCTACCTCTCCTATATAAACGCATTCTTCCCCTTCTTCAACTATCTCCTAGCAAAGAATCTCTCTCTCTCTCTGTTTTACTATCCCTCCCATAAAAACGCATACTCTGTCATTCAACCCTTGCTAGCCTAATACCTCTCCTCGGTTTCCTAGCTCTCTCATATAAACGCATGCTAGCTTTAACAACTATCTTAACACCTCCCTCGTATTCCGCATCTCTCCCGTATAAACCTATATCCCCCTCCTTCGGCATCTGTCTAGCCTAGCACCTCTCCGCATATTCTCTAGCTCTCTCGTACAACACGCATTCCCCTCCTTATGTCACTGTCTAGCGTAGCATCGGCCCCCGTATTCCCTATCGCTCTCGTATAAACGCATTTCCCTCATCCAATCCCCGTCTAGCCTAGCATCAGCCCTCGTATTGCCTATCTCTCTCATATAAATGCATTTTCCTCCGTGAACCGCCGCGTCTAGCCTCGTTTTCCCTATCCTTTCCCATATAAACGCAAAAACGTGGCCCAGAGTTCCTCTATATAAGCTACTCCCGTCACTCATCCGAAGCAATGTAGCTTAAATTAAATTGAGGTTTATTTATGGACGCTCTTTAACTGCTGTGGTCCTTAGCGTCCCGTTCTATATTGTGCGTGAAAGACGGTAATTTTGCTCAGAGGTCTCTTCATAAGTCCTGATATGAGCTCTGTTAAGATGTTTCAACTATTCGGAGACAAGTACCCAAAAATATCTATTCAACTACAGGCATACAGGAGTATATTCAGAGATAAATTCCAACGAATATTTGTTTTGTCACGATCCGACGCATGTAAGACTTGAGATCGTTATCTCATTCAAATGGCTGCATACGAGTACGAAGAGGATATGTATAAACTTAAGACATAGTCTGAAATTCACCACAGAAAAGCAGAAAAGCCTCATTGCGCTCTCAACTGATACAGAGATTGCCAAAGAAAACCCTACTTTCATTGATTTATGTATAGCTGTACAGCAGGCAAATTTGACACCTAATCTTAAGCATTCAGATGTGTACTACAAATACAATACTTAAACTACAACTTCTATATACATAATATGGGGAAGAATGAGGCTACAATATGTGTTTGGAATGAAAGTTGCGGGATAAGCGACGCATCGGAAATAAAGTCATGCATTTTTCATTATATTGTGAACAATATTCAGGAGCTGTTGCCACACGAAACCCGTTCTGTGGTAATATGTTTCGACCACTGCGTAGGTCGTAACAAAACTGGAAAATGGTGGCATTGTGTCATTATCTGCTAATGCTGCAGTACTTCACTGAAGTTAATCAGAAACTTTTATTCACAGGGCATAGCTTTTTTCCTGTGATAGGGATTTTACACTACAGAAAAGAAGAAAAAGACAGCTGTTCTTCACCTTCCAGATGACTATTGATGTGATACGCACTGACAAAGTTGACGGCTTATTCAAAGTTCAAATAATGGGAGGCAAGTTTGTGGACTTTACTCTGTTGATAGACAAGTCTTTAAACATCCTCAGTTGAAAATCAGGGAGTGCAGATGGATTCAACTTTCCAAACATAGTCTAATCGAAGTTCACATTCGAAAATGCGACAATACTGCGACTTGGTGAATTTTTCTTCAACTGCCACTTCTCTCAATTCTCACTTTCACTGTTATAAGTTCTTGTCTAGCTCAACTTCACTGGGAGTTCACTTCACTAATCTCACTTCACTAGGGTGAACTAGTTCAATTCTCCGTCACTTCACTTCCGTCATGATGTAGCCTCTTCACACTGGGCGATTCACTTCACTTGGGAGTCGAACACAAGACCTCCAGAACAACTCGCTCCGCAGTAGTACTCGCTGCATGTCACAGAAGTTGTCACCAACCCGCTCGAAAAATCACTCTTGATATCGCACGCGAAACTCATCCGCTAACTCATTCGCCCACTGACTGATCGACGCAACTCAACTTATACTCGACTAGCATTAACTGACTCAACTCAAGTCTTGCGAAAGCGCTCACTTACATAGTCAGAGGAATATTTTTACAAGGTTCCCGAAATTTCTAGAACTATTTCTACACACTTTCTGGAGAAGGGGGCAGAAGAAGGTTCCAGAAGGTTCTCGTTATCTGCCGATAGCGGGTACGGTGTTTACGCTGGCGAGCGGCAGTTATCGTTGTTTATTCCGACTGCCCGGCGCAGAGCACCCAAAAAACTTGGGCCATAGCCCCTGCGCCATACAGCTCCCTCCTCAGAGCTGTTCGTCCCAAACATCTCCACGATCTACAGCAGGACGAGCACAACGAACCACCATTAGCTCCTCCTCGGGGATGACACCGAATGTGCAATGGGGACCCAGGAGCTGTGCCATGGATGTCCCATGGCGGGCACCATCACTCCATGTCGCTTCGAAGATGCAACCAATAGAATTGGTGATTGGTTTCGTCAAGATCTCGTTCGCCTCCATGTGGTCCCGGTAGTGATGGCATGGGTTTTCTAGAGGACTTCCTTTGCCGTCTTCTTCGGAAGCACTGGCTATTCCACCCTAGCCCCTCTGGCTACGAACTCCCACTCTCTCTTCGGTGCACCGTTTATGGCGACCAGGGAGCCCCACCGCGTCCAACAGCTCTCATAGCTCGTACCTCTGGGAGAAACATCCACCCACGCGTGTCGTACGCCAGTTACTTTATCCATCAGGATCAGCCCTATGTCTCAATCCTGCAGTTGCTCCCTCCTCTAGGTATCCTTGCCCCAATCGACTGCAAGTTGCACCGTGGTTGGGCGTAGGGCTGCAGCACTCTCCGATATCTTCTGGTCCAGACGTTCATCCATTGCGGCATCTAACATCCCCTTTTCCTTCCGTCTGCATATCTAGCCGTTTCCTTGCTAATCCAGGCACTCTTCCACCGCTTTAATGTCGTCTTCCATGTCAGATTTAATGTCTTTTAATTCCTTTGCAAAGTCGTCTTTCAGGGCTTTCGCCGTTGCGTTTATCTCAGAATTGAGAGAGGCAATTTCACCACCGAGATCGGATTTCAATTTCCCCATTGCAGTCTTCATTTCTGTTCCCATCTTGTCAATTCCGGATTTCATTTTTTACTCCACCATCTCCATTTTGGTCTTCATTTCACTCACAAATTTCTCGTTGATTTCGGTCAATAATTTTTTTCTAACATTTCCTCCAGCTTTGTCTTTCAATCCCAATCCTGACACCAGCTTGACTTTGTCTAATTCTTCTTCAACCGTTACTTCTCTCAGTTCTTACTGTCACATTATAAGTTCTTATCTAGTCAGCTTCATTTCGCTAATGTCACTTCACTAAGGTGAACTAGTTTACTTCTCCATCACTTCACTTCCTTCATGATGTAGCCTCTTCACACCGGACTGTTTGCCTCACTAGAGAGTCGAACACAAGACTTCTACAACCCATCGCTCCGCACTAACGACACAGCAACCGTCACCACCCGCTCGGAGAATCGCTCTTGATGTCAACACAGGAAACCCACCCGCCAACTTAACTCACACTCGACTCGCACTGACTGACTCAACTGAACACTCGCGAGAGTCCTCCTTTATATATTCAGTGAAATCTTCCACAAGATTCTTGAACGTTCTAGAACTTTTGCGACACAATTTTTAGAGGAGGGAGGAGAAGAAGCTTCCAGAAGGCTCTAGTTATTTGCCGATAGCGCGCCCAGTGTTTATGCTCGCGAGCTACAGTTATCATGTATACTCCGACTGACGGGCGCCGACTCCCGTTAATCTTGGGTTATAGCTGCTGCATCACAGTATCCTTTAAATCTGGAAAGTGGACAACATTCTTAAGAAGAAGGACAGAGGATGAACTGGAACCGATATAAGCGCACTGTACGGAATGATTGCACCATCACCGCCTGAAACACCTTTATGCTGAAGGAAGTCTACCTATCAGCTCAGTTAAGAAAGCAGATCTCATGAAGATGTCCGAGTACCTGTTCATAGAACATAGGCAGCTTTATCAGGTGCTTTGATGTAAAGGTTGATCAATAGTTGGATAATGAGTTAATATAACTGTTTATTATACCACTACCTTTTGTTTTATTATTACCAAAATAGTGACATCATAACAATGGTTTGTATTTTTACATCTACACAGTATATTGCATTTTCCATATCTTTATGTACATTTTGTGTTGTCTCTTATAAGTATAAAACGGAATTTTAACTCATTTCCAATTTAAAGAACTATAACTTATAGTAGCTGGATACATTAGTTGTTACTTCCACCATTCATTTTAGTTTTCTCCCTGAAAGTAAACTGTGTAGTTTTCTGAAAATGAATCCGGATTAATTTAGCGTAATGTAGCTAACCTTGTGACCTTGTCTAGTAATATTATTTTGTATTTCTTATTGTATGTTGATGAAAAAATGGTGCTACCGTTTTGTATTTAAAAACGGATTTAGTTTGGAATGCTATATTTGGAGGTTTTTGAATTTAAAGATGTTTTTCCTACAATTAGCTCATTGTAGTTCGTCTTTTCCTAGTATAAGGCATCTTTAAAGTTCATGCTATAGAAGTGAGATATGAAGGAGGGTGTATTCAGACACTACAAACTTTGGATAAATATTTTCCTATTTAAATAACAGTATAAAAACGCTACATGCGAATATCTTGATACTGCAATACTGGAGTACCGGATCGTTACATATGCACATATGAAACATTTTTACGCTGAAGCAACCACAATATTAACCTTATAAAGGCAAAATCATAAATGTTTGTTTGAAAAAACATGTAAGTGAATTAAGTGGAGTCTTAACAAAGGATTGTGGCCAAGAGTGATAGTACAAAATAAATACGTTAGGAAAAAACGTTTTTTATCCTTCCTGAAAAATGTTACTAATGTGGGTTGGAACGTTTTTAGAGCCACCAATTCAGTTATCAATAAATAATTAATGATTAATCAATTAATCATTATTAATGGAAGTGGCATAAAAGGTTATGGATAATTAACATAACACTATCAAGCAATACATCGCATTTGATAATATGTGGATTGCCCAAGTACTAATAAAATCATCTGAACTCCAATGAATTTAATTCACTCTCATCAGCATGATTTTTCAACAGAATAAGTTAATAAAATTATCCTATCGCCTTATGATGTCAAGGGAGTGATTGCAGATGATTGGATATCTACATAAGTGCATGGGCATCTATCTGAACTCGTAAATGAACAGTATCTTATGCTCTCATACGCCTGCTTCCTCTATAAATCACAATAGCTTGTATACATATGTCCACCTCCTCCCACCTTTCTGTTTCCCTCCTTAGATTACACATTACACCATCTTGGATTACCCATCATGAGTATAGCCTATACCAACCTAGACATAACAGCAAACTTAAGCCACCAATCGTGAGCGAAAATGGCTCCGTCATCTTGGATTAGCCCGCAACTTGCCTTCCCAAATCCTTCACACCTCCCTAGATTGCGTATGCTGTGCATCTTGCCCATTTTCTCGCTCATTTAACAGTGTGCCAAGCCTGTTCTGTTTACCTTACTTCCAAAATCGCTCGTAAACTTTTCCTTCAGGTTTAATTTGATCAGGAATGAAACCGTTGAAGGCGGTTGCATTTTCAAAATGACTGTTAAATGGAGAACTGAGTTGCTTAAAAAGCTTAATATTTCTAAATATACACCTATGTTGCTGACTATTGTGGTTTCATCATGACCGCGAGGAGGAAGATTCCATGCATATATATCCTTATGATATCAATTACTGTTGACAGGTCTTAGCGATTTTTCTTCACTGTTACGTTGTGCTTCATTTGTGGATTCATCAGGGGTGCTACTTAAAGATGACATAATAATGTATACTCCTAGAAGTTGAAAACTAAGTTAGCCTTATGCTTTGAAAACCATTATGCTCTTTTACTTTCTCTGCAGGTGCAACACACCCTGTCACACACAAAATCCAGTTTTTCTCTTGACACCCACACAGTTATGAAACTTTTTCGTACAACAAAATATCAAATTTTCAAGTAAAAGTACTTGTACTCATACCCTGGGGTTGTATTTGCACAAGTTTTTGCTCGAGCTTTGGTGGACCACTTGTCTTAATTTGTGTCTTTTTCGGTAAGCTTAACAAACTGAACGCAATTTTATTTGGTTGACAAACTTTGGTTTTATTTAACATAAACTGCCAAGCACTGTAAAAGAATGCTGACTGAATATTATCAGCTCAGAACCTGTAAGCTTGGAAATTGCTAAGCAAAGAAACCCAATCCCTCAATCCAGTCATATAAGGGTCTTAGTTCTGGTGATTTCTGCACTTCCTCGGAGGCTGAAATGGGAATAGTCATTTCCAGTATGTGTATCTGCAGTTTGAAGCCGGGACATTTTAACTGTGGTCCGCGTCTATGTACTTAATAATAACGTTTTTCTCTATGAATTTGGTCATATTTTCTGACATTTTTGTGAACTAGTATGCAATTAACTAATTTTCTATTATTGGCATCCATCTTGGAAACGCTAGAGAAACAATGATAGCAATAATTTCCATTCCATAAATTCCATGACAATCGGGCTCTTTTTTTCGAGTCCTCTGCTGACCTTAACTGAGACAGTGAAACTGCCTTACACCTGTACCGTTTTCAGGTAGCCGACGAAAACAAGGGTAATATTATCTTTCACGAATGATTAGTTTGTCCCCTTGACGCGTTTTCCAGGAAAGTCATTAGAACCTTGAGATACGCAATGGGTTGCTAATCATCTTCTTAATTGGTATTTGTATTACGGTGATGATCAGTTCGTTCCGGTGTTGTTGCATTGCGCCGATGGCCAAAATCCATTAGGATCCGCCTAATGAGGGTCTTTAGGAAGGACCTGTCAGTCACCGCGGTTTAAGGAAAAACTGGTAACTCAAATGAAACCACAGGTACAAGTAAGAGGACAGGCTTTGGTACATCAGAATAAAGTTTAAAAGTTTATTTGTAGGAAAGGTTTTCGTTAAAGTGTTAAATTTATATCCAACTTTTCCCTTGTCGAAAATCTTAAAAGTTAATTTGCAGGAAAGATTTTCGCTAACATTTTAAATTTATATCCAACTAGGTATTGGTATTGCACCGACGATCAAGACTTTCTCAGACTTCATCTTGCTTTTTATACAGTGTTTATTAATGAATATCTATTCCATGTACAGCAAACGGAACCGCGAGTTGCGGGTTATTGAAATTTTCAAATATCGCAAAGTGCAGCTTACACTGCCCACTCAGAAATGGGATGTGTACGTAAAAACTGAAACGCGCATTTCTTCTCTGAGGTATATAACGACGTGAATTACAGACTTGTTGGGGAACATAATCACGATTCAGAAAAAAAATCTAGGGAATATATTTCCAACAGCTTACATATGTTTGACCACTTGAACTAAACTTTCAGCAAAACTTAGGAATTCTTACAAAGTTAACATTCCCGTTTTTACTTCCTCTAGATGGTAGGTAAGAAAGTATTGCATTCCAACCTAACGTTGCATTGCCCTTGCATATTATAGTATTCGTCTCAAAAGTGATGCCTCAAATCCTGCCTTAATAATGCTCAAAATGTTTGGCTAGAAGTGTTTTCAAATGAAGCTATATGACTTTACTATGTTTATTTCGCCATGCTCTTTCTTATGCAAGAAAATCGGCTTGCTTTCTCTACAACCTACCTAAGGCGAGTTTTCACTCGAAAATACTTGTTTTGAGGTCCCTGATTCAATTAAGTTCTATATCTTCCAAGTATGTGACATGAACATTTTCACAAAATGAAGAATTGCATTTTCTATGAATAGTAAATACCTGTAAAATTGTAAGGAACAGGGAAACTCATGTAGGTGTACCGCATCATATTTCTCGTTTTTGATGAGATTTGGAAAAAAAGAAGAATCGCATACTGTGCAGATATACTTACATGTGGGAACTGTAAACATACGATAAGAAATATTTCTATAATACATTAGGAAAAAAATCTGATGTGTTACACTCACATGACTTTCTCTACTCATTGTACAAACTATTTTTACAAACGCCTATTCTCCATATGCTTCATGTTAATCGAGATGTTAATCTTATTGCTAATTTTCTTGTAGATGCAAGGGGAATTGGTAGGCTTTAGGCGATAGTCAAATATCTTAAGATCTGGTTGCTATGTGGAGTATTCCATTCTCTTTGCATTACCAGGACAAAAAATGAATAACTAATTCCCATTTGAGAAAAGTATAAGTATTGGAAAATTTAAGGGAATAACAATCAATATCTCGAAAATGGTTCACCCAACAAAAATGTATATGACATAAATTGTGTATTTTAACACGATCTACATTTTTTGTGTAGTAAACTTTTGTCTATCTCTTATGGTTTACCCGATATGTAAAAGTGGTTCACAACGAAGAATACTTTTGGAAACATTCCCAGAAAATTCGAGATATACAATTCATTTGCCATAAAAATGTTTTAAAATTATGGTATTTTATTCAAAATCGTTAGAGGCCATTTTTGAGAAAATTAAAATTTTCGAAAAATGTTCCATGTAATGGGTAATCTGGGGTGGAGGGATTTTCTTGAAAACCTTCGTGTCACATCTCTGGAAGGTACTGAACCTAAATACCAAGTTTGGTGTTTATCCGACTGTTCGTTTCTAAGATATGCTGTTCACAGACAGACAGATACAGACACACACACACGCGCGCGCGCGCGCGGACATGTTTGCAAAAATGCTCTATATGCATTCAGTGCACCTCAAAACATGTATTTCCTGTGAAATTTCGGTATCGAATTTTTAGGTGGAATGCAATACTTCCCCTACTTACTATACGTAGTAGAGAAAGTAAAAATTATTTTGAACATTTTCTTGAGATTACATTTTTATATAAACGGTTTTTGCCTATTCCTTATGGTTTTAAGTTGCATGAAATTCACATAAAGTAAAGATGGCTTTGTAGGCTATTCCTAGAGAATTCAATATATACATTCCATTTCCCATTCTAATGTCTGAAACATTTGGTGGGCCCTTTTATGAAAAGCAATAGGTAGGCTGCAGAGAAATTAAAATGTCGCATTATATGCTGCATCGTAACGAGCATTTTAAGTGCGAAAAATTATAATATACAATTTCTGAGAACATTGGTTTTTAAGTTATATATTTCCATAAACAATACAACATGCAAACAGGAAACTTTGAAACAATTTTTTAGCAAATACGGGATAAATGAGGAGTAGAGATTTCGAGAAACGTACAAATTCCCTACCACGTCTCTCAGTAACACCATCACAGATGTTTGACATTGTTATTTCAAATTGATCGAGGTAAATTGTTTTACACAAAACTGTGCCTAGATAATAAGTATTAATATTAACTAAATCAAATTAAATCTTTTACTTAATATTTTCCCCAATTTCTCCTTGCATATACTTTTCTACGTTGGTATACATGAGTAGTTATAGTCCCGGATTAGCCAATTGGATGAACGATAATCCTGCCGCGAGGGGCGCTAGTGTCGCTGTTAATCCGCGGATTAAGGTGGATTAAGAGCGACGGCGGTAAGTTTGAAAAGCGCCATGAGCGGAAGGATTATCGTTATTGCAATTGGCTAATCCGGGACTGTTTTCTTTATTTATAATTTGAATACAGTACATTGGATAAACATATGAATACATAGTTGAGAGTAACATGATGTATTATTTGCTTAACATATGAATACATAGTTTGAGAATAACATAATGGATTATTTGATTACAGGAGATTAACATATGAATACAATAAATGAACAATATAAGAAATACTAGGAGAAAAAAGCACATTAAAATTCATAGTTTGTTGAGACAGTAGGACACACAGATTTCGCGCACAACAATGATTTTAAAGTACGTGGTGCACTTTGAGTCTTTGTCATCGCTGCTGCTGCTATCGACGGTAAATTGGTGGATAGGTTTGGTGATGCAGGTGACGAGCAGGTGAGAGAAACTTTCGTTGACGAACTCGGTGAAGGTTCGTATATAGATGGGGATGGTAAATTCGTTGTAATGGCTGGTTGAGAAGCATCCTGTGGATGTGACTTTGTTGGTTAGAGCAGGAATGTTGCTGTTGCCGAGGTATATGATGCATAGTGCGTCTTGTTGATGCTGGTGCACTTTGGTAGGTACGCATTTGACGTGGACGGCGTGAGCCCCTTGGACGTCGAGTGTGATGGTGATAACTCTGCTGTTGCGGAAATAGGAGTTGGAGATGCAGAGGATACGGATAGGTGATGCTGCGTTGAGAATGAGTTGTAGGTTAAGATTGTTCCCCACGGGGACGGGATAGGTTTCGTCGGACATTATTTAGGGTTATATGGGGAGAACGTGACGATGTGACGTTTGAAACCGCTGCGTAGTTTTTCCTCGCCTGCATATATGATGCAGAATGAGGTAGAGTTGAGTTTGCTGATGAGTTCTGGAGAGGCTTTTGCAAATCTTGTTGGTAGGAAAACTTCTGTGTCGTTGTCGAGTTTGGCGACGAGCTTTGTACCGTGAACGGTGTCGAGTGTTTTGACGCCGACGACACGATACAGTACGTGCTGTTCAAGCGTAGATACGCTGAGAGTGTCGGCGCTGCGGGAAAGTTCTTCTAGCTCTTTAAGGGCGTCCTGTGACATTATGACGGCACAGATGGCAGTTTTTGATAAACGGGGGAGGACCGTCTATATGAGTGGTTTGATGAGGAAGGTTGTAGTGTTGTTTACACCTGCGATAAGGTGCGCAAACTACCTGTGCGTCTCTGGGAAGTTGGTTCCACACAAGGTCGACGTCGCTTGGGGGATAACGTTCAAAGATGTATATGCCGTTCTGCAGCAGCACTTGGCGTTCCCTGGGCAGTAGCAGGTGGATTCTTCGTCCGTTATCGAGATACCGAAAGAGCACGATGAAGCAGTTCATGTGGTGTTTCTAGCGGAGTACCTTCGAAGGAATTGTTGAATTTGCTTGTTGAGTTGATCGAGGTCTTCGTAGAAACGGAGTTGACACTGCGTGCACAGGCGGGTGAGACGGTGCCTAAGTTCGCAGCTGCACGTTTGGTGAAAGCAAAACGAGCAGTGGAAGTCTTTATACGTCGGTCCTGGCATTCCCCCACGGCTGGCTAGCACCGAATGAAGGGGAAAAGAATGCGCGTGCATAAATATAACACAACTGCCGGAAGCAGGAAATCACTGGTGGGGGAAAAGTTCGTTGGAAATTTACCACATCAGGGGGAAGCACTGGTGGGGGAAAAGTTCGTTGGAGAATTACCACATCCGGCGGAAGCACTGGTGTGGGAAACGTTCGTTGGAGGTTCACTACATCCGCCGGAAGCGCTTAGCGATTATTGCACAACATCCGGAGGAAAAACACTGTGTCCGTTGATTTAACGGTTTTCCTCTTGGAGGAGAACTCTGTTTTGAACGGTGCTGAACATGCAAACGCCGTGAATGTGATCGGGTATGATATAGGATGATTCGCGACCCAAATGCACGACTAAGCACGTGCCGTAGCACATGGGGTTTTCGTTTAACATTTGCTGCATTTTTTCTGTGGAAATGTATTGCTGTTCGTAGAAAACGATGTATAAACCTCTTGCGGGCACAAATTGGAACCACTGATGTTGTGCGTCTTCTTTATCTGCTTTGAAATGGATATCGTTGAAGCACATGTTAGATAGCACAAAATGAATTTTGGTTTCGCAGCTGTGAACTCTGGCGGAGACGGATTTTCCGTCGTAAGTGCTGTCGACGAAGCGAAGTGCATAAGGTGTATTTTTATGGGGGTGACCGTCCACCTCGTAGTTTTTAAACACCTTACTGTCATGGTAGTACACCGACAGGTAATTTCTGTAACCCATGATGCGGGAGCGAAGGGCGCGAGATGATTGGGTGAGGTGCGGCTGGAACGCTGGTAGAAATACATGCGCACTAAGGACTATTTGTGAGATGCGCAGTGCGAAATGGGTGTTGAGGAAATGATGCACCTCGAGGAATGTTCTAAAATTGGCGCACTGTGTGTACTTGGTGAACTGCGTGAAATTCATGTTATGTAAGGGAACGTTGGAGGTATGGTTGTGAAGCATGTACTTCTGGTATGCCATGATTTGATTTTGCACGTCCAGCTCTTCCTTCTTTTTGTGATACATGATGTCGGTAATGATGCGCTGCAGGGCATGCAACAGGTGCCATTCTTGTTGGTTGAGCGTAACGGATACGCCTTGCGGGTCTTTGAAAACGAGCTTTAGCTTTCCGAACACAAACTTAAACACGATGGTGACGCTGTCGCTGAATTGAAATTCCTGAAGACGTCCCTGTGGGTCATTCAAGCGTTTGTGAATGATGGGGATGGCTTCGACGAGTTTGTGCCACTGCGAGGAACTCATGACGACTGCGTTGTGCTGTCCACATTTGGCAATGGTGACGACGAGATGGTGCGGCGACTGGGGGGAGAATCCCACACTGACGAATTTAGTTTGTTGCGGGATGAGGAAGTAGATATCCGCCAGAGGACCCACAACTGCACTGTGTTGGAACTGTGCTGGCGGAGCAGGGCTGTCGGGTTGCTGTTGGAGGTCGAAGATGGGTAGTTTCCTTTTTTCCCCGGGTTTTTAGGTGGTCGGGGTTTGAAATCCGGTTATACTGGAACACACAAAACAATAATAATAATGTGAGGGATAGAGAGATAAACGGGATAGAAAAAAGCAAGCTAATACATAGGTTGCGGACCTACCTGGTCGGCGTGCTGCATGGCAGCACGACTGTATCCGCGTGCTGCATGGCACACTCTGAATGAGGCGAGCGGCACCGTGACGTTGCTTTTTATATGAGCAGGAGCGTGTTCTGAAAGCACGTGCAAGAGGATGGATTAGGTTAGATGTGATGAATAGTGACACACACACACGTACTCACCTTCAAGGGTTGACAAGTTTGCTGAGCGTCAGAGCACTTTGCGCGGCATTAGTCTTTGTACGTTTTGCGAATGACGACATCATTATGCGGGTGATTGCTGACGTGAAATTTTGAGAAGAATTTATGCTTAGGTAAGCCTGAGCAGCGGTGGGTGAGGTAGTAGATGACGTAATGACCGCAAGTGGTGCTGTCGAAACCTTGCAGCCTTCTGGCGTTGGTGGACCAACGCGTCCCGCAGACCGAATTTAAGAACCGGAGAAAATGGGGCGAAAGCTGTCATATGCCGTAACTGTCAAAATATTCTCCATGCGAGTTTTTGTCCACAAAGATGCAAACCCAGTGTTGCCCGGATTTGGTGCTGGGGTCGGTGTTAGCCACTAGCGCCAAGGGAGGCGTTCGAATGCCGTGAAGTGTGGGTAGTTTATCGCAGGGGTAGACGCCCAAAAAGTGAGAGAGTGCGTAGAGGGGCATGTCGATAGAAACCGTTGAATTTGAAAGGTGTTCATGATACCAAAATGGATTGGTTGGCGTCGATTTCGACCGTGCGATGTATTTCCGCTAGCAGCAGAAGTATGACCGGTTCTGTCAATTTATCGGCAAAACCGATGCTTATAGAGACGGTTCCGTGGCGCTGACCCGAGATGTGAGACTCGTTAGCGCTCATGTCTGCAGTGAGATCGAAAACCATTATCGTATACCCTTGCGGGTAGGGTTCTCTGGAGATGAGTGTCCCTCGTCCTTGAAATGAATGCCTAGGCCGTCCTGCAGGGTTTGAAAGCATTGCAAATAGTGTCCCTTTGTAAAGTCGGGTTGCAGAGGTTGGGAGGGAACGGGTTGCCCGTTCACGTAGAGCTGAAATAAGTTCATTTTAAAATGTTTCAAGTTGTACGGATTTGAGTTAAAATGGCCGGAATAGGCCTTGTCGGTGACCATGGCTACTACCACTCCTGGGAACTTGCCCTACGCACACGTCGCTAAACGTCATTGCCCTGGACTCCTTGGGGATGCTGAGAGCGTGAAAGCTGACGTCCTTGAGATGGTACTTTGCGTTGCCCTTTGCGAGCACGGC
Organism: Deroplatys truncata; assembly: GCA_030765065.1. Taxonomy (NCBI): domain Eukaryota; kingdom Metazoa; phylum Arthropoda; class Insecta; order Mantodea; family Mantidae; genus Deroplatys; species Deroplatys truncata. The sequence continues at coordinate 315,903,146 of CM060990.1, read as the reverse complement.
CTGTTGCGCGAGCTTTATGGTCGGCGAGGGCCGCACCGATTTTAAGCGCAGCGTGGCAGACACGATGTCGGCGTACCCTTTAAAGGTATCTACGTCGGAAGACAGGTAAAACTGGGGAGAGGCGGGAGTGAGCTTGACGGTCATGCTAACGTTGTTCAAAAGCAGCTTATCCTGTCTAAACAGAGCGTTGGACAGAGGACCGATGAGCTGTACGACGTTGCTCCCTTTGGTAAACCCCTGACGCCACTGAAAACCCGCATTGGCGATAAAAGTGTCCATGATGCCTGCCGTGTCCTTTCTCCAGAGGGTGGATTCTAGTTTGGTGTTCATGGCATCTTCGGAGTAACTGAGAAGCGTCTCGAGGTAGGTTCTATAGGGGTAACCGGCTTGCGGCATGGAGACGATGACGTTATTGAGGGTTACCTCCACCTGTTGAAACAGGGAATTTAAGGCGTTGTTGACCAGAGTGGCGTTAGCGTCAGCGTTTAAGGCCTCTCCTTTGTCATCTACAATGCGCACCATGAGTTCGAGTACGACGTAGGTCAAGTCTAGGTAATCGTCCGCATTTCCGGAATAATGAAAGGTGCAACCTTCTGAAGAGTCCTCCGAGGGCTGAAAAGAGACCGCTGCCTCTTTGGTAGCGCTTGTTTGGTAGCGCTTGCCCCTGTAGAGAATGAAATCGCGATCGTCGAACGCGCCGCCGGCCTGATTGAGGTAGTACCGCGTCACGGCGTGCACGTCCATTACGCCTGTTTCGGACGAAAAGCGAGAACTATAGTAGAGGAAAATCCGTCGGCGAATGGCAAGAGATCGCCGTAACCGTTCCTTAAATCTATGTTGACCGTTTTGAAGTCTTGCTGAATCAAGGGTACCCAATTTTGGGAAAAAAAAGTCTTTTCGTCGCTCATGTAAGTGTTGTTACTTTTTTCGTATTCCACGGCCGCGCTCTCTATGACTTGGGCGAAGGTGTCGCCCACGACTTGCGGGGTCACTAGATTACAATAGATAAACATTTCGTAAGGAAACCCCATATATGGATCTACGGGGTGTTTAGGAGCTTTTTCGAGAATGACGTTGACGTAGGGCTCAAAACCCAACATTTTTGCCATAGCGGGCGTTAAGAGCAAACTGTGGATGCGGTGTAGAGGTCCCGGAGGGTCCTCCGATTTTGAAACATCTGGTTTGGGTTTTGTGGTAGATATCGCAGTTCTGACGGGACGAGTCGCCGCGGGTTTCTGCTGCCCCGAAGCCGGGGGCTTCGGTTTCGGTTTCGGCTTGGGTCTCTGGTGGGGCGCATCGTTCAAAGCTTCGTATTCGCCGACCGCGTACGGAACGGCCGTGCGCGCGACATTTTCCACAAACCCGTCGAACGGAATGTCGGGTAGTGGTTCGGGATGGGCGACGGCGGCATTCACGCCCACCGTCTTCTTGCGCTCGTCGAAGAGGAAGAAGTTTTCCACGTGCAAGTGTTCGAGTAGAACGGCGTTGACGAGGTTCACCAACTCTTTGGGATTGTGCACGATGCATTGCGGCATTTCCAGGCTGAATTTGGAATGCATGGGGAGGAGCGTCATGGTGTACTTGGTGCCCACCAGACGGGCATCGTCTCGCGATAGGGTATAAAATTTCACCGGATACCTGACCGTTTGCAGGGCGATCTCCCATTCTCCCTGCAGAACGATTCTCTCGGGCAAGATGTTTGAAAATCTGGCCGTGGTGTTGTCGGTAAAGCGTTCCATGGAAGCGTTGCTCACGAGAGTGATGGAGAAGGGCTTGGTCTTAATCATGTCGAATCGATGGTCGAAGCCAGAGTCCACGAGTTAAACTTTGCCGGATACCCCTTCCACTTTACCAAGCCCTGCTTTTTGCGCCCGCGGCCCTTGGTCTGTAAAACGCGTTCGATCTTAAAGGTCCGAGGTAGCGCGACCTTTTGTAGCTCCTCGGTGTAAAATATGCCGTCTATGGCTTCTCCGGCCAGATCCTTCAACTTATATACCACTGGCCCACTGCGCACCACCTCGGCTATCCGAAATATTTCGTCCGTCCAATTCTGCTCGTACCCCTTGTCGAATTTCATTTTTTCTTTAGAGATGCGCACGTGATCGCCCGCGGAAAATCTGGGTTTCCCTGCGCGAGGTAGGGTCCTATTTCCGTAGAGATTGCGGTAAACTCGTAAAAGGTTAGATTCGTTCACGTCCTTCGGAGCCATTTTATGGACCTGTGATGCGAGCTATTGTACGACTCGAGTAAGGCCGGAAGGAAATCCAGGTATCTGTAACTGTTTTTGTGCGTGAAATACCTCCACATCTTGGTTTTTAAGGTGCGGTTGAAGCGCTCCACGACGCTGGCTTTAACGTTATTTTTGGTTGTGTAATGTTTCACGTCGTGTTTCTTCAGAAAGTCGCGAAAAGTCTTGTTGGTAAACTCGGTTCCCTTGTCCGTTTGGAGGACCCTGGGGACGCGTTGGGAGAATATCGAGCGAAACGCTTGCGCAACCTCGGTACCCAGCTTCGATTTCAGGGGTACGACCCAAGCATATTTGGAAAATACATCGATGACGGTCAGAATGTACACGTAAGGTTTGTTGTGTTCCCTCACGCTGTTCATGACGTTTAGATCGGCCTCCCAAAGATTGTCCATATTCATCACGTGATAATATCTGGTGGGGAACCGCTTTCTGACCGGTTTGTGCACAGTGTAAATGTCCTGGGTTTGAAGGAAGGACTCGATGTTCGCCTTAGACGCACCCGTGGCCTTTCGAAGGGGCTTGACCGTACCCAAACCGGCATAGTGTTCCGGTTTGGCATAGTATCGCCTTAGCGCCTTCCATTCCTTCATGTTTTACTTGTACAGGGGTTGCCAGAGGCGTTTGCGAAAATGGTACGACGCGGAAGGCGATTTCGATTTCTTTTTCGGAGTGGCAGGTTTTGCCCTCTTCTTTTTGCGAGGCGAGAGGGGATTGACCTTTATGGTTCGGGGTTCGACCTTCTGCTTCAACGGCACGCGTTCGTACACGTCTTCGTAATCGTCGTCGTCGTCGCTTTTGCTTTCGCCAAGGAAGGGCTTTCTGCTTGTGCCACGAGATCGAGGTAGTTGTCCAATTTATATTTTACGAGCCGCCAATTTTCGTCGGCAGAGAGCTTTGCGCTCTGCAGTTCTGAATTTCTTTAACCAATCTGGATATGGTGCGGTCTATAGCGTGAAGCTTATCGACGGTCTTTGGCTGCGGTGCAACGAGGATCTGCCTTGCCGTACTTCATCCTGTTAATTTCGACACTAGCGCGCCGCCAAGCGAAGCCAAGACGGGTAGGAGAAATGCCGGCAAAAAACCTCCTTTTTGAACGAAGATGCTCTTCTTCTTCTTCTTCTTCAGAGGAACCCGTTTATCCATCAACTTCCTCCAAGAAGCCTTGTGCTTCTTTAGACGACCCAAGCACTTTGCGGGAAGTTGCACGTGACCTCTGCACACGTTGAGCATACATTCGCAAATGGCCTTGATCAGATCGCCATCGGCATTTTTTAACAACTTTTTGCGCAGAGGGGCCTTCGCCTTGGCCAGAGCCGTCAAATTACCGTGCTGTCTCGCTATGCGAGGACTGGTCAGCGTCGCAAGCCTTGACCTACATCTAGCCATGCTTGCGCGATAATGACGATCGCTCTCAAAGCGGTACTATTTATTTAAAATCAACGGCCTCAGTTGGGTAAGACCCTGCCAGGGAAACCGCGCAAAAAAGCAGAAGTATAGAACGAAACGAACCCGAGACCTCTCGGTGCGACAAATGGAACGGCGTCCTCAGTTGGGTACGAAATGCTAGAGGCTTTCCCTCCGGCAACGCGCCGGTTCGTTACCTGTATCGGGCGGGCGTGTATTAAGTGCAGTCCAACACCAGATACACAAGACGGAAACCTAGAGTTCCCGCGTTCGATCTGCTGCGGTCTCAGTTGGGTAAGACCCTGCCAGGATAAGCCACGCAAAAAAAAGCAGAAATATAGAACGAAACGAACCCGAGACCTCTCGGCGGTCTCAGTTGGGTACGAAATACGAGAGGTTTTCCCCCGGCAGCACGCCGGTTCGATACCTGTATCGGGCGGGCGTGTACTGAGTGCAGTCCAAGACGAGATACCCGTGAGGGCGTTCGGTGGCCTTCTCGAAGCCCTCCAAGAGAAAACTAGAGTTCCTGGGTTCGATCTACTGGCACAGTCTCTCGATCTGCATCTTGTCTCGGTTGTTCTTGAAGACCACGACGTAGTTTGCATTCAGAGAGATGTTGCGATATTTCTGACCCTGCGGAAACACGTTCTGCAGGATGTAGACGATGCCGAAGCGCTTGTGATGGGAGTCTCTGGTGAAAAATTGGACACGTCCTTCCCGCCCCCCTCCAGCATCAGATCGTCGAGGACGACGAGGTCGTTCTCGCCCACCGAAGCAAGTTCGGGTATGCCCGCGTGGGTCTCGCAACGCAGAGCCGAGGGCTCGAGTCTCGGCGAATACTCCGGCGGGTGGCACCACAGCACCCTCCTGGGGCGCACCGAACATCCGGTTCGCGTGGCGTAACAGGTTTTTCACGAAGGTCGACTTCCACAGCGCGACGGCCCCGCCACGAGCATCGTGCTGGGAAACTCGAATCGCCCCAGGTCCCGGGGACCGGGCATCGTCTCCTCAGGGGCGCCCGGTTCTAAATGACTTTGGCGCGGCTCTAGACGTCTCATTTATGCGTTCCTCTTGACCCGTAGGGATAAGAATCGTGATCGCCGGCGAGAACGCGCTTGTTGACCACCATCCTAAACGTCTTCGAGCTGGGTTCGGTGACCACTGTCCAAGACGGTTTCCGCGAAATCTGCGTGCCCGCCAGCTTCACCGCACGGTCGTTGTCCCTCAGCACCACGTTGCTGAATCACCTCGGCGTTCACCATCTCCAGGTTGCCCGAATTGAGCGTGATCTCCTTCACCTTGCACAGCGAGAATGTCTTACCCTTCTCGGGGCAAACGATCTCCATGCAGTAGCTCTTGGGCCCCGTGGAGGCGAACCGGTCGATGTAAGAGCCCCGCCCGTACTTCTCCAGCTCGTCCGACATGTCCCCCAGGAGGCGTCCTGTCACCCGGAGCGGCGGCGACGACGACGGAATCGGTGTCGAAGTAGCAGACCCGTTCTCCCAGGCTCTTGAGGTAGGAGTAGAGCACCAGGCGCGCGTGAGCCGTGGTGTAGGCCGCCAGGACGGCGTTGGCGGTGGGGTTGACCTTGCGGCACTGCTCGCAGTACCTCCACACCGCGTACATGATCCGGTCGGTAACGGGCACGTAGGTATGCACTTCCACGCCCGGGTCGTTGAGCAGCTCCAGAAGGCGGTCGTACCGGTCCACCAGCTCGCACGTGGGGAGGTTGTCCCTCTGCCCCAGAAGCAGTTGAGCGTCAGCTTGGCCAACTCCCGCCTGCCGGGGTTGGTGGCGACGGCCTGGGGATCCAGGGCGACGCCTTCGTGCTCGAGGAATTTCTCCACGTACTGCTGCTTTGCGGCAGGGTCGTCGCAATCCGAGGGCCAGCCGGAGGCTTCGGTCTTGATCTTCAAGAACTGATTCACGTAGTCCTCGAAGAGACCCTTGGCTCCGGTAGTCGGTTCGTGCCGCACCGCGTCGTACTCCCAGATCTCGTGGACCCGGAGGAGGCGGTACCCCTCCTCCAGGGCGACCTTCATCTCGTCGATCACCCAGGTACCCGACAACGCCTTCTCGCGCTCTCCGTGGTGGCACTCGTCTTGGTTCTCCGCCTCCGCACAAGCGCGGCATAGCGGGAACATGAGCTTGCCGCCGATGCGCGCCGGTAGCACCGGGTGGTACGGGTGTTGCGACGGCAGAACTTCGCACTTCACCAACCCGCCCCCCACGTCTTCCAAGCGCGGGAATCGATCCACATGGATCTTGGGGTGGCCCTCGGGGTAGGGCTTCGTCTTGTTCACGTACGGGTACAGGCTGCATACGTCGTAGTAGTAGATCTTGCTATCCCCCTTCGCCTCGCAGTACGTCTTGGTGCAGTTGGTGCGACCTCCGTAGAAGCCGTCTCTGGGGTTCAGGGGTTCGGGTACCGCCAAGTCCCTTGCGTGGCGCGCGAGGTCCTGGTTGGCCTTCATCGCGGCGTTGAACTCGCACTCCCACATTTCCACCACGGCGTAGCCGGCGGCCTTGATCTTGGCCGTGACCTTCTCGGTGCTCTCCAACCTGGAGGTCATGGTTTCGTGTCCCGAGTTGTATATCGTCGCATGGCGATTGTGAAAGCACCGCCTGCAGCCGTGGAAAAAGTACGCGGTTTTTTCAGCCTCTCTGTACCCGTCCACCTTGTGTCCCACGATTTTAACTTCGCGTCCTCGCATGGAGTGCTGGATGACGATGCGGTTTTGCATCTCTAGCCAAGTTAGCCATATGCATGCGGCGCGAGACTGCCGGTCCGCTAGTCGATACCCGCCCGCTGACAAGAGGGCAATTTTTTTAAGCGGCATGAAGCGCTTTCTATACACGCACATGCACGCCTGCGCGATGGTGACGCATTCTCTGAACGGGTCTATTCCGTTCTCGTCCAAGAATTCCCTTCTGAATTTGGAAACTCCTTGACTGAGTAGAAATACGTCCATCTTGCAATACGTCACCATTTCCGCCCTCATGTCGAAGACGTACCCGGAGCACGCTTTTTCTTCGTGCCACTGCTCGAAGGCTTTCCGCCCCTCCGCCGACATGCCCTCCGGACAGTAATGCCTTTTGTCGGGAATTGAACCCACGTACTGATCATTTTCCTTCGTGTTAAACAGGTACGGGAAATAACCTTTGCATTCCTTCAATCCGAAGGTCTTGGAAAAGCGGGAGAGTGGCATGGGTATGAAGTTGAGCGAGTCTAGAAATGTGACGTCACCGTACCTCATCCTGTAGATCTTGCTCCCGTTTATGATGAGCTCCGGCGCCCAGTCTAAGTGCTCCACCATGTACTTTAATAAAAACTGCCCGTCGTAAGCTCTGAGGTTATGCGCCACGACGTAGACGTCCCAGGGTTCGAACCTCGCCTGCGCGATGTGCTCGAAAAGCTGCTTCACGGGCTCGTCCATAAACACCCATTCTTTTCAACCACATTCGGTACAGTATGCCGTCTTGTGGCGTTCGTCGTAGCAGAGCGGACAGGCTTGGTACAACACGCACAAGTTAGGTACATGCTCGTATGTGTCCTTTTTGCCGGTATATGGAATGTTTTGCGTGCATTCAAAGTCGATAAACATAAACACGTACCGGTTTCTTTTGTTCTTTGTGGCATACGGCTGCATATAGCACATGTGGTTAGAATTCACGTGTGTCTTGCAATGATTGCAGTACTTTTCCCCGCACTCGTGCGCGGTTTTTTTGTACCTCGCATTCACGAGCTTATTGCAAGACGTGCACACCTTTTCTACATCGCACACCGACAGCGCCTTTGGGTAAAAAACGCCCTTCTTTGCGTGGTTTGCAAAGCATGTCGGTCCCTTAAAATCTCTGTTGCACTCGGCGCAGCGTATGTAGGCGTCAAATCGCGCATCGCACTGCTGATGGCATTTAGCACACCTGGCGTCGCACCTATGAAATTCTTCTTTGTGTGCCGAGGGATAATGACACTGGCGGCAATAGCATTTGCATTTAAAGCACTTTTGAAGGTTCACGATAGCATTAAAGTGCCCGGCGTGGAACATGACGTCGATGTATTTATCGTATTTCTTATCCGACGCGTACAGCACGTGCTTCCCCGTATGATCGCCAAACACCGTCAAAGCGTAGCCCTTTAACGCAGCGTCAAAGCGCCTGACGTCATCTATCGTACAGCTTTCGTGGCCCTGACCGATGCTCGCCCACAAGGCTACGGCCTTCGATTTTTGCAGATAGTCGGAGCGCGTCATCGTTTTATAATTGACGTCGCGATCCACTTTGGCTTTAACTACAACAATGGCTCTTGCTAAACACAAGTTGTCTTTGCTGGCTATTTCGACAATGCCTTTATTGTCCCTGCAGGCATCGCAAGGTTGGTGGCACGAACCCGAGACCTCCTTGGTCCACACAAACGTTACATGAAGAGGTCCGCTTAGCAAGAATTGTTGGTTACTTTGCATTACTTTTTCGATGCTTCGAACAATGACATCCGCATTCAATTGCTCTACGCGCCTTACGCTCACATTGAAGGCTTTAGACGCCTCCTTTTCGTCTGTTATGGATATGCCTAAATATCCGGGTTCGTTTTCTAACAGGTTCTCTTTCGCAAAGTTTAGAATATCGTTAAACAAATGCGATACCCATTGCTCCGGGTTAACATCTCTGGGGACCGGGTTTACGGTAATTTGCGACTCTGTAAAGACGGAAAAAAGCCTTGGCAGCGTTCTCTGCTTGTGCCCTATAATTTCGAACGTAGGCTGCAAGGTGTCATCGCGACTTCCCCCGGGTTGCAGCTCCATCTTATCGTCCAAATACACCGATCGCTTTTTATCTGCAAAGTGCTGCTGCTGTGTATTTCTGCTATTTTGTTTTTATTTTAAACTATTTTTCTCGGCTTTAACACTCTGGGAATAACTGCTGCGTCGTATGTTCTGCTATCACTAGGGCGATGGTCAATACCGATCGATGAAGACACCCGCACATGTGCGCGTATTGCTCTAAAACTTATATCACGTCAAATAGCACGATTTTACAGCAAAATCCACTATCGCTCCCGTTTCTCACTTCGGCCGGCTGCTCTTGGCACTGGCTTTTTATAAGTTCGCTTATCGCAACCGCAGTTTCCGCATGCGCGTCGAGTTAAATGCCTCATTAAAAATCCTGGCGCCTTATCTCGCCACAGCTTGACAAGTTGTAATCGCAGCCATTTCCGGTGCACTTCCGCTCACACCATCCATCCACCGCTGCACTTTTCCCTACCATCGACCATAAAACCACATTTAAAAGATGTTCTCGCTAATGTGCATCCGTTCGCACGGCCATTTTAAAGTTATCGCGCAGTTTGCAGCTCTTTAATCTCGGCGGCCATATTGTGACGCACATCGGCTGCTTCATCAGCACCCGTTCACACGGTCATTTTTCAAGTTATCGCGCAGTTTGCAGCTCTTTAATCGCGGCGGCCATATTGTGACGCACATCGACTGCTTCATCAGCACCCGTTCACACGGTCATTCACGTACTGCTGCTTCCGCTGCGCATGAGAATCGTTCTTTTACTGTTTTCTCCGAGACTAACGTGAGCAGAACTATAACGCTTGCTACATGTTGCTAATAGTGGTTGAGCTTGCACTCCCACTAGCGCTTTTCGCGGAAAGTTAAGTATTTCCACACGGCTATGTGATTTATTAAGTGCGTGTGGAGTTAAAAACATTGCCCCGCTTCAACTTCAACATCAGTGTCAAATATTTAAAACTATCAGTGTCGTGTGTAGTGATTTTGTGTTGTGCGGTGCATAAAATCTGAGAAAAATCACGCACAAGCTTTCGACGCGAGCAACAAGTGGCTGTGTGCCCTTGTTGCACGCATTGCAATAAACTGTCGAATATGGCCGCCAGACGCACCATCAGCAACAACATGGTAGGAGGAAAAAGCCTGGTTAAGATGCCGGAAGCCACCTCCCCCCACCACAACATGGCCGCCGGCCGAAGTTTCCAACCAACTTTTGCCATCCCCTCCACTTCTGCCGCTGCCCAACAGCACGGCCAGGTAGATCATTCCATGGCTACTCAAACCATGGTAGGTGGAAGTTCCGCGGAACCCAGTGTCCCCGGCCCCGTGGATCCTACTATGTACTATCTAAATGGCGGTGATCTCAGATCATTCATGAACAATGCACTCATTGTGGATCCTCATCTTCCGCTGTCTAATGAAGTGGCACTGAATTTGCAGTTGGAAAAGAGCGACAGACTCAAATACATGAACGCCACAGGAGGAAAAAGCCTGGTTAAGATGCCGGAAGCCACCTCCCCCACCACAACATGGTCGCCGGCCGAAGTTTCCAACCAACGTTTGCCATCCCCTTCCATTTCTGCCGCTCCACAACAGCACGGCCAGGTAGATCATCCCATGGCTACTCAAACCATGGTAGGTGGAAGTTCCGCGGAACCCAGTGTCCCCGGCCCCGTGGATCGTACTATGTACTATCTAAGTGGCGGTGATCTCAGATCATTCATGAACAATGCACTCATTGTGGATCCTCATATTCCGCTGTCTAATGAAGTGGCGCTGCATTTGCAGTTGGAAAAGAGCGCCAGACTCAAATACATGAACGCCACAGGAGGAAAATTCACATCACCTTCTCTTAAGCAAACTCGTTATCGCCCTGTTCTGTTTTGAAGCCGCTTATCACTACCACAGCTTCCGACTGTGCACGCAATTAAATCACTAATTCAAACCTAACCCAGCGCTTTATCTCACTGCATCTTCCAAAGTTATTTTTCTTATGATTTAAAATAAATAAAAAACTACGAAGTGGATGGCCACCCTCAAAAAATTCTCCTTATGCACTCCGTTTCGTCGATAACACCTACCACTGCAAACCCATCTCCATCAAAGTTCACAGCTGCGAGAGCAAAATTCATTTTGTGTTTTCCAACATCAACTTCAACGATATCCAGTTCGCATCCAATTCGCAACCTTTTCCTCCCACCCATATAACTCGTGACAGTGATGAAGAACAACAGCAATGGTTCTGATGTGTTGCCACAAGGGGACTATACATCATCTTCTACGAACAACAGTACATTTCCGGCTAAAATGCAGCAAATCATTAACCAGGACCGCATGTGCTTCGGTAGATGCCTATCGGTCAATTTGGGCAATGACACACCCTACATTCTGCCCGATCATATACACGGTGATTGGCTGTTCAGCGTCAACGAACACAGAGTTATCGTTCAAAATGAAGACGTTATCAACTCCATATTCAAACAAGCAAGCAACGTCTGCTGGTAAAACCCAACGGACTTTTTCTTTCCCACAGTTGTGCTACTTCCTGTGTGCAGCGTCATCAACTTCCCAACGGATGTTCTCCTTCCTGCGTGTGCAATTCCCACGGATGTGGCGCAACGAACTTTTCCCCCTCCAGGCATTTCCACCGGACGTACACCTTCCTGTGTGAGCAATTAACGCTTCCGGCGAATGTGGCGCAACAAACGTTTCCTACGGTTCCCACGGATGTGGTGCAACGGATTTTTTCCCCTCCACTGGTTCCCACGGATGTGCTCCTTCCTGCGTGTGCAATTAACGCTTCCTGTGAATGTGTCGAAACCATACTTCCCCCACCAGTGGTTTCCCCATATATATTCCCTCCAATGCTTGCCCCTCACACAGTGCAGTTCTAACGTTCGGGTATGCCAGACGTTTCGTGCCCAGCTCACACCTGCTCCTGCTGTACAACAAAAATGCTCAATCCACGTAGCACCAACCTTTGCTACACTTGCGAAGTTCACTACTTTCAGGAACTCGCCAGGCTTCGCCAACAAATTGAGGAATTTAACTGGAAGTACAACAGGTGTCGCTCATGAATTGCGATTGCTCATCTGTACTTCTCAAGTTTCTTCAAAATCAAAGGTGCATTCAAGTTCTCCTGCCTCACGAACGAGAAGTTCTGCTTCAAAACGCAAACGCCATCTTCTCAAGCTATCCTCCGGTCGACGTAGACATCGTGTGGGAGCAGCTGCCCATTCACCTTCAACACATTTGCGCACCATATCGTCGCTGTACACGCCACTACAACCTACCTTCTCAAAGAACTCACTTTGACGGACCATCACCGTTCGTTAAAAACTGCCACTGGTGTGCCAAAAGCGAAACATGAGCGTAAACACCCTCATTCGTCAACTAGATGAGCTCTCCAACAGCACCGACATTCTCTGCGTTGCTGCTCTGCAAGAAAACGTCCCATACACCGTTCTAGGCGTCAGATCACTCGCCACCAGATACGGCACAAGAACCGTTGTGAAAATCGACGAAGATACCGAAGTCTTTCTCCCTGCAAGATACGGAAAAGCTACTTCAGAACTCATTCAACAACTCGACACCGCCAAGTTCACCATAACCTACCAAGATGTAGAACATCTCTCAAACGGTTTCAAGAAATACATCGTCAAGTTCGCACCAAAATGAGCCGCGAAACCGAACCCATCGACATTGGAAACAACCTCCTCCTCAAACTCCTCTTTCTTCCCCAACTCTCCGCCAATGGAGAATATTCCCAACTCTCATTACTCTCCACTCAAATCTCCTTCTTTGGCAATCAAAAACAAGTCATCGTCAAACTTTCCTCCAACAAAAACCAGGCCATCCACGTCAAGTGCCTCCCTTCCAAAACTATCCAAAGCGCAGCAGATGCTCAACTCTCCGTCTTCCTCTGCCACAACAAAACACCTAACCTCAACATAAACGTCATATCCAATGGGTGCTACTCCAGCAACTTCACCAACGAGTTCGTCGTCGCCGTTCCCTCACCCATGGAAACGCACACCAACTTCCAACATCTTCTTCTCACTTGCATCACCAAACCCATCAATGCCGTTTTTCGCATCGATAGCAACTCCAGCGACACCGACGACAACAACGACGACGACAACATCTCCATCGTAACAAAGTTCAAAATCATCTTTTGTGCGAAACAAAGTGACTTGCCGGAGTGATCTTTCTTCTCAAAAACAATAATATCAAAGTGCGTGTGCACAGTCATTTATGTCCTATATATTATTCCCTATCATATCCATCTTCATAATGCTATTTGTTTCTCTCCTATGTTTCATGTATCATGTCATAAATTCATATTATTTGTAATACCAGTAATATATATCTCTGTTTTTCAAAAGAAATGCATTGTATATAACATTTAGTGCATTCTTATTGTCATTTTAATACCTGTTAAATATTACTAATCCTGTCATTATGTATAGTCATTCACTGTAAAACTGTTTTTTCTTCAAAATAAATTATATGTATCATGTAACATATTCTTATTATTTTTAATACCTGTTACCATTTCCAATATTATCCCCATGTGTAATCATAAGCATTTTAAATAAAGCAAACAGTCCCGGATTAGCCAATTGCGATAACGATAATCCTTCCGCTCATGGCGCTTTTCAAACTTACCGCCTTCGCTCTTAATCCACCTTAATCCGCGGATTAACAGCGACACTAGCGCCCCTAGCAGCAGGATTATCGTTAATCCAATTGGCTAATTCGGGACTATAACTACTTACATGTACGAATATAACGCATAAAATTATTACTTTGCACAAATATACAGCTATACTAATGTTTTGTGAAGATTTGTTTAATCCTTTTCTTCCTTCTATCTGTGGTCTTAGTTGTCTAACCGGGTAATTTTTCCTTAAACCGCATTGATTGACAGCTCCTTCATAATGACCGCATTAGCCGGGTCGCTAATGGAAAGTGGCCATCGGCGCAATGCATTATTACCCGTTCGTTCTGACCTCCTCTGGCTTCTTGTATAGTATTAATTAAAGTGTGTGAGGTTTTACTTGGCAAGGATTTTTAGAAAGAAAAAGATAGATTCACTCACCTTCCTCTTCGTTTAGGGACTCGACGGCAACTGGGAAATCCCTTCCATGTCGCCCACAAAGTCAGTAGTGGAATGGCTCTCGCAGCAGTTAGCCTCATCTTCGTTTCCATTTTCACTGTCAGAGTCGCCCAAGTTAATGACGAACCATTCGATATCCACTCATCCATCCCGTTACAAATACAATTCTTCTTCTTTTTCACATACTTACATACCTGTTTCCAATTTTCGATTTTTATATTTGCCGAAAATGTGATATATAAAGACTTTTTATCACTGGATTTGAATGTCAAATTGTGTCTGGCAATATAATACATTACCTGGGCTCAGATGAGTTCAATTGCGTTGAACTGAAAGTGATATAGTGGCTGACGCACTCAGTATGCCCATGAAACTCCGCGATTGTGCCCATTTCATACCTATTGCACTGTTTGTTTTTAGTCTTATAAGCTCATATAAGGCATTTTTGTTGCTTTTGGATAAAGTTCAATGTTGCGCACTAATAAACAGGTTTGCATCTGCAGTCTTTTGAAAGAAAAGTTAGGCTTTTTTTAACACTATCGACCAATAATTTGCATCACCATAACTATAATATACTTTGGGGAATATTTCGTAGGAGTTTGTTGACAACCCAATATGTGAATACGGCAGCAGCCATTTCTTCATGGTAGTCCTTTGTGGACTTTGACTGAATGAAGAAGAGGGCATTTGGAATTAATCCACCGGAAAATCCAGCATTCACTACAATAAATCTGCTTCCTTTTCCTAAAGAGACATTTAAAGGAAAGTCTCCGTCACACATCCACAACTTATGTGATTTACATTGACCCATATATCATCAAGGTAGACTATCGGTCATCCATTGGCCCCTAATTATTTCATTTTTCTCAAAAAGTGGAATCCTTTAGCTAAAACGTCAGACTCTCCATTAGAAATTTAGGTCCCTGATTGTTGCTGACGTAACGAAATTTGAAATCTTTCACTATTTTACGTAAGGTCCAAACACTATTTTGAATTAAGTTTTCATTAGTTAAAACTTTATGTGTATCTTTCAAACTCGGTATGAAGGTGTCAGTGCATAAGGAATAAATCCTCTTGATTGTTGTAACAGTAAAGTTATCAATGTCTGCTTTTTCGGTGTTCTGTTTGGCCGTTTCCTCCCAGAGGTTCGCAGTTTCTCTCCTGATTCAATGGCTTTCATCTTGTCATTGACAATCCTGTACACGACCGTTGGAATATTCCTGTAGCTGCCACATTTCGTGCAATGATGTCTGTTATTGATGTTGTAGGTTAACTCTGCTTCAAGTTCCTGAGCAAAAACTAATCATGAACTTTACACACAATTTCCCGCCCATTGGATTGCTGTGGTTTCTGCTTTCGTCTACTTATTAGCACAATTATTAATACGAGAACAGAATTTAATGCAATTGGAATGAAATTCACAGCATTTATTGACTGTCGCACTTCCATAATAAAGCATTGTAACTCACTGAACGCAGCCTAATATTACCCACCAAGACTACTTTTTCACTACAGGAATAACAGTCCGCCGCTACCCTGTAACCGCAAATGATTGACAGCTAACGAAAGGAAGCACCTAGCCATTAAAGCTGTCTTTTGTTGAGGGGAAGACCATCCTCCCATCCCAAAAATTAGGCGAAATACTTGTGCCAAGTTAAACCTCACAGCCTTGTCAGTATATATTCCAATACTGCAAATGGAACCTGAGTTGCGGGTTAATGAAAACTTCAAATATCACAAAGTGCAGATTATACTGGCCGGTCAGAGTTGATGATGTATACATTTGTAATCTAACACGCATTTCTTCTGAGGTAGATAACAATGTGAACTACAGGTTTTTTGGCGAACCTAATGTCGATCCCAGCCAAACAATTGTTAGGGAATATATTTCCAATAGCTTGAAAAGAAAAGCCGGAGAAGATATAACTGAGAGACCGCTAAAGCTGTTACGAAAATAAATTCTTGGAGCTCCCAAACTTTCATTTAGCTCTGGTATTTAATTAATTTCGACAATATTTAACGCGTTAGCAATATAACTAAACATTTCCCTTCTTAATACTGCAATACACACTAAAATTATTTAAAACGTTTTTACTATCTGTATTTTACATTATGTAAAATGCTCAATGTTACGTACGCTTTGGCAGTTTAAATTGAAACTTTTAGCAAATCACAGGCATTGTTACAAGCTTAACATTTCCGTTTTTACTTCCTCAGGTAGGTAAGAAAGTATTGTATTCTAACCTAAAGCTGCATTGCCCTGGCATATTATACTATTCGTAATAAAAGTGATACTTCAAATCCTTAATAACGATTAAACGTTTGGCTAGAAGCAATTTTAAATGAAGCTAAATCACTTTACTACATCTAACACTTCATGCTTATAGGTACTTAATGCAACATAATCAGCTGATTTTACTCTCAATAGCCTATCTATGGTAGGAAGAGGAAGTAGATATTGCATTCCACCCAAAAATTCGAAAGCTATTTTTACTGGAAATACACATCTTAAGTCACCCTGAAGCATTTTCGAAAAAGGTCCCTTTGTGTATGTGTGTGTATGTGTGAACAGCATAACTAAAAAAAACTTTATATTTAAGTTCTGCATCTTCCAAGGATGTGAAATGAATATTTTTACGAAATTCCACCCACCGCGAGCTACTAATTACCTGGAAGAATTTTGGTTATGTTTTACTTTCTAAAAAACGGCTCTAATGAGTGATTAAAATGCCATATGTTTCCGATATAAACACGTTGAACAAACTGTATATCTGGAATTTTCTGGGAATGGCCTGTCAACTCTCCTTACTTTTAGTGAGTATTACGAAAGTATTTAATTGAGAAAACATACGAGATAAAAAAAATACGTTTCAGGAAAACCTAAAGAGTTCATTAAAATACACACCTTGTCAAAATAACTTATTTCTTAGCGTCAACCGTTATTGAAATACTTAATGCTATAATACATTCATATTTCACCAAATACTTTTGACAGAAATACATAGTCCAGTCATAAGTTCTGTAATATGAGTAAGAAGCGACATGTCTTAAAATAAAAGACACAAAAAGGTATAGCATATACATTTTAATTCAATGACTATTGAACATTTCTTACACTATAAGTCATTCAAAATGATCACCTCTGGCCTTTACACAGGACCTTAATCTATCAGTCTGTCTGCTACTGCAGCATGGATGACATCTAGAGGAATTTCCTGCGCTGCCTTTACGAGATCTCGCTTTAGAGATTCCAAACTGGAGTGAGGTTTAACACAGGCCTTACCCTCCAAGATATTCCGAATCCTATAGTCCAGTGGGTTCAGGTCTGGGCTGCCAGAGGGCCAGTCTTCTGCTGCAATGTATTCTGGAACATTGTCCCTGAGCCATGCTTGAGTTTTCTAGCCTTGTGAGCTGGGGCTGAGTCTTGCTGAAAGACCCAAATGACTTCCATTCAAGAGTGTGGTGTTGAAGGGTCTCACAACTCTCTCTAGGATGTCCTCTTGGTAACGTCTGGCTCCTGTTTTTACTCCTTGTTTGCAGAAATGCAGATGTTACTCCTTGATGTGACACGCCCCACCAAACCATCACTGATGCTGGTGGTGCCCTCTCTGGACACGGGAGACCGATATTTTATCTTCCTCTGAGCTCTTTGCATATATTGTATCACTTTGCGTATTGTACTTCTCTTCCACTGTGAAACTTTTCTCATCTGTGAAGAGGATATTTTCATGACCATTCTGAGCATGCCACTGTAAGGGCCTATTTGATCTTTCGTACGTGATCTTCTTTAGGTTCGAGATTAACAAATGTCCCACTGACTGTCGATAAGCTCTCATATGAAAGTCTTCTCTAGTAATCCGAGACATGGATTTGGCGGATACACTTAACTCCCGGGCCATTATCTTTTGCTTCCGATGTGGGTTTCGATGTATTCGTTCTCTTACAACTTTGACCACTCCTAAAGTCCTTATGGTACGTGGCCTGCCAGATTTTGGTAAGTCTTCAATAGAGGAAGATCCAACGAATCCCTTGAGAGTTCGGTAAACAACCTTTAATGAAATTTTCAGTTGTTTTAATAACCTGAAAATTACAGTAGGTTTCTTACCACACTTATAAAGAGCAATCACTACAATTCTGTTTTCATTTACACCCCATTCCATATTTATTGGTAGATGTAGGACATTACACAAAGCAAATGTGTGTAGAATAATAAATCTGCTACCATAGTAACTTGTAACAATACCATTAAACCATTTATTTTTAAGTTATAGAGCGACAAACATAGAGGACAGAACTTATGATTGGACTGTGTAGTTTGAAAATTCGCGACAGTTTATTTGTTCATCTCCATAATCTATGACAAACAAACACTAGTTGTAACAGCTCACTGCCTTGTGTATAAGCATGTATAAGCAATTAATTCCACTAAACCTGAAATCATTTCTAGCCCAACATTTTATCCTGAGGAACCTAAGGCAATGGAAGAATAGCATTTCATACGAATAGCGCCTGTGAAATTGTAAAGAATAGAGAAAACAGTCGCGGCTGTAGGTGAAAAATATGGGTGAATGCTACTTCTACAAAAATATATTACACACATACCCAATTTTTTCAGTCACGCAAACAGTACACTTTTCTACATCACATCTTTATATACTAGGTCTGAAATCTGGGAGAGAGGAGAAAAATTAAATGTTTATATTATATCAAAGCTCATCCTATTTTTACTTTCTCTACTGCGTATGGTAAGTAGAGGTATTGCATTCCACCCAAAAATTCGATACCGAGATTTCACCATAAATACATCTTTTGAGGTGCCCTGAATCCAGAAAAGCATTTTTGGAAACATGTCCGCGTGTCTGTCTGTGTGTCTTTATGCCAATCTGTAAACAGCGTTACTCAAAAAACGAAGTCAGATAAATACCAAACATGGTATTTGAGTTTAGTATCTTCCAACGATGTGACGCGTAGCTTTCAAGAAAATTCCCCCATCCCAGACTAACCTTTACATGGAACAGTTTTCGAAAATTTTGATTTTCTAAAACTAACTCTAACGATTATGATTAAAGCATCACATGTTTAAGAAGTTTTATGGCAAATTAAATGTATATCTTGAATTTTCTGGGAATGTCCCCAAAAGTCCTCTTCATTCTGAATGACTTTCGCATTATTGGTAAACCGTAAGAGACAGACAAAATTTTAATACACAAAGAACGTAGATCTCGTTAAAACACACAATTTATATCATATAATTTTGAGTTTTCCAATACTTACAATTTTTCTCAAACGGGAATCCGTTATTCGTTTCTTTATGTCCTGGACATGCAAAGAGAATGGAATGCTCCACATAGCAACCGGCTGTTAAAAGATTTGACTATCGCTTAAATCCCCATATTTCGCTTTCAGCTACAAGAAAATTAGCAGTAAGATAGTTTTTGCAAATGTTTGTCTGAATTAATATGAAGTAGATGGAGAACAAGTGTTTGTAAAAATAGTTTGTAGAAGAGTAGAGAAATTCATTTGAGTGCAACACATCAGACTTTTTGTAGATTAAGTCGATCCTCCTATCCTTTAGAGCTGCAAGTCTGTCGGTTATGACTTCATAAAACGCCTCTGTTTCAATTGAGTTGGAGAGTATATCCTTATGAAGAGCTATAGTGGCTGAAGATGAAGGCCTCCCTTGTAATGTTGTATTGCCGGTGAAAGTTTCCAGCTTTTCGTGCCTAAACGTTAGGCACAAAAAGCTAATTTATACTGAAGAACTCGTTGAAGGTATGGTGA
Organism: Deroplatys truncata; assembly: GCA_030765065.1. Classification (NCBI taxonomy): domain Eukaryota; kingdom Metazoa; phylum Arthropoda; class Insecta; order Mantodea; family Mantidae; genus Deroplatys; species Deroplatys truncata. The sequence continues at coordinate 315,883,804 of CM060990.1, read as the reverse complement.
AAATCAAGCAGAACAAGTCATATGTTTCTTTTCCAGGGCTTCAACTATTTTCTCAGTAGGAAGGTTTCGATGAGACTCGACGGCATAGAAAAGATTAAGTTCTTGCTTTAAGCGATTAATCTTGCCAAATATTTAGAGGTAGCATTCCTGTAAGCTTGAAAGTTCATGGAAAGGGAAGTCCTTAGCATACTTTTCAAATTTCGAAAAATATGCAAGGCCGAGAAAATAAAGCTTTTTGTAATCATGAAATTCCGTTGCATTTTCATCAAAATTATACCCAATATTTTAAAATAAGGGATACGATAGCCGTGAAAACCTACCTCTTTTGCGCCACATCCTTGACGCAAATTGGCATTACGTGACATTTTTGCTTTTCTCAAATGAAGCTTTAAAATGTTGTTCATTCCTCTTATTGCTTATTAGGTCACAAGTTAGTTGTATCTTTGCAGTGCAGTAAACAATGCCCAAGCATTTCTTCTGAAGGATGTCAAACAAAATATCGGTAAGACAGAAATTATCATTAAATGTAACTGCTAGCAATGTAAATTCAAAACTGTTAATTTCATTTAGAAAACCACTATAGAGTCTCTCAGATTTAGGATTGGAGTCGTCATTATTCACGATCAACTCAAGATTCCTTTAAGCTTCTTCCAACCGTCAGTTATTACTTTAAGATGTCTAGAATTAGATGATCAACGCGTATCAGGAACAGCTAGTATTAGCCTAGCCCAAAAATTCAACTACATTTGTCCGTTTTGTTGCATAGTGAAAGAAAGAGGAAATACCTACAAGATTCGCGAGAAATATTCTACATTTGGAGATGCTGTTGCAGCTTTGCTGTAAAACCAAGTTAAGGCGATGGGTCATACAATGCACAAAAACTTCATGAGGAACTTTGTCTTTAATTCTTTTTGAAGCCCATTTAAATGTCCGAACATAACACCTGCTCCATCATAGCACTGAGCCACCAATTGGTTTTCGTAAGAAAAGTTGTTCAACATGTTTTCTAATAAATCAAACAAACTGGCCGCAGATTTATCAGAAAGCCATAAAATTATAGGTATCGTTCAACCATTTTGGTTCGAAACTTACAAGCTCACAATAAGTGGACATTGCAAATTTTGACATATATCTGCCCTGTCGTTAACTTCAATGGAGAAGTTTGCTTTGTTAATTTCACTTTTAATGTATGGGAGTCCTGCAAGTATTATGATATGCGCGCTATGAGAGATTCTTGAATGGTTTTAGGACTACCGCTGAATTTACTTTTAGTTAGTTCATAATGGCGCTGATGTTCTGTCGCATTTTCTAAAACTAATACATAAAGTAGCTCCTTAAAATTTACAGGATTTATGGAAGCACACTTTCATGTGTCCTCCAGATGGCAGTTCTTCCTTACTAAAAAAGCAGCACAGCTTGTACGACCAAGTTTGCCTGTTTAAGCGAACATTTTCATTAAATTTAGAAATGCACAATCTCTCTATGCTTTTAGTGCATCAGCAATATCTTTTCTTTCTTTCAAAGGTTCTTAACTGCAGTTTGCATTTTAAGTGTTCACCTAAATCCTCATGCTTGTGCATTGAAGTGTTACATTTTGAGTAATCCCCAAACCTCTATCCATTCCAGGTATTGCTTTTCGGATAAATAGCAAGCAAGGCCAGCAATTTTTGAAAATACACGTTGCTGCATAACCAGGTGAACTCAGAAAGCCAAAAAAATTTAAAAGTTAGATTATAGCTCTTGTATATTGCTTTAACACTTTTTGAAAGACAGAAGTCAAGTGGAACAGTGGGCTGCTCGATATTTAAAATGTCTCCCTTACCCTCATCTTTCCACACAGAAAATGGAGTTTCTAATGCGCTACAAACTATGTCATTGTCAGGAAACATTGCAGATTACCTTATGTACAACTAAAATCACTATAATATGCACTTAACACAAACACTGTTTTTCGTTACACTAAACAATAGGCAATTAATAAATTTCACTCCTATAGGAATAGGTAAGTTATTTCTACTCAAAACTCTCACACTGTGTCAAGACCGCAATAACTGCTCAATTATACACGTATTCACGCACTAGGATTGCAACAAACTGACGATTTGTTTGCAGCTTTCCATAGGACAAGACGTTTTCATCCTCAAGGCTCAAGCCAGATATTTTCGGGCGATCATCAATCCTCTCAGACTTTTCGGTTGGTCGTGGTCTGTTTTCTTTCCCCACCAGTTACCGAGCGAGGTGGCGCCGCGGAAACATGTGCGACTCGCATTCGGGAGGTCCCAGGTTCGATCCCCGGCTACCGCCCACTCTGGCACATGGGTTTTCGTGGTTTTCCCGGTTCGGCAGGCGAATGATGAAGTGGTTCATCTTCTACTACGACTCCCCCCTCTCATTTTCTCTACCCTTCATCTTCCTTGTCATCTGTTTCAGGGTTGTAGGACCAAGCGACGATGTTCGGCAGATTGCGGCTGGACGGTAGCTGTGCAATCTGTGGAAGTTTCATCCTGACGTGGTCCAGTGACTGCTCGCCTGGGGTGCTTTCGGGTGGGAGATTTTCATGATTTTAATGAATGGTTATTAAAATTAATAAACTCCATATTACAACACTTGTTGCTCAAAAACAGGATGGAGTGAAATTTCACTCACTTCCCCTGAAAAACTGTCACTGATATAAAGTCATGTGGGTGTACCACATCATTTTAAGAGGTTATGCGGGAGGAAAACATGGAGAATAGCATACCTTTAAAGGATCCCCGTTCAGATATATACTAGTCGGCCACGATATGAGTAAGCTTGGAGGAGAGCGCCATTGTTTTTGTTGGCAATGCGAACGTCATTAAAGCTAGGATCAGAGGGGAGCGAGGGGCAAGGCGATAGGGGGATAGACAGTTCCACAACGAAAACAGCACTACATTTGCAGGCCGCAGCCTCGCTAGTAAGTGCAACTCGGAACTGCGGATGTTTTCTTTATCTGACTGTCCTTCCGGTGCCCCGCCTACTTGTTCTGTAATTGTTTAGTTTCACACGCAATCATATCGTGGGAACATGTAAACATGTGACGCGAAATATTTCGAAACCCTTAGGACAAAATTATTTTGACCTGTTTCTTTTTCCTCCTTTCTTTTGAGATCTATGATCTATATAGTAAGTTCTTTGTAAGCTTTTGCCTTTCTCTTATAATCCCCAACTTACATGAAATTCACTGAGAATAAAGATGGCTTTGTAGGCTATTCCTATAAAGTTCAGGATATGGATTTTATTTGCCATTCTAATATCTGAAGTGTTTGATGAGCCGTTTTTGAGAAAATCAATATGTAGGCTGTAGGGAAAGTAAAACATTCACACTGATAAGCTGTATCTTAAGGAGGATTTTAACTGTCGAAAAATGTCTAACATGTAATTTCTGAGAACATTTGTTTTAAATTAGTATTTCCATAAACAGTACAACAAGCAAACAGGAAACTGCAACAACTATTATCAAATGCGGGGCAGAGGAGGAGTAGAGATTTCGTGCCAAGTCTCAGTATGATGTAACTACCCTTAGGAGTTACATCGTCACGTACCTCGTTCAATTTCATTGATTTACATAATATTGTTCCTAAAGAGTTAGTATTAACATTACCTAAAATAAGGTGAAATGTTTGCTATTTTCACCAATTTCCCATTGTATGTATTTTTACTTTCTCTGTTATGTACTTACTGTAAGTAAAAGAACTGTCTTTCAACAAAGTATTTGAGGTCCAGATTTCACCGGAAATACAAGTTTACAGGTTTTGGGCCCCCCTAAATCCAAGAAAGCACTTTTAGATAAAGGTCCGTGTTTGTGGTGTAGATGTGTAGCTGTCTATGTGTCTCTCTGTCTAGTAATCTGTGAACAGCATAACTCAAAAACGAAAATATCTATAAACACCAACCTTAGTATATAAGTTCAATATCTTCCAAAGATGCTACACGAAAGCTTTCAACAAAATCTCCCTCACTCCACACTGCCCTTTACATGGAACATTTTTCGAAACCTTTTATTTTTTGAAAATGGCTCTCATAATTTTGGTTGAAATGTCACATGTTAAAAATATTTATATGACAAATCAATCGTATATCTTGAATTTTCTGTGAATAGGCTTTGAAGTCCTTTTCATTCTGAATGACATTTGTATAACTGAAACTGTAAGTGATAGACAAAATGTTATTACACAACAAATGTAGATATCGTTAAATAGCACAATTTATACGAAGTAAATTTGTTTGTGTCAATAACTATTTCCGAGATATTACTTGCTGTTGGTTTGAATTCTCAAATATTTATACACTTCTCAAGGAAAAAATTGCTATTCTTTTTTCTCGTCGTCATGCAAACAGAACGGAATTTCAACACCATAACATAGTAAATTATGTTTGCTTTGAATTATCTGTGGAATATATAATATGGTGCTTTCTCAACAAATACAGGCAATTCTATGATTATTATGACCAACGTGTGTCATATGATAGTGATTCAAAATGGCCAGGGCACGTTTGACTTTTGAGGAATTTTGAGATGGTAGTTCACGCTTGAATATGTTACTAAAGTTCAACGTGCTCCTCCATGGAGATGAACCTTTGTCTTTTCTGGCGCACAGTAAAAACAATTATCAGATTCACTGCTCCACTAAATTTGAATTGGGCTTGATTAGACCACAAAATCTTCATCCTCATTTACCATATGTTGAGACCATTCGCACAAAACTCTATTTGGCTATGAGGCTCATCGCCATTTTGTGCGTGCAATAATCTTAGTACGTAGACTTTTCACTTTGCGACTATCAGAATGCGTCGTACACTCGTACTGCTATCTCGTGTCTTACTAGCGCCTTATATAGTACACTTCTGAGGCGATGTTGCAAAATTCTCTAAAACCATAGCAAAAAAAGCAGGGATTATAACTTTACGAGGTTTTCTGGACCTTCCCTTGTGAACGTCACATATGGTGCTATGCGTCTCAAACCTATCATAAGCCGTGTAATTATTTAACGTCTTAGAGACAGTGTAGCAAACTCACCCCTCCACGCTCAAACTCACTGCCATTTTGAAACTTAAAAATGAGTCTCCATTCCTTAAACGTCAAGCCTGCCCTGGCCATTCTGATTCCTTATCATACATCACATGTTAGTCATAAGAATCGTGCGAATACAAACGTGATATGCTAACAGAATACCAAACTACATATTCTACAGATAATTCAATGCAACTCTGAAAATCATTCGCAGGTACCGTCTATTTAAGTGTATATGCATTTTTATGAACCTGTATATAGTTAATTACACTTTATTTATTCTTGCTGACCAATGTAAATTCCCCATTTTTTATCCTTATTGCATTTCCATTTAGAATATCTAACAGTTGAATTCAGCAATTTTGTATATTTTTATAACTTGGATGCACAATTTTTACTTTACTTTATTTAAAACCCCTTCATATGACAATTATTTCCTTACTATTCATTTATTTCCAAAATCCATGTAATTGTCCCCAATTCTAGTAGTAAAGTCTATTATTATGATAATTGTGCAACTTCTGGGTTAACATGTTCCTCCTCCTCCTCTCTCTCTCTCTCTCTGTCTCTCTCTCTCTCTAAGCATCTGAGTAGTATAATAATGAGAGAACTACCCTAGAGTTCGTGTTTTCTAATCCCGGACAGGGCAACAAATTAGCATAGAAGGACCATAAATCAATCACTATACCCCGCACACTGTCAATGGGAACAATGGATGTCATAAATTTTGTAATGTTTAATGGATAAAGGTTGACAGGTAACATGCACCTGTGTTATTAAGGTCCTCCCACCCCCTGTCAAACGGGACAAAGAGATGTAATACATTCTTGCCGACAAAGAGCAGACTAGAGGCGCCATCCCCATACCACCGTGCCATATTCATTAACAGAGACTACCTGGAAGTAATACATTTTCTTGTATTGGTTTGCTGGAATGTCAGGTAACATGCAACTGTGACATCATCGCAGACTAAAAACGCAGACGCGGGAACCTAAAGTATTAACGTTCATAAGTTTTTTCCGTACTGTCTTATTCCACATCACAGAGATTTCTCTACACAATCTTCTACTATTAACACTGATACCGTTTCCCTCCTCACTCTTTTTTCACATTACAGGGATTTATTTACATATTCTTCTTCCATTAACATACATACGGTTTTCCCCACTCACTCTTTTTTCACTTCAAAGAGATTTCTACACACACTCTTCCTCCATTCACACCCACACGATTTTCTCGGTGCACTCTTCTTCCATTAACATTCATACTGTTTTCTCTACACCCTCTTCTTCCATCCATACTCACACGGTTTTCTCTGCACACACTTTTTTCCAAATCAGAGGGATTTTTCTGCACACTCTTCTTCTATTCACACTCACACGTTTTTCTAGGCGCACTCTTCTTTCATTGACATACATACGGTTTTCCCCCAAACTCTTTCAACAGCACAGGGATTTCACCACACTCTCTTTTTCCATTAACATCCATACGGTTTTCTCTATACATTCTTCTTCCATTCACACTCACACGCATTTCTCCACACACACACACTTATTTCCAAATTACAGGGATTTCTCTGCACACTCTTCTTCCATTAATATTCAAACGGTTTTCTCTATAATTTGTTTTTTCAACATCAGCGATTTCCACACGCACACTTCTTCCATTAACATTCATACCTTTTCCACACTCACTCTTTTTTCACATCACAGGGATACCTCTACACATCTTTCTTCCATTAATATTCACACGATTTGCCCTACTCAATCTTTTTGCACATCACAAGATTTTCTCTACATACTCTTCTTTCATTCACACTCACACGGTTTCCTCTGCACACTCTTTTTTCGCATCACAGGGATTAATTTACACATTCTTCTTGCATTAACATGAGATGCACGATCAGATGACGTCATACTTCAAAGGCAATGAGAACTACTGTGTATTCATGTTCTGACATAGAAATTTAAATTAAGTAGCAGTTTTAAAATATGCAACACGATCGTACATTAGTATCGCAATATAAGTAACCTCAGAGATCATTTTTGTAAAAAATTAATTACGTAGACGATACTACCATGTATGACTATTCCGATATGTAGTACTATATTCCGGGGTATCTAGACGTAACTTGCATTGGAAATTATTATATCTTTGCAGAAATTAAATGAAGACACCTGTACCTAAAACAAAATAGATTCGGGTGATAAAGAAGATATAGTGGAATACCTCAGTCCAGCACAGTGTACTAACCATATAGACGAGTGTCAGAAGGAGCTCAATTGCCCTGGCGATTGCCGATATAATTCCGACGGTACCCCAGAACCTTTCCCCAAGGCAAGCAGGCAGAACTCAGGAAAACATTAATGTTAGTATTTTCATATCTAGAAAAAATATTTGTGTTTCATTTCACTGTAACCTAACAAAGTGTAATTCTTTAGGGCTACAGCATTCACACGATTTTCATCCCTGCACATTTTCATGGCTTCTGTAAATGCACTATGCAGGTCCTCTCTGAGAGAGGGAGAGAGCGACGGGGGAATTGAAACAAGTTAGAAATGCTGAGGACCTCTGCGCATGTGTAGCAGGTGATAATTCCATTGGGTGCAATAATCACCTGCCATGTAAACATTCCCAATTTGATTATGTGCTGGCATCGCAAGGGGACTTTAGGGCCCTATATAAACAGCTCGAGGGGATTGTTAGAATCATTCCGAGTTTATTGGCTAGGCATTAAAATTAAAACAATCGTGTCCTGTAGGTTTAATCGAAATGTGAGTCACTGCTTTCTACACAACATTCATCATCATCATCATCATTAAAACAATGCAAGTTGAGTGAGTTTTTACATAACTATACAAAATCAGTCTTGACTTTTTACGATGCATTTAATTGTGTTTAACGATAGAGTGCATGAAAGACGAACGTGTGCAAAACAATCATATTTTTAACTGAACTTCATTTCTTAACAATTGTCTTCCAAATTAAATTCTTTAGAAAATGTAGAGCTTTCATTGCTGGTGCAAATAGTTCTGTAGACCCTAAAACATTAACAATAACACAATTTTCTCTACACACCTTTCTTCCATTCACATTCACCTCTTTGTTTCACTCTCACGAGTATTTCCTTACACGCTCTTCTTCCATTAACATTCATACGTTTTTCCCTACTCACTTTTTTCATTCTTACAGGGATTGCTACACACACTCTTCCTCCATTCACAATCACACAGATTTCTCTACATGATGATAGTCACAAACTAACACTTCTACCACGCAACCGAACCTGCTCGAAGACCTACGAACATCCCCGAACACAAAGTGCGTATACACACGTCACTTGCACACATATGCATTATCATACTTACAAACCCCTGCTTTGTTACAAACCTAACACTTATACCACGCAACCGAACCTGTACGAAGACCTACGAGTATCACCGAACACAAAAATGCATATACATACTAACAAAGAAACCGCAGTTCATGTAGCAACACATACATACACACACCCAATAGTTCTAATATAACGAAATGCATAACTTGTCTTTCTACCTGAATAATTCATTAAAAATGATGCATGATCAATGTTTATTACAGAGTGTTTAGCAGATAAGGCGGCGCCGTGGCCGAGTGGTTAGACTGCTCGCCTCCCACCGAGGCGGCCCGGGTTCAATCCCAGGAACTTGCATGTGGGATTTGTGGTGGACGAAGCGGCGTCTGGGAGGGTTTTCTCCGGGTTCTCCGGTTTCCCCCGCCATTCATTCCACCAACTGCTCCATCATCACCTTTCCTTTCATCCATTTCACCTACATTTCGTTTCATCTACTTCCTTCATCCCATACCAGGCATCGGGCTGATCACCCATCCTGGCTGCTCTGTCTGATCCATGAGTGTCTGCTCCTCGACGGGCCTCTGACCCCAGGCACCCGCTTGTAAGTCCTGGGGGGTGTAAGTCCTACATAAGAGGAGGGTAAACAGATAATGAATGAATGCATGAATGTTTAGCAGATAGACTTAATATTATGGCTGAAGCGCGCAGTTTGCTACAGGCTCGGCGAGTTCAAGATCTCAAAGTGCGTCTGAAATAGGAGATAAAGGCATTAAAGAGAGCTCAAACAAGATACGGTACCAGGATCATATCTTCGCTGGAGAATTGCGAAGTGTTCTTGCCTCAACGATATAATTCGATAACCGACGAAGAGCTTGCAGATATGCCAGGAAAATTATATTTCGTATACAACGGTATGACAGAGATGGGGAAATTTAACACATGTAAATTGTCTTTCGTACCCACAGTTGCAATTTATAGAATATTACATATAAAAGATAAAAAGGACTCATGCTATATTATTTTTTAAAAAAGCATTAAATCACAATATATATAAGTCTGATATATAAGTGTTTATAAAAATATTTTGTGTTACATTTTCAATGTAGCCTAACAAAAAAACTGCAATACTTTTCAGGCTACCTACACTTCGAAAAGCATGTTTTGTAAGACTTTCATTGTGCAATGTTTCGGGTTGAATAAGGGGAAGAAGAAGAACTGTTTTGCCCATCTGCAAAGGCGGATAAAGCTCTTGGATGATAGAATAATGAGCATCGACATCCCCAAGAAGCATGCCAGTAAGAAGCGCGCTCCGAGACTTCCACATCTCGAGAAGCCACAACGTTAAGACAGCCTTCTTCTACGACATTCCAGTGCTGATAGCGAAAAACACAGGCAATTTTGTATACATGACAATGTATGACTGGGAGATAATTCGAGAGAGTCTCCCATATTCCAAGCATTCCTCCAATCGAGAATGTGCTAGTGAGTGGAATGTAGTGAAAATATTGTTTTTTCTTGTAATGTCATTACTTATATGGGGGAGAACAAAATAAGAATTGTGAATGGTAATTTAAATGATTGTGAAATACTTTTAAATAGTGAAGAAATTGGCAACCTAAAAAGACTTGGATCGTGTATACATTACCAGTTAGGTAATCTATCTGTTGCAAGTGTAACGCCATATGCAGGAACCAGGATTTGGAGAAGGAAAGCACCGGAATTGTATGATAAAAGTAATAAGAAGAATGAAGGTGTGCTTTTACATCTTGTTTTATTCATTAAATAATCCTTACATTTTTAATGAAAAAGAAATATCTACATTACAATGACTAGCTTAAAATAAAAGCTGCATCACATGAGTCAGAGGCTTGAATGTAAATGCTTTATTATGAATTATCAAACAATACTTTGAGGTCAGTGCAGAGATATTTGCACTGCCTTGAATATCTATTCTGATATTGACAGCTCCATTTACAACTTCCTCAGCTTGATGCGAGCAAACTATAACCAATATAGGGGCATATTTAAGGAAATGTAATTTCTTCAATAAAGGGTAATTCTCATTTCCATATTAAGAGTTTTGAAAATTTGAGTACGTCATACAATGATGCAAATCTAGAGTTTCCAAAGTCCAAGTTCATGTCGTGTTAGGGATAACTTTCACCATTAAGATAAACCCTCAAATTAGTTATGTTACAATGATCAAAATGGAAACAGTCTTTAAATGCATTACTCGATCTTGAAACCTGATCATCTAAAATGACAAATCTCGGCGTCTCCATTTTTGATGTGGTGGCGACATTCCTAGTGAATGGTTTAGTTTGTGGCACAGCAGGCTGAATATGCAGATCCAAGGTCCTAAAAGGGAGAAACAGCGGCTTGTCCGACTTGACAATCTTGAGGATTTTAACCATTTCAGCATCAGAAAGTCGAAACACAGGCATTCTCCTCTCAATTCGTACAACATTAACAGTAGCATTCTCTTCCCCCGAGGCGCTATAATGCAGTTTTAGAGTCCTTAGATCGAATCAGCAACAACTCAAACTTGTTATTGAGTATGAGCTCGTTGTGGTTGTCAGCAAATCCTAGAAGTATCGAAAGCGGTACTATAGCATTGAAGGCTCCATTTGCTGCATGTACAATGTCAATGTCTTCTCCAGAGTAGCACCATCCAGTATTCAGCCAGTAGACGAGCAGATTCCATTGGATTGAGAGCAGCATAGTTGTGTAAAGTTGATGTAATCCCGGGGTTTATGGTTTGATCAATAGTTGAGCCATTCATGTCCAATCGATTCTCCTCAAACATGAATACAATAGCGTTATTGGCAAGCTTTGCAGCAGTAGTAGCTCCATTAGGTTTAGTAATACTTCCCTCGAAGTATAGATAACTTCGATTGGGTGAAGTATATAAATCCTCAGCTTGACAAGGCCTCCTAGTCTCGTCGTTTGCTTTCAGAGCTGATGTATTATAAGACAAAAACACATATTCCTCTTCTTTGGTGATCCCGTCGTCAATCTCGATGTCTCGGTAACATCGAGGATGTCCATGATTAACGGCTTCTGAAACCCAATACCTGGAGAAACTCTCGATTGAATGATGTTAACACACTGGTTTTCAATGGCGGAGCATTAAGCGTGCGTCGAATCATTCCAATGTTATATCCTCGACGCCGCTGATTTCTTCTAAACTCTCGTCGCATTAATCCATTATATACTCGACGCCGCTGAATTCTTCTAAAATCTATTGGCACTGCGACGGATGTGAAGTCTTACGCTTATCCTTGTTTCTAAAGTCAATTATATTACCGTTATGTCCACTATACGAAGATTGATTTGCCCTATGTTGTGGGTGTTTATGAACGGTAGGTAAATTGGATGTGATGGTTATTGGGAAATATGATATCCAGGCGGAACAGATGAGAAAAACTCATATATCGAGCACCCTCCCCGCGCTTTTACCGTCGATGAAAGAGACTGCTGCAATACAGCACTCCATTCGTATGATGCTCACCTTAAATATACTCACCAGGAAATCATATTCAGAAAGTTGATTAGCTGGAATAACTTTATTGCCCTGAAGACCAAGAGCGATACTATAGAAAAATCATTGGGGAAAAAATCAAGGGTGAAAGGACATTAAATTTCTGTCTTGATGATATTATTATTAATAGGTCTCATAAAGAAGACATTTTCATCTATGCCTAGCTTATTTCTCTGAAGTATTCATTAATATCGGCAATCTCGTAAGGTCCATAGGGTGTATCGATAACCTTAATTTCATCATTGTAAATGTATTGAAATTGATTATTACTCTGATCAACATTGGGAATGGAATAGGTTTCAAAAAATAAATAGAGCAATCTCATAATGCCCCTTACGGACTATCAGCAAAGAGGGATTCAGATATGCAGTAAGAACAGATTCGTTGCCACTGACAGTGATTGTGTAACTCATTGCGATAGAAATTGCAATCACAAGCGACCAGAGATGTCTGACCTAAAACCATCTGCAATTATACATCACATTAACACCACCGAGGTACCTTTTTAACTCTTTCGAGGGCATCAGGTTTCCACAGCTCTTAATCACGCTATAAAATCGGCCGTCTTTAACTTCTCAATAATGTCACTAATCTCATCTGAAGTCATTTTTACTGCTGTATGGTTCTGTCTCACTAGAAGCCATCGCCATAAGAGCTTATGAGTACTGCAGTAAGTGCGTTGAAGGCCCTAGAGGCACACTGAAGCCTCTAAAATTCCACGGATTGCTAAAATGTAATACTGAGCGATACCGATCTCGAAAAGCTCTCGGGCGTGTAACCAATTTTTCGCTAAAACGTAACCCACTCTCACTGGAATGTAGCCCATTTTCGCTAAAAGTAGGATGCAATAGTTTCAACTTTCGGCTATATATCTCCGTATCTCGTCCAACCTCCACATTCTCTGTGCTAACTAATAAGTAAAGGTACACTCTAAACACCATTAATCCATTTCGAGCATTTTTCGTTTGACCTAATTTGGCTGTGGTGGTTTATATCTATCAAAGCCGGGGATCACATATAAAATGAGTAAATAGAGAATAATAGTTCAGTCTCCTGTTGTCGTACACGAACTCAATATCGATAGTATACATTGATTAGTTTATATATACTGCTTGAGCATGAATCCTCCTAAAGATGATCAATTACAGTCAATTTACGAGAATCTTGCTTTTTTCGTATGTTTCCCAAGGAGAAAGGAATAGTTTTGTTAGGTGCTGCATATGCAATAGCACTTTAAATAACAGGTCGATTTCGAGACTCAAACAACATGGGAGAACAGGCTGTAAAGAGATGACCAGCTGTGTAGTGTCTGGAACTCCCGCAGGCGATCCTGAAATCTCTTCAAGTCCTGAAGTGGCGGATTCAAGATGTACAGTACTTGGAAGCCCCTCAAGCGATCCTGAGATAGCATCAAGAGCTGTCATTAATGCATCAATAAGAGCAGGGTCTTTGGATGAGCAAAATCTGATTAAACACACAAATGAAAGCAAACATTTCAGTGTTAACTTACCAAAACAAGAAGGTTTGTCCAAAGTGAATATTGAGGAGATGCTATTTCCGTACACTGACCCTAATGACTTAGTATACCGCCTAAGGGTGCTAGCGATGTTCCATACAGAAGGTAACAATTACTTTTTTGGATGAGATTAGCGACATTGAGAAGCACTTTCTCGATTGGAAAAATGCTTGAAATATAGGGAGACACTCTCGAATTATCTCCCAGTCATGCATTGTCATATATACAAAATTGCCTGTATTTTTCGCTATGAGCACTGAAATGTGGTAGAAGAAGCCTATCTTAACGTTGTAGCTTCTCGAGATGTAGACGTCTCTGAGCGCGCTTTTTGCCGGCATGTCTCTTTTGGGGGGTGTCGATGGTGGTTAATTTATCCTCCAAGAGCGTTAGCCTCCTTTGCAGATTGGCAAAACAGTTTTTCTTCTTCCCCTTATTCAATTCGAAACATTGCACAACGAAAGCCTTAGAAAACATACTTTTCGAAGTGTAGGTAGCCTGAAAAGAATTTCGTTTTTGTTAGGCTACATTGAAAATTTAACACAACATAATTTTATAAACACTCAGATATCAGACGTTATTTCAATGCGATACATATTACTGAATTCAAAACATGTGACATTGTGGTTTCATGATTTTTTTTATAAATCCTAAAGCATGTATCTTTTGTATCTTTTATATGTAATATTCTATAGATTGTATCTTTTATATGTAACATCACTAAAACAGCTCTTTTTATGAATTTTTGCCATTGTAGAATAGGTAAACATGGAATACTTATGTTTGACATTTCTACATACCTTCGCTATGGCTGCAAAAGACAATTTACATGTCCTAAACTTCCCCATCTCTGTCATGCTATTGTATACGAAATATAATTTTCCTGGCATTTCTGCAAGCTCTTCGTCTGTTATCGAATTATATCGTTGAGGCAAGAACACTTCGCAATCCTCCAGCGAAGATATGATCCTGGTACCGTATCTTGTTTGAGCTCTCTTTAATGCCTTTATCTCCTATTTCAGACGCATTTTGAGATCTTGAACTCGCCGAGCCTGTAGGAAACTGCGCGCTTCAGCCATCTTAAGCCTATCTGCTAAACACTCTGTAACAAACATTGATCATGCATCATTTTTAATGAATTATTCAGGTGGAAAGACAAGTTATGCATTTCGTTATATTAGAACTATTGTGGGTGCGTGTGTGTATGTGTGTGTTGCTACATGAACTGCGGTTTCTTTGTTAGTATGTATATTCATTTTTGTGTTCGGGGATACTCGTAGGCCTTCGTACAGGTTCGGTTGCGTGGTATAAGTGTTAGGTTTGTAACAAAGCAGGGGTTTGTAAGTATGATAATGCATATGTGTGCAAGTGAAGAGTGTATACGCACTTTGCGTTCGGGGATGTTCGTAGGTCTTCTAGCAGGTTCGGTTGCGTGGTAGAAGTGTTAGTTTGTGACGATCATCATGTAGAGAAATCTGTGTGATTGTGAATTGAGGAAGAGTGTGTGTAGAAATCCTTGTAAGAATGAAAAAAGTGAGTAGGGAAAAACATATGAATGTTAATGGAAGAAGAGCGTGTAGAGAAATACTCTTGAGAGTGTAACAAAGAGGTGAATGTGAATGGAAGAAAGTTGTGTAGAGAAAATCGTGTTATTCTTAATGTTTTAGGGTCTAAAGAACTATTTGCACCAGCAATGAAAGCTCTACATTTTCTAAGAATTGAGTTTGGAAGACAATTGTTAAAAATGAAGTTCAGTTAAAAGTATACGATTCTCTTGCACAGGTTCGACTTTCATGCACTGTACCGTTAAACAAAATTAAATGCATCGTAAAAAGTTAACACCGATTTTGTATAGGTATGTGAAAACTCACTCAACTTGCATTGTATTAATGATGATGATGACGATGATGAATGTTGTGTAGAAAGCACTGACTCAGACTTCAATTAAAACTACACCACACGAGTGTTTTAATTTTAATGCATAGTTAATAAACTCGCAATGAGACTAAAAGCTCCTCGAGATGTTTATATAGAGCCCTAAAGTCTCCTTGCGATGCCAGCACATTATCATATTGGGGATGTTTAAATGATAGCTGAATATTGTACCCAATGGAATTATCACCTGCTGCACATGCGCAGAGGCCCTCAGTATTCTATCCTAGCTTAGTTTCAATTCCCTCCCCTCTCTACCTCTCTCAGAGAGTATCTCCGCAATGCATTTACACAAGCCATAAAAATGTGTATGTATGAAAATCGTGTGAATGCTGTAGCCTGAAAAGAATTACATTTTGTTAGATTACAGGGAAATGAAACACAAAGATTTTTTCTAGATATGAAATACTCACATTAATGTTTTTTCTGAGTTCTGCCTGATTGCCTTGGGGGAAGGGTCTGGGGTATCGTCGGTATTAGATCGGCGACCGCCAGGAGAAATGAGCTCCTTCTAACACTCGTCTATATGATTAGTACACTGTGCTGCAACGAGGTATTCCACTATATCTTCTTTATCATCCGCATCTATCTCGTTTTAGGTACAGGTGTTGTCACTTACATTCTGCAAATACATAATAATTTCCAATGCAAGTTTCGTCTAGATACCCCGGTACTATAGTACTACGTATCGGAATAGTCATACATGATAGAAGGTAACCAGCTCACCCCCTCGCTACATTATTGCACGCTATTATTGTCAGTTTCAGTAAGGCCGTATAAACTTACTTCTCGACAATGCTTACAATCATCAAACATCTCAAATCAGTGTCACACAATAATGCATATTCACACTACAATTACTCTTGACATTTACATAATTTGTGATACAAATTACTGCGTCAATATACCTATAGAAAACTGTGTAGCAATGAAGGAAACCTACGAAAACATGTGTCATATTCTTGAATCGATTACATATAAGAACCAAAATTGGCATATTTTCACGCATCTTAAGGTTATTTGTCTTCTATTAGGAATGCAGAGTAGATTCAATAAATATCTTTGTTTTCTCTATCTTTGGGATAGCCCTGATACTCAAAAAAACTACATAGTCAAGAAATTTCCAAAAAGAGAAGAATTCATTCCTGGGCAATATAACTTAAAATTGTAAGCCTTTAGTTAATTCACAAAATATATTTCTTCCCCATTGCGCATTAAATTGGGGCAGTTGAAAAACTCTGTGAAACTTTAGACAAAACGCCTGAGGGGTTAAAGTATCTGCAAAGAATGTTTCCTGGTTTGAGTACTGAAAAATTAAAAGAAGAAATATTCGTTGGACCTCGGATTAAAAAGCGATGGTTGACCAAAGTTTGTTAGAATTGTGAATTTCAAATGAAAGTTCAGCACAGGTATCATTTAAGTGTTTAGAATGGGTTCCTCGGTAACAAGAAGGAATAAAATACTGAACTAATGCTGAACTTCTCTCAAAATAACAAGAATTTGCGATGCAGATTTCTCTCAAAATTCACTTCCTGCATTCTTATGTCCATTTTTTCTCAAAACTTGGGCACAGTGAGTGGTGAACAAGTATAACGCTTTCATCAGAACATTTTGTAAATGGAACACCGTTATTAAAGGAAAGCGGGAGCCAACCATGATGAGTGATTATTGCTAGTTCCTACAAAGTGAGGGTACTACAGCATATAAGAGTCAAAGCATTTCACATAGGATTCAGTCTTCTATTAAGTAAATGTGAGTAGCTACGTAAATTTATTCCCAGTATCAATAACCATAAAGCTAATAACAACAATTATTCATGTTTTAACATTCCACATTAGATATTAACAATTTGAAACGCCATAGTTAAAATAAGAGCTAAAGCTCTCCTGGCGGCGTAATAACTCTAAATTTTCTCAGACTTCTAGCCAGGTAAGAAGAGGGTTTGAAACCGACGTTTCGAAGGTGTTCATCAACTTCGTCTTCAAAATAAACTGATGGTCTACTTACCTGGCTAGACACCCGAGAAAATTTAGAGTTCCGGCATAGTTAGCATTAAATTTTTCTGAAGTGTTACAAGTGTAAGAACTCAAAATCCCAGGGCGCTGAAAAAAAATGAGTTACGTTTTCAGATTAAGCATTGTCAATATATGGATAACCATAATGTTTCTTTTCTGTACAATTTTCAAAGTTGAAGTTTGTTGAGTGGTGTTATTAATTATTATGATCTCACAGGAAATCAAGATAGCCAAAAGACTTGACGATGGATAACACGAATACTCAGCTGATTTCCCTTGCGCTCATAATTAAACTTTTGTAAGGGCTTCTTAAGGGCTCTTGGAGCTTCAGGGTCGAATTCATAGTCGTCGCTTGTGTGAAAAGGAGATGCTTAAGCAATAAGTGTTTCCTTTTGATAAGGCAATGCTTATTATCATTTGGTATACATAGACGGTACTTACATGCTCGGCGCTGAACGCTTACTTATTTCCGAAGCACATGTGGCAACATGGTTCAGCTGTTTCACAGCCACTCGAATGCGCGAATGAATGTGTAAACGAACATGGAGGTGACCACATTGCCAGCCGCCATTTTCATTTTCGTTTTTGTTTTGTTCACAACAGCTGTTAAGCACGTGGTAGAAGTTTGCGAGATTTAAATGATTAGATTTGTTAATTAGTTAACTTTCGTTTAAAATCCAGTAAATTGTGAATTTAGTTAAGGGTTTGTAGTAATAGTTATACAGTTACAGATCGAAAGCATGCCAAAAGAAAAATATTTCAGCGAGCAGGAAAGAAGTCAACTAAAAGAGTTTGTGCTGAGATACAAACACATCGTACAACCCAGGCAATCGGGCGGTGTGTGATGTATTAGCCTTAAGTGGTATTTACTTATGAACTGTTTTAAAACTGAAAACCTGACTTTCTAGCGTAAAGTATTAGTAGCTAGAAGTATTTAAAATATGGGCACTGTGTATATGTATACATGAAAACAATTCACAAATGCAATTACTACGCCATCTAGCAGTAACCAGAAAAGCAAGTACCCAATAACTTACAATGTTTGGCTTTAACAGCTGTTTTACTCGTGAAATCGGTAAACCTCTGTTCAAGATTTGGATATCCCAACGTAAATTTGCAAATTAATGGTAAAGACGTGTGACTTGTTAAGTGATCCATTGCAGTTGTGGTAATTTTACAAAACAGGCAATTTGATCAAGAAAAGCACTGCAAGATGTACTTTATTTATTGTAGAAATGTTTCCGCATTTTATTGTTAGGACATTATTAAATGATCCTGAATAAGTGCAGCGGAATCTCGTTTTCTAGGGACCTAAGGATATTGGACAACATAAATGGGAAAACGTCTGATCAGAAAACATATGGATAGTGTCATAGCACTGAGATTCTATACGTTATTTTTTCAAGTAAGCCTGTCTCAAGTTGCAACTTCATAATCTCTCTTTGTTGAGGTTACGTTGTTTAGCAGAGGGCTTAGATTATTATAACAGTGGCTTTGGTAAACCGATATCGTTTCTTAAATTCAGAACCCTATGCATTTCAAGTGAATTCTGCAAATCACGCAAATTCTTTTATTAATGCGCAGTACAATTTCGTTCTAAAATTCCATATACTCCACGAAATTGATATTATCGTTAACCTCCATTGTAGGCAGTTGATGCAAGATGGCGTCGGCTCTCCTTATTGCATATAAACGGAGGTCGGAGCTTCCTTATATTTCCTTATTCGCCTGAAAGAGTCTGTGTATTGAAAATCGCTGCTTAAGAACTTCTTGAAATAAGTGACGACTATGAATTCGACCCTCTATCGCTTTTCTTCCAAGAACTTCAAGCACTGATGTTATTGTTGTTATTCCTTGGGGTCTCTTCGTGCATCGTGCTTTTTTTTAAAATAAAGTTCCCTTGTTTTACCCAGTTTATGATGCTGTGTTTTTACTGTTTTCGTTACCGCTTATAACTGCAATTACACATCTCACATACACACACAAACACCCATGCCTATGGCGGTACTCGAACCCGCGACCCTCAGGTTGGCGGAGCGCCGGAGCTATACACTCCAGCGACCACGGCTAAGACGGCCGGACGCGTTGTAGCTGCTTGTCGGCATATCCCGTCTGGTCAAATACTCACTAGCTTGAACTATAGATATTAATAATAAGTAGAAAAGCAACTGAACTCTGTATTATATTTGCCTCCAAGCCACCGCATTAAAACTACTATTGGGCCACAAATAGCAGCTGGCGCATTCAACATAATTTGTTTTATTCCATGGCTCTGTCTTGATTTGGGGTTTTATATATATACTAATAATAATAATAGAAATAATAATAATAATAAAAAGTTGTACACCTTTGTCCTTGCCTAACTCTGACTCTAATCTCTTTCCCTGACACTTTCCACTTACTAATACAATCTCTAGAACACTGAATACTCTGTGACGTCATAGGACATGTCTCTCCGTTTCCCGGCCCACAAAGAGGAACTCGCAGAGAAATGTAGAGCAGGTGAGGCAAGGGGATATTACTGATAAAGGAAGGGCCAGTGAGGCAAGGGGAATGCATATTTTACGTTGTACATAATTGAATGTAAAGCTAGCCTGTCTATTTTTTCTATCCCTGCCACTTACCTATGATTTTCTAAAGCAGATTCCGTCATGCAGATCCTAATTCCTCACACATAAATGAAGTGGTGTATCCTATCTAAAATATTAACCAATTAATTTTCATTTCCGAGGCAAAATAATTCTTATGAGAAAACACAACTGTTGCATCTAGTGTTTGCATAATGTGCAATTTCTAGAGAGAAGATAGTTAGAATGCGTGTCTGTTGTAGTAGAGATATACAGTGCGGTTGTTTTAAGGTGAGGCCACAGACCAGCTATATGCGTAAACATGCTGTACAGCAGTGACATTAGTACTTTTCCGATGCGCAACTTGCGGCGCATGACGCTTCAAGGTTATCTCTTTTAGCTGTGCTTCAGTCGCTGCTTTGTGTTCATGCTGCAACGAGTGTTGTGCATCTCAAATATTAAAATTCATTCAAAATATCTCTGTTGCATTTGATTTGATTAAGAGTGTTAATGTCTAGTTATTAGTCCACTGCAATGCCTGCCGACAAGTTCACACTTTAACAACAAATTTTTATGTACGATACATAATAAAAACCGAATCACGCAGACAGGTGTGTAGACAACTTCAGGAGAAGCTTTGTAGTATTTCAGTTCCAGGTGGAGAAACTGTTACGTGTCTGGTTAATAAGTTTTAAGACAACGGGATCGCTAAACGCTAAACCTAAGAAACGAAAACGAGACGTTTTAACGAAGGAAAAAATTAACCAAACTGGTGCATCTATTTGTGGGAAATCCTAAGAAATAAAGTTTATAGCAACAATCCTCACACCAAAGACCAACTTAAGAACAATATAAAAAACAGATATAATGAACATTACATAAGAAGAACTTAATACGTCGAATGGAAATTTCAGCCGAATATAACAGGGATGTCTTCACGCAGATGGACACCACTTATAACAAAATTAGTACTCATTATAGTACATGTTACCATCACTCGTGAGTAAATAAAGCGGGAGTTACGGAAAAAACCCACAGTGTAATAGACAGTGTACTCAGCACTCATTCGTGCGACCCACGGCCTCACCATAAAACGACTGCACTGCATTATTGTTCTAAGTTTTGAAAGTATGTTCCAATAATATCTACGATAACTAAGGAATACAAACCATTCGGCATTATAAATGCTATGTTGCATCTGGAGCAGAAAATTGTGCAACAGCTTTTGATCTTCTGCACTGAGAAGTCCGCTGCATAACACTGCCTCCACATCCGATTGAAAATCTCCGAATATCTGAGAAAAGAGAAATCTTATTTGAAACCAAAACATGGATTATAAATACTTAAGAGAGCATTTGTTGTGCCAGTTATAGCTTTGTGTGCTGGCACATGTAGTATGCGCGAAGTAAACCAGCCATCACGGAAATGTTTAAAAGAAAGGTGGGGCTATGCCGCTAACTTTTTAGGTAGAAGCTGGCAAACAGAGCAGCGTTGTTACTGTCTGACCCTGTCACAGTACTGCATTACGAAAATGAATGACTACATTCATAACGTGGTTTATAAATACGCTACAGTTTTAATTACTGCATCGTCAAAAGAGCCACAGTAAACATTAGCTATAACTAAGTTGAGTACCTTGATCAATTTTTCCGAACCCGAACCTATTTCATTGACGCTCATTGAATTATAATGGGCTTACAACTGTTCGGTATTGTTTCTGTATAGCATGTAGATATTGAAAATGTTTGGACCAATGTGCCTTGTTGTTACTATTTTCACTGCATTTGTCATTAAATCATGCAGTTTTTCTCTCAAAAGCATTTGAGGATTTTACTTTTCGATTAGGTACGTTGAGAACAAGTACGTTCTGTTGGTTTAGAAAACAGGTATGCTGATGGAAACGGTTCTTGTGTGTATGTTCTATTTTCTTTGTTCCATTTCGTTATGGGTGTATGCAATAGCTGAACATTTGATTTACACGTATTTTCATCAATCTTAAGGTGTTTTTTCTGCATTTATATATTGTAAAATAGCAGCCGAACGTCAAGTCTTTCAACACAAGTTTACAACTACAATTTTCTAATCAAATGCTTTGTTTAGAAATTAACTGCATAACATATTTTATAAATAGCGAAGATATATGTCCATCCCGGGAACTGCAGTGTGTCTTCCATCCGCACGTCACTAAACCAGTCTATATGTAAAAGAGATTAATATACTTAGATCAAGAGCAACTGAACAAATGTACTGCTATAGAGAATAAAATATTTACAAAAGCGTAGTGATGTTTTGAGCTTTTGTAGTAAGCAATCTTGTACCCTATTTTCTGTTCCAAACACACTTAGAAAACCTGATGAACGATTCTGTTTTCTTGAATACAGAGTACTCTTTAACCAAATAACAATAATCAGTAAACTAATACATCCACATTGGTTTTAAAGTTGTTATTTTTATGCTCAAAATTCATACTTTTGAAAGCGTGGCTGTTCTCATTTTCCAGAATAGAGAAGCACACTTTCACCAAACAATCACTAGCTGAAAGAGGGAGGAAGGGGGTTGACCAACTCTGATATGTACAGTTGTAAAAACAAAATTGCAGTGAAAATAGGCTTCACTTACCAACTTTAGGAAAGGAAATGCTGAAACTGGCCACCGTCGTTATCCATACATTTTAGCACCTCTTTAGGAAACTATCCATCATGGAATCTTTTTTTGGGGGGGTGGATTTTCCAAACGATGACCGATGTCTTCTAATGTTTCTTCGGTAAGAACTGAACGCCGCCTTTTAGATTTCTTTGCCTGAACACTTCCTGTGGTCTGAAATTTACTGTACAGTTCATGGATTGCTGAACGGCCTGGAACTTTTACACCTGGAAATCTTTCTGCAAATCGTACCTTCACTTGGCGAGCTTACCGAGTTATCGCATACAAATTAAAAATAAATACACGCGGTGAGGTAGAAAATATATGCTGAGCCATAATATACAAAGATATTATGGACAAAATAATAAATAACTCGTAATAACTGAACTACATCACATCATCGTTAATTAAATACTGCACTTCACACTGCAAAGCTAAAGCACAGCGTGACTTTGTTTATAGCAGCAGTACGTTATCATCTTTTTATCATATTTCCACATACCCAGTGGAAAAACACAGCGCAGCCGGCAATATTGTTCATAAAATACCCCTCCGGGATAACATAAAACGTAAAGTGTACAAGACAAACCCACACACCCTGGAAGAACTAAAACAAAATATTGGCCAGGAAATTTCTGAAAGTGAACTACGGTGACTGATGGATAGTCTCCTAAAGAGGTGGCAAAATGTATGTACAATGGCGGTGGCCAGTTTCAGCACCTTCTTTCATAAAGTTGATAAGTAAAGCCTTTAAAAGTAGTTTTAAAAATGTTGTGTGGCTTCATCCGCGCCTTTCTATGATAGCGGCAGACGACAACGAGCGCCGAGAATGCGGACAGGAAAAACACCGCGCAGGCAGTTGGGAGTCTTTTGGCTCACTCTGTATATATATTTTTATAAGATGTACTTCTTTATGCATTTACTATATCTTTGAGGCAAAAAATTGATACATATTGTTACGATAAGCAAGGTTTATATTTTTCTTGCATATTAATAAGTACAAGTATAATCTACAATATCTTTGAGGCAAACGATTTATATAAATATATATATATATATATATGGTTAGCTAAGTAAACATTTATATTTTTCTTACATATTAATAAGCACAAATAATTGTTTAGAGCATACACAACAAAACCAATTATCTTTTGCGTAAACCATTTCGTCAATAAATGAATCTTCATATTTAATGACTTTTCTATGTTTAAAACCTCTATAGTGTTCCTCTCTGTAACACAAAAGGTGGCATCGTATGTTAGTGTCGATAGCTTAATAAAAGGCTTTAATTTCAATAGGAAAATCTAAAGAAATTATTTGTTCCATTGAAAGATTGAATTCGTATGCATTAAAAATTATATACATAAAATTATTATAATGTGTGTCTGCATGAAAAAAAAATTAATTTTGCGTTTTCAAATAAGATGTTAGATGCTAAACCTTTTAATGAAGGAGAGTTCTTAATACAGATTTTGCAATTACAAGTATTTGTGTTACTACAGTGAAACAGGTTTTTATATTTTTGTAAGGTGGTGCTTGGGTTTGACCCCAACCGTTTAACTTTGCTATGGTATCACAAAGATACTGCACAGAAAACAGATTGTTGTAAACTGAGCCAAACATTACAAGTTTTTTAAAGTCAAACGTAAAGCTTCTAAAAAATAAATTCGTGGAATCAAGCCAATTGTTTTGCAAGGTTACATGTTTTTAGTATGAACATAGGTTATCTTAATTATAAACCCGTGTGTTTCACATTCCACTTTCTAAAATAAACATTTTGTAGGTAAATAAAATAGACTGCATTTTTTGAATGGCTAAATATAAAATTAACGTTATTTGTAACGTAATTAGCATTTGGACAAAACATCAATCTTAACATCTCTTCTTCCTTTTGATTTTTGTTTATAGCAACATATAAGCAAACACATTTAGGTTCAATGTCAACAATTCCAGCCATATAGCAAGCAAATGTGCCTCTCAAAGCACAGCAAATACTTTCTTTTGATAGCCAGTGCATAATGCAAACAATAGTAGACCAGTATTCTGGAAAACGGACAGGTACAAGCTCTTCAAAAAAAAAGGTTTTGAAACCAGTTTCTTTTTGTAGTAAATTATATCTGTTAGTTAATTCCCTTGTAGAATTAAAGATAAAAGTATCCATCTATAAAAACGCAAAAATAAAAAGCAATTACTAAATTTTCCCGTATTGCCAAAACCATTGTTGCCCCTATAGGTAATACTTAATTTTTAACCCACCTTATTTTTGGTATACATATTTTTTCACATATCATTTGAGCAATTTTTTTATTTTTAAGAATATGTTGCTTCTTATCGGAGTTGTTTAACATTAATGCACAAGTTTCCCCTGTAAAATCTCTATCTATACACCCTCCTCTTATTGATAAACCTAAAAGAGCTAAGCTAGACTTTTCAGCAATGCGAAGAAAAGTGTCTTTTGGGGGGTGTTGCAGAAATTCCTGTTGGGACCATTACGGTTTGCAGAGGTTGTATTTCATGCGCTTTAGGAAAAAATATCTAAACCAACGGATTCTTCAGTGCATCTTACAGGTCTCTTAATATTATATCTAAGTAACTTGATCTGTATGGTCATCTGAAAAGATAGACACTCTTAGTTCCTCTGAAATAAAATATCATAACCGTTATTAGAAGTAAACCCTAAAAATAAAAACGCTACGAACGTTTTTCATTAGTAATGTCATCAATGTCCGTTTCCTTAAAAAAGCTGATGTATTTTCCTGGAATGAATATTTCAACGGGATTTTCAATGCTTTTTGAAGTTTAATAGATATTGAGGGTCCATATTTCATGGTGACTTTTGTAGCTCCGATTACTTTATATGGAACATTCATTAATGGATCTCTAATTTCCATCAATTTAATATTCTTTTCGTGATTAAATCTTGTAAGGAAATACATTCCGTAAAGAAGATAAGTATTTACCAAGAACTGCTTGAAATAGTTATAGTTTTACTTTAAAAACAATAAATATAGTAAAATAATTTACCTTGTTAATGATTGCTGCAGCGTCCAGTGGTAATCTGTATTTAAGTGCAACGTATGGCCTCCTTATATATAGATGCACATTGTATCAGCACCGAGGACGACAAGTGAAGTTGCATTTTTTTAACCGCATCTATTAGGTATATAAGGCGGGAGAGACAATCTCGGCCACCGACAGCTCCACGCTGTTAACCTAATACGTCAGACTTCGGAAATGTAAGTAACAAAAAGTTAACACATAATACGCTTTGTAAATGCAATTAGCTCTTACGCACGCTTATATTATCTTGGTCTGTTCTTTTAGCATGGAAAATATTAGCGTCCTAAATGAAATACGCAGAGAGTATAGAAGGTTCAGCGCACACGGGAGGCATTGCGATATTCAGATTAATCTTGCTTTCAAAAATGAAAATCCTATTCTTTACTTTAGAAATAGCATGAAAGCTGTGTTAGATATTATTTTAAGTGGTGTGAAACCCAGTAATATGGTGGGTCTGTCAATAGACAACTCTGTGAATTTACAAGATGAACCGATAGGACTAAGCTTCCGCAGAAACGATCAGGTATTTTTGGATGTATTAATGGCTGTTATAGAAAAAGTATGCCAATCTAACGCTAATTTTTATGCCACAGATACCTTATCCGTAAAAGTAGATCATGTTGAAATGCCTTTAGAACATGGTAGAATCAAAACAAAAGGTAGACATTTATCCGCATTGGCGCACATAGAAAAGTCCATCGTTAGAATTAAAAGCAAAACAAAATGCTTAGTTCATGCTCTATTGGTAGCTATAGCACATTTCGATAGAGAACCAAATTACGTAAGTTATAGAAAAGGTCGAAAAATCTATTCCAAAGTCGACGAGCTTCTAAAGGTCACTAATATTCATGTAAGCGACGGTGGAGGAATAGCAGAATTGCAAAAATTTCAGGACCATCTCTCCGAATACAGAATTATAGTTTATGAAGGATTGCGTTGCGAAAACATAATATATGATGGGAACCCAAATTCCCAAAAAATTTTAAATTTCCTGTATGATGCACAGGAAAACCACTATAATGTGATTGTAAGTCTCACGGGTGCCATGTCTAAAGAATATGTTTGCGAAAGAATGTAATAAGGGAATGAATTACGATGGAGCAAAGACGCATAAATGCAATTATCGATGCTCCTGGTGTAATTCAGTTCCGCCCTGCATTTTCGAAGGAAACTACATATATTTTAATAAATGCAATAAGTACTTTAGAAGCCAAAAATGCATGAATAATCATGTGCAGAATAAAATTGGCACTCAAATAATTTGCAAATGGAAGCGACATTGTTTAATTTGTAGTCAACAGTTAAAACTAAATCATCAGCGCTATATTCCATATTGTAGAAGCTGTAAAATTAATGAGATGCCGGGCCAATTTTGCTATATGACAACGCTTAGCGCAAAAATACTTTCATCGGAAAATGTCTTATTCGTGTTTTACGACATAGAATGTACTCAAAACACACAAATAAGAGGCAATACATATCTTCATCTTCCCAATTTACTCTGCTTAGAGCACTATTTTTTCTTTGCGAGAAAAGCAAGGATATGAGCGAAGGGTGCAGCCAGTGTGGAAAGCGTAGGCATTCATTTTGGGGCAATGACTGCATCAAACAATTTATGGAATATTTGCGCCAAAATAGACGTTTTTGTGAAAAGATAATTGCAATTGCACATAATGCCAGAGCCTAAGATCTCATGTTCATCTTAGATTATGCAATAAAACAGGGATGGGTACCGGATTTAGTAATGAATGGTACTAAGATTTTATCCATGAAAATGGAACATATAACCTTTCTGGATAGTTTGAACGTTTTACCCATAAAATTGAGAAGTTTGCCGAAAGATTTTGGAATAGATTGTGTGGCAAAGGGTCACTTTCCGTATTACTTTAACACTCCCGAAAACATGAACTATGTAGGTTGTTATCCCGACCTCACCCACTACGGTGTCAATCACATGGTGCAAGACGAACGCAGAGAATTTTTCGAATGGTACGAGAAGGAAAAAGATGGGATTTTCGATTTTAGAAAAGAGATTGAAACCTGCTATATGGCAGATGTTGGAGTGTTGAGAGAAGCGTGTTTTATGTTTAGAAATACTTTCCTAGACATCGGAAGTATTGACGTATTTCAAGAATGTATTACGATAGCTTCGGCATGCGACAAAGTATTTAGAAAAAAATATTTGAAACCGAGAACTACAGGACTTATTCCTTGTGGACGTTATAGGAAAGCCGATAAACAATTCATAAAATCTCTCATATGGCTTAGGTATGAAGAAATTAAAAGGGAGATTTGCATTAAACATGCATATAATAGTAAATATGTGAGAATACCCGAATTACCTAACCTCAAATTAGATGGTTTTTGTGAGGAGACGAGAGAGGTGTTTTAATTCATGGGGTGTTACCACCACGGCCATGTGTGTCTTACAAATAGAGATGAGGTAACTGCCGAGTTGTTTCCGTCCAAGACGTGGACGGATTATTAGCAACGAGTAAGTATTTTTACGATCCCGAACAATCTTCGGTTTTTTCCACCGTGCAGAAACTTGCATCTCTTACGGGAAATAGACGTAAAACGGAGGATTAGCTTCTCCAACATGATGCTTTACTTTTCATAAACCTGCGAGGAGAAAATTTCAGAGGAACCACTATACGGTGAATCACGTTAACGATGTATGGGAAATCAACTTGGCCGATTTTAAAAGTATTAGAAAGTATAACGATGGAGTTAAGTATCTCCTAACGTGTGTAGATTGTTTTTCCAGATTTGCACGTGTAAAACCCATAAAATGAAAATCTAGTACGGAAACAGCAAAGACCTTTGAAGTCATCTTAGATTCCGTTTCTCTCGCAGTCAGAACCGACAGGGGAATATAATTTTTAGGATCTGCATTTCAGAAGCTTTTAAAGAAGAAGAACGTTGAGCATCAAGTTTGCAGAAACCCCGATGTAAAGTGCGCCATAGACGAGAGATTTAATCATACCATTAAGTATAAAATATGCAAGTATTTCACTTACAGGAACTCGTACAGATATATAGACGATCTCGATAAATTTGTTCGCGCATATAATCGCATCACCCATTCGTCAATAGGAGTGGCTCCAACCGAAGTAAATGAGAAAAAGTGTTACAAATATGGAAAACCCAAGAGAGAAAACGAACCAACATTAAACCCAGACCCGCCAAGTTCGCCGAAGGACAACCCGTAAGAATAAGCAAAGAAAAGATGAAATTTGCCAAAGGCTACGAAAAAACTTCTCAACGGAGATTTTCAAAATTGTAAAGCTTATAAAACGTTCGCCGTAACCCGTGTATGAACTACACGATCTGAACGGAACTCCTATAGAAAGACAATTTTATAGTTACGAACTAACTCCGGTAAAAATTAACAAATCCACTTTGTACAAAATAGATAGAATACTAAAAACGGGGCTGAAGAATGGCAGAACGCAGCATCTTGTCCGCTGGAAAGGATATGGTCTCGACTTTGACAGCTGGATCGATGCATCACGGATGAGTTTTACGCAACCGTGTTGAGCGATTCTAGCGTCGATTTGTATCCCGAGAATTTGCATGATAGTTTTCGTGACGATTTAGCACTACCGGTCAATCTTCAGAGAGATAAGTGGGTTGTAGGTCTGGCAGAGCTTTCCTATTCCTACGGTTACGAATCGTAGATGAGAACATACTTAACGAAGCCGGAGAACTGACCAAAAATGTCGTCATAACAAGAGCTGGTAGAATTGTGTTTGAAAAATGGAGTTTAAGAACTTTAGGGAACTCTACACCTCGCTAAAGAATCAGGTAACAGATGATGAACATCGGGAATTGCTCCTGTCGGAGCTGCAGGGTTGCCTCATTTCTCATCAGAAAGAGATAAAAGAATTCGAAAACGCTCGGAAAGAATGGGTCCAAACACATTCCATTCCACAAAA
Organism: Deroplatys truncata; assembly: GCA_030765065.1. Classification (NCBI taxonomy): domain Eukaryota; kingdom Metazoa; phylum Arthropoda; class Insecta; order Mantodea; family Mantidae; genus Deroplatys; species Deroplatys truncata. Next base: position 315,854,229 of record CM060990.1, on the reverse strand, counting down.
ACCAAGTGAAAAAGCTAATAGTATTCATTTAAAGATGACTAAAAAAGTAAAAGGTAAAACGAAACACTTTTTAACGGAAAAATATTTTTTCCCACCAGAATATATTATGGTCTAGGCGATCTTGTGGACACCATAAAAAATTATCTGCCAAATCTTGATTCCAATAAACCTGTTAATCAAAATATGCTCACAGAAGTAACTAACGACATGAAAACCCTTTTGTTTAGATCGCACAGGAAAAGCTCTTTTCAGTTTATTGCCGGAACCGAACCCATTTATGTTTACTGCAATCTCATCGAATCGCAGCTGCTCGGTAACTCCTACGTTAGGTGCATAAAAAGTATTCCGTTTCCGTCGTACACTAGTCATCACAAGTTTGAAAATATATTTTACGTTACGGTAGAACTTAGTCATTTTCGAACCGTAGCAATTGAAATGGTTAACAAGTTTGGCGATCTGGCTCGCTTGAGCAGTATTGTTATGCCTATAATTGCCGTGCTGCATTTTAAGAAAGTTAAGTAATTTTTTTTGTTTTATTTTCACATGGCCGTCGAGTACTGCGGAGGCTTCCAGGGATTCTATAACCCCGTGGGGGAGGTTATTATTAAAGTGTTGGCCGTAGTGGAAGTCGAGGTGGAACAGATAATGTTACACTACCTGTTCCGTAAACCAGAGATTCCCCAGAATGCGTGGCCCTTAAAGTATAAAAAAACAACGCATGGTTAACGAATAATTTTCATGGTATACCATGGTGTTCGGGACAGGTAGATTTCGTTCCAAAAATTCCAGATGGAATATTCTTTGTAAAGGGGAGCATGATTAGCAAATTAATAAATCACGAATTATACGATATATAATATTGAGAACCTAGGGTGCAGCCACAGAATTGAATATTTGGTCACTGCACTTGCCTGCCGCTGGCATCGGTTTAACACCGTCAGGTGTGGCAGATCGGAGGCACTAGGTATAACCAAATGGGTAAACGAAAACCGTTGGGAATTTAATATTTAAATTCTTTCCCGATGGTTTTCTTTGAGCGGGTCATTATAAATTGGGTCCCTAAGTTTAAAATCCATGCAATTGGCAATGGAACCCGCTTACAGTGTACTATGTAAGCCAGAGTGGCGGGCGCCTCGGTCAGTACATCGGACCGCTGTACGTAGGAAGCCCATACGTACAGCAAGGTAGAGGCATAGGTAACCTTTTGGGTAGTCTATTCAGAATTGTTAAGCCCATCCTTCTATCCGGGGCAAAAACTTTAGGCAGGGAAGCACTCACCACGGGTGCAAACATCATGACCAATATTGCTGCACGACAAGAAGGTACCAAAGTCAAAGGTATCGTGGCCAAACGAGTCACGGAAGGTACAAAAACGTTAGTTGGTAGGTTACAGCAACGAAAGGGTAAGCGAAAGAGATCAGCTCCATATAAAGTCAAAAAACCTAGAGACATTTTTATTAAATACAGGATGCAACACGTCGTCACCAGTACCTGCTCCCGAGATAGCACCATGACCGCCTGCACAAAATCCGAATTTGACATCTTTGCAAAAAAGCCAATTCAGTCGGAAGTATTAGGAAACTTCACTACCCTAATGAAACCCATCGCATTAGTAGATCAATCCGTATTGGAATTTGTTATTCCTGGAAGTAAGGAACACTACATAGATTTAAATGTTTATTTGATGGTAAAAGGAAAATTTATAAAGCCAAATGGTTCCAGCTTAGCAGCAACAGATAAAACGACGAGTGTTAAAATTTATTGCACAACTTGTTTAGTCAATTGAGCGTTTCCTAAATGGAACATCCATCACTCCTTCCGAGGATCTTTATCATTATCGTAGCTATTTAGAAACCTTGTTAACGTACGGTCACGATGCATCGAAAAACCATCTTACTGACGCTTTCTGGTACATCGACACGGCTCTCCACGATCTCTCCGGGGTCAATGCTTCGAAAAACAGAACGCTGGAAGCCAGAGATTCTAATCACGGATGGAAGGAACGTTATCATAGGAGCAATGCGTCTAAAGAAATAGTCATGTTTGATAGATTTAATTGGGGATATTTTCAATTTACCCACTTTGTTACTACCAGGACTTACACATCAAATCAAGTTGAATAAAGCGAAGGACTCGTTTTATATAATAAGTGAAAGCGTGGATCTACATGCTAGATTTCAATTCTTAGATGCCACTCTATACGTGAGAGAGATAAAGCCAGCACCTAGCCTCTTAATGGTCCATATGAATGCTTTAGAAAAAGTAAATGCGAGATACGATATAACGCACTTTACTTTCGCAGCAGGGCAAAGTACCATCTCCATAGACAATGCTGCATTAGGTCCGCTACCTAAAGAATACTCGTAGGTATGACAGAAAATACAATTTATTCTGGAACTCACACCACAAACCCTTAAAATTTTAAGCACTTCCATTTGGAATACTTTGCGATTTACGTTAATGGCCAGCAAATTCCGGCATAAGGTCTTTATGTCGATACCTCTAGCGAAAAAGGTTCAACGTTGGCCTACCAAACGCTCTTTTCCGGTTCTGGCATCCATCACACCAACAGCGGAATTCAAATCACGCACGACATGTATATAATGGGTTATTTCCTAGTGTTTTTCGATTTAACGCTAGACAGTGTCGCTTCAGAAGGTCACGTTTCTCCATTAAATAGCGGAAATATAAGAATAGAGCTCAGATTTAAAAACAAGTTAACACAAGCCATCACGTGTATCATGTACTGCGAGTACTGCGAAAATTCTATTCAGATAGACAAAGATCTGAGAGTACACACAGATTATTAAGTATGAACACCTTACAGATAGAACAAACTTTGCGAGGCATTCCAAATTTTGGCAGGCGTTTTTGCATCGGACATGTTGCCCACAGAATTTACTAAACCGTCTACATTCATAATAAATTTAGATCCTCACAACCTACCTGGTTCACACTGAATGGCTATAACTCAAAATTCAAATTCTTTTGCATGGTATTTAGATTTGTGTGGCCTCCCTCCCTTTATAAAATTCTTGAAAGACTTCATGCCATTTCACTTTATTGTGAATCATTGCCAACTTCAAAGCCTCTACTCCGACATCCGCGGCCAGTACGCGTGTCTCTATACTCTCTAAGTCTGCACCAGAGGATACACCATGAACGAGTTCGTAGCCCTATTGAACTCTGCCGATCCAGATCGTCAGGTCAGAGAGATTTTCTACAGAGAATTTCCAGTCTGGCGGTGCAACAAGGGACAGCGTTGCCTACCGAGTATAAAGGTAAGTGGCTCGATTATTCTTCGGTCAGTCTTTGTGCAAGATGGAAGGAGGTCTTGTCGTGGATTATACAGCGCTCAGAGGAAACGGCAAAGAATTAATCATAAAGGAATTGGCGATCATTGGAAAAGGGACTGTTAAAACCTTCATTTTGCAAGCCCATATCCTTGGAATAGTAAATTAGATGCGTTTAACAGAGAAAATGAAAATGAAATGCATTTCAATGATGGTTACGTTCCTTACAGCATGCTAAAAACTGTGCTGGAAGGGGCGGTGGCGGGACACATCTCTTTCTTCACTTATGACGAGGATAAATGTGAAGTTCTTTCCGCACTCTGCGATAGAACGTTTATCAATGTAAGAAAATAATTTAGTTGCCCCAAACCAGAAAATCTCTATCATCAATTACACTGCGGATTTCCTTGTCCTAAGTTCTCAAACACCCACTGTGCATGCAAACACGCTCACGTCATGTTCAATTGGTTGAAACATCATAAGCTTAAAAAACTTAACAGCAGATGTCCTGCTGATAGCTCTAACAGACATGATGCTTCTTTTGTTTGAGCTGCGGAGCAGTCGACGACATGAGCTCAAGAGGTAAGCAGATCAGAATACCTCTGCGCCGTGTGACTCCGCCGGAACCCGTGCTGCATTGCAGGACCTACCCTTTCAAAAAACATCACTCCAGATACATCAGCCTTGGTTTCTACAAAAGAAGAAATTGCGAAGCTCACGTGGAAATTGTCGGAGTAAAGCAGGGAAGAGTCATCCTCTCGTCCTACTACTTCGCGACTCTGCTGAATCACCTACCTAAACTTGCCGAAAATCTCTGCAAAGGCCAGTAGTACGGATGCATCGAAGAACAGTTTTACCTCAAATCCATAAATGAGCATCGTGCCAGGATACAATGCGAAGACTCACACGTCATCCTTTTTTTAGATGATGTAAACTTTATATTGTGCAATGCCAATGTATTGCAACATCAACTTGCAAAGTATGTCTTAGCCACAATAGATGTAAAAGATTATGTTAACAGTGCTTCAGGTAGTAGCACTTTTGTGCTTCCAAAAGAAAATGCTTCATGTTTCGTCCTTTACTATGTTATACGTGACGAAATAAATTCAACACATGTATCTTACAAGAATGAATAAAAAAACGAACTTACATTCACGTCTTTTATTTTCTAACCCTTTTCCTTTACAAACGAATATAGGGAAAATCCCCTTCCATCCTTAATTATACCTAGAAAGATCTGTAGTAATTAAAATAGAAAATGAGTAATTCGGGCAAGGACAACCTGCAATTAATCCTAACTTCATTTAAATCTAGACGCCCTGGGGTGATGATAAATTCATATTGCAACCAGCATTTAGGCGTCGGCCTTCAATTGTATTACATGCCAATAAAGTGCTAGATAGACCAAGGCCGGGTTTTAAAAACACCTGTTTAGGCGTGGTCGCGGCTGCGGACTTGTTTGCGGCCTTCAATGGTACTGTTTGTTTTACATGCCCTGTGGTGTTGACGTCATCTGGGGTCAATGAACGGCCTAAAGTGCCAGTTATACTATTAACCCTCGTATATGTTACAGTTATCTATTTATTTTTTTGGGGAAGTTTCACTACAATTACTGGGGATGACACAGAAGAGGATTCTAAGTAATTCTATACAGCGTAGCTGTGACTTTGTTTAAAATTCACATTTAACAGCAATTTCTATCTACAATTTTGTTTGCAACTGCCCCATTGTCTTAGAAACGGATTAATAGAATGTGTTAAAAGTTTTACCGCCCATTTGTACCTGATAGTCTCATTTTAAGAAAATGCTTTTAGTTATAGTATATAGTTATTTTGTAATATTTAAAACTTATCCTTTCTCAATAAAATTTAGGCAAGTTAAAAAGACCATAACTCTCCTTCTAGTAAATAAAAGTTTATTTGTTTTCATCAATTCACTGTAAAAAGCGTAAAAATATCATTGAAAAATTCAACTAATTATTCTAAATAGCTTTTTGGTTAATAAGACATCAATTGGTTAAATGTAACATTGACAAGATAGGGCATTTAGATCCCCCTTAAACTTTTAAAATCAAACTTTAAAAAGTGTTAGCTAATATACAAGAGTGTCCCGAGGGCTACAGGGGCGTCTGTGCTTGCTGTTTATTAATTATACAATGATTCTTCACATGGTCCCTTTGTTTATATGAGTAATACACATAATACGTAACGGATGAGACAGGTAGCACAGTCATGTGGTTGTGAGTAGTAGAAAATAACAGGAATAAGGTCACATGTGACTTTAGACTACTTTGAAACCTGGCCTGGAATCTGGTCCACAGTGATTATGTGTGTTTATGTGCGAATGTGTAGGCGGGGTTCGCGCCATAGTTTGGGGGTATGGTGGGATGATGGTGGATTGCGCGAGCGCGTTTTGACGGACATGACCTAGTATGTGATTATATATCGGTCTAATTCCTGTTGTAATGTAAATGAACATACAGTTAGTTGGAGGTTGCATTATAATATTAATTTTACAAGGATCGTACAAGGTAGATCAAATGTGGTTGGGTTTCGTTTAAAAGAGTTTAGGGTTCGTTTCCAAGGATCGTTAGTCTATAGCCGCACTCAGTGTAAATCAAATGGGGTAGAAATATAATGTGTGCGAGAGATGTTGATTTCTATGGAGTGTAATGTCAGAGCACTTTTTGGAGGTCGTTTCCAAGTGCTGCTGCTGATCAAAATGACACAAATGGGATAAAGAAGTAAACAAATATAATATGTCTGGGGGTTGCTGGCTGATATTGATGAAAGTGTTAATATTTTGAAAATATCTCAGAGTACAGGAGAGAGAAAACTATAATGTATATTTTCTTAGAAATCCCTCAAAAATCTTCATCTTTATAAGAAAACTCTACAGTATGCTTTATTAGTCGAATAAATACATGCAAATTCTCGGTCCATGTTGTCGGTAAATATTAATTGTATTTTATTTATGGACGCTCTTTAACTACTGTGGTCCTTAGCATCCCATTCAATATTGGGCGTTAAAGACCGGTAATTTTGCTCAGAGGCCTCTTTATCAGGCTTGAGGTTATTTCACGTGCCGTAAATCTACGACAAGGGACCACCCACTTTACTCACCTTCCAAACGAAGCCATGCTAAGGATTTACACCCAAAAAACATCCATCGCCCTCCGCGATATTTATAAGAAATAATGTACTGAAAACAATATTGCGGTGTCGACGTATGAAGTCGCAGTGGCGAACATAACAATGTTGTCAGGAGAAGTATGGGTACTTATATGACTACATGTCGCATGTACAACTAAGGTCAGGAAAACGTTTAGCTCCTCAGGCAGTCTTGGTGCATACTGCGGGTAATCCATCAATCTTAGGTGAAACAAAAGAATTGTCTAATTTCCTTGTGACTCCACTTCAGTAAAACATACTCTATCTTTTTCCGAATCACCGAAATTTGTCCCAGCAACCATGCCAGCATAAAAAATTGCGACAGATCAACAGATAGCTGCCCTTTTCTCACGACCCTTAATAGACCCGGGAAAATTTGAAGGTAGGCTGGGGGAGGACGTGTGAACATTTATGTATAATGTTTAGCTAGTATCCACAGATAACGGTTGGGGAGAACCCCATAAACAGCATTTTCCACCATGCTACTTACGTAGCGCGGCAGCCACCTGGTGTAGAACCTCTGCTCATAAACACCCAAATTACAACTGGTCACAGTTATCTGACGGCTAAACATGCTTTTATACTAGTGGCGCAGGACGATGTCCTGGAATGCCGATTACGTCAACGGGTACAGGATATAACGGAGCCGACGGAACATTACGTATACGACGTCTTAGCATTATGGGTCAAGTGAATCCTCACATGACGGAGGGAGAGCAGATCCGTCATATTTTGAGAGGCCTTGAACCCTCCCTTTTGGAGCAAGTTTTGTCCGCAAACCCGCTTCCAGTGTCATCCCTATTAGGGAAGGCAAAACGTATAGAAACCGCTAGGTACTTAGCGGGAAAAAGCGTCTATCTGTTGCCTACAGTAACACCTGAAACGGTATCAGCGGTAGCAACAGGTCAGGAGGACCAACAGTTAGCCGAAATGTCTAGCCGACTGCAGACGCTGACGAAAAAGCTAAACGATTTAAGTCTAGGCCCTCACAAAAAATTATCCCCCTAGAAAATGAAGGGAGTTATATGGGAGGAGACAACGTTAGTTAAGTGCAAAGGTCTACCCGGGGCAAAGCCCCCCTTCTCTGCCCAGGGTTAGCGCCATCCGAGTGACTCTACAAAGAGGAAACTGGGGGACGGATTGTAATTGAGTCCAAGAAGTTATGCGGCGACCCAAAAGGTCAGACCGGACCAGGGACGTCCGCCCAATAGCTTTGAATGCAGAAAGAAAAAGCATACATTCATCAGCTGCTATCGCAGGCAACACGTGCCAAAAAGCGCGCAATAGCCTCCACGAGCATGAGTCCCGTGAACAATAAGGCAAACCTGTGGTCAGAGGTCCAACCGGCACATACACTATCGGTCCCAGGAAAAACAAGTAATCAGGCCATCTCCGTACTTATGGACACTGGCAGCGCCGTAAGCATAGTACATAAGGAGTTAGACATCGCGAAAAATACCCCTGTTGGACGCATTAATGTTAAGAACGGCGGAAGACAGATTGCTGGATGCAGCATACTACACAGACCGTCAAGTCCAGCTACAGGGTAAAATGTTTACCGAAAGACCAATTGTAGCCTCGCACCTGGGCCAGCAGTTATTACTAGGAATGAATTTCCTCACTAAGCATGGCGCAATTTTAAATTAAGGAACAAAAGAGATTGCATTGCAAGACCCACAAGGGGAGGTCCTCGTAATGTCATGCGGTGAATGGCCAGGTTTTCCCTTAAATCAGATCACGGTAGAATCTGAAGGGGCAGACGTCCGCCGTAAAGCTATATGCGTATTGGATATAAAACTTGCACCATGCAGCGTAACACATATTCCAGTACAGTTCGACCCACCATTATCTAAGGAAGTACTATTTCAACCAGCTGAAACAATTTTACAAAAAAGGGAAATTGAAATTCCGTCTATCTTTAGTGCCTCGAAAGGAACAGCCACCCTCCCCATCAAAAATAAAACGACTGTACACAAAACAATATTTGTAGTTACGGCGTTAGCACATGTGCATGAAGGTGCCTTAATACAGTCTTCTAATACAACAAAAAATGATGTCACACCAGTTGAGATTGAGGGAGAATCCTTCAGTATAAATAAGAACTTATCACAAGAGCAACATGATTTAGTGGTAGCAAGCTTAAAGAAGTTCTGCCCTACATTTGTAACAGGATTACAAGAGCTAGGTCAGGCAGCAGTTGATGATGTTGATATCCAAATTACAGGTACAAAAGCTATCAAACAGCGCCCATATAGGTTTTCGCAAAAGCAACACGAGGTTATCGACTCGCAAATGCAGCAAATGTTGCAAGCCAGCATAATTAGAGAATTCTCTAGTCCTACGGCCTCGCCAATTGCTGTAGTTAAGCTACGAGACGGTAGTTTCCGCTTCTGCGTAGATTATAGAAAGCTCATCGCAGTCACGGAAACGTCATCCTTTCCTTTACGCCTAATAGACGACCTATTACGCTACCTGAGCAAAGCGAAGTGATTTTGTACACTGGATCTTTTAAGCGCCAATGGCCGAAAACAGTAAAAGACTGACAAGCTTGGTTACGTCATCAGCCCAGTTCGAAATCGAAAGGTTGATCTTTGGCTTTGTAAATGCCCTTCAATATTTCTCGAGGATAGCAGACAAATTTCTGGGGAACCTGAAATATAAAAAAGCAATGGTCTATTAAGACGATATTTTGGTCTTTGGTTTCAAGCTCCAGGAAGTGCTTGACAACTTAACAGATGTATTTCGTCGCCTGAAGCTTCTCAGTTTTAAGCTAAAGCCTTCAAAATGCCATTTCGCTATCCAAGCGATAAAATTGCTAGGCTTCCAGGTATCGTACCAAGGAATAGAACCTGACGCGGACAAGCTCAAAGCGATAAAGCAGTTACCGACACCAAAATCTGTGCGAGCTGTCCGAAAGGTTATAGAGCTTTTTAGCTTCTATAGAAGATTTATTCGGAACTTTGCTTCTATAGCCCCCCTGCATATCCTAGCTAGCAAAAATCAACAGTTTTTATGGGAAAAACTTTTCAACAATTAAAAGAATTCCTTATTTCAAAGCAATTATTTTAGTCCATTACACGCCTGGTGCGTGCACCGAAACACATGTTGACAGTTCCAAGATTGGCATAGGCGCCATATTGTATCAGAAGGGAGGGGATGGTAATCTATACCCCGTCTATTTCGTATCACGCTCACGTAATAAGCATCAGCTGCGTTATAGTGCCACAGAATCAGAATTATTAGGTCTTGTCTACGCTGTGACACATTTTCGGTCCCTCATTTACGGCTATTCCGTGCACATAGTCAGTGACCACCATGCTCTCTGTTTTTGCATACTATGAAGGATGTGGCAGGTAGACTTGTCCGGTGGGCACTAAAATTACAGAAATATATCAGCATAGTACACAAGGTAGGTAAGTTACATTTGGACGCAGATTGTCTGTCCCGCTTCCCTGTGATTACCCCTAAACCGCAGGAGGACGACCAGTTAGAAGTCCCCATGTGCTTGCTGAAGCCCACAGAGGTGGCTGCAGAACAAGGTACAGACTCCATGCTTTATGAGTTACTCCAAGTGGTAGCACAGCCAGAGTAGCACCGCCTGGACTCCGACGCCGAGCGTCGTCTTTCATTCTTAAACCCGTGGTGCTATATAGGAAAAATTCCGGAGCAACAGCCGAATTACATTTACTAGTTATTTCAGAATCTCTTATAAACGAGATTCTGTGATCCCATCACGATGACCCCATGGAAGGACACTTAGAATTTACAAAAACACTTTCAAAGATAACATCTGAATTCTATTGGTGCGGAATCTGAAATGACGTTCAAAAATTTGTAAAGGGTTGCCCGTCATGTCAGATGCGGAAACGCCCGAAAAACATATTACCGCGGGTCTCTTATAACCCATTCCTGTCGACCGCGTGGGAGAAACGTTCGGCATTGATTTGGTAAGGGCGTTACATAAAACTAAAACTGGAAAAACCGTAGTCACAGTCTGTACCAATTTTATGAGTAAACATAGTGAGACTAAAGCGTTATCAAACGGCTCCGCACCTCAGGTTGCGAAATGTTTGCTCGAAAATGTTATATGTCGGCATGGCGCACGAGCGTCATTATCAGACCGAGGCACTGTCTTCTTCAGCGAAGTGGTGCAGGAGCTCTTACAGTTCATGGGAATTAGACATGATCTCACCACAGCCTACAATCCAGCCTGCAATGTTCTAGTGGAATTATGTAACCAAGCGTAATAAACATGTTAAGCCACTATGTTAGCACTAAGCAGGATGATTGGGATGTTTGTCTTCCCCATGTGACCTGGGCCTACAATACCGCAAAACAAGAGTCAACTAAGTGCTCACCTTATTTTCTGATGTACAGTATATATCCCATACTGCCTACGGAAGTACAACTCAAGTACATCTCCAGTAATCCTCTTGTGCAACAGACACACAATAAAATCTATTAAAATCATGTAAAATATACCGTGCTAACGCCCAAACTGCGCAAAGGAAGCAAAAGCGTAACTTTGATAAGAAACACCGCCAAGTAAAACATATAAGCCGGGAGCATTAGTGCGAATATACACGTCAATAAGGAAAAATGGCTTTTCTATTTAATTTTTACACAGATCCCATGGACCCTTTGTAGTAGTGAGGCGCCATTCGCCTGTTACTTATATTATACAGGATCTGTGTTCCCGAAGAGCAACTGAACGAGTAGTTCATGTTAAAAGAATGTATGCATACACGTTACCATACCGACACGATTAAAATTACTACTAGAAGCGAAAGGAGTTGTCGGATATTTAATTTTGACGCGACAGCATCAAAGTCATCGCTGCAAATAACTAGCCGGTGGCTGGAATAAATTCTAGCATTCCTATTTCCTGTCCTTACTACAGGGAGCGACAATACCTTGAAATCTGACACTAAACACGCAGTTACAACTATTTACATTGCAACAATAAAAGTATATTTATGGTAAATAAGGGAACTTAAAGATACTTTAAGTGAGGAGGTACAACTCACACGTCCATCATTTTTTGTTTTCTTCTGTTAATTGAAGGGACACCACAACGCCCGCTAAGCTAGCAATAACCGCTCTTATAAATAGACCTTTATTCAAAAAAGCAGGAACAAACAAATATATTATTTAAGATCGTAATTCTTGAGCAATAATGTAAGTACACACATAGCAGATCGACAAATTCTTTTTGATATAGGGTAGTAGGAAGTATATATAATCTACATTTATGTGTTTTCTCTTTCCCTTCAGTAGAGAAATCACAGGAAAAAGAAAAGAATGGGCTCGCAAGGAAAACAGGCCTTAGATTAAATTGTTATATAGTATGATGATTAAACAAAGCACAAATAGCGAATACTACCCCTCTTATACGCCATTTTAGGCAATCCAACAGGGAAAAAACGAAAGTAAATCACCCTCCTGACTACACATAACAATATGCTCGGGTTAAGTCCCGTGTTAAAGGAACAGCCTGTAATTGCATGAAGAAGAAATATAGTTTGCTGAAATGGCAGACACGCGTATCCGGTAGGTAAGCTGACAGAAGAGCTTTGCTGAATGTAAGAAGACGTAGTTATGTAAGAAGCAGGGAAGACTGGCCAACGTAGGTTTTCTCTGTAATTTTTGGTTCCAAAATGCCATGATAGGTACAGATTAGAATTTGTGTAAGACTTTGTCCCCACAAATAATGGTTGGGGATGACACGAGTAAGAACAAAAAGGAAACAAAACGAATTTTAAAATTGGAGATGCTTCCTGGATTAGTATAAATAATCAGGTGCTCTTTCTGTCTTTCCCTTATCGCTAATATTGTTTTCCCCGTTGTTGGGCCTTCTAATATATACTTTGTTACACTTTATTACGATTAAGCAATCCCCACAATCACACACGGATGAATAATGTATTGTATGTGTATTTTAATGCTAGGTATTCCGACTGTTAGGCATGATAATTAACCTGATGTGTCCAGTAGAAAAAGATGTCAAGGACAAAGAAACTGTGATAATTTTCACGACAGGAGCAGCTCGGAGGCTACTCCAGGAATCACTGGGTATCAGGCCACAATTCCCATTACGATTAAGGCTATAGGAAAAGGTACAGAACTCCAGTCACTCAAGGTACCGCGTCCGGTAAGACGACGGGTGGTAGTCACCTGGTCACAAGGCTGGAAGAAGATATTTATCTGGTGTGAACACACTAGATCATGGATTGAGTAAATTACATAAAGCTGTATTTGATTTTACTTCACTAGAGAATTCCCGCAGTAAGCGAGGCATAGCACTTCTGTGTGACGTATTGAATTTTTGTTGCAACGTAGCGACAAGCATTCATATTAAAAAATTACTGCAACAGATAAAGAATTATTAGATGACTATGAAGCTCTGGAGACAATAGTCTCGCAAGACCAGATCTGGTTTGCAGCAATGCAAGATGCTTAAACTTCCTATAGCTCAAAGTTACAAAAATCATTTTCAATGATTGATACTAAAATTAAACAGCTTGAATCAGCCTTCAGCACCTTGTACAATGCTATCGGCACGCAATACCAGGACGTTTCTACAAGCCATTTTTTTAGGCTTGTGGGAAATACTGCGTGGCGTGCAGCGCTCGGTGAATGCTACCTTGCTAATTAAACACACTGATGCTAAGCTTTGCTGCCGTAATTATTTATTTTCATTGTTTGTTGTTCCCATGCCCCTGTTTGAGAAGATCTGCTAACTAATCCTTACAAGATCTGCTAACTAATTCGTCAGTGGAACTAATGATAAACATATACGATGTTCATAAATATTTTGACTTAGGAATCACGGAATGCTCATTCACTGCAAATTATATTTAGGTTACAATTAAGATTCCCGTCAGAGTGCGTGGGACCTCCTGGAAGGTATATGATTTTATTGGCACACCCTTTGTGCGGGGAGACTTAAAATCTACTATTTTGATGATACCACTTTAGTGGCAGTAGGTGGTAACTTATTAGGCTCATCAGGTAAAGGGATTTCCAGGCATGTGACCCTTTTCGCAGTAAATTGTGTTTATTGCTCGATTTGGTAATGATCTACTATTCAGTCCGCTCTGGGCCACAAAAATGCTGTAGGGCATAACGGCTCAGGAACTTTGCCATTTCTGTCCCTTCCAATGCCATACATCTAACAAGATGATAACTGCATTTTCACATGATGAGTTCATAATCACGCAACCCGCAGAACCGCTAAAGCTAGTTTGCAATAGAACTGTAATTCCAATAAACTTCCCCCTCAAAGGACCCCCGGCACTTTCAAGGTCACATTGCCCTACTATTGTGAGCTGCATACGGGTTGTCATGCAGTAATTAAATTTGACAAAATCTTAATAAACGGGCGAATAAGAACCAAAGCAGAGCTGGAAGAAATAAACAAGAAGATAGCAGAAATTGAAGGAAAGGTGGTTGGCATTTCTGCAGAGCATCGAGCACCAGAAGGCAGTATGGTTACACCCCTACCGGAAGGGACAGCAGGTAGCAGGGTCCAAGACGGCCAGACGACAAAAACAAAGTTAACGTCAGCAGGGGGAGGGTGTCAGTGCAACCAGCCCGCAGATCGCAAAGGATAGGGAGAACCAGCACACTAGGAGTAGGAGGTAAGACAACAACAAACAGATAGAATGAAGATGCCCAGCTATCAGTGGGGTTTTGGAATGTGGAAGGTTTGATGGGAAAACTGGCTAGTGGTCAATTTTTGAACTTGGTAAATAACTTGGACATAATTGGGTTAGCAGAGACTTGGCTAAAAACAATTAAACTGTGGACATAAGTGAATTCCAAGGTGTTTATAGTGGTTCAGAAGTGAGAGGTAGAAGGGGGAGATATTCTGGGGGCGTTGCTACTCTCTTTAAGAGTAATTATGTACAGTCTATTAAGGAAATACAGAGTCATCTCAGGGGAGCAACCTGTATATATTGTAATATAGCTAATATTAATATTGTTGTTATAACTGTATATCGCCAGTCGGTTACGTCCCAGTATGCTGAGCCAGAATTCTTTACAGATTTAGGGGAAACAATTGTAGAAATCAGGGACGAATATCAGGATGTAAAGCTAATAATAATGGGTGATCTGAATGCTAGGATAGGACAAGAAAATATTACAATTAAAAAAGGGGACTTAGATAACAGAAAACCCGGCAGATACAGCAAGGACTCAATCCCAAATGCAAGAGGATAAGAGTTATTGTTCTTTTGTGATGCCTACGAGTTAGAAATAATGAACGGAAAATACGGTTCGGACATGTCAGGGGAAGTAACATTTGTGCATACGAATGGGAGTAGTGTCATGACTACATTCTGTGTTCACAGGACGTATTTCCGTTAGTTCAAAATTTTAAGGTTGAAAACAGCATTGACTCATCATTTTCCACTGATAATGACTCCAAAAGTATCTCGGCTAGTTTCTTATGCAAGGGATGAAAGCGCATGCGAAGCATTGACGCCATTGTTTAAATATAGGTGGAGGGAGGCAGGAATGGAGATTTTTACTAACACTTTAGAAAACGAAACCATATATTTTGACGTAGATCAACACAAAGGAACTGAAAGTATACAGAATATAACTAATATTATACAGAAAGCAAGTGCACACATTCTAACAGAAAGGGTTAATGCATATGTGTACGGCCAATATGAAAAGTGGACCTACGGGGAGGAAGAAATTCAAAATGATAAACACTTCGATTACTTGGGAGTAAGGTTTGATATGGGCGGAAAATGGAACAAGAACATGGAGTTCATAAAACACAAAGGGATTGGACAACTTTCTGAAGTACTAAGGATATTGACCCGAGTACCAGATATGCCAGTAAAAACATTACAGACCATGTATGAAGCAATGGTTAGGCCCTCATTACTATACGGCAGTGAAGTGTGGGGATGGGAGAGAGTGGATAATGTAAATAAAATACAATGCAATTTCTGGAAGCGCATTCTAGGATTGGGGAGGGGTACTTCAAACTACGGAGTTCTTCGTGAGGTAGGATGCTGGGAAGATGCTGTATTTGCTAAACTAAACGTAATTAGGTACTGGCTGCGAATAATTAAAGGTGATCATACAACTCTGAGGGCAATATGTTATCGTCATCAAATGAACAACATAGAGCATCCAAAATGGTGGGCGGCGGGGTTGCAACGCGAATTATCAAAAATTGGCTTAAATGATATCTGGCAAAGGAGTAATGAAAATATACTCAGTGCCGTGAGAAAAGTCAAAAGACGACTATGCGATATAAACAGGCAGAAAATAGAATCTGAATGTAGACAAAGTTCAACATTGGAGCTACAAAATGAAATAAAAACTAGGTGGGGTAAGGAAACATATATTTTGGAATTAGGTATAAAACAGAGGACTGGAATAGCATGGCTTATGTCGGGAGGGTGGAAAGTTGATGACGATGGCAGGAGGATTTGCCCATTATGCGGGGAACAAGAAGACTGGACGTATATTTTGGCAGCATGCGTGCAGACGGAGGGTATTAGGAAAAAACTATTACCGGAATTATTTTTGGCTTCCAACAGACGGAGGACAGCATGCTGGGACTTGATTCTAAACAGCCAAAACTGGCCAAGCTTGGGCACATACTTAATGGAAGTACGTGTACTAAGAGATAAGGTGTTTATGTAATTTTTCTTTAAACATATGTGGTGCTTGAGTACTTGTGCGCGACTGTGTGTGTGTTTGAGTGTGTGATTCAGAGTGTTTTTTTTTTCAACTTTATATGTATATAGTGCGGTGATTATAACAAAAAGTTGTTTTCTGGTCGATACTGCAAGTCACGTATACAGACCAGGTATTTTTCTAGAGAGCATGTACGGTCTTATGGCCCATGTGACTGTGTTATGCAATTAATGTAATACTAAATACTTAATAAATACCACCACTACCACTACCTGTTATTTAGTGGTACATATGTTTCCACTCGTTTGAGTTCCTTATCAACTTCAAGGACCTTAGCCTCTAACAATTTATAATTTCCCCTTGACCCTGGGAGCATTTCGCGATCTTTCCCTCCAATAACTTAAAATTTTCGGCTTTGCTTTTAGAACATTCTGCGAATTTCTCGTCTAACATTTGTGCAAGAATGCTAGCATAGCCATCGATTTCAAAAATTAGGTCTCTTGATCCTTACCTTCTGATTCTAGTGTCGTCCAAACCCGTGACTGTAATACGGCCTTAGTTCAGAAGTTTCTGGATCGCACTCTTCCAGTTCGCGTTTTAGATCAATCACTTTTACATCTTTCAATCTTACTTTCCTCGAAGCCAACGTTTAGTTAATTCCAGTTAACCTTTAATCTCATACCTGACAACAATTTAGTGTTTATCCAAAAGGAATACTTTATTTTCATCTCTACAAATTACACCCCAAAATTAATTCTGTACATACAACTTAGCTCACGCGACCACACAACAAAAGCTGAATCCCACAACAACGCAATCGCAAATTCTTCTTTTCCTTGTACACTTCCGGAATTTAGAAAACCAGTATATGTAGTGCTATTATAAAATCGCATTATTTATGCATTTATATTTCTCCTCGCTCCTGCTGTTGTTTCCAATTCATTTTCATTATCATTAGGGTTCAGTCAATCCATCCCCCTTTTGATAAAGCTCATCTTTTATAGGGAAAGGTGGTCTTAATCCCTTGGAATATTTAGTAGGCCTCTCCTTCACATCTCTGCACTATTCGTTCTTTTTATATTTTTGTTGCTCATTTACTTTCGAGGATTTCAATTTTATCTTCAATCACTGTGAGATATTTTCTACTAATAACCCAAAGCTCACAAGTGTATTGTCCAGGAGAAAATATGACATGAAAGCTGTAAAATCTGTGAAGTATTATCAGTCGTTTTCTTTGTATATTTTAATCAGAATGCTCCAGGTACGATTCTTCTAGAGCTTCAAATTCGAATATTTCTTAATTAAGGTAAATATTTTCTATTCGAAATTCGTAATCTCAATATTCTCAGAAGTATGTAGACTACAATATTTATTGTAATTTTATTTTATAACTGATTTCTACGTGTCGCGCAATTTGAATTATACACGAATCATACGATTTATGGAACTTATTGTGTTATTTGACTCGCTAAATTACTAGTTTTGTTTGCCATAGGGGTTCATTTTTCTATAACCAGCCATTCGCTTTACTGAGTATGTTGTCTGTCCGGTTTATCGTTAGGAGTTAGCTTATAAATAACTCTAGGACGTCTTTCAGGTTGTTGAAACATATTAAGATAATGACTAAACTTATAGTAGCTCTGGCTAATATCGGAAACCGTTCCAATTGCGTTACATTTATATGAAGTATTCGAGAATTCATCTTTTAACATTGATAAGTTTAAGAAATTAGAATAACAGTTAGAAAAAATAGATATATTAGAATAACAGTTACCTTATAATTTAACCCTTTAATGGCTTAATTTCTTACCGCTACAATTTTAAAAAAGAAGTGTTGTATAATGATGTTGGGTTTGAACTGACCTGATTTCAATTAAAAATAAAACAGGGGTTTGTGCCTCCCGGGTCAAAATTCTGTTGGATTTTATTATGTACCAAATTTTATCAAAATGTGATTTTTCATCCTGGCGGATTTTATTTCCTGTTTTACTCGAATATTTTTAAAAATAAAACCCCCCAAAAAACAATAGAACAGTTACAAAATGCTGATTTGATTCAAGTTCGCAACAGTAGGCAGTAAGGGGTTAAGCATTACTTATGTTCCTAACATTTGTTTTTCCATTATATTTGACTGTATGATAATCATATATTAAGCTGATAATGTCGATAAATCGTTTATAACTCTTACCATTTATTTTAAAGGCCGTTATGGAGAAGTATAATGCTGAAGGCTGTGCTGCTAATCAAGACTTAACCTCTGATGCTATCCCGAAGTATATTTGTACAAAGTGTGGGAAGAGCTTCCTGAGAGATTACCAGTAGAAATGTCATGAAAAGGTATATAGACAGTTCAAGTGTAAACGTTGTTGTAAGTGTTCAGCAGTAAGAGTCGAGGTGAGCGACATGAAAATCTTTGTGGTGATACCATATCTAGCAAACAAAATCAAGACAGAGGCTGCAAAATACGGTTATTGTTAATGGTTCCTAATGAAGATGACATTGTGGAGTAGAAAGCATATTTGATTCGGTGTTCCACATGTATGGATCTAAAGTATCTCCAACAAACAAAACAACGGATAATTATAGCTATTCAGAGACAATTGACCAATCACAAAAGTATTATAGATTATAATGGACAGAAGTATTGTTAATTGTAATATTATTATCATATAATAAATTGAAGTGAGTAAATATGTGACGACTCACTTCAATTTATTAAATCATAAGAATGTTAAACTTCATCTTATGGCTGAATGCAGATTTTTAAATGTTGCTGGGGGTATTACCGATTAATACCTTCAAGTTACGTAATGAATCCGCGTTTCTAGAAACTGATCTAGTCTCCATACTGGAAACAAAATATAAGAAGTTGGTCACGGAGATGGAAGTTTATGAGCTTAAAGGAAGCAACTGGGCATTACTTACTGTTGATGGTATTGGACTGAAGATAAATAAGTACAATCCACTTCGCTGCAGCTCCTATATTCCTTTACCATCTAGTATAGACGCGAAGAAAGCTTGTACAAATACTCAGAGTTTCAATGACGAGAAATGCTTTACATAAGCTACTCGTAATTCATTGAAAATGATGCACAACGTGTAAGAAAATATAAAGATTTCGAATACAGGTATGAGCTGTTGTGCATCTCATTTCCAACACCGTTAGCACATATATCAAAACTTGAGAAATTCCATAGTATGTCTATAGATGTATTTGGACTTGGCTGTTCCCTCTAGAGGTTGTTAATGAAGAGCTTTCTGACCATTGCGACCTTTTTCTGCTGAATGATAGCATTGGTCGACATCACTATGTGTACATAAAGAACTTTGAGAAGCTTTTTCGACGATAAAACACCATGCATAAAGGATGAATGTACATATACAAGCGTTGGTTTAGTAATTCCACAATGAATTTGGCCGAATTGGACTGGAAAAATTGGAGGAACGTACTGTAATTTGTAGTCAGCATGCGAAGGCTAAGCTATTATGCCTATAAAAGAGAAACAAATCCTGCAATTTTAAAATGCGGAGAGCATGTTGAAATTACCGTACGTCATCGTTGCGGAATTTTAATAAATTCCGGCACTATATTACACGAGTGTATCTAACCCTGACACTACTTATACAGTTCCATGCCAAATCCATTCTGCAATTAGCTTTGCTGTTTACGTCAAACCATCATCTACTGTGGAACATCTGGAAACCGGTCTCCCTACTCAGCCATACGTATATCGAAGCTATAATATTATTCAGAAGCTCATGAAATACTTAACATCTAAAAAATAAAATTAACGGTTTATACAATGCCAATGAATCATTAACACTGACGAATGTGCAGCAAGAAGACCGCGAAGCACCTGTAGTATGCAACTTGTGTGGGCAATAATTTACAGAAGATAACAGGAAGGTACGAGTCATGACCATTTCAGTGATGAATGTCGTGGACGAGTGCATAATAGGCGTAATCTGGCATGCAAAAATAGTAATTATATACCAGTTTTCATGCATGATCTCAGTGGCTATGATTTACATTTCATTATTAAGGAATTGGGATGCACAAGTGAAAGAGTGGAGGTTATTCCAAACTCGGAAGAAAAATACATCCGATTTTCTAAACATGCTGGAGATGTAACGTTCAGATTTGTTTATAAAAATCTGTTTATGAGTACAAGTTTGGATAAGCCAGTAAAAAAATCCAGCATCATATTCTGAAACACCGAAATACTGTGTGGAAAATAAGTTGAGTTTGGTGACACGTAAGGCAGTATTCAGGTATGATTACGTTACTTCATGAGATGCTTTGAACGACACACCCTAATCCCGAGGGTAGCATTCGAAAATAAATTGAATGAATCATAAATTACTGATGTTAACTATGAACAATCTAAAATGCACGAGACCAGTTTAACATCAGTAAGTTAGGTGAATATACTGATATTTACCTAACTTCAAATGTACTTCTCCTCGCCGATGTTTTAGAAACATTCAGAGAGAAAACCCTGGAAACTCACAAAGTTGATCTTGCCCGTTATTTAACATCTCCAGGACTTACAGGGGATGCTATTTTTCTGTATACCAGAAATGAGCTGGAATTGTCGCGGGATTATGATCAGCAACTCATGATGGAGTCTGGTATAAGAGGTAGGTTGTGTAAGTTTCCATCGCCACGCTGAAGCTAACAACATCTGCATGGAACAGTTTGATCCTCATAAAACCTCTCTATTCATTACATACGAACGCAAATAATAAATATGGCTGTGCATTGCAACATCCTTATTTAGGGTTTCTCCAGGTAGCATTAATATAGAAACACTACAACATGATCTTCTTTGATACCTTTTAGAAGTTGATGTGGATTATTCTACAGAGCTCCATGATGATTTGCCTTTCCTGCCTGAGCGTATGAAGCCTAAAACGGTATCTTCAAAGAAACCTATTGCACACCTGTCGGAAAGAGTATGTAGTTAATTACGTGTTTTTAAAACAGGCTCTCTGGTATGGACTACAACTAAAAGGACAGAAAACAGAATATTGAAGTTCACCAAAAACCAACTGTAGCGTTTTGCCCCTTTATTAGGTTATAAATCTCTCTGGTTATATTTGGCGATATTCGATCTGTTACGTTGCATCAGTACCACCAACTGTTCCTAAAATATACCCATGGTAAAGACACGGCCGAACTCGGTGTTATTGCATACGTTTATGATGCCGAGGAAGTTGTAATTTTGGAGGCAGAAGCAGGTGAAGAATCTGGTGGGTTTTAAAATAACAAGATTCTGTTGTTTAGTCGGTATGATATTCCTCATGTGTGCATGGTTTTGTTTTGAATCATTTTAGAGCATACATAGCTATTGTTATTGTTATTACTATATTCACAACACGGTAATGCATTGAATATATTTGTACAATGTTTAGCTTTCGGAAGTGATGTTTACTAAAGCTTTTATTGCAGAACAAGATTGTCCGATACGAAGGCGTGTTAAAATTACCTCTTCCCGAAGAGAAGCACGGGAAGAAGTAGCCCAGACTAACGGGAGAGGTTTAACCTCCCGCAACTTGTTCCCCCGGAGGGCCGTCCACTAATCGCTCCAAAGCGAGAGGATGCGGCGACGTAAAACAATAAACAAATCTGACGAGGGAACAAAAGAGGTAAACATTCTGGGTGATAAAATCGCCGATTTGGCAGCGGCGTCGGCAGACTCCTTCCCTGAGATGCCAACATGACCGGGAATCCACATGAAGGAGACGCGGATGCCAGAGACACCAAGTGAGGGGATCAGGTCACGTATGCGCTGTACGAGTGGGTGGTAATTGTACAGCGCGTTAATACTCTGAAGGGCACTCAGTGAGTCTGCTCAAAGAACACAGTGCTGTAAATCATGCCGCTGGATGTATAAAAGAGCATGATAAATACTAAAATTTCGGCGGTAAAAATCAAACATTTCTCCGGTAAACCAAAAGTAAAACTATGCTGACCAAAAACAAAGGCACACCCTACTCCAGCATCAGTCTTAGACCCATCAGTGTATATAAAATGAAAGTTCCCGATTTTCGCCTGGAGTTCTAAAAAAGCTGATCTAAGAACTGAAGAAGGGGTTACAGTCTTCGGCATCAAAGTTAGCCCAGGGTGATAGTGGGCCTCAGCGCGCAGCCATGGAGGAAAAAGCGTTTCCCCCCTGGGAAGGGCCGGCGCTGGCAACACGTCTAAATGGCGAGGAGTTGTCGAAATCGAATCCCTAGAGGTAGCAATGCAGAGGAGCTAACTAAATATTGTCTATCAAGCGAATCCTCGTAAAATAACTCGAAGGACGGGTGGTTAGGCGCGCTTGAGAGCCGACAAGCATAGCTGCACAAAAGCATCTCACGCCGGAAGGACAGCAGAGGCTCTGCAGCTTCTGCGTACAGACTGGGTACAGGGCTAGTTGGAAAGGCCACTGTAGCGACTCTTATACCACGATGGTGAATGGCATTCAATCGACGTAATACAGATGGACGCGCCGACGAATAGACAATGCACCCGTAATCAAGCTTGGGTCGGACCAAAGAGCGATAAAGATGTAGAAGGACGGTCCGATCAGCTCCCCAGGATGTGCCACTTAAAACACGTAAAAGATTAAGAGAACGGTCACACTTAGCTTTTAAAAAGGAAATGTGCGGAGTCCAACACAACTTCCTATCAAAAATCAACCCCCAAAATTTTGCCTCGTCTACAAACGGAAGTATCTCCTCCGGCCCAAGATGGAAAGAGGGCGGAGTAAAATATTTCCGGCGCCAAAGTTGATGCAGACGGATTTCTCGGCGGAGAAATTTAAGCCGTTGGCTTTACTCCAGGCATAGAGACGGTCGATACAGCTCTGGAGACGGCGTTCGAATAGACAGGTCCGCCGTGAACTGCAATAAATGGCAAAATCGTCAACAAAAAGGGACGATGAAATGCCAGGTGGAATACAATCAACAATGGGATTGATAGCAATCGCAAAAAGTGTGACACTATGTACAAAGCCCTGCGGTACTCCTTTCTCTTGAATAAAACGACTAGATAAAACCGAGCCCACACGTACACGAAAGACGCGGTCCGTCATAAACTCCCGAAGAAATATGGGAAGACGACCGCGGATATTCCATGCGTGAAGTGTACGTAAAATACCGCCCCTCCAACAAGTGTCATAAGCTTTCTCCAGGTCAAAAAACATAGCCACGGTTTGACACCTTCTCAGAAATCCATTCATAATATGCGTCGACAGGGACAACACATGGTCGACGGTAGAGCGATAGCGACGAAATCCGCACTGAGCGTTCGCTAGAAGTTTCTGAGACTCAAGCCACCATGCCAACCGCACGTTGATCATGCGCTCCATCACCTTGCAAATGCAACTGGTGGGGGAGATAGGGCGGTAGCTGGAAGGTAGTTGGAGATACTTCCCAGACTTAAGTATAGCGACAATGGTGGCTTCGCGCCAAACGGAAGGAAAAAGGCCGTCTTGTCAAATGCGGTTATAAACCTGTAAGTGAAAGAGTTTACTGTCGGCTGAAAGGTTCTTTAACATCAGGACATGAATACCGTCCGGCCCAGGAGCGGAGTGCCTAGAGCAATGAAGAGCGTGCTCCAGCTTCCGAAAATTATAGCTGGCGGAATCCAGCCGGTCCTTGATAGAGCGAAAACCGGCGGAATAATGGTCTGAAGTGTAAACCGCCTCAAAGGCAGCACCCAGAGTGTTAGCGATGGTAGCCGGATCCACTATGGTGGCATTAGAAGCCTGAAGGCCAGAACAGTACAATGCGACACTTTACCTGAGTAGCGACGAAGTTTATCCCAAACAGATGAAGGCGTAAAGCGATTAAAAGACTCGACAAAACGAGTCCACGACGCCTTCTTGCTATCCTGAATAATGCGACGAGCCCTGGCGCGCGATTGTTTAAAAGTAACCAAATTATCAAGTGTAGGGTGACGCCGAAACACCCTAAGTGCAGTTCTGAGGGCACGAACGGCGTCCCGACAATCCTCGTTCCACCATGGAACAGGCATTCCCCGAGGTTGAGAGGATGAATGGGGAATTGTGCGCTCGGCGGCAGAGAAAATCGTAGACGTAAGGTGCTGCACTAGTTGGTTAATGTCGGTGAAGGGCTGGTCGTCAAAATGCACGAGGCTGGAATACAAGCTCCAGTCGGCTTTTGTGAATATCCAGGTAGGTACTCTGGAATGCTGTACGTGGTGTGACAGAAGAGAAACGATGCAGGGGTAATGGTCGCTGGAGCAGGTGTCAGCGACGACGTTCCATTGCAGACGACTAACAAGCTGGAGTGAGCAAACGGCAAGGTCCAAGTGAGAAAATGTACCGGAAGAATCAGAAAGTAACGTAGGCTCACCTGTATTCAGAATAGAGATATCGAACTGGTAAAAAATGTCGGAAAGAAGAGTTACCCTCACACAAACCCTTGGCGAATCCCACAGGGGGTGGTGGGCATTAAAATCTCCCAACAGGAGGAATGGTGTTGGCAGAGCGGACAAGAGATCTCGAAGGTCCGCCGGAGCGAGGGGAGACGATGGAGGTGAATATACAGAGCAAACAGAAAAGAAAAAACCGGGTAACTGCAGTCTAATGGCAACAGTTTGCAAGTCGGACGTAAGAGTGAGACGTATAAAGTGAACGTCGTTACGCACTAACAACATGACACCTCCATGAGCAGGAGTACCCTCCTCCGGTTCAAGGTCGCAGCGAACCGGAGTATATCCTCGGAGATCAAAAGGATCATGAGGGCGAAGCTTTGTCTCCTGCAAACACACGACCATAGGCGAATGGGAATGCAATAAAAGTTGCAGTTCCGCCCTATGCGATCGTACACCACGTACATTCCAGGTCAGGATAGCCATGAATAAAAGGGATAAACTGTCTACTTAGAAGGGCGGCTTAAAATTACCTTTTGTTTAACCTTTGGGCTCGGGCTTTTGGTATGGAGTTGGTGAGACTCCATAGCCTCCTCGAAGGGAGGGCCCACGCGCTCAGAGCCAGAAACCGATTCAAGCGCCGAGAATCGGTTCTGGGTGGCGATGGGTGAGGGGTGCCGCTGAGCGTGGATGGTCCCAGGAGCTTCCTAGGACTGCGACCTCCGAGGAGGAGAAGGTGAACTCGGCTTGCTGTGAACACGCGGAGGGTCTTTTAAAAAGTCTTCTCTTCGAAGTTTCTGCTTCGGCTTTTTCTCAGTGGCTGGTGAATTCATAGACTTTGGACCAGGTTTATAGGGCTTGGTAACAGTAGCAGACTTGGACTGCCGGATGGTAGTGGCGGTCAAGGCAGTCATGGTCCAAGTTTGAGTCCCAGCATCCTTCCGGGGTATTGGCGAGGCAACAATAGAATTGAATGTTCGCGATCGCAGGAGCGAAGGTTGGCGCGCATGGTAACGCCTCCGGGCTTCGGCGAAGGAGAGTTTCTCCTTTACCCGGATCTCCTGGATCGCCTTCTCGTCCAAATACCGTGGACAGTCGCCAAATGAAGCAGAATGTGACTCTTTGCAATTAACGCAGTCGGGGGCTGTTGAACAGGCACCTTCGTGTGAGGGCTGGCTACATGTTGCACAGATGGTAACGGCACTCTTACATGAGACTTGCGTATGCCCAAAACGTTGGCATTTAAAACAACGCAGAGGTCTAGTAATATAAGGCCTCACAGAAATCCGTTCGTACCCTGCGGAGATGCTCGTGGACAGATCGACGCCATCAAATGTTAGAAACAGGGTACGAGTGGGTACCAATACGCCGTCGCGTTTGGCCTGCACTCGATGAACCGCTGTCACCTTCTGGTCTGCAAGATATTCGACCAGGTCTTCGTCCGATATGCCATCGAGGCTATGCGTGGTGACAACGCCTCGACAAGAATTCAAGGTGCGGTGCTTCTCAACACGGATAGGATAACCGTGGAGAAGCGTGGCGCTCAACAAGGACTTACTTTGTGCCTCGAACTTGCTTTGAACTAACAACGAACCATTGCGAAGCCGAGTGCAGGAAAGAACCGGACCAGCAATTGAGTCAATGCCCTTCAGGATGAAAAAAAGGGTTCACCTTCTCGAATGATTGTCCTTCCTCGGTACGGGTAATCACTAAGTAACAACCAGCTGTTGGCGGTGCTACTTCTGTTACTAAAACTTTTCGGCGCTTGTTGTTTATAATGGAGAAACGGTGCTCCATAGCAAAAAAATCGTCCTCCATTGCAACCGTCTCCGACCTCGGGCTCTGACTTCCCGGGCGTTACCCCGGCTTGGGTGAGTGGCCTATCTATACCTATCTCACCCGAGGGTCACACCTCCCAGAACATAGACAGAGGGACCCAATCGCCGTCAGAAGTCAGCAGCTCATGCATTGGCCCCCCGCGGGACTGCAGTTGAACAGCGGATACGAACACAAACCCTACATGACGACCCCGGGTGGTGGGGATGACGCCATTACCCACTCACCCAGCTGCGCACCCAGTGCGCGGGTATCCGTCAGGCTGTGTCCACGGAGGATTTAAAGAAAAGATAAAATAAATAAAACTATGTGGGCGTTTCGCACGCAAGGTAGGCCGGCGAGGAAGAAATAGAGATGTGCGAATGGCGTGGTGCGAAATGGCCGGAAATTGAAAAGGGAAGAAAGAAACGATGGCGAGGTGCGGTATGAATGTAATGCAAATAACGCACGAGAGCCTACCTTGGGTCCCCCGGTCACGAGAAATGACCCGCTCGACCGGACGGGGATGAAGCGATGTAAATGGCGATGAGTGGCTCGGGAACCCCCGGGTACGCCAAACCCGTACTCACATAAGGTGAGCCCCTGGGGGGACAAGAATCACAAGTCTTTTAGGAGCAAGTATACAATATGTTTCTCATACTTGCTACACAATGGATGCTTTTGAATTTCTGTACATTCATTTAATAAAAATGAGGTTAGAGTAGAGCTAGTGTACCTAGCGTAGAAGAATGAAACATGTAGAGAGTGCTTTTATTACGATGTAAAAGTAACTAAGTATTCGGTAAAGCAAGCAGGAATTAAAGATGTAAGGAATTCTTGTAGTTACGCATTAATTTGGTATCCCAATTACTCACAAATGTGTTTTGTTGCGCATAAATATCCTAAGAAAATAAATAATCATTGGAGCCAAAACACTGCGCTTGACATACAGTATCATGTTACTGAAGTTTTAAATAATAAATTCTATTATTGCTTTGTATTATCTTGTTTTTGAAACGGGAATATGCTTAAAATTGATGTTAAAATGTATAAAGTTGCTCCAGTGCGCATTAGCTCCACATATTTTTTTATATTTTCCCATAGACTAATATTAGAAGAAACAATAATTTAAATCATTATTTAAATTTATTTTCAGACTAGTACTTAGGTTGTGAGTAAATGTTGATATATAGGTATTTTGATAAATATCATTGCGAGTATATATTTAAACTAATTTCTTTTCAAGCATGCATTTACGTTGTGAATAAATATTGCCATACAATACTTTTACTAAGTTTAGTATATATAGTGTGTAATAAATGTCATAAATTTCATCAAAATATCCTATATACTTTCGATCTTCCGAACTTCTTAGATTCATTACCATAACGTTGTAACACTCTAAAATCATAAATTAAGAGTTTTTATTCTTTATGAAGTATTCTTGTAATACGCAGTCGTCTTTTTATATATATAACCATAATAAGTCATGTTACATATTCACACCACGGGCCTCGGGATTTATAGCAGAAAAACGGTCCCTACCACACAGTAAAAATATAGACAAAAATTACACCTTGATAGGCAGGAAGAAGCAGCTCATATCTCGTAAATTCTCTAGAATACCGAAGTTAGATTTAATATCCTGCGTGAGCACATTGTTAAAGAAGCCCGTAATTACAACACAGGAACTGCAAACATTTTTGTAATCAAATAAATACCGATACTCTTATTGCATTCTTATTTATTTTTCATTTTTAGTATATGACACGAGGCAATAATTGCGTTGATAACATCATGGTTACTATTTTCTGTTGGTGAGTGACTGCAAAAGACAGGATAAGAGGAGAAAATGAAAATACAGAGAAACCAGATATTGAAAATTGTAGTTTATGGGAGTGAAGAGAGACAGTAAAGGGTAGAGAAAAATTAAAATGGAGGGCATATTATTGTTGTTTGTTGGGATGAGAGTAGAGGCATTAAAGTGGAGGGTAACAATACCTTTATTATTGCTGTTTGTGAGGGAGAGAGGAGAGACAGTAAAGGGTAGGAGGACATTAAAGTGGAGGGCAGCATGGCTTTTATTTTTTATGTTTATGGGAAGAGAGGAGATATTAAATGAAAGGAGAGAGGTGAAAGTGAAGGGCACCATGACTTTTATTATTGTTGTTTTTGGGGAGAGGAGAGGGTGAAGGAAAGGAAAGACATTAAAGTAGAGGGCACTAAAACCTTTATTATTGTTGTATGTGTGGGAGAGAGGAGAGAGAGAGTAAAACATAGGAGCGAAATGAAAGTGAAGGGTAACAGGACCTTAATTATTGTTTTTGTTTTGTGCGGGAGAGAGAGGAGAAACAGTAAAGTGTAGGAGAGACATTCAAGTACAAGGCAATAAAGCTGTTATATCTGTTATGTGAGGGAAAGAGAGCAGAGGAAGTAAAAGATAGGAGAGAGGTGAAAGTGAAACGAACATAACTTTTATTATTGTTATTTGTGGGGTAGAGGGGAGATAGTAAGCCACAGAAGAGACGAGAGATAGTAAGACATGGGAGAGACACTAAAGTGGAGAGTAACAATACTTTTATTATTGTTGAATTTGGGGAGCAAGGAGAAACAGTAAACGATAGGAGAGAAATTAATGTGGAAGGTAAGTGAACTTTTATTGCTTTTGTGAGCGAAGGAAGGGATTGTATCTAAGAAATAGTTAAAGCCATACAAATTTTAATTGATACAGAATGTTTGCTTTAGCGGATGTACATTTCTTGCGTAGTAAGAGTTTGTCTAACTCGTATGATTTACCAAGTGCACAAACGTCAATTGGAATAAAGACAACTTCACAGGTTATTGCCAGAAAAATCAGGATATACATTAATTGTCATGCAGATATATTATACAAGTAGAGATAATATGACAGAGCTGACTTAAACACACGTATTAACACGTGCATTTACACGTGTTAACAAGTATTGCACGTGTTAAACACATGTAATCCGCTAATGACCGGCGCTAATCACTCGTCTAATGGATATGCGTGGTAATACATATGTAACCGCTAATGACCGGTGTTAATGACACGTCTAATGGATATGCGTGGTAATACATAAGTAACCGCTAATGACCGGCGCTAATGACACGTCTAATGGATATGCGTGGTATAACATATGTAACCCTCTAATGACCGCCGCTAATGATACGTGTAATGGATATGCGTGGGAAAATTGCTTAATGATGCTCCCCCGCACCTTTGACGGCAGCATGCCGCGTCGCGTGTCAGCTGCCAGATTTGATTTACAAGGGTATTCCGACAGATAATACTCGTGTATGATCATTGCGGTTAATTACACCTCTTTGAACTTACATGTCGCCCGGCTTTGATCGGGTGTTTTTGCGGGAATGCCCAGAGACTCTTAAGATCGCCCACCTCCCTCCTAAATCGTTGGTCACGTCGTATTGTGAATACCGAAGATCTCTCCTCCCTAAATCATTGGTCGCGTGCGGATTCTCAAGACTACAATGACTTACCGCCGCATATTAAGGACCGCATGTTCGCACCTATTGTTTATGTTTTTCGCACGGTGTAAAGATTGAGAATAATAATCGATTACATTAGAGGGGTTGTATGGATATCATAAATAGACTCGTAATTCTTTATTATTCAAAGGAGTTTGAATTCTCGAGAGTGAAGGGGTTGTGTAAAAACATTTTCTGAGATATCTTGTTTACACACAGGCGCGATTCTGCTACAGAGTGTTTATCATAAACAGGGGTATTTGGGTAACTGTGTACGAGCATCAATGCGATAAAGCCGATAAGGGCGATAAAAAGAACGATTGAAACGACTATCGAACCCTGACTAACATCATCATCATTCCGCGATCGAGCGCTGGAGTGATATGAGAGATATTCACAGTAACGAACCCCTTGGTATAAATCACATGAGTAACGAACCGCGGTATCGAACCTAGGAGTGATATGAGTGATATTCGCAGTAATAAATACGTTAGTATCGAACCCAGGAGTGATATGGGTGATATTTGCAGTAACCAACCCCTTGGTATAAAGCATATGAGTAACGAATCGGGGTATCGAACCTAGGAGTGATATGAGCGATATTCACATTAACGAACTCCTTGGTATAAAGCATATGAGTAACGAAACCTAGTATGAACATACATGCCTCCATACATACATGCC
Source organism: Deroplatys truncata (assembly GCA_030765065.1). Taxonomy (NCBI): domain Eukaryota; kingdom Metazoa; phylum Arthropoda; class Insecta; order Mantodea; family Mantidae; genus Deroplatys; species Deroplatys truncata. Next base: position 315,823,708 of record CM060990.1, on the reverse strand, counting down.
TGCATACATAAATGCCTGCATACATACATGCATAAATACATACATACTAACATACATACACACACGCACACAAGCATACACACATGCACACACGCATACATACATGCATACATACATACTAACATACAGCATCTATTAAACGTCACTGTGATTAAGATTGTGAACCGCCAACACTTGTTGCAGCTCCATCAAGGTTTAATACCGTAACTTCAACATCTTAGGATGCATGTAGACTAGTCTGGCTCCACTCTGTCGGCATCAATAAAACACGCTTACCAATACCTTTTCCTTTGTATTAAAACAACCCAGCCCATTCTGGCTGGAGGGATGAATAATAGGTCTCAATATGCATTCCATCCCTCCACACACGCCACGTGACGTCACCAAACAAGTATCTACAATACATATGGAGCGATCGCAGCCAGAGTGATCATTTATTGTTTTTTTAGTGTTCGTTCAGTGATAATCGAAAATGGTTGGTGATAATCGTGCATTTGATGTGAATGATTACTGGAGCGAGTGCGGGGATTATTTTCACCATGTATACCTCCATACCGAAACCTGCAATGGTTTAATGCATTCAGTATTGTGTACTCAACCATCGCATCATGATCAGATGCCTACATTGGAAGTGTGCACAGAGAGCTGTCCTGTTTATCCAGGAGCGAACATGTAAGTAATATATTTTTTCTATAATTCAGTGATATTCTGCATGAATGTTAAATGAAATCTAACTTGAAATTATTTTATTCCTTCAGTGAAAATTGCATGAAGGATCTTAGCGATATCGGTGAAGTTGCTGATGTCTTCGTCTCGAAACACCTAGCTGAATGTGACACAGAGACGTTCACAGGATACATGCATTCTGTACTTTGTATTAATCCCACCCAACATGAACGCATGTCATCCCTGTTCCTATGTTACGGCAACTGCGAGGTCTACCAGCGAAGGAAGAGAAAACGCGAGTAAGTAGAAGAAATTATATATTACACATTCATTTACTGCTTCTAATGCTGTTCTGCGTCTAACCTAAAAGTAAATTATTACAGACTGCAAATGACTGCGCATAAGGTACCCGTGCCAATAGAGGAGGTGTATGCCGAATGATGTGATGATGATATTGTAGAACGCTACACTCAGCCTGTGGATGAGGACGTCGTCCCACTCCCCATCATTACTGCTGCTAATGATAAAGGTACGAGGGTTGAGCAGCGGATAAATCAGACGAGTCCTGACTGCCCACCTGAGATACATCCAAAACCTTGCAAACCCTTGAAGTGAGTATGACACTCTTTAAACATACCTTTGTGTGACAAGCGAAGAGGATTTTTCTAATATATGTATTTTCTCTTTCGGGCGAATGAAATCATTTAGCCACATTCTAAGACCGCTTTGAATATATGTTACAGGGCTACGAGGAGGGAGCGGAGAAAAAGGAAGACCAAGGCCGAGCAGAAAAAGTAGAAGTGTCAATGTAAGAGGAGGATCCTCAACGAGGGTTCCCCGGTCTTCATATTCATTGAAGATACCCTGCAATCGCCTGAGGGGCATAGAGAATCGATTACTTGCGCTTGATGACGTCAGCATATCACCCTCCCATACCGTGAACATTGGACTGTACTATGACATCCCCTCCCTCTACATAAATTGTGAAATTGATAAATCCTTTGTTATATTACAAAATCAGACTGGAATATAATATCCAAAAACATTCCAATGATTGAAGATTACCTACACGGAGAAAAAAAGTTTGCACTTGATGAATATTGTGACAATCTAATTTATGCTTACAATATTATTGTATTTCTTGACCACTCAATTCATTTCATACATACATGTTTAAATAATAATGCAATGTCTTTAGACATTGATGGTGTAAGGAACCTAAAACGGCTATTGCCCTATTTGAAAGACATTTGAATATTTTAAATGATTTCTACAAGTCAGCAGCAACTAGTTTTTCAGGGAGTAGGGGGAGAGAAGGAAATGCTTGAAATATATGCTAAAGTCAATAAAAGAGTGCTTTAGTATATGCATTCAATTTACTATTCATGAACTTATCCTAGTACAGTCCTTCGCAAAACCCATTCACCCAAACATACATATAATTATATAAGTGCATGCATCACGTGAGCAAAATGTTTGTAGGTAAATACTTTGTCATGTAGAACCAGGCAGTACAGTGACCTCTGGGCGGGGATATTTGCAGATGCTTGAATCTCGATTCTGATGTTCACATCTCCATTTATAACCCCCTCGGGCTGGTGAGAAAGTCCTTTCTCTTCAAGAAGGGACACCTATCTCTTTCATAATAGCAACTTTGAAATTAACAGTATATTTCACATTGTGAAGCAAACTTTGAATTTTTAAAGTCCAAGTACAAATGATGGTAGCGGTAGCATTCACTGTTGAGGAATAGTCTCAAATTAGTAATGTTGCAGTGATCAAACTCGGAACTGTTCTTGCTATAATCACCCAATCTTGCAGTCTGCGCACACACTATGATGAAGCGAGGTTTCTCGAACTTAGATGTTGTTGCTACATTACACGTGAAAGATCTTGTCTGGTGTACAGCAGGCTGGGTATGAAGATCCAAGGATCGAAAGGCAAGGTTTAGAAGTCTATCAGACTTGGCAATTTTTAGAATGTGAACCCTTTCAGCATCGGAATGACGGATTACAAACATCCGCCTTTCGATTCTAGTTAACTTTACATTAGCCTCCTCTGCATTCGAAATCTGGCCACAATTTCTAGAATCTTTGGATCTTATGAGAACCAATTCAAACTTGTTGTTGAGTATAACCTTGTGATCATCAGTAAATCCTAGGAGCATCGAGAGAGGCACTACAGCATTGAAAGCCCCATTCGCCGCATGTACTATATTAACCTCTTCACCAGAATGGGCCCATCGCGCATTCAACAATCGATTCGTGTCCATAAGTTTGAGCGTCACATAATTTCGTATAGTGTAGTAATTCCAGGATTCCTTGTTCTGTCTATAGTTGTAGCATTCATATCTAGACGTGTACCATCAAACATGACGGCTATAGCATTTTTAGTGAGCTTCGCTGTAGTACGAGATCCATCTACCTTGGTGAGAGCGCCCTCGATGTAGAGATAACTCTTGTTAGGTAGCCTATACAAATTTTCAGATTGGCATGGTATTCTAATTTCATCATTTACATCCAAAGCGGAGGTGTTGTATGGTAGAAAAACATGCTCCTCCTCCTTAGTGATCTTGTCATCAAAGGCCGGGACCTCTGTAACGTTTAAGATGTCCATTATAGCGGTTTGTAGCCTAACCCCTCGAGGAACTGGGATTAGCACGTGTTAACTCCTCGGAAGCTGGAGCGGTAGTATGCTTCAAATGTGCTGTACGTCGTCTATTATAGTATTTGCGAGGTCTTTTAAAATGTATTGACATTGCGCCTTATGTGGAGTCTTGTAGTGATAACCTCGTTCCTGAGGTTGATTGCCTTTCCTTGTTGATCTACCACTCGAGTAGTAATCTGCTCTATATAGCTGGTATCTATGACCAGTAAATATATAGGGTTCGAGGGTTCTTGAGAGATGTGATAACCTGGTGGAACAGAAGAAAAAAACTCGTAGAGCGAATGTCCACTTTTACCATCCATGACAGAGCCTGTTGCAATACTGCACTCCACATGTATGGTGCTCACTATAAATATATTGACAAGATCGTCAGATTCAAACGCTTCTCCAGCAGGAATTATTTTAGTGTCGGCGAATCCTAGAACCGAACCAATAGATCTAGCATTAGAAAAGTCTATTGTATAAGAACATTTAATTTCAGCCTTCATTGTATTATTATTAGGTCTTATGAAGAAGACTTCATCATTCAATCCTAGTTTATCCTTTAGAAATGATTGATATCGGCAATCACGTAGGTTCCATGAGGTAAGACAATGGTTTCAGGTTTACCATTATGAATATATTGAAATCGATTGCTACTTTCATCGACGTTTGGTATTGAATAGAATGTTTCAAAATTCAAAAGAGTAATCTCATAATGACCTGAAGGATCTAGCTGTAGAGGTGGGTTTAGATACGTTGAAATAATAGTGTCTGACCTGCTCACTGTAACTGTATAACTCATCTTTACAATGTGGCAGCTCCTAAGATAAAAGCAATTGCAAGCACAAGTGGTCACAAATGACTGAATCGAAATTCTGGAATCTCTGTGTATTATAGAAGATTTTAACACCTTGTAGATATTTCTCAATCTCAGGAGGTGGCTTCAAGTTTTCGAAACTCTCAAAGTAGTATGCGACACCGCCTTCTTTCCTTACAGCAACCCAGTGTGTTCCTTCATTAACAGAGGTATCGAGATTGGTAATAAGTCTTTCTTTAAAGTGAGGCTTCAAAGGTAGTTTGTCGATCATATATACACCTCTAAAATAAGGAAGTTTTAAGCGTTTAGCATAACATTCGATGTCTACGTTACTTAGGGCTTCCTCCTGTATATGTATAATCCTCTTCCACCGTTTTTTGACTTCGCCTTTGGATCCTCCTTTTTCAAGGACCTTGCGATTTTAGATGCAGCGGCTAAAGACGACATCAGTGGCATTATAGGTAAGAATCCTCCGTTATTCCTCTTGTTACTCCTTCTATTTGGAAGTTCCTTTCCTTTAGTCTCCATGGACTTCTTATGTCTTGAAATTTCAGCCAACTGTCTATCAGCGGCCTTTTTGTTATTGACTGCAGAAGCTATATGAGCAGCACCGCCGGCTGCAGCGCCTAAAGCAGCAATGGTGGGTATCAATGGTTAAAACCCTCCGCTATTCTTCTTTCTGTTTCCCGCTCCCACTGCAACCTTTCCCTTCATGATTGCGGTTACTATCCTTGCAGCTAACCTTTCACCAGAAGTTGAATCGGATGACTGCACACGCTTCCGAGCCTTCTCTGCAAGAACCTTATCCGCTATTTGTCTTGAAGCAGTATCCTTATGCTCAGCGTATGCAATGTCGTGCTGTTTGCAAGCTTCGTCTAATTGGTTAATTCCGGGGTCTCCTCTTGCTAGACATTTGTCCAATTTAGTGCCTAGACCACAATATCTATGCCCAGGTAAGTGAGCTTCAAAACGGAGTGAATTAATTATGGAATTAATATTTCCAGAGCCGCGCTTATAATGCAACGACCTCTCTCTTAGCTCTCATGATATACTAATCGAGTAAGTGCATGCATTAGCCCTTTTATATCTTCGCTTGTAGATAGTAACCACACAATGCAAAATGAATCCAATCATTAACTACTTTGCACTCGGTAATATATAAACAGTGAGCATGCATTTTATAAGTTAGTTGTTACATTGGAACTTGTTAAGCAGCACTGCTCTCTTCCAATTCAGGTATTAACCTTGAAAGTGACTTTAGATGTGATCGTCATGGGAAGCTATTTTCATCTAATGTCAGAGCTCTTATTTTAGGGAGTTTCAGTGCAGGGAAAACAAACGTATTACTCAATACGCTACTCCATGAGAATGGACTAAGCTTTGAAAACTTCTATATTTATTCAAAGTCTCTCTATCAACCGAAGTATCAATACCTAATTAAAGTACTTGGAAATATCGAGGGTATAGAAGTGAACACCTTCGACAACGGAGAAGATGTTTTGCATCCTTCCAAAGTCAAAGAAAATTCAATCTTTATATTTGATGACATCATTACTGAAAATCAGGAAAAGATAGCATCCTTTTACAGTATGGGTAGACATCGAAATGTCAACTCTGTATATCTAGCGCAGTCCTATGCTAAATTTCCAAAACATTTAATTCGCGATAATACAAACATAATACCCTTCAGACAAGACAATTTAAACTTGAAGCACATTTCCGAAGATTCTGTAAATACTGACATGATCTACAATGAATGTAAAAATCTATGTATGAGCGTTTGGGAGAGTGTATCAGAAGGAAGACCCTTTGTTGTTATAGTTCCTGAATTTCGCGTGAATGACGGTCGATATAAGAATGGTTTTGATGTATATATTAAGCTCGACAAAAAGGAAAATGATCAGTCGTAGTTAATCATGAGCATCGACAAGTTCGGTTCTCAGAGAACTGGTCCAGTTAAAAGAGTGTTTGATCGTTTTACCATAAATAGAGATGTCAAAGGAAACTATCAATTCAACAATAAGAGATTGCGCAACGTTCACGATCCTGAAGATAATCATGATGCCTCCAAAAAGAATTATGTGGATACTCTCGAAATTACAATGCGTGATTTCTTCAGCAAGCTGCTGGTAATGTTGAGGTTATGGCTAAGACCCTGATCGATGAATTGATTTTGAGATATATTCTCAAGAGGGATAAGGAAAATAACATTGTGATCGATAAAGTTAGATTGAAAGTATTGATAGATCCTGTTTACGATAATGATGTCGTGAATGAAAAGTTCATCACAGGATATGCCAATTCACGTATGTAGTCTAGAGATGATAATGGTAACATTATATTCGTCAATAAGAGAATCATTGATATAGCAGATTCTCTTGGAGATACGGATGCTGTAAATAAAAGATATGCTAGAGGTATGATCATTAGCAAATCGAACGTGACGCGACAGCAGATAAACAGTTACTTGCCAAAGGAAATCGAGATGCAAATAGACAAGAAACTACAAGTGGTTCACAGAAAATTTGAACAAAACTATAGGTAAAGTGGATACTCTAAAAGGTTCAACAAAAGAAACCACTGATTCGCTAATGTCTTCCATTAAACAACTGGCAGAGACATTTGAAAGAGAGAAAACAATCATCCAGAATATATGTAATGAGAAAATGAATAATATGGAAAAATTAACGACGATGCAAGTTTCAATTCTAGAGACGGCAATCCATCACTTAATGACTGAGAATTTGAATACTCTCAAAAGCGATATACAGCAGTTAAAGAAATACTTGCCAAAGGAAATCTAGTCGCAAATAAGTAAGAAGTTGCAATTCATCATAGCAAATTTGAACAAAACTACAGGTAAAGTGGATACTCTAGAAACTTCTACAAAAGAAACGTCAGATTCTATAATGAACTCTATTAAACAAGTTACCGCTGAGCTTGATAGAGAAAAAACAAATCTTCAGAATATGTATAATCAGAAAATTAACAATTTGGAGAAAATAACAATGAGACAAGTTTCAGATTTAGAGGATACAGTCCAGCAGTTAAAGGCTGAGGTTTTGAATACTTTTAAACCTAATTCTTCTGGTGATAAACTTAAGAAATTGGAAGAAAATGTAAACATGGTGGTAGATACCCACAACAAGCATATTCAGCAAATGGCTGGTCTAGAGGAATCGGTAAGAAGCCTGTATGCCAATACGGCAATCTATGCTGAGGCTTTCAAAACACATACACAGGAACATAAGAAAGAACCTGGACAAGTGAGAACTTCGATAGAGATGTTAACTAAGGCTATCGACACATTGAGATTTCAAGTTGGACACGGATTATAAACTGAAGGTAATCGTTTATTTTCACATCATTATTAAGATGGATAGTGCAAGCATAAGACTTAAAGAGACTGTAGCCGAGCATACCAGGGCTGTAAAAGAAAATCTGAGAGCTCTAAAAGGTCTCAGGCTTGAGTCTCAGCATGTCATGTCCGAAGCTTTGAAGCCTGTAACTGCCCCCCTCAAGGATATTTTGGATACTCAACGAGGGTTGGTTGCGAAGACTGTCAAGAATGAAGATGGCGATTCTACAAGTATTTCTACTACCTTCAACACGTTCGCTCAAAAGATAAGAATCGTATTGATACATTGTACGGAGTCAGATATCAGAATGGGACTTACATTCTTGGAAATAAAGATATTCATTTTATAAATAATCAAATATTGATAGGTGATAAATCGTATGAATCTACCGCTGATTTGATGGAACTCATCTTTAAGCGATCGCCTCAGATTTATGCATACACAAGTGAAGACTTGTAGACGTACGCTAAGATTCTGAAAAATACTTTTCTTCATAGAAGTGGCTACACCAGACATGGTCGTTTGAGATCTGGTAAATCGTATAAATACAAGAATATAATATGTCGCCTGTTCAATACACATTCAGGTCTAGGACTGACATGGAAGGAGCATAAGCCTGATATGGAGGTTACTACGTTTTCTGGAGAAATCCTGACACATTACTGTACAGACTGAGGCTACTTATTGCTTCGAGGAATACTGGTAATAATAGCCACACTCAAGAAAATAACAAAATAATAAGAGAGTTGAAAGCCTCTAAAATAATAGCATGACTACCTAACAGAATATCGCCAGAGAGCTTCACGGACCCGTGAGGAGGAACTTTCTACGACGCAAAATTATCAGCAAAGGGCTCAATGATTTGCTCCAAATTGATTTGATTGAAATTATACCTTATGCGAGAGTGAAAAAAAATTAAAATACATTTTGATCGCAATCAACTTTTAATCTAAAATGCCATATGCAAAACCCTTAAAGGACAAGGGCGGAGTTAATGTTGCAAAGGCTATGGAAAATATACTACAAGGATTGGAGGCGGCTCCCAGAAACATTCAAAGCGATAACGGAAAAGAATTTTATAACAAGTTCTTTAAACGATTAAAGTATAATATTAATCACTACAGCACCTATAGCAATGTGAAGGCTGCAGCTGCTGAACGTTTAATACGTACCTTGAAGAACATGATGTTTCGCGAGTTTTTAGCCCAAGGCTCATAAAAGTGGTTAAACCTCCTAGCCAGATCATTACCAGATACAATGATAGCTTTCATTCGACTATCCCCATGAAACCTAACGAAGTGAAAAACAATGACCTTCTTCTGAAGGCGTATAACTATAATCAAGATCAAAGAGAGAAGAAAGGTCCAAGGAAGTTCAGTGTTGGTGATTAGGTCAGAGTATCTAAACATACAGGACATTTTGAAAAGGGTTTTGAATCTAACTGGAGAGTTGAAATCTTCCAAGTTATTCGTGGGATGCGTACCAATCCTACCTTATACATACTAAACGACAAGTATGGTGATGAATTTTCAAAATTTACGTGGTTGCATCCGGTTCGTGCTCCAACAGCATTTACTACAGCATCGGTTTTATCACGTATATTTGCGGCGCTTGGTAACCCTCAAACACTGATTTCGGTTAATGCATCTTATTTCCGTGCGTACACCTTTCGTACATTTTTATTTGAATGAGGAGTACATTTTGTTCGAACGTCGCCGTATTATTCGCGATCATCATTAGCGGAACGTGTGAACAGAAACTTGAAGAGCATGTTGATCGCATTTCACTCGGACCATCATTCCCAATGAGATAATTTGTGCGCCGAATTTCAGTTTGCTCTAAATACGGCAGTTCATGAAGCCCATCAGGCAACTCCCTTTTCAGTTATGTTTCGTTTTCAACCGTCTTGCCCTTTGGTCAATCAGTGGAAATTGACTGATCTATTTCCTTAGTCGGGAGATGTAGAAAAAGATAGAAAAACTTGGTTAAATACCTTACAAAATTTGCCTGCAGATTATATGCGACGTGATGTCCGTTATAATCGTGATCGGAAAGAGAGTACATTTCAAATAGGGGATCTAGTGATGTTACAGGCACACCAGCTGAGTGATTCTAGTAAATGATTTACACAGAAACTAGCCCCTCGTTATGTAGGTCCCTTTCGTATTATTAAGATAGTTAACCAAGTTTTCTTCCAACTTAAAGATTGTGTTACAGGAAAGCTTACAACAGCTCATGCTACTCAAATAAAACCTGTACCTGTTGTACAATGATGTAAATTCTCGTTTCCTCGCAGTTAGGCAGCAAGGTTTTTTTAAGTGGTCATCGTCGGCATAGCGAGTTCGCTACCTCACAGCTGACGATGAGTACTTCATGACTTGCTGCCTACTTAATAGAAAGATTTTTAATTTTTTAAGTCTTTTAATTGTAATTATATTTATAAATAGCTTTTATTTTTCACATTCATCTTTAATTTCATTCATCCAACTTCATATTTATATTTTAAAATTCACCTGTTTTAAGGTGTTGTGTAAAATGTACGTCCAGTAATTACATTTGATTCTTTAAAAAAACACATTATAAATAAAAAAATTTGAATGCCTTATGCATAATAAAATATCGAACGCTGGCTTTTATAATTTTATGCATTTTAATGCTTCCTGTTTATTATCTTTTATTGTTGTATTATTTAAAGGATTCTTCTCTCACATGATACTGATATTTTGATGTTCTTTTGGGTGTATTACGCAAACATGTCAACGAGTAGAGATTGAATGCTTCTGTCTATTCATATTATTTGTGTTGTTTTTATATGCTATATGGACTATGCTGGAAGTGTACCAGGTGGTGTTGACTGGACTTGTGGACAGGCCCTGCTCCCAGAATAATCATTGGAACGGCGCCGTCTTCTGTTCCCGTTATACCCTTGCCTCTGGCGGGGGGAGTATTGTGCCAAATTGACCCTCCCGGAGAAATATACAGTAGGCGACGGGGTTGTACTAAAGGAAAGCGGCCATGTACGGCAACAGAAGGGAAACGACTAGCGTAGTACTTCTCAACGAGTCGACTACAACAACAAGAATGAGAGAAGTCGGTTTGACTCGAGCAGTACGTCAGGCGATTGTGGTCGTTGTCTGCGCAGGCACTGGATCACGCTCAGCTTTCTGCATGGGTGCTGTCTACAGGCTCACCAGTCTGTCTTCGAGGACAAGCGAGATTGCGAGAAAAACAACAGGACAACAGTTAGATAGAAAGCATTCAGCATGGTAATTCTAAATTCACTTTCGGGTTAACATATTCAAAATTCCTTTTAATAATAACTTCACCGGGAAAGGATTGAGGGTCGGATCTATAGACTTATTGTGGTTGGTCTGAAACATATCGGTAAATGTGAGAGCAGGAAGCAATTTGTAACTATTGTAATTAAATGTAATGCATTTAAGATGTAAAGCATGTAAAGAATGGTGAACGAGGAAGGGTTTGTTAAATGTAATGGTTTATGTTATTGAAGTGTCAGTTCATTAAAAGAAAGAAATTCGGCTTGTTAATTATTTTGTGTAATATCTTTTCAAATAACAATCTGCCAGTATTCCTGATTTAATTCACCTCCTCTAGGGTTAAAGTCCACGTTTCACATATCAGCCAGATTGGATATCTTATAATCCAGGAATCTAAAGCTATCCAGAAACCTCAACTGGATGTTACTGTGCCTTTTGCGGAATGCCAAATACCTTTCAGATGTTTGTACTACGCATGATATCGGCTTATCATCATACGCCAGGTGCCTTATCAGAAAATTACTGTCAAAATTCGATAGGCAACGGAAAAAGATAGGTATGAAGTCAGGGACCTTTCTATTTAAATTTCATTTCTTATGAGCAGCACTAGATATTGACCCGTCACATGGTCATGGTCTCTCGTGCGGATATCATTCATAGAAAACCCCTTAAGGCATATGTGACATTCAGAGGCATTGTCGAAATTCCGCTGCTCTTCAGGAGTCAGATCGATTGGTTTTGGATTAGAATACACATCAATGACTTCATCAGCAATTGATTTTAATTGTTTGATAAAGTCATCGATGGCATTAGGACCTCTGAAAAAGAAGAATTTCGACAATGACTCGTCATGTCTACATACAAGCTTTAAAGCTATAGACATTGCTTCGTGCTCTTGAATAGCTCGGGTCCAACTCGAATTGCTAGAGGGCTCGCAAGAGTGGACCTTCGCCAGAAGAGACTGAATGTCTGCGTAAACAACAAAGGGTACAGGAACGCTTTTGGAGAATGACTTAAACTCAATGCACTCAACCTGTTGCGGCATCTTAAGCACTTGGCATATTCCACATCTTAATTTGTGGCTTTCAAGCGTCTTCTCATTAGCACATCTCTTCAAGCACGCCTCGCATGCCCACGTTCTGCCATTATGCTTAGTGACCTGTGCACTTATCAATTTAGATAAATCTCTAATGAGACAGTAGTGCGACTTGTCATTTTCCTCTACATATAAGAGATTTATGTGAAGCTCTTCTTCTCCCGCTGTTTGGTATAGCGGGATAATGTTTTCATTTTCCTCTATACCAAACACAGAAATTGACACCGCATTATTCTGCTTTTCAAAGCATTCAATTTGATGTAGAGGCGCCGGGAATTCAATACCTTCATAATTGAATGCTTTGAGAAGCAGTTCAAATGGGTATGCTGCTGTTCTATCTGTATTCTTCTTTAAAGGGTATTTAGCCGCTAGCATGCACCAGACAAAGCAGAAATTATCTTTATTCTTTATGTTGATTACAGCATGCTTATTCCTGATTTTTGCTTGCAAATTTATGTAGGATGCTTCACATAGGGGTCATAAAATGATGAGCTAGCTACCAGAGCTTGTACAGCAACAGGGATTTTGATGAAGCTCTCCCCTCAAATTTAGAAACATTTTCCAAAATATTCCCTGCTATTGAAGAGAAGACCTGATCAAGATCGCTTGATGCAAGGATGAGGGTGGACTTAGAATTAAAGAATGATGAAACTCTCATCTTTTTATCAGGTTTATCGATTAAATATGAAAGTTCCATAGTACAGTTCATTTTTAACCCAAACCTGCTTCTCTTTAAGATGTCTTTCATCTCTTTAATTACAAGATTCTTACAATCGTTCAAAAACATTCCGTGGTCAAGTATTTCTAACGTAGTATCAATTCTACTATTAAAAATACGCCCCTTGAATGCAGATTCAATAACCTTTCTTTCCAGCCCCTGACAATTGCTAGCACTAACCTTGGATCTTTTGATGATTAGAGGCTCATCGTTAGCGTGCTTTCTTTTCCCCCTCAGCTGGTCAGTTATCACCCTGGATGGTGAAGGGATGCAGCTGGAGTAGGAGGCTAGTACTGCAGCGGTCATGCTGTGAGAATCCGTTTTCAGCGCAATGGTGCCGGAGGAGGGGTAGGCTGAAGATGCGGCGGCCATGCTGCTCGGCTCCCGCTTCAGGCCGGCGCCGAAATGTACCATTTTCGGGTGGGGTGAAGCTCCTTCTCAAATAGTAACATAATCGATAATATAAGAAGATGGAATAAATTTTTGGGTAACAAAATACACTACAAATAATGTAAAAGAATTCTTACCATTAGAGAATGAGACCGCAGCATCCATCCTGGCAGCTGGAGGAATGTAGGAGGCTGGAACCTCATTGCCTCGCACGTTAAAGTCAGACGGCTCACCGGCAAACGGTATCACTGTAGTAATAATAATAATAATAATAATAATAATAATAATAATAATAATAATAATAATAATGTGTAGAAGAAGAATAAGAACATTAAATAAGTTTCTGTGTAATAAAATGCATTACAAATAATGTAAAAAGAACACTTACTACTAGGGTGGGTCAGTGTTGCACTCATCCTGGCAGCGGGAGGAATGAAGGAGGTAGAACCTCCATTGTCGCTCACGTTAAAGCCGGACGGCTCACCGGCAAAAGCTGATATCACTGGAATAGTCATAATAATATAATGGAGAAGAATAAGAATATTAAATAAATATATTTCTCATATCATGGAATACTATACAAATAAAGTATAACGATTCCTACCATTGAAGCCTGGAACTCCAAACACTGGCGAGGAACAGATCGCCTCAGCCATAGCGGGAGTCAAAATGATTGTGAGAGGTTGGAGAGGTCCCGAAACAGCTCTGCAAAGCTCGCTAATTGACAGTTCCGGCTTCTGCTGGATTGTTCTAAGCGAAGCAAGAAAAGTAGCCTTTTGCAGCTGGTTGTATGATTTTCTTAGATCTTCAGACCAGAAAACTGGAAGAATAAAGACCTTTTAGTATTAATTTCGGTTTTATATTAGAGAAAAATAAAATATTATTAAAGAAGTTCAGTTACTGTATTAGAAGAAAAGTTTAAGGTATTATATTACAAGTTATGGTTCTCTGTTTCAAAATGAGTATACGTTTATAAAAATTAATTTTAATTCCTAAAAATATATTTCTGATATATCATACTGCCAGTGTTGTGTTAGTGTAGTTTAGCTTGAAATAATTTTCATTCGCGTTTTAAGCTAAACAAATATCAGGAGAAAATAAGAAACACGCCATATATTATTAACGAATTAAAAGTATGACGTTCAAAGCATGTACTTTTTAGCGAATGAAATTCTTAATTATACATAATTCGCGTGTTATTAAGTGAACAGCTTAAAGCAATATAAATCACGATCTATGCTTTCTTGTTTATAAATATGTACGCTCATATTAAAGAATTTGTTTCATTCTGATAACTAAATAGATGTCCTTATGACCTTATAGATGCATGACATTAACCGCTGTTATGAAAAACACAATAAGCATCATTCTAAGAAATGAACAACGAGTAATGAAAACACCGTATATTATTGGACGACCATATGGGTACATTGATTTAACTTTTAAAAAATGAAACAGTTATGCTTGTTAAACAAAATACACGTTCTTTCAGGATATTTTTCCGTTTGTTTAAAATTCCTGGCGGACTTGCTGAAACATACAGCATCCTGCCCGCTGTAGTAATACGGCTACATTAGCAATGTTAAGTCCGCTGTCAATTTTGTTTTACGCACAATATTAATACACGCGTTCTCGCAGATGAAATGAATACTATTCAAAATTGATTCTTAAAAAATCTTTAAAAACGTAGTGTCCGAATCATTTCAGATATGATGCAGATTATTTTAACAAGGAATTCTAGAGAAATCGTTTAAGATTCTTAAATGTGCTCAGTTTGTAAGCATCTACCACTGCACGTAATAAGAAATATATATTTTTAAAAAACTTACCAGACATTTTTGCTGAATTGGAGTACAACGAAGAATGTAAAATATATAGTCACTTTGAGGAACACGAGCACACATGTCGGTTTCTTGCGAGACAGTGAAAATATTGAATGTGCACCGTATTCTATACTGATCTCCACCACTCATCCAGCGTCTTGATGTGAGGTAGGGGTGGCCCCATTTACATGTTTTTGTGTGACGTCTGTTTATTTTTCCCTCGAGAGTGTATAATGTATTCACATCACACACCGGTGACCTACATTCGTAAGAGTTACACTGTATCTCGTTATATTTATTATCATTACTTCTAAGCAATTTCAGTCCTGTGTTCATACATTACTTTGCACTCTCCGTATCCAGAGTGCTATTTTCATGCTAATGTCTCTCGCTTGCTAAGTGGTGACCTACATACCGATGCTGTCCATGCTAATGTCGCCTCTCTAAGTGAGGTTGTTTGTTCACTACATTACCAGAGCGAACGTCTGACGGTTTTTTCCATGAATAGAGCGGTAATCGCTATTGCATAACCTTCCTTAATCAGACTTGCATGATTTACACCAGTCCTTGATTGGAGTGATATGTAGCCACACGAAATGCTGTTTCATGGCTTTTTGAATGCTTACATTAGTGCTTGGAATCGTTCGTACAAGTGTTGAGGTTTTTCTTTACTTAAGCATGACTGCAATATCATTCATATTACTCCTGGGTTCGATGCTAAGGGATTGGTTACTGCAAATATTGCTTATATCACTCCTAGGTTCGATACCATGGTATGTTACTCGTATGCTTTATACCAAGGGATTCGTTACTGCGAATATCTCTCATATCACTCCTGGGCTCGATCCCAGATTGATGATGATGTTAGTCAGGGTTCGATACTCGTTTCAACGATTCTTTATTATCGCCCTTATCGACTTTATCGCATTGATGCTCGTACACAGTTACCCCAAAACCCCTGTTAATTGATAAACACTGTGTAGCAGGATCGCGCGTGTGTGTAAACAAGAGATCTCAGAAAATGTTTTACACATCCCTTCCACTCTCGAAAATCTAAACTCCTTTGAATAATTAAGAATTACGAGTCTATTTATGATATCCATTCAACCCCTCTAATGTAATCGATTATTCATCAATCTTTACACCGTGCGAAAAAAACATATACAAAAGTGCGAACATGCGGTCCTTAATATAGCCGGTAAGGCATTGTAGTCTTGAGAATCGGCACGCGACCATTATTTAGTGAGGAGAGATATTCCGTATTCACAATACCACACGACCAACGATTTAGGAGGGAGGTGGGCGATCTTAAGTGTCTATCGGCATTCCCACATACAACACCCGATCAAAGACGGGCGGCAGGTAAGCTCAAAGAAGTATAATTAACCGCAATGATCATACACGAGTAGGGCTCTTATCTGTCGGAAGACCCTTGTCAATCAAATCTGGCAGCTGACACGCGACTTGGCATGTCACAGTCAAAGGCGTGGGGAGCATCATTAAGCAATTTTCCCACGCATATCCATTACACGTATCATTAGCGGTCATTAGCGGGTTACATATTATTAGCACGCATATCCATTAGACATGTCATTAGTGCCGGTCATTAGCGGTTACATATGTATTACCACGCATATCATTAGACGTTTTATTAGCGCCAGTCATTAGCGGATTACACGTGTAATACTTGTTAACACGTGTTTTTGAACCACTTCTTTCATATTATCCCTACTTATACATAATATGGTAATGTGATAAAAATCTTTAGATGCATTTTTGAGAAAATTGTCAATAACACAACATTCTCCATGTAAGAAGTACTTTAGGGGGGAGATTTTCTTGAGAATCTTAATGACGCATCCTTGACGCTGAATATTTGGTATTTATCCGACTGTTAGTTTTTGAATTATGCTGTTTACAGACTCCCACGCTGACATTCTTGTATATTTGTTTTTACTCGGGGCGTCTCAAAACGTGTATTTCCGATTAAATTTAGGTATCAAATTTGTGCGTGTTTAAAATGTTTCCTCTGCCTACTACTAGAAGGTAGCACTACAGTTAGGTAGTAGAAGAACTATAATGGTCTGAACATGTTTGTTTGCATGACAGAATCGCAGGTACTGTCAGTATGATAAACAATCGACTATTGTGTACTACTCTCGAACACTGTTTCTTGTTTACTTGCAAGTGACCTGTACAGCAGGGGTTGTTACTATGTTGACCATGTCCTGAGTAGTACCTTTGTTGCTGTTTCATTCAAATCGCCATCGGTCGGCTTTTGTTGGTACATTTAAAAGGAATCCAGAATAGAGCAAAATTTACTTTGTTATTGCTGATGCTTTTATTGCTATTTTAAGTAACCTCTTCAGTTACATCTCATGATGAACGGAATTAATTAATGTCAGCGCAAGTTATCCCAGCATTAACGCGCTAAAGCTCTAATATAAATTCTAACTGGCCGTCTCTGTTTTGTCTTGTTGGGGACAATTCAAATTTCATTTTTTTTTTCTTTTCGAAGTGTCATTTATTAAATTTTGCCATTTTCTCAATGAAGTGTAAACTGTAAACCCTATCTGTTTAAAATTTCATTTTTCAATTACCATCTATGTGCTTTTTATGCCAAACCCTGTCATTAATTTTAAGTAATTTCTCTTTTGAGCAAGTTTTACACTCCCACGCTAGCATGTAAATATTATTAAGTCTGTAATGTATTATCATTAAACAGGCTGTTGTTGCGTTTGCAATTAAATAAGAATGTAGTCTTTTTAGGCATGCACTGTGTTTGCGCCCAAGTGGAAGTAGAAAACACTAAAGCTACCGTATTAGCGAACAAAGCGAAGAGTTAATATATACTAAAATCATAATTTTTCCAGCCGTAAACCAATAGTTTCTTGTAGGTGACCATTTAACGTAAGTTTTATTGTACCAGGTAGCCAATTTTTATTATTAAACGAAACAATGCAACTTTTGACGTTAGGAAAGGAATGCCGGTATTATAAACTTCCTCAGGCACGCTGTCACCAATGGTCCATTAGCTCACATCGCGAAATATTGATTAATTGCAATACTACGGTTAATATCACAGTATTAAATAATGTTAATAAATAACCGCCAATAACATATAAATCAAATTACGATAGGCAAAAATATTTACAATAAATCTCGTTAAGCAGAGGCCATAATAGGCTCTTAAGTTACGAAAAGGCACACAATATGAAAGGGACTATGTAAGGGACTACTGTCTGCAGGACGAGTCAGTGTTTAATTCAGTCAAACTGAGTTCTCTTAGAAGTGACAGTGCAAGAGAACGGTGCAATTTAATTATGAGTTGTAACTCAGCAGTTGTGAGTCATGTAGTTCAGCAGGTAAGTTCTGATTTGATTAGACGGATCAGTTGAGTTATACTCCGAATGCATGCCGAAGTCACTCAAATGTAATGTTTGTCTTACGTTACGTTCCTAGTGATAAAGAAAGTGTGTTTACGAAGCAACTGGTGCTCTCATTTGTTACACTGGTATCAGTAATAGGATATAAGAGCCACGATCGGTGAAATGTTTAAAAACCATTAGTCAAAATGAAGAAGATGTAGACGAAAATTGAATTCGTGATGGAGAAAATGGAATCCGGGATGGAGAAGATGGAGAGTGAAATGAAGAACGTTAAATCCGGAATGGACAAGATGCAATGTGAAAAACAACAGTGTATTTCGTAACGGAGAGGATGGAGAAAGTGAATCATGGACTTTAAAGGATAAAGATAGAAGTAAAAGATTTAAAGGAAGAAATGAAGACAGAAATGTCCAAGATGAGGACAGAGCTGCCGACAAAAATTGACGAGCGACTGCCGGCGTTAGCAAGGGCATGGAGGAGTTCAGCGAGTGGTAATAATAGGCAGATTCTGGTACCATGGAGTATTGTTCTCATCAAAACAATAGGATTAATGGCCCATTTTTCTATGCCGCACGTCACAACCCTTCTTTGTGGTCTGAACTGAACGCCGCCCGGCAGAGAACTGGGACAATGGACTATTGTTCTCATACAGTACAATGGGGTATTGCTCCCGTACGCAGGGAACGCCCCCTCCTTTGTGGGCCACTGAAGCCGCCCGACAGAGAACGGGAACAATGGACTATTGTTCGCATCGCTAATGGGCCCACAAAGGGGGATGCCGCCGATTGATAAGGATGTAATCCAATTGACTGTGTAATCGGATATCCCTTTGTTCTGTACCGCCGGCCAGCCCTCTTTTTGTACTCTGGCATGCCGCTAATTGAGGTGTCATGTAGCTGTCATATTTTATTGACAAGGATTTGATAACGATCGTCCATGTGTAACCTTTGTTTCACTCCGCCCGCCTCTCCCTCCTTTGTCACTTACAGCTAATGAATGTGTCATGTAGCTGTTAAACATGATTGACGAGAGTTGATAACAATCGTCTATGTGTAACATTACATCGCTTCAAGCTTTTACCACACCCCTAGCACACGCAGTGGCGTGCCGCGACCCCACTTGTAAATCAAAGGAAGAAGTTTAGGCCCCAAAGGCACCGCCAATTAAAGTTGACAAATGCTTTGACACCCTTTGGCGGTATTTTCCCGACGCTGAGGGTGAAACCCCAGGCATATCTGTGTCAATCAATCAGGTAATGTTCGTCCATGCATAATATCATCTAAGGTCATTGAAAAAATCAGGGACAAAACCTATATTGCGTTCTAACGTTCTCCATTCCCGGTATCACGACCATAAAGGAATGGACGCAGGCCGTTTTTCGATGAATACAATTATTTCAATTAAGTATTTTTAATTGATACGGTATAAAAGGGTTGTTGTCGATAAAGTACCCCACTCACTCGCGCAAGCAAGCGCCCACGCTAATCTTTTTTCTAAAACTTGACTAGGCGATTATTACAAGTGTATAATTATTACGACTAATAACACTTGTTTAATTCTGCTTTGAGGGAAATTTTCGGGCTTATAAGAATATTTCATCTCTTAGATGAATTAAAAATGCCTGACTAAAAGGCAGAGTTAGCGTCAATAGCTACCTCGAAAAAATACGCAAGACGCTACCGTATTTTAAAAGTGATATTATTTCGGAAGCCTGGGCGTATGCTTCCGTCATCGCCAGCAATCTCACACGGAATAAAACAGGTCATATCGTCACTGCTCTGTTATACCTGCACCGACCGAACGACCAGCCAGTCACCCCCCCTAATCCTATACTACTTTCTGCTTGGCACGGAAGAAAGGTACGCTTGCATACCCTGCCTGACCACTTCCTGCATGAAATAAATATTGCTGCAAGCCTTCCATGATATGCCTTTAAACATTCCAAGAAAAAATAACATGGATAACGCGAGCGTAAATCATTTGAAAGGAGGATAAATATCTTGCCGCTTCAATATCTTTTTATCTCTAAGGCTTGTTTTCACGTGGGGTTGGCTCAAAAAAATAAATAAATATGAAATACGTGGCTCTCTAAACAGTCTCTAAAGCCGCCTGTAACAGATCTGTGATTGTTTAGGCACACTGCGAAAATCTGAAATTTTTATAAACTTTTCCTTGTAGATGGAAGGTTCATGCCATATTACGCTTGACTTGATTTTAAAGAAATTTAAAAGGTGATAGAACTGAAAAGCAGATCTCGGTGTAAATGTAAATAACATGATTCGCTGACTTTAAAACATAGAATGACTAAAGCGGTATTGAATACTAGCGGGAATCGAATTCTGCACTCAAGCGATACAACGGACTTTATGAATTTGAACCATCGGGAGAGCTTCAAATATAAATTTTATATCTGTTTTTAAAATCTCTTTTCTAAAAACGCACACTAGCTGTCTTCGAGAAATGTGTCAACGATTTATACTGTTGTTTATACATCCCTGGCAAAATATGTCGTATGACCCCTGAGGTTGTGGAAAACCAGTTCTCGGAAAAATCCCTCTTTTAAGATATTCATAGATAAAGATCTTTACGGACTTAATGGACGGATTTCCAAACAGCACACTCTGAGGAGTTAACAGGTCCATATACCGGTGAATGCTTCAAATATAACACTTCAGTGTTTTAGCAAATCACATATTCAAAATAATAGCCTAGCGTTTGGTGGGGAGAAATAAAAAGTCATAGAGAAGACTGATTCTGGTCGGTAATATTCAATACTGACTGAATTCCGGAACGTTATTGATACAAACGCTTTTCCCATGTCTCAATATCATAGGATCCCTACATCGCTCCAGGAAAATTATATCAAGAGAAAGAATACCTTCTTTTTCATTATTTTACGCTAAAATTACAGTTAAATAATACATGCAATACCTTGTTTATACAGCTACAGCATGTGCAGACACTCAGATAAAAATAGAAGACCTTTCAAAACAGGCATTCCCCTCTTAGAAAATATATAATGACACTCGAGGTAAAATACAACGGACCTTCATTCATGCAGTCTTCGAGAAGTAAAATAATACACGCTGAAAGACAGAACTTAAAGACAGACTTCAGCGTAAATGTAAATAACATGGGGCAGGGACTTTAAAACCGGGGATAACACACTATAAAAGAGTTGATGTCAATAAAGTACCATGCTCACCCAACCCCGCACACACCTTCTCATTATTCCCTCCCTCTACTTTGCGCTAGCACGCCTCTACATTAATATAATTACCGATTCATTGATATGGAATCTTGGAGACGCTAGCGAGTTATCCAGCTGTTTATACACCCCTGGCAAAATATGTTCTATAACCCGAGATTGGGTAAACCAGGCTTCGCTTGGGAAATCCCGCTTTCAAAGAAGAATCTTTGAAAGTTCGGTTTTTCTCAGTTTTTCCGAGGGGATACTATCTCCATATTCCCGTGAACGCCTTAAATATAAGGACACTCTCTTAAATATATATTCAATAGGGACGACCCCGAGCCATAGGGGGAGATGTCTTTTTGCCGGAACGGGCTTCATAGTTTAATCTTGAAGAAAGAAGGTCCGTAACTAGTACCACCTGTAATCAAGATAGTTCTCTAAGACGACCACGAAACTAAGATCATTTGCGTGTAACACATTAACTAATCGAGCGGAATGGTTCAGACGATAACGTCTGTGGTCCGCATACAGAAGTCGTGGGTTTAATTCACGCAGGTGACACCCCTGACCCTGGGTTTTTTCCGGGTTTCCGGTAATATTCAGTACTGAACACCGCAACTTAAGCGATACAAATGCTTTATGGATAAAGAAACATAGGTGTATTTGGCATGTAGCAAAACTGATAGGAATGGCAAGGTGTTTAAAACATGTATTTCACACATTCAAGGTAAACTACAGGGAAAGCCCTCTAAACAAGCATTTCCTAGAGGATAAGGTGTATAGGTCCTGTGTATAAAGCGCTGTCCTTAAGCACCCGTAGAAGGAAGGGAAAGCCATTCGAATATATCACATCAGATATTTTCTTAATGTGTCATTGGGGCAACCCCGTTTTACGGCTTGGTTAATAGATGAATGAAATGCTTGATGAATGACAGTCCTATTTAACTCGGGTAGAAGGTCATTAAACCATAGTTTGTTTAAAAACTACTCCACGGTAACATGTGAGGCTTGCATTCGAGAAGTCCCGGTATCGATACCCGTCGATCGCTCACTCTGATCATGGGTTTCTCGTGGATTTTTCTGGTCTGCAGCTGAATGCTAGTAGTTTCTCATCTACCACGATTTCCTTTCAGTCATTTCCCTGTCGTTCTACTTCATTCGCATCTTTCACGTGTGCTTCTAGATTTCGTGGCGTATGGCGAATGCTTACTTAAAGGATATTTGTCCCTTGCTCGGTTGACGGATCGTTCATTGCCCTCTTTAGCCAGCTCGTACCTCCTCTCACACGGACACACATACATGGTCGAACAGAAACAGACATAAATACCTCTGATTAACTCTCCAAGCATCCGATCCTGTACGGAGACGCCCGAACACATTGATATACATGCTCACACATTCTATAACTTCGTTCAAGCACACGAACCTTTACGAAGGCCTACGAATATGTACAACCACACATACACATCTCTGAGCGCCTCTCTAAATACTAAAACATGCACAAAGAGCTACGGAGACGCTCGAACACATTGATAAACATGTTCACTTCCTCCAAGCACACGAAGCTGTACGCAGACCTACGAATACGTACAATCACACATAAAACATCTCTTAGCGCCGCTCTAAATACTCGAACATGCACGAGACGCTCGAACACATTGTTATACATGTTCACTTCCTCCAAGCACACGAAGCTATACGAAGACCTATGGATACGTGCAATCACACATAAGCATCTCTCAGAGCCTCTCTAAATACTCGAACATGCACGAAGACCTACGGACATGCCATTACCAGAACCCACAATCAGATTGGAACACAGGCTTTAATGTAGATATTTATTTTTAATAATAACAAGAACACATCGCATCTAAACAGTGTCTTAGACAGGAACTTTCTCTTCAAGGCACGCTATGTGCGCTATTCGCTTGTTTAGGCTCCATAGAGGTTCTAAACTGACATATCGGAAAAACGTTTTACGCAATTTAGGGTACTCTTAGAGTTAAGATAATTTTATCGAGGATTCTCTTAAATGAACGGATGGAAAGCCCAATTTACCGGATTATGCCGTATATTTATGCTTACAATTGCGGGTTTCCAACTTGAGATACATGTATCCGATAATCAACTAATTTTAGTTCACGGTTTTGCTCAGACGCCTGAGAAATACCCAGTTATATATTCATTAGGGTGACCGAAATCCTGATGGGGAGATGTCTTTATGTCGGAACGGGCTTCATAGTTTAATCTTGAAGAAACAATATCCATAACTATGGCCATCTGTAATCAAGATAGTGTTCTAAGACGACTACACAACTAAAGTCATTTGTGTGTAATACACTGAATAATCGAGTGGAATGGCTCAGGCGGTAATGCCTGTGGTCTGCATTCGGGGTCAAGGATTCAATTCCAGCAATCTACACTCCTGGCCCATGACGTTTTCAAGGTTTTCTCGGTCACTAGGCGAATGCTGTGATGGTTTATTTCATCTCCGAATTTTTCCTCCCTCCGTATCACCTACATTCTCATTTTACTTCACCTTTCATCTGCTTGGTTGTTTCAAGTTTGAAAGTGTCGGAGGGAAGTCTCGGCATACGCATAGCAGGAGAAAAGGATGCTCTCTGTAAGTTTCATCCACGGAATAAGGGTGCTCTCCGAATCCTGAGCCTCTCTGGAGATGTGTAAGCCTGCAGTCACCCAGAGACGTCACAGATTGCACCAACTACCACCAGGGAATTCCTTAATCCGTGAAAGGTAGGGTCTCTGCCCATTACCCCCTAGATGTTCCCTGTCTCCATTTATACCACTCCTCCTACCCGGAAATTAAACATCCCAGCAATGTTTGAATAATGTATTTTATATAGTAGAAGTACTTGTTGACTATCGTCGAAATTCATTAACACCGTTTGGGTGACTATCATGCTATAACTTTAGATGCTTTCAGCTCAGTTATAATTTTCCAGTCTATTCGTATATTCAAACGTAGATATCATTGAATTATCACCATATAGAGACGTCAAATTTGTAAACACACGACTTCCACTATATTCCGATTCCTCACACGCAGGAGACTCAAGTGTAGGTCAGAGATCGAGCGTAGATATTCCTGAATTCTCGCCATATGGAATTTCAAACTAGTAAACACGCGACTTCCGGTGTATTCTGATTTCTAGCCCGCAGGAAACTCAAGTGTAGGACTAAGAGTCGATTCAGTATAACATTTTCCTCTATGCATGTAGAGTCTTGACAAAAAACGACTCTTTAAAATCCGTTCGCATATATAGCATTTAACGACTCGTCTTTCTCTGAGTGTAAGAGATGAACTATTGAGCTTCTCTTAAGTCGGTTGCATTGATTTTCTCCCATAATTGCTCATGCTGAAACTCTAAAGGAAATTAAACCAATACGGGAAAGCTAAGGTTCGAAGGAATTAAAAGCGAATGAATGAATTGATAACTATGTATATATCTCGAATGAGGGTGACGGAGGGGAGCTTCGGCATATGTATAGCAGGGGAAAATGATGCTCTCTGGAAACATTCGTCCTCAAGACAGTGATCGGTCTCAGGATCCGTAGACGCGAGCTTAATCGGAACAGACCCCAGGTTGAAATCTTTAAAGGATAGGGACCCCGCCCTTTGCCTGCGTAACCAGAAGATGGAGGCTGTGAGTAGAGGAAAAGAATGCCCGCTGGAAACCTTCGTCATCCAGACAGCGATCGGTCTCAGAGTCAGTACACGGGAGCTTGGATGGAACAGTCTCCAAGTTCAAATCTTTAAAGGGTAGGGACCCCACCCTTTG